>CM062808.1:201964665-203281742 GCA_031772625.1 Pinus tabuliformis | reverse complement strand
GATTATGCAAGGGTTCTGTATCCTCACTGGTGATTGTGTTTGTGATTTCATAGTTTTTTTTTAATTATATTCCCAAAAATATTTATTTAATATTGGTTCTATGGACAATGTGGAGCTGCTACTTGTAAGGTGTTATCATGCATGGCATGGTGCAATGTCACAATCTAACTTGTAAGACATTATAATGCAAAGCACAACCTTCAAGGCATTATAATACACAGTGGAATGTGTAAGGTGTTGGACCCTTGTGTACATTGTTGTTAATGTGTTCGGCACTTCAATGCACCTTGTAAGGCGTTGGTGTTAAGACAACCTAGAGGGCATTGGTGTGATGCAACTTGTAAGATGTTGACTTACCTTGATGCACCTTATAAAGGGTTGGGTACATGCGTTACATGGTGTACGGGGTTACTCTAGTGCCTTGTGAGTGTGCTGGGTACCCCAATGTGTTATATCCTGATGCTTTATAGGTTTCGTTACAATACCCAACACCTTAAGAAGTGCATCTAGGTAGCCCAATTTTGTAATCCAATTCCTTATGGATTGTGTTGTGCATTATACATGGTACAGCTACTAAGGAGATGCACAACAACTGGTAGGGCAATTGGATGCACACAACTCAAAAAGCGTTGCAATGTGTGCAATTGTGCATTGCATGTCCCTTGTCTACCCTGTAAGGTGTTGGGATGCATGCAACTTGGCATTGGGTTGCACCCAACTTGTGCATGGTGCATATCCCTTATCCATTTGTTATACCATAAGGTATGGTTAATGTCTTTCCAAATACGGAAAAGCAATTACTAGATTAAATTCAATGGTTCATGTTTGAGATAGAGAGTTCTACTTGGATTTAATGTGATGCATGTCTCACCAGGCCAGGCGTTAGGATGTGTGCAACTCATGCATGGTGTATATTCCTGGCCCATTCTTTATACTATAAGGTATGGTTGACTTTATGCAACTCTAAGAACGCTAAATACTTTATGATTTGGACTCTTTTCCTGGTCATCACCAAACTTTGATTATAAAACTTCTGCTAAAATTACAATTCTGGATTGTTGAAATAGTTGTTTTAAATGAAGAAATAGATGAAGCGCGTCTCATGTTTTATGTAAGGAAACTCGGCCTGTGACAATGGAGACATATGAGAGAGAGAGATTGTGTGGCAAAGTGACTCCGGTGAGGGCATGTAGCTGATTGGCACACCATTGACTCCATGGAGTTTGCATATGTTACGTCACATATGTGAATAATAATAATTATTATTTTTAACATGATGGATGGAGACTTGGATTTGATATTGAGGTGCCAAACAATATATATATGCCACAAAGTGGCAAACACACAGTGAGATTATACAGCGACAGCGGTGTGATAGTAAATTTGGCTTCATTTTGAGGATGCCACATCTCAAATTTGTGATGAAAAAATGATGCAACTCACCTTTGACTTTTTAATTTAATTTAAGGTGCATGTGATTGTTCCGTGACTTATTCCGGAAGGCAACCGACTATTTTTGAAACACGTGAACCTTTAAAAGCTGGCCTCCCTGTAACATACGTAGTTGTTATAACTTTTTCTGGCTTCCCTGTAACATGCGTAGTTGTTATAACTTTTTCTGGCCTTGCCTTCAAATCTGCAGTTGTTTTAACTTTTTCTTCACCTCTGTTTTTTTGAAGTATTTACTGTATGTAGTTATGAAGTCACGGCTTTCTTGACATGAATAGGATGAGGAATTTGTGGGTGAATCTCCTTTACTGATTGTAGGAAATCATGGCTTTTTAGGGAATGCCTCCTCGAGGAATTTGAGAGTGAATCTTCATATAATGACTTGCTGGGTGTGAAAATGTCACATATTTGTAGTATTGTGACCCCATTTTGTTATATTGGGTTGGTTTTTAAATAACCACTTTTCTACTTTGATTTCAAAAGTATTGGTTTGTGAGTACATGGAGCAGTTCAATTGGCTATACTTAGTGTTTATTTGAAAGTTGCATACCTATAGTGGTATAGGTTGGTAGAAATAGTGGTAATGATTGGAATTGATTTTGTGTAATCAGGTCAGTTACCAAATTTAATTTAAAATAAAAATAAAATTATCGATTTATTATTTATATTAATAATAAAATATTTATTATTTTATATTTGAAAGTGGATTATTAAAAAATCATGAGAAATTAGTCAGTTACGACTACCTCTCATGGAAATGGTCATAGATGAATGACTTACTTAACACAGTTGAATCCCAAAAAATGATATCTAATCAATTTCAATTTAAAAAAATATTGATTCGTTATTTCTGAATTCAAAATTAATGTTGATTATCAATAATGCTCAATATTTTAATTTGTGCATTTATAATCTATTTTTATGTTTATCATTATTAATGGAGCATTGAGGAAGAGTTGAAAAATTCATATTCAAAATTAATGTCGATTACCATTAATGCTCAATATTTTAATTTGTGCATTTATAATTTATTTTTATGTTTATCATTATTAATGGGGCATTGAGGACGAGTTGAAAAATTCATATTCAAAAAGAGTTGTCCAAGGCTAGGAAGTTAATGAAGAGTTGTCCAACGCTAGGAAGTTAATGATGGCTGCCAGATCAAAAGTTAATTTCAAATAAAAATGTGATTTTTTGTTGTTTAAAATACATTTTTGGATACATAAATGGATTCGACATTTTAAAAAATCCATAGGGCACTAGAATTATACCAATTAAACAATTTAAACTTAAGTTTTTAATTTTTTTCTTCCAATTTTGATTAAAATTAACCAGAAAAAATGTTATGAAAAATACTATTTCATTTATAAATCAGACTATTCCTTAATTTATTATTGATGCATTGTATTTTATACACTGTTATTTATTTTTGGTTAATCATTATTAATTTGTGAAATTTATGTATTGTTTTATTAGAAATTATTATTTATTTCTTTCAACAAAATTTATATTAATCATCATCAATGCACTATGTTTTATTTTGTAGATTTAAAAGTTATATTTTCCTAAAATCTATGTTAATAAATTAGTTACATATTTTCCTAAAATCTAGGTTAATAAATTAGTTAATAGTAAAGTGGGATAACATTCTAGGTTAATAAATTAGTTAATAGTAAAGTGGGATAACATTTTGCAATTAAATAGTAATTATTGTTTTTATTAACAAAAATTTATGTTAATTATCACAAATCAGTTAATATTAAAGTCGCATGACAGTTTGCTATTAAATAGTCATTGTTTTTATTAGCAAAATGTGAACATTGTTGTTTGAAAGTTCAAAGAATTTGAATGAAAATTATTGTTTCCAAGAATGTGAATTATCAAATTCTTTAATGATATTTGATTTAGTTTAAAATTTAAAAAATTATTAAATATAACAATAGATTGTTATTAGAATCCAATTGAACACAAATTTTTGAAAATTTAAAACAATTATTAAATGGAATGGTTGATGGTTACTGTAATAAAATATTTTTATTTAACTTAACATGTTTGCAGGTTGATGGTGAAAACATATTTGCAAGGTGAGGGTATCATTTAGCTTAACAACTTAACATGTTTGCAGGTTGATGCAGGGTTACCCCTGCACATGCCCACATTATGCATAAAATGCATAAATACATTGTCCCAAGTAATTTAAATCACTTAAGGAGTCAAAGCTTTGAGCAATTAATGGTTAAGGCCCTTTTTAACAATTCCTTTGTATCAAAACCAATCACCCCGCTTTAAATCCTCTATCGGAGCTTTAAACAACTCTCAAGCCTTTATATAACACTGTATTAAGGTCTTCCTTCTAATTTCTTCTATTGGAACTTTGGATCCGATCTAAACCCTAATTAAGCTTTTTTAAACCTATCGGCTGCATCTATATATATATATATATATATATCACATAAAAACCTTCATTCGAACAATTTCCTTATAAAACCCTTTACAAAGGGAAATGTATGCAAATCTTACTTTTTTCCGCCTTTTGTACAACCTCTACACATATTCCAAGGCTATACCTCATTCGCAATCGCAATCTGGCTCTTCATGGGTCATATATGCCTCATCACCCCTTCTCTTCTGATCCGCGATTATCGGAACACATATATTGCCCTTTTTACCTTAGAAACCAGACTAACATGTATATTGAAAATACACGAGGAAAAGGGATTTACAAAGGAAAACCCTCGCCAGAATGCATAAGTCGGAATTCAAATATATTATACCTGCAACGATAAATATCGTCGGCTCTGCCTTCGTTGCATATCACATATCTCTACACTCCAATAATCCTGACGCCTGATCGTCGATAGTTCCAAACGCTGATCGCTGATAATCGCTGTCAGTGATATCGCAACACCACTAAAAAAACGTTGCTAACCCTTGCGCCTCCGACTTCCGATTGCGATTTAGATCGTGACCATTGATCTGGCCACGATCCAACAGTTTACGATTAATCGCGCTCGTTCATTGCAATTCTCCAAGACTCAGTAGCGATTTAATCTTAACTGCTGATCTTCCAGATCTAACGGTTGTTGAGTGTTATTACTTAATTCCTTCGTTCGCTTGTTTATTTCGATTCTACGCCATTTTCTTCAAGTTTCTATGGTGTTCGGGTTTTCTTTAATGATTCTCGTTCCTCACTGTTTCGCCCTTCTGTTGCGCAATTAAGTCCCTCTTAAACTTGCCTCTGTGATTTCGATATCATAGTTATCCCATAGCATCGCTTGGTTCTCCAATTGGGATCTCTGCCTCTTCTCTTCCTCTGTGTATTCGCCACGATTTCACCTGCATATATTTACTTTATGCAATCTCTGATGACACCTAATTCATCATTTAACAACCAAATTACACAATTATACAGACTCCAATCAATCTCTGTATGTATAAATACAAAAATAATTACAGAATGAACTTTCTGTCTCTCTGGCCCGATTCTTCTTTACAGTGGCCTTTGATTTACAAATCTGCCCGTAGGTTTCAAAATCACACTCTACTATCTATTCAGCCTCTCTCAAATATCTCCTATCTATCCTCTGTACATGCCTTTTAGGATTACATTTTTACAAAGGGTTCCAAAACCAATTTCTAGTTTAGATTCCTAAATCTTTCAACAATATTCTAAAATCTCTTTCTCATCCCTAAGGATTCTCTCAAATCCACAAAATCATGAACTAATTCTTAATCTGAGGTTTACAATCAATTCTCTATTCTTTCATCACTCAACTATCTTAAATCTCTCATGTTCCCCTACATTCGAGAATATTTACAATAAAGCCTCACAATATTCAATTAATTCTTATTCTCATTACAATCACTCAAAACATTAAATAATTACATTAACTCAATGCTTAGGAAACCAACTTTCTTGAAACATAAGACCCCCTATGCTTACTAGAATACATTGATAATGTTGAGCTGGATGCTCTTGCATCAGAGTCCCCATGTAAGAAAATTTATGACCACCTGGTCATAAGTCTAGATAATTGTTTCCTCCTGGATCCCAAACTTTATTTTGTAATCTGTCCTTGCTTGTCAACCGTTCTATTGCTGCTGTTGTCTGCTGTTGTTCTCCAGGTCTCCATACCATGTGTTGTAATGTTCCACTTGCTCTGCTTTCATAGTTTGCTACTGTCTTTTTCTTGTTGTCACTCCTTTCCTTTCTTGTTGTTATCTTCGTATGAGACACTTTCACCATTAACCTTCTTATCAGCTCAATTGCTTTGTCCAGTGTATCCGCTATCTGCGGATTGTTTTCATTTCTTGATCGCTGAACTCTCATTCTTGCTTGTTCTTCACTTATCATGATTGCTCCCTTTTCATCCTTACTCTCTTCTTTACTATTGTTTGCACATTTTCTGTCGCTGTTATATTGTCTTTCAGAACAATCTCCTGCTTCTGTTTTCTGTACCTGTCAACTTCTTTTCGATTATTATTTATGACCATTGTTTTGTCATCCTTCTTCAACAATCTATCCTGAACATTGATCCTTTGCTCTTTGAACTTCCTCCTTTGAAAGTCTAATTCCCTATATTTTTCAATGATTTTACTTGGAGTGAACTTTTGAAATTTTACATAATCTCCCATTTCTTTATCTGTTATTGATCCATCATCACATGGTCCTTCTTCCTCTGCTAAATCTTTCTGACATCCTTCAGTAGATGTTCTTACTTTTTTTCTTTCATTTCGCTATCCACCTGTGCCAAATATGTTCCAGCGTCTGCAACAACATCTTCAATTATAAGACAATCATTATAATAAAAAATATAAGGCCTTTGTACCTTTTCTTCTGGCAACCTTTCAGTGTGTTGCTCTATTTTCTCTGTCAATTCCTATGTTAGCACATCAGTGCGCTGATTCAATCTCAAAGAATTCTTGAGACTGTTAGCTAGTTTCTCCTCCTCGTCATCTGTTTCAATGATGTCTTCCAGCACTTGTTCACTGTAGTGAACTGATTCTTTCCCAGTCTCCTTGTCATATTCTGCTTCAAAACTTGCATCTTCTGGAAGGTGTTCTTTCACATCTTTGACAGCTTTAAAAGACTGCCTATCTTCTTCCAAACCTACAATCATACACAAATCATTAGTTTTAAAAATACAAAACCTTCTAGTCTCACTTGATACTTCAGTGATCCAGTCTTCTGGCTGTTTCAAATGATTCACATGATTCAACTCCTCTGGCTCTTCATCATTTTCAAAAATTAATGGTCCACTTTTTGGTTCACATATCGAAACTTCAACATCTTCTTTAGCATCTTCCTTTTGTTGTAGCTTAACTCTTTCAAGCCTCTCTGTTCTCTGTTTGGCATTTATAATTTATTCAAGTTCCCTTAGCTCCTTTATTAACTGCATATTCACTTGCAGATTTCTCTTCTCTTGTGGCCTCTGCCACTTCACTTTCTTTCTCATGACATAACCATGTTTTTGGTCTGCTTCATTGCTTTGCAACATCTCCATTAACACTTCAATCTGAACTGCTATCTCAACGTTCTCCTTCTCATATTCCTCTTTGCTTAATTGTCTCTGTGTGCCATTTTCCTTGGCATCCTTATCCTTTTGTCCTCTGCTGTGATCTCTTTCAGAACCTATGTTATCACTGTCACGGGTCATCATCCTCTCCATCTCTATGAGTTCTTCACTCACTTCACTATGAGTTGCACTAAAGCCTCTCCACAGCGAGTCTTCCCTACTGTCACTTACCTCACCAAGCTCTCATCACTCAGTGTTTTGGTAAGCAATTGGTTCTCTATCTCTGGAACTTCCTTTTGAGCAACACCTTTGCTCTTTATAGGCCTCAACTCATCTGCACTCTCAAAGAACACAATTGTTCTCTTTATCCAATTTCTATTGGAATTCCTCAAGGTTCTGTCACATTTCTGCTTCCACTTAAAAACTCTTACCAACGTCCTTTATCTCTTAGCAATTCTACCTGTTATCACCCCAAGAAACTCTCGTAGGTTGTATATCAGAGATGCTCGGGAATATTACAAACTCCACATAAAATGTTGGAAAATGGTGGATGAATGAAAGAAACGTTGCATATTCAAGCCAGATAACCACTTCTACTGTGCTTAACCCCAGACATCGTTGAACACCCCCAGAAAACAAAGCTTTAGACCACCAATCACTCACAATTTAAGTAAAATGTGATAATGGAGAATACTGATCACACCAGCAGATGCACAGGACCCTATGATGGCCAACGACAACCAGTGAAAAGGTCTGTAAATCTATTCTCTAATACACAAACAGGATGACAGCTCTTTGGCATTAAAACAACATAAACCTGCATACATATTTGATAATACTAACTAGATTCTAGTAGAGAGGTGGGATGACAACCTCTCTACTGCTAAGCATCAAGAGCAAAAATAAAAAATGCATACAGGCATAGCCTGGAACAAAGAAGAAGAAGTGGAAAGTGAGCAATCAACAACGAAAGAAGCTTGTATTAGTTGGAAATGAAGCTCAGAAGCTGCAGGTGTCACAATAGTTGCAGTCTCCAGAAGTTGAAGTTTACACCAAAATAACATTCATCAACCTGATTAAATTTTTCTTTTGGATATATATAGAGTTTTTTTACAAAATAGCTCTGCTGCCCTAAGCGTGGAGGGGTCATAACTGGCCACCAACCACATTTACAATTAGATATGGGCTTTGATACAATTTGTCTGTTTTAATGGATCAATTTGACATTTACTGGTACTTTGTTGTCCTTCCTGAACAGATGAAGTGTTGTTTGAATGAATTTCAATCATTGCTGCAGTGATTGAACTGTTCGAGGATCGTCCTTCTCGTCCTTGGTCGTGCTGCTCTTTAACTGTGGTTGCTGGGAATTCAATGCGTGGAGGACCAATCATGGCCTCCTTTCTCCTTTGGGTGCAAAGGATTGCCAAAAAACACGCAAAATGCGTTAAAAATGAACAAGGAACTGAGAACGAGCACTGACCGTTGGATGGCTTAGACGGATGGTCAAGATCTGTTGGCGGGCAGCGATGGGAAAACACAGAGGCGCAATTGAATACTAGCCGTTAGATCTGGAAAATTGGACGGTGGAGATCGACATATGTGGGTTATCGGGAGGTATGTGCGCGGGAAGAACGAGGACCGCTGGATCATGGGTGGGGATGATCGGACGACTATTGGAAGCAGAAGCAACGCGACGGTTAACGAGCGCGGGGGAGGGGCGGGGGGGGGGGGGGGGGGGGGGGGCGGTTCGTACAGGAAGGGCGGTAAGCGGTTTCCCCGCACCGCTTTTCGGGAGTGGGCGGTATCCATACCGTGGGGCGCGATCAAGTGAAATAGCGCCACGTGGCAGGCAGGGCCGACGAGAAATCGTCTTCCCCGCGGGCTATTGGACGTGCAGGTTCGCAGGGCGGGGGTTGCGTATACCGTCGGATCTTCGTGGGATGATCGGATGGCCATGGTAATAAACATGAGCTCCAGGTGATGTGACAGGTGAGGGCGCACCAAAAGTATTTTGATATGCATGCGATCATATAATCCAAGGTTATAAGTTTAGCTTTGCGCCCGAGGCTAAATGAAGAATGGTCTATATGGGGTAAAATGGGTTATCAAGGTTTTTAATGTTTAAACAAAAATGCCTGGGAGTCGGTAAAAGAAGGGTTTAGGCGGGGTTTACAAAGGATTAAAGAGGAAACGAAAATAACGAGATTAAGGAAGGAATAAGGAGAATTAAGGGAAAGAAAGAAACACGGGGGGTAGCAGGAGTTATAAGGGGAAAGGGAGAAAATGAACAGCTACGAGCTCCCTTTTACAAAAAACACACAGCGTTGGTGTCTTTGACCCAGCAAGTACCTAATTATGTAGCAGAGCTAACACTGGCTTCCTCTGGGGATGAGATCTTCCCTGTGAGGTCTCAAGAACCTGCAGATCAATGCCTTTATACAAAACTAGCTTCAAAATAATGCCTAGTATCCATTGGGCATGGAGTCAACTAAGTCTACAATAGAAACTTGTAAAAGAACATGATTACAATCACTAAGGCTTGAGAGCCTTAAACATCATAAATATTCAAAAACTGGCCAACTGATGGGCCATCTGTAAAAATTTTGAATAATATAACACTTATTCACAGAGATTATTTTGATTATACACTATTTGCGGAATGCATGCATAATACATAACCTCCTCTACATTGATAATCAATTTGCGGAATTAAAAACAATTGCATGCGCACATTGAAACATCAATCACACATATCAACACAGTATGTAACGGGGAAAGCATATAGCTGAAAACCCCAACTATCTGTATATTATAATGATAGAGAACATGTAACAATACATAGTACAATACTCCTCACAAGTACTCAGTACTATCTCCACCTGCTACACACAAACTAGCTCAGATCTGAACAAGTCATGGGTTCAAATCTCCTCCACTGTTTCCCTGCCTCTACTGCGCAATCCAAGTTGAGAATAGATCTGATCCAAGTTCGAATTCCCTTGGCTTGTACTGCGCAACCCTCATTGGCAATCTCAATCAATGATTGTGTAAATCTCATGCACAACTATAGTCACAACTGATAGTAGTCTCACCCTTTCACCCACCTCTAACACTTTTCTCCACTGAACTATCCATGCACTGAGTTAATTGATGTATTCTTTAGTTGATTTATGAGTTAATAATTAGTGAATTAATTAATAATTAATTCACATCACTCATCACTAGTGTATTTGGCAATTAGATTAAATACAACTAGTTCAACTAAGTCAAACCGAACACAACTCCATCAACTCCACCAAACTCAATCACTTGAGTTCTAACTGAAGTCCATCATGCAATAGCTCAACTAACCCATAGGAAAAGCGTATTTCCTTTTGGCAGTTGCATGTGCCACATCCGTAGCTCGAACTGAAGTGCTGCAAGAGGATAAGATAATGTTTATAGTCCAAATATTATTAAGAGTTAATAATATTCGATTGTTCTATTTTTAGACTGACAATTTAAAAATAGACTCCGCCCATATGTCTAAAAATAAAGGTCCATCTATTTTTACCAACATGACCAATCATCCATAAATAGCATCCTGCAACTCATAGACCATGATCCATATGTCTAAAAATAAACATAGTCTAAAAATAGACTTTGCGCCAAAATAGCCTGCGAGCCCACTTAGTGAAGGCGACTTCTTTTCACTAAGCTCCATCATCTTGTTGCATTTTCAACACCATCAAAATTGTTTCTCCTGCTCTCGGCCCCTTCATCATAGAGCTGCAAAACAGGGTTTATTTGATCCCCTACCTCAAAGAGTTTAGTAGTTTTGACCTTGATGGGTAGATAGGGATCAAATCTTATTCCCCTTCTGTGTGCTCTCCTCCTTGGATGTTCTTCATGGGAGCCTTTGTACACTTGCTGGATAACTATGAATGTTGTGTACTTGTCTGTGTCTTTTGTAGTTTACACAACTAATATGAACGATGCACCACTGTATTCTTGTGCAGGGGACACAGAGACATTATTTGCTCCTTCATTTTTCTTGAAACAATCCACATCCAAGTAGGAGTTCCAAGACTGAGCATCCTCTTCCTCTGTCATCTGATAAGCTGCCCTTTCAAGTTGTGTGGAGGCCATCTGAGCAGGTTTAAGAATATCAAGACTGAGATGATCAGTTTCAGCCTTGAGCATTGAATTTTGTTCTGCCTCAGTGTTCAAGGGGCAACTTTGAGGGATTGTTATTTGAGCAGACAGAGGGACAAAAGATGATGGGGAGCATTCTTCTCCCTTCTTGATCATTGTGCAGGGGGACAAAAGCAGGCAGGTGAACTTGCAGATCTGCACAACCATGTGAAGATGAGCTAGCATCGAGCACATATTCTTGGAAGATGAAGGTGCCTTTTGCTTATTGCTGCTACTGATCAGCTTGTTGTTCTGCAGCTACAACAAACTCACGAGCAGTGCCTCTGGATAACGCTTCTTCATATGCAGCTCTGGTTAAGAAGGGGGCACTGCCCTTATCTTCCAAACCATGGACTTCCTCCTCTTCTTCAGGCTGCTCTTCTTCCATGACTATATTTTGACAAAGGGTCTTGACCCCTTATCTTCATTTGTAACTTTATTTCTTTGCAGAATCTGCAAATGCTCATGTGTTCCTCTACATGGATTTGGAGTTGGAAAAGAAATGGAACAATGAGCTCCTGCCTCCTTAGAATTTTGCTCAGCTTTTAGTTTGGAAACTTCAGAGGCCAAAAAATTCAATCATCCTAGCCAATCCATCTATCTCAGGCTTTGAGGATGATGAGGATTCACCTCCTTGACTTCTTCTTTCAGCGTAACCTTCGAATCTTTCTGTAGCAATGATATTTGCTTCTACTTCAAACGCTGCATCTTGCATATCTACCAAAGAAGTACATTCTCTTTCTCTTAACAGCAGGCATAACTGAGAATCGAAGGCATTATCATAAATAAGCATGGCAGAAGCAGGGGTGGGTCTTACTTCAGCTGGCATTCTGCTGTACATAAGATTGAATCTGATGTTGAAATCAGACAGCAGTTCACCATCTTCTCTCTGCAAGTTCCCGAATTCATCATGATAAAAGAGCAGATCTTTGTTATTCCCCCAGTGCTTTAAGAACACATCATCTAGGGCCTCAATGTTTGCAATGGACCTAGGGGTTAATTCTCTAAACCATTTTCTAGCCTCCCCATTTAGGCTTTGGACAAAAACCCTCATCCAGACATCCTCTTCATTGATATATAGATTATCAGCATAGCTATAAAAGGATTCAAGGTGCTCTTTCGCTGTTACTCCTTCTGCACCAGTAAACTTAGGCATAAATTCTTGATAATCTCGTGCAGGCATGGCATTCAAAGGGGTAGGCAAGACTAAGGGTCCATACCTAGCAACAACTATTTTTTCTATCTTTGTGAGGGCTTACTGGCCTGCCATGACTGAGGTATATGAAAGGATATTGGTGGACTGAGTGGGATGAATCAATGAACAGAATGACAGAAACAGAGGAATATAATGGACAGCATGGAAAGCTTCTTTCAACTAAGGTCCGAAAGGGAAATGAATAACAAGGAGCTGTATGAATCTCTGAAGGTATTTCTGCACTAGCAGAGATACATAAAAATTCCAAGGCTTACCTGATCCTGGTGCTCCTTACTGCGATACTTTCTTCTGCTTAACGATCTTCTCAGAATCAGGCACTGGTTCAGCTGGTGATTTCTGAAGATTTCTTCGAGCATGCCTCACAAACAGAGCCAGAACTTCAATGTGGAGTCACCAAAGGATGGTTTTCCTCCAGTGGAGTCGCCAGATAGATGATTACAATCAAAATATGTGTCCAAACCTTGTCTATCATCAAAGCTTGGAACTGTGTCGTTCTCCCAGGGAAGCTGAGCTTCAATTCTCTATTCCTTGACAACGACGCCAATTAATTTTATCACCCCAAGAAACTCTCCTAGGTTGTATATCAGAGATGCTCGGGAACATTACAAACTCCACATAAAATGTTGGAAAATGGTGGATGAATGAAAGAAATGTTGCATATTCAACCCAGATAACCACTTCCACTGTGCTTAACCCCAGACATGGGTGAACACCCCCAAACAACAGGGCTTTAGACCACCAATTACTCACAGTTTAAGTAAAATGTGATAACGAAGAATACTGATCACACCAGCAGATGCACAAGACCCTGTGATGCCCAGCGGTAACCAGTTAAAAGGTTTGTAAATCTATTCTCTAATGCACAGACAGGATGACAACTCTCTGGCATTAAAACAACAGAAACCTGCATACATATTTGATAATACTAACTAGATTCTAGCAGAGAGGTGGGATGACAGCCCCTCTACTGCTAATCATCAAGAGCAAAAATAAAAAATGCATAAAGGCACAACCTGAAAAAAAGAAGAAGAAGAAGTGGAAAGTGAGCAATCAACAACAAAATAAGCTTGTATTAGCTGGAAATGAAGACCAGAAGCTACAAGTGTCACAATAGTTGCAGTCTCCAGAAGTTGAAATTTACACCAAAATAACATTCATCAACCTGATTACATTTTTCTTTTGGGTATATATAGAGTTTGTTTACAAAATAGCTCTGCTGCCCTAACCGTGGAGGGGTCATAACTGGCCACCAACCACATTTACAATTAGATATGGGCTCTGATACAATTCAACTGTTTTAATGGATCAATTTGACATTTACTGGTACTTTGATGTCCTTCCCAAACAGGTGAAGTGTTGTTTGAATGAATTTCAATAACTGCTGCAATCATTGCACTGTTCGAGGATCGTCCTTCTCGTCCTTGGCCGTGCTGCTCTTTAACTGTGGTTGTTGGGAATTCAATGCATGGAGGACCAGATCATAGCCTCCTTTCTCCTTCGGGTGCACAGGATTGCCAAAAAACACGAAAAATGCGTTAAAAATGAACAAGGAACTGAGAATGAGCGTTGACCGTTGGATGGCTCAGACGGACGACCAAGATCTGTTGGCGGGCAGCGATGGGAAGACACAGAGGCGCAATTGAATACTAGCCGTTAGATCTGGCAAATTGGACAGCGGAGATCGACGTATGTGGGTTATCGGGAGGCATGTGCGCGGGAAGAACGAGGACCGTCAGATCATGGGTGGGGATGATCGGATGGCTATCGGAAGCGGAAGCAACGCGATGGTTAATGAGCGGGGGGTCGTACAGAAAGGGAGGTAAGCAGTTCCCCCGCACCGCTTTTCGGGAGTGGGCGGTATTCATATCGCGGGGCGCGATCCATTGAAATAGCGTCGCATGGCAGGCAGTTTCGGCGGGAAACCGTCTTCCCTGCGGGCTATTGGACGTGCAGGTTCGCGGGGCGGGGGCTGCGTACACCGTCGGATCTTCGCGGGATGATCGGATGGACATGGTAATAAACATGTGTTCCGGGTGATGTGACAGGTGAGGGCCCGCCAAAAGTATTTTTATATCATGCAGTCATATAATCCAAGGTTATAAGTTTAGCTTTGCACCCGGGGTTAAACGAAGAATGGTTTATACAGGGTTAAAACAGGTTATCAAGGTTTTTAGTGTTTAAACAAAAATGCCCAGGAGTTGGTAAAAGAAGGGTTTAGGTGGGGTTTACGAAGGATTAAAGAGGAAACGGAAATAACGAAATTAAGGAAGGAATAAGGAGAATTAAGGGAAAGAAAGAAAACATGGGGGGTAGCGGGAGTTATAAGGGGAAAGGGAGAAAATGAACAGCTACGAGCTCCCTTTTACAAAAAACACACGACCTTGGTGTCTTTGACCCAACAAGTACCTAATTATGTAGCAGAGCTAACACTACCCACATCCTTTGTGGAATTGCCTTTGGGAGTTGCAACAATACTTTTGCTTCAATGCAAAGACTAAAACTTTTCAATCTTCAAATCCAAAAATAAAACCATATCACCTTACCTTAACGATCTTTGTCTGATCTTGTCCTCCCATTCACCTGCACTTTTGAATGGAATATCCTTTCCACTAGCTTTCGGTATCTTCAAACTCTGTTACTTCAAAAACTTACAAACATCCCTCTTACAGTTTAACTACTGTAAGCCTGCTATAGAATTTTACTCATTCAATATTTACTAATCATTAGACAAATTTGCATACCTTCACCTCCCTTCAAGATCTCACCATTTCTGCAAACTTGTTTCAGCAGATCTTTATGCTTTTCAACGGATCTTTATGCTTCCACTGTACAAATCTTCGATATTCAACTTCTGTCAATTAGATTTAGAATCTGATTCTCTCTTCTAGTCCTCCGACTTTATCTTGGTGAAGCTTAACTATCAGCGACAATTCCTTCTTTGTTGAGTTTCCTTTCCATTCAGAAATCCTTAACAATTCCTTCCATTACTGCTTCTTAAGGCTTGATCTCCTTTTGCTGAGATACTTCATTAGCTGCAACCATCAATCTTCAATATATCTCTTTGTCAGCAAACCCAAATCAGAATTAAATAAAACAATACTTGTACGATTTCTCCATCGACTCTTCACATCCGAGTGAACCTCCATTCTTCAAAACATCGTTGTGGCTGTAATCTCTGCTTAATTCTGCCTTACCTGCCTCTAAGAACTTAACTGTTCTTCTCCATTCTCCCAGCGGTACTCTGGTTGCTTGAATGTTAGATTAGGATATGATCTCCTTTCCCTGCATACACATATTCCCAAATATCTTTGCTTTGAATTCTTTCAAGAACTTTCACCCATAATTGCTTTCTTCTACCTGATACTAAATAATTTATTTATAACTCAACTCTGATACCAAAATGACACAGGGTTACCCCTGCACATACCCACAATGTGCATAAAATGCATAAATACATTGTCCCAGGTAATTAACTCACTTAAGGAGTCAAATCTTTGAGCAATTAATGGTTAAGGCCATTTTTAACAATTCCTTTGTATCGGAACCAATCACCCCGCTTTAAACCCTCTATCGGAGCTTTAAACAACTCTCAAGCCTTTATATAACACTGTATTAAGGTCTTCCTTCTAATTTCTTCTATCGGAACTTTGGATCCCATCTAAACCTTAATTAAGCTTTTTTAAATCCATCGGCCGCATATATATATATATATATATATATATATATATATATATATATATCACATAAAAACCTTTATTCGAGCAATTTCCTTATAAAACCCTTTACACAGGGAAATGTATGCAAATCCTACCTTTTTCCGCCTTCCGTACAACTTCTGCACATATTCCGAGGCTATACTTCAATCGCAATCACAATCGGGCTTTTCATGGGTCATATATGCCTCATCACCCCTTCATGGGTCATATATTCCGAGGCTATACTTCAATCGCAATCACAATTATCGGAACACATATATCGCCCTTTTTACCTTAAAAACCCGTCTAACATGTATATTCGAAATACACGGGGAAAAGGGATTTACAAAGGAAAACCCCCGCCGGAACACATAAGCCGGAATTCAAATATATTATACTCACGAAAACAAATATCGTCGGGTCCGCCTTCGTCGCATATCGCATACCTCTGCACTCCGATAATCCCGACGCCCGATCGCCGATAATCGCTGTCAGCGATATCGCAACACCACTAAACAACGCTGCTAACCCTTGCACCTCCGACTTCCTATTGCGATTTAGATCGTGACCGTTGATCTGGCCACGATCCAACTGTCTACGATTAATCGAGCTCGTACATTGCAATTCTCCAAGACTCGATTTCGATTTAATCTCAACCGTTGATCTTCCAGATCTAACGGTCGCTGAGTGTTATTACTTAATTCCTCCGTCTGCCTGTTTATTTCGGTTCTACGCCATTTTCTTCAAGTTTCTATGGTGTCCAGGTTTTCTTTAATGATTCTCGTTCCTTGCTGTTTCGCCCTTCTGCTACGCAATTAAGTCCCTATTGAACTTGCCTCTGTGATTTCGATATCACAGTCATCCCATAACACCGCTTGGTTCTCCAATTGGGATCTCTGCCTCTTCTCTTCCTCTGTGTATTCACCACGATTCCCCTTGCATATATTTACTTTATGCAATATCCGATGACACCTAATTCATCATTTAACAACCAAATTACACAATTATATAGACTCCAATCAATCTCTGTATGTATAAATACAAATAAATAATTATAGAATGAACTTTTTGTCTCTCTGGCCTGATTCTTCTTTGCAGTGGCCTTTGATTTACAAATCTGCCTGTAGGCTTCAAAAGCACACTCTATTATCTATTTAGCCTCTCTCAAATATCTCCTATCTACCCTCTGTACATGACTTTTAGGTTTACATTTTTACAAAGGGTTTTAAACCCAATTTCTGGTTTAAATCCCTAAATCTCTCAACAAAATCTTATAATATCTTTCTCATCCCTAAGGATTCTTTCAAATTCACAAAATCATGAACTAATTCTTAATCTGAGGTTTACAATCAATTCTATATCCTTTCATCACTCAACTATCCTATGTCTCTCATGTTCTCCTACATTTGAGAATATTTACAATAAAGCCTCACAATATTCAATTAATGCCTATTCTCATTAAAATCACTCAAAACATTAAATACTTACATTAACTCAATGCTTAGGAAACCAATTTCCTTGAATCACAAGACCTCCTATGTCTACTAGAATACATTGATAATGTTGAACTAGATGCTCCTGCATCATAGGTTGATGGTGAAAATGAAATTTGTTAAAATTGGATGCAATTTTTAGTTGAGAGTATCATTTAACTTAACATGTTTGCAAGTTGATGGTGAAAATGATATCTATTTTAACTACACAAGTTATGGGATTATTGTGATATTTTAAATTTATAAAATATTTTAAAAGATTGCTTAAACTAATTATTTCAAGAAGTTTATAAATATTTTTTTTTTACAGAAACAGATAGAGGATCTATTAAACACTTGGCCTTAATGCCAAAATCGGATTACAAAAGGTGACTCTGATTCCACAATAACTGCACAACCATGCAAGGCCATGACGTTTATGCTTAGCTCACATCTCTTTTTGCCTGCTCCTATGTAGTCTATTTCTGAGATTTTCCCAACTTTATGGGTACATACAAACTGCTTTAACAAAATGCAGTAAAACATGACAACTATCTAAATTAAGGAGCTGGTTCCCACGATTCGTTTCCTTCTCTGAGTAAGGCTCCAGCTGTAAGGAGGGCAGCTTTGTTGGCTTTGATGTCTGCCTCCTTATTGTTAGCTCTCAACACATGATAAAAATTCAACTTCTGGAAAGAGTCTCTAAGATCTGTTACTCTGAAAATCAGCCTTGCAAGCCTTAGATCCATTGGCTTAGAATGAGTCACCATAATATTAATTATTACCTGGGAGTCCCCTATTACATTTGCCTCCTTGATGTTCAAAATTTTCATAATCTTGAGACCTTGGAAAAGAGCCAAAGCCTCAGCTTGTATGCTAGAAGCTATGCCCAGACCCTAGGTGAAACTATGTATCCTTATGCCATCGGGATTCAAAATGACGCCTCGAGCTCTAGCTCTTCCAGGATTGGCCTTTGCAGCCCCGTCAAAAAAGAGGGAGAATCTCTGCTGATTTGTGGCCCAGTCTTTGAATTCATTTGCTGAAAGTCTTATTTGCCAATCTTTGAGGAGGGAGATACTATTTGCACTATTTTGGAACTGGAGTCCAAGAAAGGAGCCCCAATTTATATCTTGTTGACTGAGATTTAAGTCATCTTTAATATCTCTCAGATTCTCTTTAAGTTGGCTTTTAATCTTGACTGCCACCAGCTTGGCCTCCTGTTCATAGCTTCTAAAAATCCTTTTATTTCTCTCTAGCCAAACCTGCCAACAGATTATTTTAGGGAGAGCAGTCCAAGCAGCTCTGATGATTTTGTTTTTTGGGGGAGTCCCGGGATACCTTTGCAGCCATTTAGTAAAAATATCAGGGATGGAGGAAGGCAACACGATGCTGAAACTCAGAGGTCCCAACAATTCTGTCCAAATCTGCAAAGTAAAGGTGCATTCAAGCATCAGATGAACTACGCTTTCCTGGTTTACCTTACAAAGACTGCACCTTGAAGGACCATGAAAACCATGTTTCTGGAGGTTATCATCTGTCAAAATTTTGGAATGACAAAGCAGCCAGCTGAAGAAGTCGATTTTAGGCAAGGTGGGATAATGCCATATCCCTTTCCAAGGCTCAGGGTTTGTGGCCACATGGGGACGCTCACATAGCTTGGCGTAACCTTCAGCAACAGAGTATCCGCCAGTCTGTGTACCCCATCCTCTTGTGTCCCTTTTTCGAGCCATCAAAGGAGACATGCCGTGGAGCTTGGAAATCAGGGTCTCACTCTCCATAGAAAGTTCTGGGGGTGTTTGAAGATTCCAGCCAACTCAGTGTGAGTTCTGCCAAGCTGAAATGTCCCATATAGTTCACAAACCAGCCTCATTCATCCATTTGCGCAGCGTTTGGAGTGAACGACAGTCTCCCAGAGGCTCATTATTCAAAATTTTGTTTGTCCAGAGGTTGATCCTTTTTCCATTACCAGGAACCTAGAAGGCATGATCTTTGATGAGAGAGCAAGCTTTGCTGCGAAACTTCAGGAAGGATGTATTTGTATGCTTCTTAGGGTGATCTAGGCAGCGAGAATGTTGGCCTTTGAAGTATTTTTTCCAGAGAGCTAATTGCGCCTAGCCAGGTTTAGGGGCAATAATTCTCTAGATTAATTTAGCTCCTATTTCTACATTATGGTAGCCAAGATTCTTGAAATTCAAGCCTCCTTCCAATAGCGGTTTGGAGATACATTCCCAGTTGACTAGCCAAATCTTTTTCTCGTTCTGTTTGCCTCCCTTCCAAAAGAATTTTCGGACGGTCTCCTCCATTTTTCTGAGAATGCCAGTTGGAGCGAGAAGGACAGAAAATTGAAATAGGGGAAGACTGGAAAGAACAAATTTAATGAGGACCAATTTATCAGCTATGTTAAGCCAGGAATAACCCCAGGCATGCAGCTTGTTCTTGAATTTCTCCAATTGGGGGAGCCAATCTCTGCAGTAAGCTTTTCTGAGAAAAACCGGGAGGCCCAAATACTTGAAGGAAGTCCAATTTGAGGATGTTGTAAAACCAAAGGTTCTGGATATGGAGTTGAGCAAGCTGGAAGTGATGTTCCAGCAATAGATATGGCATTTTCCTTTGTTTAGACTGCTTCCCGATACCAAACAAAACTCATCCAAAGCTTTTTTAAATCTAGAGGCAATAATCCCAGAAGCTGCTCCCAATAGCAGTGTGTCATCCGCGAAAAGAGCGTGATTAATGGTTTTCACACCCCTCGCTATACAGAGTCCAACAATATCCTGATCTGCTCTTTTTTTGTCTAGGTAAAAACTGAGAACAGAGGCTTGAAGAACAAATAAAAGAGGTGAGAGAGGGCACCCTTGCCTGAGCCCTCTCATGGCTTTGAAAAATTCAGAAGCTTTGCCATTAATTAAAGGGGAAATCCAAGGCTCCGAGATGCAAGCTCGAATCCAATTTATAACATTCTCACCAAATCCAAGTTTATGTAAGACTTTCAGCAGAAAACAATGTCTAACTCTGTCAAAAGCATTTGCTAGATCAAGTTTAACAACCATACATTTTTCATTGCGACTCAAGCTTGAACGGATTGCCTCCTGGACTAGAATGAAGTTGTCCACTATTTGTCTACCTTGAATGAAACCTCCTTGAATTTCTGGAATGATTTTGGGGAGGATGGGCTTCAGTCTGTTAGCGATGACTTTGGTGATCAATTTGTAACCTATATTACAAAGCGAAATCAGATGAAACCTGTTGAAGGAGTTGGCTCCCTTCTCTTTGGGGATGAGAGCAAGAAAAGCAAAGTTTGTGCTTCCTCCGATTTTCTTGCAAACTTGGGATTTTAGAACCATTTTGTAAAGATCCTTTTCCACAATGGACTAGAAAATTTGGAGGAATCTGGCTGAGAATCCATCCGGCCCAGGGGCTTTGTCTGGATTCATGGAAAATAAGGAAGCCTTGACTTCATTCTTGGTGACTTTAGCTTCAAGGAGGTGGTTCATATCAACAGAAATCAGGGAAGGGATCCCATCCAACATCTTTGAGTTTTGATCCAGAATTATCTCTTCGCTATATAGACTTTCAAAATGAAGAGAAGCTACTTTTTTGATGTTTGCATTATCCTTGTGAATGATGGTACCATCTTTGATTTCAGAAATGGAATTGGTACATTTCCTAGCCTGAGCTTGTTTGTGAAAGAAGGAAGAATTCCTATCCCCTGCTTTGAGCCAAACACTGCGAGACTTAAGTCTCCAATATTCTTCCTCAGCTAGACATGCCTTATGATAGTTTTGCTGAAACAAAGCTTCTTTATCTAGGATCCCTTTTGTTATGTCCGCTGTTTCGGCTTGGAGCTTATGGACTTCCAACATATGCTGAATTTTTTTCCTTTCGTTGGCTGGGTTTGGCAGAGATTTGGCCCAAATTTTCAAAGCCCTTTTCACTCTTCTGAGCTTTTCTTCCTAGATGAAAAAGGGAGAGCCTTTGACCGGTTGCATCCAAGTGTCCTCAACTACTTGCATGAAGTTTGATTCCTTAGCCCAGAGCGGGCTAAATTTGAAAGGTATAGGTCCAAGGTCAAGCTGAGACACAAGTTCCAGCTTGATGGGTTTATGATCCAAAGTGCTGCAAGGGAGAATATGCACTCTAGCCTCTAATCCAAGCAAAAGAAAAGAGCTTTGAATTAAGAATCTATCCAATCTAGCAGCAATGTGGCCGGGAACAATTCTTTTATTAGTCCAAGTGTACTTACCAGAAATTGGCTTGATGTCCAGCAGGTCCCAGTCCTGTATAAGATCCTCTGCCCATTCCCTTGCTGGATCTCGAACAATGCTGCCTCCTCTCTTGTCTGCTGATAAGAGAGTGAGATTGAGATCTCCTGCTATGATGATATTCTCAAGATTAACTAGATCTGCTTGGGTTCTTATGGAGTCCCAACAATCCTTTTTTTCCACAGCGTTCACAGGGGTGTACACATTGAAAAGGCTGATTATCTCTTTTGAATCTATGTGCTGCAATTTTAAGAGCAACCAATGAGTATTGAGGGTTTCAGAGACGAATGTGAATTTGCTAGCGTTCCAAAGAGAGCCCAACCCTCCGGAAGCCCCTCGAGCTGAGATTGCTTTCGCCTCACATTTGTTCCAGAGTTTCTTACTTGCCCGAAGGAAGATAGAGTCTTCCAGTTTGGTCTCCTGGATGAGTAGTATGTCAGGAGTTTCTGTTCTTATTAAACTTCTGATGGCTTCTTCTTTGATTATACTCCCCATACCTCTACAGTTCCAGGAGACTATCTTCATCATTTGTATTTCTGATTAGCTCCTTTGGAGCCTTGGGGTTGGTTTCTCGTCATCTTTGCTTTTGATGCTTGTAACTTCTCAAGGGTTGGCTGGTTGCCTTGAAGCTTATCCTTGAAAGTTTCCTGCTCTCTTTTTTCCCGATTTGATTTGCGGCCTCTTGTGGATCTCCTTATCGTTGCTTGAGATTCTCCTATTTCCCCCTCTTCCTCCGAGCACTCCGATTCATGCTCGTCTTCCTCTTCTTCAACAACGTTTCCTTTGGAGCTCCCAGCCATTGCCATTGCTGGAACACCACTTTCAGCCATTACATCTATTGCTGAAACACCATTTCCAGAACCTTTAGGGGTGCCTTTAGAGGGTGAGGTTGATTTTTGATTTTCTGGTTCTTGAGTTTCCTCTACTTGGGAGCTTAGGGGGGCGAATTTGTTTTCTTGAACCATTCTGGGCGGGGGTTGCTGAGGGGGGGCCTGAGTACCTTTTCTGTTTGGACCGGCCTGCTTTTGAATTTTCCTGGTGCGCTTGACCTAATTCCAACCTTCTTCTTTTCCCTTATCTGGTTCCACATTGGTTGGGCATCCTCCGGCGAAGTGGCCGTAGACATGACATTTCGGCATTTGAAAGGCAGCTGCTCGTAATCCAGCTTTTGCAAATGGGTCCAGTTTCCTACCTTGATTTTGATGGCTTCCGGGAGACCCACCTCTAGGTCTACTTCTACGCAGATACGAGCACAGTCATATTGATCTTTGCTGTTTGCCCTATCTATGAATTTCCCAAGGGCATTTCCGATGTGTTTCAGCGAATCCCAATTCTAGCAATGGACTGGGAGATTAGGGAGTCTGAACCAGACAAGAACAGTTGAGGGGACATCCACTGCAGGGTCGAAATCCGGCGTCCATCTGTTGAGGTACAAACCCTTGGGGCCCATGAAATAGGGGCCATTCTGAAAAATCAGATCCTTATCTTCCTTTGAGGAGAATTCGAAGAAGAAAAACCCTCGTCCTAAGAAGTATGAAGTGACGCTGCCCTTGATCAGAGGAGCCCAATTCCTGTGTACCCAGGACTCCGTGGTCTTAGGAGAAGGCCAAAGACCTGTGAACTGGCCCACGAGAGCTCGCTCAATTAAGGAGAGGGCAACTTGAATCGGGGTCTTTGGCGATAGGGAGATTTTCGACAAAGCTTCGACAACTGAAGGCGGGCCTGCCTGGGGTGAACTCTGGGCCTCCATGAGGGCGAGCCTGGCTTAAACGTCCTACCCAGTAGAGGTTGAGCGCTTTGAATCCGCAGAAATACTAAGGGGAATGCAGAGGAGGAGGGAAGAGGGCTCAAAGCCATGGGCCGCAGAGTAGGTGCCGAAACGCAGCTAGGGTTCCATGGACTCTAGCCTGCGTCTATCCAAAATCGTAAATGGGTGGTCTCATTGAAGTCTAACATGAACACAACCCTTGTTGTTATCGCACAAGGACGTCTGCAAAAGGTGAGCGGGCTTGGCCCAGGGAACGAGTAACACCCGCGACTAGTCAACGCCCTCGCTCAGGTTTGAGCACAAGACCTAACCGTCTTTACGAGTCCGACTTTACCAACCAGCCGCCTCCGCCGACCTTTTTATAAATATTATAAAAGTTGAAATTTATAATTAAAATTAGAAGAGTATTATTATGTTGAACATACTAAAATTCCAATACACTATAACTTGTATTAGTTATGAATATGTTATATTTTTCAACCTTTGTGATCTTTGACATAATTACTCTAAATTTTTTAGTGACTTTGGCACAAATATCCTAACACATTTAACCTCTTAGATACCTTGATCCCCAACCATTGTGGCCCTCTAGATAATATCCTCTCTAACCTTGATAACTATCATTTACTAGCCCATTATAATTTACAACTCTTAGGACCTTGGTCACATCATGACTACTAAGAAACTAACCACTTTAACCCCTAGTCGCTAAAACCCCAAACAATGTGACCCCTAACAAATAATATATCCTTTTATGCATCATTATTGAATATTTCTGGTGCCCATATTGGAAGGTCAATGTCAGTGTGGAATAGAATTAACAAGTTTCTCATATCGGAGGTGGATGTAGAAGCGGGTGCTCCAATTGAACATGCCAGAATTATTTTTCTGTGGCGGAAATGGGTGACATCCTTTAACGTTTCACAACCTTTTAAATACATTAGCTGTAGATGGTGGAAATGCTTGGGTTACTGGTGTTTTTGCTGCTGTTAATCTTACTGCTTAGGCTGTTGTAAGTGGTAAGAAGCATCATTGTTTTGGTTTTACTGTCTTCTGGGTGGTATATGAGGGGGATCTTTGGTTTTACAAGTGTTTGTTTACATTCTATTATGGGTGATATGGGGCGTTGTTGATCATAGTGTTCTACACTTGCTAGTTATTTGAGTTTCTTTGGAGTTCTGGGATCACCATTTTTGTTGTGTTCAACACGGTTGCCTCCTCGTACTAGTCCTTTGGAAAATGTGGGATGGCATTTCTGGCGGTTTTCTGTATTTTCCAGCTCCCACATAATCATTGTTTCCACTAGCTAGGGGGTGAGGACATTTGATATTGTTTACGGAGTGGAGCTTTGTCTTGCTGACACGATCGGGTGGGTGGGATCTTGATCCTATATGTTTCTCTAGATCTTTGATCTGCCACATTTCTATATATGATAACTCATCCTCATAACATTCTTTGGGGCATTTTACCTATTTTGGTGGTGCTCGAGTTTCTCACATATTCTCTTCTGTAAGATTGCTTTTATTCCATTGTGGTGCTAGGTGGATTTGTTCAACGTTTGGTGGAGTTATCCAATAGGAGGTGATCTGATAAGACGGTTCAAGGTTCTTTCGTTGTTGTCTGTGAGATAGGAGGTGGAGCATTATTATGGTAGTAGTAAATGCTATCTACACGGGGCATTAACTAGCTTATATGCTACCTGGAGTGTGGTGTAATGACGATGTTGGGATTATGAATTCTATTAATCATTTATTAGAACGGGTATCGACTTGTCTTACGCACTTTCTACTGAGAATTAGGGGGATTTGTGCCCCTAGTAGGGACAACTGGATAGGTGACATAACAATTTAGTAACATATGACACCCACCGATCTACTGGACATGGTTGTTGCTCGGGATCAATTCGATTTCCTGAATTCAGATGTATCGAACCACGATGCCTACATTCGACCCACGTTGGCTGCTGAATTAGCTTTCCACAATTGCCAATCCCTACAGGGGGCTGTTGGGCACCCGGATCACCCGTCATATACACAAATTCACAAGTCTATGGAAGATAACACACATGAGGAGGATTGGGACGATGCTAGGTCTTCTCTATTCCAAGATTCTCGTCCGTTGTTGCACTCCAAAGGGAAAACAGTCGCTCCTGCAACGAAGACAGAATTACTCAGTTTCAGTGATCACATCTTATGGGATAGAGTTTCAAGTTTACCGAAGTGTGCACTAGTTGGTCGTTGGGATTTTTCAGAACCCCCTCCTAAGAAGATGCAGGACTAGAGTAAAGCTCAATGGGCGCCCATTCTTGGATATTCACCAAAGGCCAACCATCTCATGAATTCGTGGTATAGCTTCCACTTCCTACATCAGGAGGACCTTGAACACATCATGAACATGCCATGGGTTCAGGGTAGGAGTTTTCTTCAACTACATCAATGGTATGCTGGGTTTAATCCACTGCAGGACACTCCAAAAAACAATTACATCTGGGTGAAGCTACTTGGTTTTCCATTAGAGTACTGAACTAGACAGGTCCTGAAGGCGATAGGAGATGTGATTGGTTGCTTCATATATATTGATCTTGGCTGTTTGGGAGCAAGGGATAAAAGGGTGGTGTGGCTGATAGTTAAAATGGGTTTCATGGGTGGTCTCCCAACACATATTGATTTGGCATGGAACCATATTAGGCACAAGAAACAACTCAACTTTTGGGGGTTGCCTTTCAGATGTTTGTTGTGCCACCAAACGAGACACTTAATGAACAAATTCCCTAAAAGGCACACACTTCATTAACATGGTTGTAGTCATAACTGTTGGTAGCGGGATATATTGTGTGGGATGAAGAATGATGAACATAGAGGTCAAGTACTGATGACTCTTATGAAAAAACTCAATTACATTTTGATATGCCTTCTCCTGAACATTCTACTTCCCCAGGCCCCTAATTTTCCATTGTACCTCCTCTTCGGGTCGAGCGGGATTCCATTGTATCTGGGATGGTTGAGGTTCCACATGTGATCGATAATTCTCTGCCTCTACATGATTCTCATCAACCATTTGAGCCAGCTGAGCCTTCTCCAGATCCACTATGAAACTTTCCCTCTACTTTTTTTGATCCTCTTGCGCACTCGACCATTAATGTCTCGCATATTGACCCTCCTCTGGCAGATTCTATTATTTCCTTGCATAGGACGTCATCTCCTCTGTCCCCAGATTTTCCTGGCAATGATTTATCCCCACACAAATTGGTGGGTAGTGACATTGAAATTATTATGAATAATCCTGCCATGGATCTTGCAGCCTTGACCATCCACCATGGTCGATCATTGAATTCCCCTCCTTCCATTAGTCCCATGTCTGCACGAAACATAACGGTGCATTGACAGGGGAGTAGAGGGTCCAGGCAATACAAAAAAAAGATGTTGGAAAAATACCTACATTTCTCTTAATCTAATGCATTAAGAGACATTCCTATCTTTTCCATGAATTCCCTTAGGGACCTTAGAGAAGAGATGCCCTCTAATGTTGTGCCTTAATGAATTGCCTTACTTTGAACTATCGTGGGTTGGGGGATGAATCTAAACGATTAGCCCTCAAGCACCTTTTTGGGTCAATTCGACCATTTATTATTATGTTACAGGAAATGATGTCGAGTTCACATAGAGTTGTTTCATATTTTAAATATTTTCTTCTGGAATGGTATATGGTAGTAGTGGATGCTTGTGGATTATTTGGGCAATTGGCTATCTTATGGGATTCCAGATGAGCCATGTTGTAGGCATACAATTTTTTTTTAGGTATACTGGCGTTCAGATATATCATATGATTAGTTGGAAAAATTCATTTCCTTAATTTATATGCACCATATCAGGACATAATCACTTTTTTGGAATGTATTAAGGCATGTGATATACTTAAACTTGGCTCGCTCATTATTGGTGGGGATTTCAATGCCACTATATCTAGAGAGGAAGTATGGGGGGTTCAAAGCAAACAAGATTCTATGGCTGAAAATATTATTGAAATCTTTGACACAAACCATCTGGTTGATATCAGGGACACAATATGTCAGCAAACGATTAGATCGATTTTTGGTGCATGAGAACCTCTTTGAACGCCTGGGGAATTGTAGATCGTGGGTGGATAATACATGTGTATTTGATCACCTTCCGATCGTTCTACAGTGGCGCATAGAGCATACTCATTTGGGCATCCCTTTTAAGTTTAACATAGTCTGGTTATAGCATACAACATTCAATGAATTGATTAAAACTACATGGCTCTCATTCAAGAGGGATGTGAATGGATCGAAAATGAAGCATATCTCAGAGAAATTACAGACACTCAAAAGCAGAATCAGAAAGTGGGAAAGATTGAAGAAGAAAGCACTTATAAAATACCTTAGTCATACAGTGGTGGAGATGGTGTGTATTCGAAAGGATATGCAAAAGGGATTACCGTTGGTGGATATGTGGGATCACCTGAAAACACAGGAACAAAAGAGGAGGAATATACTACAGATTCAAGAGACTACATGGCGCTTGAAAAGCAGGGCCTTGTGGATCAAGGAGGGGGATAAGAATACACACTTCTTCCATAAATATGCAAATCAACGAATAAATATCAATACTATTTGGAATATTTAGAATAATCGTGGGGAAAAGGTTTATACAATGGAGGATATACAAAGAGAAGTAGTACAATATTTTGAAACCTTCTATCAAGCAAGGATGGACGTTGACATTGACGATTATATTTAGGCTACAGAGGAATTCCCACAAATGGCCAATGAAGAACAAAATAATGTACCATATAACATAGTCTCCCTTGATGAAATTATGAGGGTACTAAAATCCTTTAAAAAAGACAAGTTCCTGGGGCCGGATGGCTGGACAATTAATATATTTCTGTAGCAATTTGATTTGATGGATAATGAGTTGCTAGATATGGTTGAAGAAGCTCAGACTACTGGTAGGGTATCAGGTGCCATAAATTCTACTTTTATTGCCTTGATTCCAAAGGTCACTGATACTACTACCTTCTCTAACTTCCGACCTATTTCTCTCTGTAACACCTGTTACAAACTCATTTCAAAGATTATTGCAGAATGGTTAAAGGGGACTCTCTTGAATTATATTTCTCGGGAGAAATTTCGTTTTCTACATAACATATTGATACGTGATGTTGTGGCTATAGCGCAAGAGGTGATACACTCTATCCATACAAAAAAATTGGAGGCCCTGGTCATGAAAATTGATTTAAACACTTAGGCCTATGAATGTGTAGATTGTTCACTTCTCCATCTTATTCTATCGAAGATCGGTCTATCTATCAGTATGATGGAATGGATCATGGGATGTGTGACCACTGTACAATTCTCAGTGCTTGTAAATGGATACCCATCCAACTTCTTGAAGGCTCGTAGAGGTTTGTGTCAAGGGCGCTCTCTCTCACCATTACTATTTATACTGGTGATGGACGAACTCAACAATAAAATGAATAATGCTCATGCCAGGGGACTGTTCATGAGTTTTCGCACAAACATCACTGATGAGCCCCAAAAATGGATAATTATTTGGGCTCATTCAACCTCCTAATTCGACTTAATCCACCATTCTCATTAGTTTATTGCATGTTTTTTATTATATTTATGCTAATAGAGTGAATTGGGTTAGTCATTATGCCAACAAGTCTAATGTGTGCTTTGTGTAGCCTTTTTGGTCAACTTGGAGACAAAATTGAAGGTCTTAATGAGCACTTGGCAGCCAAATTCGTGGGAGAACAAGGGAGAGGATTTGTAGGAAGGTGTCCCCTTCATTTATGGGCCCTTACCTCGAATTCTCCACCATCAGCTCGGAGTTCAAAGGCCACCAAATCAATTAGCACAAGGGCAGCGAAGCAAGTCAAGTAGGACTGTTGTTGACTACAAGTTTTGGGCAGCCGAGTCCCTAAATTTTAGGAGGACTGTTGGGGTCCTCAATTTGTATAAATAAGAAGGCTTAGGGCCTCATTTGGGTTAGCTGGTAGTTAGTCATTTCATAGTCTTGTTGTAGTCATTTTGTAGTTCGATTTTTAGGCAATAGATTAGTTTTGCTGCAGCTCATTTTTCAAGTTCTCCTTGTGGACAGTTTTGATGTAACTCTTCATTTCTTGATCAATAAAGATGAATCTAGCTTTGCACCAGCTCTAAATCTCTCTTAGGAGGCTGTAGCTCTTGGGGTTGGGCCCATCTCAAGCGCCCAGTACCTCCTTTGTTTACCTTTATGTGTCTTTGCTGCATTCTTAAAATAAAATCTACTCTTTAAATTTAAATCTTGCTTTGTTATTTAGGTTGCTTGTGATGGTTAAAGTAGCTTTTTATGTTTAGAATGGATTGGTAGGAGTTAGTCATGCATTCAGATCTTTTGGAATGTTTTTGCTTAAGTGTTGTACATGGTTCTCTTTATAAATAAAGCTGCTGTTCATTTGTTTCATTGACAGTTAGACTAGATTAGCTAAGATTTCGATTGTGTGCAGGACTTAGTTGATTCAGTTAAGTGTACACCGTGCAGGGCATCACCATCTCTCTCTCATTCACCCAAGCTTCGTCCAGGCCAGCTACTCCATCTCCTTGTTAGGTTCCTCGTCTCACAACTGTCTTTCTGCCCACGTAACCCTACCTTGTTGCTCCTCCATTGTCTTAGCCTTCTTTAAGTCAAGCCAGCTTTCCACACCATCTCACCACTCCAACCATCAGTCCTTGGATCATTTCAGGCCCCTACTCTGCCTCCCTATCCATTCATGCACCTTACCTCACTCACCCATCCTCCAAAATCCAATTTTTAAACATCCTGTAGAACCCCTGCAGACTTCCTGTAGAAGCTCACGAATGAGGTTTCTTGATAGCCAAACTCTGTGAAACTCTCTGGAAGGGTGTTAGGGACTCCTTAGACCCTCTCTGAACCTTCCCTACCTCTTCCAAGTATTTCTCCTCCTTGATCCACCTCTGCACAGTAAAAAATAGTTAAAAGCACATGCATGATAATTCCAACAACTTAATCAAAAATACAAAAAGATGTTTTCTTCAGATAGAGGTAGTCTAGACACATGTATTTTACCTTCATAGAAGTAATGGCATCTCTTTCAGTAGTTTGCATGCTCTCCTTTGCGTCAGTAGGACTAGCTGGTAGAATTAGGGTTTGCTAGGGTTTGCGTTTCTTTTTGGCTTTCAGTTTCTTTTTGCAATTAGATTAGCTTCCTTCGAGTTAGCTTTCATCCATCAATTAAAAAGCTTCTTCTAAGAGCTCATAGAAGTTGGCTTAAGCTCTTAGCGGACTTGTGCCAGCTGACCAAGTGACAGCTGCGGCAAGAGCTAGTACTTGTGCATACAACACCGTCGCTTCCAAGTTTGTTACGAACTACCGGGTTGATAAAATTAAAGAAGGGAGTTCCAGGAGTTGTAGCATTATTGCTACAATACTGGAGCCCACCAATCACACACTGCCTCTTTGTGGATGATTTTCTCTCTTTCGGGATGGTTCGCATAGCACAATGGATGGTTATGCATCATATTATACAAAGATTTGGGTTTGCTTTAGGTATGCTTATTAATGAAGAGAAATCAGTGATGATATACTCCTATGGCGCATAGGAGGAAATCAATTTCATTGCTAACCTCTTCCATTTCTGAACACATCCTCTAGAGGAAGGATTCACATATTTGGGATATCGGCTAAAGCCAAACAATTACAGGATTGCAAACTGGCAATGGTTACTAGAAAAATTCCACAAAAAATTGAATAATTGGGCGCACAGATGGTTAACACTAGGTGGCAGATATATTATGGCACAAGTAGTTCTTCAACAATTAACGATATACTGGGCACACCATTTTATCCTTCCTTCTTATGTGGTTAATAAAATAAAAGTATTGTGGCTCATTTCATTTGGGTGGGGACGGAGAATAGACATAGGTTCCATTTGATTAAATGGGAAAGGATCTCGGTTCCGAAAGAATATGGTGCATGGGGGCTCCTAGATATTAAATATTTCGGATGGGCACTAATCATAAAATCTCTTTGGCATGCACTTTACCAAGAAGGAATATGGAAAGATATTATAGCATCCAAGTATTTATACAATAGGGCAACAAAATATTGGATTATTTCTAGGCACATTGGACTCAAATCTGGTTCTTGTATATGGAACAACTTTCACAAAATCAAAGAATGGTTCCTCAGGAGGATTACCTGGGCATTTGGTACGGGGAACCAAATTATTATTGGTAAAGGAATATTCGGCGTGGAGGGGGCACACAATTTATCTGAAGACACCATAAACATAATGCACTGTAGAGGTTATTTCATCTTGGCACAGGTCATTGCGGGATGGTGGGGACTATTTCCTATCTGGCGTAGGGCGGAAGAAATGGGTTTATCTGGAAATTGTGCAGATGAATGGAGAAGATATATATAGTCCCTCTGCAGGGCGGGATTGTGTCAGAATGAGGGTGGATATTACATCACATGGGATGGTATATTATGCTTCAACTCGGTGGTCGTTGTTGATACATATAGGTACATAGTCACTTCCATGCACTCATTTACACAGTCATGCTGGTTTTATAGAATCTGGAAATTAAAGGTTCCTTATAAGATTATACTATATTCTTGGTTGGTTTGGCACGACAAGACTTTGACGTGGGAGAATCTAAGGAAAAAAGGTATGGAGGGGCTTGGTAGATGCTCACTCTGCAAAAATGCACTGGAGACAAACATACATATGCTCTTGGATTGGCTGATTACTGTGCAGGTTTGGCCCTTCATCATGATACAAAACAACATCCCTTTGAGACAATTCACGTCCATAGAACAATGTTTCAACTGGTGGTTGGCGCGTGGCGGTCGTCTACAAGCTATACCTCTATTCATTTTCTGGGAAGTATGGAAAGCTCGTAATGGTTTTATATTTGAAAATTATGAAATCGACACTTTCAGGATTTTATACAAAATTGGAACTTGGATGGACACTACAGGAACAATTTCACAGAGAGTTAAGGATCTTTTGATCCGAAATTCTCCTCCTCAAATTATGTTTCCTGCAGGTTTCTTTGATGGGGTGACACAACAGGGACAATGTGGATGTGGGGTATGGCTCAGATTGGATTACAAGACACACTACAAAATCTCATGGAATGCAGGTACAGGTACTAACATGAGGGCAGAGGTAATGGCACTATGGGGACTACTGTGGTTTACTAGAAGACTGGATATTTATAACATTAATATATATGGGGACTCAAGAACGCTCATTGATGTGATTACTGCAAATACTTCTTTTTCCCTACCAAATTTAAATGGTTGGATTTCTCACATTCATGGACTCAGACAAACTTTCCATCACATCACTTTTCAACATATATACAGGGAGGCCAACACTGTGGAAAACTTTCTATCAAAAAAGGGCTTATTTGATGGCACTGGGTACATGTTCTATTCATATCTAGAAGATAATCATATTAGAGAGGAGGGATCCATAACTCTACCCTAGACTCTTACAAATTATATTTTGATTGTCACTCTGTTTTGATATACTTTGGCTATGATTATATAGGACATGTACTTTGAGGCATAGCTGGAACATGACTGACTATAATAATAATATATGGTTAATAGAGTCTTGATAGATAAAGTTTTATAGAAGCTTGTAATATTGCATAAATATGTGCATGTACATTACATAAACTAATGTTTTTTTCATTTACAAAAAAACAAATATATCAAATTCCAATTCCTCAATTAGGATTATTTTGGATGATTAAGGAATGATTGGATCCCTCCTCACTCAAGTTCAATTCCCACAAATAACATGACTAACTTTGGATCATCAACACAAGATGGGTGAAATACATTTCAAAGTATTATATAGGGTCTTCTCAAAGCACGAGACTTGGTCTCTCTTATTTAGTTAAATTAAAATTTCAAAATCAAATAGCCTAATAATTTTTATAATTTGAAAAAATATATTAAAAATTATAGCCATGTAACAAATATATCAAGTTCCAATTCCTCAATTGGCTCTTGGATGATTGGATGATTGAGAGCAATAATTGGATCCAGGATTGGAATTTCAAAAGAGACCAACCTATCAAATTTGACATTTTTCACAGTTTTTAACCTATTTTTATAATTTCAAAACAGAATCTTAACGGTTTTATAATTTTTTACACTGTATTTGACGAACAAATCACCCCATGACGGGCAATTTGCCCATAAAATTCCACCCCTGACTGGATCCCTCCCCACTTAAATTTAATCCCCACAAATAATATGCCTAACTTTGGGTCATAAACATTAGATAGGTGAAATACATTTCAAAGTATTCTACATCATCTTCTTCAAAGCACGAGCAAAATGCCTACAATTTAATGTTTTTGCTCCACAAATTTTGTTTTAGTCTCTCTTATTTAGTTATGGTTGCATTTTTTCTTTTTGGCACATCATGAATAACTTGTTTCGTCTCCAATCTCACATGGACATGTTTGGTCTCCAATCTCACATGGACAAAAGTTTAGTTTTTGAAGATGTTCTTATCTTCTCATTTTTGGGGTTCATCCCTTTATATAAACATGTTTTCTATTCTTAAAACGTTCATAATAACATGTTATTTTTTTTTTAATATCTATATATTTCTTCTTAACTTTTTTTAATATCTAAAACTTTTATATAAACCTTTTTTTTCTATTTAATAGAAAACCGTTATTATTTTTTTTTTCAAAAAATGACATTACTCATTTTAATATATATTCCTCATATAAAAATATATAAACTTATATCAATGAAACAAAAAAATCAAATTCAATTTCCAGAATCTTTGATGCATTTGGTAATGAAGTGTATCTCGACACTCATTGGACTTCTCGGTAATAGGTAACCCGAGTGTTCAGGGACCTCAGGATTATACCAATTAAAATAAAAATTAGTTAATATTTAAGTGTGATGAGATTTCACTATTAAATGGTCGTTGTTTGAAAATTTAAAAATAGTATAAAGTCAAAACTAATTAATACTCCAGTGGCATGGCGTTTGACTATTAAATAGTCATGGTTCGAAAGTTTGAAAATCTTGACCGTTATAGTTTGGACGGACCAATTCTGACCGATTGTTGCCGCAGAAAAGTTAGGACGGACCGATTCTGATTCTGACCGATTGTTGCGGCAGAAAGCCTGACAATTTGTTGGGTTTTTAAATAGTTGGGAAAATTTTGACGAAATTTTATTAAAATTAAATAGAATTTTTTATAAATTTATATTATAACTATCAAATTTCAAAATTTTAAATGGAGTCTTCTAATGAGGCGGAGGAATTGTCTAGACAGTCAAAAGTAGCTGGAATCTGGACAAAACAAATTCAAAAAATCTTGTAGAGATATTGTTTGAATCGTGTTTTTGATGTTGGAAATGGATCACTATCAAAAACGTCTAAGACATCTAAAATTTTGAAGTTTAACAACTATAACTTAGATTTACAAAAATCCTTGTTGGACTTTCTCTAAATATGACCGGAATTTCTATAACTTTTCGAGCAATTCCTCTAGCTAGTTAAACTAAGACATCAAATATTGTTTGTATTCCTCCGACTAGTTAGACTACGACATCAAATATTGTTTGTTTGAATTCGTTTTTAGTTGGATTTCGAACTTTTTGACCGTCCGGACAGGCTGGGTAAGCTACGCCTGACAGTTTTTTCGTTGGGGTCCCACTTCGCTCAATGTATATATGAAGTTATGAGATGATTGAGGTATTTTGAATCTGTGTTTTGGTAATTAAATTATTGTTAAAAAATTAAATATGATTTAAATATTTTTTTAAATATATGGGTTTTGGTAATTAAATTTTAGATTTAATTTTTTCAAATGTTTTATTTAAAAATAAGAATATTTTATTTTTTATTTTAATTTTTTTAAGTGTTATAAATATGTAATTTTATATTTATAAGTTAAAATTAGAATTAGAAGAATATTATTATATTAAATATATAAATATTATTGTGTGTTTTTTATTTCAAGGATGGTGTTCTAAAGGTGATGTAGATTTAGTGATCTTGATCTGTGGTGGTATCCCAAACTTTATCCCCTATTTCATCTAGGTCATCGTCAGTCAAAGTAATTGGGTCCAATGACGGTTTGGTGGCTTTTCTTTTCTTCTGCGGCCCTTTTTTTCCCTGTTCCTTGTACTGCTTCACTCGGAAGGGTGTGCTTTGCTCGTCTTGACCACCGTCGCCCTACTTTCACTGCTCTTCCTCCTCTGTTTGGGGTGAAGGAGACTTATCACTCCACTCGGAGGCGCGCTCTTCCTGTTTGCATGTTTCTTCGCGGCGCATTCCGCTTCCACCCGAGCCTTCTTCTCAGCGTCTTTCCTCCATTTCTCAGCCAACTACTGAACCTTCTGTTTGGCCGCGTCCTTCTTCTTTTTCTCCACAGACTTGCTGGTGCCTGCGGCTAGATCGGAAGGAGAATGCCAATCTGTTGGCCAGCGCTTGATGACCTCCTCGATAACGTCATCTGTAGTGAGGTAGGGTAGGTCGAATCACTTTTGCTCTGGATCCTTCTATGCCCGGATGTATACGCGGTAGAAGTCAGCTTTGAACTCCGCATACCCTGAAAGCTGTTCAAACACAGTTGGTGACGACCGCGGCTTTTGGTTGATGGCCATGTGAATGCTCGCCTCCATCAACACCGAAAAGAATTTGGTCTCTGTGACCCGTGCAACATCCTTTGTGGCCCATAGAGATGCAAATTTTGCAGCTTCCGACAAATATTTCTCTACAGGAGGAAATTGGTTGTCCTCCGACAAATCTCAAGTGACCAACACAATCGAGAGCAACAACCACGAATAGTGGAATGTTTTACTCTCATCCTGTGCCTCTCTATAGTTCGCGAGGAACTCACTACATAGGTAGCGCGCCCAGTTGAACTGCACGCCCTCCGTGCACTGTGCAGCCAAAGAAACCACTGGCGCCGGCACCTCGTCCGCGCGACATTTTCTCATAACATTGCCAGCCAAAATTTGCATGGCAACCATTAGCGCGGGGTCAGTGATCGAGGTAATAGAGTACCCGTGCGGCTTCTTCACAAGTTTGAACTTGTCCTTCATTTTCTCCGCGAGTTCAAGCTCGCTCGTATTTCCGCCAAACTCCTTGGTCGATTTAACCCTGAGTGCGGCAACAACATGATCTGATGGATCAACATATCGGTGATAGGGATCAGCACACTCAACCACAAGCACCCGTCATGCACCAGGCAAAGCAACTGCTTAATGACAATCAAGTTAATATTGGAGCGATGGTAGTGGGGCACCCACAACAGGTTCAACAACCTCGACTGGTTCACTTTGCAAATCCATTCCACAGGCTCCAATGCGGTGACACCAGACTCTTTGTAGAAGACCCTCTTCATGTAGGTGTCTGTAGCAAGGTGGGGGAATCGCTCATGGTCCGCTAAATCCCAATCTTCTAGCTTCAAATGCGGGATTTGCGCCAAGCGCGGACCTTCAAAGGTTAGGTTCTCCGGTAGCAAGGGTGTAAGGACCTACAGTACTTGACACGAGCTCCCGGCATGAAGTGCGACTTGAACAAGTGAGTTGTGACACGAGTTAAGGTAGCTCTATGACCAGCACACGAGGAGACATGTTATGGTGTGCGTAGAAGGATAGAGCGAAGGTTTTTATAGTGTGGGGAGCATGACCGCTCAACCCATGGCCGACCTACAATTAGTGCAAAGGCCGACATGTATTTGCGATGAGTAGGGGCGTGTAACCATGTGGAGGATGAGTCGGCTTGGGCAGCTCGACTCGCCCTTCCACTCGTATAAGTAAACATCGCATGGATGTCATTTGGAGCATCAATCTTCGACCTTCAAACAAGAAGTAAGGCGCAGTTCATAGAAGATACGAGGTGCAGGTTAGAGTGTAGCCGGATGCGTCCAAGTCTTGGGCAAGGTTGCACGGGTTAACGCACGGAGGTATCGGGTGAATGGTGTTGGGCAAGGAGTGCCCGCTGGTCGAAGTAGGGCGTGCACGGGTGAAGGTGTGGGCGCCGGTTGAACGAAGGAGCGCCTGACGGTTGAACGAAGGTGTGGGTGCCCAGTTGTGTGATTGTACGATTGTGCACAGGTTCTTCGGTAGCTTGGGTGAGTGCCCGCCCATTGTGCGGAGGCAAACACGAAAGTTGTGAATGGTGGAACGAAGTGAAGCCAGTTGTGCGAAGGGGGTGTCTTGGTGACTTGGTGGAGTCACTCGCCCGTCGTGCACGAAGACAAGGTCCGGTTGTGAAGTGCGAAAGGCAGCTCGTGTGAGGACGCGCCCGCCCGCCTTGGGCAAGGAAATCTTGGCTATCACACGGAGGTGTGATGATGATGTAAAATTGGCTAAGTATGAAACTTGGGGTTTCCAAGTATACTTGTAAAGCATTGTAATTTTGTAAAGCTGTATAATATATTATTTGGGTAGACTCATTGTTCAGGGAGTTGCCCCTCCCTTTATACTGTGCAATTATGTTCTTCATTTATAATTGTTGTTGATAATGAATGTGTAAGGGTGTTCATTGGTATAAAGGAACATTAATAATTATTTGGTTGCGAAACACAAACTAAGTAGGATAAGTGGTTAGGCGTAGTCCACGAACATAAGTATTGGTGAAAATAAAGTGTTCGGTGGTGCCGCACCTCGCCTAGCGCGGTTGAAAGACTACCGCTGGCTTGGGGGCGTGACAGTTGGTATCAGAGCTAGTCTGAAGACTTGGAGGAGTCTTGCAAGAAGCTGGGTGAAGCAGGTGTACATACACTTGACAGTTGGTGACAGTGAAGCAGGTACTTGCAGGTGAAGGAAGCTGTTTCACATACAAGTGGAACAAGGGCTGGTTCAGGTTGCAGGCAACTTGGTGAAGCTGTTGGATGCTGGAAACTAGATCACAAAGAAGAAGGAAGTTGTTAGCAATGGCAGCTGAATCTTAGGTTGGGTCTAGTCACGGTGCGAAAGATGCTACTATGGCATTCATTGAAAAAGTGTTGGAGAAGATGGAGGACTTAGAGGCTTTCTGGACTAAGAAGATGGACTTGGTCATGAAGGATCAAGAGGCGAATTCGAAGATGAAGGAAGAGCTTGATGAACTCCAGACTCAACACGAGTACACTGATCTTATGTGTACACAACTTGAAGTAAGGGTCAAGGAGATTGAAGAGGCAAGATATCGTGGACTTGCATAAATCTCTTGACGAAGCCAGAGATGAGATCGCGGTGTTGAAGAAGGCCGTGAGGCATAACTCAGGTGGAGGAGTGCCTCATGTGAAAGTCAAGGAATCAGAATCTTATGATGGTACAAGGAGTGCAAAGACTCTTGGGAAATTTCTATGGGACATGGAGCAATACTTGGAACGATTGGGTCTATCTGATGATGAGACAAAGGTGAAGGTAGCTGCTCAGTTCTTGACAAAGGATGCTAAGATGTGGTGGCGAAGGAGGATGGATCAGATTGCCAATGGCAGTGCTGGTGACATTACTTCGTGGGATGAGATGAAGAAAGCTTTGTAGACCCATTTCAATCCTCAGGATGAAATGTGGGAAGCAAGGATGAAGATAAAGTTCATAAAGTAGACAGGGAACCTTCAGACATATTAGCGGGAGTTTGCAAGTGTGGTTCTGGAACTTCCTAACATGGCGGAGAAGGAAAAGGTGTTCAACTTCATCATTCGATTGAAACCTTGGGCACGCAATGAAGTGAAGAGGCAGAAGATTAAAACACTTGAGGAAGCTTTTGCTGCTGTAGACAGGTTAGTGGAGCATTATGATGAGAGTTCTGATGATAGAAAGAAGAAGTCCGATAAGCCAAAAGAGAAGAAGAAGGATGATGCTTCGAAATCGGATGATAAGTTGAAGACGAAGAAAGCCTTGAAGTGTTGGATATGTGTTGAACCACATACGATGAAGAATTGTCCTTCTAGATCGAAAGTGGCTGCGATTGCACAATCTAATGTGAAGAGTGAAGAAGCTTCTGTGGGGATGATGCAGATAGTTGGTGCTGCTACTGCTACAGAGGTGATCTCTCGGAGGGATCTTGAGAGGAACAAGTTGGAGTATGTTCAGATGAAGATTGAGGGTGCTGATATACTCACTATGGTGGATAGTGGGGCTACTCACAACTTCATGGGTGAAGATACTATGAGAAAGATTGGGCTGAAGTTTGTACCGGTGAAGGCACAAATGAATATAGTCAATTCTCCTCATGATTGTGTTCTTGGTGTAGCTGAAAAGGTGGACACAACACTAGGTGAGTGGACAGGGAAGGTCGACTTCACTATAGTGCGGATAGATGACTATGAAGCTGTGCTGGAAATGGAATTCTTGAAGCAATTCGATGCTATGATTGTTCCACATTTGAAGAGGCTGTACATTTAAGATGGAAGGGAGGATGTACCCATTGGTGTACCAACCATTGGAGTGACAAAGCCTGATTGTAAGTTGGCAGTAATGCAAATGGAGGATGAGAAGCGGATGGAAGACATGAGTAAGCGGTTGTCTATGGTTGAGACAAAGCTTATCGAGCAGTCATTGATCATCAAGAAACTTTCTGATAGTATCTTGGATTTGTCAAGAAGGCTAGAAGTGGTTGAGGATGATGATGATGAGGAGGCATATGTGAGGCCGAATGTCCGGGAGGAGGATCGGGTCACTTATCTATGGAGGATGGAGATTGAAAATCCTGATAGATGGATTGAGATGATTAGTGAGGGTGAGCCTTCAGGCTCTACTCCCTCCACATCTTCTTAGATGGGAAAGAAAATGGGGCTCATTGTTAGTTGCTCATGGCAGTGAGTCCTTAAAACAGGTTGAGCAGGTATGGTAGATGGTGCAGGTATGGTTCGACATCAAGCATCATGACATGTTACAGATGGGATGGAGTTTCCATGGACCTGAGCATGGAGAGATTCTTGGTGAGTACAGGATGCGGCAAAATCTGAGATAGACTAGTGAAGGCATAAGATGGACATTCTTATGATTTGAGCATGACAGTTGGACTGATCACCCGACTAGTTCCAGTCATGGGGGCTAGCAGTGTACCACAGAGATGTTGACATCAGGCAGGCAGGAAGGATGATAGTTCACAGGATGGGACGACACATGATGGAAATGGGAGTTCTACATATGTTGAAGGGATGTTTGCAGTATGTGGAGGAGTTGACATCATGGACCGAGGATGAGACAGTTATTGATGTTGATCTTGGTGGATGGCTACCAGGATGGTATGTTGTCGAGGACGATAACGACTTCAGGTGGAGGAGGATGTAAGGACCTGCAGTCCTTGACATGAGCTCTCGGCATGAAGTGCGACTTGAATGAGCGAGTTGTGACACGAGTTAAGGTAGCTCTACGACCAGCACGCGAGGAGACATGTTATGGTGTGCGTAGAAGGATAGAGCGAAGGTTTTTATAGCGTGGGGAGCATGAACGCTCCACCCACGGCCGACCTACAATTAGTGCAAAGGTCGACATGTGTTTGCGATGAGTAGGGGCATGTAACCATGTGGAGGACGAGTCGGCTTGGGCAGCTCGACTCGCCCTTCCACTCGTATAAGTAAATAACACATGGATGTCATCTGGAGCATCAATCTTCGACCTTCAAATGAGAAGTAAGGCGCAGTTCGTAGAAGATACGAGGTGCAGGTTAGAGTGTAGCTGGATGCGCCCAAGTCTTAGGCAAGGCTGCATAGGTTAACGCACGGAGGTATCGGGTGAACGGTGTTGGGCGAGGAGCACCCGCCGGTCGAAGTAGGGCATGCACAGGTGAAGGTGTGGGCGCCGGTTGAACGAAGGAGCGCTCGACAGTTGAACGAAGGTGTGGGCGCCTGGTTGTGCGGTTGTGCACGGGTTCTTGGGCAGCTCGGGTGAGCGCCCGCCCGTCGTGTGGAGGCAAACGCAGAAGTTGTGAACGGTGGAACGAAGTGAAGCCGCTTGTGCGAAGGGGGTGTCTTGGTGACTTGGTGGAGTCACCCGCCCGTCGTGCACAAAGACAAGGTTCGGTTGTGAAGTGCGGAAGGTAGCTCGTGTGAGGGCGCGCCCACCCGCCTTGGGCAAGGAAATCTTGGCTATCACACGGAGGTGTGATGATGATGTAAAATTGGCTAAGTATGAAACTTGGGGCTTCCAAGTATACTTGTAAAGCATTGTAATTTTGTAAAGCTATATAATATATTATTTGGGTAGACTCGTTGTTCAGGGAGTTGCCCCTCCCTTTATACTCTGCAATTATGTTCTTCATTTATAATTGTTGTTGATAATGAATGTGTATGGGTGTTCATTGGTATAAAGGAACATTAATAATTACTTGGTTGTGAAACAAAAACTAAGTAGGATAAGTGGTTAGGCGTAGTCCATGAACATAAGTATTGGTGAAAAGAAAGTGTTCGGTGGTGCCACACCTCGCCTAGCACGGTTGAAAGACTACCGCCGGCTTGGGGGCGTGACAAGGGGTGTGTTGAGGAGGAATTGTCCTACATCTGGGTCCTTAGGGACCTTCACTTTTCCTTTGCGCGGAGGGATATACTACGACAACTTAGATATAGGATCCACCCCCTTGGTGTCTATATCCTCCACACCCTCCTCAACCTCCAAATCCACCACTTTCCCCTTCTCTTTTGCGCTTGACTTTTCTTTTCTTTGGGCCTGTGTAGCGACATGCTTCCTCGGTGACTCGTGCACCGACACCGACTTCTTTGCTTATCTTTCTTTGGTTTGGGGACCTCCCTTACTGGCGTAGGCTTCGGCCTAGGCGACCTTGGCACTGTAGGCACTGCAGCTGGAACCTCCATGCTCATCACCTCTAGAGCAGCTCCCTCAGAGGCGATAGTGCCTCTAGTGCTAGAACTCTCTCCTAGTCTAGACATCATACTGAGAATGAAGTGCTTGGTATCCTTGGGTAACTTCTCGAATACAGAACTAGCAACCAAATCACCGTAAACCTGAGGATTATACAATCGGAAACTCAACATAGAAATTCTAAGAGTGCAAAGTGTTTTTCACTGGACGACCACGCGTAATTTATAGGTGATTTCGAATTCAAATTCGACTTTCCCCCAAAATCCGTCCATAAATGCTAGATTGGCGGCATATTTTCCAAGATTTCACTCTTAAATTCAGCCTTAAATGCCTTAAATTCCACCCTCCCGCTCCTCTTAACTGTCTTCTGGCAATCAAATCATCAACAATGACCGTAATAGTTACTTTCTAGCTGTGTTGCGTGGTTTCTCCCCCTATAGCGCAACATCCTTTGTGCTTCTTCTGGTACTGTGACACCATCCTGTTTCCCGCAAACCCCCTGTCGCGTAGCTCTACAAACCGGGCAGTGTAGTTTACAGTCCTGTGCCTCCTTGCAGCTACCTGGAGTGCTACGACTGTGCTACTGCCATGTAGTCATTAGACCGGATCCCCGATGTATGGCTTCAATCAACTTCCATTTACCCTTCCCGGAAATGGATCTTCATTCAACTTCATGAGTTGAACTGCTCCACCATCTGTAATCTCTTTGATAACATATGGTCCTAGCCAATGCATCTGAAATTTTCCTGGAAACTTATCAAACTTACTGTCATATAATAAAACCAAATCATTTACCTTGAAGGTACGCAATTTGATGTGCCGATCGTGCCAAGCTTTTTCACGTTCCTTCTGAACCTGTTGATGGAATCCAGCCAAAAACCTATCTTCCTCGAGCTCTATCAGTTGCGCGAGCCTCTCTTCTAAAGTGTCATGGTCTGCCATTCCTGTGAAAGTCTCTATGCGTAGACTAGGCACGATATACTCCATAGGCATCATAGCCTCTATGCCATAGACCAACCTAAAAGGTGTCTGACCAGTAAGCTTTTTACAAGTAGTTCTATAAGCCCATAACACTGCTGGTACGCGCATGTCCCAATCATTCTGTTGCGCGTTGCACACCTTTGTCAGCGCATTATTCAATATCTTATTAAAAGCCTTAACCATTCCATTGGCCTGAGGATGATATGGCGTACTCTTCTGATGATAAACCTGGAACTCCTCTGTCAGTGCGCTGATCGTTTCATTGAGAAAATGCGTACCGCGATCACTCATCAAAATCTTCGGGCAACCAAACCTGGTCAACACATATTCAAACAAGAATTTCATTGTTGTTGCCCCTGTACAATCCTTCAAAGGTTGTGCCTCTGCCTACCGGGTCAAATATTCGATCGCGGTGATGATATACGCACACCTGTCTTCTTGCTTGGAGGCTGAATTGGCCCTACAAAATCAATTGCCCACTTCTCAAATCGCTACAATGACACTTGCAGATTCAGAGGCAGCTCATCCCTCCGTGATGGCCTGCTCGTTCTCTGACATGCATTGCATGCCCTACAATATGCTTTGGAATCCTTATGCAACATCGGCCACCACAACCTAGCGCGTAAAATCTTCTGCGCTGTCGCTTTCCCTACATAATGGCCTCCCGCAGCTCCTCCATGAGCTTCAACGAGGATACTATTTCATTCAAAATTAGACACATAACATCGCAGTATTTCGTCCAACCCCATCTTGTACAAATGCCCTGCAATAACTGAAAAATCTGCCGCGTGCACTACAAATTCTTTCTTCTGCTGACTCGTGTATCCCTCTGGCATCGTTCCTGTAGTAAGGAAGTGGATAATGTCTGCAAAGTGATTATCCGCTATGTGCACCGCGAAGAGTGCGCGACAGGCAGACCCTCCTCCAAGTTTGTGGGCTCCTCTCTTGTTTCAATGTGCGAAAGATGATCTGGCCCTGCATTCAACCTTCCTGGCTTCACAATCACCTCAAAATCATACTCCTGAAACAGTAATAGCCATCCGCATATTGTCCCCCCCACACATGCTTATTAACTAGTTATTTCAATGTAGAATGGTATGTGTACATCTTGAAATGCCCTCCTAACAAGTAATGTCAGAACTTTTGGAGCGCGTATACCATAGCCTACCCTTCGTGCTCTGTTGTCGAATAATTCTTTTCAATCTTAGACAACTTCCTACTCGCAAACACTATAGGGTGATCCAGTTCTCCTTCACCGCCCTGTGTCAGCACTGCCCCTGGCGCAATACATGACGCATCCACATGCACATGAAACTCCTTCTTCCAATCCGGGAAGACTAGGATTGGCACGGTGACCATTTTTTCATTTAATACATCCAGGCTTCGCTAACACTCTTCGCTCCAACAGAATGTAGAGGCCTTTTTTAGTAGCTTTTCCATAGGCGCAGTAATCTGAGCCTAACTTTTAATGAACTTCCGGTAGTATCCAGTTTGACCTAGTGTTGCGTGCAACTGTTTAACACTCCTTAGTGCCTCCAAATTGATTAAAACTACGATCTTAGCAGGGTCCACCATTGATCCTTGCCTGCATACCACATGACTAAGCAAAATTCCAAAGGGGACGCAAAATAAGAATTTCTTCAAGTTTAGTGTGATCTAATACCTTTAGCATGTATCCAACATCAAGTGTAAGCTGGCTACATGGCGCTTTACCAGTCCAAACACTGTGCAATCATCAAAATATACCTCCAAAAATTTGTGAATGAACTCTTTGAACGCTGCGATGACTACGCATGAGAAGATCACCGATGCATTATTAAGTTCAAAAGGCATTACCGTATACTGAAAACATCCCCAATCAGTCGTGAAGGTAGTCTTACTCCTGTCTTCACGTGCGATTTTTATCTGATGGTATCTAGAGAACCCATCAGTGAATGAATAGGCCTCCTGCCTGCCAACATTATCTAATACTTCATTTGTGAACAGAGCTGGAAAATGATCATGAACACAAGCATCGTTGAGCTTCTTGAGATCTATGAAAATCCTTATTTCATCCTTTTTCTTCTTTTCCTGAATGACTATTGGACTCACCCAATCCGATTCCTCCACTGGTTCAATAATACATGCTGTAAGCATCTTGTCCAACTACAGTTGGACCTTTCCTTGTATTTGGGATTAAGGTGATATGGCTTCTACTGAACAGGTTTCATGTCCGGTTTCAAAGTTATTTTCATTACTCCCAAATCGCCTATGATGCCTTTTAAATCCGAAAATTTGGTAGGGAATAAATATTGATATTCGCGGAGCAGCTCAACAAACTTATCTACTGTGGCATCATTGCAATAGTCTCCAATCTTCGCAAACTTCAGCACCACTTCTGTGCCAATGCTTACTTGTCCAGTTTTCAGCAACGCGGTGATATCTGGATTCTCTATCGACAACCCCTCAACTTCGCGGTGGCCTTCTGCCTCTGGGATGTTAATGTTCCTTGGATCCTCCTCTTCGTCTTCAACAGTCACATTATAGCACTCCAGCGCATGGCGCAGCTAGGTGCTCCAATCTGGTTGAATCAAGTCCAAAGGATCTTGCGGTATTCTGAAGATCGCTGCCTTAACCTCCTGTAGCACCTCATCAATGCATTTGAACCCATCCTCAAAGCTGAATGTCATCAAGAATCCCTGTCTCAAAATGTCCCACTCTTCAGTGTTATGGCGGAGCTCTGTTTCCAAGTACCAATTCATTGGTATTACATCCAAAGTGTGACAGAATAAATGCACCCACTCAGGTTGCGGCTCTATTCCATAAACCTCAGTCCATTTTTCTAAATGATTGCGCAGATCATTCCTTCCATCATATTTATCTGTTAGTCGAACTTTTGGGTGACCAAACTACAATCTCATCATTTTTCTGTACTCACGCCACCCATCAAAACTGTCTTTATGTGTACCCCACCATCTTGCGGGCGTAGCACCAAATCCAGTGCTTGGAAGCGATGCTTCTCAGGAATGTCCCTTTCAAATGCATCCAAAAATTTATCTATGTCAGTAATAACATCATAGTAATACAAACTTCTTACCTCCGATGATACACAATGCAACACTTTAGTCATCATATTACAATGTAGCGTGGATATTTCGTGCAATCTATTCTGCCAGTGTTCCAATTCCTCATTTGAATCTGAGGTACAAGAAATTTCGCGGTCCCATTTAATGCGTCCATCAGCAATCGGATTAACCCAATCTTGGTTTCATGATGTTATTTTATAGATCTGATCCAAATCATCATCGATTTCCTCATAATCACGGACCGGTTCAGTGTAGCGCGGTCCTTTTGTAGGGTCCAAAGGTACTCAAATGAAATTGTCCGTTTCTTCAAATTGATTACCCCATTCATGTCGATAGCCCAATCAATTCCAAGGAGTGCGGGATATGGATTGATGTCATCAACAATCTCTATTACTTCAAAGTCGGCCAACGTGCTCGCACCTTCTATGTCTACTGTTACTCCATGCAATCTTCCCATAGGGATAATCTTTTGTTGATTTTCCATTCTTAATTGAATTAGAGACCACTGCAACACAGGTCTCCCCATTCTTTCCCATGTCTGTTTAGGCAAAACATTCGCATCTGACCCCAGATCCAAAATGACCTGGTCCATTTCATACTCTCCTATTTGCGCAGTGAGCCTCATCTCACACCCTGTTCTCGTCTTGTGTTTGCCTATCTTTCTGACTGCATAGTGCCCTTCAGGAGCAGTTTCCTTACCAAAACACCTATTTATCACTTTTTATCACCCTTTCACAACCCTTCTGTCACGTAGCAGCTTCATACAAGCCTCCAAAAAGGTGGTAAGCATAGAGGGGTCAACTTCTTCAGATAAATTATCCTGACTTCCTGAGGTAGAGGCCTCAGTGAAGCTTTTCTTTGCTTCCATGAATGTTTCCCTCGCATGCTCCAGATCAAATCCCACCTCCTTTTCTGAAGCCTTGCGAACCCACTCACTTTCTTTAGGTTTCTTTCCTTTATCATCACTGGTCATCATCCCACTTCGTAGCACAATATTCACATTGGGATCTTCTTCGCGGGGCTCAACCCTCATCATTTGTAAATTCTGGGTAGGTTGCTGAGGCTGCGCCTTCTTCTCTTGCATCTTAGCTATCAGTATAGGGCATTCCTCTATTGCGTGGTCAAACTGAGTACAATAACAACATGACGGTCGTGTCTGGCTCGTGCACTCCTGTGCGTAGTGTCTTGGCACTCTGCAATTATAGAAAATAACTTGTCCCCAACCTCTACCAGGTCCTACTCCTCCTCAGCCTCGTCCATGACCTTGATATCCTCCACGCGCTCCCCAAACGCCTTGATCCAGAGGCCGAGTTTCTGTTTGCATTTGATGGCCTACTGATTTACAAAAATTTCAGAATAACTGTTGCAATGTCTGCACAAATTTTTGTAGCAAGTGGCAATTTTCTGTTACATGTTTTCCTGCTACTTAACAGATAACGCACCATAGCGCAGGCCCCGTATTTGGTCCTTCTTGAACTTCCTGCCTTAGAGGCATGGGCCTTCCTCCTGCCACATAATTCACAAAAAATAGGGCAATGATCCTTATCATGCCCTCAGATTTTACACTTGGGGCACCAAAATTCTTCACACACCTTTGGCTGAGCCGCTTTCTCCTTTTTCAAGCTTTGTAACTCCAAGCAGAGATTATGCAACTCCGCATGAATCTGTTGAACTCCCAGCGTCGTGTCTTGGATAGGTGTCTCATGTAACCTCATTGCGATTTCGAGTCCTTCCGCCTGAGTCCCTATCTTTTGTTGTGACAAGGCAATTCTTAAGTGAGGCAATTTTGACTGTCTGTGAGATTCATATTGGCTTCGCGGATTCCACACTTCAGTCTCTAATCCAGCCCCCAAGGCGTTTCACCAATCCTCATTGCAATTTTCTTGAATCCAACTACTAATTGTGTTTCATATTTAGGCCTACCGAACTCCTTGTTTAGAGCAGTCTGAGTGTCTGCTAACGACGCCACCGGGTTATCAGTGCAGTACTTAATGTACCATGTAAACGCATAATCTTGTAAAGCAGTGACCAATTGCACTTTCTTCATATGATCATATGCAATATTCTATTTCGTCCATAAGGCCTTCGCAATGAACCAAAACTGGTCTGGGTCCTCATTTCCCAAGCCCTTGAAAATAGGCAATTTCATCATATTCGACATATTGAACGGTGACAGAGATGGTGGTGGTGTGGGCGAAGGTGTATGATGTGGAGGTGAAGGTGGAGGTGGTGTGGACGAATGAGGTATTCACGGAAACCCTTGACTTATCAACTGGAGAACGCTTTGTGGTGAAGCTTGTGCTGCTCACTCGTCGTCACTCAGAGGAGGCTCAATCAACGGGCTATATTCAGGGCCTTTTCTCCCTCTATCCATGAAGAACTTTCCACTTTGCGTAGCTCCAAACATCAAAGTAATGGAATAACCCACTTTTCACATAAGAGCATTTTAATCCTAGTATTCAAAGATCTTAAATACTTACCTCACGATCTCTTGAAGAAGTGACGCTCTTCTTCACTATAGCTGACCGAGGTATCGACCCTGAATTCTGTCACAAACCCTCCTATGATTCGATCAAGCCAGTGATCGACGACGTGCACGATCTTGTCTTCAGAAGCTTCCAATCTCCGCACTAGCTCCGGAGTCCACACTATTGGACTGTCAAGCCTCCACCTTCCTTGGTCGTTTTTCATTTTAGCGATCCACTCGTATAGTTCGATCGGGAAGGTGCATAATAAGATTTCGTGTCTCTGTGTATAGATATCTGTCCAACCATTATTCTTTTGTCAGGCACGGATTTCTGTTTTCTTGCGCCGTGAATTCGTGGATATTTCTATCCAACTACTTCTCAATTTCTTTCTTTGTTGGGTTCCAGTGATGTGACATCACACATCTCTTTATGCAGATCCCGGTCTCGGAAACGGAACCATTTGATGGCTTAGTGGGTCATGACCCAGGTTCAAAGTTAGTTTTTTCAAACAAATCCCTACATCACTGGCCCTTTCGACATCAATCCACAGAGCGCAGACTGAAGTCTCACTTGAAGCAGTATGTGGGGATGCTAGAACCAAGTTTCCGACCAGAGATCTGTGTGATGTCGTTTTATGCCCTAAATCTACCTTTGCACAGATCGATAGGCCTTTAGGGCTTATCAATATAACTACCCTTAATCAACTTCTATACCTCTACGAACATTTACAACTGTCTTTCGTGGACCCTAAATATGTGAATCAACTACTTACGTGCATTAAAGATTACTCTTAACCTAGTAATTACTCAAATCACCTTACGTGTTTAATAGCTTCCACATACAATAAGATAATCTTTGCGTAAATAGTTAACAATAATTGCGTTCATGTAACAATGTAAATCGTGTAAAGTCATGTATTAATACACCATTATTTCATAAACCCATTATAACATAAGGCACATTCATATAAACAAAAGTAAAGAGATAAACACAAGTATTTCTGCAACAATCTTCTTTATTAATACTCAGTTCAATCTTACAGACTCAAGACTTCCCTGCGCACTCAGCTGCAGGGGTCCACACACTCAGCTGCGGACTCTACTCTAGGCATCTGTGCACATAGCTGCAGAGCCTTCTTTATGCTCTAAGACTTCTACGCACTTCTTTCTATATAACCATTACATCTGTCTTCATCATCCCCTTTCTCTTAGAGATCCTAAGACACATCTATTTATACAATCCCATGGTCCAAATATAATTTAAATATTTTTTAATATTTTTTTAAATATGTGTTTTTGTTAATTAAAGTTTAGATTTAATTTTTTAAAATGTTTTATTTAAAATAAGAATATTTTTATTTTTATTTTAAAGTTTTTTTTAAGTGTTAAAATATTTAATTTTAAAATTATAATTTAAAATTAGAATTAGAAAGATATCATCACCTTAAATACATGAGTATATAGGGTGTTTTTTATTTCAAGGATTGTGTTCTAAGGGAGATGTAGATTTAGTGATCTTGATTTTATAGGGATATTAATGAGGTGTGTGATAAAGATACTTTATTTCAAAGATGGTGCTCCAAGGGTGATGTAGATTTAGTGACCTTGATCTTATAAGGATATTGAATGAGGTGTGTAATAAGACATCCGATTTAGAGAATTGACCCTAAGACCTCCTACATGAAGTTAAAGAATTCATCCACTCGAATTAGCTCACTAGGTTGTTGTCCCTCCATTCTTGAGTTACCATTGTTTAATTATTGTTCCAACTTATCAAGTAAGGGTAGATCCAGTGGTTGAGGTGGGTTGTTAACTCCCTCACCACCTGTATTCGATTCCTTGAAATGACATGCTTAGTTGATTAGGCTCAGTGAGTAGGAAACCCTAGGGAGTTTTCACTAAGCTCGTGGTCAATACGGGACGTCTCGACTCTTGTTTAGTCATTGGGTCAATACTGTAAAAAGTAAATATTGTTCTAACCTGGTGTGTAGTTCTAGATTTGTTTTCTTTATGTTCTTTTAGGTTATATGCTACATTGATTTAATATCTCTTCATTAAAACTTGTTATGTCCTTGAAATGCATGTAGCTTTAGTGTCATTAGTTCTATATTTAATCATGTTATCTACTACACCTTTGATTCTCTATAGTAAGACATGATGGCCAACACCCTTATTAGTGTGCAATGCATTATTGACCTCTCCAATATAGGGTTGTGGATCATTAATGGTTGGAAGAAGTTGGTTAGCATGTTTTCCACATTTTAAATCTTGATCCCAAGTCCTTATTTTCTTAACATGACATTTCACAATTTCTCATCCATCCATGATCCTACTTTTATTCACTCAAATCATAGTGACAGTGCACCTATTAAGAGGTTATAAATTGCGATGTATTGAGTAGTGAATATAATATCTACCTACACCTTTGAAGATCCCTATGTCATGGTTAAGTCCAATTATTTTTAGTGATTATTTATCTAATTATCAACTTTAAAACCCTTCCACTTGTTATTGTTCCTTTAAACAATGTGACCACTCATTTTAGTGAACATTTAACATTGACGCAATCACCCCACCATGCCCCTCTAACCCCTCTTCACCCCCTCTCCCTCACCAAACCCTTCATCCCCTTCTCACCCCTCCTATAACCGTTTGTTGCCCGCTAAATGAGTGACGGGTCTTAACTTGTCCATTTAACATTGTATTATGGGAGGGGCATGCTCCTCCCTTAACTCCATGCTACTTATCTAATAAGTGAAATTGTATTATGGGAGGGGCACACCCTTCCCATAACTCCTTCCTTCTCATATAATGTGTGGTCATTGGTTATGGGAGGGGTAGAAGGGGCTAGAGAGGTTGAGCCGAGGTGGGGAATAGTGAGTGTTGGTTGGGAAACTCGCGTCGATAACTATTTTCTAAATGGAAAATATGGAAAGATTGAATGCTTGAGGTGACATCACTACTAGCACAACTTGGACAACAATTGCATGGGGATTTTCTTTTCTCAACATCATTGCCTCTATAAGCTACATCACAATAGTTAGTCTAGTAGAGTGAACAAATACAAATCTCTCATAACTTCTCTCAAGTTTCTGATTTCAAAAAGTAGGATATATTTGAAATTGTTTTAGATGAGAGCCAAACTTTTTAGAGTTAGATACCTTATGTTCCCCCCAAAATGAATAATTTTAGATGGTTACTAACTTTCCCTTAACTACCAATGATTAACATTGTGAATATTTCATACTCTAGTTACAATTTGTTAGTTAATGAAGTGGGTTGTAGGAATCAGTCCTCCATATTAGAACGATTCACAACACAAGGTCCTTAGCTCCTATAATCCATAACATATCTCCACCTTCCTCACTTTCATGTACCTTACTATCATTCCTCTCTTGATTATTTATTAGTGTTATTATTCTTGCTCCCAATTTTGTTTTTTAAAATTACATAGGTATTTTTTATTGTTTAGCATGTGTTTTTCTTGCTCATGTTTGCCACCTTATAAATTGTGTAGTGTTTCACTTCAAGGGAGACATATCTTCAACGTACATCACTAGAGTTAACTAGTTAAATGTCTGAAAAACAGATAGGTAAGTTGAGTATGTGTAGTTTAAGTGGAGGACGAGCCCTATACTATCCATTTTCTCGTGGGGCATATTAAAAGTCAACATGTAAGGGAAAAGGACAATGGAATTGATAACTTAAAAGAACAAAAAAGAAGCAAATGAGTATGCTGGAGAAAAAGAGGGAAACATAGAGGAACATGAGGAGGAAAAACAAAATGTGTGCAAGAAGAACAACTGCAGTGTTGCAGAAAACAATAGTGTGTGATTCAGAAACCTTTTCTTGGTATTCTGGTGTGACCTTGTGGAGAGACCGATGTTGAAATTGGCCATGAAGGCTTAATGGGAAACATTGATTCACTTAGTGTTTTCCTTGGGGCTGAAAAACTGCCTTTAGAGTGAGAGCATACACCTAGGATGAGCAGTGCTTCACTAAACCTTGGGTAAATCCTTGTGATTCTTATATGAGAGGTAGAAGAGTCACTATGGTGTTTACTATAGGAGGTAGTGGATAAATCTCTTGGACAATGCTCTCCCTCTATGGCTTGGTTAACTTGTTGATGGTGTGAAAATTTCATGGAGCAACTATTAGGTCCCTATAATACTATTGTATTCCCTCATTGTTATTGTCAATGTAGCCCCCTTATTGTTATTGTTGTGCTCATGTAGTCCCCATATTGTTATTATTGTGCCCAATAGAAGCCCACTATTGTTATTGTTGCGCCCTTACATTATTATTGTTATGTCGACTCTGATTATATTGTGACCCCTTAGACTCCTATATATAGAAACGAGGTTTTGTCATTTGAATCATCCAAGAATCATTCATTTGTGTAATGTAACGGAGGTTTCCCCCTCGAAGAGGCTAATTTTGAAGTCGTTGATCTATATCATCTCTTATTTTGTGAGTTGGTTGCATAACATTTGGTATCAGAACTTTGGATTCTAGGGTTTCGCTTCTTCAAACAAGTCATCTTGGAATTTTCGCTATAACTTTAATAAATATGAAGTTAAGCAAAATGATAAATACTAAGTTAAGCAAAATGTTGTGAATGGCATGTCTGTGATCATAACAACCCGATGGAATTTAGGAAGTTGTTTTTTAATATTCCTTAAATATACATGAAAAATCATTTTTTTAAAAGGAATATTTTTGGAAATTTTAAAGTGGCTCATACATATACCATTTTTTCATAAAAAAAAATAGATGAAAAAAAAATATATATTTTTAATAAGGATTTTTTTAGTACTTAAAAAACAACTATTTTACAAAATAATATAATAATGTGATGTTTTTGGCTAAGAGTTCGTCTTCCTAATAGATAAGTTAACCACCCAATACACAAAGGCATTTAGCAAGAGTGAAAGCTTGCCCCCTTACAAACCACTAACAAGTAATGCATGATTTTCTTTGAATAAAAGTGACAAATTAGCTGCATTCATTGATAAAGCTAATGATAATCATCCTCACTACTAGTTTGACAATTAAATTATGATCAATTTTCTTCATAAAATAATAATATTGATATTATAACTTTTTCCCTTAATATATTTAGTTGTTATGATTTTACCTTGTGCATTTAGGGCGTTGTCATGAACTCATTGAAGAATTCCGAGTGATTTTGATTTATTGGAGGTAAAGGATGAATCTCCTTTATTGAATGCAGTTATGAATTTATGGCCTTTTTAGAAATACATTGAGAAATTTTGAACACGAATTTCTCCATTTGCATTTAATTTTTTTTTAATGTAAAAATTTGTAAATTTATAATATTACTATATTAATTTTCAAAGTAAATATAAATATAGAAATTTAATATTGTAATTTTATTTTGTTTTCTCGCTCATTATGATGTTGAGTATTTTTTATATTTAATTTTAATTTTTGATTTATTATTTTGAGAAAAAAAAGTAATATACAATAAATTTTAATAATTATTATTAATGTGTTAAATTTGAGTTTTTAAGTTATTTAACAATTTTTCTTTTAGGTTTTTGGTTAAAATGTGACATAATATTTTTGGTTAAATCATGGTTTTTTGTTATTTAAAATTTGTTTTGATTATATAAATAGATTCAATACACTGAAAATTTTGAATTTTCAAAATTTATAAGTCAAATTTATGATTCCAACCAATTTGATAAAAAACTCTCCAAAATCTAAAACAACTAAACTACAACTTTAGGTTATTTATATCAATCTACTCTATGTCAAAAATTCTTAAATACTTAGTAACAAAATTAGAATTTCAAAATCAAATAACCTAATAATTTTTATAATTTGAAAAAATATATTAAAAGTTCTAACCATGTAAGGAATATATCAAATTCCATTTCCTCAGTTGTGATTATTTTGAATGATTGATGAATGATTAAATCCCTGGCTACTCAGGTTCAATTCCCACAAATGATATGACTAACTTTGAATCATCAACACAAGATGAGAGAAATACATTTCAAAGTATTCTACAGGGTCTTCTTCAAAGCATGAGCAAAATCCCTAAAATTTAATGTTTTTGCTCGACAAATTTGGATATTTTGGTCTCTCTTATATAGTTATGGCACATTTTTCCTCTTGGGCACATCATGAATTTTTTTGTCTGATATGTCGTTGCTCTCACATGGAGGGGAGTTTAGTTTTTGGAGATGTTATTATGGTCTCATCCCTTTATATAAACATGTTTTCTATTCTTAAGATGTTCAAAATAACATGTTAATTTTTTTGTAATGCCCATATATTTGTTATTAGCTTTTCTTATTATTTAAAATTTTTATATAAACTTATTTCTATTTAATAAAAATTGATAATTTTTCTTCTCCAATAAAATTAATCTGACTAATTTTAATATATATTCCTAATATAAAATATATAAACTTATATTTATAAAACAAAAATCAAATTCAATTTCCATAATCTTACACAAATAAGTTATGGAAGTGTATCTTGATATTCATTAGACTACTCGGTATTAGACTTCTCGGTAAATAGTTAACCGAAGGGTGGAGGTACCTCATGGTTAATATTTAAGAGATGAGATTTCACTATTAAATGGTCGTTCTTTGGAAATTTAAAGATGGTATAAAGTCAAACTAATTAATAGTCCAGTGGCATAGCGTTTGATTATTAATAGTTATGGTTAGAAAGTTTGAAAATTTTGGGATAGTTAGGATGGATGGATTGTTGTGGTCAGGTTTTTAATTTTTTTAATTAAATTTTAGAAATTTTCGTAAGATTTTGAAATTTTTTTATATATTTTTTTGAAATTTAAATTATAATGATTTAATTTTAAAATTTTTGAATAAATTTTTGATGATATTGAATCTATTTTCATTATTAAAAATTTGATTTAAATATTTCTACTTAAAAAAATTTAAATTACTTTACACCAGATTTCAACTTTTTGACGACCGCGACAAATTTAAAAGCTGGGTAAACCACTCCTGACAATTTTTGTTGGGGTCCCACTTAGCTAAATATCAATGTATATTTATGCTGGTGGTGACAGCAACATTGTTTCGAGTAACTTGTATTTGAAGTTATGAGATGATTGAGGTATTTTGAATCTGTGTTTTGGTAATTAAGAAAATATTATTGAAAATTTTAATATGATTTAAATATTTTTTTAATCCTTTAGATATATGTGTTTTGGAATTTTGAAATTAGATTTAATTAATTAATTAATTTTTAATTTTTATACATTTTTTTTAAGTAATAATTTTTTTTATTTTTTATTTTTTATTTTATTTTAAAGTGTTATAAAACTTTAATTTTATAATTATAATTTAAATTTGGAATTAGAAAAATATTATTATATTGAATATATGAGTATTATTAGGTGTTTATTTATTTATTTTAAGGATGGTAAAGATTTAATGACTTTGATCTTATACGGATACTAACCAGGGGTGTGATAAAGACACTTTATTTCAAAGATGGTGGTCCAAGGGTGATGTAGATTTAGTGACTTTGATCTTATATGGATATTGAATGAGGTGTGCAATAAGGCATTTGGTCTAGAGAATTGACCCCAAGACCTCCTACATGAAGTTAAAGCACTCAACCCCTAGAGTTAGCTCTCTGGGTTGTTGTCCCTCCATTTTTGAGTTACCATTGTTTAATTATTGTTCCAACTTGTCAACTAAGAGTAGATCAAGTGGTTGAGGTGGGTTGTTAACTCCCTCACCACCCGTGTTCGATTCCTTGAAATGACATGCTTAGCCTGTATTGATTAGGCTCAATGAGTAGGCGGCCCTAGGGAGTTTTCACTCAGCTCGTGGTCAATATGGGACGTCTCGACTCTTGCCTAGTCATTGAGTCATTATTGTAAAAAGAAAATATTGTTCTAACTTAGTGTGTAGATCTAGATTAGTTTTCTTTATGTTCTTTTAGGTTATATGCTACATTGATTTAATATCTCTTCATTAAAACTTGTTAATTCCTTGAAATGCATGTAGCTTTAGTGTCATTAATTTTATATTTAATCATGTTATCTACTACACCTTTGATTCTCTATAATAAGACATGGTGGTCAACACCCTTATTAGTATGCAATGCATTATTGACCTCTCTAATATAGGGTTGTGGATCATTAATGGTTGAAAGAAGTTGTTTAGCATGTTTTAAATCTTGATCCCAAGTCTATATTTTCTTAACATGACATTTCACAATTTCTCATCCATCCATGATCCTACTTTTATTCACTCAAATCATAGTGACACTGCACCTATCAAGAGGTTATACATTGTGACATATTGAGTATTCAACATAATCTCTATCTACACCTTTGAAGATCCCTATGTCATGGTTAAGTCCAATTATTTTTAGTGATTATTTCTCTAATTATCAGCAATAAAACCCTTCCACTTGTTATTGTTCCTTTAAATAATGTGACCACTCATTTTAGTGAACATTTAACATTTAACATTTATGGAATCGCCTCACCTCGCCCCTCTAGCCCCTTTACACCCCTTCTCTCTCACCAATCCCTTCATCCCCTTCTCACCCCTCCTATAACCATTTGTTGCCTGCTAAATGAGTGATGGGTCTTAACTTGTCCATTTAACATTGTATTATGGGAGGGGCATGCTCCTCCCTTAACTCCATGCTACTTATCTAATAATCAAAATTGTATTATGGGAGGGCACACCCTTCCCATAACTCCTTCTTGCTCATATAATGTGTGGTCATCGGTTATGGGAGGGGTAGAAGGGGCTGGGGAGAGGGGTGAGGGGGGTTGAGCTGAGGTGGGGGTAATGAGTGTTGGTTGGGCAACTCAAGTCGATAACCTTTTTTTAAATGGAAAATATGGAAAGAATGAATGCTTGAGGCGACATCACTACTAGCACAACTTAGACAACAATTGCATGGGGATTTTTTTCTCAACATCAATGCCTCTATAACTGTATCATAATAGTTAGTCTAGTAGAGAGAACAAATACAAATCTCTCATAACTTCTCTCGAGTTTCTGATTTCAAAAGGTAGGATATATTTGAATTGGTTTTAGATGAGAACCAAACTTTGTAGAGTTGGATACCTTATGTTCCCCCCAAAATCAATAATCTTACATGGTTGCTAACTTTTCCTTAACTGCCAATGATTAACATTGTGAATACCTTATACTTTAGTTACAATTTGTTAGTTATTGAAGTGGGTTGTAGGAAATGATCCTCCATATTAGAAGGATTCACCACACAAGGTCCTTAGCTCCTATAATCCATAACATATCTCCACCTTCCTTACTTTCATGTACCTTACTTTCATTGCTCTCTTGATTTATTATTAGTTTTTTTAATTCTTGCTCCCAATTTTGTTTTTTAAATTTACATAGATAATTTTTTATTGTTTAGCATGTGTTGTTCTTGATCATGTTTTCCAACTTATAAATTGTGTAGTCTTTCACTTCAAGGGAGACATCTCTTCAATGTACACCACTAAAGTTAACATGGATGCTTTGTTGTACTATGAACAAATAATTTTGAGTTCACTAGAACACCATCTCATGATCATCATTTCTGTGTAGTGGATTTTGATGCCTTTTCTTGCTCCCCAATGCTCTTTGAATTTTGTATGGATGTGTGGATCTCTTGAGTTTGAAATCATGTTTATCAAAATAGTCAAAATCATATTTAGAAATTCTCTAGCAGGAATTCATAATAGCTCTTTCTGCTAACCCTTAAGTAAATACTACCATGTATATTCATTTATGTAAATAAATGTAGAAATATGAAATATGGTTGAGCAGGACACAAAATCACAAGTATGAGGAGGAGGAGTTGCTTGTGTTGTGTTTAACCACACCAACCTCATTCAATTATTCCCACCTATCCCCTAACTAGTTAAATGGTCTGCACAATAGATAGGTAAGTTGAGTATGGGCCGTTTGAGTGTAGGGTGAGCCCTATACTATCCATGTTCTCATGTGGTGTATTAGAAGTCAACATGTAAGGGAAAAAGACAAGGGAATTGACTACTTAAAAGAACAAAAAAGAAGCAAATGAGTATATCAGGGAAAAAAGAGGGAAACATAGAAGAACATGAGGAGGCAAAGCAAAGAGTGTACAAGAACAACAACTGTAGTGTTGCAAAAAACAATAGTGTGTGATTGGGAAACCTTTTCTTCGTATTTTGGTGTGACCCTGTGGAGATACCGATGTTGAAATTGGCCATGAAAGCTCAATGGGAAACATTGATTCACTCAATGTTTGCCTTGGGGCTGAAAAACTTCCCTTAGAGTGAGAGCATACACCTAGGTTGAGCAATGCTTCACTGAGCCTTGGGTAAATCCTTGTGATTCATGTGAGAGGTAAAAGAGTCACTATGGTGTTTACTTTTGGAGGTAGTGGATAAATCACTTGGACGATGCTCTCCCTCTATGGCCTGGTTAACTTGTTGATGGTGTGAAAATTTCATGGAGCAACAAACTCCTCAAGCTTTAAATCTGGCTCGGGGCTGGAAAAGTTCAAGGAATATTGCAAAACAACTAGCTTATGGTTGGGTGGAGAGTTGAAGTCCCTCCTCTTGTTCCCTTCCATTTGAAAGTTAATTAGATAAGTGTTTATTCTTGTATATAATTGTGTAATGGATGGCTAATGAGTATTCTTGTAATATTTAGGTAAGAATGTCTAATTTATTAAATAGCCATGGTTGACGAGCTAACTAGTGTATTTATGGTGATTATGAGCTGTCTGAGCTATGTGGTTGCAACCTTATTAACTCGGTTGCAAGTTTCCTGACGTGTCCATGATTGATGGTCTAGAAACAAACAAAATTAACTTGTCATTTCACATGTTTTAGTCATCTTTTATGTTTGAGTTTGGGGTCATTCCCTATTATAATGGTGGTTGTGGATTGTCTCTTGAGTAGCTTAGTTTATATGTGGTGTGAGTAGATTTTCTCCACCTCTAAAAGAACTGTTGATATACTTGTGTGTCCATGCCGAGTGCTTGATGCTATGTTCTAATGGTTATGTGGGGCTTATGGACTTCTATGTTTACTGTTAGTTGCATGAATTACAAATTTAGTTACAAGATGTGCATGGTTGTTTGAGTTCCAAAATGGATATATAAATGCATGTGATTTCGGATTAATTGATAAAATCATGAAGGTGCATGCTCGTATGATATTTTTATGATATGTTTACATTTAAATATGTTATGGTTTTTAAGTTGGTTGATTAATGTGCTATGAATGTCATGTGTTTGACCTTTTTGATGGTTATTATAACCTTTTTTCATGTGAGGAGAAAGTAACCAAGTGTTACAGTGAAGCTATGTTGGACAAAGAGCTTCTCAAAGGGAGCACACTCTGTGAGATTTCCTGAAGAACTTTGTTTGATGGAGCTTTCACTCAGTCTTGTTTATGAATTTGTCATGTTTGCTTGTGTATGACTGAGTCCCTTGGAAATATCTATCTTCAGATCAAGACTCCGTTCTTGAATGCTTAAGTGATCTAGGCACTGCACTGTTTTGAAGGAATTATGAAAGAAGTCCTAAACTTTTCCCTTAGTGAAGTGTAACAAAGATTCTATACTTGTATCCGCATTGAATAACATTATTATCCCAATGTTATTGTGTTCAAATGCGTGAAGGGCCAGATAGCCTTCCTTCTCGTAAAACATCATGGAAACCAGATAACTGGGGTGGGGAGTAGTAGAGGGGTTAATCAACATTAGAATGCGGGTATTATCAGAGTTGGATATTATATCCAGGCATATAGGTGGTCAAGCAGTCAATGCTTGCACCAATTTAAACTCCATTAAGGGTGAATTTTATATTGAATTCGAGGTGGGTCCTACTCAGTCAAACCCTAATGCAAGGCATATGTTTGTTCAATTGGTAGGTGAATTTGGGGATCCAGATATCCAACCAAGGATTGAGTGTACACTCTTGAGAAAGTCTCAGATTCAAATTTTGGAGAAGAATGGGGCTCATCCAGAGTGGGACCCATTAGGAAGGTTAAGGTGCGAGGCTTGAATGAAGAGCAACCTAGATAAAATTTATTTGGAGTGGGATCTACAAATATGATTATAGGCGTGAAGCTAGATGTGAGAAAACTCGAATATAATGAAGGAGCATTGCAAAACACGCAGAAGGCAGACCCTATGTCACATGTGGATTAGATGAGGTGGCAAGTGCCACAAAGGGCAACTAAGGCCATAGGAGTGCCGCGTCGAATTCGATGGGTGACGTGGTGCTATTTGGGTAGCATGGGAGAGGCATGTGGGTCATGCGTGGTAGCCATGTGGTAGCGCCTTGCTGATGTGACAAGGCTTAGTGGGCTAAACCTTAAACGAGCGTAACTTTCAATCTAAGAGTCAGATTGGGATATAATTCATATGATTGGAAAGCTCTCGACAAACTTAATGTGATGAAGACTTTTATTTTGAGCTTTAATGAAGTTGGAAAAAGAGGATTTTTGTAATCCCATCTTTACAAGAGATTGTGAGGGTCGAGTTAAACCTCAAAGTAACACCTCCCACGATATGTATTAGTTTAAGGTGGTGGGAGGGTATGTTACAAAATTCGTATTAAGGAGACTTTGTGACAAACTTGTACTTAAACAATATCTTCTAAATCGATTATCCCAGATCCAAAATAGATGATTATATTAGCAAAGTAAGGTGTTCAATATATATGGTTCGGTATGCATAGTGCTACAAATATATGAGCAAATTTATGAATAAAGCAAAACTTAGGGAATTTATGAGAGTATTCACTTAATTACCTAACATACATGAACAACTTAATTTTTTCAAGAAAATCTATTTTTTTGTTTGTTTAAATTCCATAAAAAAAACATATAAAAATGAACTTGCCCATTTTTTTTTTCAAAAACAAAATATAGAAAAAATAGTATAAATTTCTATTATTTACTTAAAATATATCAGAAATCATTACAACCATGTTCGAGAAAAGGTCAAATCATTCTTTTTTAATATTTCTTCATTTAAAATAATATTTTGATAAATTTTTTTAATAGTTCTCTAGTTTAAATTTCATTATTCTTCAATGTTAGAGAATAATTTTCAAATAATTTTTGAGTTATAGGAGTGTAGTGAATAACGAGGTTCTATATATATGGTAATTAGTGGAGTTATTTTTTCCAACCAGTACAATGTTTTTTCAGATATTTACAAAATTAATTTTAAATAAAATTTATGTTATATACCAATTTAAAAAGAAATAATTAAAAATTAAAGATTAAATTACACATTAATAAATGTTAAGTTAAGCAAAATTATAAATTCTAAATTAATCAAAATGTTGCTAATACAGTAGCATGTTTATGATGATAACAACTTGAGAGAATTTAAGAATTTGTTTTTTAATATTTTTAAATATACATTAAAAACCACTTTTATTTTTTATTTTTTTTTGGAAATTTGAAGTGATATATATATATATGAGATGGAAAAATGTATTTTCATCTTTTACTAATATTTGTACCTCCTATATAACAAAATATTACCCTAGCAGTTGAAGCAATGTTCTAACATTTTGGCATCAACTTGTCCATCATCTGCATGGATCTCCATCTTTGCTTTGGCCTTGAATGGAGTGATAAAAGGTATAGAAGAAGAATTGTCATTAACCAATATATCAGGTCTATTACCTTTGGTTTTCTTGTGGCCATGATCTTATTCTTTATTCTTAGATTCTATTAAAGATTCTTCCTTCTTCACTATTGTCTTAATGATATGGGTCATCATCTCCATATCTTTTGTTGTCTGGGCCTTTCCAACTGTGTTGCTGTACAGTATACTCTCTCTCTGCTCTTTTGTACCAACTCTGGGGCTTTTGCCATCCAGTTAATTTGAACTTATTTCAGATAGCATCTGATCTGGAATTACAGGTGCTGACGGACAGTGTGTGAATTGCAGAATGAAAATTTGTTGCAACTCTCACTACTGCACTATTCATTGAAAGTCTGATATTTTCTTTGCTTCTCTTCAGTGACAGGGTTCAAAGTATCCTGCAGGATTATGAGGGACATTAAATGGAAGAACAATCCAAACAATGTTTTTTTTTTTTTCTTGACTGCATATATCCTTGATTATCCCACATTCAATAGATTAGGCATATATATTGGAGGAGCCGTCCATGTTGTTACCAGTGACATGACTCGGACAGGTTTCGAGTCCCTTGTCTTTAGCCAAAGACAACTTACAATGGCAAGCTTTGTGGAACCTATAAATGTCGGTGGCTGCACAAGAGCTGTAAACTCAATTGCACGACAGGTCTCATTGGTAAAATAAGTGTCCCCACAACACTGAATTGTTGTGTAATTAAAAAATTCACATGTTTTTACGTAGAAATCACTCAACGCGGAGGGAATCGATCTGTTTACACATTAATTTATAAATACTACTTCAATGAATTGATTATGCAAGGATTTTGCATCCTCACTGGCGATGGTATTTTGCCATTTCATAGTTCTTTTAAACTATATTCCCAAAAATATTGACTATTTAATATAGGTTGGTTTTATGGACAATGTGGGCCCTCTGCATGGTACCCGAATTCCATAGAGGCTGTATTATGCAACATACATAGCACTAGTTGTAAGGTGTTATCATGTATGGCATGGTGCAACTTGTAAGGTGTTATCATGTATGGCATGGTGCAACTTGTAAGACATTATAAAGCATGTCACAATGTAATTGGTAAGACATTATAATGCAAAGCACAACTCGTAAAGCATTATAGTTTACACTTGAATTGGTAAGGTGTTGGACTTTTGTGTACATTGAAAGGTGTTGGATTTAGGACACAACCTATAAGGCTTTTGTGTGATTTAACTGGTAAGGTGTTGATTTACCAGGATGCACTTTATAGAGGGTTGGGTACATGGTGTATGGGGTTACTCTAATGCCTTAGAGGGTGTATTGGGATACCCATTGTGTTATAGATTGTTGTATTCCAATGTTATAGATTGTAGTATTCCAAAGTTATATAGGTTGTGTTGGGTACTTAGAATGCCTTACAAGGTGTATGTAGGTAGCTCAATGTTGTATCCCAATACCTTATGAGTTGTGTTGTGAATTATGCATGGTACAATTAATAAGGAAATAGGATACACACAATTTTTAAGGCATTGCAATATAAGAATTACATTTGTGTAGCCTAATTTCGTATCCAACAACTTACAAATTACGCTGTGTAGTATACATGGTAAAATTAATAAAAAATTGGGACACACAACCATTGGAAAAGCTATGAAATGCACAAAACTTTTAAGGCATTACAATCATATTCCCTAAAATATGGTTAATGACTAATTACAATCCTATTCCCTAAAATATGGTTAATGACTATTTCCAAAAAGTAGAAAAGCAATCATTAAATTAAATTCGATGTTTCATATTTGAAACATAGAGTTCTACTTAGATTTAATATGATGCATAGAGTTGTACTTAGATTTAATATGATCATGCATCAACAAGCAAGGTGTGTTAGGATGTGTATATAGTAAAGTATGGTTGACTCCACTTTATAAAAAAAAGGGTTAAATGCTTTATGATTTTGACTTTTTAATGGTCATCACCAAACTCCATCTATAAAATCTTTACTGCTGAAATTACCATTTTGAATGGTTGAAATAGTTGTTTTGCATGTAGAAATAGATGAACACTTTGGAATATTCCTAACACGCCTATTCAAATTCATTCTCGTTAAAGTTCAGATAAAAAAAATACTGGTTTTATATGACGAGAGTCGGCCTGTATCAATCGAGACACATCAGAGAGAGATTGTGTGGCAAAGCGACTCCGGCGGGCGCATGTAGCTGATTGGCACACCATTGAGTTACGTTACATATGCTAATCATTATTATTATGATAATGCAATAGGTAATTCCGCTGGCCTTAGTTCGTTTAGTAAACATATTTTATATTTTTTGATTTAATAAAGTTGAATTATATAATATATATTTTTTATTAATATTTATTTATGTTGTTATGGGCTAAATTTTTTAATATTTTATTACAAAATATACCGTAATGTATGCTTTTGTAATTATTATTTTTATTAATGTAATATACTCTATTATTGTCATATCAATATTTTTTTATATACTATTAATTATATTAAAAAAATTGAATATTTAATTTTAATTTGAATAAATACAAAATTATATATATGTTATTTTTTTGGGTTAAAATGTAAATTCAAATTTTAATAAAATAAAACATATATATTTTTATAAATTAAATAATAAATCAGTGTTATTATTATTTTTTTCAAATATAAATTAAAATTTTAAAAATAAATTTTATGTGTTTTAATAAGCTAATAATTATATTAAAAGAATTTTTTTATTGAATATTTTAGTTTAAATCAAAAATAAAATAAAATATATAATTCTTGATTTGGATAGACAATTTTGATTTGGACAATTAATGTAGTTCAAATGTAAATGCACTCATAACATATTATAGTTTTTTAAAGTTATATTTGCATAAGCATTGAAATTAGGGTTTTGTTCTTTCATTGTACAGATGTGGACTTTACCAATCAGTAAAATTCAAATTTATGGAATTATAAACTTTAACACTAATTTGAATTCAGTATTTTTATTATAACTTAACTATATTTAAATTAAGTGGCAAGAGTAGCTACTATGTAACACTTGTTTTTAATATGATGAATGGAGACGTGGATTTGATATTGAAGCACCAAACAATATAATATATGCCAAAATGACAATGTAACACGTCCATTTATCAAACATTATATATATATATATATATGTTTTCTTAACTTAAGTCACCTCGAATTACATTTATATGTTAAACGAGACATAATCATTGATTAACTATCATGTGTGACCTTTATACAACCTTACTAAATGCCATAATCAAATTTATACGAATTGCAATGGTTGGACTTTACATGCTATGTATTACTTGTATAATGATTGTGGCGGGATTTGGTAGTACTGGGCATTTGACTTTACAATCGTTACATTCCTGTGTATTAAACATATGGGTACAATGCTGGCCTATGCATTAACTATTTATAGGCCATATCATTGGCCATAGCATCGAATTACGCTCGGGGACGCATGTGTATTTAGTGCTTTTGTTCTCTGGGTCCTGGTCACTGCCTGGGGTGATTCATCTATCCTTATCCCACCTAATCCTCGGGATCAGGTTCCTCCATCAACGATTCACCATGGACCGCTGGATGAATGGTCCTGAAGTTATCATCCTTCATTTCTCAGTAGTGTGGTTTCAATCTGCCATTGTTTCACTCCGGAATTCCCGAGAGGTTATGGCTTTGCTCTGTCTTTCGGTATCTGTCTTCGTCTGCAATCCGGATTCACTGGACCATTCGCACTGCATTCCGACATCTTAGAATACCCTGATGAACCCGAAACTGCTTCAATGCTCTGGAATTCATTCTGCAGAGGCAGGGTCTATAATGTTCCCTCCGAAGGTAACCTTTCAGATCTTATTTTCCACATAGTTGTCTTTGTATATCAGGGTTTAGTGCGTTTATTACAATTTATACTTTCTGTTGCATGTTCTAATACAAATTATTTGTTATGGTGTAAGGTATGGTTTCCGGGACAGAAGATTCAACTTGGCGTTGTGGCAAACCCGCCTTTTGATTTCATTGTTTGCAACCAACTCTGGGTATTACGAATCTCTCGAAATCTTTCTAGGGTAGGGTTTTTATGGACAGAGCACCAAGTTGAAAAGACAATAATGAAAACTCTAGATGGGTCTTTCGAGATCGCTGGAGTCGTGGCTCCTCTGATAGTTTGTTTTGTGTTTGTTTCCAAAAGTTTGTTTGAGGTTTTTTTTTAAAGAAAAGAGGCCTACGACTTCAGCTGAGTGTGGAAGGTTTTTAGCAAGGATCTCTCAAGCCACCATCCCTGATATTATTTGGAACACTTAAAATATATGACTAGAGATTTTAATGAGATGAGGGTTTCATAATTTAGTTGCTGGGTTTTGGTTGTTTTCTGAGTTTTATTCAAACACAAAGTTTTGGAAACTAAGGGCTATCCTTCCTTGATTTTTCCGAGTGTTTGGTTTACACTTCATTTGATACAGAGTTATAATGCAATGTATAATTGTTTTGCATTGAATTAGCCCTAGCTCAGTAAAATCTCTATATTTTTGACTTAAAAGAAAATGCTTAAGTGGTTTCTTTAGGAGCTCGAAATGCTAAAATATTCCATATCTGACTAAGACTGTAATCTTCTATTATTTTATTGAAAATTTCCAGAAGTTGATGCTTCTGTCTTACATAACTGAATTCATGCTTCTGTCTTACATAACTGAATTCGTGTTAGTTTGTATATTTATTGAATCAACAAGGTTCTTATGCATGTAAAGATTTATGGTATAGAATCGTGAACAGTTTAGTATCTGTTGATCTCTAAGTATACTTGTTTATTTCATCTATCATTGTTTGCAATTCTTTCCGCTATCATTGTTTGCAATTCTTTCCGTTAATAGATGATTTTAAATGCTGTTTCTGAATTATCTAAGATACAATATAGGGAATTCTATTATCTGATTATTGTAATAGTTCCGTTTACAGGAAATGGTTATCTTTTCCAAATTTGTTTATCCTTCTAAGTAGACTTGTTTATTTCATCTATCATTGTTTGCAATTCTTTCCGTTAATAGATGATTTTAAATGCTGTTTCTGAATTAGATAAGATACAATATAGGGAATTCTATTATCTGATTATTGTAATAGTTCCGTTGACAGGAAATGGTTATCTTTTCCAAATTTGTTTATCCTTCTAATTTCTCTCTAAATCCCCTGCTATTCTTAATAATAAAGGTTTTTCCCTCAGTTTTCTATTATTCTCTCAAAGAATTAATTCAATTAAAATACAAAAAGAACTCTAATGACATACTTCAAGAAATAGGAAACTTTGCCTATAATTCTTACACAATAATGTACAAATATATCTCTAAAAGTTTAGCCAATCTCCTAGCTACTGTTCTTAGATTCAATGAACAACTTATATAAGCAATTCTTTACTTATCTGTTTATCTTTTCTAGGACTGAGTTTGGTATAAGATTTGCACTTTAATTTCCTCCCTGCCGCTATATTACCTACTCTGGTAAATCTTCCCCCGTGCTACTCCTTATTTCAGGAGTTCTCTCTCTTTAAAGACTTTAATTTACCAGCTATCTCTCTTTAAAGACTTTAATGTTTACCAACTATCTAGTCTTAACCAGACATTGCCCAACCTTTCAGCAAAGTCTCCTTTTTCCCCTGATCTCAGATCCCTATTCTCTTGATCATTTTAGTAAAAATAATCTAAAATTTAGTTTTGGAACATATAACTGTCTCCGTAACTAATTACCTAATAAAATAATATTTACCCATAACTACAAATTTATTCTTCAATAACCAAATTTCAAAATAATTTATAATTCAAACAAATAGTAACATTCTGTTTAATTACAGTAAATAAAATAAATATTTATATTAATGAGGGATATTATCGACACACCTGCAGCGGTTTTAAATTTTTTCCCCTAAGGTTTTTAAAGTATTTATTTGATGTAATTATGAAATGTGAAGGTGAATCTCCTTTATTGGTGGTAGGAAAATAGGGCATTTTCAGGAATGCCTTTATGAATTCGAGAGTGAGTCTTGTTATAATTACTTGTTGGGTGTTAAAATGCTGCAGGATTTTAAGATTGTGATCCTTTTTGCTATCTTGGGTTGCTGTTTAAATAATTGTTGTTTTTTTCAAGGCCATTGGTTCGTGAGTTCTTCAGCTGTTAAATGGGCTATAGTTTATTATTTATAAAAAAAATATAATAAATATAATTTTTAATTTTTAAAAAAATATTGATATAAATAAAATTTATTGATTTATTATTTATAAAAAAATCATAATAAATAATAATTTTTAATTTTTTAAATATTTAAAAAATTATGATATATAATAATTTCAAAATTAACGTTAATTACTATTAATGCTCAATGTTTTAGTTTGTATATTTATAATTTATTTTTATGTTAATCATTATTATTAATGAATTATGTTATGAATATTTTAATATATATATTTATAATTTTTTTAAATCATTATTTATACAATAATAAATTTATTATCAATGCAATATAATTTATTTTTCCATGATCAATATTAATACATATACATTGTTTTATTTTATGCATTTATTATATATTATTTTTGCAAAAAATATGTCGATTATCATAAATTAGTTAATATTTAAGTTGGATAGTTATTTTTGCATTTATGATGTGATATTTAAGTATTAAATAATAAAGGGTTAGAAGTAAAAAATTTACACATGATATTTAACTATTAAATATTGATAGTTTAGAAGTCAAAATATTTAGTAACAAAATTAGAATTTCAAAATCAAATAACCTAATAATTTTTATAATTTGAAAAAATATATTAAAAGTTTTAACCATGTAAGGAATATATCAAATTCCAATTCCTCAATTGTGATTATTTTGGATGATTGATGAATGATTAGATCTCTCACTACTCAGGTTCAATTCCCACAAATGATATGACTAACTTTGGATCATCAACACCAAATGAGTGAAATACATTTTCAAAGTATTCTACTAGGTCTTCTTCAAAGCATGAGCAAAATCCTTACAATTTAATGTTTTTGCTCAACTAATTTGGATATTCTGGTCTCTCTTATATAGTTATGACAAGTTTTTTCTTTTTGGCACATCATGAAATTTTTGGTCTGATATGTGGTTGCTCTCACATGGAGGGGAGTTTAGTCTTTTGGGATGTTGTTATGGTCTCATCCCTTTATATGAATATGTTTTCTATTCTTGGGATGTTCAAAATAACATGCTAATTTCTTTTTAATGTCTATATACTTGTTGTTAGCTTTTTTTACTATTCAAAAATTCTATATAAGCTTGTTTTTATTTAATAAAAATTATTAATTTATTTAATAAAAAATATTAATTTTTCCTTTCCATAATAATTAACATGACTAATTTTATAGTAGAGTTTAGGCTTCTGTCATCCATATCAAGTTTACAAAAAAAAATTGGCGAAGATCACATGACAAATGATGTCTCATGTGATCTTGGCCGAATTTTTTTTTGTAAACATGACTAATTTTAATATATATTCCTCATATAAAATATATAAACTTATATTTATGAAACAAAAATCAAATTTAATTTCCATAATTTTACACACAAAATATTGAAATGTATCTTGATACTCATTAGACTTCTCGTAAATAGTTAACCCAAGGGTTCAGGTACCTCAGGGTTAATATTTAAGAGTGATGAGATTTCACTATTAAATGGCCGTTGTTTGGAAATTTAAAGATGGTATAAAGTCAAACTAATTAATAGTCCAGTGACATAGGGTTTGATTATTAAATAGTCATGGTTAGAAAGTTTGAAAATTTTGGGATAGTTACAATTAGGATGGATGGATGGATTGTTGTAGTTGAGTTTTTAATTTTTTTAATCAAATTTTAGAAATTTTGGTTAGTTTTTGAATTTTTTTTATAGAAACTTTTGTAAATTTAAATTATAATAGTCAAACTTTAAAATTTTGAGTAAATTTTTGATCTGAATCTATTTCCACTATTAAAAATTTGATTTAAACATTTCTAATTAAATTTTCTTAATTTTATATGGCATTTGAACTTTTTGACAACCTAAACAAATTTAAAAGCCGGGTAAACCACTCTTGACAATTTTTGTTGGGGTCCCACTTCGCTCAATGTATATTTATGCTCGTGACAACAACATTGTTTCGAGTAACTTGTATTTGAAGTTATGAGATGATTGAGGTATGTGTTTTGGTAATTAAGAAAACATTGTTGAAAATTTTAATATGATTTATATATTTTTTAATGCTTTAGATATATGTGTTTTGGTAATTATTTTGTTAGAAATTTTGAAATTAGATTTTTTTTTTTTAATATATATATATATATATATATATATATAAAAGTGTTATAAAAATTTAATTTTATAATTATAATTTAAAATTAGAATTAGAAAAATATTATTATATTGAATATATGAGTATTTTTGGGTGTTTTTTTTATTTCAAAGATGGTGTAGATTTAATGACTTTAATCTTGTACGTGTACTAACCAGGTGTGTGATAAAAACAATTTATTTCAAAGATGGTGCTCCAAGGGTGATGTAGATTTAGTGACTTTGATCTTATATGGATATTGAATGAGGTGTGCAATAAGGCACTTGGTCTAGAGAATTGACCCCAAGACCTCCTACATGAAGTTAAAGCACTCAACTACTAGAGTTAGCTCTCTGGGTTGTTGACCCTTCATTTTGAGTTACCATTGTTTAATTATTGTTCCAACTTGTCAACTAAGGGTAGATCGAGTGGTTGAGGCGGGTTGTTAACTCCCTCACCACCTATGTTCAATTCCTTGAAATGACATGCTTAGCCTATATTGATTAGGCTCAATGAGTAGGCAGACATAAGGAGTTTTCACTCAACTTGTGGTCAATATGGGACGTCTCGACTCTTGCCTAGTCATTGAGTCATTATTGTAAAAAGAAAATATTGTTCTAACTTAGTGTGTAGATCTAGATTTGTTTTCTTTATGTTCTTTTAGGTTTGTAGAAATTCTCACTGTAGATTAAACTGATTATGCAATGTACTAAAGCAAAATACTTAATCTACTTCTACAATCAAACTTGCGAAAGCTTAATCAATTTTGAGCAAGATCAAACAGAACACATATAACATATAAGAAGATTCAATCACACATGAAACATAGAAGAATACTCTGGGGAAAGCCTCAGCTAAAAACCCCGCTATCTCTATTATCATACAAGTGGAAATATCTCAAGATTACATAAAGCTTTAGCTCTCAAGCTATCCATCTCTCAGTACAATCCCTCACTGCTGCTCATAGACATAATAGACAACACATATGCCTTCTCGTCAGTCCTCCAAGCCTCTTATTTTCTTGCGCAGTTTTCCCTGGGTCCTCCAGCTATAACCTGTGTGATTCTCACCTCACCCACTGCTTTGACCTCTGTAGTAACTGCACAATCCTCAAGGAATGAATTCCTTCTGCATGCAAGAGATATTCTCAAGGGAATATTCTAGCAATTGATAGTACACTGTCCTTGCCTTTAATCTCAAATGGGTATTTGTCTGAACTGACATGCATGAGTTATTTATGAGAGAATATTTAGTTATCTGGAGTACACTAGTTGCATGCATGCATGCACTGACTGAACTCACAATTAGTTCCACAAACTGTTTAGAACTAATTTAACTGGACTTAACTCAGTTAACTAAGCTAACTAATTACAACTCAACCTTATCCCATTAACTAAGGGATAATCTCCTTAATTTAGGGAATAACTGTTGCATGACTTCACAATGACTTCTAGCTTGAATTTCTTCAACTACTTAACTCAAGTTGAATTAATTAATTATTTTTCAAACAACTGGTGAAACTAAATTCGAATTTTAATTCTCAATTTTAATTCAAGGACAAATTAAAATTGGAATATATCTTGAAATGCTATCTTTAGCAATGCTATTTTTAACATTTCTATTTTTTGGCATTTCTTGTTGCTATTTTCAATAGTCCCTCTCAACAAGAAAGGGATTATCTGCCACCCCGATCCTGTCTCTGTGGAACTCGAATTTACACTTTGACAATGCCTTAGTCAAAATGTCAGCATCTTGCTCCTCGGTCGAAATATACTGCAACAACATGATCCTCCTTGCCACACAGTCTCTGAGATGATGATACTGAATTTTGATATGCTTGGAACTGTCATGAAATACTGGATTCTCAAAGAGTTTGATACAACTCTGATTATCACAATAGATCACAGTTGGATCCATCCTCTGATCAAACAAACCAACTAGAATTTTCTGCATCCAAATGGCTTCACATGCTGCCTGACTTGCAGCCATGTATTCAACCTCTGGTGAGTTGAGTGCAACTAACCTCTGTTTCCCGCTGTACCAAGAAACTACAACCGAACCAAGGTTGAAAATTCCTCCTGATGTGATCTTCCAATCTGATGGCCTCCCTGCCTAATCTGCATTTGTGAAGCCCTGTAGCTTCACTCCCTCTGTCCATCTGTACCATAATCCATACTGAGATGTGCCTCTGAGGTATCTCAAAACATGCTTCGTTGCCCTCCAAAACAACTTGGTAGGCTGAACCATAGCTTGACTTAGCTGGTTCACCGCATAGCACAAATATGGTCATGTGTTCACTAAGTACATCAATGAACCCACAAGCTACCGATACATAGTAGCTTCTACTACTTCTCCTGAAGTAGCATCCTCATTCCTCCAGTTACCTGCTAGAGGAGTCTACATGTGCTTGCACTTCTCCATGTGGAATCTCCTGAGTATCTCATTGACATACTTGCCTTGAGACACAAACACTTCCCCATCCTTTTGCCACACTTCCATGCCTAGAAGGTAGTGCATGAGACCCATGTCTTTCATCTCGAACTCTCTTGCAAGGTCCTCCTTGCAAGACATGATCAACTGATCATCACTAGTCAATATCAGATCATCAACATAAAGAACAATGATCAATTGCTTACCTTCCACCATGATGTGGTACAAGTTCGCATCCGCTTTACTCTTTGTGAAGCCAAACCCAGTGAAGTAGTTGTCGATCCTGGTGTACTGATCTGAATTTGAAACTACTTGAAATTTGTTTGCAAGGTATTCAATTCAGAATTAAACATGTTTAAAAGATTTCCATGTCTTGCAGAAAGAAAACACATGAAATTTTCAGCTGTTCATGACCCATTTAAGCATAGCAGAGTTATTTCCTTTTACTGTTAACACATTAAAATGAATTTGTTTTGCAAAATAAATCAACCACAAATGCAAAAGAAGTTGATAAAGCAGTTCACCCCCTCCAGGGCTACGTCTGCTGGGTCCAAAGCTCCCAACTGGGCTTGTACTTGTTTTTATTAAATGCTCAAATTGAAAATACAGCTGAATAGAAGCATCTACAAGAGAAATATATGGTAAAAATAGATTCAGAACACTTGAATCCTTCAGGATTGACTATTGGATCACCTCCAATGGATACCTGCAACCCTATATAGTCTTCACAAAACTGGGCCCTAGTGGCTCTTAGAACTTTCACGGATCAAAAACCTCTGCAAATGACCTCAGATGGCTATAAGACCTACACCAATGGCTTTAGAAGGTCTAAAATACCCAAAATCAAAAAAAAAAATCGTCCAAAACCGACTTTCCTAGCCAAAGTTATGGCCATTTAAAGTTTCTCCAGTTTTTCCCTAGAAAAACTCCAGCTAACTTTAGTTAACTCTAGATAGCTCCGCCAATTATGGTGGGTCCGCCAAATTTGTCGCTTCTGCCAAAATTTCGCCAACTTAATTGCAGTTACATTTAATGTTTGGTGGTTGCCTCAGATTTCGTGCCCGGCGGAATATTCAAATTTCTAATGTTATGGACAAATTCTTCTTTTTGCCATAACTTCCTCATACGGCGACCGTTTTTCGAACCGTTTGTGGTGCCAGAATCGGGAAGATGAGTAATTTCCAGTCATTCAACTTTGAACCAGTTATAAGCACTTTAAATTTTGAGCATTTTACGACACTTAGGACATGAGCACCTGATCATGTACCAAGCATGAGTTGCTTGCTTCAGCTCGTACAAATCTCTCTTGAGTGGGCACACATGCGACTCACAATCGAAGGTCTCAAAACCTTCAGGCTGCTCTATGTACACCTCTTCCTCAATCTTGCCATTGAGGAATGCAGTCTTCACATTTATCTGATGGATCTTCCAACCCATCTGTGCTGATAGTGCCAACATCGACCTGATAGATGAGTACCTTGCTACAGGAGAAAAAGTCTCATCATAGTCTATCCCCTTGACCTGTGAGAAACCACGGGCAACAAATCTTACCTTATGTTTCTCCACACTACCATCAACAACATGCTTTATCTTGTAAAGCCAACGAGAACTCACAACTGACTTGTTCTCCGGTCTTGGAACCACATCCCAAACACTGTTCCAAACTATGGAGTCATACTCCTCCACCATAGCATCAACCCAAATTGGATGTTGCACTACTTCCTCAAAGGAAGATAGCTCTGTCTCAACACATTCCCCAACCAGGACCATTTATCCAGTGTACCTATCAGGTGACCTCCTCTGTCTGCGCTGAGAAGATGGTTCTCCCACATTCTCTCTCACATTCAACAACAATTTGTTAGCTTCTCTCGTGCGATTCTGCCCATCTCTAGAAGACTCTGCATGAGTGGATGTCTCCACTCCTGGAACCTCTGCATGCGGCTGCTCTGCATCAGTTTGAGGCTCCTCCTCCTTAGGAACCAAAAGTTCCTCCTCTGCCTGCAACTTGAGCTCCCTCTTAAGGGAAATTCGCATGGCCTTCGGTGCATCGAACTTAAGATCTTTACGAACCACTGTCCTCTGATTGGTAGGCAAATAAATCCGATAGTTGTGGGGAGTATCGGTGTACCCCAGAAGTATCCCCAACTCTGCTGTCGACTCTAGCTTCTTCCGGAAATCCTTGGTCACATGGCAATAAATCGATGAACCAAAGATCCTGAAGTGACCCACATCTGGTCTCTTCCCAGAGAAAGCTTCCTTTCGTGTCTTCATCCCAAGTATGCGATGCAAGCTTCTATACTACAAGTAAACCACTGTGTTGCATGCCTCAACCCACAAATGAAGTGGTAGGCCTTGGTCATGCAACATCCCTTGAGCTACCCCCACAATTGTTCTGTTCTTCCTCTCGGCCACCCCATTTTGCTGTGGATTTTGAGGTGTCGTCAACCCCCGTTTAATTCCTTCTGCAACATAGAAGTCCTTAAACTCTTGAGAGACATAATCTCCACCATTGTCACTTCGCAAGGCCTTGATCTTCTTTCCTAATTATTTCTGAACCAAAGCTTTGAACTCACAAAACTTTGAGAAGGTTTGATTCTTCTTCTGCATGAAATAGATGCAGCATCTACGAGAAAAATCATTAATGAAAATTACACAATACCTTTGTTTAGCGGTGGAGGCCATTGAGAATGGTCCACACACATCTGTATGAACTCGCTCCAAGATTGCTTCAGCTCGTCTGTCTCGATCCTGAAAGGAATATTTTGCATACTTACCCAAGGTACAACATTTTCATGTGTCCACTTGCTCAAGTTTACCTTTGGGAAGTCCGGTAGAAATCTGCTGCATTATCTTCAAGGCCCCATGATGCCAGTGGCCCAACCTTCTATGCCATAACTCGCCAATATCTTGGCTTTGCACCAATTCTGCTTTGGAATTCAATGCAGCACAGTCATCTACCTCTAGCTTGTAGAGATTCTTCACTCGAATCCAAATCCTCTTGGTCTGACCCGTGGCTATGTGTCTCAGGAATGCCTTTCCTTTACTGAAGACTATATCATAGCCTTTGTCTTCCAACATTGCGATCGATACCAAATTTTTCTTCAGTCCAGGCACATACTTTACATCAATCAAGGTGAGAGGAGCTCCATGCTCCCTCTGGAACATAACTGTGCCTTCACTTGAAACACGGTACTTTCCATCATCAACCATCTCGATGCACATTTGGAGGTATTTCTCCTCCAAGGTACTGAATAAACTCTTATTGTTGGTCATGTGGAATGAGGCTCCACTGTCCAGGTACCAAACACAACCCACCATCGATGAAACCATGCATGTGATGAGGGTAAAGTCCAATTGGAACTGTGAGGCTAGTGCCTCACCATCTGATCCTTTTGAGGATCCCTTCTTGGATTTATTCAATGGACAATTAGTTGCATAATGGCCCACCTCATGACAATTAAAGCATCTCACTTTAGATTTGTCAATCTTCTTCCCTCCATGGGAAGAAATCAATTTGGAATGGGAAGCCTTCACTTTCCCTTTCCGCGCCTTACTTGCTAAGGCTAGATTTTCTTCATCATCTTGCTTAGATGAAGAACCATCTCTGGTGCTTCTCCTGATCTCCTCCTGCATCAGATTCGACTACAGTCGTTCCTAATCTGGCAGTTTCTCTCTTCCATTCACTGAGTCCTGGTAGCTATGCCAGTTCTTAGGAAGACCGAGGAGAGCAAGAATCACCATATCATCATCGGCTATCGTGATTCCTACACTTCCAAGCTCATCTCTGCAGGTGGTGAGCTTGTTTAGATATGTAGAGATCGTGTCACCCTTTTCACACTTGACTTTATGAAGCTTTTCCTTTAGCGCCAACTTCCTCTAGTCGCTGCTGTTCTGATATAGGTCCTTCAATGTCTTCCACATTGAAAATAGAGTCTCCTTCCCATGGAGACTCGAGACAGTATGGTCTCGAAATCCCTCCATAAGAATCCTCCTCGCTCTTGCCACACATTTCTTCCATTCCGCTAATTCTTGGGCATTAGCTGTTGCTGGCTTAGAGACTTCTTGATCAATGAAGTCATTCAAACCATTGTCTTCTAATACCTTTTCCATGCGATCCTTCCATGCTATGTAATTGGAGCTGCCATCCAGGGCATACTCAAGTCTCAAGCTATTGAACGCCATTGGTGAACTTTGAGATGTGATAAGAAATCGATTTTGTACCTACAATCAAGAACTTCAAACTTCAAACTTCTCCCTTATTTGTATACTATTCTCCGCTTTGATCACCTTTGCTCTGATACCATGTAGAAATTCTAACTGTAGATTAAACTGATTATGCAATGTATTAAAGCAAAATACTTAATATACTTCTACAATCAAACTTGCGGAAGCTTAATCGATTTTGAGCAAGATCAAACAGAACACATATAACAGAGAAGAAGATTCAATCACACATGAAACATAGAAGAATACTCTTGGGGAAGCCTCAGCTAAAAACCCTGCTATTTGTATTATCATACAAGTGGAAATATCTCAGGATTACACAAAGCTTTAGCTCTCAAGTTATCCAGCGCTCAGTACAATCCCTCACTGCTGCTCATAGACATAATAGACAACACTTATGCCCTCTCCTCAATCCTCCAAGCCTCTTATTCCTTGCACAGTTTTTCCTGGGTCCTCTAGCTATAACCTGTGTGATTCTCACCTCACACACTACTCTGACCTCTGTAGTAACTGCGCAATCCTCAAGGAATGAATTCCTTCTGCATGCAAGAGATATTCTCATGGGAATATTCTAGCAACTGATAGTACACTGTCCCTGCATTTAATCTTAGCTGGGTCTTTGTCTAAATTGACATGCATGAGTTATTTATGAGAGAATATTCAGTTATCTAGAGTACACTAGTTGCATGCATGCATGCATTAATTGACTGAACTCACAATTAGTTCCATGAACTGTTTGGAACTAATTTAACTGGACTTAACTCAATTAACCGAGCTAACTAATTACAACTCAACCTTATCTCCTAAACTAAGGTATAATCTCCTTAATTTAGGGAATAACTGTTGCATGACTTCATAAAGAATTCTAGCTTGAATTTCTTCAACTAATTAACTCAAGATGAATTAGTTAATTATTTTTCAAATAACTGGTGAGACTAAATTCAAATTTTAATTCAAGGACAAATTAAAATTGGAATATATCCTGAAATGCTATCTTTAGCAATGCTATTTTTAGCATTTCTATATTGTGGCATTTCTTGTTGTTATTTTCAACAAGGTTATATGATACATTGATTTAATATCTCTTCATTAAAACTTGTTAATTCCTTGAAATGCATGTAGCTTTAGTGTCATTAATTTTATATTTAATCATGCTATCTACTACACCTTTTATTCTCTTTAATAAGACATGGTGGTCAACATCCTTATTAGTATGCAATGCATTATTGACCTCTCTAATATAGGGTTGTGGATCATTAATGGTTGGAAGAAGTTGTTTAGCATGTTTTAAATCTTGATCCGAAGTCTATATTTTCTTAACATGACATTTCACAACTTCTCATCCATCCATGATCCTACTTTTATTCACTTAAATCATAGTGACATTGCACCTATCAAGAGGTTATAAATGGTGACGTATTGAGTATTGAACATAATCTCTATCTACACCTTTGAATATCCCTATGTCATGGTTATGTCCAGTTATTTTTAGTGATTATTTATGTAATTATCAACAATAAAACCCTTCCACTTGTTATTGTTCCTTTAAATAATGTGACCACTCATTTTAGTGAACATTTAACATTTATGGAATCACCCCACCCTGCCCCTCTAGCCCCTTTACACCCTGTCTCCCTCACCAATCACTTCATCCCCTTCTCACCCCTCCTATAACCATTTGTTGCCCGCTAAATGAGTGATGGGTCTTAACTTATCCATTTAACATTGTATTATGGGAGGGGCATGCTCCTCCCTTAACTCCATGCTACTTATATAATAATTGAAATTGTATTATGGGAGGGCACACCCTTCCCATAACTCCTTCTTGCTCATATAATGTGTGGTCATTGGTTATGGGAGGGGTAGAAGGGGCTAGGGAGGGAGATGAGGGGGGTTGAGCCGAGGTGGGGGGTAATGAGTGTTGGTTGGGCAACTCAAGTCGATAACCATTTTTTAAATGGAAAATATGGAAAGAATGAATGCTTGAGGTGACATCACTACTAGCACAACTTAGACAACAATTGCATGGGGAATTTTCTTCTCAACATCAATGCCTCTATAATTGTATGACAATAGTTAGTTTAGTAGAGAGAACAAATACAAATCTCTCATAACTTCTCTCAATTTTATCATTTCAAAAATTAGGATATATTTGAATTGGTTTTAGATGAGAACCAACCTTTGTAGAGTTGGATACCTTATGTTCCCCCCAAAATCAATAATCTTACATGGTTACTAACTTTCCCTTAACTGCTAATGATTAACATTGTGAATACTTCATACTTTAGTTACAATTTGTTAGTTATTGAAGTGGGTTGTAGGAATTGATCCTCCATATTAGAAGGATTCACCACACAAGGTCCTTAGCTCCTACAATCCATAACATATCTCCACCTTCCTTACTTTCATGTACCTTACTTTCATTGCTCTCTTGATGTGTTATTATTTTTTTTTAATTCTTGCTCCCAATTTTGTTTTTTAAATTTACATAGATATTTTTTTTTATTGTTTAGCATGTGTTGTTTTGATCATGTTTGCCACCTTATAAATTGTGTAGTTTTTCACTTCAAGGGAGACATCTCTTCAATGTACACCACTAAAGTTAACATGGATGCTTTGTTGTACTATGAACAAATAATTTTGAGTTCACTAGAACATCATCTCATGATCATCATTTCTGTGTAGTGGATTTTGATGCCTTTTCTTGCTCCCCATTTCTCTTTGAATTTTGCATGGATGTGTGGATCTCTTGAGTTTGAAATCATGTTTATCAAAATAGTCAAAATTATATTTAGAAATTCTCTAGCTGGAATTCATAATAGCTCTTTTTGCTAACTCTTATGTAAATACTACCATGTATATTCATTTATGTAAATAAATGTAGAAATATAAAATATGGTTGAGCTGGAGGAGGTGGACACAAAATCACAAGTATGAGGAGGAGGAGTTGCTTGTGTTGTGTTTAACCAAACCCACCTCATTCAATTATTCCCACCTATCCCCTAACTAGTTAAATGGTTTTCACAATAGATAGGTAAGTTGAGTATGGGCTGTTTGAGTGGAGGGTGAGCCCTATACTATCCATGTTCTCATGCGGTGTATTAGAAGTCGACATGTAAGGGAAAAGGACAAGGGAATTGACTACTTAAAAGAACAAAAAAGAAGCAAATGAGTATACCAGGGAAAAAAGAGGGAAACATAGAGGAACATGAGGAGGCAAATCAAAGAGTGTGCAAGAAGAACAATTACAGTGTTGCAAAAAACAATATTGTGAGATTGGGAAACCCTTTCTTGGTATTTTGGTGTGACCTTGTGGAGATACCGATGTTGAAATTGGCCATGAAAGCTCAATGGGAAACATTGATTCACTCAGTGTTTGCCTTGGGGCTGAAAAACTGCCCTTAGAGTGAGAGCATACACCTAGGCTGAGCAATGCTTCATTGAGCCTTGGGGTAAATCCTTGTGATTCATATGAGAGGTAAAAGAGTCACTATGGTGTTTACTTTTGGAGGTAGTGGATAAATCACTTGGACAATGCTCTCCCTCTATGGCCTGGTTAACTTGTTGATGGTGTGAAAATTTCCTGGAGCAACAAAATCCTCACACTTTAAATCTAACTCGGGGGTGGAAAAGTTCAAGAAATATTGCAGCACAACTAGCCTATGGTTGGATGGAGAGTTGAAGGCCCTCCTCTTGTTCCCTTCTATTTCAAAGTTAATTAGATAAGTGTTTATTCTGGTATATAATTGTGTAATGGATGGCTAATGAGTATTCCTGTAATATTTAGGTAAGAATGTATGATTTATTAAATAGCCATGGTTGACTAGCTAACTAGTGTATTTATGGTGATTATGAGCTGTCTAAGCTATGTGGTTGCAACCTTATTAGCTCGGTTGCAAGTTTCCTGACGTGTCCATGATTAATGGTTTGGAAACAATCAGAATTAACTTGTGAAGTCACATGTTTTAGTCATATTTTATGTTTATGAGTTTGGGGCAGTTCCCTATTATAATGGTGGTTGTGGGTTGTCTCTTGAGTAGCTTAGCTTATATGTGGTGTGAGTAGACTTGCTCCACCTCTAAAAGAACTGTTGATATACTTGTGTGTCCATGCCAAGTGCTTGATGCTGTGTTCTCATGGTTATGTGGGGCTTATGGACTTCTGTGTTTACTGTTAGTTGCATGAGTTACAAATTTAGTTACAAGATGTGCATGGTTGTTTGAGTTCCACAATGGATATATAAATGCATGTGATTTCGGATTAATTGATAAAATCATGAGGGTGCATGCTCGTATGATATTTTTATGCTATGTTTACATTTAAATCCGTTATGGTTTGTAATTTGGTTAATTAATGTGCTATGAATGTCATGTGTTTGACCTTTTTGATGGTTATTATAACCTTTTTTCATGTGAGGAGAAAGTAACCAAGTGTTACAGTGAAACTATGTTGGACAAAGAGCTTCTCAAAGGGAGCACACTCTGTGAGATTTCCTGAAGAAATTTGTTTGATGGAGCTTTCACTCAGTCTTGTTTATGAATTTTTCATGTTTGCTTGAGTATGATCGAGTCCCTTGGAAATATCTATCTTTAGATCAAGACTCCATTCTTGAATGCTTAAGTGACCTAGGCACTGCACCGTTTCGAAGGAATTCTGAAAGAAGTCCTAAAATTTCCCCTTAGTGAAGTGTAATAAAGATTCTATACTTGTATCCACACTGAATAACATTATTATCCCAATGTCATTGTATCCAAATGCATGAAGGGCCATATACCCTTCCTTCTTGTAAAACATTGTGGAGACCAGATAACTGGGGTGGGGAGTAGTATAGGGGTTAATCAACATTAGAACGTGGGTATTATCATAGTTGGATATTGTATCCAGGCATATAGGCGGTCAATCAGTCAATGCTTGCACCAATTTAAACTCCATTGAGGGTGGATTTTATATTGAATTCGAGGTGGGTCCTACTCAGTCAAACCCTAATGCAAGGCATATGTTTGTTCAATTAGTAGGTGAATTTGGGGATCCAGACAACCAACCAAGGATTGAGTGTGTAGTCTTGAGAAAGTCTTAGATTCAAATTTTGGAGAAGATTGGGGCTCATCCAGAGTGGGACCCACTAGGAAGGTTAAGGTGTGAGGCTTGAATGAAGAGAAACCTAGATAAAATTTATCTGGAGTGGGATCTACAAAGATGATTGTAGGCGTGAAGCTAGATGTGAGAAAACTCGAATATAACGAAGGAGCATTGCAAAACATGAAGAAGGCAGACCCTATGTTGCATGTGGATTACATGAGGTGGCAAGTGCCAAAAAGGGCAACTAAGGCCATAGGAGTGCCGCGTCGAATTCTATGGATGATGTGGTGTTGTTTGGGTAGCATGGGAGAGGCATGTGGGTCATGCGTGGTAGCCATGTGGTAGCGCCTTGCTGATGTGACAAGGCTTAGTGGGCTAAACCTTAAACAAGCATAAATTACAATCCAAGAGTCAGATTGGGATATAATTCATATGATTGGAAAGCTCTCGACAAACTTAATGTGATGAAAAATTTTATTTTGAGCTTTAATGAAGTTAGAAAAAGAGGATTTTTGTAACCCCATCTTTACAAGAGACTGTGAGTGTAAGGACCTGCGGTCCTTAACTCGCCACCGGGTGATGTGCGACCGCGGGTGAGGCTTGGACGAGCAAGTGCAGTTGCGGTTGGAGGAAGTGCGACTGCGGTTATGTGTTGTGCGAGCTCTTTTGGAGTGTGCGTTGTATTATGCGCACATATGGAAGGCGAGCGATGTATATACACATGATGGCTTGTGTTAGCATATGTGGAGGCCGACCTACGGTTGATGAGGGGGCCGACTTGAAATGAAGGCGTGGAGAGGTCGGCTGGGCAAGCCACAACCTCTCCCTACAACACATATAAGTGGGAAGAGTGTGGAGCTCATTTGGCATCATCCATCGCTCAACAATCTTCGCTCTAAGGAGTTAGGCGCAGTTCTAGTAAGCAGGTCTAAGGAGGAAGGTGCACGTTGTGATGCGCCCATTCTTGGGCTCGGTTGCACAGTGAGGATGCGTTTGTGGGTGAAGGTGCGGGCAGGAGCGCCCTGCGGTTGGGTGAGGGCGTGCACAGGTGTGTGGCACCCGGCGGACGATTGAGGCGTGCACGAGTGTGTGGCGCCCGGTTTGTGCGACGACTTGGCGTGGGTGTCTTGGCGACTCAAGTGAGCGCCTGCCCGGCGTGCAAGTGTGCACGGTGACTTGGTGAAGTGTTGAGATTGTGAACGGAGGTGTGTCACGGGTAGAGGCGCCCGTGTGTGGCGACTTAGAGGCGCGCCCGAGTTGGGCAAACAACACGATCGTGCGACGAGGTGAACGAAGGGTTGGAGAGTCATGCGGCGACCGTGCAGAGGTGCCGACGAGCTGGGCAACCAAGTTTGCTGAAGTTGTGAAAATTTGGCTAAGTATAAATTTGGGGTTTCCCAAGAACTTAGTCTGTACTTTGTAAAAGTGGAAAATTTATATATATTGATATTCGGGCAGACTCATATTGCAGGGAGTTGCCCCTCCCTTTATACTGTTGTGCATTTCTCTTGTATAATGCTATTTATGTGAATGTTATGGGCTTCCACTTGTATAAAGGAACACATTAATAATACTTGGTAACGAAAATAAAACTAAGTATGGAATGTTAGGCGTAGTCTACAATTGTAAGTATTGGTGAAAAGAAAACGATTGGTAGTGCCGCACCTCTCTATAAGCAGTTGAAAGACTACCGTAGGTGTAGGGGCGTGATAGGTGGTATTAGAGCTGGTGCTGGTGGACTGAATCAAGGAGCTGATTCTACGAAGACCGAAGACTTGAAAGGAAGTTCAAGCTTTGCAAGTGACAGGTGGAATATGAGGGTGATTCAGGTGAATGGTGAAACATGTTTAGCAGAGGTGAAGCATCGTGCTTGGACCAAGCTGAATGATAAGGCATGTCAGGTTTGGAAGAATGTGAAGGGAAGCTCTTGCTTACCTTATACAGGTTGAAACGGATGAAAGAAGAGAATCCCTGGATTCAAAAGGAACTTGAAGTCTTGGAAAAGAATGTTGAAGACGAACTTCTTCAACTTGGTTGGGCAATGGAGCAAGATGAAGTTGTAGATTGTGCTGACAAGGAAGAGGAAGCCGTGATGATTGAAGATGTTGCAGACATGACTATGATGGAGGATGAACTTGAGGACGATCAAGTTGGACCAGGATCGTGCAGTTTGCAGACATCGATGGATGAGGATACTCATATGGAGGAGCCTCATGATGAAGATAGTATTGTTGATGCTTGTGTTTCACTTGAGCATTTGGTAGATGGACCGTATGCAGGGAAGGGAAAAGTCAGTTTGCTGATGCTAGGGAGGATCTTACAATGGATGTCTACGATGAGACCTTGTATGGAGAAGCAAGGATTGTTGACTGTTGCAGGACTTGTTGGGGTTGTTTGTGACCTTATGTTAGAAGGTACAAAGGCTCATGACAAGGGAGGAACATGATGATCATTGTGGAGGATTGGGTCATGCTTTAGCCACATGGAGAATTGGCTAAGTGCCCGGCATGACTCATGGACAGATTGAGGAGGGCACACACTTGAGATGATTGGGTGGACTTCCCATGGCCGAGACCAAGAGCAAGTCTTGGTGGAACCTTCAGAGGGGGAGCTATGATGGAAGGGACTCGTGATGATGATGATATGGTTGGGTGACCGAGTTCACTAGACCGAAGATTGTAGACTTGGATGAGGATGACCGATTGTTGTGATGGGTCTACTTGGTTGGACTACATGGGCAACTTATTCATGGACATCAAGTTGGATACATGGAGCATGGCAATATTATGCAGGGACCTGATGCAGGAGCACTTGTAGAGGTGTCACTTATAGGAATCCAATGAGAAGTGCCAAGGCAGGGATGTTGTGTAGGTGGATTTGCTGGTGTGACATGGAGACTTATTATTTAATAACCAATGGAGAGGTTGTGCACTCTTGTACAACAAGGCCATGGACTTGGATGGAGTTGTGAGCAGACTATGGAGCATTCCTACTACATGGAGAGTTGAGGCATCTTGCAGAGACCTTTGGGCCGAGACTTGTATGCTTGCTGAGATGTGTAGGAATTTACAGGGTAAGTTCCTCAGAAAGAACACCAAAAGGACACCGCTCACAACCAAATCATAGATCAATACACCAGTATTTTTGACGTGGTTAAAACCCTCAAAGAGGGAAACAGTCCACGGCCTATGCCAACGTGGCTACTACAGGCAATTTATTAATCAAAGAATGAAAATTTACATAAGCTTCTCTCATGCACGGATTACCCGAACAATGACCCTCCATGCGCTTTAAATAGAACTCATGGACCAATCGGGTGTCAAGCCACGGATCAAGTGTCGGTAATACCGAGGAGAGAGTGAACCGTCGGATCACTACATATCGTGACCGTTGAATTGTAAGTTACAAAATGTACAACGGTAAAGAAACACACTTTACCTAACTCTATACCTAACTCTACACTAGACCAAGTTGAACTTAACTATATCCTATGTGTCGGAATATCCTAACATCCCCCCTTAAGAACAACTTGGGATAGGATTGAAGGATTTACAAATATAACACAATAGGAGAAGGAAGGAGGCACTAGAGCCTATCCCCCCTTAGTGACAACTTCCTGAACTCCAAGCATATATCGAAGTTTAGTGAACTTCGCCTCTGTGATAGCCTTTGTGAAGATGTCTGCAACCTGATCATCTGTTGAACAATATTGCACTTCAAGAACATGGTCATGAATGAGCTTTCTGATGAAGTGCATGTGTAGTTCAATGTGTTTGTTGCGCTGATGCTGGACTGGATCTTTTCATAGCTGAAAATTTACATAAGCTTCTCTCATGCACGGATTACCCGAACAATGACCCCCCATGCGCTTTAAATAGAACTCATGGACCAATCGGGTGTCAAGCCACGGATCAAGTGTCGGTAATACCGAGGAGAGAGTGAACCGTCGGATCACTACATATCGTGACCGTCGGATTGTAAGTTACAAAATGTACAACGGTAAAGAAACACACTTTACCTAACTCTATACCTAACTCTACACTAGACCAAGTTGAACTTAACTATATCCTATGTGTCAGAAGATCCTAACAAGATGTTGGTTGGAGATGACACATGGGGCTCATGATGACATGAGATTGTTGTGATTTTTGGAGTTACAACGATGATGATGCCTTGGTGACTACACTTGGGCATGGGTTGAGTCAAGACTTAACCACATTTGACACATGGGAGCTGATTGATCTATGATCATGGGCAGCACATGGAAAGATGAGACAGGTGTATACTTGTTTCTATGGCAGACTTGAGGGATGGCACATTGCAGATATGATGGAGGTTGCTTCATGGACCTGGATGTGGCACATCGAGAGTCAGAGTTTGATGAGATGGTCTCTTCATATTGAGGAGACACACATATGGATGATGTTGGGATAGATTTGGCTGATTTCGAGCAGCACATTAGTACTAGACATCATGGACAACATGTTGCAGATGAGATGAGGACTACTTCATGGACCTGAGCATGGTTTACTTATATGGAGATGGATTCTTGATCGAGTTGAGGATGTGACGGGATGTTCTGAGAAACAACTGATGGTGGCATGAGGGTGTGCATTCTCATGGTTTGGGCGTGATGGTTGGATTAGCTACCCAACTAGTTCAGACATGGGGGTCGACAATGTGCAGAGATGTGTTAGCATTTTGTTGGAGTATCATGGCAGTAGTTCACATGAGGACGACACATGATGAGGTCGACACGAGAGGTTGCAGGAAGCATGTAGCTTGAGATGGAAGGGCCAGCCTTCCACAATGGGGAGCAGCATGTGGAGATTGCGACGAGATGGTCGATGGTCATGGATTGAGATGATTTCTGATGTATGACATACCGATGAGGTGTATACCTTGGTATGGTGATCTTGGTGACAGATGGTTGTTGGGACGAGAAATGATGGAGACGGTGGTTCTACATATGTTGCAGAGATGTTTGCAGTATGTGGAGGAGTTGACATCATGGATGAGACAGTTGTTATTGATCTTGGTGGATGGCTATCAGGATGGTATGTTGTTGGGTCCCTATAATACTAGTAATTACCCCATTACTATTGTAGTTGCATCCCTTATTAATATTGTTGTGCCCCTATTATCCCCATATTGTTATTACTGTGCCCCAAAGAATCCCTTTATTGTTATTTTTGTGGCTTTATATTATTATTGTTAGGTCGGCTGGGTTATATTGTGACTCCTTAGACTCCTATATATAGAAAGGAGGTTTTGTCATTTGTATCATCCAAGAATTGTTCATTTATGTAATGTAAAGGAGGTTGCCCCCTCGAAGAGGCTGAATTTTAAGGCGTTGATCTATCTTTTCTATCTTTTTCTTGAGCTAGTTTCATAACATATGTTGTCGAGGATGACAACGATTTCAGGTGGAGGAGGATGTAAGGACCTGTAGTCCTTAACTCACCACCGGGTGATGTGCGACCGCGGGTGAGGCTTGGAAGAGTAAGTGCGGCTGCGGTTGGAGGAAGTGCGACTGCGGTTGGAGGAAGTGCGACTGCGGTTATGTGTTGTGCGAGCTCTTTTGGAGTGTGCGTTGTATTATGTGCACATATGGAAGGCGAGTGATGTATATACACATGATGGCGTGTGTTAACATATGTGGAGGCCGACCTATGGTTGATGAGGGGGCCGACTTGAAATGAAGGTGTGGAGAGGTCGGCTGGGCAAGCCACAACCTCTCCCTACAACACATATAAGTGGGAAGAGCGTGGAGCTCATTTGGCATCATCCATCGCTCAACAATCTTCGCTCTAAGGAGTTAGGCGCAGTTCTAGTGTGCAGGTCTAAGGAGGAAGGCGCAGGTTGTGATGCGCCCATTCTTGGGCTCGGTTGCACGGTGAGGACGCGTTTGTGGGTGAAGGTGCGGGCAGGAGCGCCCGACGGTTGGGTGAGGGCGTGCACGGGTGTGTGGTGCCCGACAGATGATTGAGGCGTGCACGGGTGTGTGGCGCCCGGTTTGTGTGACGACTTGGCGTGGGTGTCTTGGCAACTCGGGTGAGTGCCCACCCTGCGTGCAAGTGTGCACGATGAATTGGTGAAGTGTTGAGATTGTGAATGGAGGTGTGTCTCAGGTAGAGGCTCCCGTGTGTGGCGACTTAGAGGTGCGCCCGAGTTGGGCAAACAACACGATCGTGCGACGAGGTGAACGAAGGGTTGGAGAGTCGTGCGGCGACCGTGCGGAGGCGCTGACGAGCTGGGCAACCAAGTTTGCCGAAGTTGTGAAAATTTGGCTAAGTATAAATTTGGGGTTTCCCAAGGACTTAGTCTGTACTTTGTAAAAGTGGAAAATTTATATATATTGATATTCAGGCATACTCATATTGCAGGGAGTTGCCCCTCCCTTTATACTATTGTGCATTTCTCTTGTATAATGCTGTTTATGTGAACGTTATGGGCTTCCACTTGTATAAAGGAACACATTAATAATACTTGGTAATGAAAATAAAACTAAGTATGGAATGTTAGGCGTAGTCTACAATCGTAAGTATTGGTGAATAGAAAACGATTGGTAGTGCCGCACCTCGCTATAAGCGGTTGAAAGACTACCGCAGGTGTAGGGGCATGACAGTGAGGGTCGAGTTAAACCTCAAAGTAACACCTCCCACGATATGGATTAGTTTAAGGTGGTGGGAGGTTATGTTACAAAATTCGTATTAAGGAGATTTTGTGACAAACTTGTATTTAAAAAATATCTTCTAAATCCTTTACATTATACTTTATTCATAAGCATCCTCGATTATCCCACATCCAAAATAGATGATTCTATTAGGAAAGTAAGGTGTTCAATATATATGGTTCGGTATGCATAGTGCTACAAATATATGAGCAAATTTATGAATAAAGCAAAACTTAGGGAATTTATGAGAGTATTCACTTAGTTACCTAACATCCATGAACAACTTAATTTTTTCAAGAAAATCTATTTTTTGTTTAAATTCTATAAAAAAAGCATATAAAAATGAAATTGCCTATTTTTCTTTTCAAAAACAAAATATAGAAAAAACAAGTATGGAGAATAGTATAAATTTCTATTAGTTACCTAAAATATATCAAAATCATTACAACCATGTTCAAAAAAATTTCAAACAATTCTTTTCTAATATTTCTTCATTTAAGATAATATTTTGATAAAAACTTTTAATAGTTCTCTAGTTTAAATTTCAGTATTCTTCCATGTTAGAGAATAATTTTCAAATAATTTTGAGTTATAGGAGTGTAGTGAATAATGAGGTTCCATATATATGGTAATTAGTGGAATTATTTTTTCCAACCAGTACAATGTTTTTTTTAAAGATATTCACAAAATATTTATGTTATATGCCAATTTAAAAAGATATAATTAAAAATTAAAGATTAAGTTACACATTAATAAATATTAAATTAAGCAAAATGACAAATACCAAGTTAATCAAAATGTTGCCAATACAGTGGCATGCTAATGATGATAACAACTTGAGAGAATTTAAGAACTTGTTTTTTAATATTTCTTAAATATACATTAAAAATCACTTTTAAAGAGATTTTTTTTGGAAATTTAAAGTGAAATAAATATATATATATATATTATAGATGAAAAAATATTTTTTTTTAATAAAGAATATTTTAGTATTTAAAAAACAACTATTTTACAAAAATAATATAATAATGCGATATTTTTGCTGGGCTAAAAATTGGTTTTCCTCACAGACAAGTTAACAGCCCTCTCAGAGAATTGAAAAATATCCAATGTATATTGAAAAGGTGATAGTTATTAGAATTAAAAACATGCATTTGCCCGGTTGCCATTTGTGGCTTCCCATTTAAGTTGCTACAGTGACATATGGTTAATTCTCTGTTCTGTTTGGTCTCGTAGCTTTGGGTCTCTACAGGTAGATGTTGTGAATGCTCTGCTATTTCTCTTGTCTCCTTTTGGAAGACGACCCCTTTCCTTTTCTTCCTGCAGTTCTCCCTTAGACAGAAAGCTTGTTGGCCAACTGCCCATTTGTTTGCTGTTTGGCGGTTAGGCCCGCAAACACTCAATTGGGCAGGTTGCATTCCAGTGTCCACCTTTGTTTCTCGAAGGCAAACTGCAATTTGAAGACTCACTGGTTCTTGATTACCTTTGTGGCTTCAAAAGTGGCATTTCAACTTGCTTATTTGCATTGAATAATCCCTTCGCCTGACTGGACGAAACCATATATATCTTTTGCTTACATTTATAAGTTCAAATTTTAGATTCTTGGATTGTTAGCTTGTTGTAATAAATTTCCAGATCCATCCCATTCATATTGATTTCAAAATGGATATTTCAAACCTGCAACTGAGGTTGGTACATTTGTAAGTATGAACCACAGATGGCTGTTCATCTTTAATCAATGTATATTTATGCATTCTAACGAGGTATGTGGCATCACAAACCCACAAATAACATAATAAGTGGTACCAAAGAGCACCTTACAGACATCTAATAGGATTATGATAATCATTGAACGGAATTGAGATGGCAAATTTGAAATTACATTGCCTTTGTGACTAGGAGTTCGTTGCCCTTGTTGGTGCATTGAAATTTGATCTTTCTTCTGGTTATCCATTTCTCCATTTTGTGTTGATTTCTTGTCCCGAGCCTCCATTAATAAAGCCTTCTCACAGTGGTCAAAGATTTCTTTACCTTAAAGACGGCTAGCTCTCATCTGAGGTAGCGTTGTAAACCTCCTCTGTATTCCATTAAGAACCACGGATCATTAAGCTGGAGATCTAACGATAAAGCTTGTTTTCAACTCAATGATGTAATCTTAGCCCTGGGCGCTTTGCCCCTTGCCCTGGTCAAATAATTGCCATTTGATATGCTGGCCTTCTTGGGTATCAAGAAGGTAAAGTGAGTTTTTTTGCAGCGTACTGAACTCCCCTCTTGAAACTGGGGATGGTTGTTTTGGTTGTTTCTTACCCTGCATGTAGCTTTCCTTCCACATTAATCATTAATGCAGTCAATTATCTTCTGCTTTGCAGAATATATCTTATACTAATCTTTGTACCTCCTGAATAACAAAATATTCCTCTAGCAGTTGAAGCAATGTTCTAACATTTTGGCATCAACTTGTCCATCATCTGCATGGATATCCATCTTTGCTTTGGCCTTGAATGGAGTGATAAAAGGTATTGAAGAAGAATTGTCATTAACCGATACATCAGGGCTATTTCCTTTGGTTTTCTTGTGGCCATGATCTTAATCTTCATTCCTAGATTCTATTCAAGATTCTTCCTTCTTCACTATTGCGTTAATGATATGGGTCATCATCTCCATATCTTTTGCTGTCTGGGCCTTTCCAACTGTTGCTGTACAGTATACTGTCTCTCTGCTCTTTTGTACCAACTCTGGGGCTTTTGCTATCCAGGGCTTTTCTCCCAGTTAATTTGAACTTGTTTCAGATAGCATCTGATCTGGGATTACAGGTGCTGACTGACAGTTTGTCAATTTCAGAATGAAAACTCGTTGCAACTCTCACTACTGCACTATTCATTGAAAGTCTGTTATTTTCTTTGCATCTCTTCAGTGACTGGGTTTCAATGTATTCTGCAAGATTAAGAGGGATTCTAAGTTCAAGAACAGTGATGATTTTTTATTTTTATCTGGAGAAACACCATTCCTGGAATTAAGAAAACTCCAATGTTTATTCATATAAGGTGATAGGGTGATAGGTTCTACGGTACCAAATAAGGTGCTATCCACTTGCAACCTGTGGCTTCCAGTTTCAAGTTGTAACAGTCAAAAGTTGTGATTTTTTCTGTTCTGCTTGCCTCTGTCAATTGATGTCGGGTCTTTATTGGTAGATGGTATGAGCACTCTATTCGGTGTCCCTTCTCCAACTGGAATTATGGCCCTTTTTCTTTCCTTCATATGCTTCTAGGAAAGGTCGATGACTAATTTCCTCTTCCTTCCCTGCGGATAAAACCCGTTTTTTCCCTTTTCTTTCCTGATCCTTTACAGAGCAGCCTACAGATATGGTGAGCTCCCTGGTGGATCCTTTACAGAGTAGCCTACAGATATGGCGAGCTCCCTGGTGGAAGTTAGAGAAGCAGCATGGGGAATGAAGGAAAGATGGTCTCTAGGTAACGCTGATTTTGGGTGGAAGTTTAAAAATCTACAAAGCATTCGATCTTTAGAAAATGATTCAGCGACCCATTAAATTTGGCAGCTTGTGACATATTAAAGTCAATGCAGTGGTTGGAGACCACTCATTTTTTTTTTAATGGAAGGAGTTTTTTTGAGTGGGATTTTTTTGTAATGAAAGGAGTTTTTTTGAGTGTGATTTTTTGGATTTTCTGTTGTTGGAATTTGGTGGAAAAATTTGTGGTGAAATTTTGATTTTGTTATTAAAATTAGTTTTTTGATTTTATATATAGATTCAGTCTCAAAATTTTCCACCAAATTCCAACACCAGAAAATCCAAAAATTCACACTCAAAACGACTCCTTTCAAAACAACTCCTTTCATTAAAAAAATTAGTGGTCTCCAACCACTGCATTGACTTTAATATGTCACAGGTTGCCAGATTTAGTTACTCACCAAACTTATGATTTCAATAAATTCCTATCAGATTTTAGAGAAATTAAACTGACCCAGAAAAATTTCTAAACAATCTCACTCAAAACAACTCCAGTGAAATTATGTCTTTAGTAACTTAAAAAAAATGGAAAATAACAGTCTTACACACGAAAGACTATTAAGTGATTGGAGACCACTAACTATGCACAATAAACATTAAAATTGGCAAGTCTAAGACATACCCCAACCACTATGCTTAATGTCTTGCACAGAAATCTTGGTGAATGTTGTAGCCAGTAGATCCAAGATATAGCACCTGAGGTCTCGGGGCAAGTACAGATGGTATTTGTTAAAAAAAATGTTTATTCTCAACAATATTATAAGCTTGTCAGTATGCCTCACAAATTTCTTTGATGGCCCTCTTTAAGCCCGTGACTATCTCAGGGATTTCAATTTGGCCGTGCATGGATCGAGTTTGGAAATGATCCAGAACCAATATCTTGTTTATAAATGCTGTAGCTAGAATTTTTACTAAGGAGACTTTATTCCATAAATAATGTCTTCAAAATCCTCTTCTCTATGTTTTGATTGCATGTATTTTTCATTATCCCACATTCAATAGATTAGGTGTATATATTGGAGGAGCTGTCCATGTTGTTACCAGTTAGAATTGAAATAAGTGAAATAGTTGACTATTAATTGGATGCTTTTTTTTTTTAATTGAGGGTTTTATTTAAATTAATAGGATGTAATTTTTTTGTTGAGGGTTTTACTTTTTATTTTTTATTGAGGGTTTTATTTAAATTAATAGGATGCAATTTTTTGTTGAGGGTTTTATTTAAATTAATTGGATGCAATTTTTTGTCGAGGGTTTTATTTAACTTAACCTGTTTGCAGGTTGATAATGAAAATGATATATGTTTTAAGTACACAATTTGAATGTAGAGTAATGGATTATTGTGGTATTTTAAATTTATGTGTTTGAGTTTTTAAGCTATTATTAAATTAAAAAAATATTTTTTAAATATTTTAAATTTATAAAATTATTTAAATTAATTATTTTGAGATGTTTATAAATATTATAAAAGCTGAAATTTGTAAATATAATTTATAATTAAAATTAGAGCAATATTATTATATTGAATATATTAAAATTTGAGTACACTATAACTTGTAATGGTTATGAATATGGCCCACAGGGTTTTGGATTGACGGTGATTGGGTGCGTTGTTAAGACACTCCTTGCGATAGGTCAACAGTTCAAATCCCCCGTGGGTACTTAGGTTAGTCTAAACTCGAAAGAAAAATGGTTATGAATATGTAAGATTTTTCAACCTTGGTGATTTTTGACATAATTACCCTCAATTTTTATGGTGACTTGGGCAAAAATACCCTAGCACTTCTAACTTCTTTGATACCTTGATCCCAAACCATTGTGACCTTCTATATAATATCCTCTTTAACCTCGATCATAATCACTTACTAACCCATTATGCTTTGCAACTATTATGACCTTGGTCACATCATAACTATGAACAAACCAACCACTTAAAACCCCAAACAATGTGACGCCTAACAAATCAACCCATTAAACACCTTGATCTTTACTAATATGACCTTGGACATACTATACTTTGTAACCTATATGAATTTTGCCACAATCATCTCTTAATTATTTTTTTTCCCATGTAACTATGAATGAGAAATTTTTGTAAAGTAGCAATCGATGTAACCTTATTGTCTCATGATACATTATGACCTTCAAATGCATTAGCCTCTTAACATTATGGGCCATAATATTATGAATCCAAACTAAGTATACCTCCCAAAGATTATGTTTTTGATATAGTTGTTGGAAGGATTTGTCATTGATGTCAAAAGGTGAATGAGCCGAAAATTGTTTGATGATATGAGTGCACAAGGTAGTGAATTTGGCAAGAACAATTTAGATTGATAGTCCTTGTCACAACATTTTGTTTGATAGGTGGTACGCCTTTTGGGACTTCTTGATTGAAGAGATATTCAAGTTTAAAGATTGATGCCTCAAATGGATGGGTTTAGCACCAACATCTTGCCCCTCAAATTCATGGCATTAAATATTTATTGTTGCCCCTAGAAGAAGGTCAAAGTTGTGATTTAAATTAGCCTAAGTCCATGTGTCCGAAGGCAACCTTGAAAGAAGACATGATTGTAAAGGCCAGGTTGATTAATAATTATTGTGGTATAAATCAAATATTGTATGGGTAGGTCGCCCCCAAACTAAGGTTCCCTCCAAATAAATATATATACCTTACCCGTGGAGCATCAAAATGATGCCAATTCAGAGCATTTGAGGCAATAGCATTTGGAGTAGATCAAGATCTAAAAGAGGAGAAATATTTGGATATGAAGAGCAAGGATTAAGGTTAATTGAACATGTGCCTTTGTGATCTAAAGAAGAGACCAAGACCTCTCTAAATACATATTTTTTGAGTGTGGGGAAACCCTCTTCAAGGGTGAATTTGTGAAGGACAAACTTGTTGGGTGTGTGTTATATTCTTTCCATGATTATCTACATGCATTGTACATTGCACCAGGTGTAGCGGGGGTGTCACAGGGGGGGTTACCGCCCCCACCTATCGGGAGATTTGCAAGGGGGCAGTAGCCCTCTACACAGGGTTTGAGGTAGTGCCCCAGATTTGATTTGATTTTATTTTATTTATTCGAACCCAATAATAGTTTGGCGAACCCCAGGATGGGGGCATGCCTACCCATGGTTTTGCACATGGTTTTTGCGCATGGTTTTGGGCATGAGATTTTCTACACATGTTATTTTGTAGATCTAGTCAAGGGAAATACAATTATGTTCTAATCCAGGTTTAATGGATTAGGGTTTATGAATGCTTCAATATGTATATATATGTATTGTAACATTGATATGAATACAATAAAAAATCAATTTGGTTTTCTTGGTTTGGGTTCTAGGAGAAAATATTAGTGTATATTCTATGTTCTCGCCATTGTTTATTTTTCTGTTTTAAGAATTCGTTTGCAGGTAATTTTTGTACATGTTTAAAACCTACAAAACTTATTGATCAAAAGATGACTAGAGGCTCCTATTCGACCTCTCTGAGGTTGATATATGATGCCTTTGTTTGGCCCTCCTGAGGCCTATTATGAGGTAGATCTATGAGGCCTCCGTTTGGTCCTCCTGAGGCCTATTCTGAGCACAATTCTGCATCCATTCCTAAGGCAGATTAATGTTATTTTTAGAAATATTCTTAAGGCAGAATTATCTCATCGCTTGAGGTTAATTCGAAGTCTTCTTGAGATTCAAGCATGAGATCTTCATTGTCCAGGGATCCATTTTGAGGTAGATTCGAAGGCTTTATTTGGTAGAGATTTGAGTGTTTAAGGAAACTCTTTGAGGCAATATTTTGTCCCCTCTGAGGCAGAATATCTGAGATCACTTTGCCCCCCTTTGAGACTACTACATGGGAAATTTGAAGGTATGTTCTAAGGTTGTCCTTTCAAATTAGACGTAAGTTATTCTAAGGTTTTTTTCTAAGGCTCTCTTTCAAAGGAAGACTGAACCTATTCTAAAGTTTGTTTTGAAGTACATCTTGTGTTATCTTGTTTGATTGAGGAGATTTGCTTAGGATTGAATGAGGCTTATTTAAGCAAGATGTTGGAGGTATGAATTATAATATTTTATTGTTAAATTATGTGTTTTAAGGATCACTACAAGTCAGAGTTATAACAACTTACATATCGAAATTCAAGGTGCAGATCAAAAGTTCGATGTGAGTAGTGATTGTGAGTCATTGTAATTAGGTCATTTTCCTCAGTACGAGAGCCCAACAGTTTTTTATTTTATCTTTTATTAGAAAGGGTGGCAGGGTCATGTTGGGAAAGGAAGTTGTAGCTTCCTTCAGGAGGTTGTCACCTCCTTCTAGTGTGAGCTAGTAAACCTAGGGTTGTAGCTAGTAAACAAGAAATTTTAGCTTCCCTCGTAATATAAATAAATTTTCAATACAAACCTTGTGCACTTTTGATGTGATATAATTGGTTAATGCTATGTGATACTCAAATTGTTGAAATTTATGAAATACAAATTCATCCCCATCTCAATATTTTTGACAATTGGAATTAAAGTGGGTTACCCTTATACAATGTAATAATTGGAAGGAAGATCACGATCAAGTATGGATCAAATATAAGGCATTTCTTTGAGAATAATTCAGGTATTTGATGGAAATGATTATCCATTATAGAGCACTTGCATGGAAAAATACTTGAATGTTGATGTCTAGCTCACATTGTTTATAGCTACCAAGTTCCTTAAAATCCTCCAATTGTTCTTAATGAGAAGAAGTTGTTTAGGTTTTGATCCAGGTGGATATTGGTGGCCACTTGACAAATCCACTTGGACCACCACCATTGTTTCTTTCAGTTTTTCAGTTTCCTTAATTGTAGCACAATTTACTATTTTTAGCAGTTTTTCATGTCCTAAACTTCCGAAGCTGTTTTGAGGCCATAAAAAACGTTTTTTTGGCAATCTACCGCCAAAAAGTTTCTAATAAATCATTTTTTTCGTCATAGTCCTCAGAGAGATCTTTCCAACGGGGTATCATGCATGTCAATTGGAGATAATATGACCAAATCACGATCCTGGGAAGTTGGTTGTCCAACTAACCCCAACAGGGCCCATAAACTCTTGGTGTTACATCTCCTCGGGTTAGGGTTTTGGTTGTTTAGGGTTTTCTCTTATTATTCAATAATAAAAAGGCCCATGAGCCTCATTGTAACGCAGTTCAGAGCCATGTAGCCACCACATCTCTTGTAAGAGATAAGCTACCATCGCCGAGCTAGTATCATTTCCATATTGTTTGTAAGCATATTTCATTATTTGATATTAATCAAAGGCAGTGTTATTTCTGTTGCATCTCTATTTATGGTTATGTCTATAATTTGTTGCGTTCCTATTTAAATCCGGATCAACTTAATTCCAAATATCCTCATTCCATCATAAGTGGATTGTCAAGAATTGTTAAGGCCAAGTTGATGACATGCACCACAACCAAAGAGGTTTGGGATAAACTTAGAACTCTTTATAAAGGTGATGATCAGGTAAAGCAGGTCAAACTTAAAAAATTCTGAACTCAGCTTGAAAATATGAAAATGGATGAAAAAGAAGATATTGCCACCTGTTTACTCAAAGTAGATGAAGTTGTTAACTCCATCAAAGGCTTAGGAGAAGATATCAAAGATCTGTCGATCATACAAAAGGTAATAAGATCGCTTCCTTTGAGATATGGTGCTAAGGTATCTAGCTTAGAAGAAACTAGGGACTTGACCAAGATGACAATGGAATATTTAAATAACATTCTTACAATGTATGAAATGAGAATAGATATAGAAGTCAGACAATCAAACAAAGAAATGGCTCTTAAAGCCACAAATAAAATAACAAAGAAAGAACTCAAAGTCAAAGGAACTGGAGATGATGAATTAGATGTAGAAGAAGCAAATTACATCAAGAAGCTAAAAAGGGGAACCTGAAAACATAAAGGTAAGTTCCTTTTAAATATTTCAATTGTGGTAGAATAGGTCATTATGCTAAGAGATGTCCTTTTGGGGAAAATAAAAGCTTCCATAAGAAAAAAACATATTCTAAAGAAGATAACAATTCTTTAGTGGGAGTGATACATAAGAAGGGGGTGCAAGAGAATTTCTCTTCCTAACCCAAGAAAATCAAAACAATGATCACGATGACGAAGAGATCATTAATTCAAATGAAGAAATAAAAGAACCAAACATGATAATATATCCTTTTTGGAGACTCAGAAATGATTCAAAGACCGAACAAGAAGATGAAGATCTTAAATAAAAATTGAAGAATAACGAAAAAGAAAATGTTGAGCTCAAAGACAAAAATATAGAATTAACAAAACTAATTGAAAAATGTGATGAAGAAAATATCTCTTTAAAGGTCCATCTAGAAGAAGCAAAAGGAATTGAAGAAGTAATGAAGATCCAGATGAAGAAGAAAGAAGAATATTGTAAGAAGCTTGAAGAAGAAGTTGTGTAATTGAGGGTTGAAGTTGATAAATTCAATAAGAACTTGAATAGTTACCTACTGTTGGATAACATTCTCAACTTTCAAAGATATCCAAGTGATAAAACATATCTTTGTTATGAAGGCACATCTTCAAGCAAGGACGACACAAGTTCCAAGCCTCCGAAGGAAGAAACTAAAAGGGAATTTAGAAATGTTTCTGCTTCAAGAAGTTTTGTTGATATTCCTAAGAACATCCATAACGAATAAGATCAACAATGGATTGAACGCCCTCCAAGGTAAAACAACCTCAAAAGATCATGTTACTCTCCCATTTATGAATACATTTTTCTTTGCTGTTGTTACTCTTGTGGAAATTTCGGGCATAAAGAAACTCATTGTAAAATCAATGCAAGATGCAATTATGCAAGAAACATATATGATTATGGATTTGCAAGAAATGACCTTAGATCAAGAAATGTTCATGGATATACCAACATAAAATACAATCCATTTGAACCACTAATGAATCAAAATATTGTGTGATAGAAATGCAATAATCTTGGCCACTATGCATAAGATTGTAGGCTTATGAAAGAAAATGCTCCAATAATTAACACATAGAAGCCAACTACAACATGGGAAAAGAGAAAGTAGGAAAATTGTAATATAGCATTGATTGCAGAAGATAAAGAAGATGAATGGTACATAGATAGTGGATGCTCAACACATATGATAGGAGATAATAAAAAATTCAGCCTCAAAGGAAAAAGTGATAGTGTTGCGTTTGGAGATAAGTACTCCGTCCAGATACTTGGAAAAGGTCTAGTAAATATTGGAAGCGAACATATGAAATAGAAAATGTTTTGTTGGTTAAGGATTTGAAGAAAAATATTCTCAGTTTCAGAAAAATGTGTGATCAAGGGTATACTCTCTTGTTTGATTCCCATAATTGCGAAATCAAAGAAGAAAACGTAGGAAGATTGGCTACAATAGTCGCAAGAATACCAAACAATATATACATTGTAGATGAAGCAGAGCAAAACAAAATTGTAGCCGAGTAAAAGAGGCGCGAGGATAAAAAATATGGGAATGATAAGAATACAACAGTCTTGTTGAGTGCCATATTTTCAGGGGGAGCAACCCAAGAAAAATAAGTCACCCTTTGCCATTTGTTGGGTTGTGTTATATTCTTTCCACGTAGTTAACAGGGGGATTGAAGGGCACCCGTAACCCCACTTTATGGGGTCCGGGGCAGCGCCCCGGAAAATTTTGGTTTTGGACCATATGTTAGGTTGGGCGGACCCACCTATGGTTTTGTGCATGATTTTCGCACATGTTTTTTGGACGCGATGGTTTTCGGTCCATGGTATTGGATGCTTCGGCATGTATAAATATGTATTGTAACATTGAAAGGAACATAATGAAAAATCAAGCTGGTAGTCCCAGTTTTGGGATCCAAGGAAAAATCTCTGTGCATATGTGTTTTATGGGTTATGCTCTCGCATTGTTTATTTTCTTTGTTTAAGAATTCGTATGCAGGTAATTTCTGTACAGGGTTAAAACCTACATTTGGTATCAGAGCTGTTTTGGCTTCAAGGGGATGCCTTTGTTGCTGAGGGGTTTCGCTCGGGCCTATGGTAGAGTGGTAGACCTTGTCCAATGGGAGATCTGTGAGATCGATTCTGGTGGTGAAAGAAGATGGCGAGCAGTGGAAAGATAGAGATTGATAAGTTCAATGTTCAGAATGTGGAAACTCAAGATGGAGGATCTGTTGGTGGATAAAGATCAGTGGATCGCGGTAGATCTGGGTACTAAATCATCGGGAGTGACCGATGAAGAATGGAAGAAGTTGGATCGGAAGGCAAAGAGCACAATACGATTGTGTGTCTCGGATTCAGTATTGATAAATGTATCAGGGGAAGCTACGACAAAGGCTTTGTGGGTCAAGTTAGGGACTTTGTACCAATCTAAGTCTCTGGTGAATAAACTGTTCCTGCGGAAAAAGCTGTATAACCTGAGGATGAAAGATGGAGACTCAGTGACAAAGCATCTGAATGCGTTTAATACTGTGGTAAGTCAGTTATTATCTGTTGATATTAAAATTTCAGATGAAGATAAGTGCATCAGTCTGTTGTGTTCTCTACCAGATTCGTGGGATAGTCTGGTTATTGCAATAGGTAGCAATGCAACTGCTTTGCAGTTTGATGAAATAGTCTCAGCCTTGCTGACGGAGGAGATGAGACGGAAAAATATGGACAACCAGAATGGTGATGCCTTGTCTGTACGAGGACGGTCCTAGAACAGAAACAAAAATAAGTCATCGAGTGGGAGATCTAAATCTAGAGGGAGATCTAAATCTCCAGGAAAACCTACAAAGGTGGTGTGCTGGAAATTCGGAAAGGAAGGGCACTTCAGAAGGGATTGTAAATCTAAAGCTCCTGATAAAGGAAAGGGATCTGATGATGCTCCTTCTACAGAGGCGAAAACCACCTCAGATGAAGGTGGGGATGTGTACTTGGCTTCTTCAAGTACACATGTAGATCATGAGGCATGGTTGATTGACTCAGGTGCATCCTTTCACTTCACTCCCATAGAGAGTGGTTCTGCGAGTATGAGAAATACGATGGTGGTGATGTCTTCTTAGGAGATGATAGGAAGGCTAGAATCATTGGTCAGGGAAAAGTAAAGTTGAAGTTGCAAGATGAAAGGGTTAGAACACTTCCAGGTGTTCTACATATTCCTGCATTGGCCAGAAATCTGATTTCTGTAAGCAAGTTGGATGATGCAGGTGTAAAGACGGTGTTCGAGAAAGATACCTGCAAGATGGTTCAAGGAGCACTGATATTAATGCGGGGAGTTTGGATTGGAACTCTGTACAAGCTGCAAGGTAGCACTATTGTTGATGGGTGCAATAGTTCTATGGTTCCTGAAAATGGAGTAGAGAATCTAGTGGTCTCTGGAGAGAAGGCCATGTTGTGGCATCAAAGGCTTGGACATATTGGAGAGAAGTGCCTTCGAATACTTCATGGTAAAGGTATGGTAGAAGGTATGAATAATAACTCTCTGGATTTTGATTTCTGTGAAAATTGTGTATATGGGAAGCAGAATCAGGTGAGTTTCCCCTCTGGTGGTAAGAGGATGAAACAGATATTAGAGCTTGTGCACAGTGATGTGTTTAGACCTGTGAAGGTTCCATCACTGGGTAAGTCTGTGTACTATGTATCATTCATAGATGACTTCTCAAGGAATACATGGATATATTTTCTTAAGGAGAAATCTGAAGTCTTTGACAGGTTTAAAGAATTTAAGGCTCTGGTGGAAAATCAGACAGAGAAGAAGATAAAGGTGTTGAGGACAAATAATGGTGAGAATTTTGCAGCAAGGAATTTGAAGAATTTTGTAAGAAGTGTGGTATAGCACGGCAGAAGACTACTCCATATACACCTCAGCAAAATGGAGTCGCAGAAAGAATGAACAAGACGTTGATGGAAAGGGCAAGAAACATGCTCAGTGGTGCCGGGTTAGGATAGGAATTCTGGGCAGAGGCGGTGGATACTGCATGTTACCTGATCAACAGATCACCTTCATCAGTGTTGGAGGATAAGACTCCACAAGAAGTATGGACTGGTAAGAAACCCTCTCTTTCACATCTAAGGGTATTTGGATGTGATGCATATGTACATGTTCCAAAGGAGAAACGAACCAAGTTGGATAGTAAATCTGAAAAGTGCATCTTTATTGGGTATAAGGATGGTTTAAAGGGTTATAAGCTTTGGAACCCAGTCACATGGAAGGTTGTGTACAGCCGAGATGTGTTGTTCAGAGAGGTAAAAGATGTTATTCAACATGAAGTCCAACTAAAGGAACCTGAGAAGATAGAGTTTGAGCCAAAGGAGGAAGAAGCAGACTCTGCAGCAGAGGAGGAATCAAAAGATGAAGAGCCACAAACTCGGGCTGTGAGAAGATCAGTTCGAGAAAGAAGGCAGCCAGAAAGGTATAGTCCATCTTCTTTCAGTTCAAATTTTGCTTTGTCTGTTACTGATAATGATCCCAGAACTGTGAAGGAAGCAGTGGATTCAGAGGATGGAAAACTTTGGAAAGAGGCCATGGTCGATGAAATGACATCTTTGCACAAAAATGAGGCTTGGGATCTGGTGGTGTTGCCGGCTGGAAGGAAACCCATTGGCAGCAAATGGGTGTTCAAGAAGAAGACAAATGCAGAAGGAAAGGTGGAGAAATACAAAGCTCGGTTGGTAGCAAAAGGTTATTCCCAGGTGTCGGGAAGTGATTTTGGTGATATTTTTTCTCCTGTTGCCAAGGTAACTTCTATTAGATTACTTTTATTTGTTGCTGCTGCCTTTGATTTTGAGGTAGAACAGATGGATGTGAAGACAACATTTCTTCACGGGGATTTGGAAGAGGAAATCTACATGAAGCAACCTGAAGGCTTTGCGGTGAAGGGTAAGAAAGAACTGGTATGCAAGTTAAAGAAGTCTTTGTATGGGTTAAAACAGTCACCAAGGATATGGTATCAGAAATTTGATACATTTATACGGGGACTTGGCTTCACCAGAAGCAAAGCAGATCATTATGTGTATTTTAAATTAATTGGTGACCGTATTATTTATCTGGTCTTGTATGTGGATGATATGTTGCTGGTTGGAAATGACAAAGAAATTATCCAGGATTTGAAGACCCAATTGTCCTCCAAATTCGACATGAAAGATCTTGGTGCTGCAAACTATATTTTGGGCATGGAAATTAAAAGAGATCGGTCAAAGAGGAAGCTCTGGTTAAACCAGAGGAAGTATGTCGAGACAATACTCCAGAGGTTTAATATGCAGTATAGTAAACCGGTGAAGGTTCCTATTCCTATAGGTGTGAGGTTATCTGCTGAACAATGTCCCAAGACACAAGAAGAGGAAGAGGACATGTCCCGTGTTCCATATGCAAGTGTAGTGGGTAGCCTGATGTATGCAATGGTCTGTACTAGACCAGACATTGCACATGCAGTGGGAGTATTGAGTAGGTTTATGTCAAAACCTGGGAAGGAGCACTGGACAGCAGTGAAGCGGGTTTTCAGGTATTTGCGTGGCACTAGTGATTATGGTTTGTGCTACCAAGGAAGACCATGATTGGACATAGTGTTGGATATTCATGGCTTCGTTGATGCAGACTGGGCTGGAGATCTGGATCAGAGAAGATCTACAAGTGGGTATGTGTTTAACCTATTTGGAGGTGCAGTCAGTTGGATGAGTAAGAAACAATCTGTAGTGGCACTATCAACTACAGAGGCAGAATACATGGCAGCCACTCATGCAAGCAAGGAAGCAGTTTGGTTGCAGAGATTGTGTTCAAGTATGGGGTTAGTACAGGGAGCTATAAGAATAGACTGTGACAGCCAAAGTGCAATTTTCTTGGCAAAGAACCCTGCTTATCATTCAAAGACAAAGCACATTGATGTTCAATATCACTTTGTGAGGGATATGATAGAAGACAGAAAGGTGTTGCTGGTAAAGGTGGACACTTTGAAGAATACTGCAGATGCATTGACAAAATCTGTGAGCTCTAAGAAGTTCTCTTGGCGTAGAGAAGCAATGGGAATCTCAGGGCTGAAAAAATGACTAAGCTCTCCTGTGGCCCCCTGTGGAAAGAAAACAACAAGTGGGAGATTGTTGGGTTGTGTTATATTCTTTCCACGTAGTTAATAGGGGGATTGAAGGGCACCCGAACCCCACTTTATGGGGTCTGGGGCAACGCCCTGGAAAATTTTGGTTTTGGACCATATGTTAGGTTGGGCGGACCCACCTTTGGCTTTGTGCATGATTTTCGCACATGTTTTTTGGACGCGATGGTTTTTGGTCCATGGTATTGGACGCGTTGGTTTTCGGTCCATGGTATTGGATGCTTCGGCATGTATAAATATGTATTGTAACATTGAAAGGAACATAATGAAAAATCAAGCTGGTAGTCCCAGTTTTGGGATCCAGGGAAAAATCTCTGTGCATATGTGTTTTATGGGTTATGCTCTCGCATTGTTTATTTTCTTTGTTTAAGAATTCGTATGCAGGTAATTTCTGTACAGGGTTAAAACCTACACCATTGATGTCAAAGGGGGAGAGAAAAGGAAGTGCAACATGGAGACAAAATAAATGGAGCATGGAGATAAGGGGAGCATGACAAGAAGTGGTTCATAATGGTAGGGGGATCATGAATGTTGACATCAATGAAAAAGGGGGAGATTGTTGGAAGAAATTGTCATTGATGTCAAAGGGTGAATGAGCTAGAAATTGTTTGATGATCAATGCAAAATGTTGTAATATATCTGATGTGCAAATATAATAAATTATTTTATAAAATGGGTTAACCATTTTATTTATTAACTATGATCCATTTATTTATCATCCTTATATTATTACACCATATTATTCCCTTGGGTACCTCCCTTTGTACCCCATATTATCCCCCCTATGTATATTATATTCCAGCCCCCTTAAGCATGTTTCATCCCCAAAACATGAAAAAAACACAAATAATAAGATCTACTCAAAAGAGTAGTCCACTAGTACCATGCACATGCATCTAACCATACAAGAGAAAGATGAACACTTGATCTAGTTAGTTCTTAGCTCTCTTTAGATGGAAGTTAGTTCTTGTAGTTCCTTTGTGTTCATGTGTTATGGGTGGATCATCGCACCTCTTTGTGTGTCTTCTAGGGGTTTTTGTCCTTGTTGCTAATCCTGTGCCACCTTGCTAGTTGTTGTCTTGCTGGGTGGTGCGGGTGGTGATATGGTAAAGTTTTGATTGGTGGTGTATCTTTCTTCAATTCCCCACCTGATGGAGCCTAAGTGGTATTGATTTCCTTTTGTGATACTTGCTTTTGTTTATTGTCTTCCATTATTACTTCCAACATGGACTCCTCATCTGATGTGTCAGTACCTGTAGAGTTTTCTGCTTGGGCCTCCTTGGACTCTAGCTATTTATTGATGGAAGTTTCCTCCAATGCAATCTTCTTCTTTTTATGCCAGAGCTTTAATAATTTATTTTGTACATTAGTATTGATAGTACCAACGGATTCCATTCAAGGGTATCTTAAAACAACATCCACATCATCCATATATGAAGCATAAAAATTAGAATACAACACATACTTATCCATATAAATATTCAAATATTTATAAACTTGAGCATCCCAATTATCAGCCTGTGTGATTTCAATGTGTTTTTGTGGAACTTGCAATTATTTAGCCAATTTAACATTGATAAAATTATGTTGGCAACTAGGATTGATAGATACAATGATCTTCTCTTTCTGAATACATCCATGAACCTATAAAATAGAAAGATTGGTAGGAAATAAGCCTTTACGACACTTAGTGTCATTCTTTCCAACATGAGACCACTTATCCAAGAGGAAATTTTTGAAGTCTTCGTCAAAAAGAGTCGCCATCTACTTAGAGTCAAGTTAGTTCCACCATGCTAGAGCCTCATATGTGAATTTTAGATATGTTCCCAATCTCCACACAATTGGGCAGTATGACTTCACCCATTTTAGGAATTCTTCAATACTAGGACCATCATATTTTCTTGTAAAAATGATCTTGCTAGAAATTCTAAATAGAGTGAGGGTTTTAAAACAAATCACTTATTTTTGGGCAAAAATTTAAAATGGGCATAACTCGGCCAATGTAGCTCAGAATTCTTATTATAACCTATTTTCAGAAATGGAATGACCATTGTGTACCTACCCATGTGATTGGAATCACGAGATGGGCACACTTTGAGCTTAGATTTGCATTGCAACTGTTCGATTGTCAAAATTTCTTTTGAAAAAAGAGTTGATTTTAAACCAACAATATCTCCCTCATCCAGACTTTGATTCGACTTTTTTTTTTAAAATTCGGTGACTTTTCAAGAAGATCTCAGATATGAAATTAATTTCACACAAAAATATGCAACAATTGACTGGAGAGCTGTCGTCCACGAATTTTCGTAAGAAAAATTTATGCAAAACAACTGATTTTAAATCAGCGATATTGCCTCCATCCGGGCTCTGACTCAAACACTTTTTTTTTGAAATGAGGTATTTTTTTGCAAGGAATTTATATATTCAATTGTTTTTGAAAATTTTGCAGCAAAATTTTCAAATATGATCTACAAACTCGCTGCCCACTATTTTTCCCAAACATTCGTACAAAAAAGGAGAAACAAATTCTCCCCACTTTTCCCAAGAAAGAGATATGATACCACTTGTAATATCTAACCTGCAAATATAATAAATTATCTGATAAAAAAAATCCAATAACCAATACAAAAATAAGATATAAATGCTTCTCTTTATTAATCAAACCCTTGAGGCAGGGTAACACCATACAACCACTCCTTAAGGAAGGAGAATACTGCACAAGCTATATGCTTGTCAATACAACAATACTTGACATATCTCAATGGAGATTCTATAGCCTTTATATAGACTTCATACATACAATACCATGGGTAATTACCACAAGTCTCTTAATGCCATACATCCAATACAATGGGCTTATCACATTATTCCCTAACTACTTGTGGTCCCTTGCATAATGTGGGTTAACCACTTTATTTATTAACTATGACCCATTTATTAATAATTCTTACATTATTACATTATATTATTCCCTTGGGTACCTCCTTTTTTACCCCATATTATCCCCCCTAGGTATACTACATAATGTGTATTAACCACTTTATTTATTAACTATGACCCATTTATTTATCATCCTTACATTATTACATCATATTATTCCCTTGGGTACCTCCCTTTGTACCCCATATTATCCCCTTAGCTATACTACAAAGGTAGTGAATTTGGCTACAAGAACACTTTGGATTGATAACTCTCGTCACACCATTTCATTTGATAGGTGGTATGCCTTATGGGTCCTATGGGTTGAATAAATATTCAAGTTTAAATCTTGGTTCCCCAAATGCATGGGTTTAGCACCAGCATCTTACCCTTGAAATTCAAGGTCTTAAATATTTATTGTCGCCCCTAGAAGGTCAAAACTGTGATATAAACTAGCCTAATTCCATGTTTCCAAAGACAACATTGAAAGAAGACATTATCAAAGTACAAATTATTATTTAAGTTGCCCAATCCTCCTTGTAAAGGTCACCCTGATTAATAATTTTATTGTGGAAAAAATCAAATATTTTATGGGTAGGTTGGCCCCAAACTAAGGTTCCCTCCACACACACACACACACACACACACACACACACACACACACACACACACACACACACACACATATACACCCTACTCGTGGAGCATAGAAAGGAAATCAACTTGGAACATTTGAGGCAATGACACTTGGAGTAGACCGAGATCTAAGAGGGGAGAAATATTTGGATATGAAGAACAAGGATCAAGGTTAATTGTACGTGTGTCTTTCTGATTTGAAGAAGAGATTGAGACCTATGTGAAGACAAGTTTTTTGAGTGTGGGACATAACTCTTCAAGGATGAATTTATGAAAGACAAACTCGCTGATCAGAAGATGACCTGAGGTTCCTATTTGGCCTCTCCGAGGAAAAATATTGGCCCTCTGAGATAGATATCTGAGGCCTTCATTCGGCCTATTTAGAGGACAATTTTGTATCCATTCTTGAGGGAGAGCTATGTCATTTTTAGAGACATTCTTAATGCAAATTTGTGTCATCTCTTGAGGTTGATTTTAAGTCTTCTTGAAGCATATTCAATCCTAAGATCTTCACTATTCAGGGAACCATTATGAGGCATGTCTGAAGGCTTTCTGTGGTAGAGATCCAAGTGTCTAAGGCAGTTCTCTGAGGCAGACTATTTGAAATCACTTGGGCCCCTTTGAGACTGTTGTGTGGGAAATTTGAAGCTATGTTCTAAGGCCATCCTTTAAAAGTAGAAAAAAGCTATTCCAAGGCCTGCTCTAAGGCTCTCTTTCAAAGGAATATCGAACATGTTCTAAAGTATTTTCTAAAGTACATCTTGAGTTACCTTGTTCTACCGAGGAGCTTTGTTGAGGATTAAATGAGGCTTATTTAAACAAGTTGGATGTATGAATTGGAATCTTTTATTGTTAAATTATATGTTTTTAGGATCACTACAAGTTAGAGTTATAGCAACATACATATCAAAATTCAAGGAGAAGAATAGAAGTTGGTTGTGAGCAGTGAATGTGAGTCATTGTAATTGGGCCATTGTCCCTGGTATGGGAACCTAAGAGATTTTGTTTTATCTTTTACTATAAAAGGTGGTAGGGTGGTGCTAAGGAAGGAAGTTGTAGCTTCCTTTTAGAGGTTGTCGCCTCCTTCCAGAGGGAGCTGGTAAACCTAGGGTTGTAGCCTTTCTCGTTATAGTTGGTAAACCAAAAGTTGTAGCTTCCCTCATAATAACTTTTTCCCAAAAGGAAGAAACATAGTTTCCATTTATGAATGAAATTACATGTTGTAGGATCGAGTCAAATAACATTCAAATTGTAATTGAATGTCCAACCTATCAAAGTGAGAATGATTGTATTTATATATGATCTATTGACAATGTAAAAATTATTTTAAACAACTTTGATATAATTACAAAAATGATAATAACAAGTATGGAACCAAAGTCTGACTATAACTCAGTACAAAAAAGAAAAATGAGACCTTTGAAACATATAGACTGAATTATGGATTATGGTTGTGAAGTCCCATCCTGAGTGCCTTCTATGAAATGCTGATGATAATAAGCATAGTGAACATTACCTTTTTGCTCCAAAATATGCCAAATGCACGGATCCTGCTACACTTCTTCCTTGGAAAGTGCATTAGAAATTGTGTTCCGCTCTCTATAAATGTGAAGGAATTAAATGACATCAAAATTCCTTAGCTTCCATCATAATATAAATAAATTGTCAATACAAATCTTGTGTAATTTTGATGTGATATGACTAGTTAATGCTTTGTGATATTTAAATTGTTGAAATTTATGAAATACTAATTCACACCCCACCCCCCACCTCCCCTTCCCCCCCCCCCCCCCCCCCCCCACAAAAAAAGAAGAAGAAGTATTTCCAATAATAGTAACAATGAGACACTAAGTTTTGAAACATATAAGTTGGTTAATTGATAAAATAAGTGTCATTAAATTGAATTCTCTTTTAATTAAAAAAACTACATTTCTTTTAGCATGGATTTGTTTTGAAAAAGAAATCACTCAATGCAGAGGGAGTAGATGTAATATTTCCCTATATTAATTATTCTATTTTATTGGATTTATTGAGCAATTATTGTAACTTGTAAATAATTCATGAGCAACTTGTAAGGTGCTATGCATGGTATGACAACTTGCAAATCATTACAATTCATAGTGATAATGCATGATTCAACTTGTAAGGCATTATATGCATAACATCATGCAAATTCTAAGGCGTTGGAACTCCATGTACCCTTTAAGGTGTTGGTTACCCTAGTGCATCTTGTAAGGTATTAGAGCACAATGCAAACTATAGGTGTCAGTTTGATTCAAACTATAAGATGTTGTGGTGTATGCTTTATAGGGTGCACTATGGCACCCCAATGCCTTGTAGGATGTATTTGAGTACACCCCATTGTATTATAGGTTATATTTTACCCAAATTCCTTACAAGTTGCACCATACCTCAATGCATTATAGGTTGTGCCATACCCTAGTGCCTTCCAAGTTGCATTGAGGCACCTCGATCCCATTCCCTAATGCCTTGTAGGTCGTGCTATGTATCATGCATGGTGCAAGTTATATGGTAATGTTATGTGCATGATACAACTCAGACGATAATGGGATGTGCACCCCATAATGCGATGGGATGCACACCACCTATAGGTGTTGCAATTAGTGCAACTTGTGCATGGTACATGTCCCTTACCTAACTTATAAGACATTGTGATGAATGCAACTTGTATGGTGATGGGATGTGTATAACTTTTGCATGGTGTGTATCCCTTGCCCATTGATAATCCCAACACCTTACAACTTGCATTATGCATGATTCCCATTGTGTAATGCCCATTGCAACTTATAAGGCATTAGAATGACTACAACTTGTGCATATGATGGAGGAGCATCTAACCTAGGGTATCATGTTTACTAAAGGAGTTAGTTCCCTAAGTTAGGATTTAATTATTTACTGTATCTTTCCCCATAGTTTTAAGAGAAAATGAAAATTATTGTAATTAGGAGAAAGTTCAAGAGTATTTTGGAAGAGTTGAGAGATTTGAGGGTTAGTTAGATCTCATCTAGAGATAAGGGATTAGGTGAGATTTTTTATGGATCATGAGAGATATTGTGGGAGTTTGTTTAGGATCTAGAACCTACTTTGGGTTCAGATCCACTTGTATAAATCTAGGTGAGACCATTAGGCATGTAAGTGAAGGAGAGTGAGGAATGAGTAATGAGTAGGCCAAGAATTCTCTTGCCCCCTACCCTGTGCCATCATTTTGGTATCATCGCCATTTGATCTTTTTTTTTTAAACATGGAGTAAGTTGTGCATGATGAGTTCATGTTGCATAGATTAGTGTGAAGGCCAAGTTGCAAAAGATTAGTGTGGAACCGTGGCTAATATACAACATACGTCAAGGAGTGATTAACCATAGTTGTGCAAATCGTGGAGCTGACCTTTGGCGAGTATAAGTGTGCAGCATAAGCTAATGTTGAGAAGGTTGCTGGAGTGAATGAAACTTGTTTGTGAGGCATCAAAATTCGCACCAAGCCCTAGACTGACATTTGCGTTGAGCTTACCTTGAGCCTACCTTGAGATCGTGTGAAGAGAAGAGGCTCTTTTTGAAATTAATGAAGGTACCCTGCACGTGGCTCAATAAATCCAAGCACCAGACTCATATAAAATTTGATAATTTACAATTATTATAAGTGGGCTTAAAGATTTATAATGCAACATTGGCTTTGGTGAATAGTAAAGGTAAAGGTGTTGTATTAAAGGTGAAAGTAAATAGTAAAGATAAAGGTGTTGTATTAAAGGTGAAAGTAAATAGTAAAGGTAAAGGTGTTGTATTAAAGATGAAAGTAAATAGTAAAGGTAAAGGTGAAAGTAAATGGTAAAGGTAAATTGGTGTTGTAACAAAGGGTTATAAAGCATAAATAAATTGTAATGGGTTATGGTGGTTTTTATAAGGATAGAGGATAAGTGGTTAAGGAATGAGAAGATCACTTGGTTAATAAATTTATGTATGAGTCTGTATGCCTTATTTTGTTAATATCTAATTGGTAATTAGAATGCATAGGAATTATTTTGCATATGCGTGTGCATAGGAATTATTTTGCATATGCGTGGAGAGAAATCATATGGTTAGAATAAATATTGAATGATAAATGGTGAGTTGGACGATATATGGTTTCATAAAACCATGTGTTAATAATAGCTTAACCTTTCTTTGTCCTTAGTTTATAAAGTATGGAATATTGCAAGGTTTTTATTGTTCATAGATAGTTTGGGAAACCATTGAATGGTATAGAAAACCATGTGTGGGTTCCAGAATGCATAACTTCATTTATTCACGGATTGTAATGATGGTAATGTATGAAATGGTATATGCACATGATTTATAAAAAAATCATGAATAGTTATATATAACATGAACAAATTTTCAAAGTATTTTAATTTGCATATGGGTTGAAATCTTTCTTTAATTAAAGAGTGTATGTGACGGTGAACATGATAAAGGAGATGAAGATGACTATGGATAGTTATTTGAAGAATTCAAGGAAACCCCCAGTGACACCACAACAGTTGGCATGAATGATGAAGAGTTTGAAAAAGAGATTGCTAAGATGAAGGCATGACTTGATGTGTTGATGGAGCTATTACAGAATTAGAAACATGGATGGATAATGAAGAGGATAACTAGATGGCCAATCAAGCAATTGATTGCAAGAAGACATAAGCACAAGTTTAAATTTTTGTTAAGGGAAGCAGAAAAACTCCAGATAACAGAGATGAATGTTAGGCCCCTATACTACTAGTGTAATTCAGGAGTCTGCAAAAATACCAAGTTCCGCAGATCATATATCCGAAAATATCGCGCGAAAAGATCTGAAATTCAGATCCAAGATTTAGCGCCAACTCTTCTCAAATGGGTTTTTTTTGCGACTTCTGAAACGTCACAGAAAAAAAGTAATAGCGACAATGCCACGATGACCTGTTTGGAGCAGCGAAACCCTAGAATCCAAAGCTTTGATACCAAATGTTATGAAACCAGCTCACAAAAAGATAGAAAAGAGAGATCCACGCCTTAGAATTCAGCCTCTTCGAGGGGGCAACCTCCTTTACATTACATAAATGAACAATTCTTGGATGATACAAATGAAAATACCTCCTTTCTATATATAGGAGTCTAAGTGGTCCCAATACAATCAAAGCCTACATAACAATAATATTGTAGGGCACAACAGTAACAATGGTGGGCTTCTATGTGGCATAATAGTAACAATATGGGCACTACATGGGTACATCAATATAATAAGTGGGTTATACTAATAACAATAAGGGGTTACACTAGTAGTATAGGCCCCTATACTACTAGTGTAACCCCTTATTGTTATTAGTATAACCCACTTATTATATTGATGTACCCATGTAGTGCCCATATTGTTACTATTATGCCACATAGAAGCCCACCATTGTTACTGTTGTGCCCTACAATATTATTGTTATGTAGGCTTTGATTGTATTGGGACCACTTAGACTCCTATATATAGAAAGGAGGTATTTTCATTTGTATCATCCAAGAATTGTTCATTTATGTAATGTAAAGGAGGTTGCCCCCTCGAAGAGGCTGAATTCTAAGGCGTGGATCTCTCTTTTCTATCTTTTTGTGAGCTGGTTTCATAACATTTGGTATCAGAGCTTTGGATTCTAGGGTTTCGCTACTCCAAACAGGTCATTGTGGCATTTTCGCTATAACGTTTTTTCTGTGACGTTTCAGAAGTCGCAAAAAAAACCCATTTGCGAAGAATTGGCACTGAAACTTGGATCCGAATTTCAGATCTTTTCGCGCTATATTTTCGGAGATATGATCTGCGGAAGTTCATCTTTTTGCAGACTCCTGAATTACACTCAAAACAAGTGACCTGGGGAAAATCGTCATAACTTTCTTTCTGAGTATCGGATTGAAATTTCGCAAGAAGTTACAGAAAGAGGATGGACTGAAGTTTCTGTTTATATATTTTTCAGAGTCAAAGGTTGAAACAGTGACACGTGGCACTTCATACAAGTTCGCTCTACTGAACTAGTCTATAATCAGGTCACTGCGGGAGATTGTGCATAACTTTTTCTTGGAGAATCCAATTTGGGTCAGACTTGTGGCATTGGAAATAGGACACAGAGGGCTACTACAGGTCACAAGTTTAGAACTTAAAGATCTGAAAGTACAAAGTTACAATCATTTCAAGGTAGAGCTCCTAAAATCAAGAAAAAGCAAGATGAGGAAGTTTGATGGCAAGGATCCGGTAAATTGGATACTTCAGATGGAGCAATATTTTGATATACATGGTGTACAACTGTTACAAAAGGTATGTATTGCATCTTCATATTTAGAACCAGATCAATTTTTATGGTACAAAGGGCTTTGTTCTCGTAAAAAACTTGTTACGTGGTCAATTTTCACGGAGGAAATGATAGCACATTATGAGGATATAAAGAGCAACACCTTCTTTAGAGCAACACCACAACAATTGGAAAGAGTAAAAGGGCTTTGTGACATAATGGAAAGCAAAATTATGGAAACCAGGAAGCATACCCCTCACAACTATAAAGATGGAAGTGTTGTTTCTCCCAGCCTTCCACAACCTACAAGGGTTACACCACAACAATTGGAAGAAAAAAGAGAAAAAGGGCTTTGTTACAATTGTGATACCAAATGCACTAAAGGTCATAGGTGTGCTGAGAAGAAATTATTTTACATAGAATATGAAGAGGAGGAAGAAAAGGATCAAGAAACATCAAAAGAAGAGGATATACGTCAGGACACCACCCCAGAGAAAGAAGAAATGAATCAGACCATATCTTGTAAAGCATTGGCAAAAATTACCACTCCTCAAACTCTCAAGATAGAAGGACATATCAAGAAGAAAAAGGTGCAAGAAGTGAAAGATCACATCGAGAAAGAAGAAATGAATCCAACCATATCTTGTAATTCAATGGATGAAATTACCACTCCTCAAACTATCAAGATAGAAGGACACATCAAGAAGAAAAATGTTCAAGAAGTGAAAGATCACATCGAGCATCAAGAAATGAATCCGACCATATCTTGTAAAGGACTGGAAGAAATTACCACTCCTCAAAAGATAGAAGGACATATCAAGAAGAAAAAGGTTCAAGTAGAGAAAGATCATATCGAGCATCAACAACAAGTTCTCCAACTTTTAAAAGATAACGCCACTTTGGTGCAAAATCAAATGAAACAACAGGTAGATCAACATCGTAGTGAAAAATGTTTTGATGTGAGTGATTGGGTATTTTTACTGCTACATCTCAAGCAAGCTATTTATGAGAAGGAAATGTTGGCAATACTACATGCACTTAAAAAATGGCGACCTTACCGAATGGGAAGACGCTTCAAGGATGAGGATGTGGAAGCATTGTTTTGTGCTATTTATATTATCCAACCAAATTGGATAAACGAAGCAACGGATGAATGGAAGAAGAATGAAGAAGTATGGCCACTTATTCAAAAGTTGCAAAAGATCCCAATTCAAGCAATATTGCCAGAAATTGAAGAGGAAGGAAAAATCATATTGGAACCTGGAGCAGTCACAGAAACAAGAACCCAACAGCTACGAAATCGATCAATTTCAGAGTATCTCATCAAGTGGAAGAACTTACCCGCTAAATATTCCACATGGGAGGACAAGAATTTTATATAGAAGCATCAAGAACTACTCAAGCGTTGAGGACAACGCTTTTTGAAGGAGAGGGGCATGTTAGGCCCCTATACTACTAGTGTAACCCCTTATTGTTATTAGTATAACCCACTTATTATATTGATGTACCCATGTAGTGCCCATATTGTTACTATTATGCCACATAGAAGCCCACCATTGTTACTGTTGTGCCCTACAATATTATTGTTATGTAGGCTTTGATTGTATTGGGACCACTTAGACTCCTATATATAGAAAGGAGGTATTTTCATTTGTATCATCCAAGAATTGTTCATTTATGTAATGTAAAGGAGGTTGCCCCCTCGAAGAGGCTGAATTCTAAGGCGTTGATCTATCTTTTCTATCTTTTCTTGAGCTGGTTTCATAACAATGAATATATGCATTTGTGAGCTGAACAAGGACAGATGCTTGGTGAGGACGATGATGATGCTGAAATGAAATATGTTGATATGAACGTGGGTTCAACCCACAGATGGCACCACAAACCGTTTAGAAGACCAGCGTAAATATTTTTGGATAAAATCATCTATTGAGACTATAAAGCCTTATGTTTTTAAATCTGACAATTTGTGTGTGGATGCAGGACGTGTTGCATATGATGGACAAGACACTAATTTTGTTTCATGCAAGGATTAAGATTAGTCTGTCGAAATGATTTCTGAAAGTGACCGTAAAATGCTAATGAAATGTGAAGAAGAATTACAATTACTGGAAAATATGTTGATGGAACCTGAATCTAATGAAGTTGCAGATAAGGAAGACAAATGTTCAAACAGTGAAAATGTGGAACCTGAGATAAAATGTAATTTGCAATTTAATGTTAAAGATGATGAATTGGTTTTCCAAACTAGTAAAATTCAATCAAAAACTAAATTGGATGATGAGATTGAAGAATTAAGAAAACTGATGGAAAAAGCGCATAAACCAAGATATTGCAAGATAAGGCAGAAAGAAAACAACATGATGCATTTGACTGCTCGAGTATACATCAAAAAGAGGGAGGAGAGCTACAACATAAAGTTTAGAAGTCTGGAAGACGAGAGAAGAAAACCATAAAACAACAACAACATGACAGAGCGACTGATTTACTGCAAGTGAAAGTTTGGGATCCAGGAGGAGTTTTATCAACATATGAAGATATATGGTCGGGAGACCATGGTTTTCTTTTACCTGGGGAGTCTGATGTAGGGGCATCTAACCTAGGGTATCATGTTTACTAAAGAAGTTAGTTCCCTAAGCTAGGATTTAATTATTTAATGTTTTTTTCCTATAGTTTTAAGAGAAATTGAGAATTATTGTAAGTAGGAGAAAGTTTGAGAGTATTTTGGAAGATTTGAGGGATTTGAGGGTTAGTTAGATATTGTGGGAGTTTGTTTAGGATCTAGAACCTACTTTGGGTTCAGATCGACTTGTATAAATCTAGGTGAGCCCATGAGACATATAAGTGAAAGAGAGTGAGGAATGAGTAATGAGAAGGCCAAGAATTCTCTTGCCCCCCATCAACATGACACATATCCCTTACCCATTAGTTATACCATAACATATGGTAAATGGATATGCACATTGTGACATATAAAGTATTGAGACACACACAACTTATCAATGGCGCATATAACTCTCCATCACTTAGACCATAAAATATGGTTAATAGTTATTTCTAAAGGTGAAAAAGCAATTCCTAGATTAAATTTAATATCTTTCTTTAAAATAAGGAAATTAGTACATTTAAATATTCTTATTACATTTTAATTTTGTAATATCAAATATTGATATATACAATTCCATTCAAATTAATTTTTATAATGATGCAAGTAAAACAACACACATATATTTTTATTTTTATTTTACACTAATATAGATTTTGTTTCTGTTATTTTTAAGGAAATAAGAGAAAACCAATTTAACTTTTCAGGTTCGAAATAAGAAAGTTTGACTTAGATTTAAAGAGTGTTCCTAGGGTGGCATGTTCATTGTGTTGGCTAAGTGATCCCAAAGGGCACTTCCGAATGCTTGGCACCATTGACCCCAAGCATTTGGATGGCTCCATAATTTGTGTAGAAATGTTTGAATGAGTTTGCATGTGTTATATCACATGTAAATTGTTGTTATTATTATTATTATTATTGTAATTAGGTTGATAGTAAGTTAGGATCATTTTGTTCTCCAATGAGGGTGTTCAGGAGCGAGAGTTCTCCTTCTCCCCTTGATATGAGTCTAGCTCACAGGAAAGGGGGATATGACTCCCACTATACTTAGCACATTACATGCGTTCCCATCACTTCATCAATCATGACATAAAAATGACACATGGTTAAAAATCATTTGCATATTGTAGGTGGCATAGGGAGGTACAAGAGGTCTTAACAGGAGAATTTTATTATATTTGCAGAGTTGGAAGAAAAATTGACAACAAGTTGACCATTTTGGCCAAGAGATCATCCAACATATCCTTATCCTTTCATGAGGGTAGTGCCCAACTAGTGTGGATGCCTGGAGATTTTGTTCAATAGTTGTTATGACTCACTGGTTTTTTGCTTGCAACACTATTAGTCTTTTTTGTCTTCTCATGCCATTGTATGTTAATATCTGACACAACCAACATGTTTTTATAAGTTTCTATATACAAGTTGTTTTAGTTATATGCGGTCTTAGCAACCTCAAGACTATGAATTTATGTTACTAGTCTAGTTTCCCTAGGTGGACCTGTGGTAGAAATTTTTTTGTCCATGTAATCCTCATTTGATGTAATGCAAAATGCCTAACTTAAAAAAAAAGGGAAAGAAGAAAAGAAGAAATAAAGAAAGAGGGTAAGCCTCTCTATTTGATGGAAGAACAAATCAATCTTAAATGCCATTTGAGATAGTTTAATTCCCCCAAAAATGGTTTCCATCATAGTTTAAATTTTCCAAAGGACTTCCATCCTCAACCCATCCCTATAAAGTTTGAGCATAAAACCTAATAGAGACTAAAACCCTACTCAAACTAATTTATCTAATTATTATTTCATATATAATATAAAAACATCAATTTGCTAATAATGCATCAAACATAACATAGTAAAATTATATATCTACATAGATGTGAGAAAATTTAACTTCTTTTAGATTAGAGCACAACTTAAAATGATAATTCATTATGCATGTGATTATTTCATGACAACGATTTTTGCCTTTTGTGAACCTTTTAAATGCTTACTCAAACATGTGCAAATATATGTAAACATTATAATCCAAGAACTTTCCATTTAATGTTGTTATTCTTGAGATGTTTATATATATAAATTAATTGAAATTTAATAATATTATTTTTAAACTAATGAAATTTTTTATTATTTAAATTGTAATTTTAATAAAATAAATTAATCTAGTATTTTAAATTTCATTATTTAAATTGTAATTTTAATAAAATAAATTAATCTAGTATTTTAAATCACACTATTTAAGATATCTTCCAATTTAACCATTTATATTTTAAAAATAATAAAAAATACATATTCATTATTGTTAAATTTTTAGTTATTTTTATATGAGTTTTTTTTTCATCATCTTAAATTTTTTAAATTATTATACTCGTTAAAAAATTCCTTTTAAAAAGTTCAACTTTTACTTTATATCTTTAGTTATTATAACTTTCCCTTTACTTTTTCTTTTACTGTGCATTGTTTTTCATCTTAAAATATTTCATTAGCTGTAATAATTTCCTTAGCTGTTATGATTTTACCTTTACTATTACTAGTGGTTGTGGTTATGAAGTCATGGCTTTGTCATGAAGTCATTGAAGAATTTGCTTTATTTCTGTTATAAATTTTCCTTGGTATCCATTTATGTGTGCATTGATTTTTGAATCATTCAGTGGTTGTGGTTATGAAGTTATGGCTTTGTCATGACCTGAATGAAAATTCAAAATGAATTTGGTTTATTGGATGTAGTCATGAGGGGGTGAAATTGAGGGGGTGAAATTGAATGAAGTCAGGGTATTTTAGAAATATGGTGAAATTGAAGTGATGAGGGATGAAATTGAATGAAGTCGGGGGCTTCTAGAAATATGGTGAAATTGAAGTGATGGTTCTTTAGAAATATGGTTAAGTTTTTGAGTTTGATTTTTTTTATCTTCATTTAATTTATGAATATTTTTTTCCGTAAAGATTTATAAATTTATAATAATGTTAATATAATTTTTAAAAATAAATATAAACATAAAAATTTATTAAATAAAGTTATTTTGGGTGGTTTTAAAGAAAAAATAGAACACTCCCACCAAAATTCAATTTTGTCAAGTGGCATAATAAATGTTGATAGTATTGACTATATATATATATATATATTTCTCATATGAAATATAGAGAGTTGTACCTGTGAAAAAATTAAATAAGTGAACATAGAAATTTAATATTGTGATTTTATTGTGTTTTATTTTCTGTAGTGATTGCCATGTTTTAAGACTCTAAAATATTTATTTTGAAAAAAGCCCTAATACATAATGATTTTAAAATTTATATGATGATTATTACTAATGTATTAAGTTTGAATTTGCAAGTTTTTAGATTTAGTTTTGTCTAACTATTTTATGTTTCAGAATTTTGGTAATACCGTGAAACAATTTTTAGTTAAATAATAGTTTTTTGTCATTTAAAATTTGTTTTTGAACATAGAGTTCATAGATAAAACTTACGATTCCAACAAATTCCTATAATTTAAGCAAAAAAACCTCCAAAATATAAAATATTTACCTACACTCTAATTCTTATAATTTTTTAAATTTGAAAAAATATATTAAAAATTCTAACAGTTTAACAAATAAATCAAATTCGAATTCCTATAAACTTCCATACCTAACTTAGTGGACTTCTTAGAAACCAGGTAACTTAGGGTGAGCAGTTCGCCAAACCTCAGCTACCTCCGAATTATTGAGAACTCCATGCCTTCTATACCTAACTTAGTGGACTTCTCAAAAACCAGGTAGGTAACTTGGGGGTGAGTAGTTCGCCGAACCTCAGCTACCTTGGGATTATTGAGAACTCCATGCCTTCTAAAATAATTGGAAATTAAAATAAAAAGAATTATTAGTAAATTAATATAAAAATTAGTTAATATTTAAGAGTGATGAGATTTCGCAAAACTGAAAAATAGTATAAGGTCAAAAGTAATTGTATACTTATGTTGGTGGTGACAGCCATAATTGTTTTGTTTCGAGGAAGTATCTGAAGTTATGAGATGATTGCGGTAATTTTTTTTTTTCTTAAGGGAACGGTCATTAATTTATATAAAGAAAAATTGTGTTGTAGGCTAGTTTTTTTAACATTTTAGAGGGTATTTTATAAGGTTTAGTTTAATTGATAGATGAAATGATTTTTTTGACGACATTTGTAGAGAATTTTAGAAACTTGAACCTAAGCTGTTTAATTTGTAAAATTCGAGCGTCCTTGGGTTTTTTTAGGGTGCTGAATCTGTTTATGCATTCAAAAATGTATTTTAAACAACAAAAAATCATAATCTTGCTTATAATATATATAAAAAAATATTTTGAATCTATATGTTTTGGTAATTAAATTATTTTAGAAATTTTAAATTAGATTTTATTATTATTATTATTTTTCAAGTAAAATATAGTAATATTTCATTTTTTTTGTAAGTGTCATAAATATTTATCTTTCAAATTATAATTTATAATTAGATAGAAGAATATCTTTATATTGAATAGATGAGTACTATTGCACATTTCCTATTTCAAGGATGGTGCTCCAAGGGTGATGTAGATTTAGTGACCTTGATCTTATAGGGATATTAAATGAGATGTGCAATAAAGACACCTAGTCTAGAGAATAGACCCCAAACTCCTAAGTTAAAGCACCCAATTGAGTCCACTCAATTAGGTCAATGGGTCGTTGTCCCTCTATTCTTGAATTAGCATTGTTTAGTAATTGTTCTAACTTAGTGTGTAGATCTAGCTTTGTTTTATTTATGTTATTTTAGGTTATATGCTACATCGATTTTATCTCTCTTCATTAAAACTTGTTAATTCCTTGAAATGCATGTAGCTTTAGTATCACTAGTTCTATATTCAGTCATACCATAAATTACACTTTTGATACTCTATGTTGAGACATGGTGGTCAACACCTTTATTGGTGTGCAATGAATTATTGACCTCTCTAATATAGGGTTATGAATCATTAATGGTTAGAAGAAGTGGGTTAGCATGTTTTGCACCTTATAAGTCTTGATCCCTAGTCTATCTTTTCTTAACATGAACATTTCACAATTTCTCATCCATCCATAATTCTACTTTATTTCACACAAATCATAGTGACATTGCACTTATTAAGAGGTTTCAAATTTTAACATATCGAATAGTGAACACAATCTCTACCTACACCTTTGAAGATCCCTATGTCGTGGTTAAGTCCAACGATTTTCAATGATTATTTTTCTAATTACCAACATTAAATTCCTTCCACTTGTTATTGTTCCTTCATATATTGTGACCATTAATTTTAATGAACTTTTAACATTGATATAATCACCCCACCTTACCCCTCTAGCCCCTCTACACCCCCTCTCCCCCACTAAATGTTGAAAATAACAACAAGAAATGTTAAAAATAGCATCTAGAAATTCTAATTTAATTTGTCAATGAATTAAATTAGGAATTAAATTGTAATTCTATTCTCATAGCAACTTGTAGTAGTTAACTATAAGTTAATTTGACTTAGTTGGCTTAGGAAATTCAAGTTGGAAGTCTATCTGGAGTCATGTAGAGCAATCCCTAAATTTTAGGGGCCTAGGTTGAGTTCTTTTGAGTTGTAATTAATTAACTCAGTCTAACTGAGTTATAATAAGTTAAACTAGTTCAAACAATTGGAGGAACTAGTAGGAGGTTTAGTAGTGGGGAGCAACTTCAGTGCAACTTCACTGTTCCACCAATTAACTGAAGATTCACTAATAAATAACTCATGCATGTCAGTTAAGAGGAAGATCGAGTTGAGATTAGAGTTCAGGGACAATGTATTATCAATTGTATAATTTTCCGAGTTGTACAGATGGTGCATGCAATCAATAGAAGGCCTATGATGGATTGCGCAATTATGGAGATAGAATTTCCCAATCAAATAGGGGCTTGGCAGGCAACAAATTTGGCTAAGTGTTGGCTGGAGCTGGTTTGTGAAGCAGAAAGATAGATTGTACTTGTGCAGGAATTGTTCGGGTAGAACAAGCATTGAATTTTCTTCTCAGATCTTCTGGTTAATACAATATAGATAGTCAAGGTTTTGAGCAGTTTCTTTCCCCAGAGAAATATTGTGTTATGTGCGATTGATATTCTTCCTTTTCTGCTTATTGTTTTCATCGATCAATTTTGGTTTCCGCTGAAGAGTAGAGTAGATTCTTGTCTTGTGTTTTAGCATATCACATAAGCTATTGAATCTACAATAAAAATCTACATGGTATCAAAGTTGAAGACAATATAGAAGAGGAGAATTCGAGTTTGTTGTGCAGGTGAAATCAAATTTGTAGGTTCATACTTTAGAGTCAACAATATGTAATTCTATAGTTTGAGACTTGAGTATGCTCTGGAGGGCAGCTCGAATTACATAACTTGGAAGGACATGATGAAGGCAGTGTTGGAAGACAACAAGCTCAAGGAATTCATAGATCATGATATTCTGAAGCCTCCAACATCTGATGCTAAAGATCTGGTTGAATGGAGAAAGTGTGTGGAAAAAGTGAGAAGGATTATCCTAGAAGGAGTTCGAGATCACATTGTCTCGAATCTCCACGGTAAGGAAACTCCATTTGCAATGTGGAAGGCATTGACATACCTGTTTCAAAATAGCAGTGACCATAAGAAGCTGGCACTGAAGGACAAACTCAGAAAGATCAAGATGGAGAAGGGCGACTCAATTCCTAAGTACTTGACCATGTTCACCCAATTTCGGGATGAGCTTGGAAGTGTTTGGATTACTGTTTCTAAAGACGATCTGGTGAGCTTGGCACTTCTAGGACTTACTAAGAGCTGGAACAGTTACCAGGACTCAGTTAATGGGAGGGAGAAGCTACCAGAGTGGGAGCGGTTGTGGTCTGACTTGGTACAAGAAGAGTTTTGACGAAACATTGGAGATGGGACCTCTTCCAAAGAAGTGGAAGAGGACTTTGCATTAGTCAACAAAGAAAATAAAGCCAAGGGAAAGAAGTCCTAAGGCGAGGAGGGCGACAAGAAGAAGGATGTCATGAGTATGGGCACTATGCCACGAATTGCCCACAGAAGAAAGCAAGCAAGAAGGAGCCTGCAGTAGAAGCAACAGGTGAATCTCTAGCTTCACAATTTGAACTTCATTTCACTCTCATTGCATGCATGGCTAGCACTGTAATGGGAAGCATGTGATATCTCGACATTAGTGCCTCATTCCATATGACGAGGAATAAAGATCTGTTCAGTAACTTTGAGGAGAAAGACCTCAAGTAAAACATATTTTTGGAGATGATGGGAGATATAGTGCAGCCAACATCTGTATAGTTACCTTTCAGAGGGAGTTTGTCTCCCCTCTTAGAATCACAGATGAGACGTATGTTCTAGGACTAAAGAAGAATCTTGTTTCCGTCACAGTATTGGAAGACCGTGGCTACGATGTGAATTTTAGCAAAGGGAAGGTTTTCCTTAGACACATCGCCATGGGACAGATGAAACAAATCGGTGTGTGAGTCAAGAACTTGTATGCTCTTGAGGTCGAAGATGCATGCAAAGCTTTGAGGAGCAAGGCAAAGGTTAGAGACTTGGTGGTTGAGAGGGAGCATGAATTACCTCTCAACATGTAGCCTCAAAAGCAACCTCAACAAGTTGTGGAACAACCACAATTAAAGAAGAAAAGAGGAGACCGAGTGGAGACATCCACTCAAGCAGAGATCTACAGTAGGGGGAAATTTCAAGCCAAGTGGGCAGTGGGAGCACATGCATCCATGCCTCTAGGTCAGAGGTGGGCTGATGTGAAGTAATATCCCCAAGAGCGCAGAAATTGGAAAGGTTCCAGTGAAATGTTTTGTCTCATGGATCATTACCTTGCTATGAGAGCCCACAATACACAATAGAAGGATGGATTAGTGGTGATTGATGCAGTCAGATGTCAGAGTGACAAAGGAAGAGACTAGCAACAGTCAAATACTGGGGAGCACTGAGCAGAGTTGGCAGCAGTGCAGATGGAACAATGCAGAGTCAATAGAAGTACAAAGTTTTCAGTAGATAGTGCAATAACTAGTAGCAGTACGAGACTCCAGTGACAAATGCATCATATTGATTCAGTTTAGATGTTATTTTCAGTTTTAGAAGTTGCACCAGCAACAACACTGGAGAGAAGTGTTGCATGCAACACATTCCAAAGGTACCAAATTGGGATAGAGTTGAATTCCGTTCTTATTGAGAGGGAGTGTTGAAAATAGCAACAATAAATGCTAAAAATAGCATCTAGAAATTCTAATTTAATTTGTCCTTGAATTAAATTAGGAATTAAATTGTAATTCTATTCTCTATGTTAATTTGTCCTTGAATTAAATTAGGATTTAAATTGTAATTCTATTCTCATAGCAACTTGTAATAGTTAACTAAGTTAATTTGACTTAGTTGGCTTAAGAAATTCGAGTTGGAAGTCTATCTAGAGTAATGTATAGTGATCCCTAAATTTTAGGGGCCCAGGTTGAGTTCTTTTGAGTTGTAATTAATTAACTCAGCTTAACTGAGTTATAGTCAGTTAAACTAGTTCAAACAGTTGGAGGAACTAGTAGGAGGGCTAGTAGTGGGGAGCCGCTTTAATGCAACTTCACGGCTCCACCAGTTAACTGAAGATTCACTCATAAATAACTCATCCATGTCAGTTCAGGGAAGACCCCTTTGAGATTAGAGTTCAAGGACAATGTACTATTAGTTGTATAATTTTTTGAGTTGTATAGTTGGTGCATGCAACCAGTAGAAGGCCTATGATGGATTGCACAGTTATGGAGAGAGAATTTCCCAATTAAATATGGGCTAATTCCCTCAAGAATTGCGCAAGGAAGTAGGGGCTTTGCAGGCAACAATTTTGGCTAAGTATTGGTTGGAGCTGGTTTGTGAAGTAGAGAGATAGATTGTAATTGTGCGTGAATTTTTCGGGTTGAAAAAACATTGTATTTTATTCTCAGATCTTCTGGTTAATACAATATTGATAGTCAGGGTTTTGAGCAGTTGCTTTCTCTAGTGAAATATTGTGTTATGTGCAATTGATATTCTTCCTTTTTTTCTTATTGTTTTAATTGATCAATTTTAGTTTCTGTTGAAGAGCACAGTAGATTCTTGTCTTGTGGTTTAGCATATCACATAAGTTGTTGAATGTATAGTAAAAATCTACACCAAACCGTTCATCCCCCCTCTCACGCCTCCTATATCTATTTGTAGCTCCCTAAATGAGTGATGGGTCTTAACTTGTCCATTTAACATTTTATTACAGGGGGTGGGCGTGCTCCTCCCATAACTCCATGCTACTCATGTAACAAGTGAACTTGTGTTATGCGAGGGGCACACCCCTCTCATAACTCCTTCATGCTCATCTAATGTGTGGTCATTGGTTATGTGAGGGGTAGAAGGGGTTGGGGAGGAAGATGAGGGTGGTTGAGCTGAGGTGGGGGATAATGAGTGTTTGTTAGGAAACTCAAGTCCATAACTATTTTTTAAATAGAAAATATGGAAAGAATGAATGCTTAAGGTGAGAATCACCAATAGCACAACCTAGACAACAACTGCAAGGTAACTATTTTTCTCAACATCATTGCCTCTATAAATTGCATCACAATAGTTAGTCTAGTAAAGGGAACAAATACAAATATCTCATAACTTCTCTCAAGTTAGTGATTTCAAGAAGTAGGGTATATTTGAATTGGTTTTAGAAGAGATCCAGACATTTCAGAGTTGGATACCTTATGTTTCCCCTGAAATGAATAGTCTTAAGTGGTTGCTAACTTTCCCTTATCTGCAAATGATTAATGCTGTGAAGATTGCAGGATTTAGATACAATTTGTTAGTTAATGAAGCGGGTTGTACGAATAGATCCTCCACATTAGAAGGTTTCCCCACACAAGATCCTTAGCTCCTATAATCCATAGCATAGCTCCACCTTCCTCACTTTCATGTGCCTTACTTTTAGTGCTCTATTGATTGATTAGTGTTTGTATTATTGCTCCCATTTTTGTTTTTTAAAATTATTTTTTATCATTTAGCATGTGTTATTCTTGCTCATGCTTGCCACATTATAAATTTTGTAGTGTTTCACCTCAAGGGAGACATCCCTTCGAGATACACCACTGAAGTTAACATGGATGCTTTGTTGTACTATGAACAAATAATTTTTAGTTTACTAGAACATTATCACATGATCATCATTTTTTGCAGTGGATTTTGATGCCCTATCTTGCTTCCTAGTGCTCTTTGAATTTTGCATGGATGCATGTATCTCTTGAGTTTGAAAGCATATTTATCAAAATAGTCAAAATTTTATTTAGAAATGCTCTAACTAGAATTCATGGTGAAGGGACTTTGTTACAAACTTGTACTGAAACCATATCTTCTAAATCCTTTACATTATGTTTTGTTCATAAACATCCTCAATTATCCCACATCTAAAATAGATGACTATCTTGACAAGATAAGGTGTCTAATAGATATGGTTTAGTATGCACCACGTCGCAAATATATTAGCAAATTTATGAGTAAAACAATAAATTTAAAAAATTTATGAGAATATTTAGTTAATTTCCTAAAATACATAAACAACTTATTTTTTTTAAAGATAATCTAAAAAAAATATTGTTTAAATTCCATAAAAAAAAGCACATAAAAATTGGTACACTTATTTTTCTTTTTAAAATCAAAATATAGAAAAAATAGCTATGAAAAATTCTATTTACTCTCTTTATATATATATTAAGGTCATGTATATGAAAAGTCAAGCAAATCTTTTTCCACTCCTATCTTTATTTAAAATAATCTTTAATAATTTTTATTAATTGCTCTCTAGTTTCAATTTCATTATTCTTCGATTTAGAGATTAATTAATGGAATTTTTTTTTTCTAATGAATACTATATCTTCTCTATAGATTTATACACGAATAATTTTAAATGAATTTTATGTTATATATCAATTTAATATATATGGTTATGAATTAAGTAATAAGTTTCACATTAATAAATACTAAGTTAAGAAAAATGTTTCGAATATAGTGACATGCTTGTGATCATAACATAGTGACATGCTTGTGATCATAACAATCTGATGGAATTAAGAATTGTTTTTAATACTGCTTAAATTTACATGGAAAATATCTTTTTTTTTTAAGAGAATTTATTTAGAAATTTCATTTTCTGTGAAATTTTAAAGTTATGTATATATAATTTTCTTAAAAAAAAAAATCAGATGAAGAAAATATACATTATTTTTCAAAAATTAATATAATTTTTTATAATTTTTTTCTTAATTTAGAAAAACAATTATCTTACAAACTAATATAATAATGTTATATTGATATTACATGTTACTTTCTTGTTTTTCTTTTCTCTTTTCGTGTAGAAAAAGACAAATATCAATATAACAATTTTTTTGAAGAAAAAGATGTATATTGATTACATTAAAAATAGTGGAAAAACATATACATTATGTAGAAAATGACAATATATCCGACCAGAAGAGAAATAGTTGGAGCTATACATCTAACAGATTCTTTCTATCAGATTCATTGCTCGCATGTATGATGATAGATCAAAAAAGAAGACAATTAAAACGTATGATTCTAATGCAGAGAGGTAAAAAGTCAAAAAAACATAGCACCCAATATAACAATTATACTTAATTCTTCCTTAGTTTGCCATTAAAAAACTAAGTGGAAAAACCACTAACTTTCACTACAAGATATATCTTATCAAATGAATTTATCAAATTCAAAATTCATTGAAAATAAATCAACATATTATTATTATTAAAAATAATAACAATAAATTTTTATTAATATAAAAAATTACATAATTATAACTTGATATTTATATGACTATAAATAAATGATTTTAATCCTCATAATAAATAGTATCATAAACCGATAAACCAATTAATGAACACTATTTCTACTGAAAATCAACCTAAACAAAATTCTATTTCATACAAAACAACCTAAACATATTGAAAACAAAGACCAAAAAGAGTGCAAAAACATAGAAAAATCAAGGAAAAAAGAGAGATATCAACCTCAATTAGAAATTGCCTGGTTGCAGCCACTGGCCCTGGTCCTAAAGCAGATCAAGCTTCTATGTGCCGAAGCCCCTTGTCAATATCCTTCAACTACAACCCTATGCCCTCCGGAACCAATAAAATCCCATATTTCACATCGTTTCTATCTAGCAGCACCGCCTAGGAGAGATTTCATCCTCTACTAAATATTGATTCTAGCACTTGTGGGTATGGCCCCGTCCAACACCAAGAAATCACTACCGCAGTCACCTTCGAGTCCAACAAACAAGCCGGGTTCCCCTCTGCATCATCCTATAGGTGCTAAAGATCTTCCTTTATGGCCACTGAAGTCTGCATGTTGTAAGCTCGAGCCAACGATTATGCTCACATGCGGGGAGCCATGGCCTCCTCCACTTGTTCAACATTGGGCACGCTGGCACACCATTGCTATGACTTGCAAGGGAAAAAAGGCTATTTGGCTAGCGTTATTGGACTTGTGCCTCGGAGGAGACCAAGGTCCGGTTTCAGTGATGAAACTTAGAATATCTAGATAAGAGAACAAGGCCAGAACCCATGCACAAAGCAGGCAACAAGACTATTCAACCATAGGGAAATGTGCCAAATTAAGCCCTACTAATAGGGCTAAACTAGCTTGAGACCCCATCATAATGAAGAGATAGGACTGTCTCAAGAGGTCCCTCTAGATGATGAGAGTAATTGTCCACCAACCTAATATCAATCTGAAATGTGTGAAGATCCAACTCTAGATAATTAAACTGATCTATATTTTGGCGCATGTGCACTATCACAGATTTGATTTGCCCTGCAATTGCTGGATACAAAGTGATGATGATGGGTTCTTATGTACAAGCTCTGAGTATTATCTCTTCTTTGTTTATCCTTCGGCCCCGACTCTAGGCTTTTTATATCTCGCGAATAGGAGGTAAGAATTGTAACAAGTTATGTTTGATCAGATCATTGATTGGGAAAAACTTTGTTTTAGGGCTCTCGATAGGTCTATAGTTTTTTGTAATATTGGTTGTTAAAGGCATCTTTCAAAAGATCATCAATGTTCTTTGAGGTGACCTTAGAATTAATTTCCCATTGAGCTGAGGCATTTTATGTAGCAATATCGAAAGCCATAACATTTCCAATAATATCCTAATAGGATTACTGGATGAGAGCTTGAGTTTTTTATCTGAAAGAATAACTTCTGGGATTTAATTGTAAAGATGTCAGCATAATTTCTATGGTCGTTAACATTTTCAATAGATGTATTGTTTATCACGTGCAATACAAAACATCCATTATTTCTTCCATAGTTGCTCATATGTGAAACACAATCTCCTTTATTATGGTTACTCACATTTTGGACAGATGCAGCTTATTATGGATACACACCCATCATTATGCGCAGCCCCTCCTGTGTAGAAGAGACTGCCACAGTAGGGTGTGCACAGTCTCTCCTATGTAGAAGGGACTATCACAGTAGGAAGTGCATGCAATTACAAATCTCTACCATTTCATGTGCATTGTTGGTTCTATTTTAATTGGTTTGTTGATGTTTGCTACACGAGTTGATGTAGGCACGCGTTGATTTAAGTCCCTGCTGGTGAGCTGGAGGAAAAAATAGATAGCTTACTTTTTATTTCGTAGTTGGTGTGTAATAAATACAAACAAGATCACGACAGGTTATAAAATTAGATTCCTTTATACATAATGGATCTTAGCTGTCTTGTTGTGCTGAGAGAAGATAGCTGCTCTATAGCCCAGGCGGGGGAATGTGTTTATAGTTGTGTGTGTATAACACTTAGAGAAACAAAAATGTTGGAAGTTTGACAACGAATTATGTTAGTTTTATACCGAAATAGCAGTTATGTAATGGAGGAGGCTTGTATAAAACTAGTGAATGCCCGAGAAATGTAATCGTGAAGAATCATTGTTGAATTAATAGAGATTCCAATCCCTTGCCCCATGAATGTTTCCTTGACACCTTGTCAAGGTTTTACCACGTAAATCTTGTGCGTTTATTTGTGTGTTTGGTTTTAGTTTTCCAGTTAGTTATGAATCTTTCTTAGTCAATGTATAACTGAATGTTTATTTTTCTTTATTCATTTCCCTATTCGAACTACAATTGGTATCAGAGCGAATGAGTTGAGTTTGAGTCCTGCGTGTGGAGGCATTTGAGCGTTAATGCTCTGCGAGCCTGCCTGCAGACATCTTTGCTGGACGTAAAGACCAGAGCGATTGAGTTGAGTTACTGCGTGCAAGACCAATGCTGTCATACCACCGTCGCAGCACCCTGCGTGTATTGCATTTGCTGCCTGTTCTGCACTGCCAGTGGCACGTGTTGGTTGGTCGAGGAAAAAGGAGGAGCGTGGATGGCATGGGGAGGCCATTTGCTGCCTGAACCTCAGCTTTACGCTGACCGCTCTGCCAGACCTGCGGAAAGAGTAAGGAGGACGCAAGAACTAGAAAAACCATCTACTGTCCTGCGTGAGGAGAGGATACGTGTTTTTCCTATGCATTGAGGAGGTTGTTGCGTGTTTTTCCTGAGCATTGAGGAGGAGTACATTGTCAGTCCACATTTGCCTACGTGAGGAGAGGAGACGTCTGCTTTCTGCGTAGCCACAGCCATCTGCTCTACGGAGGACTGCACGTGTAAGAAAGGAAGGGAGGCCGTGAAGACCAGAGCCAGAAATCCTCTGTGTGTCTATTGAAGTGCGTTGAACTGTGTGTTGGAGTGCCTGTCGCTGTGTGTGTTAGAGCAGAAAGGAAGACCAGACCTTGCGTGGTGCTTGCTGGAGCAGAGAGGGAGTAGAAAGGGAGCCGTTGCTAGAGTCATCTGCTATCTGAATCCGGGTATTTGTGAAAATAAAATATTTTTGGTATTCAAAAAGCAAAGTTTCCAGAAATTTTTTGTTTGGGCAAAAATCAGTGGATTTTTTGTTTTTCAACATAATTTTTTTTTTTTAAGAAAAACAACAGCAACAGATTGAAATAAAAAAAAATCAAGTTGGATTTATTCAATTTGGAGGAAAGAAAATCAAGAAAATCAAAGGTTTTTTTTTTTTTTTTTTTTTTTTTTTTTTTTTAAATTGAAGGAAAGCAAACAAAGGGTTTGAAAATAAAAGAAAGGGTTTGAAAATAAAAATCTGTTGAAGGGTTGTTTTGGGGGAACTATTTTTTTTTATATAAAAAGTTTTTGACCCTAGTTGAAAGACTGAAGATTGAAACCCTAAAAAAATGGCCAAGATGTCGAATGCGAAATTCGAGGTGGAGAAATTAACCGGTAAGAGCAATTTTGCTCTTTGGAAATTGAAGGTTAGGGATCTGCTTGTGCAACAAGGGTTGCACAAGGCATTGGATGGGGCAACTAAGAAACCTGCAACCATGACTGATTCGGACTGGGAGGACTTGGATGCCCGAGCTCTCAGTACCATCAGGTTATGCCTGGCGGATGAGGTTCTATTCAACATTGTTGAAGAGAGTACAGCTTCAGGATTGTGGGAAAAACCGGAAAAACTCTATATGACAAAGTCATTAACCAATAGGATTTATCTGAAAAGATAGTTGTACAGTCTTCGAATGAAAGAAGGTTCAAAAGTTGCAGAACATTTGAATGTTTTTAATACAATTATATGCCAACTAACAGATATGGAAGTATAAATTCGGGAAGAAGATAAAGCCATAACCTTGTTGTGTTCTCTGCCCGAATCATGGGATCACTTCGTAACTTCAATCAGCTTGAGCACTGCTGATTCTTTGAAGTTTGAATCAGTCGTGGGAGCTCTCCTATCTGAAGAAGTACGAAGGAAATCTAGTACTGAAACCACTGCATCAGAAGCCATGGTAGCTAGAGGACGCTCAAAGGAAAGAGGAGAAAAACCAAGGGGGTCTTCCAGATCTAAATCAAAGGGAAAGAAGTGTAAGGCAAAATGTTGGCACTGCAATAAAATTGGACACTTGAAGAAACACTGTTGGAAACGAAAAGAATCCGATAACCCGAAGAAGGAAGCGAATCAGGTCGATTCAGGTATGATAGACGAAGTTTTATTTGCTGAAGAATTATGTATGATAGATGAAACTTCACCTGAATGTAATGTCTCTCAGGGTTTAGAAAGTTGGCTGTTAGACTCTGGTGCTTCTCATCACATGTGCCCACATAGAAATTGGTTTACTTCGTATGAAAATGTAAATGGTAGTTCTATGTTTATGGGTAATAATGTGTCATGTCAGACTGTTGGGATGGGAAATATCAGGATTAAGATGTATGATAACACAGTTAGAACATTAACTAGTGTTAGACATGTACCTAATTTGAAGAAAAAATTGATTTCTTTGGGAGTGTTGGATTCAGATGGTTATAAGTTTACAGGTCAGGATGGCGTCTTGAAAGTCTTTAAAGGAGCCCTAGTGGTTATGAAAGCAGAAAAGGTCGAAAATCTTTATAGGTTAAAAGGAAGTACTCAGGTCAGTGAAGCAGTGGTTGCGTCAGAAAAGGAAGAAGCAGGTACTCGTATATGGCATCAGCGATTAGGTCATATGAGCGAGAAAGGTCTTCATATACTAATGAAACGTAAATATCTTCCTGATCTAAAATCCTTGAAGTTAGATTTCTGTAAACATTGTGTGTATGGAAAACAATGTAAACAAAGATTTAAAGTTGGAAATCATAATAGTAAAGATATTTTAGACTATATTCATTATGATCTGTGGGGACCATCCCCTGTTGTGTCATATGGATGTGCTCTATATTTTTTAACGTTTATTGATGATTTCTCTCGTAAAGTTTGGGTCTTTATGCTAAAAAAGAAACCTGATGTATTCAATATCTTTAAACAATTTAAAGCAATGGTAGAGAAAAAAGTAGGCAAATCTATTCAATGTTTAAGAACTGACAATGGTGGTGAGTTCACTTCAATTGAATTTGAACAATACTGTAAGGATGAGGGAATTATTAGACACAAAACTGCTGTTTATACTCCTCAACAAAATCGTGTTGCTGAGCGTATGAATTAGACTCTTATGGAAAGAGCCAGAAGCATGATTAGCAATGCTAACTTGCAAAAGGAGTTGTGGACAGAAGCAATATCTACTGCTTGTTATTTAGTTAATAGATCACCTTCAATAACAATTAATTGTAAAATTCTTGAAGAAGTTTAGATAGGTCAGTCTTGTGATTATTCACATTTGAGGATATTTGGCTGTGATGCTTATTCTCTTATTCCGAAAAATCAACGTTCAAAATTAGATCCAAAGTCGAAGTGTTATGTCTTTGTTGGGTATGACTATGCAGTGAAAGGATACAAGTTGTGGGATCCTACATTGCGGAAGATAGTCATTAGTATAGAGGTAAAATTTGATGAATCTTCTCTTTTAAAATCAAATGTTGAAAGAATTGAACAGGAACAGGTATCGCCAAATCAACGAGTTCAGTTGGAGGCTAGACCTTTCGGTGACAGTCAAAAGGAAGGAGAGAATTTTGGAGAAAAAGGTGTTGAAGACACAAAGGAAGCCGTTGAAGCTTCTGAACCAGTTCAAGTTTCTGAACTAGTTCAGCAACCAGTCGCTCTAATATGGTCTACAAGGGAAAGAAAAACCCCCAAAAGGTATGAAGATTTTGCTTCATCTTTTGCTTTGATTACTGAAGATGGGAACCTTCTTGTTACCAGGAAGTAGTAGATGATACAGATACCGAAAAATGGAAATCGGCTATGGAAGAAGAAATGGATTCCTTAGCCAAGAACAATACCTGGGATCTTGTAGAGCTTCTTGAAGGGAGAAGTGTTGTTAGATGCAAGTGGGTCTTCAAACTGAAACGAAAAGTTGATGGAAGTATCGAAAGGTATAAGGCGAGACTGGTAGCAAAAGGGTATTCTTAGGTTGAAGGTATAGACTTTCATGATATTTTTTCTCCATTTGTAAAACTTGTTTCTATTCGTACTGTGTTGGCACTAACTGCATTACTTAATCTTGAGTTAGAACATTTAGATGTTAAAACAACATTTCTACAGGGTGATTTGAATGAAGAGGTATATATGGAACATCCAGAAGGTTTTGTACAAGGTCGCAGCAAAAGATTAGTTTGCAAGCTTAGGAAATCATTGTATGGTCTGAGGCAGTCTCCCAGACAATGGTACAAGAAGTTTGGTTCCCTCATGGTGAGCCAGAAATTTATAAGAAGCGAGTATTATCTTTGTGTATACTTCAAAAGTTTCAATGGCATATTCATTATCTTAGCTTTGTATGTTGACGATATGCTTATTGCAAGCAAAAGCATGGAAGAGATCAATAGGTTAAAGGCTCAGCTCTCTAGGACGTTTGATATGAAGGATCTTGGAGCAGCAAAACATATCTTGGGCATGGAGATACATAGAGACATGAAAAATGGTAAGATTTGGTTATCACAGCAGAAGTATGTGGAGAAAGTACTTGAAAAGTTCTCTATGAACAATGTGAAACCTATTAATGTTCCACTAGCTTCCCATTTTAAGCTTTCTTCGGTTTTGAGTCCTAGAACTGATGAAGAAAAGCAATATATGTCTCATGTACCATATGCAAATGCTGTAGGCAACTTAATGTATGCGATGGTATCTACAAGACCTGACATTTCACATGAAGTTGGAGTTGTTAGCAGGTTTATGGCAAATCCAGGTAAAGAACATTGGCAAGCAGTGAAATGGGTGCTTCTATATCTAAGAGGCACAAGTGACCATTGCATCGTCTTTAATGGTAGTGAAGGATCAGTCTGCGGATATGTAGATGCTGACTATGCAGGTGATTTGGACAAAAGAAGATCTACCACAGGTTATGTATTTACTCTTGCAAGTGGAGAAATTAGTTGGATGTCAAAGCTTCAAGAAAGAGTTGTGTTGTCCACTACTGAAGTAGAATATATAGCTGCTTTAGATGCTAGTAAAGAAGCAATCTGGTTAAAGGGTCTGCTCGATGAGATTGGAAGGACGCAGGAGAAAGTGAATGTACTTTGTGATAGTCAAAGTGTTATTCACTTGGCTACAAATCCTGCTTATCATAGTAGAACCAAGCACATTGATGTAAGGTATCATTTTATGAGACATGTGATCGATGGTGGAAAAGTAGCTCTTCAAAAGGTCCATACGTGAGAGAATTGTGCAGACAAATTCACAAAGCCAATTATAGTAGAGAAGCTGCGATGGTGTTTAGCTTCTCTTGGCTTACAGAAAAGATGATGAATGGGCATGGGCAAGGGATTAGGAAAATTGTTGTCAAGGTGGAATTTGTTGGAAGTTTGACAATGAATTATGTAAATTTGGGTAAAAATGTAACTAGTTAGTTTTATACCAAAATAACAGTTATGTAACGGAGGAGGCTTGTATAAAACTAGTGAATGCCCGAGAAATGTAATCGTGGAGAATCATTTTTGAATTAATAGAGATTCCAATCCCTTGCCCCGTGGATGTTTCCTTGACACCTTGTCAAGGTTTTATCACGTAAATCCTGTGCGTTTATTTGTGTGTTTGGTTTCAGTTTTCCAGTTAGTTATGAATCTTTCTTGGTCAATGTATAAATGAATGTTTATTTTTCTTTATTCATTTCCCCTATTCGAACTACAAAAAAGAATGTATGAAATATAAGGATGTGCAATGCTAGATTATTATATATGTTCATGGGACAGATTCACAAGGTTAGCTTCAATTTTGTGCAGAAATATTGTCTTTTATTTGCTCTAATTAAAAGGAAAACAACTCACAAAAGACGGCATTCAACTGATCTTTGAGCTATGGGCACATCATATTTTGTTGACCATAAGCATGATTCAAGACTGGCTGAAATGCTAAATGCTAAATGCTTGAATTCTATAGCATGCAATTCAAACCATGATATGTTAAATGCAATATTGATTTCCAAAATTTTGGTTTTTTGTTTGAATACAGAATTGAAACTCTTTGGTTATCTTGAAAATTTTATCAGAACCTTTAGATTTGAACTAGGGGAGGGGGTATTAAGTTATCCATCATTCGTTATAGCTAAAACTAGTTACCAGGGAAGCCTCTTGAAGATGAAGCCATGTGTTATGTTCTAGTTTTCAGTTTAGAATATATCAGGTGGAAGAACTTGAAAAGAATGAACATAATTTGCAATGGGAAGGAAGGGGGCAAACAGTCAGGTAAGGTCCTTCCCTATTTCCGTGGAGACATTTCCCATTGCCTAGGATTTGAAGACTGCAGCATATGAAGTGTCTACTTATGCTTGTCATCAGGCATGCCAAGTGGATATGCCAAGTAAGTCAGGTGCTTCCTACCAGGATTCCAAATTTTCTTATGATCTTTAATTACAGAGGCTAACTCACATTGCGTGAATTGCATTATGGAAGCTCTTCACATTTTCTGCATGTCTTACTACTGTGTTACTGTACCCATCGAACTTCTGTTATTTTCATTCCATGTCTTTGTTCTTGAATTGAGTGTGGTATGCGGGACTAATAAGGATATTAAGTGGGAAACAGAGCAAATTAAAACAGAACTTCTAATGGGTGTACAGTGACACCTAAAATTATAAATTACAGTGAACAACGGTACAATGTTTGTTCCTAGTATTTCCCTTCCTGTGGGTTTTATTTGTGTGGTTTTTAACATAATTAAATGCATCTGTTGTTTTTGTTTATGTACACCAACAATTCTTCCAGCAAAAGAAAAAATAAAAACATAGAAATAAATACAAAAACATAGTGAACAAGTATTCAGACAGAGATCACAATGAATTTGTAACTAGAGAAAAACCCTCTCGGGAATTGAAAAAATCCAATGTGTATTCATAAAAGGTGATAGGTATTAGAGTACAAAAAATGCATTTGCCCACTTGTGACTTGTGGCTTCCAGTTTAAGTTGCTACAGTGATATATTGTTAATTCTCTATTGTGCTTGGTCTCGTAGCTTTGGGTATCTACACGTAGATGTTGTGAATGCTATGCTATTTCTCTTGTCTCCTTCTGGAAGATGACCTCTTTTATTTTCTTCTTGTACTTCTCCCTTAGGCAGTTTTGACACCTAATCATAGGGATTGGGTGAACAAATGTAATTAGTGTAAATAAATAATAGAGGAAATGGAGAGTCATCAAGAGATGAAACTGAATAGTCACTCCCTCTTGTATATAATAATGGACAACCTAAATGAATAATACAATTTCATTTGAGGAGTTACCTCCTGGCCTGACATGGTATTAGAGCACAGGTCCCAAAATTAGTTTTCTGTAGTGTAACTCCTGTCAGATTTATCTACCATATTCTATCTGTCTATTCTACATCTTTTGCAGGCTAAAATCTCTGTCGAAACCCTGCAAATCTTGTTAATTCTTGAATACATTCGTTGAAGTGAATCTTTGCATGTCGTGTTGAAGGGGCCATATTGTTGCGTTGAGACATTTCTTTTGGAAAGTTCAAAACAATTGAAGAATTAGTGTGAGAGCCTGGTCAAAACCTGGAGGTGTTGCGGTGTTTGGTAAGTGCTTTCAATAATCGGAATTCATTATCAAGCTCATAAATTGCAGAAGATTGATGGTCAATGGCATATATGGTGAATGCATGAAGTTTTTAGTCAGTTGAATGGCGATGTATGCTAGAGTGACTATATTCACTGCTCTACCATTTCCATACGCTATACACTGGAGTGACTGTGTATGCGGTCCCCTCAGCTCCCACAAGTGTATTCATCGTACGCCCTCTCCTTCGGTCGCACTGTATTAAACCACCTCTGCGCACTCTTGTGGTGAACCGTCTGATTCATCACTCCATAACACTGTCATAACATACCTCCCTCCCGCTGTCATAACATACCTCCCTCCTGCTCCGGTTTCTCATATCCCGCTGTCATAACATACCTCCCTCACCGCTCCAATTTCTCATATCCCGCACAACGGTTACTTAAATACGTTGTTCCATATTATCTATATACATTGTTCTATGTATATATATATAACGCCGATATAAATTATTTCATTGTTGCTTTTGGCTTCGACGTTTGGCTCCCACACTGTCCCCCATATACCACCTCCCCCAAATTCTCCCTTCCCCATATACCACCTTCCCTAAATATTCCCTCCCCCATATATTACCTCCCCAAAATAATACCTCTGTTTTTAATATATCAGAGTGCAATTTTTAACCACCAGAAGTGCATTTTTTATATATTGGCAGCAAGGTACATTTTTTTAAAATGCATTCATTGATATCTATTATGGGAGTGGTTCTCACCGGGAAGGAGAACTATCTAGAATGGTCGCGGAAAATCAAACACACTCTCATTTTTAATGAGTTGTGGAAAGGAGTGTGTGTTGGAAACGAAGACAAAGAGCTAGAACAACCTACCTCAGACAAGGAATTCACCACTTGGGAAAATAAGAATAGCAAGGTTTATGCATTGATTGCAGCATCAGTAAATGAAGAGGTGAGTCGCCATATTTTTCCATTTTCAAATGCTTTCGAAGCCTTACAAAAACTGAAGGAACTCTATGACTCACACTCTGCACTTGAAGTTGTTCAAATCATGATTAAATTGTTCACCCTTGAATTACAAAATGATGATCCTCTTGCTCTTGCATCAGAAGTAAAATATATTATGCATGATATCAAAGTCACTAATGTTGAATTGGACATTCCTCTGATAGATTTTCTCAAGGCACTTTATCCCACTTACTTAAATTATCTTGAGTCATTGCAAGCAAATGGAAACCTCAAAGATATTACCTTTGATTCCCTTGTGAGAAACTTTGCTGAAAGAGAGAATGCTTTTGGGAAGAAGACAATTCCTCAGTCTTCTGAAGAGGCTGTGTGCCTTGAACATAGAGAGAAGAATAGTGCTCAAGATTCTTCCAGAGGAAGAGGTGGTCGAAGAGGAAGAGGAAGAAATTTCATAGGCAAGGGGGGCAAACAATCTCTAGGAGAAAAGTCAGATTTGCATTGCATACACTGCAAAAGAGATGGATCACATGATGCATCCACATGCAAGTTTCCTTGGGACAAAATTGAGCAGGAAAGAAACCAACCCAAAGGTAAAACTAATGACAAAGAGAAAGGTAAAGCACCTGAATCCACTCACTATGTTGTGGCACACTGTAATATTGGAGTAAATGAAGACTTATTTAATGCTTCACTTGCTTCTTGGAAAAATGATTGGTTGCTTGATTCAGGAGCAACTTGCCACATGAATTTTAGAAGATATATTTTTGAAGAATTTACTGACAATGTTGATGGAGCAGTATACTTTGCAGACAAATCAAAACTCAAGTCATCAGGCTTAAATTGCCTGGTCTTCCAGACTTTCTTCTATATCATGTTTTATATCTCCCACAACTGAGGAGAAACTTGATACCCTTGGTCCATATCCACCAGCAAGGAAACTCCATTCATATGTTTGATGACAAGGTTGAGGTGAGAAAATAATCAGACCACTCACTTGTCATGACAGGGATAGAAGAATAAAGGCTTCTCAAGCTGCAGGGTACCTCTACATGTGCACAAAATTTCTCATACAATTCTCATTATGAAGAAGGTACATTTCCATCAAGTTTATTATGGCATGCTAGATTTGGACACATGAACTATGAAAATCTCCGCTTGTTGAAGAAAAATGGTGTTACTGGTTTGCCTACAATTCCTAGGAAACTTAAGCAATGTGATGCTTGCATTCTAGGAAAGCATAGCAAATAGTATTTTCATGATTCACATCCAGAGCACATAGAAAACTTGAACCCATTCATTCAAATTTATGTGGTCCAATGCCTGTTCCTTCTGCAAATGGAAATAAATATGTGATGACATTTATTGATGACTACACCAGAATGTGTTGGGTTTATTTATTGAAGAACAAATCTGATGCTTTTCAAATATTCAAGAACTTGCATACATGGATTGAAAATGATGCACAATCTCATATTGGCTCTATTCGTACTGATAATGGAAAAGAATACACTTCAAATGAATTTGAAAACTATCTTCGCCAACATGGGATCAAACATCAAACAACTGTGCCTTATAATCCCCAACAGAATGGAGTAGCTAAAAGAATGAATAGGACAATCTTAAATATGGTGCGCTCCATGATGTTTTTCAAAAATGTAAAATTGATGTTTTGGGCTGATGCAGTTCTATGTGCTGTATATGTAAAGAATAGATGTCCATCTAATGCTATTAGAAACAAGACTCCTTATGAAATGTGATATGGGCACATTCCTTCGGTAAAGCATCTCAGGGTCTTTGGTTCCATATGTTATGCCTTGATACCAAAGGTACATAGAAACAAACTTGGTGCAAGAATTCGTAAGTGTATCTTCCTAGGGTATTCAAACACCTCCAAAGCATATTGTCTCTATGATGAAGTCAATAAAAAGTTTGTTGTATCTATAGATGTAATCTTTCTTGAATCATCCAAAACTAACAATGTTGTTGAGCGGCAACTTGATCACTTGGATAGATTCGCAAATGCAAAAACATTTCAAAAATTTGATAATTATATTCCACATATTGAAGGGGGGATTCCTATACTAGATCAACCTGTGGAATCTTCTTCTGAAGCACTCTCTCTCCCGTATGAAACTCCAACAACGGATGATACTTTGAGTGATGTGATTGACAAAATTGGGAGACTCAATCTTGATTTAGTCCCAACTCAATCAACTGAGCAGCTTGGACCATCTGAGAAAGGTCCCCCAAAGTGGCTGACAAAGACACTTGAAAGTGTTCATCCTGATGAGGTTGGAAAGACAGGAACTAGAAATTCAACCTCGAAAAATGGAGGTGATGTAGATGACTCTGATTCACCTGTTGATATGGATGTTTCTTATGATTGTGAATTGAATTTGTCTACAGATTTTGGAGTAACTTCCTTCAAAGAAGATGCTTCTCATGATGAGTGGAAAGAAGCAATGCAAAAGGAGTATGATGCCTTGATAAATAATGGCACTTGGAAGCTGGTTGATCCTCCATTGGGAACCAAACCAATTGGCTGCAAGTGGGTCTATAAGAACAAGTATAAAGCTGATGGCTCACTTGAAAATCACAAAGCTAGGTTTGTGGAAAAATGTTTTGCACAGAAGGAAGGTGTTGATTATGAGGAGACTTTTGGCCCCACAGCAAAGTGGGCTACCATCCGGACACTCTTTGCCCTAGCAGCTCAGAACGGTTGGAAAGTCCATCAAATGGATGTAAAAATTGCTTTCTTGAATGGAGATCCAAAAGAAAATGTTTTTATGTCCCAGCGTGAAGGATTTGCTATGAAAGGACATGAACATAAAGTATCCAAACTTGTGAAATCCTTGTATGGCCTCAAACAAGCACCGCGAGCCTGGTATGAAAAAACTAACTGAGCATCTTCTAAAACTCAATTTCAAACATTATGATGTTGATGATGCAAATTTGTTTATCAAGAAGGTTGGAAAAATAGTTGTATATCTTGTGGTATATGTATATGATCTTTTGATGACAGGGAACAATGAGAGCTACATTGCATCCATAAAGAAGGAATTGAGGAAAGGTTTTGAAATGAATGATTTGGGCTATGTTCATTACTATCTTGGTATAAAAGTAACTCAACATCCGAAGTCCATATTCCTTTCTCAAAAGAAGTACATTGGAGATTTGTTGAACAGGTTTGGCATGACTAAATGAAATCCTATGACTACTCCAATGGAACAAAACTTAAAGCTCACATCCATTGAAGGAAAAGAATTTGAGGATGCAACAAAGTATAGACAGCTTGTAGGAAGTCTCAACTACCTGACTACTACCAGACCAGACATTTCGTTTGCTGTTGGAACCATCTCCAGGTTTATGTAAAAGCCTTGTGAGGGACATTGGTCTGTTGCAAAAAGAGTCCTAAAGTACTTGAAGGGAACTCAAGACTTTGGACTCAAGTATACACAGGTGGGCGACTTCAGCTCGATTGGATACTCTGATTCAGACTTCGATGGCGACAAAGGAACAGGGGTATCTACTTCTGGTTATGCTATGAGTCTTGGATTGGGAGCTATCTCCTGGAGATCACGCAAACAATCAATTCCAGCAGATTCCACAATAGAGGCAGAATATGTGGTAGTAGCTAAGGCAACAAAATAAATTGTGTGGCTTAAGAAAATTCTAGAAGATTTGCAGGTAAAACAAGTACAATCGACTCCACTCATGATTGACAATACCTCGACAATAAAGTTGACCAAGAACCCAAAGTTCCATGATCGTACGAAGCACAACAATACAAAATATCATCTGATTCAACCTCATTTTGAGGCCAAAACAATCCATCTTCACCATTGTTTCACTAATGAGCAGATTGCAGACATCTTCACCAAAGCACTTGGAAGAGAATAGCTTGAAAGATTCAGAACGATGCTTGGAATCACCAACATCCCTTCAGATTAAGTGGGGGGGGGGGAATGTTGACACCTAATCATAGGGATTGGGTGAACAACTGTAATTAGTGTAAATAAATAATAGAGGAAATGGAGAGTCATCGGGAGATGAAATTGAACAGTCGCTCCCTCTTGTATATAATAATGAACAACCTAAATGAATAATAAAATTTCATTTGAGGAGGTACCTCCTGGCCTGACAGGAAGAAAGCTTATTGGCCAACTGCCCATTTGTTTGCTGTTTGGTGGTTAGGCCCACAAACACTCAATTGGCTCGGTTGCATTCCATGGTCTGCCTTTATTTTATGAAGGAAAACTACAATTTCAAGACTCACTGGGTCTTGATTACCTTTGCGGCTCCACAAGTGTCATTTCAACTTGCTTATTTGCATTGAGGAATCCCTTGGCCTGATTGGCCTAAACCATATATATCTTTGGTTACGTTTATAAGTATGAACCACAAATGAATGTCCATCTTTATTCAATATATATTTGTGTGGTCTAATGAAGTATGTGGCATCACGAATCCACAAATAACATAATAAGTGCTACCAAAGAACACCTTACATGCATCTAATCAGATTATGATCACATTATGCTTCATCTTCGAAAGGACTTGAGATGGAAAATTTGACATTACATTGCCTTATGACTTGGAATTCACTGCCCTTGTGATCATTCTCAATGGATAAGGTTCCAGATGCTTACAGGTCTTCAATCACAATATTTGCACTAACACCCTTGAGATTAGATTCGTTTGACCTTCCTTTGGGTTTTCCATTTCTCCATTTTAGCCTTCTCACCATGATCATAGAGGTTCTTTACCTTAAATAAGGCTAGTTCTCTTCTAAGGTAGCGTTGTAAAGCTCCTTCCCTATGCTGATCCTCAGTTCGAGGTCTAACGATAAAGCTTTTTTGATTAACTCAATAATGTACTCTTGGACGCTTTGCCCCTTGCCTTGGTCAAATAATTGCCATTTGATTTTGGATTTAAGATATCTGTGGCTTGTGTCTTTTGAATCAGTGATCGGAGAATCCACAGTTTGAACATCTTTATACCAACGTTTCAAATCCCAAGTGGGATCCATCATCAGGGTGGAAGAATGCTTAACCTGGGCAAATGGAGGAATGAGATTGTTGTCCCGACAGTTTTTAAGGAAATGTAGATCTGTTGCTCTTCTTGTTATCCTCACTCTACATCTTTCGAGTAAAAGGATTTCTCTCCAAGTATCCCCTCCGTATAGGGATAAGATTTTGGATTTAAGAGATCTGTGGCTTGTGTCTTTTGAATCAGTGATCGGAGAATCCACAGTTTGAACATCTTTATACCAACGTTTCAAATCCCAAGTGGGATCCATCATTATTCCACCCTGATGATGGATCCCACTTGGGATTTGAAACGTTGGTATAAAGATGTTCAAACTGCCATTTGATTTGTTGGCCTTCTTGATATCAAAACAAAGTAAAACTGAGTTTTTGATAGTGTCTTGAACTCCCCTCTTGAGACAGGGGAGGGTTGCTTTGGTTGTTTATTGCCTTGCATGTAGCTTGCACCCCTAAATAACAAAATATTTCTCTAGCAGTTGAAGCAATGGTCCAACATTTTGTCATCAACTTGTCCATCATCTGCATGGATAACAAGGTGCTATCCACTTGCTACCTGTGGCTTCCAGTTTCAAATTTCTATAGTCAAATGCTATGAAATCTTCTGATCTGCTTGCCTCTTTCAAGTGATGTTGGGTCTTTATAAGTAGATGGCATGAACACTCTATTCTGTGTCCCTCCTCCAATTGGAATTTTTCTTTCCTTCATATGCTTCTAGGAAAGGTCGTTGAGTAATTTCCTCTTCCTTCTTTGTGGGTTGATAAAACCCACGTGCTGCCAACATAGCATTTTCCCCTTTCTTTCCTGATCCTTTACAGAGCAGCCTACATATATGGCGAGCTCCCTGTTGGAAGTTAGAGAAGCAGCATGGAGAATGAAGGAAAGATGATATCGAGGTAAAGATGATTTTGGGTGGAGGTTTAAAGGATGATTTCTAGCTAAAGATAATTTTAGGTGGAAGTTTAAAGGATGATTTCTAGGTAAAGATAATTTTGGGTGGAAGTTTAAAAATCTACAAGGGATTAGATCTTTAGAAAATGATTCAGCCACCCATTAAAAATGGCTTCCTTGGATACATTAAAGTCAATGCTGGTTGGAGACAGCTAACTATATCAAATCTCTTGTACAGAAGTTATTAAAAATGGAAACTAACATTTTTGCACATGAATGCCGATGCATTGGTTCAGTGGTTGAAAATTCTCCAACTACAATGCTTAATGAATTGCACAGAAATCTTGGCGAATGTTGTAGCCAATAGATCCAAGGATATAGTACCTGAGGTCTTTGGGCAAGTACATATGGTATATGTTAAAAAATAATGTGTATTTTAGAATATGGTATAAGCTTACCAGTATGCCTCACAAATTTGTTTGGTGGCCTTCTTTAAGCCTGTGACTATCTCAGGGATTTCATTTTGGCCGTGTTAGTATGGATCGAGCTTGGAAGCAAGTTATGAAAATAGTTGGCTATAGCTAGAATTTGTATTAAGGAGACTTTCTTCCATTAACAGTGTCTTCGAAATCCTCTTCTCTATGTTTTAATTGCAGATGTCCTTAATTATCCCACATCCAATAGATTAGATTAGGCACATATATTGGAGGTGCTGTCCATGTTGTTACCAGTTACATGATTCGGACAGGTTTCGAGTCCCTTGTCGTTAGCCAATGATAGTTCACACTGGCAAGTTTTCTGGAACCTATGAAAGTTGGTGGCTGCACAAGAGGTGTCATTGGTAAAATAAAAGTGTGGCTGCAAACTGAAATACCAAACTGCTGCGTCTTGGTTGATTGCACTATAGGTCTCATTGGGAAAATAGAAGTGCCCCACAAAACTGAATTCTCGTGTAATAAAAAAGCTGCATGGCTTTAGGCAAGGATTTGTTTTTACGTAGAAATCACCAACGTGGAGGGAGTGATTGTGATGTTTACCCATTAATTTATATTCTACTTCAACGGATTGTATGCCAGACTTCAATTGATTGGATGCTTGGCTGCAAGGGTTTTGTGCCCTTATTGGTGATTGTATTTGCAATTTCATGGTTTTTTCTTTTTATAAATATATTCCAAAAAAGTATTGACTATTTAATATTGGTTCTATGGACAATGTGGGCCTTCTGCATGGTATCCAATGCCATACAAGATGCATCATGCAATATACATGGCACTATTCGTAAGGTGTTATCCTGTATGGCATGGTCCAACTTGTAAGGCATTATAAAGCACGCCACAATATAATTGGTAAGATATTATAATGCAAAGCACAACTTGAGTAAGGTATTATAATACAGTAGAATATGTAAAGTGTTGGATCTTTGTGTACATTGTTAAGATGTTAGCCATTGTAAGGTGTTAGTTTACAATGAAATTTGTTAGACATTATAATGCAAAACACAACCGTTATTATAATACACAGTGGAATGTGTAAGGTGTTGATCTTTTTATACATTGAAATGTGTTGGGCACCTCAATGCACTTTATAAGCATTTATAAGGTGTTAGGGTTAGGATAAAATTTTAGGTAAGGCATTAGTGTTATTTAATTTGTAAGGTGTTAGATTAGTGCAATTTATAAGGTGTTGGGGTTAGGATAAAATTTTAGGTAAGGCATTAGTGTTATTTAATTTGTAAGGTGTTAGATTATCTTGATTAACTTTTTAGAAGGTTGGCCACATGCATTACCCTATGGGGTTACTCTAATGCCTTATGGAGTGTATTGGGGTATCCATTATATTATAGGTTGTTGTATCCCAATGCCATATAGGTTATGTTGGGTATTCCCAACACCTTACAAGGTGCATCTAGGTAGTCCAATGTTGTATCGTAATATCTTATGGGTTGTGTTGTGCATTACGCATGGTACAACTAGTAAGTGTTGGGTATTCCCAACACTTTACAGGGTGCATCTAGGTAGTCTAATGTTGTATCCCAATACCTTATGGGTTGTGTTGTGCATTATGCATGGTACAACTAGTAAAGATATGGAATGCACAATAACTGGTAGGCAATGGGATGCACACAACTTTTAAGGCATTGCAATGTGTGAAATTACATCTTGGTAGCCCAATTTTGTATCCCAACACTTTACAGGTTGTATTGCGCAGTATGCATGGTACAACTAATAAGGAGTCGAGATGCACAATAATTGGTTAGGCTATAGAATGCACAAATTTTTTAAGGCATTGCAATGTGTGCAATTTTGCATGTCACAAATTCCATAAGGTAAGGTTAATGGCTATTTCGGAAGGTGGAAAAACAATCAATAAATTAAATTCAATGTTACATGTTTATGATAAAGTTCTACTTAGATTTAATGTGATGCATGTTTCAACATGCAAGGTGTTACGATGTGTGCAACTTGGGCATGATGTATATCCATTTTCCATTGTTTATACCATAATTACTGATTTACTCCATTTTCTAAAAGAAAGAAGCTAAATAGTTTATGATTTTGATTATTTTTTATTGTCATCATCAAACTTGAACGATAAAATATTTGTTGCTGAAATTGCAATTTTAGATAGTTGAAATAATTGTTTTCCATTTAAAAATAGAAAAACACAAATATTCACAAGCTCTTTAATTTTAGAATGTTAAAGATTGATATTTTTAAAATCTTAAATTGATATTTTTCATTGGAGACACATCAGAAAGAGAGATTCTGTGGCAATGTGGCTCTGTCTAGTGCATGTAGCTGATTGGCACACCATTGACTCAATGGAGTTTGCATGTGTTACGTCACATATGTGAATAATTATTATTATTATTTTTAACATGCTGGATGGAGACGTGGATTTGATATTGAGGTGCCAAACAATATATATGCCAAGGTGGCAAACACACAGTGATATTATACAGCGACAACCGTGTGGTGGTACATTTGGCTTCATTTTGAGGAGACCACATTTGAAAGTTGCGATGAAAAAATGATGCAACTCACCTTCGACTTTTTAATTTAATTTAAGGTGCATGTGATAATTCCGTGACTGTTTTGGCATCACGTGAACCTGGAAAAGCTTGCCTCCCTATAACATACGTGGTGGTTGTAACTTCTTCTGGCCTCGCCTTAAAATCTGCAGTTGTTTTAACTTTTTGCTTTACCTGTGCGATTTTTAAAGTATTTATTGTATGTAGTAACGAAGTCATGGCTTTGTCATGAATACGTTAAGGAAATTCAGGGTGAATCTCCTTCATTGGTTGTGGGAAATTATGGCATTTTCAAGAATGCCTTGAGGAATTTGAGAGTGAATGTTGTTATAATGATTTGTTGGTGTGAACTGTTGCAGGATTTTAATGTTGTCACCTCATTTCGTTGTTAGGTTGGGTTGGTGTTTAAATAATTGTTTTTCTATTTTTATTTCAAAAGGATTGGTTTGAGTTTTTGAGCAGTTTAAGTGGTTATAGTTTGTGTTTGTGAGTTTTTGGGTTGGTGTTTAAATAATTGTTTTTCTATTTTCATTTCAAAAGGATTGGTTTGTGAGTTTTTGAGCATTTTAAGTGGTTATAGTTTGTGTTTGTGAGTTTTTGGAGAAGTTTAAGTGGCAGTATTGGTTTGTGTGGTTTTGGAGTAGTTTAAGTGTTTATAGTTTGTGTTTATGGAAAAGGTATATGGATAATGATAGGTATTGGGGATAAATAATGGTAGATTGGAATTTATCTTCATCAGTATGGTTACTAATTTTTCTAATTTAAAAGAAAATATTATTGATTTATTATTTATAAAGAAATTATAATTAATAATAATTTTTAGTTTTCTAAAAATTTTTAGTTGGTTATTTGAATATTTGAAATATTTTTGGAAGAAATTATATTGGAAGATTTAGGTCGACATATTTTTAACCAACATGTGTGGTTCATTATCAAGACAAGATAATTGGTTATTTGTGAGAAATTCTCGATATAATAATTTCAAAATTAATGTTGATTATCATCAATGCTCAATATTTTCATATATACATTTATAATCTATTTTTATGTTAATCATGAGCTATGTTTTAATATGTATATTTATAATTTTTTTTTTAATATTTTTTAATACACTAATTTATTATCAATGTAATATAATTTATTTTTCTTTCTTCATTATTAAAACTGTTTTATTTTATTTTATATTTATCTTAACATTATTAATGACCCACCTACACACATATATAATCATCATCAATACACAATTTATTATTGATTTAGTATAATTTATTTTTCCTTGATTATTATTAATACACTATGTTTTATTTTGTGCCTTTGTTATTTATTTATTTCAACAAAAATTATGTTGATTATTACAAATTAGTTAATATTTAAATAGGATGACATTAAAAATGTGAACATTGATGTTTGAAAGTTTGAAGAATTTGAATACAAATGATTGTTTGACCATGGGCAAAATTTGAATAGAATTACTTAATCTTAAAATGACATTATTTTTTTAGTTATTAAATAGTGTGGATTTAAAAGTAAAAAATTTAAACAATTACCAAATGGAATGATGGATCGAATTGAACACAAATTAAAAAAAAATGAAAACAATTACTAAATGGAATGATTGATTATTACTATAATAAAATTGGATGCAATTTTTTAGTTGTTAACATGTTTGCTAGTTGATGGTGAAAATGATATATGTTTGAACTGAACAATTTGAATGTAGAGTTATGGGATTATTGTAAATTTAAACAATATCTTAAAATAAATATTTAAATGAATTATTTTAAGATTATAAATATTATAAAAGTTGAAATTTTTAATTATAAATTATAATTAACATTAGAAGATTATTATTATTTTGAGCATGCTAAAATTTGAGTGCACTATAATTTGTAAATGTTATGAATATGTGAGATTTTCAACCTTTGTGATTTTTGACATAATTATCCTCAATTTTATGGTGATTTTACCACAAATGCCCTAACACATTTAACCCCTTAGATACTTTGATCGTTGAACACTTTGACCTTCTATCTACTATCCTCTCTAAACTTGATCACAATCACTTACTAACCCATTATACTTTGTAACTATTATGACCTTGGTCACACCATAACTATTAACAGACCTACCACTTTCACTGTCATTCACTAAAAGTCCAATAATGTGATGCCTACCAAATCAACCTGTTAAACAACTTGATCTTTACTAATATGACTTTGGACACATATACATTGTAACCTATATGAATTTTGTCACAATCATCTCTTAATTTTTTTTCCATGTAACTATGAATGACAAACCTTTGTAAAGTAGAAATAAGGTAAACTAATGATAAACTACAATATGCCTAACTTAGTAGGGACATTGAGAATTAACATATCACATAATCCACTAACTTTGTTGTCCCGTAATACATTATGCCCTTTAAACACATTAACCTCTTAACATTATGGGCCCTAATATTATGAATCCAAACAAAATATACCTCCAAGCCATTGTGGTTTTGATATAGTGACAATGAGACACTTAAGTTTTGAAACATGTACGTGGGTTAATTGATAAAATAAGAGTGATAGTTGCATAACAATGTGGTCTCTACCTCTTTTGATAGTTATTGATATGTTGGCACAATTAAGGCAGTGTGGGGTTCACTTTTTGTTATTATGTGAGAACACTTTGTTTCCGCAATATGTTGTTATTCTCTCCTCCTCGCACTTCTTCCATACATCTCTTCCTTTCACTACTTCGCACAATCATTTTCTTGCATTTGTTATTTCTAGTATGCTTTCGTACTCAATGTTATCAATTATTTCTATGCCACATGTTGTCATTACAAATATTTCATAGTAGCTATTGGATCAACTATTCATGTTAATATAGAATTATCATGTGACCTAGTGCATCTAGTTACATGTAAACCAAAACTTTCATGCGGAAGAAGTGTTGTGTGGGTTGAAGGTGTTCAGAAGAAGGGTACGAGGTGGGGAGTGTGTGCGGAGGTGCGGAAGTAGGCATGTGTTCGAAAGGAGGAAGAATGTAGAAGAGACATCCTCACTTCTGCACCTTTCACATGTGCAATAGATTTCTATGTCAATTCAATCTACAATTAGTGATCAGTTGCAATGTGAGTGACACATGTGTTGCCTACGTGGCCCAACCACCTGACAAAATTGGCCCACCTTCATCCCCCCCTACCACCCCTGTTCGGGCTCTGTCATATTTGGACCTTTGCACAAATTCCTCCTTGTATGGGTCTAGCCTCATTCAAGCCCCACACTAACACTATTAAGCCCGACCCTCATTTGGGCCTCACACATTCGCTATTTAGACCCGTGAATCATTTGAGCCCCACACATTCGACTTCGAACATTCATTTTTGTGTTTCCTTCAACCTCACTTAGGTATTACACAAACTCAAGTTCTTTGCTACTATAATGTAGCTACTGCGATATTAATTTTTTTTATTAAATAAGAAAACTAGTCATGGAGATGATAAGGTAGAAATGAAAACTAGCACTAACACTTAGAGAAAAAACATATAGTGCAAGGTAGAAAATTCCACATTTAAAGTTATGAAGATTTCTCACTGATTTAGGTGAATATTGGTGGCCACCTACCTATTCCACCTAAATGTCCAGTTTGTTTCATGTGTTTCCTTGTTTATTGCAACATTTACTATTTTTAGTAGTTTTTCGGGTCCTAAACTTCCGGAGTAGTTTTGATCCCCTAAACGATGTTTTTTTGAGGGTCGCAACCATTACAAATCCTGTAGTACTCAGAGAGATATTTCCAACAAGGTATCGTACATGTAAAACAAATATAATATGACCAAGTTATGATCCTAGAAAGTTGGCTGTCCAACTAACCCCAACGGGGCCCACAAACTCTTGGTGTTCCATCTCCTGGGGTTAGGGTTTTGGTTGTTTAGGGATCTTCCATGTTGTTCAATAATAAATAGGTCCTGGAGCCTCATTGTAACATAGTTTAGAGGCATGTAGCCACCACATCTCTTCTGAGAGATAAGCTACCATCGCCCGAGCTAGTTTTATTTCCATTCTGTTTGTAAGCATATTTCAGTGTTTGATATTAATGAAATGAAGTGTTATTTCTGTTGCATCTCTGTGCTTATGGTTATATCTATAATTTGTTGCATTCATTTTGAAGTTTAGATCAATAGTATCCGAGCGGTCTGCTCTTTATCTGTTTTTCTTTGCATGTCCCTAACAAGGTCAAGATATAAGGAGTTAGGGCTCGAACTAGTCGAACCTTTGCAATACCAGCCTCTCAAATCCCGACGACATCCTATGGTGGAAGAGAATAAAGATGAGGGGGTAGGAGATCGTTTCAAAATATTGCTCGAAGAATCCCTCAAGCGATAGAGGAATGTGGTGATGGACAACTTTGCCCAAATCCTTCAACGACTACCCAAAGGCACCCTATCTTCTTCCAGCGACTACTCTGGAAGCACCACACCCTTTAAGGTACAAGTTAACTTTGACATCCATATATTTGAAGGTCATATAGATGCGGATGTCATAGATAAAGGGTTAAATTTGCTAGAAGGATATTTTTTTGTTCATGATTTTTCCAGTTGGAAAAATATTACTTTTTCAATTCTCAAAGCCACCCCCCACGTCAAGGAATAGTGGGAAACCTACTGTGAGAAGAATGATGAAATTACACCCTCACTATTTTTCAGTCGCACCCACTTGGAATTTGTTCTGGGACACCATCAAGGAGCAGTACTACCTTGTCGGGAGCTATGAGGATAAATACATAAAGTGGACCACATTGTGGCAAGGGAGGGGCCAAGACGTGTCGTAGTTCACCAATGTTTTTCATACCCTTCACACGAAGTTGCGTATCAAGGATCTTGAGTGACATTTGGTACTCAAGTACCGCGACTGCCTACATAGGTACATCTAGGACAAGATGTAGTTCCTAGACATTTCCTCGCTTGACACGACATACCAATACATTGTCAAGATTGAGCATAAGTTTAAAAAGAAGAAGCAAGACTTTGGATATGTGAATCCGAAGCAAGGGAAAGGCGCCCCCAAACCGCAAAGCAAAGGACAAAGCCAAGGCGGTGCGACCAAGGAAAACTTGCCAAAGCTGCAAGAAAATAATGATACCATGAAGCCAAAGAAGGACATGGGAAAATGGTTTGAGTTCCATAAGAGATCTACTCACAACATGAGCGAGTGTTGGGCCAAGCAGTCACTAGTGGCCGAGCTAAAGGCTTCCGAATCAAATGCATGTTATGACTTTGAGTCAGATCCCAATAAGGGGAATGACAAAGGGAAGAAGATCATTGATGTGGAGCCCAGTGCCACCGTGGCCACCACCAAGATCCAGAAGAATGAGCCTGAAGATCCAGAGGAGGGGGAACGCCTCTTCCACTCACAAATGTGGGTGAAGGGTTCTCCGCTACAGTTCATTGTCGATAGCGGGAGCCAAAAGAACCTCATTTTAGCAGAGGTCATGAAGCAACTGGGCCTATTGACTACAACACATCTGCAACCGTACACCATCGGGTGGCTTCACCAAGGACAAGATCTTTGCATCAGCCAAAAATGTTGCCTTCCCTACATCATTAAGCCCTTCACAGATGAGGTGCTATGTGATGTTGCCCCTCTTGAAGTTTGTGATGTATTATTAGGAAAACCATACTTGTGGAAGTGACATGTTGTATATGAGTTTAAACCTCGCTCTGTGATTATTACTTTGGGAAATAATTTGTATAGGATACTAGAGGTAGCCTCGCCTACCACCATCTCTTTGATTACTGTAAAGTAATGTAGTAAGATCATTTCACAAACTAGGAAATTTATTTTCCTTATGATTCGTCGTCAGGGCAAGAAAAAGATTTTGGCCACGGCTTCCAAATAGGGATCCTTAGCACAACAACAGAAGATGGACAAGATCGTGTAGGAGTAAAGGGCCATTTTCTCCTCACCTATGGGGGTTGCCTTTGCACTATCAGGTCAAGAACTCCATTGATCTAACCTCAGGCATGTCGCTACTCAATGGACCAATCTATCGACACTCTAGTCTAGAGAATGATGAGATCAAGAGGCAGATTTAGGAGTTGTTGCAGAAAGGGCACATCAAGCTAAACTTATCACCTTATGAGAGCCCGATTGTATTGGTACAAAAGAAGGATGGGACCTAGATACTTTGTATTGACTATTAAGTGCTGAACAAGATCACTATACATAATAGGTACCCAATCCCACAGATTGATGACCTTATGGACCAACTCAAGGGGGCTAAATATTTCAACAAGATTGATTTGAAGTCCTATTATCACCAGGTGCCTGTCGAACCCTCCGATGTGTGGAAAACTGCCTTCAAATCCAAGGAGGGCCTTTTCGAATGGTTGGTCATGCCTTTCAAGTTGACGAATTCCCCCGCAAATTTCATGAGATTGATGGACAACATCTTGTGACCCTTCACCAATGCATTCGTGGTGGTGTATTTAGATGACATCTTGATCTTCAGCCAAACTTGGGAAGAACACCTCCACTATATTCGATAGGTCCTCCAAACCCTGCGACAACACAACTTGTATACCAATTTGGAGAAATGCACTTTTGGCATAACCCAAGTTCAATATTTTAAGTATATCATTAATGAGCAAGGTGTGCATGTGGACCCAACCAAGATAAAAGTCATCCGGGATTGGAAAACCCCAACCACTTTAAAAAATCTTCGCAAATTTTTGGGTCTTTCCAATTTGTACTACAGGTTCATGTTGGGTTTCTCTCTTATCACTTGGCCTTTAAGTCAAGTCACCCAGTGCAGAGTGAAAGAAAATTTCTTTTGGTCTAAAACCCAACGTAATGCATTTGCTGAGTTGAAGCATTTCCTCCGCTCTGCACTAGTTCTCATATTACGAGACCTAAAACAACCATTCGAGATTGAGACAGATGCCTCCGACTATGCTATTGGTGTAGTTCTTACTCAACAGGGGTATCTTGTGGCTTACCACAGTGAGACACTTTCAAACACAGTCTGAAAGTATCCCACCTATGATAGCTTGCAAGAAGAGTATCACAATAGAGGCCACTGCTAAGCTCTTCTTTGAGCGAGTGTGGGTACACTTTGGGATCCCATAGTCCGTTTTATCAGATCGGGACAACAAATTCCTAAGTGCATTTTTTCAAGTCTTTGGTCGACGTTGGATACCAAACTTACTAAGTCCACAACTTTCCACCCCCAAACTATTGGCCAAACAAAAGTCATCAACAAGATGATCATACATGTTATGCGCATGTGCAACTCGAAGCATCCACACACATGGGATGAAATCCTCCCTTATGTCCAACACAGCTACAACATAGCTCTCCATAGCTCAACTAGATACAACCCCTTTCAGGTAGGGATGGAATTTCAACCATTATTTCCTATTGATGTGGCCCTACCATTTGCAACCACTCAGATAGATGAAGCTCACATCCAGTCTGAAGCCGTCAGGGCTAACAACTTCATTGAGGAAATTCGGCACATCCACCAATAGGTCCATGATATATTGGATAAGGTCAATGCTAAGTACAAGCAGCGCCATGATCAACATCGGGTGTCACACAAGTTCCAGGTGGGAAGAATGGTTTGGCTACATTTACAGAAGAAGCGCCTCTCTAGACCCCATCGCAAGCTTCACCCGCTCTGATATGGGCCATACACCATCACCAAGTGAGACAATTTGACCCATTAGAGGAGAAAATGTTCCCAAGATCCTTCCCATAGAAAATCGAAACAACTCCTATTTCAAAACCCCTTTAAGATTCCATGTCAGACATATAATAAATAAGAATAGCCTCAAGCACAATTTTTACCGAAACTAGATGCCCTACCCTTGAGAGCCAATGAAAACTATAAGTCATTCCTCCCAATTTTATCTAGAATTTTGCTTTGCCTTATTTGACCCATAATTTCAACCCTCTTGTAGCTAGTAGTTACTCCAGAATTTTAGCCCTTGTAATTGCACAAAATTTCAACCCCCTACAATAGAGTTGCCCATAAAAATTGTGAACCATAAGAGAGAGAATCTATCCACATGTGTGAGCTTGAGAGAGAGATAGAAATGGATGCAATTCATCTTCTTTTTTGTCATCCTTGTCCTTCTTTATCTTCGTTGAGATGCCGAAAAAATGTCTTATTGAGGAAGTGTGGATTTTGTGCCAAGAGAATGAAATTGATTTGCTTTTATATAGTGATATGTTGGGTCGAATGGGTGTGTCTTTTGCCCCAGGCCGACTTGACTTGGAGGGAGATTGACATGACAAAATTGGAGCCAAAAAATTCAATTTCAAAATTCAAATTTTCTTATTTTAGAAGTCGCAATGGGACTTTGACTCAGAATATATTTTATTTTGACTCTTGGATTTAAAATAATAAATACAAATACATCTAGTGTTCAAATATACATTATTAATACCAACCATAGTTACAAATTCAACACGATCAAGCAAATATATTGAAACTTGTAAATTATTCATGAATACCTTGTAAGTATTTATGCATGGTATGACAACTTGCAAGGCATTACAATGCATAGTGTGTTGGAAAAATTGGGGAGTGAGGTGTGAGTCAATATAGTGCTATTCGAAAAATATTATTATTATTTTACCAATTTATTAAAAAATTAATTTAACCATGAACTAACCATCAACATAGAATATGAATGAAAGATATAAATAAACCACAACATAAGAATAAACACATATGGACACGAGATTTTAGGTGGAAACCTATAAATTGATAAAACCACCATCTTCTTATTCTCTTATGCTCAATTTTGATAACATAAATATACTGGCACCCACCAGCATGAAATTACCAACTTACAAGATATGAAAGCACCCACTCACTCCAAGCTACGACCTGATGAAAGAACCCACTTCCAAACCTATATGTAGACACCTATCTATTGGAGGCACTCACACCAAATGAGATGTAGGCATCAACCTTCTTGGAAGCACCAATTCCCAATTCACTTTGCAAACACAGATCTACCGGAGGCACCAACCCCCATATTTTTCTCAGGCACCCACATGAAGGAAGCCACTACTCCCTCACTAGCAAACGACAACTTACCTTGAAGGCATCGACCTTCTATTCAATGTAGACCTCACTTTCATACATTTTCATACTATATCGACAACCATCTCTTTGATAAAACTCATGAATAAACCCTGGATCAACAACCAATAATCGTCCTCTCCTCCCCGATCCCCAGGAGCCCCCTCTCCCTGAAATCCAACGCAAGACACTATCAAATCCTCATTGCCTCTTATTATTTCCTCTCAGCCTATTCTTGATCCTCCCCTCAACAGAATTACTAGAATCTCATCCAAAGATCATGGGGGTTCTAATGAACCCTCCAAGAAACCTGGCCTGGGCAGGAAATCTGCCAAGAAACATAGAGATGAGAATGCACAAAAGGACATAGCAATGGGAACACAGACACCCATAGAAACTTATATCCTGGGACATCATGACAAAGAAGCAATCAACAAGGACCAAGGGGGGCGAGCACCTCCCCGAACACCACATATCCAATGATGAAAATATTATCTTGGAACATCAGGGGACTTGGGTACCCCTCTAAGGTAGCAGCCCTAGGGGATCTTATCATTTTTGAGGAGCCATGAATCATTATGTTACAAGAAACAAAACAAAACCACAAGGAAATGAGTAAAGTCATTGAGCAACAAAGACAATATAGAGGAAGCATTAGTGAGGCAAGAGGAGCCTCAGGAGGAGTAGCAACAATTTGGAACCAAGGTATATGGAACTATATTTCGGAAACAATAAATCAACACTGGATCAAAACAACTCTGGAAAATAAAGTAGATCAGCAAGCCATTATCATCTACAACGTCTATGTGCTGAATCACTGTAGAGATAAGGAAAGCTATTGAAATGATTTAAAAGACAGTCTGGACGCATAAGAAAACACTAACATTATTCTAGGAGGTGACTTTAATTTAATCCTCCACACCAATGAGAAAATGGGAGGCAGTTTTACACCTGATCCATATAGAATACAGTTGGAAAATATCATGTAGGAGCATGATCTTATGGATGTCCCTCCAAAAAACCGCAGATACACTTGGAACAACCACAGGATGGGTGTTGGTAACATCATGGAGCGGTTTGACAGAATTCTCATCAATATTACACTTCTCTCTGCTTTCTCCATTGGATATGCTAACATTCTAACATGCTCTACCTCCGATCACTTCCCAATAACTCTAACGCTGGAAAATCATAGGCCCCTTGGGCCCATCCCATTCAGATATAGTTCTCTCTAGAATGATATACCAGCAGTTGCAGGAATTGTTTACAGCTCTTGGGTCCATCACATGGAAGGATCTCCCGGTTTCATTTGGGAAACAAAATTATGGAAAACAAAACAAGCCATAAAAGAATGGGCTAAAACAAAGTATCAAGAACCAGAGAAGGTAATAAAAGAAATTAAGAATAATCTGGAGAGTATTCAAAAAGCAATAGAGGAAAATGGCCTTTCCCAAAAGAACAAACAATAAGAAAATGAACTCTACTTATAGCTGTATCGAGTTAATAGAGAAGAGGAATCAAAATGGAGGCTCAAGTCGAGACAATTATGGTTGCAAGGGGGTGACAAGAACTCAAATTTTTTTCACAAACAAACGACAGCCAGAAAGATTAGGAATAATGTAAGCTCCATCCTAGATGCTGAAGGTGATAGACAAAGCACTCAGGAGGCCATTCGAAGAGCTGCTACAAATCACTATCAGAACCTGCTAACTGAAATCAGGAGATGAACCTGGACTATTCAACCTGATAAAACCTCGGGACCAGATGGCTTTCCCATTTTCTTTTATCGAGCATTCTGGGGGATTATTAAAAAGGACTTGACAAAAATGCTCAATTGGATCCAACGAAAAGGAAAAATAGGAGGTTATACCAATGCCACTCACCTGGCACTCATCCCCAAAGAAAACATGCCATCTTCCTTTGCTCGTTTTAGGTCCATATCACTCTGTAACTCCTCCTATAAAATCTTGACAAAAATCATTGCTACTCGCCTAAAGCCTTTGCTCCCCTCCCTCATTTTTGAAACTCAAGGGGGATTCTTAGCTAACAGACAAATAACTGATTCCATTTTACTTGTGCAAGAAGCCATCCATTCGAGTCAGCCCATAAACGAGAAAGGGTTTATTCTCAAGCTTGATATAGCCAATGCATTTGATAGATTGAGACACTCCTTCCTCTTGGCATCTTTAAAGAAGATGGGATTTGATGACCGTTTTCTCAACCTCATTCGAGCCTGCATTTCGGGGCCATGGATCTCCCCTCTTGTAAATGGCAGACCTTAGAAGCTTTCCAATCCTCCAGAGGCCACCGACAAGGTTTCCCTCTCTCACCTTATCTCTTTATTTAAATGGCTGAATCCTTCAGCAGGGCGTTGGACTTCAACCGGAGGATTGGATTAATCATAGGAATAAAATTTGGGGATGGGGTCAAGAACATAAATCATTCACAATTTGCCGATGACACCCTGCTGATTGGAGGGGCCTCCACTACAATAGCCAAGCGCTTCAAATCTCTCCTTGATAAATACATGAGCTACTCTGGCGGAATGGTAAATCATTTGAAAAGCTGCATATATGGCTGGAACACAATATTATAGGTGCTTCACAATATTTCCAACATTTTTGGAGTGACATGCAAGTATGATTGGACCCACTTCTCTTACTTGGGCATGCCTGTAAGTGCTATACCTTTGAGAGCAGAAGTCTGGGACACAGTAGTTGACAAAATGAAAAGAAAAGTGCAGCAGTGGGGATCCATTTGGCTCAACCCAGCCAGTCGCCTCACTCTTCTTAAGTCAGGTATATCTTCTCTCCCCCTATATCATTTTACTCTTCTTCAAGCTTCGGCCTCCTTCCATAACAAAATGGAAATTTTCCTCTGCCAATTCCTATGGCAGGGGGGGGGGGGGGGGAATGATAAAAAGAAATTCAACTTGATTAATTGGAAGCAGGTGATCCAGCCCCAAGATCGAGGAGGTCTTGGAATTAGATCTCCTAAATTTCTCAATTTAGCCTTTGGAGGCAAAATTATCTGGAGACTCATTATTGGACTCCCATCATGGTGGAAAAAAGTTCTGGAAATTAAATATATTAATTTTCCTAGACAACAGCTTCTTGACCGAGATATTCCCAATAGAGACTCCTCCAAAATTTGGTGACTATGCAAGAGAGAAATTCCTCTAATCGCTCAAAATACTTCAAAAATCCCCAAGGGAGGTGCAAGCATCAACATTGGAGTTGACAGAATCATGGTTAGCAGCCAATAAACAGACATGGGGGAGTCCACCCTATCCTTTCCTTTCTTGAAAGAACAAACATACATTTCCTGGACCAGATCTCCCAATGGGATCCTCACACTCTTCTTTGGTTAGGTTGGGCCTTCCCAGCCATACCCAATGGCCTTAACGCTATTCTTTCTGCCCTTCAATCCCATTTGCACAGTATAGCCCCTGTCAAAAAGAACGATCTTGATGGGTTTTGTTGGGACCCATCTGGATCCTCTTACACCATCCAAGCTGCTCACCATTACATTTGCAACATCAGCTACCCCATTCCAAGTTGGAACCACTGGAAGGTGGTTTGGAAATCCGAGGCAATTCCAAAAATCAAGCTTTTTCTTTGGACCCTCCTCAAAGGGAAAGTCCTCATGGCCAAAAATTTGCAAAAGAGGGGAATCAATGGTCCCTCTCGCTGTCCTAACTACTTAGCTGCTGAAGAATCAATGCATCATCTCTTTATTGAATGCCCCTTTGCCATCGACTTCTCGAGGAACTTATCTCACAACAATCAAATCCCATGGAACACCCAAAACACCATAGGAGAAATTCTTTACAAATGGAAAAAGAACTACCCCTGGCAGCACAGGAAAAATAACATAGTGAATAGAGTTTGGGATATTCTTCCCCAAAATATGCTATGGAACATTTGGCTGGCACGAAATCGAAAGGTTTTTAAGGACAAGGATTCGACTGTTAGAAGTCTTTGCACCAAAGCAAGGAGTCTTGCCCTCGAGATCATCCCAGTTAAGAATCCTAGAAGTATAAATGTCAGCGATCTCAACATAGAAGAACACATTTTCATTGGACACCTGTCAGACAAAAACACCAGCAATCAGATGGGCAACGTTGCTAGCACCATAAACAACAATGTTTCCCCTAACTGGAAGATCAGGCTAAAAAAGGAAGAATTTGCAATTTGGCTTAAAAACAGCAATAGGCATTATCTCTGTTTCGATGGGCCCTCAAAGTCGAATCCCGGAGTAGCAGGGGTGGGAGGAGTTATATTTAATGCTAATGGGGATAACATCCTGTCATACGAGTGGGGTCTTGGCCACACTTCCAATAATAGAGCAGAAGCCCTGGCCCTTTACCAAGGTCTTATCCAACTTGGGAAGCTTGGTATAGACACAGTCATAATATTGGGAGACTCGGCGATAGTCGTCAGTGCAATGGTTCAGAACAGGGATCTTCCCAATGCTCTCCTTCAGCAGATTATCAAACGGTGCCAAATCTTAGGACATACCATAAAAGACGTGCGATATTATCATATTTTGCGATTGCTCAATAAAACAGCTGACAGTCAAGCCAACAAAGCTTGTGCTAGACCTTTGGGCTGCCTTGTCTGCAATGGCGTGGAATCATTTCAACATTTACCTTGATGAAGAGACCTCCTGGATCCATTCAGATTAACAAATGCGGTATAGACACAACTCACATCTTTGGAGATTTCAGCATTTCAGCTGTTACCGTGATGAAGAGACCTCATGGATCCATTCAGCTAAGCAAACTTGGTATAGACACAACACTTGTATTTTCTGTTGTTCCTTTTCCAAAGGAACGACTCTCCCGTTCCTACTGTTCCTTTTTTGCTGTTCCTTTTCTGCTGTCCCTTTTCTGTTGTTCCTTTTCTGTTGTTCCTTTTCTACTATTCATTTTTTGCTGTTCCTTTTCTGCTGTTCCTTTTTTGCTGTCCCTTTTTTGTTGTTCCTTTTCTGCTGTATTTTCTGCTGTTCCTTTTTTGCTGTTCTTTTTTCCCGATGGTACAGCTCTTGCATTCCTTTGTTGTTCCTATCTAATGGATTGAATCTTGTGTTTTTCTGCTGTTCCCTTTCCAAAAAGAACAGACCTTGCGTTTTTGCTATTCCCCTTTGTTATTTGTCCTCTCACAGGGGCAACACATCTACCTTGGTTCCTGGATTGCAAGGAGGATTGTTTTCACTATTTAGATCTCCAACTAGAGTTGGAGCAGGTCCGAGCCCATCTAAAGGCTCTGGAAGATAAAACCGACAGTCAACATCGTATTGTTAATGAGAAATACACGATGCAAAAGAAAAACACAGCTCCAACAAGTTCGTCAAGCTTGAATCAATTCAGCGCCGACAACAAACTTGAAGAGTCCACTACTCGACACACCAGCCACAGTAATATAGATTGATATGATTTGTAAATGTTGTTATTTATTACAGCAGTTTGTTAGGATTTACCTTTGGTCTTTGGTTTTTAGAAGCCCAAAAGGCAGGATTAAGAAGGAATTTTGTTTAACCTGTGACTCCTTCTTCCCTAGCTCTTCTTGGCACCTCAGCATGTATTTCGGGAGCTCAGTCTCCCTCTCTTTTTCAGATTTATAAAAGCAACCGAATTTGTCAAAAAAAAAAAACAACCAACAATCCGCCAACATTATATGATCAATATTTCACTCTCACTATGAAGCCTAGCAATAACATACACATACATTTGCATACACTCTCATCAACAACTTATACTCACATAATTTGACCAACATCTTACATAACATCTCACAAATGCATTCACTCACACTCAACTAACATTCTTTGCCCAATTTCCACTCTCACTATCGAGCCCTATCAACAACATATACACATACATCTGCATACACTCTCATCATCAACATATACTCACATACTCTAACCAATAACTTACATAACATCTCCAACTCCCAACTCACTTTGCAATCTATAGGAGGCATAGACCCCCATGTTTTTCTTAGGCACCCACCTAAAGGAAGCCACTACTCCTTGACTAGAAAGCCACCACTTGCCTTGAAGGCACCGACCTTCCATTCATTGTGGACCTTGATTTCATACATTTTCGTAATGGATCCATAACCCTCTCCCCGCTCAAACTCATGAATAAACCCCGGTTCAACAACTAATAATCCACCAACATTCTTTTCTCAACATTTCACTCTCACTGTCAAGGCCTTGCAACAACATACACACATACATTTACATACACTCTCATAATCAACATATACTCACATAGTTTGACCAAAATATCACATAGAATCTCAGAAATTGATTGACTCACACTCAACTATACATTGCATAGACAACATCCACATACTCATACTGGAAACCTTACTAAGCCATATAACACACTAGCACTAGCAGTAGTAGCTTTTTTCTAACAACACATTAGAAATATTATACATTTAGTTCACTATTAAACCCCAGCTGCAACAATATGGAAATACATAAATAGTAACATAGGTTCAGCAATGATTAAATCACTTAAGCATCATACTTTATCACAACATCCCTCATGCATACAACATGAAATTAGCCATCATATATATATATATATATATTTACCCTTACTCTGCCATATACATACTAACATAAAAAACATACACACGTTATAATACCCCTGCCAGTTTATGATGTAAAAATTTGTACCTTGTTATTAGGTTGGTGAGCCAAAGACAAATTTTGCAGGCATGTAGGCCTATGTGCTTATGTTTTATATATTTTATGGGCTAAATTTATCATTCTTATTTTTTAGTTTTTGTTATGTGGCTGAAGGGTCAGGATTGTAAATACAATGTAACTGATGTACATATCCTTATAATAAAATCACATAAAATAGGTTGGTTGTGGAACAGGCTCATCCAAAAAGGGTTTATGGAAGTACTATAATGGAGTAGTACCACCGAAATAAGGCACTTACCAAAGTCCCCTATCCAATTGCAGGCCTTCTTTAGAAATCATGTTAGCAACCCGATTTTGTTCCCTGTAAACATGTTGAACAAACAAGGAAACAAATGCAGCTTTCAGTTGAATAATATCAAGAAAAATATGAGAAAGATATATAGTATGACACACTTGGGTTGAGTTAACCCAATTCACCACCAAGAGCGAATCCCCAAATATATGAAGACGATCAAAACCATTTTTCAATGTGGAGGTCAACAAGGATCTGCTAGTTAATAACTCAACCCATTTTTTTAGCTCCTCCCAATAACCATACTGATATGTGAATAAAACTACTCTATGAGATGTCAGACAAAGCCACCGCCATAAGAAGCTCCACCATCTTGTGAAGCCCCGTCAAAATATCCCTAGGGAAAATTGACATCAGGATACTCAAGAAGGACAGAATGAATACAAGCCATAGATTGAGACTGAGTATAGTTCTCAAGGATAGAAAGGCAATCAATGGTCATCTGAACTAGGAAAGAAAGGTAGTCCTAGAAAATCGCCTGATTATGAGCGATCCCAATACCTCATGAAATAACGAGAGGTAAGTACCAGAATGTTCAAGTGGCTCGGTCATCATTTTAACCCATCCAAATATCCTGAAAAGATGCTCCCTCCCACCTACAAATAACTCCAAAAACACTACAACAAGTTGACCACACAATTTTAGTGAAAGGGCAATGAACAAAAAGATGATGAATAAATTCCTCACTGTTCCTGCAAAGTGTACACCATATCGACCCAATTTTGTGTCCCCTCTGCAACACATCCTTAGTGGGAACCTTATCCATGAGAATGAACCAAGTGATTTTTTTATTTATTTGGAAGGACATTTTACAAGCCACATAATCTGCCACCACCATAATGAAGCATTATCCTGAGCCATCCAGTTCAAATGTATATACCCATATTTTTGTGTGTACACACCATGTGCATTACCAGTCCATACGAGGACATCCTCATCATTTGAGATTCTAACATGTGAAGAGTACAAAGAATTTATGTAAACAACCCATTATATTCAAAAATCACCCCACAATTGTAGACTCATAGTTGAAAGACATTGTGATGTAGGAAATTGTTCTCTCTGCGGATAGAGGCAACCCCTCTAGCCCTAGAGTGGGTCTAGTCACAAACAAGGACAGATCAACAATAGCTTTCCTTAAACAGTCATATTTGGAGGCCTACCTCAACTGGTGGTCGATGGAGTTCCGTTGCGCTGCTCCAGCTTCTGCTTCATTCTCCTAATGAGTAATCAACCTGAAACAATGCAAAGGAAATACAACAAAGCACGTAACCGGAACAACAATGATCTATTTACTCAAAAAGTCAAGAAGTCATGAGCTATCAAGTACATTACATACAAGACATAGGAAAACATCATTGATTACATTAATTATGAAATAAGAGTAAGCTTACAACCAAAGGCTTGACGTCATAAGCCTGCTCAGAAGGGATCCAGCCAGCATGTTCCTCAAGCATTCACTCTTTGAAGATGGATCTCCCAACACAAGTCTCTCTCACTCACCAGTTTTACACAAGAATAAGGGCACTTCACAAACTTCCTCAAGCTATCGAAAATCCCACACTTGTCACACTCACACCAGCTATCTAGCAAACTCACAAACACTAACAACAATATTAGCAACCATCCCAAAGACTAAGAACTCCAAACTAGCAGCACATAGCAATGGTGGGAGTTTAAATAGGAGAAGGAGTCTCCATGAAAGGTGGGAGAGTGAGCTTATCTCCAAGGAAGGTAGCACAAATGACGGAACAACCACGCCAGAGAAAGGAGGGTGACATAAACTAGGCCAACAATCAGGTCTGGAGTCATCTAGAAGGCTGATTGTTGGAACAAATTCACCCAATCTGGATCATCGCGGGCACATAACTGGCCTTCCGTGCTGACATCGCTATTGAATAACGTAGCTAGTCAGGTCATCGCAGAACTTTACAAGTGACAATTGTGCTGGCACATAAAAGCCGACCATCACAGGAATCAGGTGTACTTCTGTGATTGCAGCGCTTCTAGGTTGTTTTGGGGCGCCCTTCAGCACATTTATTTAGCCAACAGATGCGATGAGGCAGAAACCTTTGGAAAAGTGGGTCATTTGGCAACATCAGAGAGCATTTGTCCTACATGAGCATGTATGACTTGGACACATGACACAGTAGGAAGACTGGAGTGAAGACAGTGACAAATTACTGTGTAACAGATGCCCCCTAAAGTATGAAGCCTGAGAGAGAGGGAGGGGTGAAATGCTTTACGAAACTGACTGAGCTGGAACACCATCTGGAAGAACCTGCACGCAAGTACAACTAATATCTCTGATGATGAATTACATGTAGTCTAGGCATGGGCGCATCCATCCAAAAGACATACGAAATAGGTTTGTGGTATGGACGTAGCCATCTAGCTAATGAGACCATGATAATGATAAAGGTATGGTCACAGCCATCCATGAAGACTCAGGTATGGTCGCAACCATCCATCATTGAGTCATGTAATCATAAACCAATCCAAGCAGCCCGAACATGTGTAATCTAAGTTCGGGGTATTGAACCCATCCGATCATAGTACAAATCCTAACATGCGAATAGATGTGCTGAAGTCGAGCATGATAGAACATTGGTTGATTACTGGTCAATGATGAAAACCGTTAACAAGCGCGAGAGAAACCACTAATAATGCCAATGGCTCTCAAGGTACTGTCTAGCACAATCCACGAAGTGTGAAGAAGGAGCTGAAGTCAAACACTCATGGAATCACCCAATCGATGACCAATGATGAAAGTCAACTGTTAGGTGTGAAGAACTTGCCATTGAGGCATGCAAGCTCTAAGGTACCAAAGGGGATCTCTAGATCAATCTCTTGGATAATGAGCTGATGTCGACAGGAGACGACCCGTCGCTGGAGGGCCATAATGTTTCCCCATTAACGACACGAGATAAGGAACAAGTGGTAGATGGCGAAACAGAGTATCAAAGGAGAAGAAGAGGGTGTAAACTGCAGGAGGATTATACTCTTGAACATGTCGGCGACACGACACCGGAGGGTGGCAGCATTCAGGCACCAAGGGATCAGAGGCTCGATAGAGACAGCATGAATCAGATGGAATGAGGCTAAATGACAACCCAAACCCGTGGAAGGCCAAATGATGATGTATGGATGTCCCAACCCGACAAGAAGCAAAAACTGTCGATGTTCAAGAGTGACTAGCTGCCATAGACAATCAATGATAAACCTGTTGTTGGGTCCAACCTAGTAATAGTTTAACGAGCCTTAGGAAGGAGAAGCTCGAGTCTCATCATGGTGACGAGTCCAATGTCGTCAGGGTTTAACGAGTCTGACATAGGTAAAACTCAGAGTCTTTTTCATGTTTAGAGAGTTTGAAAAAGACATGGAAAAGAAAACTCCAAGGGGGTCCTTTTTCGTAAATTTGTGTCTCTCGAGCCCGAAAAAGTATAAAACGATACTCGAAAGAACCGCTCGATCATTATGATCGAGGAATACTTTTCGTAACTAGTGACTTCAACCCGAAAAAGTAGAAAAGTGGTCGGAAGCACGTCGTTTCGTAACCGATAACGAGCTTGAAACGACAAAGGCCTGGCAATCTTTTTGTGTTTAAACGGTCAGAAAAGAGCTTAAAGGCAACCACCTCTCGTTTCTTTTAACGAGTCAAGAGGAAAACTCGGCTATCTTTTCATTTTTCAAGTTGGAAAAGAGCTTAAAGATGACTTTTCGGGATCAAGTGCTCACGAAACTGTCATAATTCCACTACCTGAAGCTCTGCACAAAAACACGTCACACGTAAACCCATTTGAGATAATATGAACAATATACATAAAGATATAGGTAAAAACCATATTTTGACTATCCATGTGGCAAAACAATGAGAAAAAACCCACATTTATAAAATGTAATTTTTAAATTTCCAAAAATTACTATAAATAGGGGTTAATCCAACCATTTTTACCATAGTTACTGTTCATTGCACTGTGGAGCATTTTGGAGCACCGAAGTTGGCGAGTGAAATTCGACCTTGTTCGTCCATCATTCACCCCGAAACTTGTTCCAGGTAAGTAGTCCTTGTCCTGCGCTCCAATTTCATACCTTTTTCACGCATTTTGAATGTTGAATGTGTTAATTTGGGCGAGTTTTTGAACCGAGCTCCGCCGCTCGGTCATCGTGGCTATAGCCTTCGGGTCCGCGATGGCCGAAAAAATTAACACATAGCGCGCTCCGATCATCGCGGAAAAGTGGTGTACTTCCGCAATGATCACGAAAAAAATGAACTAGAGACCTCGCGTCATCACGTCTATTTTTAAAACAGACGCGATGACGACACGAACTTATGATTTTTGCAAATTACGCATCAAAATTTGATAACCGAAGCGCTAATCCAATTTTTCTCGTCATGCAGGTGACAATGGCGTTTGTTTGGCAAGAGCGAATGCATGATGACAATGACATAGAAGCTTTCGCCGATGTGGGGTGCCAAAATGCATTACGAGCATGCAGATTGCTCAAATTCTTCCTAACTCCGCATCTCCGATCACAACCTGATTTGCTGGAGCTACTGATTAGGGCCTGGAATCCCACAGATGGGAAATTCATCATCCGAGGCCGAGATATCGAGTTTGACACTACAGACATATATTTTTTGACCGGGCTGTCCCGTCGTGGTGAGAAGCCCATTCTGGAGGGGCAGTGACCTGGGGGTGATTCCTTAGAGATGCTGATGGCTCAAGTGTGCCCACGGGCACGCAAGACAAGGAGTGGGAAGGTGGCAATCCCAACAGTGGACGATGTGGTCCTTCGTGCTATGATTTTCATGGTGACACGGGCAGCGGGCTCCCAAGCCCAACATGAGGCTTCGAAGACCCATCTCTGGCTAGCTCTCGAGTGTCTCAATCCCACCATGTTTAACTGGGTAGAGACAGTGACGGTGAACATGAAGAGGCAACTCACCAACTGCCGTCGAGGAGAGACGAAGCATTTTGGTTATGGATCCATCTAAGTCCCGCTCATGTTGGAGCGGGTGCCGGCACTGCATTTACAGGACATGGATTTGGATTTACCCAGGTGACGTGAGACAAGGGCCACACGATGGGCTCACGTCATGCCACGAGGAGGTGGCGGACGACCGGTGGCATGGGCGACATTGTTCCGAGAGTGGCTGGAGCACTAGATGATCTTCGTGGAGGATTGGCCATATGCCGGCATGGACTTCCGCGGAAATCCTGACATGCAGCTACCCGTCGGAGAGCAGTGGGATGATGGTGGTAAAACACTTGATCATATTTTTTACATTTTTATTTTTATGATGTTTTTTGGTTTTTCCATGTATATGTCCTAATGATGAATGCTATGGTATGCAGATGTAGGACCAGTGAGACCTGTCGGGCTGGCTCCATAGGCGCGGAGGGATGCACGGGGCATTGGAGCACTAGCCTTGGCTCCTCCAGTTGATGATACGGTGGAGACAGTGACCCAAAACCTTTAGGGTATCACAACAGGGATTCTAGAATACATGGCGATCGAGGAGGTCCCCAAAGCGTTCCAGATCCACACAGTAGGAGTGGAACCCAGGATGCACCGCCTGTTGAGGCGGGTGACACGAGCAGTGGTATGCTATAGAGAGCATAACCCACCATAGTAGACACCTAGGTTTTTATTTCCTACTGGTGATTTTTTGAGAGACATGTGTCTCAAATGTATGGAGAACACAGACTCTATTTGGACATGTACACTTATTTTTGAACGCCTTGGTGCGCCACATGATATATATATATATATATATATATATATATATATATATATATATATATATATATATATCTATTCCTATGGTCTATTATTGTGTTTTACATGCTTCTTGTATGCTGTTTTCATTACATGTTTCACAAATGTCTATCTAATACATGATTAGCCAATGCATCAGTTAGCGTGTTTAGTCGTCGTGGAATATGCTGATATGTAATGAAATCAAAATTCCTCTCTAACAATTTAACACGTAAATACAACCTTAAAATCTGTTGGTCTCTGACGGAATATCGCCCATTGAGATGGTGGACGACAAGCTGAGAGTCCAAGTTCACAACCAATGCACGAATACCGAGATTAATTGCCTCGGCCAGTAACTCAATCACAACACTATATTCAGCGACATTGTTTGTGGTACAACCTAAAAAAACACCTTGAAGGTCTATCAACTCACCATGAGGATCGTAGATCACCCATGCCGCAGAGGACAAGTTGCGGGTACTGCGGCAGGCACCATCGGCGAAACCAACGTAAGGTGCACTAGAAATCTGCACAAGAAGAAAAAGACACAATAAGCGGCAATCACGCCTACACACCAAGCCAAAAACATGAAAACACACACACACCATACCTGCTAAAAACACACGTATGTACAAACCAAAGTGCATGGAATTCACACATAGTACTTTTTCAAGTAAAGCCCATTTCAGGGCTTATCGAGAGGATTCCCTTCATAATCAGTTAGCTCGTAGGCCCCTTTCTGCAAAACTCTCTTTACAATGTAAGGCCCGAGCCACATGGGCTCGAGTTTGCCTGCCTCCAGCTTATCATTCGCTTGATCTTAGAGCAGGACTAAATCTCCCTCAACAAAAGAAAGAGGATGGACAGTATGATCGAAGTGATTTTTCACTCTCTTCTTCTGTGCTTCGATAGCTAGAGAGGCTAGCCGATGGGTCTCGTCTAGCCGTTCTAGGTAAATAAGGTGTTCTTATACCGGAGTAATGTTGGGGAGTAATTCGACGACCAATTTCAAAGAAGGGATCTCGCACTCGATTGGAAGGGTAGCCTCCAATCCATAAACTAATTGAAATGGAGTGAAACCGGTGGCATCCTTCACAGAGGTTCGGTAGGCCCATAAGGCAGAGAACAACATCAAGTGCCAGTTAGACTTGTGCATGCCAACAATATGCTGAAGCATCGTAACTAGAACCTTGTTGATGACTTCTATTTGGCCATTGGCCTGAGGATAGTATGGAGTCGAACTATCAGGCCGCAAGCTTAGCTGGGTTGTTAGCTCGGTCATCATGTGATTACGGAAATGCTTCCCGTGATCAGTGACGATAGCCTGAGGGACTCCGAACCATGAAATAACACGATTAAACAAAAATTGTATGCTGTGTGACCGTCTTCAGATAATGTGGGCATCGCCTTGGCCCATTTTGTGAAGTAATCAACGACAACAATAATATACCCATGCCCCCCGGCTGAGCGAGGGTTACAAGTTGTATAATCAATGCACCATTTTAAAAAAGGGCCAACAGTAACAACAGGGTGCAATGGAGCGGGCGGCGCACGCATCTTCCACTGGTAGATCTGGCACTCATGACAGGAGCAGACGGCAAGAATGCAATCCTTGAAGATGGAAGGCTAGAAATAACCGGCGCGGAGGATCTTTTGAGTAGTAGCATATCCAGACATGTGAACACCACAGGCGCCAGAATGGCAGTCATTCAAAACTCGCTCAACTTCCTCGAATGTTAAGCATCAGCGGAGAACAGAGTCAGCGCTGAGACGGTACAGGGTGTCCCCAATGATACGATAGGGTTGAGACTCATGACAAATCTGTCGCCGAGCATCCTTAGACACATCGGAACGAAAAGAGGACGTCTACAGATAAGCAATGATATCCCCATACCAGAGATTGAGGATGCTAATTAGGAATAGAGTTTCGTTTGGGATATGGTCCTCTGACCGAGAGGGCGCGGTAGGAGATGGAAAAGAGCAAATTAACTCAGCAAAGACAAGGGATTTCTTGGACTTGGAGGATAACGATCCACTTCGAGTACTTGCTCCCCAACAGAGTCGCCAATTTGTGATGCAGGAAAGTGTTCCCTCTGCGGACAGAGGCAACCCATCTAGCCCTAGAGTGGGTCTAGTCACAAACAAGGACATATCAACAATAACTTTCCTTAATCAGTCATAGTTGGAGGCCTACCTCAACTGGTGGTCGATGGAGTTCCGTTACGCTGCTCCAGCTTCCGCTTCCTTCTCCTAATGAGTAATCAACCTGAAACAATGCAAAGGAAATACAACAAAGCATGTAACCGGAACAACAATGATCTATTTACTCACAAAGTCAAGAAGTCATGAGCTATCAAGTACATTACATACAAGACATAGGAAAACATCATTGATTGCATTAATTATGAAATAAGAGTAAGCTTACAACCAAAGTCTTGATGTCACAAGCCTGCTCAGAAGGGATCCAGCTAGCATGTTCCTCAAGCATTCACTCTTTGAAGATGGATCTCCCAACACAAGTCTCTCTCACTCACAAGTTTTACACAAGAATAAGGGCACTTCATAACCTTCCTCAAGCTATCAACAATCCCACACTTGTCACACTCACACCAGCTATCTAGTAAACTGACAAACACTAACAACACTATCAGCAACCATTCCAAAGACTAAGAACTCCATACTAGCAGCACATAGCAATGGTGGGAGTTTAAATAGGAGAAGGAGTCTCCATGAAAGGTGGGAGAGTGAGATTATCTCCAAGGAAGGTAGCACAAATGACGGAACAACCATGCCAGAGAAAGGAGGGTGACATAAACTAGGCCAACAACTAGGTCTGGAGTCATTTGGAAGGCCGACTGTTGGAATAAATTCGCCCAATCTGGATCATCGCGGGCACATAACTGGCCTTCCGTGCTGACATTGCTATTGAATAACGTAGCTAGTCAGGTCATTGCAGAACTTTACAAGAGACAGTTGCACTGGCATATAAAATCTGACCATCGCGGGAATCAGGTGTACTCCCGCGATGGCAGCGCTTCTAGGCTATTTTGGAGCACCCTTCAGCGTGTTTATTTAGCCAAAAGACACAATGAGGCAGAAACCTTTGGAAAGTGGGTCATTTGGCAACATCAAAGAGCATTTGTCCTACATGAGCATGTATGACTTGGACACATGACATAGTAGGAAGACTAGAGTGAAGATAGTGACAAATTACTGTGTAACAGACATCCGTAGCACCACAGGGAAGTGTGCCTCAGATTGTTATTGTGTGCGAGTTGAGAAATGCCTCGATCTCCAAGCCGACCATTCAACTCTAAAGATAAAAAAGGGTTGGTACCACTGCCTGCCCATGGGTTCATACCCAACCAAACCTTTTCACCATTTCCAATCCTCTAAGCCAAACCAGAAGAGGTCACATGAAATGAGTTTAAAATTGCCCACCAAAAAACATAAAAATTAGATCTGGGAAAATGTTGATGATGAATACATTCCTCTAGAGAATGTGGGACTAAGTATTTTTGAGTGATAACCCGAGTCCATAGACAATGTGATGCAATGATTTTCAAACCACACTTTGTAGCTAGTGCCTTTGAGAATAGAATTTTTTTTTTTAAACTTGAGCCACCAAGGAGTTTTGGCACTACATTGTGAGACCATTTGATCCATGGGAGGACAAAATACTCCCAAGATCCCGCCCAAAAAAAAATGAAACATAGTCTACGTGCTTGTTCCAAAACCCCTTTAGGTATCCATGCCAGAGACATCCAATAAACTAGAATAGCCTCAAGCATAGTTTCTACCAAAAACTATATGCCCTACCCTTGAGAGCCAATGAAAAATCCAAATCATTCCTCCCAATCTAATCTATAATTTTTCTTTGCCTTATTTGACCCATAATTTTAGCCCTCTTGAAGCTAGTAGTTACCCCAAAATTTTGGCCTGTACAATTTCCAAAAAATTCTACCCCCTGCAATAGAACTACCATTAAAATTGTGAACCAAAAGAGAGATAATTTATCCACATGTGTGAGCTTGAGAGGAGATATAAAGGGATGCAATTTGTCTTTTTTTATCCTCCTTATCCTTCTTGATCCTTTTTGAGATGCCCATAAAATGTCTTCTTGAGAAAGTGTAAATTTTGTGCCAATAGAATGAACCCGAGTTGCCTTTATATAGTGACATTCTGGGTCGAATTGGTGTGTCTTTTCCCCCGGGATGACTTGACTTGGAGGGAGGTTGACTTGACAAAATTGGAGCCAAAATTTTCAATTTCAAAATTAAATTTTTCTTTTTTAAAAAGTCATAATGGGACTTCAACTCAAAATATATTTTCTTTTGACTCTAGCATTTAAAATATGCTTTACAATAATCAATACAAATACACATAGTGGTCAAATATACAATATTAATATTGACAATAGTTACAAATTCAACATGATCAAGCAAAGGTATTGCAACGTGTAAGGCTTTATGCATGGTATGACAACTTGCAAGGCATTACAATGCACAATGTGTTGGAAATATTTGGGGGGGGGGGGTGTGAGTTAGTATAGTGCTATTTGAATAATATTATTAACTTTTTACCAATTTATTAAACAATTAACTGAACCATTAACTAACCAACAACATAGAATATCAATGATAGATCTAAACAAACCACAACATAAGAATCAACGCATATGGACACGAGAGATTTTAGGTGTAAATCTATAAAGGGAAAAAACCACCATCTTATTCTTCTCTTATGCTCAAATTTGATTACCTAAATATACTGGCACCCACCAACATGTAAGCACCAACCTAAAAGATATGCAAGCACCCACTCACTCCAATATTTGACTTGATGGAAGCACCCACTTCCAAACCTTTATGTAGGCACTCATTTGTTGAAGGCACTGACCTCCAATGAGATGTAGGCGCCGACCTTATTGGAATCACCCACTCCCAACTCACTTTGCAAACACAGAGCTGCTAGAGGCACCAACCTCCACGTTGATCTCAAGCACCAACATGAAGGAAGCCATTACTCCCTAGATAGCAATCCACCACTTGACTTGAACCTTTTATTCACTTTGGACCTTTCTTTCATACATTTTCATACTGGATCCACAACCATCTCTCTGATCAAACTCATGAATAAAACCTGGACCAACAACTTACAATCCTCCAACATTCTATGCTCAACATTTCAATCTCACTGTGAAGTCCTAGCAATAGCATACACACATACACTCTCATCATCAACATATACCTAGATACTATGACTGACAACTTACATAGTATCTCACAAATGCATTCGCTCACACTCAACTAACATTCTCTCCTCAATATTGCACTCTCACTATCAAGACCTTACAACAACATATACACATACATCTGCGTACACTCTCTTCATCAACATATACTCGCATACTCTAACCCACAACTTACATAACATCTCACAAGAGCACCCACTCCCAACTTGTTTTGCAAATATAGATCCTCTAGAGGCACCACCCCCCATGTTTTTCTTAGGCACCCACCTAAAGGAAGCCACTACTCCTTAACTAGAAAGCCACCACTTTCCTTAGAGACACCAAACTTTGATTCACCGTGGACCTTTATTTCATACATTTTCATACTGGATCCACAACCATATCTCTGCTCAAATTCATGAATAAAACTTGGTTCAACAACTAACAATCCAACAACATTCTTTGCTGAACATTTCAATCTCACTATCAAGCCCCAGAAACAACATACACACATACTTCTACATAGTACACTCTCATTATCAACATATAATCACATACTTTGACCAACAGCTTACATATAATCTCACAAATGCATTCACTCACACTCAACTATACATGGCGTCAAAAACATCCACATAATTAGGCTGGCAACCTCACTAAGCCATCTAAGGCACTAGCACTCGCAGTAGTAGCTTTATTCTAACAACACATTAGCAATATTAAACATTTACTTTCACTGTCAAACCCTAATTGCAACAATATGGAAATACATGAATAGTAACATAGGCTCAACAATGATAAGCTCACTTAAGTTTTATACTCTATCCTAACAGCAATCATGCATACAACATGAACATAGCCATCATATATATATATGTATATATATATATATATATATATATTGTTACCCTTTTCCATATACACACTAATATCAACAACATACATGCATTATAATACCCCTTCCAATTTATGATGTAAAAATGTGTACCTTTATATTAGGCTGGTGAGCCGGAGATAATTTTTGCAAGCATGTAGGCCTATGTGTTTATGTTTTATATATTTTATGGGATAACTTGCTCATGCTTATTTGCTGGTTTTTGTTATGTGGATGAAGGACTAGGATTGCAAATATAATGTAACTGATGTATATATCCTTATAATAAAATCATATAAAATAGGTTGGTTTTGTAATAGGCTCATCCAAAAAGGGTCGATGGAAGTATTGTAATGGTGTAGTACCACTAAAAGCAGTCACATGCCAAAGCTCCATATCCAATTGCATACCTTCTTTAGAAAGCCTTTTTAACAAGTTGCTTTTGTTCCCTGTAAACATGTTGAACAAAAAAGGAGACAAATGCATCTTTCAGTTGAATAATATCAAGAAAAATATGAGAAATAGATATAGTAAGACACACGGGTTGAGTTAACTAAATTCACCACCAATAATGAATCCCTAAATATTTGAAGATGATCACAACTTTTTTCCAATGTAAAGGCCAACAAGGATCTGCTAGCCAATAACTTAACCCAGTTAATTGAGCCCCTCCCAATACCCATGCTGATATGGAAATAAAATTGCTTAGTGAGATGTAGGACAAAACCATTGCCACAAGAATCCCCACCATAATTATGAAGCCCCATTGAAATATCCCTAGGGAAAATTGAGATTAGGAGACTCAACAATGACCAAACATCTCCAAGCCATAGGCTAAGATCGAGGATAGTTCTTAGGGATAGAAAGACAATCAATGGTCATATGGACTGGGAAAGAAAGGGAGTCCTTGAAAATCTCTTGATTGTGAGTGAGCCAAATACCCCATGAAATAATGAGAGGTAAAGACCATAATTTTTAAGTGGCTCGGTCATCATTCCAACCACTCCAGATAACTTAAAAAGATGCTCCCTCGCACGTAAAGATAACTCCTAAAACATTGTAGCAAGTTGACCACACAAGTTTAGTGAAAGGGAAATGACCAAAAAGATGAGGAATAAATTCCTCATTGTTCCTACAAAGTGTACACCATCTCGGTCCAATTTTGTGTTTCCTTTGAAACACATCCCTGGTGGGGACCTTATCCATGAGAATGAATTAGGTGAAAATTTTTTATTTGGAAGGGCATTTTGCAAGCCACGAAACCTACCACCACCATAACGAAGCATTATCTTGATCTGTTCGGTACAAATATATATACCCATATTTTAGTGTGTACATGCCATGTGCATTACTAATCCATAACAAGACATCCTCAACATTCAAGATTCTAACATGTGGAGAGTACAAATCATTTATGTAAACCACCCATTCCCTTCGAAAATCACCCCACAACTTCAGATTGACAGCTGAAAGCCATCCTTGTACCACAAGGAAGTGTGCCTCAGATTATTAATGTGTGAAAGTTGAGAAATACCTCAATTTATGAGCTAGCTAATCAACACTCGTGATAAAACAATGGTTGGTACCACTATCTTCCCATGTGTCCATACCCAACCAAAATGTTTCACCATTTCCAATCCTCCAAGCCAAACTATAAGAGATCACATGAAATGAGTTTAAAATTTCTTGCCAAACAACAAAAATATTACATTTAGGAAAATGTTGAAGGCAGATCCATTCCTTTAGAGAATACGGGACTAAATAGTTTTGAATGATAACCCGACTCCATAGGCTATGTGATGCAATGAGTCACCAACCATACTTTGTAGCCATTTCCTTTGAGAATAGAAAAATGTTTTTTAAACCCAAGCCACCAAGGAGTTTTGGCACTGCAATGTGAGACCATTTGACCCATGGGAGGACAAAATGATCCTAAGATCCTTCCCACAACAAATTGAAACATATTCTACATGCATGTTCCAAAACCGCTTTAGGGATCCATTCTAGAGACATTCAATAAACTGGAATAGCCTGAAGCACAATTTTTATGAAAACCGTATACCTTACCCTTGAGAAAAAATAAAAAGTCTAAGTCATTCATCCCAATCAGATCTAGAATTTTTCTTTGCCTTATTTTACCTAGAATTTCAACCCTCTTGTAGCTAGTAGTTACCCCATAATTTTGGTTGTTGTAATTGCGTAGAATTTCGACCCCCTACAATAGAACTTCCTCGAAAAACTGTGAACCATAAGAGAGAGAATCTATCCACACATAGTAGCTTGAGAGAGAGATAGAAAGGGACACAATTCATCTTCTTTTTCATCCTCCATGTCCTTCTTGATCTTTGTTGAGATGCCCAAAAAATGCCTTCTTATGGAAGTGTGAATTTTGTGTCAAGAGAATGAACTCGAGTTGCCTTTGTATAGTGATATGTTGGGTCGAATGGGTGTGTCCTTTTCCCCCGACTGACTTGACTTGGAGGGATGCTGAATTGACAAAATTAGAGCCAAAAATTTCAGTTTCAAAATTCAAATTTTCTTCTTTTAGAAGTCAAATAGTGATTTTGACTCAAAATATATTTTCGTTTCACTCTAGCATTTAAAATATGCTTTACAATAATCAATACAAATACATCTAGTGGTAAAAAATACATTATTAATATTGATCATAGTTACAAATTTAACACGCTCAAGCAAAGGTATTGCAAGTTGTAAATTATTCATTGGCAACTTGTAAGGGTTTATGCATGGTATGTCAACTTGCAAGGCATTACAATGTATAGTGTGATGGAAAATTGGGGGCGAGGTGTGAGTCAGTATAGTTCTATTTAAATAATCTTATTAACTTTTTACCAATTTATTAATCAATTAATTTAACCATTAACTAACTAACAACATAGAATATGAATGACAGATCTAAACAAACCACAACATAAGAATCAACACATATGGGTGCAAGAGATTTTAGGTGGAAACCTAGAAAGGGATAAAACAATCATCCTCTTCTTCTCTTATGCTCAATTTTTATTACATAAATATATTGGCACCCACCAACATGCAAGCACCAACTTGCGATAATGAAACCATACATTCTCTACAAGCTACGACCTGCTGGAAACAACCACTCCTAACCCACTTTGCAAACACAGATCTGCTGGAGGTAACAACCCCCATGTTGTTCTCAGGGACCCACCTGAAGGAAGCCACTACTCCTCGACTAGCAATCCACCACTTGCCTTTAAGGCACTGACCTTCGATTCATTATGGACCTCACTTTCATACATTTTCAAACTAGATCCACAACCATCTCTCTTATCAAACTCATGAATAACCCTGAATCAATAAGTAATAATCCGTCAAAATTCTATGCTCAACATTTCACTCTCACCATGAAGCCCCAACAATAGCATAGAAAAACACACATCTACATACATTCTCATCATCAACATGTACTCACATACTCTGACCAATAACTTACATAGCATCTCACAAATGCATTCACTTACACTCAACTAACATTCTCCACTCAATATTTCACTCACTATAAATACCTAGGAGTAGCATATACACATACATTTTTATATAGTCTCCTCATCAACATATACTCACATACTCTAACCAAAAACTTACATAGCTTCTCACAAGAGCACCTACTCCCAACTCATTTTGTAAATATAGATCTGCTGGAGGCATCAACCCCCATGTTTTTCTTAGGCACCCACTTGAAGGAAGCCACTACTCCTTGACTAGAAATCCACCACTTGCTTTGTAGGTACCTGTTAGCCTTGTGGGAAAATGGTCCAAAAATGGAACCAAATATGCTCTTTAACACTCCCAAAGTCTTCAAAGTTTATCTAAGGATCATTCAAAAATCCCAACAGTCGCATGCCAAGAGCCCTTGGAAGGGCAGAAAAACACTATCGGGAAGCTAAAACACATTAAAACAGTCAAAAAACCAAGTATGGCAGGCTTGAGCTGAGCAATGCACAACAGCCGTTAGATCTGACTGATCAACGGCCCAGATCTAAGCGGTTAATCGCAATTAGCGCTGCAGAGAGGACTACTTAAGGATGGGTGCAAGACACCCCCGATCAGCGATCTCCGATGATTGGATTGGTGGGTTGCAATCGGTGGAGACAGGCTGGTGGAATAAGCCTAGGCACGAGTGATATGCGATTGTGATTAGATCGCATCGCTATATCGCAGCACCAAGGGGAGGGACCTTTACACATTAATATGAGTGATGCGATAAATCCCAGATCTGAAAGGGTTCAGGAATGATATTATATAATATTTCAGGTCCGCAGGAAGCCGATTTTTAATGCTTTTTCAATGTATTTCGTTATATAACGAAATACAAAGGGAAGATTAGGTTTGCAATATGCGATAAGACCCAAACCCAAAAGGGTCTCGGAAGGGAAATATATAATTTTTGAAGTCCGAAGGGAGCTATTTTCATGTGATTTTCACGATTTTTTGTATTTTTAGAATACAAAGAAAATACATAGGAAATAGGTTGTGTGCGTGTTGTAGGGAAAAGTATCCGACTCGGATGACCCTAACCCACTCTAAGGTTGACAGTTCCTTAGCAACAACTGTAAAGCAAACTACTGAAAGCTTTCTTCTTTATGAAAGCAAAAGAGAATGGAGGAAGCACTAACCGTTGCCTTGCGCTTAATGTCGAATCCAGACTCTCCTCTTTGGCCGCTTGCTCCTAGCTCTTTGTCCTTCTGCTCGCTCAGATGCAATGAGATCCTGCAAAACAACAAAGAAGGAAACTACAAGAGGCATGCAATCATAAATGGTTCATGGATTAGTGTAAACCAAACATGCAATCATCACAATACATAATTGAAACAAGAGCACATAGAAGAACCTCAATAGCTTTTATTAATGAAGAAATAAAGGTTCTGAGAGGATTACAACCATTGCAGGCTCCAACCCAGCAACACCTCCCAACAGAAAGAATTGCTCTTCTTCACCTCTCTCAAACAATCACCCAATAACTCAAGAATGAAACCAACAGCATAGCATTACTTTGCACAAAATTCCAGCCTCTTGAGCTCAAAGGAGAGAGCTCAATATATAGATGAATTGAGAAAGGATGAGTCAGCTTGCAACTGATGTGTAGCTGCCTTGTGTCCTCTCTTTCTTAAGTTAATCTTTAGTTGATCTTCAGTTCTTGAGTCCACTTGGTGAACCTTGCTTCCACTTGGAGAAACAAAGCCTCTGACTCATCACAAGGTGAAATACCTGATCCAAGTGTCAATTTTGGAAGATTCCAAAGCTATGACTCACTCTGCCACATGTCCAAACTCGCCCAACGCAGGTGGGCTTTGTTCTGCCTGCTTTGCAACGCAGGTACACCATGGAGCAGTTGTGTTTCAGCGCAGAAACCCAGTGGAGCACCTGCTTTGATTTCAGGATTGCTTGTTTTTGAGTGTTTTTAGGTGGAGAACTGATCTGAGAGCTGTTGGTTTGCTGACCTTGTTCCTCTAGGGGTAGGAACATCATGTTTAGGGAACTTTGGATCCCTTGGATTATTGACAATTCATGCTTGTTGCTGTAAGGCACAAAATTGTCTATAACAGATGCCCCCTAAAGTATGAGGTCGTTTATCGGGTGAAATGCTTTATTGAGAGGATCCGAAGTTCATTCAATCTGCTGAGAAGTGTCCTGTAATAAGATACAATACAATACATTATTTTTCATACATTTTTCATGATCTAGCTGAGGCGGGCATTCCCATGCTCAGCTTTATAAATACATTTTGGTACATAGAACAGACGATCGTCTGATGCTAGACTGATAATTCTCTGCCGAATCTATCATCCTTCACTGATAATTCTCTGCCGAATTTATCATCTTTTGAGAAGGATGATCATCTGTTGCAATGATGTACATATCAAATGTCTTTATGTCCTGAATATATATCGCAGCCCGGATGGATGAAACTAGATCCGGGGTCTTCAATCTCTTCCGATCTTCACTCGATGTACAAGTCGATCCATGTGAGAATTTCTTGAAGTCGAACATGGAAAGACATCGCTTGATTACCGGTCAATGATGTAAACCGTTAACAAGCGCGAGAGGAATCACCGATAAGGATGATGACCCTCAAGGTACGGCAGTACAATCTACATGGTGGGAATAAAGGACTTGGCGTCGACCACCATGCAAAATCTTCTGGTCGAAGGTCATTGATGTATACCTGTCGCTGGAAGTGAGAAACTTGCCATTGAGGCATGCAAGCTTCAAAGTACTGAGGGGGGTGTTCCTAGATCAACTCCTTGGATAATGAGCTGATGTCGACAAGGAGCGATCCGTCAAAGGAGGGCCTTAATGAATCCCACATCAGTGACACGGAACGGAGCTAGTGATTATGATGAGGTGAAAACAAACTGTGATGTATGATTCAGGGTGGCGGTCATGAAGTGGATGAAGGATAATGTATGGTAGTGGGCGGAACAGGGTTGACTCTTTACAGAACCACATCTCTTGAACATATAACGACACTGATGTGATGGATTGGTAGCATTACCCCAATTGTGGATGGTGTGGCGAGGACCATGATTCTGCGACCGGTGAATGAAACAACCCAACCCGATGCGGACGGAGGACAAAGTGTCATGTTCAAGAGCGACTTGCTACCATTAATACTATGAGGTTCTCCCAATTTTTCCCCAGTCATTGCTGACCAGTACCTCTTTATTTTTGTCAAGCTTGAGGAGGATAACATATGCTTGTTCTATAACCTGCCCTTCGGGCAAGCCCATCGCTATGTTTTAACGAGCCTAGCGATAGGGAAACTCGTTCTCGTCTAAAGACAAGTTTGTCGCTATTTAATCATTTTAACGAGTCTAACGACAAGGAAAACTCGGTCCTTTTCATTTTTAGAGAGTCTAAAAAGGTACGAAAAGTTAACTCCAAAATTCCTTTTTCGTCATCTAATCCCTTAAGTCCGAAAAAGTTTAAAACAATACAGAAGGGATGAATTTTCGGTTGCTTTAACGAGCCGAACAAAACAAGTGCTCGATCTTTTTGTGCAATAATCCCTCAGGTCCAAAAAGATTAAAATCTAGAGGAGGGATAGCGTTCCGATCGCTTTAACGAGCTGGAAGGCCAAAACTCGGCAAACTTTTCATATTTTACGAGTCAGTGAAAAGAGCTCAAAGAAGACTCGTCTTTTGAGGAACGAGTGATGAACAGGGATAGCAGCAGATTCCAGGTACAGGTTGGAATTCTCCAATCACGGCAGTGTCACAAGGATGGCTAAGTGAAATCACTCTTCGCAGCTGTTCCTCAAAATGGGTAAACAAACATATGGAGGTGAACGATTGGCCAGATGAACAGATGGAGGTGATGGCATATAAACACGACCAAGGGCTTTTAATATGGCTTTCAAAGGTTACATTTCTCGAGGTTGTTTACCGGTTCATTTTTCTGGGTGAGCTTGAACTGCTAGGGAAAGATTGCTCACAAACTACGTTTATTTTTTAACGAGCATGAACTTCTGCACAAAAACTGCTCGATTCTTGCGTTTATTTTTTAACGAGCATGAACATTGCTAAAACTGCTCGATATCTACGTTTATTTTTTAACGAGCATGAACTTCTGCACAAAAACTGCTCGGAATCTACGTTTATTTTTTAACGAGCATGAACTTCTGCACAAAAAACTGCTCGGTTATACCAGTCTTTAATACAAGGAATGCTTTTAGGTGAAGTAATCTTATTTAAGGAGCGATACCCCACTAATTACTCCAAATTGGCAGGTTTTAACTTTTGCCCTTTAGCCTTTCTTTATGCAAGCTGGAAACGGCTAATCCTATGAGTTTAACGGGTTAGAAGGACCTAAAAAACTAAAAAATAAATAGTTGTCCCATGCTTGCACTCCAAAAGGTTTGCATGCCCCCAGGTACAAAGTATAATTTCGAGATTCTGCCATCTCTTACTTATTATCCGAAAAATGGTTTTGTTTGCTGCCGCAAACTGAACTCTCTTTTCGGCGATGTCTATCATTAGGTTGCTAAGGATGGTGACTACTTGTTGCAGCAATTTCATCTCTTTCTTTGAAGACTGCCCCTACTTATCCTTCAAAACAGCTTGTTTTAATGGGTGAGGCTTGACATTCAAAGATGGTGGCTTCTTGCTGCCACAAATAGACCCCCTCCTTAGGAGAGCCCACCTCTTTAGACAAAGGGAGCGACCGCTTCACTCACATAACTTTGACAAAAGAATTTTATCCTAGAACAACCCTCCCTTCCACTGCCAGACGGGGTACGGACTAGTCCATTCTTCTGCGGAGATTAACTTTATACCTAAGGTTTTCTCTGCCCAAGGCAGGCCAGGGTGCATGCCCCCTGGGTCCCAGTTCTTTCTTTCCGAATTACTCGCATTCATCGGGAAGTAGAACCGGAGGCGGTGGCATTCCTTGAGTGAATAAACCGTTAAGGGATGGAATTTGACTATTTGCAATGCGTGATCCTGGAAATGAAAGTTGGTCTACGAGCTGGACCATTCTTCCTTCGTACGGAAAACACATGACTCTAAAGAGTGAGGACACTATTGCCTCCATGCAATATATATAGTCCCGTCCAAGGAGTAAGTTATATGCCAAGGGTCCTTGGACGATCATGATGTTCATGCGAACTGACTTCCCTTTCAATGTAAGCGGAACATTGGGGAGAATCCCTAACGGGTGACTGGTTCCTTTATCAAAACCTGATAGATTTCTCATCTCAGGTAAAAGCGCCGGGCAACCCAGTGCTTTCCAAGCAACAGAGGAAAGGATACTCACAGATGCCCCTTCATCAATGATAGTTCCAGCCATCACCATTCTGTAGATTTGGACTATAATTCTGAATGGGATGCTAGCTGGTAACCGGGGTCTGCCTAGTTGATTCCAATCAAAGGATACAACTAGGTTGCTTGGTGGTGGGACCGAATATACGGCCGGATACGACCCTGACGATGTTCCTTCCTGCGATAAAGGAATGGGCGCATTGCCCTGATGCTCATCAGAGTCTGTGTTAATGAAAAGAATATGGACGGTGTCATCCTTATCCTCTTCAGTGAGGGTGTCATTTGAAGATGGGTCTTCAATGACGGAGTCACTGGACGATGAAACCTCTGAAGGAAGAACCGGGTCAACTGCCATTTCGACCTTTAGACTTTCGTCTGGTCTGGATTCAGTAGGTTCATTCTCAATGACCGACACTTCAGCTGACCACTTGGGCGGGTCAGCTGGATTTTCAACTATCGAGGGATTAGGCGCGAGTTTTTGGTATCCAGGAGGAAGTCGTAACGGTGAAACCGGACGATCTTCCAAAACTCTCTTTGCCTCATCTAAGAATGGACATTTGTGGATGGCATGCTCGCCTTCACACAACATACAGGGTGATCTTGGTCTCCCTCTTCGTCCTTCACTCTCGCTAGTTGACGGACTGCAATCAACATGACTACCAGAGGTTGATGCTACCGGATTGTGCAACCTTGGGGACCAGTCCCTCAGTATCCGGGGAATACAAGGAAAATCACGATGGAAGTGGGTCCCTTCGCAAATGACACATGGCGATTTAGGCCCGGTCGGTGCAGTGTGTGGGTTTTTGTCAGCTGTCTTTTGCTTGCCCCCAGTCGCCTTCGCCATAGGCTCCTTCTGCTTCTTTTCTTTCTTCTTCTTTTCCTTCTTCTCCTTAGGAGGTTGACTTTTGCCAGCTCTACCTCGCGAAGATGAAGGATCAGAGGAAGTATTGTAAGAAGTGGAAGGCTGGTGGGTAGTTCTAGACTGGTCTGACTGTTGATTCGACTGCTCAGGATTAGTGGCGATCTGGACTACATTAGTTGAAAAGAGCCATACAGGTAGGCCAATTGTCAATCCTGGAAGTGACAATGTTGCCATATGAGGCGCACCAACATCTCCCCAAGAGGAGAAGGGATTTGGACTTCCACCAAGGTTTCCTCCTTGGTTGGTGGGCTCCATACTTTTCAACTAAAAGATCAACGTGGGAATAACAGGTGATTTTGTTCCGCTTAAAATAAATTTTATTAACGACGCTTTTAGACACAAACTTGCTTTTTCATGTTTTAAGAGTCGAGAAAAAGCTAAAGATGACTCTAGTCGCCTTCGATGTTTTAACGAGCCCGAAGTGACAAATGTTCGGTTGGACCTTTTCAGTTATAGAGTTTGAAAAGGGCCAAAAGAAACTGCTCTGGAGATCTAGGCAGAGGGTGTGCCAAACCTTTCGCGAAACCACAGAATACGTTTTACGGTACGGGTGGTCGATCTTCGTGAATGTTGTGTTCACTGCATCGCGATCAGTAGGGCGGTCGACACGGCTTCCTATGGATAAAGGATAATTGCCTATAGGGGTCTCCCAATATATACGCGACAGTACGTGGGAGCACAAGTCCGTATTAGTGCCGCCGACTCTCAGGAGGAATCACCCACCTTCGTAGAGATCGACAGTCACTATGTTTAACGACGCCGGAACACGTCTCTACCTAGACCTCTAGATGTTTGCGTTATGTTACAAAGCGTTGTTATGTAAATTGGATTTATTTTAATGTTGATCTTGCTTAACAGTTTGCCTTTAAGGATCACCACGAGATGTATGCAACAAATTCCTGAATGCAGTCTAAGATGAGAAGCAAACTTTTCAATCTTTCAACTTTGAAAACCTTAACTACTGAGGGAAAAGAAAGGCAAATCTTTTCGCACAGATCATAGAGAACACACTAAAATGCAAATTCTTCCTAAATCGTCAAGCACACAGTCAAATGCAAAATGCACAATGCATGTATTTTCTTTTCCCTTTCTTAATGTGGATGGATACAAAAAGAAAGTGGTTATATAACTTTGATTTCGATTTAAAGCGAAAGTAAACAAGCTTGTCCAAAATCAAAAGACACCTTAAGATTCACTTGCTTAATCACTGGAAATACATGAAATCAAACCAAACTAACGAAAGTAAAATGACTAACCAGCTATGGACAACAAACAAGCCAACTCTTTAGACCAGCAAAACGCCTAACACAGGTTCAGATCTAAGAGGCCAAAAGCATGACTAGTTTACTTTTCGTTATGGGAAATTGTAAATGAGCAAGAAATACAAAGAACAAGTACAATTTCATTATATAACAGAGGCTGAATGATGGCAAGTAATATTGGTTTCAAAACAGGCACAAGACTGACACTTAGCAGCAAAACTAAGTGAAAACAGGCAAGAGAAAGGAGGAAACCCCAAATGCACTAAGAAAATTTGGGTCAACGCAGGCTCTGCACAGTCAAACTGGCTCTCAGTGCAGGTAGCCAGTTCGGGACCTGCGTTGCAAAGCAGGTAGCCTGTGTACTACCTGCTCTGGAAAACGAGAGTTGCGTTTTCACAGTTTCCGGGTCATAATTTTCTAAAAAATGCACGGTTTTTGCTCAAATAAGAAGCATTCAGTCAAGCAAACTTAAAGGAATGATTTAGAAGGTGCAAAGCTATCACTAAGAGCTTACAAGGATCTTTGTAGATCAGCTCTTCAAATCATGAATCTGCTCAGAAAATGAGCAAGAGTAGCAGCCCCTCTACTTCGCTTTTGATATAGTCAAAAGCTTTTCGATTTGGTACTCTTTGGTTCAGGAAATGAATAGCAAAGATACTACAAACACAATCAAACGGATACGATCTCCCCAGCGGAGTCGCCAGTTTGTTGTAGGGAAAATTATCCGACTCGGATGACCCTAGCCCACTCTAAGGGTGACAGTTCCTTAGCAACAACTGTAAAGCAAACTACTGAAAGTTTTCTTCTTTATGAAAGCAAAAGAGAATGGAGGAAGCACTAACCGTTGCCTTGCGCTTAATGTCGAATCCAGACTCTCCTCTTTGGCCGCTTGCTCCTAGCTCTTTGTCCTTCTGCTCGCTCAGATGCAATGAGATCCTGCAAAACAACAAAGAAGGAAACTACAAGAGGCATGCAATCATAAATGGTTCATGGATTAGTGTAAACCAAACATGCAATCATCACAATACATAATTGAAACAAGAGCACATAGAAGAACCTCAATAGCTTTTATTAATGAAGAAATAAAGGTTCTGAGAGGATTACAACCATTGCAGGCTCCAACCCAGCAACACCTCCCAGCAGAAAGAATTGCTCTTCTTCACCTCTCTCAAACAATCACCCAATAACTCAAGAATGAAACCAACAACATAGCATTACTTTGCACAAAATTCCAGCCTCTTGAGCTCAAAGGAGAGAGCTCAATATATAGATGAATTGAGAAAGGATGAGTCAGCTTGCAACTGATGTGTAGCTGCCTTGTGTCCTCTCTTTCTTCAGTTAATCTTTAGTTGATCTTCAGTTCTTGAGTCCACTTGGTGAACCTTGCTTCCACTTGGAGAAACAAAGCCTCTGACTCATCACAAGGCGAAATACCTGATCCAAGTGTCAATTTTGGAAGATTCCAAAGCTATGACTCACTCTGCCACATGTCCAAACTCGCCCAACGCAGGTGGGCTTTGTTCTGCCTGCTTTGCAACGCAGGTACACCATGGAGCAGTTGTGTTTCAGCGCAGAAACCCAGTGGAGCACCTGCTTTGATTTCAGGATTGCTTGTTTTTGAGTGTTTTCAGGTGGAGAACTGATCTGAGAGCTGTTGGTTTGCTGACCTTGTTCCTCTAGGGGTAGGAACATCATGTTTAGGGAACTTTGGATCCCTTGGATTATTGACAATTCATGCTTGTTGTTGTAAGGCACAAAATTGTCTATAACAATGCGACTTGCGACAATGACCCAGAGGGCGGACCCGATAGAAGAATAAACTAGTTTAAGGACTTTTGAAGTCTGGAAGAACAAAGATGGGCAGGATTTTCATAGTTGCAGCATTTTTCTGTGTTTAATAGAAAAACAAGGGAGAACAGAGGCCTGATAGCCCTTCCATCACAGCATAGCTCGCCTGAAACAGAAATAGTCATGGAGCAGACAGCGCAACTCGGCCGAAACATAATTGATCTTGGAGAAGATAACACAACTCAGCCGAAAACAACAAAATCAATTGTGGGGCATCTCTGGCACGAGAGATCTCCCTGCCAGCACAACAACAGACCCGAATGCGGTTACTCTTCTGTCAGAAGAAGAAACCTCCAAGCCATGCTTGCCTAGTCAGGGCATCAAACAATTAACAAGACAGAGGGATAGATTAAGACCTCTCAAGTGTTAGGCCCCTATACTACTAGTGTAACCCATTATTATTATTAGTACAACCCACTTATTATATTGATGTACCCATGTAGTGCCCATATTGTTACTATTGTGCCCCATAGAAGCCCACTATTGTTATTATTATGCCCTTACATTATTATTGTTATGTCGACTTTTATTATATTATGACCCCTTAGACTCCTATATATAGAACGGAGGTATTTTCATTTGTATCATCCAAGAATTTTTCATTTATGTAATGTAAAGGAGGTTGCCCCCTCAAAGAAGCTGAATTCTAAGGCGTTGATCTATCTTTTCTATCTTTTCTTGAGCTGGTTTCATAACATTTATACTACTAGTGTAACCCATTATTGTTATTAGTACAACCAACTTATTATATTGATGTACCCATGTAGTGCCCATATAGTTACTATTGTGCCCCATAGAAGCCCACTATTGTTATTATTATTCCCTTACATTATTATTGTTATGTCGGCTTTGATTATATTATGACCCCTTAGACTCCTATATATAGAACGGAGGTATTTTCATTTGTATCATCCAAGAATTGTTCATTTATGTAATGTAAAGGAGGTTTCCCCCTCGAAGAGGCTGAATTCTAAGGTGTTGATCTATCTTTTCTATCTTTTCTTGAGCTGGTTTCATAACATTTGGTATCAGAGCTTTGGATTCTAGGGTTTCGCTGCTCCAAATAGGTCATCGTGGCATTTTCGCTATAACTTTTTTTTTTTCGTGAAGTTTCAGAAGTTGCAAAAAAAAACCATTTGAGAAGAAATCGCGCTAAACCTTGGGTCCGAATTTCAGAGCTTTTTGCGCGATATTTGCGGAGATATGATCTGAGGAAGTTGGTGTTTTTGTAGACTCATGAATTGCATTCAAAACAGGTGACCTGGGTAAAATCGTCATAACTTTCTCTGTGGGGATCAGATTGAAATTTCGTAAGAAGGTACAGAAATAGGACGGAATGTAGTTTCTAATATATCTTTTTCAAAGCCAAAAGTCCAAAAATTGAAACGTGGCACTTCATACAATTTCTCTCTTCTGGAAAGGTCTATAATTAGGTCATCTTGGGAGATTGTGCATAACGTTTTCTTGGATAATCCAATTTGGATAAGACTGGTGGCATTGGAAAGTGGAGCCTACTATAGGTAGCAATTTCAGAACTTAAATATTCGAAATTATAGAGTTATAGTCGTTTCAAGATCGAGGCCCTAAAATCAAGAAAAGGTAAGATGAGGAAGTTTGATGGCAAGGATCCGGTAAATTGGATACTTCAGATGGAGCAATATTTTGATCTACATGGTGTACCACTATTACAAAAGGTATGTATTGCATCTCAAAATTTAGAACCGGATCAATTTTTATGGTATAAAGGGCTTTGTTCTCGCAAACAACTTGTTACGTGGTCAATTCTCACTGAGGAAATGATAGCACATTATGAGGATACAAAGAGCAACACCTTTTTTGGAGCAACACCACAACAATTGGAAAGAGTAACAGGGCTTTGTGACATATTGGAAAGTAAAATTATGACAACAAGGAAGTCTACCCCTCATAACTATAAAGATGGAAGTGTTGTTTCTCCTAGCCTTCCACAACCTACAAGGGTTACACCACAACAATTGGAAGAAAAAAGAGAAAAAGGGCTTTGTTACAATTGTGACAACAAATGCACTAAAGGTCATAAGTGTGCTGAGAAGAAATTATTTTACATAGAGTATGAAGAGGAGGAGGAAAAGGATCAATAAACATCAAAATAAGAGGATATATTCCAGGACCCAACCCCAGAGAAAGAAGAAATGAATCAGACCATATCTTGTAAACTATTGGCAAGAATGACCACTCCCAAAACTCTCAAGATAGAAGGACATATCAAGATGAAAAGGGTGCAAGAAGTGAAATATCACATCAATAAAGAAGAAATGAATCCAACCATATCTTGTAATTCATTGGTCAGAATTACCACTTCTCAAACTATCAAGATAGAAGGACATATCAAGAAGAAAAATGTTCAAGAAGTGAAAGATCACAACGAGCATCAAGAAATGAATCTGACCATATCTTGTAAAGGATTGGAAGAAATTACCACTCCTCAAACTCTAAAGATAGAAGGACATATCAAGAAGAAAAAGGTTCAAGCAGTGAAAGATCACATCGAGCATCAACAACAAGTTCTCCAACTTTTAAAGGATAACGCCACTTCGGTGCAAAATCAAATGAAACAATAGGTAGATCAACATCATAGTGAAAAATGTTTTGATGTAGGTGATTGGGTACTTTTACTGCTACATCTCAAGAAAGCTATTTATGAGAAGGAAATGTTGGCAATACTACATGCACTTGGCGACCTTATGGAATGGGAAGACTCTTCAAGGATGAGGATGTGGAAGCATTGTTTTGTGGTATTTCTATTATCCAACCAGATTGGATAAACGAAGCAAGGGATGAATGGAAGAAGGACGAAGAAGTATGGCCACTTATTCAAAAGTTGCAAAAGATCCCAATTGAAACAATATTCCCAGAAATTGAAGAGGAAGGAAAAATCATATTGGAACCTGGAGCAGTCACAGAAACAAGAACCTGACAGCTATGAAATCGATCAATTTCAGAGTATCTCATCAAGTGGAAGAACTTACCCACTGAAGATTCCACATGGGAGGACGAGAATTTTATACAAAAGCATCAAGAACTACTCAAGCGTTGAGGACAATGATTTTTGAAGGAGAGGGGCATGTTAGGCCCCTATACTACTAGTGTAACCCATTATTGTTATTAGTACAACCCACTTATTATATTGATGTACCCATGTAGTGCCCATATTGTTACTATTGTGCCCCATAGAAGCCCACTATTGTTATTATTATTCCCTTACATTATTATTGTTATGTCGGCTTTGATTATATTATGACCCCTTAGACTCCTATATATAGAACGGAGGTATTTTCATTTGTATCATCCAAGAATTGTTCATTTATGTAATGTAAAGGAGGTTGCCCCCTCAAAGAGGCTGAATTCTAAGGCATCGATCTATCTTTTCTATCTTTTCTTGAGCTGGTTTCATAACATCGAGCCTCAGAAGGCTCAACATCATTGTAAAAGGCCTATAAAAGGTTGAGAGTTAAATGTAACAAAGGTTCAACCTTTGGAGATTGTGGAGACTCTACTTCCAAGCTTCTCACCTTCATTCTAGCAAATAAAAGCTTCTTTTGCTGTTATATTGTTATAGACATTTTTGTGCCTCGCAGCATGGAGCATGAAATGTCAATAATTACAGGGATCCTCAGTCCCTAAACATGTTGTTCTTACCCCTAGAAGAACAAGGTCAGCAAACCACAACACTTCCCATCAGTTCTCCACCTGAAAACACTCAAAAACAGGCTATTTTTGGATCATGTCAGCTACCCCACTGAGCAACTGCGCTGAATGTCAACTACTCCTCCTTGTACCTGCGCTGAGAGTCAACTCCAATGAAGGCTACCTACGCTGGGCGAGATTGGCCAAGTGGCACAGTCATTCTGCAAGGTGTCAATTGCCCAGGAAGCTTCCAAACTGACACTTGGTTCATGGGATTCGCCCTGTGATGAGTAAGAGGTACTTGATCTCCATGTGTAAGCAAGGATCTCCAAGTGGACTCAAGAATTGAAGTTTAACTGAAGAGGGAGAGGACACAAGGCAGCTTTATGTCAGTCTCAAGCTGACTCATCCTCTCTTCTTCTCTCCTATATATAGAGCTCTCTCATGAGGTCTAAGGAGGCTGGAATTTTGTGCAAAGCAAGGAAGTGTTGTTGGTTTACAGTTAGAGCTATTGGGTGATTGCTTTTATAGAGGTGAAGAGGAGATTTCTTGCTGCTGGGGAGGTGCTGCTGGATTGGAGCCATTGATGGTTGTAACCTTCTCAGAACCCTTTTACTTCTATCAATAAAGCTTTGAATGTTCTCCTATATACTTGTATTGCATTGATGTATTGTATTTACTTGTATATCTGATTCACTCTAATCCATGCATCAGTTATGAGTACATGTTTCTTGTAGTTTCCCTCTCTTGTTTGTGCAGGATCTGTGTGTAGCTGGGCTGGCAAAGGGAGCAAGGAGCTGGGAACAAGAGACAAAGAGAGAGGACAGGATCGACAAAAGCGAAAGACACCGGTTGGTCAATCTTTTCTTCCTTCTCTGTACTTTCATAAAGGAAAATATCAAAGCTTTACTTTCAATTGTTGCTAAGGACTGTCACCCTTAGAGTAGGGATAGGGTCATCCGAGTCGGATACTTTTCCCCACAACAAACTGGCGACTCCGCTGGGGAGCCTAGTATCTTGTTGGTGTTTGTAGTATCTTTGCTATTCATTTCCCGAACCAAAGAGTACCAAATCGAAAAGCTTTTGACTATATCAAAAGCGAAGTAGAGGGCCTGCTACTCTTGCTCATTTACTGAGCAGATTCATGATTTGAAGAGCTGATCTACAAAAAGACTCTTGTACTCGTTGTGATATCTTTTCATCCTCTTGATCATCCCTTAGCTTGTACTTGACCTATAGATTTTTATTTCAGCAAAAACAGTGCATTTTTGAGCTTTTTATGACCCGGAAATCCTTGTAAACGCAACTCTCGTGTCTCAGTGCAGGCTGTCCACAGGCAGTCTGCATTTCAGCGCAGGTACTCCCTTCGGGAACTGCGCTGAGAGTCAATCTGACAGACCAGAGCCTGCGCTGATCCAGGTAGGCTATGTCTTCCTGAGGTTTCCCACTGTGTCTAAGCCCTGTTTTCACTGTTATTTTGCTGCTGATTGCTTGTCATGGTACTTGCTGTAAACCAACTTTCCTTGACATTATTCCGCCTCAGTTGTGTGATGAAACTGTGATTGTTCTTTCAGTATTTCTTGCTTCAGTTACAGTTTCCCATTGTGAAAAGCAAACCAGTATAGCTGTGGCCTCTTAGATCCTGAACTGTAAAAGTGTCTTTGTGATCTTAAGAGCTAGTTTTATTATTGTTCATGGCTGTTTGAGTTTGTTTGTTTTTCATCTTATGGTTTGAATCTATACATTTCCGGTGTCTAAACAAGTCGATCTTAAGGTGTCTTTTGATTTTGGACAAGCTTGTTTACTTCTGCTTGAAATTAGATTCAAAGTTATACAACAGTTTTCCTTTCTGTCTTACATCAACATTAAGGATAACGAAAAGAAATACATGCATTGTGCATTTTGCATTTGACTGTGTGCTTGACGATTTAGGAAAATTTGCATTTTAGTGTGTGTTCTATGATCTGTGAGAAAAGTTGGTGTCTTTCTTTTCCCTCAGTAGATTAAGGTTTTCAAAGTTGAAAGATTGAAAAGTTTTGCTTCTCATCTTAGATTGCATTTAGGAAGTTGTATATATACATCTCGTGGTGATCCTTAAAGGCAAACTGCTAAGCAAGATCAACATTAAAATAAACCCAATTTACATAACAACGCTTTGTAACATAACGCAAACATCTAGAGGTCTAGGTAGAGACGTGTTCCGGCGTCGTTAAACATAGTGACTATCGATCTCTACGAAGGTGGGTGATTCCTCCTGAGAGTCGGTGGCACTAATACGGACTTGTGCTCCCGCGTACCGTCGCGTATATTGGGAGACCCCTATAGGCATTTATCCTTTATCCTTAGGAAGCCGTGTCGGCCGCCCTACTGATCGCGATGCAGTGAACACAGCATTCACGAAGATCGACCACCCGTACCGTAAAACGTATTCTGTGGTTTCGCGAAAGGCTTGGCACACCCTCTGCCTAGATCTCCAGAGCAGTTTCTTTTGGCCTTTTTCAAACTCTATAACTGAAAAAGTCCAACCGAGCATTTGTCACTTCGGGCTCCTTAATACATCGAAGGCGACTAGAGTCATCTTTAGCTTTTTCTCGACTCTTAAAACATGAAAAAGCAAGTTTGTGTCTAAAAGCGTCGTTAATAAAATTTATTTTAAGCGGAACATAATCACCTGTTATTCCCACGTTGATCTTTCAGTTGAAAAGTATGGAGCCCACCAACCAAGGAAGCAACCTTGGCGGAAGTCCAAATCCCTTCTCCTCTTGGGGAGATGTTGGTGCGCCTCATATGGCAACATTGTCACTTCTAGGATTGACAATCGGCCTCCCTGTATGGCTCTTTTCAACTAATGTAGTCCAGATCGCCACTAATCCTGAGCAGTCGAATCAATAGTCAGAACAATCTAGAACTACCCACCAGCCTTCCACTTCTTACGATACTTCCTCTGATCCTTCATCTTCGCGAGGTAGAGCTGGCAAAAGTCAGCCTCCCAAGGAGAAGAAGGAAAAGAAGAAGAAAGAAAAGAAGCAAAAAGAGCCTATGGCGAAGGCGACTGGGGGCAAGCAGGAGAAAGCTGACAAAAACCCACACACTGCACCGACCGGGCCTAAATCGCCATGTGTCATTTGCAAAGGGACCCACTTCCATCGTGATTGTCCTTGTATTCCCCGGATACTAAGGGACTGGTCCCCAAGGTTGCACAATCCGGTAGCATCAACCTCTGATAGTCATGTTGATTGCAGTCCGTCAACTAGCGAGAGTGAAGGACGAAGAGGGAGACCAAGATCACCCTGTGTATTGTGTGAAGGCGAGCATGCCATCCACAAATGTCCATTCTTAGATGAGGCAAAGAGAGTTTTGGAAGATCGTCCGGTTTCACCGTTACGACTTCCTCCTGGATACCAAAAACTCGCGCCTAATCCCTTGATAGTTGAAAATCCAGCCGACCCGTCCAAGTGGTCAGCTGAAGTGTCGGTCATTGAGAATGAACCTACTGAATCCAGACCAGACGAAAGTCTAAAGGTCGAAACGGCAGTTGACCCGGTTCTTCCTTCAGAGGTTTCATCGTCTAGTGACCCTGTCATTGAAGACCCATCTTCAAATGACACCGTCGTCGAAGAGTCATCTTCATGCGACACCCTTACTGAAGAGAATAAGGATGACACCATCCAGGTTCTTTTCATTAGCACCGACTCTGATGAGCGTCAGGGCAATGCGCCCATTCCTTTATCGCAGGAAGGAACATCATCAGGGTCATACCCGGCCGTATATTCGGTCCCACCACCAAGCAACCTGGTTGTATCCTTTGATTGGAATCAACTAGGCAGACCCCGGTTACCAGCCAGTATACCATTCAGAATCATTGTCCAGATCTATAGAATGATTATGGCTGGTACTATCATTGATGAAGGGGCGTCTGTGAGTATCCTTTCCTCTATTGCTTGGAAAGCACTGGGTTCCCCGGCGCTTTTACCTGAGTTAAGAAATCTCTCAGGTTTTGATAAAGGAACCAGTCGACCATTAGGAATCCTCCCCAATGTACCTGTTACATTGAAAGGGAAGACCGTTAATATGAACGTGTTGGTCGTCCAAGGACCCTTGGATTATAACCTACTCCTTGGACGCGACTATATTTATTGCATGGGAGCGATAGTCTCGTCACTCTTTAGAGTAATGTGTTTTCCACATGAAGGAAGGATGGTCAAGCTCGTAGACCAACTTTCATTTCCAGGATCTCGCATCGCAAATAGTCAAATACCAATCCTGAATGGTCTGTTCACTCAAGATACGCCTCCACCCCCAGTCCTCCTTCCCGATGAGTGCGAGTGATTCGGAAAGAAAGACTAGGACCCAGGGGGCATGTACCCTGGTCTGCTTCGGGCAGAAGAAACCCTGGGTATAAGGTAGAATTTCCGCAGAAGAATATGACTAGTCCGTACCCCGTCCGAAAGAAGGAAGAGGGGTTGTTCTGGAATAATATTCTTTTGTCAAAGTTATGTGAGTGAGATAATTAGCTTCTCTCTCCCCTTGTCTAGATAATCAAGATACCGAGGAAGGGGACCATTTGCGGTAGCAAGTAGTAACCATCTTTGAAGACAAGCCTCACCCATTAAAACATATGTTTTGAAGGATAAGTAGGGGCAGCCTCCAAAGAAAGAGATTCTATTGCTGCAACGGGTGGTCGCCATCTTTAGTAACCTGATGATAGACATCGCCGAAGAAAGAGATTGATTTGCGGCAGCAAATAGAACCCTCTTCGGATAATAAGAAAGAGACAAGCCTCCCTCAATAATACCAATGTTTTGTCTTTGAGTAGTGCTCTTCTCTTGTCACAAATAGCTGTTCGTTAAAAGTTGGGCCGACGGGAAGCCTGAGTACCGCGTAAGACCCCTTAAAATAACGAGAAGACTAGTATCGTTAACATTAGATTGGCAAGATGACAAGTAGCTGTGAACACCCAAAGAAAAGCAAAGGTAGGGGAGAGGAGGGGCAGCCTCGAAATTCTATCCTATGTCTGGGGGCATGCAAACTTTTGGAATGTAAGCAAGGGACGACTATTTATTTTTTAAATTTTTAGGTCCTCCCTTTAAACTTGTAGGTCTAACCCTTTAAACTCGTAGGATTAGCCGTTTCCGACCTTGCATGAAGAAAGCCTGTGGGGCAAAGGTAAGAACTTGCCAAAATTGGAGCATAGCTTCGTGAGATAAAGCTCCTTAAAAAATAGCTATCTCACAGGAGGCGTTCTTATTATGACTGGTATATCGAGCAGTTTTAGCACATAGTTCATGCTCGTTAAAAAATAAACGCAAGATCCGAGCAGTTTTAGCACATAGTTCATGCTCGTTAAAAAATAAACATAAGTTATGAGCAGGCTTTCCTTTAGAGTTCAAGCTCATTCAGAAAAAATGAACCGGTAAATAACCTTTTGAGATCGTAAATTCATCAGCCATAAAAGCCTTGGTCGTGTTTGTGCACCGTCACCTCCACTGTTCATTTGGTCGATCATTCACCTCCATTTGTGTGTTTACCTCTTTTGAGAAACAGCTGCGAAGAGTGATTTCACCTAGCCATCCTTGTGACACTGCCGTGATTGGAGAATTCCAACCTGTACCTGGAATCTGCTGCTATCCCTGTTTATCACTCGTTCCTCAAAAGACGAGTCTTCTTTGAGCTCTTTTCACTGACTCGTAAAATATGAAAAGTTTGCCGAGTTTTGGCCTTCCAGCTCGTTAAACAACCAGAACGCTATCCCTCCTCTAGATTTTAATCTTTTTGGACCTGAGGGATTATTGCACAAAAAGATCGAGCGCTTGTTTTGTTCAGCTCGTTAAAGCAATCGAAAATTCATCCCTTCTGTATTGTTTTATACTTTTTCGGACTTAAGGGATTAGCTGACGAAAAAGGAATTATGGAGTTAACTTTATGTACCTTTTCAGACTCTCTAAAAATGAAAAGGACCGAGTTATCCTTGTCGTTAGACTCGTTAAATTCATTAAATAGCGACAAACTTGTCTTTAGACGAGAACGAGTTTCCCTATCGCTAAGCTCGTTAAATCATAGCGATGGGCTTGCCCGAAGGGCAGGTTATAGAACAAGCATATGTTATCCTCCTCAAGCTTGACAAAAATAAAGAGGTACTGGTCAGAAATGACTGGGGAAAAATTGGGAGAACATCAAAGCCTAATGGTAGCAAGTCGCTCTTGAACATGACACTTTTCCTCCGTACCACATCGGGTTGGGTTGTTTCATTCACCGGTCTCATCACCATGGTCCTCGCCAAACCATCCACATTTGGGGTAATGCTACCGATCCATCGCATCAGTGTCGTTATATGTTCAAGAGAGGTCATTCTGAAAGTGTCAACCGTGTCCCATCCACTGCCATACATTATCCTTCATCCATTCATGATCGCCACCCTGAATCATATGTCACAGTTTGTTTTCACCTCCACTAAAATCATTAGCTCCGTTCCGTGTCATTGATGTGGGATTCATTAAGGCCCTCCTTTGACGGATCGCTTCTTGTCGACTTCAGCTCATTATCCAAGAAGTTGATCTAGGAACACCCCCATCAGTACTTTGAAGCTTGCATGCCTTAATGGCAAGTTTCTCACTTCAGGCGACAGGTATACATCAATGACCTTCGACCAGAAGATTTTGCGTGGCGTTCGACGCCAAGTCCTTTATTCACGCCACGTGAATTGTACTGCAGTACCTTGAGGGTCATTATCATTATCAGTGATTCCTCTCGCGCTTGTTAACGGTTTTCATTATTGGCCGGTAATCAAGCGATGTCTTTCCATGTTCGACTTCAGCGCAATTCTCACATGGATCGACTTGTACTTAGAGTGAAGATCGAACGAGTTTGAAGACCCCGGATCTAGTTTCATCCATCCGGGCTGCGATATATATTCAGGAAATATAAAAGCATTTGTCATGTACATCATTGCAGCAGATGATCATCCTATTCAAAGGATGATAATTTCAGCAGAAAATTATCAGTCTACCATCAGACGATCGTCTGTTATATGTACCAAAATGTATTTATAAAGCTGAGCATGGGAATGCCCGCCTCAGCTAGATCATGAAAACAGAATGAAAAATAATGTATTGTATTGTATTGTATTACAAGGCGCCCCCTCAGCACTGGAATGAACTTCGGACCCTCTAGATAAAGCATTTCACCCGATAAACGGCCTCATAATTTAGGGGGCAACTGTTATAGACATTTTTGTGCCTCGCAGCATGGAGCATGAAATGTCAATAATTACAGGGATCCTCAGTCCCTAAACATGTTGTTCTTACCCCTAGAATAACAAGGTCAGCAAACCACAGCACTTCCCATCAGTTCTCCACCTGAAAACACTCAAAAACAGGCTATTTTTGGATCATGTCAGCTGCCCCACTGAGCAACTGCGCTGAATGTCAACTGCTCCTCCTTGTACCTGCGCTGAAAGTCAACTCCAATGAAGGCTACCTGCGCTGGGCGAGATTGGCCAAGTGGCACAGTCATTCTGCAAGGTGTCAATTGCCCAGGAAGCTTCCAAACTGACACTTGGTTCATGGGATTCGCCCTGTGATGAGTAAGAGGTACTTGATCTCCATGTGTAAGCAAGGATCTCCAAGTGGACTCAAGAACTGAAGTTTAACTGAAGAGGGAGAGGACACAAGGCAACTTTATGTCAGTCTCAAGCTGACTCATCCTCTCTTCTTCTCTCCTATATATAGAGCTCTCTCATGAGGTCTAAGGAGGCTGGAATTTTGTGCAAAGCAAGGAAGTGCTGTTGGTTTACAGTTAGAGCTATTGGGTGATTGCTTTTATAGAGGTGAAGAGGAGATTTCTTGCTGCTGGGGAGGTGCTGCTGGATTGGAGCCATTGATGGTTGTAACCTTCTCAGAACCCTTTTACTTCTATCAATAAAGCTTTGAATGTTCTCCTATATACTTGTATTGCATTGATGTATTGTATTTACTTGTATATTTGATTCACTCTAATCCATGCATCAGTTATGAGTACATGTTTCTTGTAGTTTCCCTCTCTTTTTTGTGCAGGATCTGTGTGTAGCTGGGCTGGCAAAGGGAGCAAGGAGCTGGGAACAAGAGACAAAGAGAGAGGACAGGATCGACAAAAGCGAAAGACACCGGTTGGTCAATCTTTTCTTCCTTCTCTGTACTTTCATAAAGGAAAATATCAAAGCTTTACTTTCAGTTGTTGCTAAGGACTGTCACCCTTAGAGTAGGGATAGGGTCATCCGAGTCGGATACTTTTCCCCACAACATATATGTTCAATGTTCATTTTCTCTTCTACTCTAAGCTTGCACTTGAACAGGTTGTTCATGTTTCTTCTGTGTCTAATGCCAGATAACTCTCATCTTATCTCTGTGTTGATAAACTATATTTGCAAGCTTCTTTTACTGCCTGTATCTAGCCATTCATATTTGTTTGTATATGCATCTGCTAGTATAGTCATTATTCTCCAGCTATCCATTAAATCTACAAACTATTGAACATTAGTGGTCTAAAGAATTGTATTGTTGAGGGTGTTCATGCATGTCTTGAATAAGAATAGAGCTAAAATGGTTATCTGACTTGATCCAAACCATCATCCATTCCAATAGTTCTGAGAACAATATTGAAGATTATATGTTACCAGGCATCTCCGAGCTGCAACCTAGGAGAGCTTCCTGGAGTGATAACATGATTGGTGCCATTGTCGGGGAGAGGAAACTGAAGCTCAACTTCCTTGGGAGACAACACATATCCAACTTTGATGATAGACAAAGTCTGGGCACTTTTTTGGTTGTAATCACCTATCTGGCGACTCTACTAGAGGCCGAACCTCTTGGCGACTCCACTTAATAGTTCTGGCTTAGTTTGTGAGGCATACTCGGAGAAATCCTCAGAAATCACAAGCTGATCCGGTAGTTGACCCAGAAAAAATAATCAAAGAAAGAAAAGTTTTTCAGAAAGGAGCATCAGATTTAGGTAAACCTAAACAATATTCTATATCTCTTCAAGAAAATCCTGCAATAGAACAAATACATGTTGAGAGTATAGCATCTAATACTAGCAGTGAAGAAAAACTCTTAGAGATTCATAAAGCTCCTTATTCTTTAGGTTCTCCTTTTGTTGTAAGCCCAAAGGAAACCTCACTTCCTATCCATCATGCTCCTTTAGTCTTGTCAGTCACTCAACCCTCTATCATTTAGACTTCCAGTACTCTTATAGCCACCACAGCGATGGCAAGACTACAAGCACCCACCAAAATGGAAAGAATCATAGCTGCTAGGTATGGACCTCTAATATTGCCCACTCCTTTGAATGCCATGCCTACTGGAGAATATAAAAAATATAGGCCTAAGTTCACTGGGACTGAAGGTGTTACAATTGAAGAACATCTTGAGTCATTCTATAGCTATGCTGATAACCTAGACATTAGCGAAGATGATGTGTGGATGAGAGTCTTTGTCGAAAGCCTAGATGGAGAGGCTAGAAAATGGTTCAAAGAGCTAACCCCAAGATCGTAGATATTGAGGCTTTATATGATGCGTTCCTAAAGCATTGGGGTGATAAGAAGGATCTCCTCTACTACCACACTGAGTTTGGGAACTTAAGGAGGGAAAATGGTGAGTTGCTGTCTGATTTTAATAAGAGGTTTAACCGTATGTACAACAAGATATCAATTGAAGTAAAACCCACTACTACCTTTGCTAAAATCACCTATGCTAGTGCTTTTGATTCTGACTTCTGTCTACTTTTGAGGGAGAGGCGATGTGCTACTTTGGCTAACATGAAGGATGCAGCCTTGGAAGTGGAATCAAACATTATGGCTACAGAGAAGCTCAAGGGAAATGTTGATAGAAGAAGACAGAGGGGCGAGTCTTCATCATCTTCAGATCCCAAGATAGATAAAATGACCAAAATGATAGAGTCTTTAGCCTCTGAATTCTCCAAATTAAAGGTTGAACAGCACCCAGGGAAAGGGAGAGTTCCTAATATCTTTGCTCCTAGAAATCCAAATCAAAATCCATATAGAAGAACTAATGAGCAGTTGCATATTTTGCAAAGAAGCAAAGATGCCACTGAAGACCAAAGGGTGAAAACCCCTTTCCAGAATGTAGTCATGGAAGAAGAGAAGTTTGAAGAAGATGATGAGATCCATTATGTAGAAGACAAAGGCAATGCCTCCTTTTTGACCTCAGTTGCCTATGAAAAGTCATTATTTAATGACTAGATTAACCAAAAATGGGATGGTGAAGCTGTTCTACAAACTAAAGATCAGCAAAGATATAATCTAAGGTCAAAGATGAATAATGCCAAGGAAAACCCTGTTCAAAGAGCTGATGTCCCTGCAATACAACAAGCTAATAAGAAAAATCAACCAGCAGTTAATCCTATCTTCCTCAAAGCTCCAACTCATGAGGTAATAGGTCTTGACAAGTCTCCTTCTCCTTTCAATTTTCAATCAGAAATTCAGAAGCTAAGAATACTTATGCCTCTGATTGAACTAGTGAAGAATGAGTCCTTCAAAAGATCCATCCTTGAGGCCCTTGAGCCTAAAACCATCCAAGCCTCCACTGACTATGTAAATCTGCAAGATGACAAGCTAACAATTATTCTCAACCCAATGATTGAAAATTGTGAAGACAACTCCCCATCATTCTATGTCTCTCTGACTATTCATGATAAAATTCTTCACAACTGCCTTTTGGACACTGGAGCCAGCCATAATCTAATGCCCAAAGCTATCATGGATGAGTTGGGTCTTGACATTACCAAGCCTTATCATGACCTGTTTTCTTTTGACTCTAGAAAAGTGAAATGTCTAGGATTAATCAACGACCTAGCCATCACTTTGTCTCAGCTGCCCATGAAAATCGTGATGATGGATATTGTGGTAGCAGATGTACCCCCAAAGTTTGGCATGTTACTTTCTAGAGGTTGGATCAAGAGATTAGGTGGATCATTACAAAATGATCTATCCTATGCTACTGTCCCAGTTTTCAGAGGTGAGAGCAGGAGATTATACAGAGAAGCTAAGTTGGCTTATATCATCAATGATGAAAGGAATCCCAATAATCATCCCATCTATGTTGTGACACTAATTTTGGAGCCTGTATTCTTCATATTGAAGAATCCTAGTTGGCCTCCATGAAACTTGAAAAACTAGTTTTCTAGATCGCTGAGGAAGAAGGCCCTCGGATTTGGGACATGTTCTTTGATGGGGCTTTCTCTAATGAAGTTGCAGGGGAAGGTGTAGTCCTTGTGTCCCCCACATGGGAATACATTCATTTATCTTTCAGATTAACCTTTCAGGTCACAAACAACATAGAAATGTACAAAGCTTTGATTTTGGGCTTAAGCGCTTCTAAGGAAGTGGGCATCAAAGGCTTGAAAGTGTTTGGAGATGAATACCTCATCATTTAGCAGGTCAATAAAACTTTCCAAGCAATTCATCCAAGGCTGAAAGCATACAGAGATGAGGCATGGAGGCTCAAGGATTCTTTTAATAATTTCAACATTTCTTACATTCTGAGAATGAAGAACCATCTTGTCGACTCCATTTCTATGTCTGCTAGCACGTTTATTCCTCCTTTGCCTCCTAAATTGACGTATGAAGTTCAGGTTAAATATAGATTGTCTCTCCTTGACAATGTCAAATGTTGGAAAGTTTTTGAAGAAGATGATGAAATTAATAGGTTTTTACAAGTCGTTGAGGAATTTTCTGAAATGCACATCGACCAAGAAAATGAAACCATGAAAGAATGCAACCAGTCCAAGCTAAAGGATGAGATCGACAGAGGAAGCACTGTCTAGCTGCGTAGTAACCATATACCCAAGGGATTGGTGCCTCTAGAGAAGATGTTTTATCATAACGATGTGCCTTATACGCCTGCAAAAATAGAAAATGAGTCTGTTGTTCGTAAACATAATATAGGGAGCCCAACCCATCCGAAATACATAAATATGTCCACTCGTTTGTCTTCTGCCCAGAATTATGAGTGTTGCACCCTCATGAAGCAATTCACTGACATTTTTTCCTAGGAATACAATGATCTTAAAACCTATGACACAAACATCATTCATCATAATATTCCACTGGAAAAGAACACCATCCCTTCTAAGCAGAAATTAAGACCTATCAACCCTCTCTTATTGCCTTTGATTGAAAAAACAAATCAAGAAGCTGTTGGATGCCAAAATCATAGTTCCCCTAAGGTATTCAAAGTGGATAGCTAACCTTGTGGTAGTAAGAAAGAAAAATGGAGAAATTAGGCTTTGTGTTGACTTCAGAAATCTGAACAAGTGCTCTAAAAAAGATAACTACCCCTGCCTAAGATGGAACACTTCTTGCAAAGAGTTTCAGGGGCTAGAGTCATGTCTTTCTTAGATGGTTTTTTAGGTTACAATCAGATTGCTGTACATCTAGAAGATCAGGAAAAGAGCGCCTTCACTCCTCCTTGGGGCACTTTCATGTACTCCAAGATGTTTTCTCCAGTAGTCACAAAGACCATTTATATCATTTGAAGAAGGTCTTCCTAAAGTGTAGATAGTTTGGAATTTCAATGAACCCAAAGAAGTCACAGTTTGCTCTAGAAGAAGGCAAACTTCTGGGACATATTGTTTCTGCTAAATGTGTGAATATTGATCTAGCGAGGGTTCAAGCAATTCAGACATTGTCCATCCCAAGGACCAAAAGGGACATTCAATCCTTCCTGGGTAAGATTAACTTTGTAAGGAGGTTCATTCCAAACTTTACAGAGCTAGTAAAGCAGATCACTTCTATGCTGAAGAAAGGATCAGAAATAGAATGGACAGATGCTTCAAGAAGCTCTTTTGAAGCCATCAAGCAAGTTATCATGGAAGATCCCACTCTAATCAGCCCATATTACACTAAGGAGTTTTGTATATTCTCTTTTGCCTCTTATGATACACTTGTAGCAGTTTTGTTGCAAAAAAATGATGAAGGCACAGAGCACCTCGTGGCCTTTTTCAGCAAAACTCTAAGGGATGCTGAACTAAGGTATGACCTTATTGAAAAAAAAGCTTATGCTCTCATAAAATCTTTAAAGGAATTTAGAATTTATATTCTTCATTCCAAATTGGTTGCATATGTACCTTCATCCTTAGTAAAAGATTTCTTAACTCAGCCAAATATTGATGGAAAGAGAGCTAAATGGATTGCAAAATTCATAGAGTTTAACATAGAGGTGAAGCCCACTAAGCTTGTCAAGGGCCAAGGCTTGGCTAAACTTATGGCTGAAGAAAATTACAACTTATTAGACATAACTTGCATGGGTCTAAATTCAAATGATGAGAAGATAGAGGGAGCAGCAGAAGAGCAAAAGTAGAATCAGTCTCTGGCTGAAAATCTAGCCACCTGTGAATGGTATTCTAGCATAGTTCATTTTTTCAGAAGATAGAAGTCCCTCCAGGGCTCAACTCAAGTCAAGCCCAGGCCATTAAACTTAGATCAACCAAATTCTGCATTAATAAAAATCTGCTTTATTGGAAGGACCCATCAGGAATCCTCTTGAGATGTCTAGATAAAGAACAATCTGTGGAAGTCATACAACAGTTCCATTCTAACATCTGTGGAGGGCATCATTATTGGAAAACCACAGCCCACAAAATCTTAAGGGCTAGGTATTATTGGCCTACTCTATTCTCTGATGTGTTTTCTTTTGTGAAATATTGTGACAAGTGTCAGAGGTTTGCAGGAAGACAACAGCTAAAATCTCTGCCCTTGAAGCTAGTACAGGTCAATGGTCCCTTCCAGCAGCGGGGCTTGGACTTTATAGCTGAGATCAACCCACATTCTAGTGGCCAACACAAATGGATCTTAGTAGCCACTGATTATTTCACCAAGTGGATTGAGAACATACCCACTAAGAATGCCAATCATCAAGTTATCATAAAGTTCTTGAATGAGAATAGTTTCACTAGATTTGGTTGCCCAACCAAAATAGTCACTGATAATGCAGCAACTTTTAAGGCAAAAGAATTGGTGGACATGACTGAATCCATGGGCATTCAAGTGGTGCATTCTACCTCATATTATCCTCAAGGCAATGGCCTAGAAGAATCATCTAACAAGAGTCTGGTAAGGGTAATCAAAAAATTGTTAGAGGACAACAAAAAGAGTTGGGATTCCAAGTTGAAGTTTTCACTATGGGCTGACAGAGTTACCATAAAAAATTCCATAGGAAATTCTCCATTTAAGCTGGTTTATGGTGCTGATGTTGTTTTCCCTATCCAGCTGATTCTCTCTGTGGCCAAATTTTTGCAATAAGAACAAGATGAAAAGAATGACATGGTAAGGAGAATGAATAACCTGGTTGAACTGAAGCAGATCAGAGAGCACCTGGTTGAGAAGTCTAAAGCTCATCAGAGAAAAATCAAAGAAACCTTTGACAGGAAGGCAAAAGTGGACAATTTCAAAGTTGGTGACTGGGCCTCAAATGCGATGCATTTAAGGAAAAGAAAGGTAATCATGGCAAGTTTGACTCCTTATGGATAGGTTTGTTTGTCATCACTCAAATTCAGCAGAATAATACATTTATTCTGCACAGTCTAGAAGGAGGATATACTTTTGGTAGCCCAGTAAATGGGCAGTTCTTGAAACTTTATTTCATTTAAGGCTTTAAAGCCTTGTTATTGCAAATATGTTTTTTCCATTTTTTTATTTTGATTACAAAACAGAATCCATGCCCAATGGAACACTAGGAGGAAGGTTTGATGTTTTTTTTACAGGAAAGGCATTGATATGTGATTCTTGAAACCTCACAGGGAGGATTTCATCCATAGAATGAGCCAGTGTTAGCCTTGTGGGAAAATGGTCCAAAAATGGATCCAAATATGCTCTTTAACACTCCCAAAGTCTTCAAAGTTTACCTAAGGATCATTCAAAAACCCCAATAGTTTAATGCCAAGAGCCCTTGGAAGGGCGAAAAAACACTATCGGGAAGCTAAAACACATTAAAACATTAAAAAAACCAAGTATCGTAGGCTTGAGTTGAGCAATGCACAGTAGCCGTTAGATCTGGCCAATCAACGGCCCAGATCTAAGAAGAAAATCGCAATCGGGGTTGCAGAGAGGATGACTTAAGGATGGGTGCAAGACACCCTCGATCAGCGATCTCCAATGATCGGATCGACGGGTTGCAATCGGCGGAGGCAGGCTGGCAGAATAAGCCTGGGCACGAGCGATATGCGATTGTGATTAGATCGCATTGCTATATCACAGTGGAGCAGCACCAAGCAGGACCTTTACACATTCATATGCATGATACGATAAATCTCGGACTTGAAAGGATTCGGGAATGATATTATATAATATTTTTCGGTCTGCAGGAAGCCGATTTTTAATGCATTTTCAATGTATTTCATTATATAACGAAATATAAAGGGAAGCTTGGGTTTGCGATATGCGATAAGACCCAGACCCGAAAGGGTCTGGGAAGGGAAATATATAATTTTTGAAGTCCGGAGGGAGCTATTTTCATGTGATTTTCACAATTTTTTGTATTTTTAGAATACAAAGCAAATACACAGGAAACAGGCTGTGTGCGACTTGTGACAATGACCCAGAGGGCGGACCCGATAGAAGAATAAACCAATTTAAGGAATTTTGAAGTTTGGAAGAACAAAGATGGGCGGGATTTGCACAGTTGCAACATTTTTCTGTGTTTAACAGAAAAACAATCATTCTAAACATTTAAAGGGAAAACAAAGGCCCGATAGCCCTTCCATCACAGCGTAGCTTGCCCGAAACATAAATAGTCATGGAGTAGACAACGCAGCTCGCCCGAAACAGAATTGATCATGGAGAAGACAACGCAGCTCAGCCAGAAACAACATAATCAATTGTGGGGCATCTTTGGCACAAGATATCTCCCTGCCAATGCAACAATAGACCTGAATGTGGTTACTCTTTTGTTAGAAGAAGAAACCTTCGAGCGATGCTTTCCTAGTCAGGGCATCAAACAGTTAACAAGACAAAGGGATAGATTAAGACCTCTCGAGCCTCAAAAGGCTCATCATCATTTTAAAAGGCCTATAAAAGGTTGAGAGTTAAATGTAACATAGGTTCAAGGTTTGGAGACTGTGGAGACTCTACTTCCAAGCTTCTCATCTTCATTCTAGCAAATAAAAGCTTCTTTTGCTGTTATATGTTCAATGTTCATTTTCTCTTCTACTCTAAGCTTGCACTTGAACATGTTGTTCATGTTTCTTCTGTGTCTAATGCCAGATAACTCTCATCTTATCTCTGTGTTGATAAAATAGATTTGCAAGCTTCTTTTACTGCCTGTAGCTAGCCATTCATGTATGTTTGTATATGCATCTACCAGTATAGTCAGCATTTTCCATTTATCCATTAAATCTACAAACTATTGAACATTAGTGGTTTAAAGCATTGTATTGTTGAGGGTGTTCATGCATGTCTTGAATGAGAATAGAGCTGAAATGGTTATCTGACTTGATCCAAACCATCATCCATTCCAATAGTTCTGAGAACAATATTGAAGATTATATGTTACCAGGCATCTCTGAGCTGCAACCTAGGAGAGCTTCCTGGAGTGATAATAGTACCAACCTTTGAATCACTATGGACCTTGATTTCATACATTTTCGTACTGGATCCACAATGATCTCTCTGCTCAAACTCATGAATAAACCCTAGTTCAACAACTAACAATCCACCAACATTCTTTGCTCAACATTTTACTCCCACTGTCAAGTCCTAGCAACAACATTCACATATACATTGACATACACTCTCATCATCAACATATACTCGCATATTTTGACCAACAAGTTACATAGAATCTCACAAATGCATTAACTCACATTTAACTATTCATGGCTTGAACAAAATACACACATACTCACAATGGAAACCTCACTAAGCCATATAACACACTAGAACTAGCAGTAACAACTTTATTTTAACAACACATTTGCAATAGTATACCTATACTTTCATTGTCAGATGCTAGCTGCAATAATATGGAAATACACCAATAGTAACATAGATTCAACAATGATAAATCACCTAAGTATCATACACTATCCTATCAACCCTCATGCATACAACATGAACTTAGCCATCATACATATATTTTTACCCTTACTTTGTCATATAAATACTAACATCAACAACATAAACACATTATAACACCCATGCCAGTTTATGATGTAAATTTTTTTACCTTGATATTATGATGGTGAGCTAGAGACAATTTTGTGGGCATGTAGTCTTATGTGCTTATGTTTTATATATTTTATCGGCTAACATGCTCATGCTTATTTGTTGGTTTTTGTTATGTGGTCGAATGATCTGGATTTAAACAGGAACGCAACAAATTACATAGATAACCACAAACACAGAGATGCAACAGGAATAATACTTCATTTCATTAATGTCAAATACTGAAATATGCTTACAAACAAAAATGGAAATAAACTAGCTAGGGCGATGGTAGCTTATCTCTGAGAAGAGATGTGGCGGCTACATGCCTATGAAATGTGTTACAATGAGGCTCAAAGGCCTATTTATTGTTGAGAAACAATGGAAAACCCTAAACATCCAAAAACCTAACCCTAGGAGATGAAACACCAAACTGTGGGCCCCGTTTCGGGTAAATTGGTACATCAACTTTTTGGGGTCGTAATTTTGGAACAAAATCTCCGTTTGACGCATGTAATAGCTCGTTAGAAATATATATCTGAGGAATACAACTTTGGGAAGAGAAAAATCGGTCCATAGACCCATGTTTCTCCTAGATTTCCCCAAAAACGTCATTTAGGGCCTCAAAATGGCTCCGAAAGTTCAGGACCCAAAAAAATGCCAAAAATAGTAAATTGTGCTATAATTAAGGAAACTAAAAAAATGAAGGAGACAGTTGTGGGGGTCCCAGTGGGATAGGTGGGTGGCCACCAACATCCACTTGGATCATTTCTCCCCCCTTAGGAAGTAATGGTCCCCATTTCATTGAGTTCCTCCATGAGATGATGAAATTGCTGCCGAACTTGGTCCCTGGTGAGCTATTCTACAACCTCTGTTGTGTCTAGTAATGGTCAAGGGAGGTCCATATTGAATACTCAGTGCAGGCGAAGGAATGGGGGAATGCTGTGCTCAAAATCATTGTTTCCCACAGCCTTGGTAATGGTCTAAGGACCATGAAAAAGTGGTCTGAGATTCTGATGGGCTCTTGTAAGGCATTCTTTTTGCAGATGCAACCATACTTTGTCACCCACTTGAAACTTATGTGGTACCTGATGCTGATCATGTCGCTGCTTGTACTTGGAATTTTCCAGAATGGAGTGGCGATAGATCGGCCCATTGGGTAGAGGTTCTCTCAGAGTCAAATCGAATGAATGTTTGACCTGGCAGTGCAACGGTACCCTTGTGGGTGAGGAGAAGATGTTCCCGTGTTTTTTCATGACCGTATCCATCTGCTGCTGCTGCTGCTGTGTGGAGGAACCCTTCGCAGGGGTCATGGATGTTGGCAACGATCTTCCCCTTACTTTGGGAGCGAACCACACATAAAATGAGTTTCCTAGTTTGGGAGATGATCTTGTTTCATTTCTTAGCAGAGATCAAAGAAGTGGCAGTAGGTGGGGCTACCTTTGGTATCCTGTATAATGAATTACCCAATATATAATAACAATGCGAGGCCTTGACTCATACATAACATGTTGCCTCCACAAGTATGACTGGCCTAATAATACATCACAAACATCCAGAGGTGCAATATCACACAATACCTCATCTGTGAAGGGCTTGATGCTATAGGGAAGGTGACACTATTGGTGGACTCAGAGATCTCGTCCTTGGTGAAGCCACCCAATACTATATGACTATGAGTGTGGTGTAGTCGGTAGGCCCAACTGCTTCACGACCTCTGCTGAAATGAGGTTCTTTTGGCTGCCACTGTTGACAATGAATTGCGGCAACGAACCCTTCACCCACATCTGTGAGTAGAAATGATGCTCCCCCTCCTCTAGATCTTCGGGCTCATTGTTATGGATCTTGGTGGTGGAAATAGTGGCGCTGGGCTCTGGGTCAATGATCTGCTTCCCTTTTCCATTCCCCTTGTTGGGTTCTGACTCAGGGTCAGAACATGCATATGATTTCGAAGCCTTCAACTCGGCCACTAGAGATTGCTTTGTCCGACACTCACTTGTGTTGTGAGTGGGGCTCTTATGGAACTCACACCACTTTCGATGGGTTGTCTTAAGTCACCCCGCCTTGGGTTTGTCCTTTGTTCTTCGGATTCGCAGATCCAAAGTCCCGCTTCTTTTGTTTAAACTTCTGCTCTATTTTGACAACATATCAGTATGCCATGCCGAGCGAGGAGATATTTAGGAACTCCATCTCATCCTAGATGTATATTTGTAGGCAACCGTGGTATTTGAGTACCAAATTCAGCTCAGAATCATTGATACCCAACTGTGTGCGAAGGGTATGAAAAATGTTTGTGAACTCCGTCACAGCTTGGTCTCTTCCCTACCACAGCGTGGTCCACTTTATGTATTTGTCCTCATAGCTTTTGATAGGGTAGTACTGCTCCTTGATGGCATCTCTAAATGAATTCCAAGTGGGTGCGACTGAAAACAGTGAGCCCGTACTTTCATCCTTTTGCTCACAGTAGGTTTCCCATCAGTCCTTGACGTGGGGGGCTTCTTTGAGAAGAGCAAAAATAATCTTTTCCGGACTGGAAAAATCATGAACATAAAAATACCCTTCTAGCAGATTTAACCATTTATCTATGAAATCTGCGTCTATCTGACCCTCAAATATGGGGATTTCAAAATTAACTTGTACCTTAAAGGGTGTGGCATTTCTAGAGTAGCTTCTAGAAGTAGCTGCATCATCCTTGGGTAGCCACTGAAGGATCTGGGCAAAGTTGTCCATCATCACATTCCTTTGTCCCTTGAGGGCTTCTTTGAGCAAGATTTTGATAGGATCTCCTACCCCCTCATCTTTCTTGTCATTCACCATGGGAGGCCGTCAGGATTTGCGAGGCTGGTCTTGCAAAGGTTTGACCATTTCAAGCCCTAACTCCTTATATCCTGACCTCGTTGGGGACATGCAAAGAAAAACAGAGAAAAAGCAAACCCCTCTGTTTCTGAGAAAACTAGTGTCTATTCAGATCTGCTAGTCCCACTAAGACAGGTAGCTATCTTAGAAATAAACAATTCAAAGTAACTTGTGTTTTCCTTTATGGAAGATAGATAAGAGAGAAGCAGAGAGCACCAACCTTAATCTTTCACTTGGCTCCTTGCTTGTTTCCTCTCTCCTTCGATAGAGCTTGTCACTCCTTTCTCACTCACCCCACTTCAAAGAACACCTATAGAGGCAAAGTAATAAGAAACCATCAAAGCATAGAGATCTATGATACCATAAACAATGTAGAGTCAGAAGTAAATTAACCATACAATTGCATACATAAATATAAGATTCAGAAATACATAAGTATATGGAGGAAAACTCAAATAACTTTATTGATAGTAGAAGTAGAAGGGAGGATTACAACCCAACTGTCTGATTCAACATCATCCTCCCAGCATGAAAGCCCTCTTCACCTCATGAAAATCAAGATCACCCAACAATACAATGCCTCAAAGAGAAACCAACAACACTACCTTACAAATTGCAAAATTCCAGCCTCCAGATCTCTAGGATGAGGGATCCATATATAGATATTTGCAGGGGGGTGAGTCAGCTTCTGGGTTTTTGATTAGTGTAATTTCACTGATAGTTCTTGGTTCCACTTGGAGATTTCATGATCTCTTACTCATCCCTGGGCGAATTCAGAGAGGCAAGTGTCATATGAGCAGTTTCTAGAAGATTCTCTGGGTTTCCACTTAGCCAATTGCCTCTGCCATTTGTCTGCTCTCGCCCATTGCACCCTACAGAAGCCCTTTTCAGTATGCATCGCACCCCCCATGTGTAATAGGTGAGATGCATCGCACTTTGACCAAGGAGCAGTCTGTATGGGTCAGTTTTGACTAGTTCTGAGTAGTTTTTCAGGTGGAACTTCTGGGAAATGATGTAATCAGTTGACCTCAATCCTTTAGGGTATGAAACAACACTTTTAGGGGTTTGAGAGCCCTTGGTTTATTGGCATATGTGATTGGGGTTGTTGTGCCCAAATATGTCTATAACACCCTCTGATACAACTAATCTAGATTTAAACAAGAACAAAACAAATTATAGAGATAACCATAAATACAAATATGCAGTAGGAATAATACTTCATTTCATTAATGTAAAATATTGAAATATGCTTACAAACAGAAATGGAAATAAACTAGCTAGGGCGATGGTAGCTTATCTCTGAGAAGAGATGTGGCAGCTACATGCCTCTGAACTATGTTACAATGGGGCTCAAAGGCCTATTTATTGTTGAGAAATAATGGAAAACCCTAAAAATAAAAAAACCTAACCCTAGGAGATGACACACAAAATAGCTCATTAGAAAGATCTATCTGAGGAATACAACTTTGGGATGTTGCTCCTAGATTTCCAAAAAAATGTCGTTTAGGGCATCAAAATAGCTCCAGAAGTTCAGGACCCAAAAAACTGCTAAAAATAGTAAACTGTGTTGTAATTACAGAAACTGAAAAACTGAAAGAGACAGTTGTGGGGGTCCAAGTGGATAGGTGGGTGGCCACCAACATCCACCTGGATCATTGAAGGGCCAAGATTATAAATGTAATGTAATTGATGTACATATCATGATAATATAATAATATAAAATAAGTTGGTTGCAGAGCCCATTCCATGGTAAGAGTATGGGGGACATGTGAATTTATGGACATGGGGAAATGGTGTTGGTTGACAAGTAATGGTAATGTGAATTCTTGGGGCCCACATGCCTTCAGGATGTGCAACATGGTGTGTGTGTGTGTGTGTCTCTCTCTCTCTCTGTGTTGGCTTGATGGGCCTTGACCCAAGTTCAACGTTAATTAGCCAAACAAATCCCTAGACTACTGGCCCTTTCAGCATCAATCCGCGGAGCGCGGACTGAAGTCTCACCTGAAGTAGTATGGGAGGATGTAAGAACCAAGTTTCCGCACCCTGAGTTGTGATGTCGTTTTATACCCTATCCCTTCCTTCGCGTAGACCTATAAGCCCTCTAGGGCTTATCAATGTACTTCTCTTATCCAGTTTTTAAACCTTCGTGAAGGTCTCCGAACGTCCTTTGCGGACCCTAAATATTAAATTTAGACACTTACTCGCCTTTGTAATTACTCTTACTTCTGTTTCTACCTGATTATCTTAAGTTGTGGTTACTTTCAACATGAATTATGATTATCTTCGCATAAACATATATTCTTACTTTCGTTCATATGACAAAGTAAAATACATAGATTCGCACATCAATATAGCATTAAATCATAAATCCAGTATTCAACATAACATAATCGCAAACATTCATAACATATGTAAAATAGCTCATACACAGATTTCTCTAGAATAGTTCTCTTTATTGATGGTTCAAATCTCTAGTACATACTCTAATTTCCTTGCACACTCAACTGCAGGGGTCTGTGCACTCAACTGTGGACTTCTACCCTAGGCCTCTGCGCACTCAGCTACAAAGCTTCTTCCTACCCTAAGATTCTTTGCTCTTAGCTCTCACAGACCAATTACATTGGTAAATTACCCAAAAAATTCCTAAGGACCTCACTAAAAACTACCTTAGAATCTTCTAAGATTCCCTTATTATACATTCCCATGGCCCGCGGACCAAAGGCGGATCTCTTCAAGCTAACACAAGTTACCTAAACTAAGGGCGGAAAACCTTTTTGACTATTTACACCTTCGCACTCTACAACCACAAAATGCAGAGACTTTTCATTATTCATACAAAACTTGGGCCTTTAGCCCCAAAACTTGGGCTTTTAACCCTAAAATTGACCCTAGGGGACTTGTTCCCAATAGGCCCCCAACACAAATCTGGTGACTCGCCCTGAGTCACTTAGTTGGTGTGGAGATCTTGTCACAAAGACCTCCCAACTCCACCTGTATGACTGCAACCTCAGCGGTACACTGCATCATCGCCTGCTTAACCTGCTCGACTAGTTGCTCCGTCACTGGTTCTGTGCTATCTACCTATATTTTCTGCTATGTCGCCTGCAGACTGGCCAATTTCCCTTCAATGGAGGTAGTGAGTACATAGGATTCCTCTAGCCAAGGCCCCAATCTGGCCTTCAGTACTGCCTCCTTGTGCTGAGCTGCATCCACCTATTCCTTTAGTGCCTTTGCTTCCTGCAGCTTTGCCAACCTCTGCGTGATGGCGATCATGTGCACCATTGCTTTGACTTAATCGTACCTCGCTGCAACTCTCGTGCCTGAGTTTCTAGTCTTTGCATGTTGGGATCTTCCTGCAGATTGGTCACTACTTCGAGCGCCTGCTCGAAGAGCGCAGTGCAATCCTTCACTGCGGTGTCGATAGTTGCAATGACATCTTTGACAATGGTCATGCGCTTCTCTCTAACTTTTGGTGGAGTCGAAGGCTGGGCCCTCAACTCAAGTTCCGTGATCTTAAGGTTTAGTTCAAACTGAACCTTAATCGACTCTGTTTGTGCCTCATGCACACCTACAGCGAGCTTCTAGATCCTTTCATCAATTGGCGCATCTTCAGGGATGTTCAGCTCTGGAACAATCGGCATGCCTCAGCCACCACTACTGTTTTGTGCTCATTCTTTTATGTGATCTTCTTAAGAAGATCAATCGTGGGTGAATTTTCGGCTAACATATATGCATTGTTCACCTTCTAGTCACTGATAATGTTCAAGGCCTGCTATTCTCGAGCCCGTATTTTCGTGATCAAACCATCCAGCAGGGTGTGAAGGGCTTCAATTGGAAGTGTGGCCAAGTTTAACCTGACTTGTTTGATGGCGCTGAAAGTGGCCCTATCAGCCTCTTCTTCTATATTCAACACTCCCTCTGGTCGCGCGAGAGCTTGAGGATCCATTGTACTGACCGCCTCTGCTGCATCTGAGGTTCTCGACGCCAAATTTCTCGACGCCATGCTGCCCTGCCCTATAGTGGTCTACACCTGAGTATCCTGGATCTACAGCTCATGCAAACCCATTTGAATGGTGACCAAGGCCTGTTTCTGTTGCTACTCGAATTGCTCCAGTAGTTCCGTGGTCACGTCCCTTGTTGTATCACTGATATCATTCATATCACCCTTTGTTAAGGTGATTGGGTCCAGGAACAATTTTATGGACTTGGACTTCTTCCGCAGCCCTACTTTCTCCTGCTCCCTTGTGCACTTAACCCAGAATGGAGTAGTCTCTGGGTCTGCTCCTCCCTGCTCAGAGCGTTGCTTCTCCTCATCTGTCTATGGGGAAGGCGACTTCTAACTCCTATCTTAGTCATGGTCATCCTCTTCCTCCTCTCCTTATGCCTATGTTTTGGCTGCACACCCTGCTTTGGCTTTGTCCTCGACTTCCTTCCTCCATTTTTTAGCCAACTGCTCCATCTTTAACCTGACCTCTTCCTTCTTCTGCTTCGTGGTAGACTTACTAGACCTAGCTGATAAGTTTGAGGCCTTGCGCTACTCTACATGCCAATTCTCTAGAACTGCAGCAATTGTATGATCCATCACTAGGTATGGAAGATCATACCATTTTTGTGTGGGGTCCTTCCGTGCACTAATGGAAACAAAGTGGAAGTTTGCCTTGAACTCCACATATTCAGACAACTACTCAAAGTTAGTTGGTGAGAGCCATGGCTTGCATTTGATGGCGGTGCAGATGCTTGATTCCATGAGAATTTAGAATATCTTACTGTCCTTGAACCTTTGGGGGTCCTTCATGGCTAGAGTGAAGCGAACTTCGCTACTTCTGGCATCTATGGTGAAATCGGGGGAAACTAACTATCCTCCGGCAAGTCCCACGCAACCAGTACCATCGACAACAACAACCATGCATAGTGGAAAGTGTTTCTTTGATCTTGCACTTATCTACAGTTTGTGAGGAACTCGCTATAGAGGTAGCATGCCTAGTTAAATTATACACCCTCCATTCACTAGCCTGCTAAAGATACCACTGGTGCTGACACTTCATTTACGCGACACTTCCTCATAATTTTCCTTGCCAAAATATGAGTGGCTACTTTAACTGTAGGGTTGGTTATGCTAGAGATGGAGTAGCCACGCAGGTCCTTGGCAAGCTTGAACTTGTCCTTCATTCATTCAACTAGGTTGCGCTCACCCAACTTTCCACCAAATGACATGTATAAATTCAAGCCCGAGTGCAAGAGCAAGGTGATCCTGTGGATCATCATGTCAGTGATTGGTATCGAATCTCCTAACCACAGGCACCCATCATGCACCAAGCATAATAGCTTCTTGATCAATATCAAAGTTATGGGCACGCGGTTGTAATGTAGCACCCATAGTAGGTTCAACAGTCTTGCCTTGTCCACCCCTCTAATCCACTTCCTTGGCTCCAACGCGGTCACACCAGAGTCTTTATAGAAGATGCGGTGCATGAATGTATCAGTCACCAAGTGGGGAAAGCACTTTGTATCTGCTAAATCCCAGTCCTCCATCTTCAAAAGGGGGATACGTGCCAAGCGTCGTCCTTTGAATCTAATTTTTTCTGGTAGCAACGGGGTGAAAAGTGTGATTCTGTTCTTGTCGATGTCCTTTGGTACCTTCGCCTTGCCTTGACGTGGAGGGACATATGGTGGCAACTTGGAGATAGGGTCTACCCCCTCAATGTTAATGTCTTTTTCCCCCATGTCAACATCTTCTATGCCCACACTGACGTCCTCTATGTCCTCATCAGGTTCCAGGTCTACTACCTTTCCCTTCTCCTGTGCACTAAGCTTTTCCTTCTTCTGGTGTTTCCTTGGTGACTCACACACTGGCTGTGTTGCTTTCTGCTTATCCTTCTTCATCTTGGGACCTTCTTTGGGCAGCGTAGGCCTTGACCTAGGCGACTTCGGTGATTTGGTTGCTTTTGCAGGTACCTCTACACTCGCTACCTTCGGGGCAACGCCCTCAGCTGCCATCCCTTCTCCAGCACTTGCAGTCTCCATAGGTGCTGAAATAATGCCAGTTAAAATCTCCTGAGTTTCCTTCGACAATTTATCAAACATTGAACTTTCTACCAAAGCCTCGAAGTAATCGAGGTTCATGCGCGCCTAATAGCTCAACACCTCAATTCTCAAAATGTCAAGTGTTTTTCGTTGGTAAGCCATCTGTATTTTATAGGAAATTTCAAATTGGAATCTGATCGCTCCCCCTAAAATCGGTTCATAAATGCTAGAGTGGCGACAGATTTTCAAAGATCTTGCTCTTAAATTCTGACTTAATTGTTGCCCCCCCCACTCCATTTTGTCGTTTTCCCAATGTCACGTCATGAATAGTGACCATAACGGTCACTTTCCAGCTACCCTGCATGGTCTCTCCTTTGATAGCATAACTCCCCTCGTGCTTCTGCTGACACTGTGACAATCGTCCTTTCCATGCAGTACCCCAACCGCGCAGCTCTACAAACCTGGGAAGTGTAGTTTATAGTCCCATGCCTCCTTTCAGCTGCCTGGAGTGCTAAGACTGTGCTTCCACCATATATTCATCTGGCCAGATCCCCGGTGTATGGCTCTAATCAGCTACCATTCACCCTCCCTAGGAATGGCTCTCCATTCAACTTTACCAACTGAACTGCTCCACCATCTGTAATCTCCTTGATGACATAGGGCTCCAACCAATGCATCTGAAATTTTCCTAGAAATTTATCAAAATTGTTGTCATATAATAACACTTAATCATTTACCTTGAAGGTGCATAGTTTTATGTGTTGATCGTGCGATGCCTTTTCGTGTTCCTTTTGAAATTTCTGATGGAATCTAGCCAGAAACCTATCTTCTTCCAGTTCTTTCAGCTGCGCGAACCTTTCTTCCATGGCCATGTGATCCACCATTCCTGTGAATGTTGTTATGCGTAGACTAGGTACAATGTATTCGATTGGAATCACAGCTTCAATGCCATAAAACAACCTGAAAGGCATTTGTCTAGTTAGCTTCTTACAAGTTGTTGTGCAAGCCCATAGCACCGTAGGTACGCGCACATCCCAGTCATTTCTTTGTGCATTGAAAACCTTCATCAGTGAATTCTCTAGTATCTTTATAAATTCTTCTAGCATGCCATTAGCCTATGGGTGATATGGCGTGCTCTTTTGATGGTAAACCTAAAATTCCTCCGTCAACGCACTAATTGTTTCATTAAAAAAATGCATACCGCGATCGCTCATTAAAATTTTTGAACAACCAAACCTTGTCAGCACGTACTCAAATATGAATTTTGTTGTTGTCACGCTTGTACAGTCCTTCATAGGCTGCACCTCCTCCCATCTGGTTAAATACTTAGTCACGATGACGATGTACCGTGCACTCCTCTTCTTTCCTGGAGGCTAAATTGGTCCCAAAAATTCAATCGTCCACTTCTCGAAGTGCTGTATTGATATCCATGGTTTCAATGGAAGCTCATCCCTCCGTGATGGTCTTCCAGTCCTTTGGCATGCATCACATGCCCTACAATACGCTTTTGAATCCTTATGCAGTGTTCGCAACCACAAACCAGCGTATAGAATCTTCTACGCTGTTGTTTTTCCCACATAATGTCCTCCTATGGCTCCTCCATGAGCCTCAATGAGGATGTTATTTCGTTCAAATTCTGGCACATAATGTTGTAGTATTTCATCTGATCCCATTTTATACAAGTGTCCTGCAATGACAGAAAAGTTTGTTGTGCGCACCACCAATTCCTTCTTTTGTTGGCTAGTATATCCTTCTGGAGCCGTTCCCATTGTCAGGAAGTGTATAATATATTCAAATTGACTATCCACGATGCACACTGCAAAGAGCTATGTGCCAGGAAGTCCTTCCTCCAAATCAGTTGGCTCCTCTCCTATTTCAATGCATGACAGATGATCCGGTCCAGCATTCAATCGTCCTGGTTTCACAATAACTTCAAAATCATATTCTTGAAACAACAACAACCATCTGCATATTCCCCCCCCCCAACACAGGCTTGTTCACCAAGTACTTCAATGCAGAATGGTTTGTATACATCTTAAAGTGTCCGCTTAGCAAGTAGTGCCTAAACTTCTGGAGCGCATATACCATAGCCAGACCTTTGTGCTTTGTTGTTGAATAGTTCTTCTCAGCTTTAGATAACTTTCTACTTGCGAATGCTATGGGATGATCCAATTCTCCCTCACCAGCCTGTGTCAGTACTGCTCCCTGCGCAATACATGACATGTCCACACGCACATGAAATTCCTTCTTCAAATCTAGGAAGACTAGGATCGACACGATCACCATTTTCTCTTTGAGCACATCCAAGCTCTTATGAAATTCCTCATTCCAACAAAATGTAGCATCCTTTTTTAATGGTTTCTCCATCAGCGTGGCGATCTGGGCATAGATTTTGATGAACTTTCTATAGTACCCTGTATGCCCCAACATTGTGTGCAACTGTTTCACACTTCTTGGTGCCTCCAAATTAATTATAACTACAATCTTCGCAGGGTCTACCATCGAGCCTTGTCTGCATACCACATGACCCAACAAGATCCCAAAATGGATGCAGAACAAACATTTCTTCAGATTTAGTGTGATCTGGTACCTCTGGCATGTATCTATGGCATGTATCTAGCATCAACCACAAACTTTCTACGTGGCGCTTTACTAGTCCAAGCATTGTCCAATCATCAAAGTATACCTCTAGAAATTTGTGAATGAAATATTTGAACGCTATGGTGACTACGCGCAGAAGATCACCGACACCTTCTTCAGTCGAAAAGGCATCACAATATACTAGAAGCATCCCCATTCAATTGTGAAGGTCATCTTACTCCTATCCTCCGGCGTGATCTTGATCTGATGGTACCCTAAGAACCCATCAGTAAACAAATATGCTTATTGGCCGCCAAAATTATACAAAACCTCATCAGTGAACGGAGTTGCGAAGGGATCATGCACATAGGTGTCATTCAACTTCCTGAGATCTATGCGTATTCATATCTCATCCTTCTATTTTTTTTCCCGAACTACCATTCGGCTTACCCAATCAGACTCCTTCTGGTTCAATGATGCTTGCTGCAAGCATTTTATCCAACTCCAAACGGACCCTTTCTTTATACTTCGAATTGAGGCAGTAAGGTCTTTTGTTAACTGGCTTCACATCCGGTTTTAGAGTGGTCTTCACAACACCCAAGTCTCCTATTATCCCTTTTAGATCTAAAAAATTTGTGGGGAAAAAATCCTGATATTCCCGGAGTAATTCAATGACCTTATCCACTGTCGCGTTGTACTAGTAGTCCCCAATATTTGCGAGCTCCAGCTCTGCCTCTGTGCCAATGTTCACTTGTCTAGTTTTGAGCGGTTCAGTGATGTATGGATTCTCTAATCGTGGTCCTTCAACTTCGTGGTTCCCTTTAGTCTCTGAAATATTAATTTGTCTCGGGCCTTTGTCTTCTTCTTCCGCTGTTACATTGTAGCACTCCAGTGCGTGGCTTAGGTGGATAGTCCAATCAGATTGAAGCAAATCTATAGGATCCTGCGATATCCTGAAGATCACTGCCTTAACCTCCTGCAACGCTTCGTTGATACATTCAAACTCGTCATCAAAGCTAAACGTCACAAAAAATTATTGGCGTAGAACATCCCATTCTTTAGTGCCATGGCAGAGTTCTATCTCCAAGTACCAATTCATCGGTATAACATCCAAGGTATGAAAAAACAAATGTACCCACTCTAGCTGAGGCTTCACTCCATACACTTCGGTCCATTTGGCCAAATGGTCATGCAGATCATTCCTCCCATCATACTTTTCTGTTAGCCGCACTTGCGGGTGACTAAACCACACTTTCATCATTTTTTTGTATATGCACCAATCATCAAAACTGTCCTTGTGTGTGCCCCACCACCTCGCAGGCGTAGTGCATAGCACCCAGTCCAGGGCCTGGAAGCGATTTTTCTCTGGCACTTCTCTCTCAAATGCATCCAAAAAGTGATCAACATCAGTTAAACCATCATAGTAATGTAGATTTCTTACCTTTGATGATACATAACACAACGACTTGGTCATCATATTACAGCACAATGTAGATACTTCATGCAGTCGATTCTGTCAGTGCTCCAGTTCTTCATCTAAATCTGATGTGCAGGAACTTTTACGGTCCCATGCAATATGTCCGTCTGTTGTCAGATTCACCCAATCTTGATCTCACACCGTTATCTTGTAATTTTGTCCAAATTGTCATCAATTTCATAATCGCGGGCCGATTCAGTATAGCGCGGTCCTTTTGCAGGGTCCAGGGGCACTACTACATGGAGTGATTTCTTCTCAAATCATCTTCCATTTCTTCAAATTAATTACCCCATTCATGTTAGTGGCCTAGTCGATCCCAAGGAGGGCGGGGTAGGGATTGCAATGATCCACAATCACTATCACTTCAAAATTAGCTAGTGTGCTCGTGCCTTCGATATCAATTGTTACCCCTTGCAACCACCCCATTGGGATGATTTTCTGCTGATTCATCATCCTTAACTGAATCAGAGAACATTATAGCATAGGTATCCCCATTCTCTTCCATGTTTGTTTTGGCAAAACATCCGTGTCCGACCCCAAATTTAAAATAACTTGATCCATCTCATATTCTCCTATCTGTGTAGTAAGACTCATCTCATGCCTTTTTCTCAATTTATGCCTACCAATCCTTCTGACTACGCGCGATCTGTCACTAGAATTTTCCTTCCCAGTGCACCTATTAATTAGCTTCTATAGTCCATTCACAGCCTTACTATTGTGTAGCAGTTTCATGCAGGTCTCCAAGAACATGGTAATCATGGACGGGTCCATTTCTTTAGCCAGATTCTCTTGACTCCTTGAGGTAGAGGCCTCAACGAAGCTTTTCTTCACTTCCATAAACGTTTCTTTTGCGCGTTCTAGATCAAACCCAGTCTCCTTTTCTGGTGCTTTGTGGACCCACTCACCTTCTTCAGGCTGCTTCCCCTTATCTTCACCAGTCGTCGCTCCACTCTGCAACACAATATTTACCTTAGGATCTTCCTTGTGAGGCTTAGCCCTCATCATCTGCAGGTTCTGAGTCAGATACTGAGGCTGCACCCCCTTTTCGCATATCTTAGCTAACAATATAGGGAAATCCTCCATTGCATGGTCAAACTGTGTACAATAGCAGCATGAAAGATGCGTCGAATTTGGGTAGTCTTGCGCGTAGTGTCATGGTCCCCCACAGTTGCAACAAATGACCTGCCCTCGACCTTGTTGGCGCCCCTAATACTCGCCTCGTGCTCCTCCAGTGCCTTGGTCCGGAGGCCGGGTTTCTGCTTGCACCGTGTATGCAGGTGTTCTATCCATCATTAATTCGTAACTACGACAATTGTGCTCATCATGACCCACTGATTGACATAAGTTGCAGAAAAGATTTTGCGGTGTCTGTACGAATTTATGCAGCAAATGGCAATTGTCTGTCACATGTTTCCAGCTACTTGAGAGATAGCACGCCATAGCACGGGCCCTGTACTTCGTCCTATTGGAGCTTCCAGCCTTAGAGGCATTGGTACCCCTGCTACAACATAATTTGCAAAAAGAAGATAGTGATCTTTGTCATGCCCCTGGATTTTGCACTTCAGGCACCAAACTTCTCCATGTGCCTCGGGCCGAACCGTTCTATCTTTCTTCAGACTCTGCATTTCCACACAAAGGTTCTACAATTGCGCATGAATTTGCTGAACCCCCATATTAGCACTTGAATTGGTGCCTCATGCAATCTCATCACGATTTCAAGAGGTTTCGCCTGGGTCCCAATCTTCTGTTGTGATAGCATAACCCTTAGATGAGGTAGGAGTGAAGCCACAAACCATTCACAGTGCTTCCCATCAGTCAGATTCATGTTAGCCTCATGGATCATACACTTCAATCTCCTATCCAAATCCCAGGGTGTCTCACCAAGCTTCATTATGATCTCTTTGAATCCCATAATTGATTGCGCCTTAGACTTAGGTCTACTGAACTCCTTGTTCAGTGCAGTCTAGATATCTTCCAACGTGGACATCGGATTATCAGTGTAATACTTAATGTACCACGTTGGCACGCGGTCCTGCAAATCACTAACCAACGTTGTTTTCTTCATTTAATCATTCGTGATACCGTGATCTGAAATGGGGAACTAGGCCTCTTGTCACACTTAAAAGAACCTCCCCCATTCCAAAGCTTAAATAATATATTGCGATCTAGCTTATGTCGACAATTATGCAGAATTAAGAACTTGAATAGGTGTATGCTTATGTTTCAACTATGCTGATTAGTGCTTTAATGGTTCATTTTCTTAAAATGATATAAACTCATAACAGTAAACAATGCAACAAATAAACACACTGATGACAACAATATAATAGAGGAGTTCACCCAACTCGCGTGGGCTATGGCTCCGTTAGCACTTCTCAATTCGACTAGGCTCTTTGGGATTATGGCTTGATTTCTTTTACAAGCTCCACGCTCAACTCCAATGGCTATTGATTGAACCAATTAGGCTTAGAATACCATCTACATCCCTCGTTGTCTCTGTGAAACAGATTCAACGATTTCACTGCATCCCATTCTTAGCCTTCCTCCATGGATGGCGCTGTCTCTACCTTTAGCAGTCTTCTGATGCTTCTCTAGACTCTCTGGCTCTGTAGCTCTCTTACTATTTGGCTCTATAGCTCTTTGGATATGTCTCTGTAGCTCTGCAACTCTACTTGACCCTTTGGCTCTTTGGATCACCTTCTTGCTTTGCCTCTATCAATCTCTATGGCTCTGCGGCTCTAGCTTTCAAGCTCTCTGGCTTTCAAGCTTCTATGAGTAACTCTCAGGCTCTGTCTAGCTCTCTAGCTTTGTCTAGCCCTCTTACTCTGCGGCTCTGCAACTCTTTCTAGCTCTGCTTCTCCATCTGGCGTAGCCTTCTCTTTGGCTCTCTAGCACTCAGGCTCTCGGGAACTCAAGCTCTTTGTCTTCTCCCCCAGGAATCCCCCTTCTGTCTGCTCTACCTTCATCATGTTTTATAACACATTTTTCTTACAACATACCACTTATAGCATGAACTGAAATGTTCAGAATAAAAATAGTTGTACAAATGAAAGGAATGGCGGGCGTGGGTTTACCCCACCGTTCAGCCTTTCTTCGGTATTAATCCCGAAATAGAACATACATTAACAATACCACGAAATGCATTGAAATACATTGAAAACTAACTGTAAGCCTTAGCCAGATTTCAAAGAAATATACACTCACATCTATAACCTTTCGGGTCCACGCATATCGCATCTCGACATTTCGGAATATTGCATATGCAATGGCCTTTGTACTGTTTGCGATGCAATTCGCTGATACCACCGATCGATGATATCACATGTCGCAAATCGCATTGTCACACGAGTCATGGTCCTCAACCTTCCCCGATCACCAATATCATCGATCACATCTTGACCATTGATCTGTGCACCTGATCCAATGGTCCACGTGCAATCGCTAATCGCTTATCGCAATTCCGTCAAGGCCAAGGTTCGATAACACACCACTAGCTTTCTCTGATGCGATTGCTCCATTTGATGCAATTTCCTCTTTGACCAATAAAAATAGGCCACGTGGCCTAATTCCGACCTACCACGTGGCAGCTATGGATTGGCCCATTAGCTTATACTAAAAAATCAACATTTTCAATATATTTTGGAAATGAATGAAATTGCCTCCTTTTCTAAGGACATTGGGCAATTTTCATTTTACAATAACTCCTTCATCCGGAGTCCATTTTAGTCCATTCAAATTGTGTTAGATTCAGAATGAAGGGATCTACTCAATGATACCCTTTCCAAGAGCATCCTTTGACTTTCATTTTTGAGTATTAAAAAGTCATCGAGGATCATTTTCTGATCACTCCTCCCTATTGGGAATCTTTTGGACCCCAAAAGACTGATATACTGATCTTTACAGTAGATGAGAGTAACAACACCCTCTTCTTTCAGCCTCCATACACTTGCCTTGCATAGCTAGTGCCTCTGAACCAAAACTCGAAGATAGTCAACACTTTCCTTCCTGGATGTGCTTGTCCTGTGGTTAAAGACTGTCTTCCTCCTTGACTTCATGCATAACTCCTACTGAGAAGGTTACAGTAGGTAGTTTGAACTTCTCTTCCTTGATCATTGATCCAAGGTTGGTTCAACAAACATGATGTAATCTCATGTTTTCAACAATAATGCTAAATGCTGCTGCAAATTCTGACATCTTGTCAAAATACAAGAAAACAACTTGATGACATAATTTCTTGCTTCATCAAAAAGAAACAAATTTCACATCATGTGAATCATCATCATGTCTTCCTTCTTGTTTACAAATGATTGACTAAATCACAAGCCTTTAAAACATGCCCTATCAACAATTGACCCTTCAAGTCAAGCATGTACAAAAGAACTTTAAGGATTCTTTACAAAGATGAAACACTTCATCATTATCTCCCTTTTACAATCTTGGAGACCAAATCAACTTTTCCCAAGTCAATATTACATTACATGCATGTTTAAACAAAGTAATCAACCCTTCAAGTTAATCACACATACATATTCAAAATACAAGGAAATCATCATCATCCCTGTGTTCATGCATATCATTCTCATGCATGCATTTCATCCTTCAACTTTCTCTTTAAGTACAATCATAAGTACAAGATCCTTGATCACATGTACATGTACTTTCAAAGCTGAAATGAAAATAATTCTTCTGCAATAAAGTGAGTCTGCATACTCAACTTTTCCATCCTGCATCTTGCATTCCATTAGCAAAGAAATATAGATATAATGCATTTCTTTTCACATTAAAGGATATGCAACTTTAATTGGATAATAATTATAACCATTTCTTACCAATCCATTTCAAAGGAACCCCCTTTGACTACACCTCGTCATCAACATGTGAATCATCCTGAAACACATCAATCATGGAATCTTCCTTTCCATTCTTGCCATTCTTTCTTTCCACCTTCTTCAAGTTTCATGGAAGCATTGTTGGATTCAGAGTCCAACACTTTTAAGCAATTTGTCCTTGCTTATGGCAGTAAGTGAATGCATGTGCATCTTCTTGACAGCATGATTTGCCTTGTCCAGTGGACCTTTGGCTTCTAGCTTCTTTTCCTTCATAAGCTTCCTGTATGTGGCCATTCTCTTCCAACATATAGAAACATTATGGTTAACCAAACCACAAAAGGAACATGAAATTCTTTTCCCATTTCTATGTGAGAATTTATCATGCTTTACATAATCAAAAGGAATATGATTAAAATTAGATTTATACCTTTCTTTTTCACCTTTATTACCTTCATGAGGAGGTGAATCAAATTAAGAAGTGGCTCCTTTTGGAACACCATAAATCTCTTCAATGCTTTCAGGGTTTCCACAACTCTCTGGTTCAAGTGTATGCTTATGAACACCTTCTTCCTGAAAATGATGTTTCAAGCCCTTGCATTTCCCAAGAATACAATCTTTACACCTTGAGGTAGAAGACCTGAAATGAAACTCCTTCTTGGAATTGTTTCAATTGTCTTCATGGTAGCTTTGGAACTTTCTCCATAAGATTGTTCATAGCCAAGACCCAAATACTTAGGCCTCTCCTACACCATTATTGGCTCAACAATACCTTGTGCATGTTTGCCAAATCCTTTTCATAGCCCATTTTGGACATCAACTTGGACCTTATGCCTCTTGTATGTTTTTCAAAAGAACCAACATAAACATTATTATAAGAATTTGAAGACAAACTAGAATTATTTACCTCTTCTTCAAGTTGATACTTGACTAAGGCTTCTTTGGCAATAAGGAGCTATGTCTCCAACCCATGCATCCTTTCCAGATCCATATTTGCAATATGAATTTGTTTCTCCACTTCTTGCAATTTGTTAGAAAGCAACTGCTTCTCTTCCTTCATGGAATTCAATTGCTCTTGAAGTGTGGTACTCATTTCTTTCACAATATCCATCATGATGAACAAGTCATGTGTCATGTAATTATCAAAGACTCTTGTAAATGAGGAAGATTTTGAGGAATCACTTGTAGAATTTGTCATTATAGAAATGAACAAAAGAACTTCAATAAAATTTAGACAAATTTCTGAACTAAATGACTTCAGGGTCAAGCTCTAATTCAAGCAGCCTTTTGCAACAAACCTCTTGTGCTTCAAGGATTTTCTTGAGGTCCTTTGGGATTAGAAGAATGCCTTCAGCGCTTCTTCCTTATTTTCCTCTCCTGGACTTAGCTAACAACAACTTTCCCTTCACCTTTTGAAAACTCAAACAATAGTCAGTTTACAAACAATCAAACAGTAAAAATTCTTTGTACTGTTTAAAACACCTTTCGAGCTAAACAAGCAAATAGTTTGCTCTGTCAATCAAGAATTCTATTATGATATAAATTGATCTGATATACCACATGATCTAAGGTATAACTAGCTTCGATACCACCTGATCTGAAATGGGAAACTAGGGTTCTTGTCACACTTAAAAGAACCTCTCCCATTCCAAAGCTTAAACAATATATTCAGATCTATCTTATGTCGAAAATTATGCGGAATTAAGAACTTGAATAGGTGTATGCTTATGTTTCAACTATGCTGATTAGTGCTTTAATGGTTCATTTGCTTAAACTGATATAAACTCATAACAGTATACAATGCAATAAATAAACACACTCATGACAACAATATAATAAAGGAGTTCACCCAACTCTCATAGGCTACGTCTCCGTGAGCACTTGTCAATTTGACTATGCTCCTTGGGATTATGGCTTGATTTCTTTTACAAGCTCCATGCTCAACTCCAACGGTTATTGACTGAACCAATTGGGCTTAGAATACCATATACATCCATCGTTGTCTTTATGAAACAGATTCAAGGATTGCACTGCATCCCGTTCTTAGCCTTCCTCCACGAATGGTGCTGTCTCGACCTTTAGTAGTCTTCCGATGCTTCTCTGGAATCTCTGGCTTTGTAGCTCTTTGGCTATATGGCTCTATAGCTCTCTGGCTATGTCTCTGCAGCTCTACGGCTCTGCCTGACTCCCTGGCTCTTTGGCTCACCTTCTCGCTCTACCTTTATCAAGCTCTGTGGCTCTATGGCTCTGCAGTGCTCTAGCTTTCAAGCTCTATGGCTTTCGAGCTTCTCTGAGTAACTCTCGGGCTCTGTTTCTCTCTCTAGCTTTGTCTGTCCCTCTCACTTTGTGGCTCTTCCGCTCTATCTAGCTCTACTTCTCCGTTTGGCACAACCTTCTCTTTGGCTCTCTGGCACTCAGTGTCTCGTGCACTCAAGCTCTCTGTCTTCTTCCCAAGGAACCCCCTTCTCTCTGCTATGCCTTCATCATGTTTTATAACATATTTTTGTTATAGCACACCGCTTATAGCGTGAACTAAAATTTTCAGAATAGATATAGTTTTACAAATGAAAGGAATGGTGGGCACGGGTTTACCCCACTGTTCGGTCTTTCTCCGACATTAATCTTGAAATAGAACATACATTAACAATACCACAAAATACATGGAAATACATTGAAAAACGGACTGTGAGCCTTAGCCGGATTTCAAAGAAATATAGACACACATCTATAACCTTTAGGGTCCGCGTATATCGCATATCGGAATTTTGGCATATCGCATATGCAATGGCCTTTGTATTGTTTGCGATGCGATTCGTCGATCGCCGATCGCTGATGTCGCATGTCGCAAATCACATTGTTGCACGGGTCATGGTCCTCAACCTTCCCTGATCACCGATATCACCGATCGCATCCTGACCATTGATCTGTGCACCCGATCCAATGGTCCACATGCAATCGCTAATCACTTATCACAATTCCTTCAAGGCCAAGGTCTGATAACACACCACTAGCTTTCTCCGATGCGATTGCTCCATTTAATGCGATTTGCTCTTTGACCAATTAGAATAGGCCACGTGGCCCAATTCCGGCCTGCCACGTGCAAGCTGTGGATTGGCCCGTGAGCCTATACTAAAAATTCAACATTTTCAATATAGTTTGGAAATGAATGCAATTGCCTCCTTTTCTAAGGACATTGGACAATTTTCATTTTACAATAACTCCTTCATCCAGAGTCTGTTTTAGTCCATTCAAATTGGATTAGATTCAAAATGAAGAAGTCTTCGCAATGATACCCTTTCCAAGAGCACCCTTTGAATTTCATTTTTGAAGATTGAAAAGTCATTGAGGATCATTTTCTGATCATATCGTGAGCTTCCCATACAACCTTCACGATGAACAAAAACTAGTGGTCCAGATCTTCATTTCCCACACCCTTGAACACAGGTAGCTTTTTAGAGTTCACCATATTGAATGATGGTGGAGGTGGCAGCGGTGTAGGCGAAGGCATATGCGGTGGAGGTGAAGATGGAGGTGGTATGGGTGGATGGGGTATTCACGGGTACCCTTTCTTTATCAACTAAACAATGCTTTACAAAGATGCCTGTGTTGCTTCCTCGTTGTCACTCAGAGGGGGTTCAATTAGCGGGCAATATTTAGGGCCTGTTCTTCCCTTATTCCTGAATGTCCTTCCACTTTGTGTAGCCCTAAACATCAAGGTATCTTCATAACTTGTTTTTCAAACAGGAGCATCTTAATCCAAGTATTTAATGATTTTAAATACTTACCTCGCGACCCCTTAAAGAAGCGGCGCTTTGGTTCACTGTAACTGACCAAGGTATCGAATGCAAAGTCTATCATGAACCCTTCTATGATACGATCGAGCCAATGATTGACAACGCGCACGATCTTATCTTTAGAGGCTTCTAATATCCGCACTAACTTCGGGGTGCAGACTATTGGACTGTCAAGCCTCCACCTTCCTTGGCCATCTGCCAATTTCGCAATCCACTCGTACAACCCGACTAGGAAGGAACATGAGAAGATATCATGTATTTATGTGTATAGGTATCTGTCCAACCACTTTTATTTCGTCAATCGTAGATTCCTGTTCTCTTGTATCGCGAATTCGTGGATCTTTCTATCCAACTAGTCTTCGATCTCCTTCTTAGTTGGATTCTAATGATGTGACATCACACATCTCATTATGCAGATCATGATCCTAGCAACATAACCATTTGTTGGATTGATGGGCCCTGACCCAGGTTCAATGTTAATTAGCCAAATAAATCCATACATTACTGGCCCTTTCGGCATCAATCCGCGGAGCGTGGACTGAAGTCTCACCTGAAGCAGTATGGGGGGATGCAGGAACTAAGATAGTTGTGATGTCATTTTTATACCCTGTCCTTTCCTTTGTGCAAACCTATAAGCCCTTTAGGGCTTACCAATGTACTTCTCTTATCTGGTTTTCAAACCTTCGCAAAGGTCTCTGAACGTCCTTCGCGGACCCTAAATATTCAATTCAGACACTTATGTGCCTTTGTAATTACTATTACTTCTGTGTCTACCCTGATTAGCTTAAGTAGTGGTTACTTTCAACATGTATTATGATTATCTTCACATAAACAAATATTCTTACTTGTGTTCGTATGACAAAGTAAAATACATAGATTCACGCATCAATATAGCATTAAATCATAAATGCATTATTCAACATAACATAATCACAAACATTCATAACAGAAGTAAAATAACTCATACACAGATTTCTCCAGAATAATTCTCTTTATTGATGGTTTAGATCTCTAATACAAACTCTAACTGTCCTGCGCACTCAGCTGCAGGGGTCCGTGCACTTAGCTGCAGAGCCTCTTCCTATGCTAAGACTCTTTGATCTTAGCTCTCACAAACCCATTACATTGGTCAATTAGCCAAAAACTTCCTAAGAACTTCACTAAAACTGCCTTAGACTCTTATAAGACTCCCTTTTTATACATTCCCATGACCCACGAACCAAGGGCAGATATCATCAAGCTGACACAAGCTACCTAAACTAAGGGAGAAAACCCTTTTTCACTGTTTACACCTTCATGCTCCGTGACCACAAAATGCAGAGGCTTTTCATTCTTTATACAAAACTTGGGCCTTTAGCCCCAAAACTTGGGCTTTTAACCCCAAAATGGACCTTAGGGGACCCATTCCCAACACACACACACACACTCTCTCTCTCTCTCTCTCTATATATACACTTGCATGTAGGCTTGCTGATTACTATGAAAATGATTATGATGACGATGATTATTATTTAGAGGTTGATTGGACTCCAGTTTAGAGAAACCATCTGGTAAGCTCTAAGCTTGGGTTCTAGACCATTTGGGAGTTGTACTGGTTAGTGTCCTAAAGGGTGCATAGAACCTTGGAGAAGCACATTTATTGGGTTGTCACCTTGGCAGTTGATGTTGGCCTAGAGGTTTCCTGGAGCTTTGGAGCAGCATGGTTGTTGGGTTGGAATCTTGGAAGTTAGTTTGGAGGGTGCCTCAAGCCTTGGAGAAACATGACTATTAGGTTAGCACCTTGGATCTACAGATATGATTATTATTAGTTATTTTTTCCTGTGGAGTTGTAACCCTGGCTCAGGGGCATCCCATGGTTGAAATCCATGAAACACGTAGCCTATGGTAGGGGGGGATGTGGAGAGCCTATAGCCAGTCAATTATTTTTGCCAAATAAGTATCCCATCTTATGTGGCATGTTGCTTATATGATTTTTTTTTGTTAAAACCCCATCTTTAGGGTTTTGTGCAAATTCTTGTAATATGAATAGTTCCATTGTGCATTTTCATTTATCAGCCTCATTTTCTGTAGATGAATATTTACTTGTGTATATTGAGGCGCTTTATGTTAGTATTGCTTTGTCATAAGCCATAATTTAAGATTTTGTTCTAATATGTTTAATTTTTTCAATTAATTTATATTTCTGTTGTGTAAGTTTACAATTCTGATTCGAATGTGTTAAATTTGGCATTATAAAACGTTTTTTATTTGCAATCATAAAAACCCAAAACTTTCAGGCGTAGAAATGGTTGTATAACGATTAGTGTTTTTCATTCTTGTGGAGTGAATTGTGAAGTTTAAGTGTAGGAAAGACAGTAGTGTTGCCCCATAGGAGGTTGGTGTTGATAAGTGTAGCAAGAAAGGCTCAATTTGGCTTAGACTTTGTCAAATTGCTTGATGACAATGGATTGCTAAATTATGTCAAGGAAAACATTCCAAAACTAGGATCAAATGATGCCTAAAACCTATCATAATGGAAGAAAGATGTAGCGAAGGCGAGGAGAATAATCCTAGAGGGACTAAGAGATCCCATTTTCTTGAATTTCCGTGGCAAAGAGATGAAATTTTCCATGTGGAAGGCACTGAATAAGATATTTAAAAATAACAGTAACCATAGAAAATTGGCCCTGAAATACAAACTTTGAAACATTAAGATGCAAAAAATTGATACTATTCTGCACTATCTCACCATATTTACACAAGTTCAGGATGAGCTTGGAGGGGTTGGTGTTAATGTTGTAGAAGATGACTTAGTGAGCCTAGCTCTTCTAGGCCTTCCAAAATCTTGGCATAGCTACCAGGACTTAGTGAACAAGATGGAGAAACTACCGAATTGGGAATGCTTATGGTCTGATTTGGTATAAGAAGAGATCAGACGAAATACCAGAGATGGAGGTTCATCCAAGCGAGAGGACGAAGATAATTTTGCATTGGTTGGAAAGGGAAAGAAGAGAAAAGGGAAGAAATATCAAACCCAACCAAAATCCAATCAAGAGGGAAAGAAGAAAGACTTGTCCAAAATAAAATGCTTCAATTATCATCAATTATGGCACTATGCTAAAAAGTGTGCGCACAAAAAGTCTAGCAAGAAGAACTCAAGAGGAGAAGCAGGTGAATCTTTGGATTCATAGTTAGAGTTAGAATTCACCTTGATCACATGCATGGCCAACACTATGATGGGGAGTGTGTGGTAATTGGACTCAGGTGCCTCATTCCACATGACAGGGTGTAGAGAGTTTTTTAGTGACTTGGAGGAGAAATATCTCCAGATTCATATTGAGCTTGGGGACGATAGAAGGTATAGTGCTATCAAGATTGGTACAATAACCTTTAAGAGGGAGTCAGGATCCCCTCTTCACCTCAAATATGTTATGTTTGTACCAGGCTTGAAGAAGAACCTCATCTCTGTAGTAGTTTTGGAAGACTGTGGTTATGATGTGATCTTTAGTAAAGGGAAATCCTTTCCAAGACACATATCTGCTGGACAGGTGAAGCTGATTAGGGTTCATGTGAAGACCATGTATAAAATTGATGTGGAAGACTGTGCTGCATTAAGTAGTAAGGAAGAGAAAGTGCAGAGTCAAGATGTTGGTGAGCTTTGGAATGAAAGATTTGGTCATTTGCACCATGGTGCCCTTAAAATTATGCAACAAATAACCATTAGCCTCCCTAAAGGACCACTTGAGCAGTAGGATGTCTATAGGGGTTGTACCTTGGGAAAGTATGTAAAATCTACATTCCATGATCGAGACAACAAAGCAAATGCAGTCTTGGAGGGAGTTCACTCTGATGTTTATGGACCCTTCTCGACAACATCCACTGCCAGACATAAATACTATGTTATTTGATTGATGATTTATCAAGAAAGTGTTGGATCTTCTTCTTGTGGAAGAAGGATGAGACATTCTTAATTTTTTTTTTAATTCAAGACACTAGTTGAGAAAGAGACTAGAAAGAAGGTGAAGGCTCTCACGAGCGACAATCGTGGTGAGTATGTTTTGAATGTGATCCAGATTTAAACAAGAACATAACAATTACAAAAATAACCATAAAGACAGAGATGGAGTAAAATAATACTTCATTTCATTAATGTAAAATATTGAAATATGCTTGCAAACAGAAATGGAAATAAACTAGCTAGGGCGATGGTAGCTTATCTCTGAGAAGAGATGTGGCAGATACATGCCTCTGAACTATCTTACAATGAGGCTCAAAGGCCTATTTATTGTTTAGAAACAATGGAAAACCATAAACATCCAAAAACCTAACCCTAGGAGATGAAACGCCAAACTATGGGCCATGTTTTGGGTAAATTGGTACATCAACTTCCTGGGTTCATAACTTTGGAATATGATCTCCATTTGACGTGCACAATACCTTGTTAGGAAGATCTATCCAAGGACTACAACTTTGGGATGAGTAACATTAGTCCATTGAACCATGTTGCTCCTAGTTTTCAAAAAATAAAGTTGTTTAGGAACTCAAAACAGCTCCGGAAGTTCAGGACCCAAAAAACTGCTAAAAGTAGCAAATTGTGCTACACATAAGGAAACTGAAAAAATGAAAGAGACAAATATGGGGGTCCAAGTGGGATAGGTGGGTGGCCGCCAATATCCACCTAGATCAGAATGAATTCAATTACTTTTTTTCCAAAGAAGGAATTCAAAGAGAACTGACAGGTCCCCAAAACCCACAACATAATGGGGTATCTAAGTGAGAGAACCAGAGCATTGTGGAAGTTGTGAGAGCTATGCTACATGACTAAGGCTTGCCACTACATTTGTGTAGAGGCATGTAACAAAGCAATATACTTGCAGAATCAGAGTCCTCATCGGATTATTGGTATGATTACATTGCAGGAGAATTTCTCGGGGACAAAGTCGAATGTGTCTCATTTTAGAATTTCTGGAGCCTTTGTTTATTGCCATGTCTGCAATGATTTGAGGAAGAAAATTGAGTCACAACAAAGTTCAGAGTTTTTGTGGGTTACATCAAAACTCCATAGAATTAATTGGTGTACTTATCTTCCCTCATAATTACAATTGTGCGAAGGGATGTAAAGTTTGATGAGGAGAAAGACATGAGATGTTCTCTTGAGAGGGAGCTTCAAATCCCGCTAGAAGAGGATCTTTTAGCTCCAAAGGAGGAGCCTTAGGAAGAGCCTCAAGAAGTTTCGGAGAATCCAAAAATGGAGGAGAAAAGAGGAGGCAGAGTGGAGACATCCACTCAATATTAACCATCCAGAGAATATAGAAAAATAACTAGGGAAGCTGAAATGCTGGTGTAGGATGCGAGGGAGAATGTGGGAGCTCCTTCAAACTTGCGTAGGCAAAGGAGCTCACCTGGGAGGTACATGGGCTACATGGCTATAATAATTGAGCTTGTAGAAACTAAGCCTTCCTATTTTGAGGAATCAGTTAAGAAACCTATTTGGGTTGATGTAATGTTGGAAGAATACAAATCCATCATAAAGAATAGTGTTTGCGAAGTGGTTCCAAGACCGCAAGAAAAATCAGTTGTGGGTTTGAAATGGATCTTCAAAATTAATCATGCAGTAGATGCAAGCATAGAGAAGTATAAGGATATATGTTTGGCGAAAGGATTCTCTCAAGTTGAGGGAATTGACTATGAGGAAACCTTTTCTCCTATAGCAAGGTATTCATCCATTAGATCAATTCTTGCACTGATTGTGCAGATGGAGTGTAAGATCTACCAAATGTATGTAAAAACATCATTTCTCAATGGTGTTATTGAGGAAGAAGTGTACTTAAAGCAACCATAAGGTTTTGAGATATTTGATCAGGAGTCTCATGCGTGCAGACTGAGGCGAGTGTTGTATGGTTTCAAAGAAGCACCCTTATCTTGGTACACTTAGATTGATAGTTATCTCACTGGATAAGGATTCACCAAAAGTGAAGCAGATGAAAACCTCTATCATACTTTGGTAGAAGGTAAATTGCTTGTAATTGTTTTATATGTTGATGATTTAATATTGACAGGTGATGAGCAATTGATGAGCTCTTACAAGGATGACCTTGCAAAGGAATTTGAGATGAAATACATGGGTCTCATGCACTACTTCCTCGAGTTGGAAGTATGGAAAGGTGATGGGATTGTGTATCAAGGAAAGTATGCCACCGAGATACTGTGGTTATTTTTCATGGAAAGTTGTAAGCCCATGGAGGCACCTCTAGCAACCAATTGCATGAGGGAGAATTCCACTTCAGGTGAAGAGGTTGATGCTACCATTTACCAACAACTTGTGGGTTCATTGATGTATCATGTCAACAAACAATAAGATATGTGTTATGCAGTCAACCAATTGAGCCAAGCTATGGTTAGGGTGACAAAATTGTATTGGAAGGTAGAAATGCATGTTTTACAGTGCCTTAGAGGCACTACCTAGTATGGATTATGGCAAAAATGGATAGAGGGGGTGAAGTTTTGTGGCTTCACAGATGCAAATTGGGTAGGGAGTCTATCAGGTGCAATTTTTAGTGTTGGGTATACAACAATTTCTTGGTACAGCAAGAAGTAGAGGCCTTTGGTGCTCAACTTAGTAAAAGCTAAATACATGGCTGCAAGTTAAGAGGCATGTGAGGCGATCTGGATGAGAAAGATAGGGACTTTTTGGTTAGGAGATGGATCCAACTGTGATTTATTGTGATAATCAGAGTTGTATTAATTTATCTTATAATCGAGTATTTCACAATTGATCCAAGCATATAGATATTTACAGGACTGTGTACAGAGGAGGATAATGTTGCTACAATACATGTTGATTGAGGAATGAGATGTTGACATCTTGACGAAGGATTCTTCCATAGGGAAGTTTGAATTTTACAAGTGCAGGATAAGGGTGGTTGATAATCCCTTTCTTGCTAGAGGGAGTGTTGAGAAGTGTAGCAAGAAAATTTCAATTTGGATTAGCCTTGGTCAATTTGAGAAAATTCTAAATTTCCACATCAATAGACAACTTGGTGATAGTTAACTGAGGTGATATGGTCCTTTCCACTCAGTTATCTCAGTAAATTCGAGTTAGTGGGCTTTAATTTCAGTTATTCATGTGTGATTTCTAATTTATAGTAATCCAGTTCAGTTATTTCATTATGTATTGAGTTAAACTAGTTATAACAGTTAATAGAACTAGTTGGAGGCAAGTTATGCAGTGGGAAAACAGTCTAACTTAGAGATCATCCAGTTAAATGATCAATTAACCAAAATTATCTCATGCATACAAGGAATTATAATTTCTTTGATGTTGTGGAGATTCCAAGGCAATGTAACATTAGTTGTAAACTAGTGTTGAGTGTATAGGTGTTGCATGAAATCAATGATAAATCCTTGAGAATTACACAATCATTTTGGAGGAAATTCCTAAAGAATAGGGGCTAAATTCCTCAAGATTTGAACAAGGAAATAGGGGCCTTGGTGAGAAAATATTTGGATAATTGTTGGCCAGAGCTTGTTCATTGAGCAAGAGAATAATTATTATTTTGTAGGTTGAGCTCAAAGATTGAGCTAGCAATTGTAATAGTTTCTCAATTGATTGATTAATGAAAACAAGATTGAGGGGTATTTCCTAGATGGTTTCCCCTAGAAATCACTGTGTATTTGTGGTTTTTCTTATTGTATGTCTATTCATGTTGCTTTAAATTGTAAATTAATTTCCGTAGAGCAATAGAGTAGAATTGTGTCTCTTGATTTAGATTAAATTTCTTGAGCAGTTGCAATTCTATCACCATATTTCTACTATTGGGTACATTACAAAGTGGTACCAGAGCAACGTTACAACAATAGGATTGATTGGGAAATAGTTAAAAATGAAAAGATGATTTTCACTAACTATTTGATCAAAGTCATAGTGGTGGTTGCTCACCATTTGCTTGACAAAAAATAAAATATTAAAGTGATTAAAATATCTGGTAAAGAGCGTATGTGCTAAGGAAGGATTCAAGAGGTAAATCATTGTGAGTGAGAAAATTCAAGGAAAATAGGTCAATTTTAGCCTTAGAAGACTGAAGTTATGCAATTCATTTAATTTCTATGCATTGGAGGGGAATACACACACACACACATAGTCTTATGTAATACGAGTTACATGTTTTATATATGAAGAGTCAACTTTGGAGAAATTGTTTACATATTGTTTCATATAATATTTTATGTTTTATAGTTATGTTCCATATTGTAGACTTCCATATTACATATTTTTATGTGGTTGAATTTAAGAGGTGATATATGGTTTTATGCAAAATATTTTGGATACACAAGTCGAATATGGGGAGTGTCATAAGGTATATATCAATATTATGTCAAAATGATATCTATATATATACACACAACATATTAAATCAAATACGTATAAAAATTTATGTCAAAGGTCACAGGTGGGGGGCCTAGTCGCGTGTTGGAAAATAACTAGACCAACAATATGAGTCTAGGCAAGCTCAGAAAACTAATATTTTTTTAATAAATGAGGTGTTGGAAGTTCAATACAAGTTAAGAGTGATGACCAACAATATTTGTATGTGGGAAGGAAGTCATGCAAGAGTCACAGGCATAAATTTATGTCAAAGGTCACTGGTATTAGGCCTAGTCATGTTGTGGACAACAACCAGACTAGCAATATGAGTTTAGGCAAGCTCGAAAATTTGAGAAAAAGTTTAATGAATGAGGTGTTGCAAGTTTGATACAAGTTAAGAGTGATGACCATGAATATTTGTATGCAGGGAGGAAGTCATGCAAGAGAGATTATAACACCTCAAAAATTGACAATATCCCTAGTGTATCACCTGTGAGGAGAGCCAGCAAGAGAAGGTCTCACATGGAGAACATGCAGGGGGAATTGAAAAAGATTGAAGATCTCACCTTTAATGAAGAGCACAAAAAGGGAAAACAAGTTGAGGCCTAGTTATTGCAGAAGTGGAGGTATTTGTAGTTGTTTGATTACTCTTCAAATATGGAAGTTTGAATTTCTATATACTAGTTGAAGGGTAAGGCTCACACAAGGTGGAAAAAAATTAAGGAAGTCAATCATGTGGACAAAAAGAGGCTAACGTGGAAAAAAATTAAGGAATACTTTCAAAGGAAACATTTATCTCAACAGTATTATGAGAAGAAGATGCAAGAATTCTTTAAGCTAAAATTGGGTAATATCACCATGGAGGAATGTGGTCAGAAATTCATGAAGCTGCTAAGGTATTGTTATCATATGGAAATTGCACACTCATCTATATGCATTAAGAGACACTCAAATTTAGTGACCAACACATGGAGGGGTGACATTTTCAGCTGGAAACACCACGAAGACAAAAATTAAAAGCTTTCCTAAGGTTCAAATTAAAAAATTGGATCGCGTGGGTGCACCATTACAAGAAATTAGTGGTCGTGTGGATGTTTCTTCGATAGCCATGCGACCGTGGAAATGTCCAGTCAACACCTCATGTCGTGAACTTGCTTGAGCAACACTCAAAATCTTGATATGATGGGCTAAAAAATTCGAGCCTTGAGCCCCAAGAAGCCTTAAAGGCAAGGAATTGGTAGCTCGCATCTCATTTATGAGGTGAACCACCACATTGATGAACCAAGGGGAGGAGGAGTGACAAGGAAACTCTATAAATATAGGTTCTAGGACAACTGATAACAAGAAGAAAAAAAGCATTATTATGCTACCAAAATTTCTCCCTAGCAATCAAGAATTTCATTGAGAAGAGGATTCATCATTAAGAGAGTCTTCATAGTTCTTTGAGAGAGAGGGGAAGCTTGCAAAGAGATCATGGAAAGGAGCCTCCTTGTTGAGGATTTTTGAGCACCATTTCTTAAACAATTCTGTCCAACTGTGTCTTTGATTGATATATTGTATTTCTTCTACATTCAATAGTCAATAAAAGGAACCCTTTTCCATTACTTTGTTTATGTATGTTTGCTCCATTGAGAATTGTTTGTGTTTATTTCTTATTTTTTAGTTTAAAGTTGATATATGCATTATTTTTCACTACATACAGTGCTTAGTTTATCCATGCTTTTCCACTAACAACAACCAATTGCCTGTATTTTCCTTATAGGAAACAACAATAACTCCAAGGAAGGTGTATTTGGTACTCCATAGCAACAAAACACAACTATAAGATGGTGACTTCACTAATTGCATTTCTTTGATCTAAGGGTTATTTTTGCAAGACCTTCTCTCTGCATTTTCATTCTATAGTGCTTCTATCACCTCTTTGGAATTTTGAAAGACCTATTGGACTTGTTCTTGGTGGAGAAACTTGTATGTTCAATTTTTTCAGCCAATTGTGCAACTTTTGTTGTAGAAAGACGTGTAGTTCGCGTGCCTATGCAAGGGTAAACCCGTGCGGTTTACAGAGAGCACACCAAACCATTGTAATTTTTATTTCTTTGGAGTTTGGAAACCTTTAGTGAATTTCCTTCACATCTACATATTTTTTTCCAGTTATTTCATCTTGCCTAGTTGCTTTACTAATCATTATTAGTATAGTAATTACATAATATTTGGTTTTCATTTGCATTTATCACATAGCTTAATTAAGGGGAAAAGTAAGTGGCCACATTCCACACATCTTTTTCAATTTATTTTGCTATTCTTCATAGGTCACATAGCTTAATTAGTAAAGGCGTAAGTGGCCCATCATCCACATACCTTGTTTACTAACCAAAGCATTTTTATTTCATTAGTTTTTGGGACTAGGACTAAGTGTTACTAAAGAAAGTAAGTATCCCCTTCTTTTCTTGTGTCTTTTAGACTATCCCGGGCTTGCATATGAAAGCTTTCTTAAAGCACTTAGTTTTCCATCTCCCTTTAGGCACACATAGTGTAACAAGAAGGAAGGAAGTGGCCCATTATCCACATATGATTTTTTTCATGCAAGGAACAATCAAAACTTAGTGTCATTAAATGATATTGTAAAGGATCATTGAATATCCACATCTTCTCACACTTTTCATGTTTAGTTTTCCACTTGCATACACATTACACATCACACACTAAGATTATATAATATTTGTACAAAGGGCATCCAATTTCTAAAGCTTTTGTACTTAGTTTATTTTGGCTTAAACTCTCACACCATAAGTGAAGCAAGACTCCTAAAAGAAACCATAACCTCAAACAACTAAGTTTCCCCACAGGGGCCATAAAACATTTTATAGTTCAGGTTAGGACCATTGGGGTTAGGCATCCCATAAGTTGCCATGGTCATTCCACATTTTTGAAACATAGATGTTGACTTTTAGGGTCCTTCGAATCCTTCATCATCCCAGGGAAAAGACTACCTGAGCATGTCAGAGACTCAATGTATAGGGGGTTCAAGTTAGGTCCAGTGCATCTGGTACTATATGGGGCTACCCGACCTATATAGTGCTAGGTACTAGTAAATGATTGCCAATAAGCTAAAGGCTTGACTTCTCATGTGGGACGAAGATATCTTAGTGACTAATATTAGGGCATGATTTCCCTATATGTGGAGGTGCGGGAATCACTAAAGCCTCATTCATTACATTGGTTGATTCTTTTGGCTGCTAGAAGCTAAACCAATTCTTTCAGGAAACAACCCTATTACCTATTATAAAATATATCTCCACAAGGCCCAGTTACTTTAAGAGTAGTAAGGATGACTAGGTATTCATAGTATTTTTTTATCATACGCAAAACAAACAAAAAACCATTTTTCTTGTTTGATTTATCACATAGCATAGCTTAAAGGGAAAGTAACCATTTGTTTTTCACTTTGTTTTATGCATGTGATTTTTCTTTGATATATATCCCCTTCCATAATCACCAAAAGTGACACACACTTGACACCATAGGGGACCCCATGGTTCCCCGTCACTCCAGGCATTTTCAAAACCTCCCCCCATTATCGGGAGGTGTTCCTGGTCTCTCGCCATTTAGGCGCAAAAGACATCACACAACCACCATTATAAGATCATACTTTATCGGTGTAAATTTGATTAGGAACCTCCCCCTCAAAGTACTCCTTTCACCACCCCTTAGGGGAATCCACACACTACCTCTTTGAGGACCCCACACATGACACCTCCAGAGAGTCCACGCAGTTCCCACTAAGGTAACCCCTCTCATACTTCCCTGCAGGGAACTCCTTTAAATATTGCTGTACAAAATAATTTCACAATGGAAAATAAAAACCAAGTCCCATTTCTAGCTTCCTTAAATCTTCCATATTTAAGCGAGTTAACCAATGACTCCATTGCACATGGTCAGAATTGGCCACCCATGCCTACAAAGTTACCTTTTGATATTCCAAAATTTGAATGGAAACAATGGGAAGACTCGGGAAACCATGTTATGACTTTTCACCTTTAGTGCTCATCCTGTTGGGTTGTGTTATATTCTTTCACCAGAAGCAAAGCAGATCATTGTGTGTATTTTAAATTAATTGGTGACTGGGTTATTTATCTGGTCTTGTATGTGGATGATATGTTGCTGGTTGGAAATGACAAAGAAATTATCCAGGATTTGAAGACCCAATTGTCCTCCAAATTTGACATGAAAGATCTTGGTGCTGCAAACTATATTTTGGGCATGGAAATTAAAAGAGATCGGGCAAAGAGGAAGCTCTGGTTAAACCAGAGGAAGTATGTCGAGACAATACTGCAGAGGTTTAATATGCAGGATAGTAAACCAGTGAAGGTTCCTATTCCTGCAGGTGTGAGGTTATCTACTCAACAGTGTCCCAAGACACAAGAAGAGGAAGAGGACATGTCCCGTGTCCCATATGCAAGTGCAGTCGGTAGCCTGATGTATGCAATGGTCTGTACTAGACCAGACATTGCACATGCAGTGGGAGTATTGAGCAGGTTTATGTCAAAACCTGGGAAGGAGCACTGGAGAGCAGTGAAGCGGGTTTTCAGGTATTTGCGTGGCACTAGTGATTATGGTTTGTGCTACCAAGGAAGACCAGGATTGGACAAAGTGTTGGATATTCATGGTTTTGTTGATGCATACTGGGCTGGAGATCTGGATCAGAGAAGATCTACAAGTGGGTATGTGTTTAACCTATTTGGAGGTGCAGTCAGTTGGATGAGTAAGAAACAATCTGTAGTGGCACTATCAACTACAGAGGTAGAATACATGGCAGCCACTCATGCAAGCAAGGAAGCAGTTTGGTTGCAGAGATTGTTTTCAAGTATGGGGTTAGTACAGGGAGCTATAAGAATAGACTGTGACAGCCAAAGTGCAATTTTCTTGGCAAAGAACCCTGCTTATCATTCAAAGGCAAAGCACATTGATGTTCAGTATCACTTTGTGAGGGATATGATAGAAGACAAAAAGGTGTTGCTGGTAAAGGTGGACACTTTGAAGAATACTGTAGATGAATTGACAAAATCTGTGAGCTCTGAGAAGTTCTATTGGTTTAGAGAAACAATGGGTGTTTCAGGGCTGGAAAAATGACTAAGCTCTCCTGTGGCCCCCTGTGGAAAGAAAACAACAAGTGGGAGATTGTTGGGTTGTGTTATATTAGGTTGGGCGAACCTACCTATGGTTTTGTGCATGATTTTCGCACATGGTATTGGACGCGATGGTTTTTCGGTCCATGGTATTGGATGCTTCTGCATGTATAAATATGTATTGTAACATTGAAAGGAACATAATGAAAAATCAAGCTGGTAGTCCCGGTTTTGGGATCCAGGGAAAAATCTCTGTGCATATGTGTTTTATGGGTTATGCTCTCGCATTGTTTATTTTCTTTGTTTAAGAATTCGTATGCAGGTAGTTTCTGTACAGGGTTAAAACCTACACATCCAACAACATCACTAATGACTCTATTCGCTTACAACTATTTCAACACACCCCCATATGGCTAACAAGAAAATGGTACATAGGAAAGACTTCAGGTTCCCATGCAACCTTTGACTCTCTTTCTATGGCATTTATCACATTTTTCCAACTCCCAATCCGCGAGGACTCGGGATTGGAGCTTCTCACCCATTTCAAACAAACGTTAGCCATTCATATTTGACCATATCCAGGAATGGTGGAAACGTTGTCATTTTTGCAAGGCTCATATAGAAGCAAGACAACTCGACTTATTTTTAAGATCTTTCACCTCAGAAATCTCAAAATATGTCGCTTCCACATGGCCTAAAAATTAGGAAGAGGTTGTCTAAAAATCCCAACAATTTGAGCTCATATACACACAGTCAGGATACCTCTACCATGTCCTCCCAGATGATCCTTGTCTCCCATATTTTAGACCAGAGGTACTAGGAGCATCAAATGTTGCAGATGGGTTGATTAGAGCCATAGCTCAAAATCAACCTAGAAACACTTACCAACAACGTAGAAATGTGTACAGTGGCCAAACCTCTTACCAACCATATGGTCCCACACCTGCAGCACAACCATCATCCAAAACAGAATATTTCCCTATTCAACCTGCACCTATGTAGAATCTGGCTATGCAAATTAACCAATACCCTCCCATGGAAGGTGGCCAATACCTTCCCATGCAGGGTTGTCAATACCCTCTCGCACAAAGATTTCAACACCCTCCTAGGTCTGAGGAATTGGTTTCCACTTTCAATAACACATATGCCAACCAAGGACATGGGGAATCCTTGTTTTCCCTTTCCAGCACCCCAACATAATAACCTTCTAGTTCAACCTAATATTGGGGTTAATTTTTTGTAATCTTCTTTCCCTAATGACAATTGTCATTCGAAAATTTGAATATGAAAAATCCACATAATACCACTAAGAAGAAGAGAAAGAATCAGCAGAAAGGGGAACTTGGATAGGGGGGAATCAACTAGCAACAACCTCCGTGGGCATAGACTAGGGACAACGCCAACCATAATAAAAACCAGGGTTAGAACAATAATAATCCAAAACAGAGAAACAAGAACACTGGTCTACGAACTAACCATGATTTTTTTATTTGCAAGGAATATGGCCATTATATGCATCATTTCCCTCAACTCCCAAAGTTGAAGAGGATGAAGGATACCAGGGCACAAGGGGGTAAAAACAAAAACTTGTTGTAATGCATAATCTTTCCCAAATTAGGGAGTGGTAAATACCCAACATGAACCCTCCCAACAACAATATCAGGCTCCTTTTGGAGGAAGTTTGCAAAACACATCAAATCGCGACATTTACATGGCAGGGGAAGAAATTCTCCTACAAACATGAAAACGAGATTATGGAACTCCACTAGAAAGCAACCCATCCACCATGACTACTGCAACACCTACAACCCCTTTGACGATCTCTGGACCCCTTGTAGAAACCATCCCACGCATGGTTAAAGGGCCTCTATATTGAACATGGCATAACTCAAAGGCTACTCAAAGCTACAACATAATTGATGACTTAGCTCAGTCTCCATCCGCAATGTCAGCATTGGAAGTTTTACAAACATGCCCAACTCAACGAAAATTCGTACTTTTCGTGTTAAGTGCAATCCACCCGATCGATTCTCATTTGATGGATTTCGAATTAGATAATACCATCTCACATCTTCCATCAATAATCGCCTTTCAAATTCTAGTCAAAATTCAAAACATCAACATCCATCATTGCATAGTTGATGAGGGACCATCCACATGTATTATGTCCAAAACAGTTTGGAAAAGCCTAATATCTTTCGAGCTGAAACCATCAAACATTAATCTCAGAGCATACGACAGGTGCCCTTCTTCTCTCGTTGGGCTATTTTAGGATGTTCAAGTGAATCTCACTTGCACAACTATACTCATAGATATAAAAGTCTTGGATGCCCAGTTGGATTACGATATCCTTCTTTGTCGTAGCTACATGTACCCAATGATTGTAGTTGCATCTTTAATATTTAGGATTATGATGTTTACTCATGATGGGAATATCATCACATTTGACCAAATCACGTACTACGAGAAAAAAACATCCAACACCCATGATGATGTGTTACCTTTCGTATGATATTCATCAGAGTTGATCACAACTTTTATTGAACATGGACTAGGGATATTTAAACAATCAACACTCCTCAGTAATTACTCTCGAGACCAACTTTCTCTGGAGGCCACCCTTATAGCCCCAACAACCCTAGAGTGCATGATGAGTTCATCACACATCCCTTAAAATCAAGAACCAATTCCACACCCCCCCGATGTTGCAATAATTGACTCTACGTTCCAACCATACGCCATCACTCAGACACCCTTCTTATATCCCCCACCTAGTTTCATCTTGCACCAAGTCATGGTAACACTCAAGTTGCTGAATATGGCTTTCATGATAATTGTCTAGTATCAAACCCCACAAGCCACGTCAACAAACTCTGGTATTACCTCAGCAGGCTTCATTCCCATAATCACTTCTCAAGAAACCACCCCAAAACAAGTTGTGCTTACGTTGACACCAATAGATACCAACAAGAGGGATTAGAAAAAAGGAAAGAAGGTGGAAGCATCAAAATATTCCTCATCCAAGGCACCTCCACCCTGTGCTTTTTGTCAAGTGTAGGAACCCTGCCAACATGTGTCCCGAGTTAGAGGAATTAAAGGCTCTTCTGCATGCCCCAAAAATCCCAGCAGCCCCACCTCCACCTATAGGAGAGAATACCAAATTAGCATGTAATACGACACTATGCACTAACCATGCATGCACCATATGCACAGAGTATAATCATTACATCCATCATTGCCCTGAAATCCCTAGGTATCGAGATGCATTAGGTGAACTCTCACAAGTCAATATCATGACTCCGTCACTTTCCATCACATCAGTGGTGGATGATGGATCCAAAACCATATTTTTTGTGTTCAAGGAAGAAGCACCACACAAGATCCATCTGTGTGCTCGTAGCCATTCTACCTCCTACCTACAACCATCCTCTAGAATTATGATGAAATAGCCTCAGGAAATATCGCCAAAACCTCCCCAAACATGCGCCTTATCCGACAAACTTGGTCATCTGATTAATCAATGTCGGGAATTGAGAAATATTAGAGAGGTATTTCTCTTATTAGTCCACATCCCTAGACCCACTCACTCAAGTCAAACTAGATGCTTGTGTAATCCTTGTGACATTTTTTCCCAAACACATCATATGTGGAAGTGCCAATACCTTCCATGTTTTTTAGCAAAATTGCAGCAAATTGACATCGAGGGCACACAACCTTCTACCAATGTTGATACTAAGATCCATAGGTGGCCTACACCCATAAGTGCCCCGTCTCATGACATTAACCATGCGTCATCATCTTGTATTGTCAGAGATACAAATACCAATACCATTTATTACGTCAACACTAATCATGCGTGCAATATATGTACCAACAACTCTCATAGTTCCGAGGCATGTCTAATGTTACAAAAATTTGGACAGCTTAGGATACAACATCCACTAGTTCAACAAATCCCTGAACACCATCCTCCCATCGAAGAGGATGCATTGGCTCCTAGGATGCCAACGTTATCACAATAACCTTCTCCCACTCACCATCAACCCACCATTACAGAGATTCTCCTACCACCTAGTGTTGATGACACGTAACATCATATACAAGTCATTTCCTCTATTGTATGAACCCTGATTCGCGTTGTCTGATCAACATTTTTTAGTGTCGAGATAGCTAAACCCACCACAACGGTGGTACCACCACCAACTATACAAACTCATTCAATCTGTACATTGTCAACTTCACTCAGTTCTACAACATCAACCTCTGAATCATTTTCTTGTTTGTCTACCAGCACAGTTAGGTCTCAACCCCATCCTCATGACCTCGCACAACCCATTTCACCATTAGATAATATTTTTCACTCAGATGAAGATATTCTAGAGGCCATGATGGAACCAGAATGTCCATGGGATGCCATGCATCACTGTTCTTTCTTTTTACTTGAAAAATCATTTTCACCTATTGATGCACCAAGTCATGATATTTGCACAATAGAATCAAAAGACTTCCTGCCACCAGGACAGGTAGATTGGTTTAAAAATCCCATCCCAACACTAGATGCATTTGAGGAAGGGAATATGTCTAATATCTCACCTATGGTCAAGGTATATATTTCCACCAAGCTTGGCATAGTTGAAGAAATCTCACTGGGGGAAGCATGCTTCCCATATTACGTGGCCTCATACAAAGCCCTTTTTCAAGAATATAGGGACATATTTTCATAGTCCTACTCAGAGATTCCAAGCATCAGTCTTGTTATAGTGGAGCACCATATTGACACATGGTCTGATGACTACCCCATTAGGAAAAAGAAGCCTCAATTCCATCCTTCTAAGATGGAAGCAATCAAACAAGAATTTGACAAGCTCCACAAAGTTGGTTTCATTTACCCTATCACTTAAATGTCTTGGGTTTCTAACCCTATACCCATCATGAAAAAAGAGGGCACCATACGAGTCTTTATTGATTTTAGAGATCTAAACAAAGAATGTCCCAAAGAAAATTACCCTACACCTTCATTGACTAGATCATCGATGCATGTTTAAGTCACGAGGCTCTATCCTTCATGGATAGATTCTCAGGGTATAACTAGAATAAGATACACTATATTGATCAATATAAAACCACTTTCACAACCCCATGGGGAATATTTCATATTGAGTCATTCCCTTCAGCCTTAAAAATGTTGGTGCCACTTTTCAGTGGGCCATGAACTATATCTTCCATGATCTGACTCATCTCATACTAGCCTATTTGGACGACCTTATAGTATGATCCAAAAAGTGCTCAAACCATTTGGAAGATCTTTGCCTAGTATTCTAGAGATGCCGACAATACAACCTATGCTTGAACCCTCTCAAGTGTGTCTTTTACATTAATGTAGGAAGACTACTGGGATTCATTGTTTCCAACAAGGTATTAGAGTCGACCCTCTGAAGGTTCAGGCCATTTGGAAAATACCACCTCCAAAAAAATTGAAGTAGTTACAAAGCTTACAGGGTAAGGCCAATTTATTACGTTGCTTTTTTCCTTATTATGCCACTTGTGCACATGGATTCTTGTGCCTTCTTTGTCAAGAAATCAGGTCCAAAAATAATTTGAAGCCCTAAAAGATGCATTATCTCAAACTCCATTGATTATCCCTCCTGACCATACTAAGGATTATACCCTCTACCTATCAGCTTCTGAAGTAGCCATCGTAGGGGTATTAGTCCAAGAAGGACCAAATAATAGAGAACACATTATCTATTACATCAACAAGAACCTTTCCATGCCTGCCTTGAAGTATGAGCCAACAGAAATAATAGCCTTAGCCCTTGTACACTCCATACAAATGCTTCGACATTATATAATCTTATGGACCACCACAGTGATAGAAAATATTAGCCCCATGAGATATTTGCTCACTGGTCATATTATGAACCACAAATAAGCCTGATGGGTAGTTATCCTACAAGAATTCGACTTATAATTTTCTTCCCCCAAAAGCAAGAAGGCTCTTATCCTTGGAGAGTTCATCAGAGATATCCCTAGAGAGTCCCAAGGATCCCTAGTTAATGATTCTTTCCTTGATGAAAGTTTGTTCCTCATATCTATGGACAACCCTTCTTGGTACGATGACATCCTCCTCTTTCTTCGAATGGAGAAGTTCAACCGTCAACTTACTTGGGACAATCAAAGGCGCATTCATTATCAAGTTCCCTATTACCTTCTTGTGGGAGATGTCCTCTATCATCGAGGCATCGACACGATTATTCGTCGATGTATTACTCTAGAGAAACATGAATAGTTATTAAATGAATTCCATAGCGGAGCCTACGGTGGACACCTATTTGGGATGGCCACTACCCAAAATACCCTTTGTTCCTATTACTTTTGGCCCACCCTGTTTCACGATTGTATTCAAGCAGTCAAGCGATGTGAGTGTTACCAGCAATATGCTCACAAGGTGCAAGCTCCACCAGCTCCCCTACACCCGATCATTACAGTATGCCCTTTTTTCAAATGGGGAATATATTTCATGACCTACAACCCTCAGTCTTCAAGTAGCCATAAGTACATTGTGGTCATCATTGATGACTTTACAAAATGGGCAAAATACATGGCCACTTATAATAACACAACATAAATCATCGCCTGATTTTTCTTTAACAATGTCATAACACGGTTCAGTGTTCCCAAGGAGTTGGTTTCAGATCATGAAAAACACTTCGAGAATGATATATTTCAAGAACTATCCCAACACCTTGTTTTTTCTCATGAGTTTTCTTCCCCATACTACCCCCAATCCAATGGCCAGGTAGAAGTTGTTAACAAAGTACTCAAAACAATGTTACAACATATGGTGAACAAACACCAAACCAACTGGCACCACATGGTTTTCTCAACCTTATGGGTGTATCGCACAACTGTCAAAGCATCCATAGGATTCACACCCTTTCAACTAGTATATGGGGTTGAAGTTGTTCTCCCCATTGAGTGTTATATCCCTACCTTACACTCAGCCATCCAACTCCTCCCAAATACCACACCTTTAGAGAAGAGGTTAGTATAGTTGGAACACGTCGACAAAAGTTGATGAGAATCACTCCAACATAAAGAATCCCACAAAAAGAGGACTAAATCCTCCTTTGACCACAATGTCACCCCTCGATCATTTATTGAAGGGGATTTAGTCCTTCGCTATGATTTTTCCAACGAATATTTAGGACCAGGGAAGTTTGAAACATTATGGAAGGGACCTTACATTGTTAAACATTGTCTCCTCAAGGGGGTATACATGTTAGCAGAGCCTGATGGGACTTGCCTCAAAAATCCTGTCAACAGGCTCTACCTCAAAAAATTATATCCATAACATTCAAAACAACCCTAGAATGTAAATGTATGCACCATGACTTATCTTTTATGATGATCACCTCATCATGGATGTATGCTAAAATGACTCTCTCATCATGTGTCACAGATGGATCATTCACCAACCTATCATCTCGGGTTCACTAATGGTGTGTCTTGGTGGTTGCAAAACCTTGTTGCAGTAGCCTAGGCTATATACTCCCCTGACTTGACACCCTTCCACTAGAATGGGCCTTACATCAGGTCAACCACCAATAATCAAGCTAAATACGATGTTGTCATAGGCCTCTTGGTTGATGCCTCCCACCTAGGTATCAGTCACTTGCATGTATTCCTTGACTCCTAACTTGTTGTATCATAATTGAACAAAACCTTCAGGGTCCATAACCCTTGCCTTTTTTGAAAATCCCTACATGCACAAAGGTTAGCTCATGGTTTTGATCATATCACATTTTCACATATACCAAGAAATCAAAATCATGTAGTAGACCGCATTGCTAATCAAATCCTAGACTGGCATGTATCACATATACATCATCATCGAGACACATAAATCATGAACATCATATCCATCAAATAAATGCAAAAAGTACATCACATGTATAAAATCATATCATATATGACACATCATGGAGAGCCGCAAAAATCATCATCTCGTATATATATATCTATATATATATACATATATATATATATATATATATATATATATATATATATATATATATATATATATATCAAAAAAATTATGTACACAAATACATTTGTTAGTCCATGCCAGGAAAAATGAGTCATCAAAAGGGGAGCATCCTAATAATGGGTGCTTCTTGTGGTACATGCATACATAAAAAATACATGTAGGGCTGTGGCCCAACACCCCCCACACCATTTCCACACCACATTCATTTTTGGGTCCATCTCACATTTCATAGTACCTATCAGGTGCGCCTTTCCATATTGTTTGATTCATCTTTTTTAGCAAATTTCAATTTACATATGATTTTATCAAGATGTTTTCATTTAGGGAATTGTTTGTCAAAGTTGCAAGTCTCCCAACAGTTTTTCAACAAAATCAGTTCCCTGTTGAAAGTCGCTAGTTAAGGTATCATTCTCCACTCATCATGATAGACTTCCGACAAAGCTTTTCATATCGTGACATTATTTCTCTAAAATTCACCATAGGTTCCATCATATCGACCACGTTTACCACCACCTTCCCTTCCACTTCGTAAATGTCCATGTCGATTGATAGTACCTCCCCTTACATGGATCACCCCATTTTATAGATCACCACATACTATCGAGATCCATGGACATTCACTCAGTCTCGGGAGCCATCTCATTCGTTTGTCTTGAATATCAACCCCATTCTCCTCTTCTCTACTTATTTCTTACCAACCCCACTCCCGAGCCACCCCATTTATTTTTCTTTGTCAAATTAAGTTGAATGCACCCCTGCATTCTACATTTGGCCTACCATCCCTCCATAAGGCATATCCCATTTGCGTCACTTCATCCGCCTCATCAACTTACCGCCGATGCCAACCAATGGGACTCTCATCCTTAACAAAAGACCCTACTTGCATCATCATGTAGATCGTCATTTTCTGGGGGCACCTATCTTTGTGTCTGTACATCCCAAACCACTTTTTACATTCTTTTGGCAAGTGTACAGATTTTCTTTAGTAAAAGGTTTCCCACCCACATTTTCCTGTCTTGTACCCGGGGGTAGTTCCTAGTCGCCCTTGGTTGGAGCTCTCTTATCACCACATCATAATCCACATTCATTTATAATTCATTTTTCCATTCAGAACATGATCATACCTAGCCTGGATTCCCTACTATCTCTAGGGACATTTCCCCAAGAAAAATTATTTTGACTGTCGTCACTTGCATTATAGCTCCAACCTCAGGAAATTTTCTGTATCCACCCATATTGTTAGCTCTCATTATCATGCCTTTATGACCCATCATATTACAATCATATTTATTCAACACCTATCTTCTAGGATCAAAGTTATAACTTGGTTTATCCCCCCCTTATGGGACAACCTTGGGTGGTACATTCGGAATCATTATTGCCCATTGATATCATTGGTCTCCCTGAAATTCGACACTAGCACCATTTTTTCATCTTAGGGTAGTATGGTATGTTGTGATCATGCGTTTCTCCCATTTAGAAGAAGACCCATACATCCCTTAGCTCCTCATTCAACAATGGTTACATTTTAGTGCATGGGAGGTTCCCAAAGTCGAAGGCCCATGTATCCATGAGCACCTCATTCAACAATGCTTCACCTTTGATACATGGGGGCACCTAGTTCTATTTAATTGTCAGAAATGCCCATGAGGGTGTAAGCAGTGGCCATCATTAGCCATCAACATGTCAACCACATCAATGTTGACTTGACAGGACCATTTCCTGTGTGATTTTAATAGTTAGTTATTAGCCATCATAATGAGCATGGGACATGCCCACCTCGTATAGACACTTTTTATCTCAAAATTCCATTAGAGCATGGTTATCTTTATTTCTCAGTAAAAAAATTTCCCTACTCATCTCCACAGTAAGTTACTCAATCTCTCAAGAAGTTGGTAAGGCTCTTAGTTAGATCAACAAAATGTGATATATTTCAGCTATACACTTGATCCTAACCTCATACATAATGGGGAAACTGTTATCATATGGAAATCATACACTCATTTATATGCATTAAGAGACACTCAAAGTCAATGATCAACACATACATGGGTGAAATTTTTAGCTAGAAACACCATGAAGACCAAAAATCAAAATCTTTCCTAAGGTTCAGGTTAAAAATTTGGACCATTCGAGTTCACCATTATCGGAAATTAGTGGTCACGCAGTTGTTTCTTCGATAGCCGCACGGTCACGGAAACGTCCAGCTAGCACCTTGGGGCACAAACTTGCTTGAGAAACACTCCAAATATTGATATGATGGGTTGACAAATTCGAGCCTTGAGCCCCAAGAAGCCTTAAAGGAAAGGAATTGGTAGCTCTCATCTCATTTATGAGGTGAACCACCACATTAATGAACCAAGAGGAGGAGTGACCAAGTAACCCTATAAATAAAATATCTAGGAGAGATAATAACAAGAAGAAGCAAAGCATTGTTATGCTGCCAAAATTTCTCCCTAGAAATCAAGCATTTCATTGAGAAGAGGATTTCATCATTGAGAGAGACTTCATACTTCTTTTAGAGAGAAAGGAGCATGTAAAGATATTGAGGAAAGGAAACTCCTTGTTGATAATTGTTTAGCACCATTTCTCAAACAATTATCTCCAAGTGTCTTTGATTAATCTATTGTATTTCTTCTACATTCAACAATCAATAAAGGGAACCCTTTTCCATTACTTTGTTGATATGTTTTCTCCATTGAGAATTGTTTATGTGTTTATTTCTTAGTTTTTAGTTTAAAGTTTATATATGCATTGTTTTTCACTACTTACAATGCTTAGCTTATCTATGTTTGTCCACTAACAATAGCCAATTTCTTGTATTTTCCTTGTAGGAAACAACTAACTCCAAGGAAGGTGTATTTGGTACTCTATTGCGACCAAAACACCACTACATGTATATCAATTTTATTAAGGATGAGAAGGTTAAAATGTAGATATATGTTAGTGGTGTACCTTCAGTTTATGTTGACAGGATCAAATTTGATGAGACCAAGACTCTAGATGTGTCCATGAGTAAGAATGAACAACTATATGAGAAAAATGGAGAAAATCAGCTATACAAAAAACATGCAACAACAAGAAGAAGAGTTTCATGGAGCAAAAAAGAAGGGTTATAAACCCTCACCCTTAAGAAATGGGTCGCAAGTGAAACAAAAACTAGCTCCAGTTATTAGTGAGCCCAGGGGTTATTTCTTAGGCAAGAAACCCTTGGTCCAACCAATCAGATGTAGGAATTGACATAGTGGAGCACGTAGGTAAAAGCATGCCTATGATTTATATTACACTGGATAACAAGTAGGTTGAACACCAGGTGCAGATGATTGAGATAGAAGGTATGTTGCATAATCATCCTCTTACTATTTTGATTGATTCGGGAGCCATTCACAATTATGTTGATATGGGATTAGTACATAAATTTTAAATTATAAAGGAGCAAGCATTGAAAGGGATGGCTAGTCCAATTAGCTAAAGGAGTTAAGAGTTACATAACTAGTGAAAGAATGTTTGATTAATTTGAATGGATTAAGTATTAAGGTTGAGCTTAATATACTTTCCATTGGATCATATGATTTCTTGATCAGTATGGATTGACTGGAGAAACATCACACTATTATGGATTTTTATAATAAATCATTCTTGTGTTGATGATGAAGGTCAGTAGAGGTAGGTCTAAGGCATCCCTACAACGATATCCATTCGAGACATATCAACGTTGCAATTAAGAAATAATTTTAGAAAAGGTTGCGAGGTTTTGGCAGTTCATTTAGAGGAACCTAATAGGGATCAACAATCCAAATTGGAATATTACACAATATTGAGAGAATATTCTAATGTATTTTCTGAAATCCCAGGGTCACCTTTGAGGAGGGATATATATCTTTTAATTGATTTGATGTCTGGAGTTGCTCTCGTATCTAAGATACCTTACAAAATGAGCACTTCAAAGCTCAGAGAACTACAAATGCAATTGGAGGATTTGTTGAAGGGGTATATCTCACTTAGTGTATCGGTATGGGGTGCTTCAATCCTATTTGTTAAGATGAAGGATGGAACCTTGCACTTATGTGTGGATTTTCAACAATTCAATAAAAATGAATATCAAGAAAAAGTATCCATTGCCAAGGATAGATGATCTATTTGATCGGCTTTGAGAAGCTAAGGTGTTTTCCAAGATTGAATTAAGGTTAGGATATCACCAATTGTGAACTAAGGAGGAATATATCAGTGAAACAAATTTCTGAAATTGTTACAGACATTATGAGTTCATGGTGGTACCTTTTGGGTTAACCAATGCACTAGGTGTTTTCATGTGTTTGATGAACAATGTATCCAAGAATATTTGGATAAGTTCATTATTGTTTTTTATGGATGATATATTAGTGTATTCTAAATCAAAATAGGAGCAAAAGAAACACATGAGGTTAGTTTTACAGGTGCTCTAAGAACACCAACTATATGTTAATATTAGTAAGTGTTCTTTCTATCAAAAGCATATTCATTATTTATGCCATATTATTTCAAAGGATGGGATAACTATAGACCCAGAAAAGATTAAGGTCACCAAGGAATTCCCAGTACTGAAAAATGTTATAGAAGTTAGGTATTTTATGGGCCTAGTTGGTTATTACAAAATATTCATTGAAGGATTTTCTAAGATTTCTTATCACACCACTTCATTGTAGAGGAAGGGTGTTAAATTTGATTGGACCTCTGAGTGTGAGGAATAATTTCAATGTTTGAAGGATTTGTTAACAAGCATTCCAATACTGAAGATAATGGATCCATATGAGGATTTTTTGGTATGCATTAATGCATGATGAGAGGGTTTAGGCGGAGTTCTTATGTATAATGGACATTTGGTATGTTATGAGTCTCGAAAGTTAAAAGACCATGAGAAAAAATATGTTGCACATGATTTGGAATTGGTAGCTATCATTCATGCTCTTAATATGTGGTGAAATTATCTTGTGGACCAGATATTTGAATTATAAACATATCATTATGGTTTGAGGCACTTGTTTGAGGAACCAAATCTAAATGCTTGGAAAATCAAATGGCTTGAATTGTTTTTTCTTTCTCGTTAAAACTATTCTATTATATACATGAATAGAAAACAGTTACATCATTTCAAGACAGAAAGAACCAGTTGCCTGTAATGGCAGCTTGGAACAACTGAGACTGCAATGTCCGAGGACTTAACCAGACCAAAAATAAACCAGCCCTCGCAGGGGCGCCAACAGAACATTAGAATAATCCCGCGCAGGGGAAAACAGACACTTCCCAACCATAGAAAAAGATCTCGGTACCCAAGACCCAAACATAGACAATATGCCATCATAACATAAACATAAAGACCAAAACATAACCAAAACAGCGAGAGAGGCCGAAAGTCCTAACAGATGTGCTGCAGAGACCTGGAACGAAGGCGCCGCTATTCATCTGGTTCCTCCTCAACCACCCGGCACCACCCATATTCCTCCACCTCCGCTGCAGTGGGAGCAGTTTCCATGTTGACGTCTTCGCCTTTGCTGATCATCGCCTCCTGAGCCAGAGGGCGATTTGAGACATTCTCTGGTTCTGCCGCAGGCATCTTCATGACTTTCTCTGAGCCGTCAGCTGGCTGCTTCCCCCGACTGTCTTGAGTATCACTGCCATCCGGGGAGTCTTCGATGAAGAGAACTGACACATGGGCACTGATCCAGGGGCAGTTCAAAGAACTGTTGAAATTGAAAATGGCAGAGCCGAAGGCGGGCGAGGAAGCAGAATCAGGAGCGCTTGAGTCCAGGAATTGACTTGACTGAAGGGGGTTGGCTTCAAGGGTTCGATGGCAATTGCAATGGCAGCAATGGGGATAGGTAACATCTGCAGGAGGGCGCGAAGACCCTCCACGGGAGGTGCCTCGACGGCTGAGCATTCACTGTCGAGGCCTGACCATAATTGTAGGGTCCAAATGGATAATGCGCAGCGCGAAATTGAGTATCAAACCAGTCCCGGGGATACCACAAACAGACGGTGAATTGGCCCAGACGGAAAGACAGCCGCTTGGAGCTGCTCGCAGCTCCAGAGGTTGCATAAACATACCCTGAGGAAGAACCATGAACAGACCATGAACCGGCGCAGTGAGATCCAACCCACCATTGCTTTTAACATAAATGCTTCCACCTCGAAACCCCTCCACAATTACTACAACCTCCATGCGAGCCGAAGAGCCGGACAGAGCATTTAAGCGCTTGTGGAAAATATCAAACAGTTCATTCCTGCGTGGCCGAAGACAGACCTGCGCCCATGTGTTTCCCTTGCGACGGCGCATGGCTGGCATGTGGCCGCATTTAAACGTGCGTCCCATCCGAGCTATCACCCGCATCTGGGGCAAATGGCTTGAATTGTTAGTTGAATATGATTTCAAGATTAAGTACATTAAAGGAAAGGGGAACAAAGTAGAAAATGCACTTAATGGAAGATTCCATTTGATTCATACTTCAACAATAAGTATATAAGTAAATAAAATATAATATCGCGGGTTAAAGAAGCTGAAAATTTGAATGAGCAATATTTGACCATTAGGAATAGTTTACAGCAAAAGGAGAAACAACCAAAGTATTTGGATTATGAGCTTTGATAAGATGGGTTTCTTATTTATAAAGATTGCATATGTGTCCCAAATGTGCAAGAGGTGAAAGAGATGGTTTTAAAGTAGTTGCATATGGTGCGTTATGCAGGACACCCAGGATATCAAAAAAATATTACAATGGTCAAGAAGTAGTATTTTTGGTTAGGATTAAAGAAGGATGTGGAAAATTACATAGATAGTTATTTAGAGTGTCAAAGAGTTAAGGCCGAGCACAAGCACCCAACATGATTATTGCATACCATACCCATTCCTGAGTGGAAGTGGGATGTCGCGTCGATGGATTTTATTATAAATTCTAGGACAAATAAAGGGCATGATATGATTATGGTTGTGGTTGAAAATTTTACTTAAGCTTCTCCTTTTATACCAGTAAAATAGATGCATAAAGCAGCTAATATAGTTGATATTTTTATGAGAGAGATTGCGAGGTTGCATGATGTGCATAGGGAAATTATTTTGGATAGAAATATGAAGTTCACATCTAGCTTTTGGATGGGATTATTTAAAGGGTTTGGTACTAATTGAATTTTAGTACTACATATCACCTTGAGTCTGATGAACAAATTGGGCATGTTAATCAGACGATTGAGGATGTCTTGTGAATGTATGTCATCGATAAACCATCCAAATGGGAGGACTGCATGCATCTCGTAGAGTTTGTCTATAAAAAAAAATATCAAGCATCATTTAAAATGAGTACGTTTGAAGCATTGTATGGAAGGAGGTGTCATTCTCCTTTGATTTGGATTAATCCAGTGGACAAAGTCTTGGATGTGTTGAGAAATCTAGGGCATCATGTGTTATATTGATTTCTCTCTATTATGACATTATCTTATGATGTTTCACTTCTTTCAATTAGTTATGTTCTTGTTATTAAGATTAATGCCAATCCATGAAGATCACAAAAAGAGGAGACACAAGATATAGGTGGACAGCCAGGGCAAAACCCCTAGGTAGGGGAAAACCCAGTCAAGAACTCTTCCTTCAGTAGATTCATATGACAGTGAGACAACCAAGACCTTAACCTAAACTTCTCTCCATCCATCAAGTTAGCCTTTCAGTAGTCTTCTTCCAAAACTGATCTTCAAGAAAAAAAGATTCTTCTTCAAACATAAAACAACTTCAGCTCTTGCAATAAGATGAATAAACTTCGATCCTGCAAATTGTAATGATAAATTTCAGCCTCTATAATTGTGAATAATTTTGGTCCTTAGTTAAGTTATGCTTCAGTACTGCATTTTCATGTATGTGATCCAAGAACCATACCTTCTTTTACTTCCAACTTCACAAACCTTCTTGCACTTCCAATTTCGTCGTCTTGTATCTAGACCTTCCTATACTTCCAACTTCGTAGATCTTCCTATGCTTCCAATTTCGTTGTCTTGTGTCCAGACCTTCCTTCACTTCCAACTTCATTGTCTTAAGTTTTAATTGAAATTATTCTTCTCTTCCTTAAACTCGGCTGAATACACATGGTTATTTATAGTTGTTGTTGCCTGTAAATGAGCCGACATGAGTAGAAGATTAATTTGAGACCGACTTGCAGGTGACAAAGGAAAACTTTATGGAGGAGAGGTGACACTTAAATATTATTTCTATCATGAACCTAGGAAGGGTTTATTACATCAAATTTTTACTTTGACTCAATACGAAAATCCTAGAAGGCTTGACCTATGACTATTGAACCAAGCATGAAACCCGTTCTTTAATATGTCAAGTTAATAATAACAATAAATTTATTTTGACAAATATATTACATCATGGCTCATGTACGATTAAGAAACCGACACTAGTTACATTCTTCAACAGGTTTCTCTAGAATTTCTCAGAGAAATGAAAGAGCAAGTTGTAAAAATTAGGAAAAATATTAAAGCTACCTAGGATAGGTAGAAAATTTATGCAGATATGCATAGAGTTCAAAAATAATTTAAATTCTAAGATCATGTGTTTTTAAAATTTAGACTGCAAAAGAGCTCATTAAAGCTAGGTAGTTGTGCCAAATTAGCAACACATTGTTATGGACCATTTGAGATCATAGAGAATATTAGTTTAGATTCATACAAAATTTCTTTGCATGCATCCATGCAGTTCATGATGTATTCCATGTATCTTTGATTAAAAATTATATTCTTTCTACTAATCACGTGATTTATTGGAATATGATCTAAGTGGAACTAGAGGGTGATTTCTAGTTACAACTGTTGGAGAGGTAAATCCCCTCTATGGATAGAGGCAATCCCTACTAGCCCAGAATGGGTCTAGCAACAATCAGTCAATGCTACTATGCAAGTTCCTAATTGCAAATAAAAGGTAGGCAATGAACACCTACTTGGATTCCAACGCTATTGCTTGATGAAGAGATGCCGCTCTCGCTCCTTCGCTTTGGCCGGTCACGATCTTCCACGATCCCCGTGAATAGATACCTGCACACATGAAGAGAAACACAAACACAAGCGTGAAATCTAATAAAGGCAATTATACATCAGTCAGAAAGGACGTAACTCACATTAACCATTACAAAGACAAATGAGAGTGGAACCATAATAGTAGTCATCTATTATTAATCAATAACAGAGAAGAGTACAACCAAATTTCTGACGTCGAATCCTTCTCAAGAGGGTCCAGCCAGCAATTCTCATAAGCATTCACCCTTGGAGGTAGATCTCCCAAAACAAGAACTCTCTCTCTCACACAAGCAACACTTCACAACCTTCCTTAAGCTATTTAGCAATCCCACACTTGTCACACGAGCTACCTACTAGCAGCAGCGCTCTAAGCACTATCAACTCCACACTATCCAAACTAGCTGCTCATGGCTATGGTAGAGGCTTAAATAGGAGAAGGAGTCTCCATGAATGGTGGGAGGATGAGCTTATCTCCAAGGAAGGTGGCTCAAATGACGAACAGACATGCCATAGAAGGGAGGGCGACATTGACAAGGCCAACAACCAGGTCTGGAGTCATCTGGAAGGCTGGTTGTTAGAACAAACTCGCCCAAACTGGATCAGCGTGGGTGTATAATTGCACTGGAGCGCTGACATCGCATCCGAATAATAGAGAAGGTTATGTGTGCTTCCGTGCTGGCAGCGCATTAGTTGTATTATGAGGCGCCAGTCAGCGCGGTTATTTTAATAACAATCGCGATGATGGAAAAAAAATTGGCAAAGTGGGTCATTTGGCCAGATTAGAGAGCATGAGCATGATTAATTTGAATTCATGACACAGTTGGGACACCGACAGGGAGACAGTGACAAATTACTGTGTAACAACAACCCATATAGATCTTGAACATGATGGTCAAGGTGCTCCAAAATCAAGTCGTAGGCATGGTAAAGGTACAATGGATTCTCCTTGGTCCCGATGAGGCTACTTGGGAGCAAGAAGATGTTATGAGGGCATAATGTCATAATTTTTATTGATGTACTGTATTTACATGTATATATGTGGCTTTGAGGACACTGCATAAAATATGGGGGTAGGAATGTAAAGATTCCGCCAGGTTATGATGTAAAAATGTGTACCTTGATATTAGGCTAGTGAGCCGAGACCAATTTTGCGGGCTTGTGTGCCTATGTACTTATGTTTTATATATTTTGCAGGTTAGCTTGCTCATGCTTATTTTTTGGTTTTAATTATGTGGATGAAGATATTCTTATAATAAAATAATATAAAATAGGTTGGCTGCATATACCATTCCATAGTAAGAGTATGAGGGGCATGCGACTCCACAGGCATAGGGAAATGGTTTTGGTTGACAGGTATTGGTGATGTGGATACCTGGGGTCCACGTGGCTTCAAAAAATGTGCCACATGGTAGCGAGGCCATGGAGTTATGGGCATTATATATATATATATATATATATATATAGATAGATATATATATATATATAGAGAGAGAGAGAGAGAGAGAGATATACCATTCCATAGTAAGAGTATGAGGGGCATGCGACTCCACGGACATAGGGAAATGGTTTTGGTTGATAGGTATTGGTGATGTGGACACCTGGGGTCCACATGGCTTCAAAAAATGTGCCACATGGTAGCGAGGCCATGGAGTTATGGGCATTATATATATATATACTAGAGTCCTGGAGTAGCATAGTTGTTGGGTTGGCACCTTGGTAGTGAATGTTGGCCTGGAGGGTTCCTTAGGCTCTAGAGCAGCATGGTTTATGGTTGGAACCTTGGCAGTTAGCTTGGAGGGTGCTTGGAGCCCTAAAGCAACATGATTGTTGGGTTGGCACCTTGGACATGGAGATACAATTATTATTGGTTACTGTTTCCTATGGAGTGTCATCCCCAGCTTAGGGTGATCTATGGTTGAAATCCATGAACCACACAGTCTATGGTAGGGTTGAATGTGGAGAGCTTGTAGCTAGTTGGTTATTTTCGCCAAATAAGTATCCCATCTTATGTGTCGTATTGTTTATATGATTTTTTTTGTTAAAACCCTAGCATCAGGGTTTTTTGCAAATGCTTATGATATGAATAATTCCACTATGCATTTCATTTATGAGTATGGTTTTCTATATATGAATATGTACTTGTGTATATTGAGGCTCTTTATGTTAATAGTACTTTGTGGTAAGCCTTAAATGGGGGTTTTGTGCTAATATGTTTAATGTTGTCAATGAATTGATATTTTTGTTGTGTAAGGTTGTAATTATGGTTCAAATGTGTTAAAGTTGGAATTATAAAACATTCTGCAACTACAACCATAAAAACCTATAACCGCTAAGTGTAGAAATGGATGTATAAGGATTAGGGTTGTCCATTCCTACATAGAGAATTGCAAGGTTTAACTAGTGCAGTAAAGGTGGTAGTGTTTCCCAGTAGGAGGCTAGGGACATTAAACATATTGTCTTAGTAGCTCTAAACAACATCTATTATTACACACAATACATAAGGAACCAGATTCCTAAAAACCAGACCACACAAGACCATATGCTCTAGCATAGTGTATCAAATCACACTAAGAACTCGACCATATCATAACCTACCTCACATACAACTATATTAGTCTGATCACAAGTTAGATTACCATGATTAATCCTCACTTATGATCGATTGTATATAGATGTTGAATTCTCAAGTGCACCTTCCCCCAATTACATCACTACAACATAAATCGCTCAGACATTGTACAAATTTGTACATTGCACCAGATAGACCGAGTCCCAAAACTCTTTATCGATCAACTCTACACACACACCTTCCAAATCACACTTTTCTTACACGGGCTAATGAAACAAGTTTTCTCTATACACAAGGCTTCAAAAGCAGTCCATACTATTCCCAGATCAAATATGTCTCTTCTCTCATTCCCCAACACATTCAGTCCTTGTCCGTTACAAAAACAATTGCTCCATCATCCCTTGATGCCCATCACACCTTCATTGTTAAAACACTAGCACCCATTGCAATTGAACCATCACCATGAGCTTGCAAAATCCATAAACTAGATGACTCAAGTTAGGCTCAACAACATCGATTACACCAATTCACTGTAACTATCAAATCAAACCAAATGAAGACAATTATCTTGGACCAGACCAAAACGATTTAACCTCATAGACCAGATCAATAATTGATGAGAATACCTTGGGCAATTTCTATGGGAAAAACCATGGGACATGCCTATGGTTTTCCTTTTGCGCATACATGATTGTGTTCAAGCTCTTTCCATGAGCTAACTGCATACATAATCAAGTGATTTGCACAGAAAGCACTTATAAATTATAGACCTAGCCTTTGTGTAATTTGCTCCACCCATAATTGAGACATACCATCAACACAACATCAACACAATGTCAATCAACCAGATATTCATGCCAATCTCTTGAAGACATGCCAACATTACATTAATAATCATATCATGGTAACTCATCACTTTTGTCTCATCATCAAACACCTCTAGCTATAGTTGTTGACATTAATGCCAAAACACAACTAACCTTATTGTTGACATCAATGCCAACACCATGCTGCCAACATAGTGATAATGCATGATGCAACTTGTAAGGCATTATGCACGACATGATGCAACTTGTAAGACATTGAACTCCATGTACCCTTTAATGTTTTGGGTACTTGTAAGGCATCTTAATGCATGATGAAACCTGTAAGGCATTGGAACTCCATGTACCCTTTAAGGTGTTGGGTTCCTTAGTGCAACTTGTAAGGCATGAGCATGATGTAAACTAATAGGTGTTGGTATGACACAACCTGTAAGGTGTTGTGGTGTATGCTTTACAAGGTGAATAAGGCTACCCCAATGCCTTATAGAGTGTAGTGGGGTACCTCAATGTGTTATAGGTTGTATTGTACCCCAATGCCTTACAAGTTGCACCATACCTCAATGGATTGCAGGGTGTGTCATATCCTAATGCCTTCCAAGTTGCATTCATACACCCCAATGTCGTTTCCTAATTCCTTGCAGGTTGTGTTATGCGTTATGCATGGAACAAGTTATAAGGTAATGGGATTTTTATGGAAAAACTCATAAGGCAATGGGATGTGTGTAACTTTTGCATGGCGTGTATCCCTTGCCCATCAGTGTTCTCAACACCTTACAAGTGCATTATATGTAATGCCCATTGCAACTTCCAAGGCATTAGGATGCCTATAACTTGTGCATGACACATGTCCCTTACTCATTGATTATACCATAACATATGGTAAATGGCTATGCACAATGCCACATATAAAGTATTAAGATGCACAAAACTTATGCATGGTATATATAACTCTCCATCATTTACACTATAAGATATGGTTAATAATTATTTCGAAAAAAAAAATCAATCACTAAATAAAATTCAATATCTTTCTTTGAAATAAAAGACTTAATACATTAAATGTTTTAATTAAATTTCAATTTTACAATATCAATATATACAATTCCATCTGATTTAAAATAAATTTTAAAATAATGCAAATAAAAAATACAAACTTTGTTTTATTTTACACTAATACATAATTTTTTTTCCCATTATTTTTAAGGAGATAGAAAAGACACTTTAACTTTTCATATTCAAAATAAGAAAATTAAAAAGTTTGACGCGGACTAAGTAAAATATGGAGATGCATGATTGGCTAAGTGACCCCAAAGGGCACATACATATGCTTGGCACCAATGACCCTAAATCTAGCTACGAATTTTTGAATGAGTTTATATGGGTACGACTTTTTGAATGAGTTTACATGGGTTACATTAGATGTAATTTTATTTTTATTTTTATTTTTATCTTTATTTTTATTTTTATTTACTAGGTTTAGTTTAAGTTAGGGTTAGCCCATCTTCATGTTACAAATGATCTCAAAAGACATGTGAGGAACCATTGACTCCAAATATAAGTGCTAATTTTTGAAGGAGTTTGCATGTGCGACATCACATATAAATTATATAATAATGCAAGTCAATCATACAGATTTTGTTTGATTTTATATTAATACAAATTTTGTTCTCATTATTTTTAAATAATTTGAAAAAACATTTAACTTTTTATGGTGTAAATAAAAAAATTTGACTTGTACTAAGTTCATTTTTTATTATTTTTAATTATTTTTCCATAACTAGTTACAGTTTAAGTTAGGGTTAGTCTATTTGTATACATTATTTTATATGTATTTTTTTTTAATAAATAAATTTAATTTAAATTGAAATTAGTGAATCTATTATCTATATATAGTTTAATTCTTTTAAAAATAATTTCATCCTTCACCATTTAAACCTAAAACTTACTAAAACAAACCCCTCCCAAACCTATCTATATACAATATAAGAAAACGTGAATTTGCAATTTGCTAATACATTGTCACACTAAACAACACACGAAGATTATACGTCAACTATGTGAAAGTAAATTTAGCTTCTTTTGAATTACAACATAGAACTTAAAAATGATAATTTATGATGTGATTATTCCGTGAGAAAGGTTTGGGACTTTACTAACCTTTTAAATGCTTGCATTGACATTTGCAAAATATCTGTAAACATTATACATTCAGTAGCTCCATTTTTAATGTTATTGTTTTTTAGATGATTGAGTTTAAAATGATTTTTTTTAATTAATTAAATTTTTTTTTTATATTTTCATTGTAATAATTTAGTTATTAGTTATGTTATTTTAAAAAAATTATATTGTTGTTGTTTAAGTTGTATATTTTAATTGTAAAAATAAATTTAACATTATTTAAATTGTATAAATTCAATTTCAAATTATAATTCTAATTTCAAATAAAATTAATATACTTAAAAAAATTAATAATAAATTTAAAATGTAGTATTCAAAATAATTCCAAATTAACAATTTACATTCCAACAATAACAACATTAAATATATGGTATAAAAAAATATGTAATCATCACTTTTTTTTTAAAATTTTTTATTGTTAACTTTTGTATCCATCATTTTAAAATCATCTTTAATTATTATAATTATCTTTATTATTAAATATAATAAATATATCATCCAAAAGAATAAGTGTCTCTCACCTTTAAAATTTGTAACCATTTTTATTTTAACTTTTTATTTAAATACATCATTAAAAAAAATGTCACCTTTAAATTTTGTAACGATTTTCCTATTAACTTTTTTATCCATCATCTCAAATTAATTGTTATAAATGCTTATCATAAATAAATATATCATATTTTTTTTATGTGTCCATCACCTTAAAAAGTTGCAATTGTTTTCAGGTTAACATTATCTCTATATCTTAGTTTTTATAACTACACCATCATCCTGAATTTTTTTTAAGTTAACTTATTATAATTGTTCCATCATCTTGAATTTTTTTTACTGTTTATAACTTTTCCTTCAATCTTTAGATATATAACTTTTATGTGCATTGTTTTTCATCTTCAATTTTTTTAGTCGTTGTTATAACTTTTCCCTTATATCATTAGTTGTTATAACTTTCCCTTCACTTGTACATTGTACATTGTGTTTTTAAGTATTTAGTGGTTATGAAGCCTTGGCTTTGTCATGAACTCATTAAGGAATTTAGAGTGAATTTGCTTCATTGGATGTAGTTAGGAGGGGTTTATCTTTTTTATTGAATGTAATTATGAAGTCTCTTTTCAGAAATGTATTGAATAATTTGAAAACTAGTTTCTTTATGACTTTATTTGTGTAATTATTTTTAAATTTTTAATATTATTATATTATTTTTAAATGGTTTTTTAATCCTGGACTCGACCATCATGCCTTGATCATTTTCAAGTCCATGTTGCAACCAATTGATCCAACTGACTGTTTTCAAGTCCATGTGACTTCGCAACCAGGATTCAAGCAGATGTTGCTAATAGAACGAATTCAAGTTCATGTTGTGAGCCTCTGACTTTGCACATAAATGATGATGGAAACTCTTCTGGAAATAATAGTGGCAATATTTGAGATCAAAACAAAGATTACCATTACGATGTTGAAATTAGAGTCTGCAACATAGATAGATATAATGACAGGGAGAAATCGTATTGTATTAAGTAAATGCATGCAACATAGATAAATATAAAGATAGGGAGAACTCGTATTGTATTAAGTAAATGCATACCAGACTATAAAGGATAATGTGTGTCTAGACTTGGTCATAGGGTGCGTCTGTCACAGTGTCTAAACCTTTTTGCAAATGTCCAGAAAATATGCCCAAGCCTTAAAAATCTCCAAAAACAGATAAGAAAAATGTATAACAAGTAGAGTAGGGCAATCTGAAGTGACAATGAAAAGTAATAAAAGAGAGTAGCGGCTTATTTAATGAGATTTAATGAGCGGAGTCCAAAAACATCAACACATGCATAGAGGAACGTGGCACATATATCAGGATTTTGTGTCACATTAATATGACCAAGTGTTAAAATATGCAACATTTCTACATATAAGAATTGCATAAAGCCTAGAAATGATGTAGGGGAGAGGCTTCTATTATTGTGTAGGGACAAGTAGTTGTTATAGTACTCGTCCCACACATCCATACAAAAATCATCATAAACCATTAAAAAAAGGAGTCATCTAACGAGGTGGAGGAATTGCCTGGACGACCAAAAGTGGCTGGAATCTGGTAAAAAAATTTCAAAAAATCTTGTAGAGACAGTGTTTGAATCGTGTTTTTGATGGTGAAAATGGATTCAGCACTATCAAAAACGTCTAGGACACCTAAAATTTTGAAGTTTAACAATTAAAACTTGGATTTACAAAAGTCTTTGCCGGATTTTCTCCAAATATGATCGGAATTTCCATAACTTTCCGAGCAATTCCTCCAGCTAGTTAGACTACAGCTCAAAAAAGTGCACATAAATAGTTTATATTAAGTTATATAAGTTATTAAATTATGTCCAAAATGAGCCCATATTTTGATTGGACCAACAACTGTCAAACACCAAGCCTTAACATCACAAGTTGACAAAACATATTTTCCCAACTCTGAACTACCAATTAAGTCAAAATGCACTACAAAACATTCCATTGAATTCTATCTCGGAGTACACCTATCCCATCAAATAGTCACTCATTGATTTCCACTAGAGCAACACATCCCATTGATGGGTAATACCTGCACAAGAACAGGTGAACTGCATGTCAGGCATATCTACTTGTGTGTTTAACCATTCAACCTATTGAAAACAATAAATGACACCATTCAATTCAGGAATTAGTTCAGAGGATGCAATAAATGACACCAACCCTTTCAATTCAGGTATTAAACACACCAGCCCTTTCAATTTAGGAATTAAACACAGGAAAGCACAAGGATCAACCATGAAAGTTTATTAGCCATTGGATCATGTACAAATCAATTCAAAACAGAAATTTGAATTTGGGAGATGGAAATCCATGCCAATATTCCCTACCAATTAAATTCTAGATCAAAAAACTATAAAACATCAACCCTTACTGATTTTCATTTGAAACATTCATTCTACTCATCAATTGCTGGAGACATACAATTAGAGTGTGTGCACAATGTTACATTCATTCTATTCATCAGTTGCTGGAGACATACAATCAGAGTGTGTGCACAATGTTACATTCATTCTATTCATCAACTGTTGGAGACATACAAGTTTAATTTTGTTGAATAATGTTATCATATTGATTATTTTATCATTATTTTTGTTGAGAAACAAGGGTAAATTAAAGCCATTATAATCAATATCACTTGTTAAAAAGATCACAAGATCTGATTAGAGAAGCAATTTTAAATGAATAATGATACCAATGTCTCTTTATCACTTGTATACAGCTTGAGTGGGCCTAATGGTTAAGAGCCTGTGTTTCCTCCTAATAGGTCACAGGTTCAAAACCAGAGGGGGGTAGAATATGTATGCCTTCGTAGACTTAGCAGTCAAATCGTTGCGCGGAGGTGGGTCCCTTGTCCCACAAACAAGGGGGTCTCATACACCAATTTGGTGTCTCGCTTGGCTGTGACCTTAAAAATAGATATTATTATTATTATTATTATTATTAGAAATTTTCTTTTAATTATTAGATTATCAAATTAAGACAAGAAAACTACAAGATTGCAAGAGCAGAACTACACGGAATTAGACAAATTTGCTAACAGTGAGATTAGTTGGTCAAGTGCAATAAAATATAATATGTAATGTAATTTGCAAGAGATAGATACTTATACTATGCAACTATGAAAAATGAGATGCAACAAAGAATCAATTATTTCATTTTTGCCTCAAGGTGCGCTTTAAGGCTCGATATCTTGTATTTGAACCCATCTCTCTCTCCTGCCATTATAGCTGCACCCATACAAAGAAATTTAATATTGGCGGGCCCTCACCTGTCACATCACCCCTCGTTAACCCTTGACCTTTTCCCCTGTCCGATTGCACCCGCCATATAATCCAACGCCATTCACTAGCCCTCTCCTCGCAAGCTGCACACACGATAGCCCGCAGGGAAGGCGGTTTCTTACCGGACTTGCTTGCCATGCGTCACAGCCTTATTCGATCGCGCCTCCGTGTACATAAACTGCCCAACGCCGATAAGCGGTGAGGGGAAACTGCCCGCCCACGAAACCAATGTTCCCTTACGCGTTAATCTCCGCGCATCTTCCTCTTGCGATGGCCGTCGGATCATCCGCGCCCTGATCAGACGGATCTCGTCTATTCTGATTATTAAACCTTCCTATGGCCTCTGTAATCGATCTCCGCCGTTGATTTGAATGATCTGAAGGCTGATACTCATTCTCAGGCCCTCGTGCATCTTCCATATGGTTTTGGTGTTTTCGGCCTGTTCTGTGTGCACAAAAGAGAAAGCAATGAAGCCATCTGCTACTTGTACCCTGCGCAATAAAGCTCCAACAACTGTAATTAATCAACAGCATGGCCGAGAAGGAAAAAGGATTGCCTCGAGCAGTTAAAAAGCGTTGAATGGTTATGGGTTTCATTCATTTTTCACTCTACCTATTCAGGAAGGACTGCAGAGCACCAGAAAGATCAAATTCATCCATTAAAGCAGTCAAACTGCAGCAGAGGCCCACTTCAAAGAATTAATGTGGTTGGTGGTCCATTAAGACACCTCCACGCTTAGCATCGCAGCGATATTTTGTAATCAACCTCCATATATACTTAGAAGACAGAATGTAATAGGTTGATGAATGTTATTTTGATGTAAAACTTCAAATTCTGGAGACTGTAACTACTGTGAGACCTGTAGCTTCTGGTCTTCATTTTCAGCTAATGTAAGCTTCTTTTGCTATCAATTTCTCATTTTTCACTTCTTCTATGTTCCAGGCTGTGCCTTTCATGTATTTATTCATGTGTTGTTGATGTTTAGCATTAGAGGGGTTGTCATCCCACCTCTGTGTTAGAATTTAGCATGTATCATTGAATTTGTATGCAGGAATCTATTATTTTAATGCCAGAGAGCTGTCATCCTGTCTGTGCATTAGAGAAATAGATTTACAGACCTTTAAACTAGTTGTAGCTGGCTATCATAGGGTCTTGTGCATCTGTTGGTGTGATCAACATTCTCCATCATCACATTTTCCTTAAAAATGTGAGTAATTGGTGGTTAAAAGCCTTGTAGTCTAGAGGTGTTCACCCATGTCTGGGGTTAAGCATAGTAGAAGTGGTTATCTGGCTTGAATATGCAACATTTCTTTCATTCATCCACCATTTCCCAACATTTTTTGTTGAGTTTGTAATGTTCCCGAGCATCTCTGATATACAACCTAGGAGAGTTTCTTGGGGTGATAACAGGTATATCTGACTTAGTGTATCAGTATGGGGTGCTTCAATCCTATTTGTTAAGCTAAAGGATGGAACCTTGCCCTTATGTGTGGATTTTCAACAATTCAATAAAAATGAATATCAAGAAAAAGTATCCATTGCCAAGGATAGATGATCTGTTTGATCAGCTTCGAGAATCTAAGGTGTTTTCCAAGACTGAATTAAGGTTAGGATATCACCAATTGTGAATTAAGGAGGAATATATCAGTGAAACAAATTTCTAAAATCATTACAGACATTATGAGTTCGTGGTGGTACCTTTTGGATTAACCAATGTACTAGGTGTTTTCATGTGTTTGATGAACAATGTCTTCCAAGAATATTTGGATAAGTTCATTATTGTTTTTTTGGATGATATATTAGTGTATTTTAAATCAAAAGAGGAGCACAAGAAACACATGAGGTTAGTTTTACAGGTGCTATGAGAACACCAACTATATGCTAAGATTAGTAAGTGTTCTTTCTATCAGAAGCATATTCATTATTTATTCCATATTATTTCAAAGGATGGGATAACTATAGACCCAAAAAAGATTAAGGCCACCAAGGAATGCCCAGTACTGAAATTTTTTATAGAAGTTAGGTATTTTATGGGCCTATATGGTTATTACAAAATATTCATTGAAGGATTTTCTAAGATTTCCTATCACACCACTTCATTGCAGAGGAAGGGTGTTAAATTTGATTGGACCTCTGAGTGTGAGGAATAATTTCAATGTTTGAAGGATTTGTTAACAAGAATTCCAATATTGAAGATAATGGATCCATATGAGGATTTTTTGGTATGAATTAATGCATGATGAGAGGGTTTAGGTGGAGTTCTTATGTATAATGGACATTTGGTATGTTATGAGTCTCGAAAGTTAAAAGACCATGAGAAAAAATGTGTTGCACATGATTTGGAATTGGCAGCTATCATTCATGCTCTTAATATGTGGCGAAATTATATTGTGGACCAGATATTTGAATTACAAACATATCACTATGGTTTGAGGCACTTGTTTGAGGAACCAAATCTAAATGCTTGGAAAATCAAATGGCTTGAATTGTTAGTTGAATACGATTTCAAGATTAAGTACATTAAAGGAAAGGGGAACAAAGTAGAAAATGCACTTAATGGAAGATTGCATTTGATTCATGCTTCAACAATAAGTATATAAGTAAATAGAATATAATATCTCGGGTTAAAGAAGATGAAAATTTGAATGAGCAATATTTGACCATTAGGAATAGTTTACAGCAGAAGGAGAAACAACCAAAGTATTTGGATTATGAGCTTTGATAAGATGGGGTTCTTCTTTATAAAGATTGCATATGTGTCCCAAATGTGCAAGAGGTGAAAGAGATGGTTTTAAAGGAGATGCATATGGTGTGTTTTTTGGACACCTAGGATATCAAAAAACTATTACAATGGTCAAGAAGTAGTCTTTTTGGTTAGGATTAAAGAAGGATGTGGAAAATTACATACATAGTTATTTAGAGTGTTAAAGAGTTAAGGCTGAGCACAAGCCCCAACATGATTATTGCATACCATAACCATTCCTGAGTGGAAGTGGGATGTCGCGTCGATGGATTTTATTGTAAAATTCTAGGACAAATAAAGGGCATTATATGATTATGGTTGTGGTTGAAAATTTTACTTAAGCTTCTCCTTTTATACCAGTAAAATAGATGCATAAAGCGGCTAATATAGTTGATATTTTTATGAGAGAGATTGTGAGCCTGCATGATGTACATAGGGCAATTATTTTGGATAGAAATATGAAGTTCACATCTAGCTTTTGGATGGGATTATTTAAAGGGTTGGGTACTAATTTGAATTTTAGTATTACATATCACCTTGAGTCTGATGAACAAATTGGGCATGTTAATCAGACGATTGAGGATGTCTTGTGAATGTATGTCATCGATAAACAATCCAAATGGAAGGACTGCATGCATCTCGTAGAGTTTGCCTATAAAAAAAATATTCGGCTTCATTTAAAATGAGTATGTTTGAAGCATTGTATGGAAGGAGGTGTCATTCTCCTATGATTTGGATTAATCCAATGGACAAAGTCTTGGTTGTGTTGAGAAATCTAGGGCATCATGTGTTATATTGATTTCTCTCTATTATGACATCATCTTACGATGTTTCACTTCTTTAAATTAGTTATTTTCTTGCTATTAAGATTAATGCTAATCCATGAATATCACAAAAAGAGGAGACACAAGATCTGGGTGGATAGCTAGGGAAAAACCCCTAGGTAGGGGAAAACCCAGTCAAGAAGTCTTCCTTCAGTAGATTCATATGACAATGAGACAACCAAGACCTTAACCTAAACTTCTCTCCACCCATAAAGTTAGCCTTTTAGTAGTCTTCTTCCAAAACTGATCTTCAAGAAAAAAAATTCTTCTTCAAAAATAAAACAACTTCAGCACTTGCAATAAGAGGAATAAACTTCAATCCTACAAATTGTAATGATAAATTTTATCCTCTATAATTGTGAATAATTTTGGTCCTTAGTTAAGTTATTCTTCAGTACTGCGTTATCATGTATGTGATCCAAGAACCATACCTTCTTTTACTTCCAACTTCACAAACCTTCTTGCACTTCCAACTTCATTTTCTTGTATCTAGACCTTCCTATACTTCCAACTTCGTAGATCTTCCTACGCTTCCAATTTCATTGTCTTGTGTCCAGACCTTCCTTCACTTCCAACTTCATTGTCTTTAGTTTTAACTAAAATTATTCATCTATTCCTTAAACTCGCCTGAATACACATGGTTATTTATAGTTTTGTTGCCTGTAAATGAGCCGACATGAGTAGAAGATCAATTTGAGACCAACTTGCAAGGTGACAAAGGCCAAATTGATGGAGGAGAGGTGACACTTAAATATTATTTCTATCATGAACCTAGGAAGGGTTTATTACATCAAATTTTGACTTTGACTCAATACAAAAATCCTAGAAGGCTTGACCTATGACTATTGAACCAATCATAAAACCCGTGCTTTAATAAGTCAAATTAATAATAACGATAAATTTATTTTGACAAATATATTACATCATGGCTCATGTACAATTAAGAAAACCAACACTAGTTACATTCTTCAACAAGTTTGTCTAGAATTTCTCAGAGAAATGGAAGAGCAAGTTGTAAAAATTAGGAAAAATATTAAAGCTACCCACGATCGGTAGAAAAGTTATGCAGATATGCATAGAGTTCACAAAGAATTTAAATTCTAAGATCATGTGTTTTTAAAAGTTAGACTGCAAAAGAGCTCATTAAAGCTAGGTAGTTGTGCCAAATTAGCAACACATTATTATGGACCATTTGAGATCGTAGAGAATATTAGTTTAGCTTCATACAAAATTTCTTTGCATGCATCCATGCAGTTCATGATATATTCCAAGTATCTTTGATTAAAAAGTATATGCTTTCTACTAATCACGTGATTTATTGGAATATGATCTAAGTGGAACTAGAGGGTGATTTCTAGGTACAACCCATATAGATCTTGAACAGGATGGTCAAGGTGCTCCAGAATCAAGTCGTAGGCATGGTAAAGGTACAATGGATTCTCCTTGGTCCCGATGAGGCTACTTGGGAGCAAGAAGATGTGATGAGGGCATAATGTCCTCATAATTTTTATTGATGTACTGTATTTACATGTATATATGTGGCTTTGAGGACATTGCATGAAATAAGGGGGTAGGAATGTAAAGGTTCTGCCAGGTTATGATGTAAAAATGTGTACCTTGATATTAGGATAGTGAGCCGAGACAAATTTTGCAGGCTTGTGTGCCTATGTACTTATGTTTTATATATTTTGCAGGCTAGCTTGCTCATGCTTATTTGTTGGTTTTAGTTATGTGGATGAAGGGCCAGGATTGTAAATACAATGTAACTGATGTAAATATTCTTATAATAAAATAATATAAACTAGGTTGGCTACAATCCCATTCCATAGTAAGAGTATGAGGGGCATGCGACTCCACGGACATAGGGAAATGGTTTTGGTTGATAGGTATTGGTGATGTGGACACCTGGGGTCCACGTGGCTTCAAAAATGTGCCACATGGTAGAGAGGCCATGCAATTATGGGAAATATATATATATATATATATATATATATATATATATATATATATATATATATATATATATATATATATATATATACCATTTGGTGAGCCATGAGTTTGGGATCCGGACGAGGGAGTTGTAACGGTTAGTGGCTTGGAGAGTGTCTAGAGCCTTGGAGTAGCATAGTTGTTGGGTTGGCACCTTAGTAGTGAATGTTGGCTTGGAGGGTTCCTTGGGCTCTAGAGAAGCATGGTTTAGGGTTGGAACCTTGGCAGTTAGCTTCGAGGGTGCTTGGAGCCTTGAAGCAACATGATTTTTGGGTTGGCACCTTGGACATGGAGATACAATTATTATTGGTTACTGTTTCCTATGGAGTTTCATCCCCAGCTCAGGGTGATCCATGGTTGAAATCCATGAACCACACGGTCTATGGCAGGGTGGAATGTGGAGAGCCTGTAGCTAGTTGGTTATTTTCTCCAAATAAGTATCCCATCTTATGTGTCGTATTGTTTATATGATTTTTTTTTTTGTTAAAACCCTAGCTTCAGGGTTTTTTGCAAATGCTTATGATATGAATAATTCCACTATGCATTTCATTTATGAGTATGGTTTTCTATATATGAATAAGTACTTGTGTATATTGAGGCTCTTTATGTTAATAATACTTTTTGGTAAGCCTTAAATGGGGCTTTTGTGCTAATATGTTCAATGTTATCAATGAATTGATATTTTTGTTGTGTAAGGTTATAAAATGTGTTAAAGTTGGAATTATAAAATATTCTACAATTACAACCATAAAAACCTATAACCGATAAGCATAGAAATGGATGTATAAGGATTAGGGTTATCCATTCCTACATAGAGAATTGCAAGGTTTAACTAGTGCAGTAAAGGTGGTAGTGTTTCCTAGTAGGAGGCTAGGGACATTAAACATATTGTCTTAGCAGCTCTAAACAACATCTATTATTACACGCAATACATAAGGAACCAGATTCTTAAAAACCAGACCGCGCAAGACCATATGCTCTAGCATAGTGTATCAAATCACACTAAGAACTCGACCATATCTTAACCTACCTCACACCCAACTATATTAGTCTGATCACAAGTTAGATTACCATGATTGATCCTCACTTATGATCGATTTTATATAGATGTTGAATGCTCAAGTGCACCTTCGCCCAATTACATCACTACAACATAAATCGCTCAGACATTGTACACATTTGTACATTGCACCAGATAGACTGAGTCCCAAAACTCTTTATCGATCAACTCTACCCACACACCTTCCAAATCACACTTTTATTACATGGGCTAATGAAACAAGTTTTCTTTATACACAAGGCTTCAAAAGTAGTCCATACTATTCCGAGATCAAATATGTCTCTTCTCTCATTACCCAACACATTCAATCCTTGTCCATTACAAAAACAATTGCTACATCATCCCTTGATGCCCATCACACCTTCATTGTTAAAACACTAGCACCCTGTTACACAGTAATTTGTCACCATTGGTCACCGTCCCTGTTACCCCTTTCCCGTACTTTGGAGGACTCATTTCGGGACCTGTGAGTAGTGACATAACTTAAAAACACTTGCATTATGTTCCCCTAAGTATGGACTTCATGTGCCTTGAAGACACCTCCTGCAGAATATCCTTGAAAAGTGCCCTTTTTCCATTAGCGCGGGTCCAAAATGTACTACCCGCGCCAATGAACGAGATCCTCAAAAGAAGGCGTGCCCATTGGCGCTCTGTCTTAGAGTAACACCCGCGCCAACCGAGTTTGGAAAAGATTTTTAACAAACGCGCACCCGGATGTTTTTTCCCTTCAAGTCATGAAGTCTTTTGAGGATAAAGCTAATCTTCTAGATGTCGAGATTCATCATCTATCCCTTACATCTATGCACAACGGCTTTTTGGAGATAATGCCAATCCATAATGGGTGTCTTGATTCATTGTATCTTCTTCCCCTTCTCCATCTATAAAAGTCTGTCCTCATGCATTTGACAAGGGAGTTTTTGAGTAGTGGTGATAGTGCTAGTAGTGATAACGCTTGTCTTGAGTGATAGTAAGAGTCTTGGAGCATAGGGAGGTTATGCTGCCAGAAGTCTGAGCTGTGTATTCATAATCAAAGAGAGAGAAAGGTCTATTGCAAGACATATGTAGCTGCTCGCCCAGCCAGAGGAGAGATTCAACGTCAGAACTTTGGTTGTATTTTTCTCTGTTGATTATTCATTAATAAACGACTATCATTATGGTTCCGATCTTATTGTTCGTTATGATAATGTTTGATCTATATCTTTTCTGACTGATATATAGTTGTATTTAGTGGATTTTATGCTTGTATTCGCTTCGTTCTTTGCATGTGCAGGTATCCATTCGCGGAGATTGTGAGGATCGTGACCTGCCGGAGCAAGGGAGCGGGAGTATCAACTCTTCTACGACACTAGCGTTGGACTCCAGGTTGGTTCTCATAATCCACTTTCAATTTGCAACTAGGAACTTGCATGGTAGCGTTGATTGATTGTTTCTAGACCCATTTTGGGCTAGTGGGATCGCCTCTGTCCGCAGAGGGGATTTACCTCTCCAACATTTTGGGAAGAGGAGCTAGGTATGATCTTCCCCTGTCTTTTATGTATTTTTTATGTGTTTTTTTTTTGTCAATGCATGTTCTGATGACAATGATATATATATGCAGATGTGGGTCCAGAACGTCCAGCCGGTTTGTCTCCTGTAGCGAGGAGAGGCCAACCTGCAGCTGACCCTCAGGCAAGAGGCGCCGTGGGGGAAGAGCTGGTGCAAAATCTCGAGGGACTTACCCAATGGATTCCAGGCTATGCTAGATTGGCAGATGTGCCGTTCGCATATCAGAGGCACACGGTGGGGGTGTCGTCCCGTATCCATCGTCTGCTGAGACGCTTGGTGCGCGCGGTGACGTGCTACCATGAGCACCACCATGAGTAGACTCCTAGGTTTTTTCCTGCATATGGCCAGTCTTCCACCATGATCAACTGACGGTGAAGCCATATGAAAAACTCGGGCCGCGACGACATCTGTTGCCCCCCTCCTCCTCTAGGCATCAATGCTGCCCAGCGAGCCATCCTAGGCTCTCGTGGTAATGGGTTCGCTACCACAGCTCCCTGGTACTGGAATAAAGGTAATCGTTCTAGGAAGAACGATACCACAATCGATCCATATCCAAATTGTTTCACCCCCCCCCCCCCCCCCGCGCTTACACTTTGTAAGATGCCTCTTGATGTTTGTAGTCACTGCTGTAGCCCAGTCAAAAATGGTGGGGCTAAGACATTCTGACGCCAGTAACAGATGGTTCTTGCTGGCCTCATGGGGCACCTGTACCCCAGCTGCACGTGTGATGGTGAACAGTATCACCTTAAGAACCAAATATGGATGGTGGCGATATCCACCTTGGCTCTACTCTTCCCAAATTGTGCCTCTGGGCACATACGATCATTTACTTCACCCATCTTCTCTCCGGAAGGCCTGCTTCTGGTCAGAATGGGGACTGCCCCTCTCCGTGACAACCCAGCAATGAAGTACACATCAGATACATCTAGTTCTAAGGTCTGAGCCCGTAGCCGAAATACTTGGTCATCGATGTCCCAAGCATCCACTATGAACTGTAATAGCTCTGGTTGAGCTCGTAAATAGGAGGTGAGGAAGAATTTCTTGAGACCACAGTCTCTTAGCGCATTCATACATCCCTCATCTGCGATGGCTAAGGCATCTATGGCATCGTGCTCTCGTTCTTTCCATTCCACCGACATTTTTGCGTGTTTCCTGCACCCACAAGGATGAATAAATCATTAATGAAGCCTTGGTAAGCTGATACACCAGACAAATTTCAAAATTAATGGGAAAATTTAAGTGAAAATTTAGGTCGCGCGATTGGCGCGGCACCTTTGGGTAAATCACCCCATTGGCGCGAACCCGTGCTGGATACCCGCGCCAACGGGGCGCAACCCTAAATTTTGAAATTCCCCTTGTAGAGACTCAAAATAGGAACAAAATGCATTAAAACGGGAATGAAAATGAAGCTTAAGAGAGCATCTCTTACCTGGAACTGGCGGAATCTCAAATGGTTGCCCAGATTGGTGGCAATCGCTGCTCGAAGTTTGCACTCCAAATGGACCACTACCACTATGCCCAAGGTAAAACGGTAAAAGTAACTTTGTTTTTACATTTTCAGCACATTTATAGACTTTTTGACTCATTTTTAGGTTTAAAAAGTTATTTTTTGAATATTTTAATATATTTGTGGTCGAGAACAAGTTTTACGCTTGTTTCTGGTGCTATGACAGGTCCTTTTTGCACCTTTGATGGTGGAGTGAGTTGTGCTTTATACTTTTTCGGACTCGGTAAACACACGAAAAAGTCACTATGGAGTCATCTTTCAGCTCTTTTCTGACTCGCTAAACATGAAAAGATCGCCGAGTTATCCCTCTTGACTCGTTAAACGTAAATAAGAGGTGGTCGTCTTTAAACTCTTTTCCGACTGTGTAAAAACGAAAAGATCGGCAAACCTTTGTCATTTCAGGTTCGTTAACGGTTTCGAATCGAAGTGATTTTGATCGCTTTTTTACTTTTTCAGGTCGAAATCACTACTTTTGAAAAGTACTCCTCGATCGTAATGGTCGGGCGGTTCTTTCGAGCATTGTTTTATACTTTTTCGGGCTCGCGAGACACAACTTTACGAAAAAGGACACCCCTGGAGTTTCCTTTTCTGTTGTCTTTTCAAACTCTCTAAACATGAAAAGACGCTGAGTTCTTCCTTTGTCAGACTCGTTAAAACCTAATGACATCGGATTCTGTCGAAATGACGCACCACAAGCATATGTTATCCCCATCAAGCTTGTTAAAAATAATTGGGGTACTCGCAAGAAATGACGGGGGAAAAATGGAACCATAATTATTGTCATGTTGGCAGTATATCGCTCTTGAACATGGCACTTGTCTGCTTTCGTGTCTGGGTGGGGATATCTCATCTCATTTTTCACTTGCCTCCATGGATTTGGGTAATCCTGTTTGACCTCTCATCTGCTCATTGCCTCGTCACCATGACCTCTGATCCATTGATGTCAAATACTGCCAATTCCACTGTCGTGCCGCCGATATGTTCAAGAGAAGTTGACCTCTGCAGAAAAACAACCTCCCTCTGATAGCTCACATAATCCTGATTCACAACATTATCTCTCTGTCTCGTGTCGATGATGTGGGAAACATTATGGCCCACCTTCGATCAAGGTCACTTCCTGTCGACCTCAGCTCATTATCCAGGAAGCTGATCTAGAGACTCCCTTCCGGTGCCTTGGAGCCTGCATCCCTCAATGGCACGTTCTTCGTGTTCGACATGAGGTTTTCATCATTGGCCTCCGATCGAATGATTCTACGGGTGTTCGACGACAGCTCACTAATTCGCACGCCGTAGATTGTACCTACAGTACCTTGAGGGCCATTGTCATTATTGGTGGTACCTCTCGCGTCTGTTAACAGTTTTCATTATTGACTGGTAATCAGACAATGTTCATGCATGTTCGACTTCAGCTCATATATTCGCATGCTTGAACTTGTACTTTTGTTCGGGTCGAGATGGAGCGCAAGACCTTGGATTTTGTCTGTTGTAATCCAGGCGTGATTCTTGTTACATGACTCATTCACTGGATGGCTGCGACCATACCTGAGTCTATTCGTTGATCCTAACCGGATGGCTGCGCCCATACTATGGATCTAGATTATTATGTACTCTCTTATGGATGGCTGCGACCATACCACATATATCATGTACTTGAGATATCAGTTGTATCTCTCAATGCAGATTCTTGGCGGCAGCTACATGTGTTCTTGTAAAGCATTTCACCCCCCTCTCTCTCTCGGGCCTCATGCTTTAGGGGGCATCTGTTACACAGTAATTTGTCACCATTGGTCACCGTCCCTGTTACCCCTTTCCCGTACTTTGGAGGACTCATTCCGGGACCTGTGAGCAGTGACATAACTTAAAAACACTTGCATTATGTTCCCCTAAGTATGGACTTCATGTGCCCTGAAGACACCTCCTGCAAAATATCCCTGAAAAGTGCCCTTTTTCCATTAGCGCGGGTCCACAATGTACTACCCGCGCCAATGAACGAGATCCTCAAAAGAAGGCGCGCCCATTGGCGCTCTGTCTTAGAGTAACACCCGCGCCAACCGAGTTTGGAAAATATTTTTAACAAACACGCGCCTAGATGTTTTTTCCCTTCAAGTCATGAAGTCTTTTGAGGATAAAGCTAATCTTCTAGATGTCGAGATTCATCATCTATCCCTTACATCTATCCACAGCGGCTTTTTGGAGATAATGCCAATCCATAATGGGTGTCTTGATTCATTGTATCTTCTTCCCCTTCTCCATCTATAAAAGTCTGTCCTCATGCATGTGACAAGGGAGTTTTTGAGTAGTGGTGATAGTGCTAGTAGTGATAACGCTTGTCTTGAGTGATAGTAAGAGTCTTGGAGCATAGGGAGGTTATGCTGCCAGAAGTCTGAGCTGTGTATTCATAATCAAAGAGAGAGAAAGGTCTATTGCAAGACATATGTAGCTGCTCGCCCAGCCAGAGGAGAGATTCAACATCAAAACTTTGGTTATATTTTTCTCTGTTGATTATTCATTAATAAATGACTATCATTATGGTTCCGATCTTATTGTTCGTTATGATAATGTTTGATCTATATATTTTCTGACTGATATATAGTTGTATTTAGTGGATTTTATGCTTGTATTCGCTTCGTTCTTTGCATGTGCAGGTATCCATTCGCGGAGATTGTGAGGATCGTGACCTGCCGGAGCAAGGGAACGGGAGTATCAACTCTTCTACGACACTAGCGTTGGACTCCAGGTTGGTTCTCATAATCCACTTTCAATTTTCAACTAGGAACTTGCATGGTAGCGTTGATTGATTGTTGCTAGACCCATTTTGGGCTAGTGGGATCGCCTCTGTCCACAGAGGGGATTTACCTCTCCAACACACCCACTACAATTGAACCATCACCATGAGCTTGCAAAATCCACAAACTAGATGACTCAAGTTGGGCTCAACAACATTGATTACACCAATTCATTGTAACTATCAAATCAAACCAAATCAAGACAATTATCTTGGACTAGACCAAATGATTTAACCTCATAGACCAAATCAATAATTGATCAGAATACCTCGGGCAATTTCTATGGGAAAACCATGGGACATGCCTATGGTTTTCCTTTTGCGCACACATGATCGTGTTCAAGCTCTTCCCATGAGCTAACCGCATACATAATCAAGTGATTTGCACATAAAGAACTTATAAATTATAGACCTAGCCTTTGTGTAATTTGCTCCACCCATAATTGAGACATACCATCAACACAACATCAACACAATGTCAATCAACTAGATATTCATGCCAATCTCTTGAAGACATGCCAACATTACATTAATTCATCATATCATGGTAACTCATCACTTTTGTCTCATCATCAAACACCTCTAGCTACAATTGTTGACATTAATGCAAAAACACAACTAACCTTATTGTTGACATCAATGCAAACACCATGCTGCCAACATAGTGATAATGCATGATGCAACTTGTAAGGCATTATGCACGACATGATGCAACTTGTAAGACATTGAACTCCATGTACCCTTTAATGTTTTGGGTACTTGCAAGGCATCTTAATGCATGATGAAACCTGTAAGGCATTGGAATTCCATGTACCCTTTAAGGTGTTGGGTACCTTAGTGCAACTTGTAAGGCATGAGCATGATGCAAACTAATAGGTGTTGGTATGACACAACCTGTAAGGTGTTGTGGTGTATGCTTTAGAAGGTGAATAAGGCTACCCCAATGCCTTATAGAGTGTAGTGGGGTACCTTAATGTGTTATAGGTTGTATTGTACCCCAATGCCTTACAAGTTGCACCATACCTCAATGGATTGCAGGGTGTGTCATATCCTAGTGCCTTCTAAGTTGCATTCATACACCCCAATGTCATTTCCTAATGTCTTTTAGGTTGTGTTATGCGTTATGCATGGCACAAGTTATAAGGTAATGGGATGTTTATGGAAAAACTCATAAGGCAATTGGATGTGTGTAACTTTTGCATGGCATGTATCCCTTTCCCATCAGTGTTCTCAACACCTTACAAGTGCATTATATGTAATGCCCATTGCAACTTCCAAGGCATTAGGATGCCTATAACTTTTGCATTACACATGTCCCTTACTCATTGATTATACCATAACATATGGTAAATGGCTATGCACAATGCCACATATAAAGTATTGAGATGCACAAAACTTATGCATGGTATATATAACTCTCCATCGTTTACACTATAAGATATGGTTAATAGCTATTTCTGAAGAAAAAAATAAATAAATAAAAATAAATAAATAAAAAATAAAAAATAAAATAAATTCAGTATCTTTCTTTAAAATAAAAAACTTAATACATTAAATTTTTTAATTAAATTTCAATTTTACAATATCAATATATACAATTCCATCTGATATAAAATAAATTTTAAAATAATGCAAGTCAAAAATACAAATTTTGTTTTATTTTATACTAATACATATTTTTTTTCCCATTATTTTTAAGGAGATAGAAAAAGACACCTTAACTTCTCATATTCAAAATAAGAAAATTAAAGATTTTGACGTGGACTGAGTAAAATATGGAGATGCATGATTGGCTAAGTGACCCCAAAGGGCACTTACATATATGCTTGGCACCAATGACCCTAGGTACGAATTTTTGAATGAGTTTACATAGCCTACATTAGATGTAATTTTATTTTTATTTATTAGGTTTAGTTTAAGTTAGGGTTAGCCCATTTTCATGTTACAAATGATCTCAAAAGACATGTGAGGAACCATTGACTCAAAATCTAAGTGCTAATTTTTGGAGTTTCCATGTGCCACATCACATATAAATTTAATAATGCAAGTCAACCATACAAATTTTGTTTTATTTTATATTTATAAATTTTGTTCTCATTATTTTTAAATAATTTGAAAAAAAACATTTAACTTTTTAAGGTGTAAATAAAAAAATTTGATTTATACTAAGTTTAGTTTTTATTATTTTTAATTATTTTTCCATAACTAATCTCGGTTTAAGTTAGGGTTAGTCTATTTGCATACATTATTTTATAGCTAAATTTAATTTAAATTGAAATTAGCGAATCTATTATGTATAAATAGTTTAATTCTCTTAAAAATAACTTCATCCTTCACCATTTAAACCTAAAACTTATTAAAACAAACCCCTCCCAAACCAATTAATCTAATTACTATCTATATACAATATAAGAAAACCTGAATTTGCAATTTGCTAATACATTGTCACAATAAATAACACATGAAGATTATATGTCAACTATGTGAAAGTAAATTTAGCTTCTTTTGAATTGCAACACACAACTTAAAAATGATAATTTATGATGTGATTATTCCGTGAGAAAGGTTTGGGACTTTACTAAATGCTTGCATTGACATTTGCAAAATATCTGTAAACATTATACATTCAATAGCTCCATATTTAATGTTATTGTTTTTTTGGATGATTGAGTTTAAAATGATATTTTTTTGGTTTTTTGTTTATATATTTTCATTGTAATAATTTAGTTATTAGTTATGTTATTTTAAAAAAATTATATTGTTGTTGTTGTTTAAGTTGTATTTTTTTATTGTAAAAATAAATTTAATATTATTTAAATTGTATAAATTCAACTTCAAACTATAATTCTAATTTCAAATAAAATTAATATACTTAAAAAAAATAATAATAATAAATTTAAAATATACTATTCAAAATAATTCCAAATTAACAATTTACATTCCAACAATAACAACATTAAATATATGGTATAAAAAAATTATGTAATTATCACTTTTTTTAATTTTTTATTATTAACTTTTGTATCCATCATCTTAAAATCATCTTTAATTATTATAATTATCTTTATCATTAAATATATCATCCAAAGAATAACCATTTTTATTTTAACTTTTTATTTAAATATATCATTAAAAAATATCATCTTTAAATTTTGTAACGATTTTCCTATTAACTTTTTTATCCATCTCAAATTAATTGTTAAATTAATTGTTATAAATGTTTATCATAAATAAACATATCATACTTTTTATGTGTCCATCACCTTAAAAAGTTGCAATTGTTTTCGGGTTAACATTATCTCTATATCTTAGTTTTTATAACTGCACCATCATCTTGAAATTATTTTAGTTAAGTTATTATAACTGCTCCATCATCTTGAATTTTTTTTTTTACTGTTTATAACTTTTCCTTCAATCTTTCAATCTTTAGATATATAACTTTTATGTGCATTGTTTTTCATCTTCAATTTTTTTATTCGTTGTTATAACTTTTCCCTTACATCTTTAGTTGTTATAACTTTCCCTTCACTTGTACATTGTGTTTTTAAGTATTTAGTGGTTATGAAGCCATGGCTTTGTCATGAACTCATTAAGGAATTTAGAGTGAATTTGCTTCATTGGATGTTGTTAAGAGGGGTTTATCTTTTTTATTGAATGTAATTATGGAGTCCCTTTTCAGAAATGTATTGAATAATTTGAAACTAGTTTCTTTATTTACTTTATGACTTTATTTGTGTAATTATTTTTAAACTTTTAATATTATTATATTATTTTTCACATTAAAAATATAGAAAGGAATTTAAAAGTTTTTCTTTTATTACTTATTAGAGTTAGTACTTTTAATTACACTAAGGGTGTTTCTATTATCGAGTTCTTGCTATTGACACTGTACAGATTCGTTGTCATATTCTGATGACGATGGATGAATTGATTCTCCACTCAATGAATATGTGCGCGTTCACTCATCGTATATGAACGCCATAATCGTTGAATACTATCGTTAAGCTTACTCTTTTTTATGGTTATAGGGTAGTGTGGATAATTTTAAATTTGTTGATGTCTTGTGATTATACTTAGTAGTCTCATTTATGTTTAAATTTTGGAAGCATTACTCATAGGAGCCAGTAGTGTAAGAAGATGTAAGTAAAATAAATGCAAGTACGCAGCAATCGTGAACGGAGTTGGAACCCTCGCGGCAAGCAGTGGCAAGCAGGTAACGGCAGAGAAAACGCTCTGAGAATAGTCAGGTGTGAAGAACGGGGCGGGCGAAGTCTCTGAGTGCTCTGGAGTTCCTGCGAAAGGGCGGTAGCGTATACTACGTTCTCAGGGCCTGCCTCCAGTGGATAAGCACGGCAGTGGCAGGCGAGCGCCACCATTTTTTGAGCAAAGTTCTATTGCCGTGCGGGGCTGGTGAATCTTATTAGCAGCGGCCCATAGCATTTGAGACCCGGGAAAGGAGCTGAGAGCAGCAGCGAGCAGGGGAGATGGGTGATTGATGCACGGCCAGCAACGGCGACCAGGGTAGTAGCGGCGTGGAGTGAACCCTCGCGGCAAGCAGCCGTGAGCAGCGTGGAGTGAACCGTCGCGGCAAGCAGCGGGAGCAGGGGAGGAGCGGCGAGCAGTGTGGAGAGAACCCTCGCGGCGAACAGGGGAGGAGTGTAGAAGCGGAAGGGGTGGAGCAGGAGCACCAGCAGGAGGGCGAGCAGGGGTTTGAGGATAGGAGGGCGAACAACAACGGCGAGTAGGGGAGGAGCGAGAGCAGGAGCGGCGAGCAGGGAAAGAGCTTAGTTAGTTTTGTTCTGGCTTTATTTTCTGGTTTTTTAGTTTTCTTTTAGCGGGGCGAGGTGGCTCCCCTTGCCCCCTCTGCTCCGGTGTCGCCTCTGCTCCGATGGGTCTTTTCCTTCTTGGCATCAGTTAGGTATTTTCTGGACATTTCTTTTGGAGCGTTGAGGGAACAGCGGTGCTTCTGCCCTGTTTTTTGGAGCATTGAGGGAACAGCGGTGCTTCTGCCCTGTTTTTTGGAGCATTGAGGGAACAGCGGTGCTTCTGCCCTGTTTCGTGTCGCTTCTATGGAGGTCTCAGTTGGTCTTTTCTGCAGGCATATGCAGATGTACGCTTCCTCTGTTTCTCGTCCCATTCGGGTGGAGAGTTTTGAGGGGGCAGGGAAGGAGTGGCTTCTCTTGCTGCTCTCTTCTTCATTTCGTGCCTCTCTTTCCATATTGGGCGGACAGATCTTGTTGCTCTTTCTTCAGATGCCGGTCTGCTTGGTTTTCTGGTGCCTCTTCTACACCTTATAGATGGGTTGCCTTGTCTGGGGGGCAATATTAGCCCTTTGAGGCTTTATTTGAGATCTGTTTTAACACATTTGTGTAGATTTGCAAGTGGTTGGGACCACGTTTTCTGCATTTGCTTTATGCATTTGCTCTATGTAATCTTCTTATATGACTGTTTTTGCAGATGCTTCTTGCATTTACTCTATGTAATCTTCCTATATGAATATATTACACTTTTTCTTCTGGAAAAAAAAAAAAAAAATCCCATCACTAATTTGGGCTTTTAGAATTTTGGTATTTGAATTTTGGTATTTGAAATGGATTTACCTTAGTCTCACCCATGTTCACTCTCTAATCCTACAAGTAATATCTCTAATCCGACCAGTGATACATGATGCGGTCAGACCAGTGATGCATGCTGCGATGGAGAGGGATCGGGGTGTCTGTAGTTCATCGATTGGCTGCAACATGGACTTGAAAACGATGAAGGCATGATGGTCGAGTCTGTAAAGTGAAGATAAAGCCCTATAATTTCTGGAGTAAGAAGGGATCATGGACGAGGTGAAATGTTATCTATGGCAACGGAGTCAAAGTATTTTGGAACTTGCGATTTGCAGAATTTGTTGTGGGGCCTGAGCCTGAACGAAGGTATTATGTTTCCATGGACCATTGTCTACAAGGAGATGGTTTTACTATTGGGTGACATGGAAGAGGAGGCATATAGGAAGACCAAGTCCAGGCGCTCTCCCAAGGCGGTTCTGGTGTCGAAAGATGAACATGTCCTCGACAAAAAAATGTTTTGCTAATGTTTTGCTACCATGTCTCGGTTTGGTGATGGGGCGGAGGTCCCATGAAGTATCAGTTGAGTGCCCAACCAAACAAGTCGGCGATTCGACACTTGTTATCAGCGTTGATAGGGAGCTCAACAGTACCATTTATGTAGAAGGAGTTCCTGTTCAAATCCTGGACTCGACCATCCTGCCTTGATCATTTTCAAGTCCATGTTGCAACCAATCGATCCAACTGACTGTTTTCAAGTCCATGTGACTTCGCAGCCAGGATTCAAGCAGATGTTGCTAATAGAACGAATTCAAGTTCATGTTATGAGCCTCTGACTTTGCACAGAAATGATGATGGAAACTCTTCTGGAAATGATAGTGGCAATATTTGAGATCAAAACAAAGATTACCAATACGATGCTGAAATTAGAGTCTGCAACATAGATAAATATAATGACAGGGAGAAATCGTATTGTATTAAGTAAATGCATGCAACATAGATAAATATAAAGATAGGGAGAACTCGTAATGTATTAAGTAAATGCATACCAGACTATAAAGGATAATGTGTGTCTAGACTTGGTCATATGTGTCTAGACTTGGTCATAGGGTGCGTCTGTCACAGTGTCTAAACCTTTTTGCAAATGTCCAGAAAATATGCCCAAGCCTTAAAAATCTCCAAAAACAGATAAGAAAAATGTATAACAAGTAGAGTAGGGCAACCTGTAGTGACAATGAAAAGTAATGAAAGAGAGTAGCGGCTTATTTAATGAGATTTAATGAGCGGAGTCCAAAAACATCAACACATGCACAGAGAAACGTGGTACATATATCAGGATTTTGTGTCACCTTAATATGACCACTTCTTAAAACATGCAACATTTTTACATATAAGAATTGCATAAAGTCCAGAGGCTTCTATTATTGTGTAGGGACAAGTAGTTGTTATAGTACTAGTCTCATATATCCATACAAAAATCATCATAAACCATAAAAAAAAATGCACATAAATAGTTTAAATTAAATTATATAAGTTACTAAATTATGTCTAAAATGAGTCCATATATTGATTGGACCAACAACTCTCAAACACCAAGACTTAACATCACAAGTGGACAAGACATATTTTCCTAACTACCTCTAGCTCTGAATTACCAATTAAGTCAAAATGCACTGCAAACATTCCATTGAATTCTATCTAGGAGTACACCTATCCCATCAAATAGTCATCCATTGATTTCCACTAGAGCAATACATCCCATTGATGGGTAATCCCTACACAAGAACAGGGGAACTGCGTATCAGCCATATCTACATGTGTGTTTAACCATTCAACCTATTGAAGACAATAAATGACACCATTTAATTCAAGAATTAGTTCAGACAATGCAATAAATGACACCAACCCTTTCAATTCAGGTATTAAACACACCAGCCCTTTCAATTCAGGAATTAAACACAGGAAAGCACAATGATCAACCATGAAAGTTTATCAACCATTGGATCATGTACAAATCAATTCAAAACAGAAATTTGAATTTGGGAGATGGCAATCCATGCCAATATTCCTACCAATTAAATTCTAGATCAAAAAACTATAAAACATCAACCCTTACTGATTTTCATTTGAAACACTCATTCTACTCATCAATCTACTCATCAATTGCTGGAGTTCTTGCTATCGACACTGTACAGATTCGTCGTCATATTCTGATGACGATGGATGAATTGATTCTCCACTCACTGAATATGTGCGCGTTCACTCATCGTATGTGAACGCCATAATCGTTGAATACTGTCGTTAAGCTTACTCTTTTTTATGGTTATAGGGTGGTGTGGATAATTTTAAATTTGTTGATGTTTTGTGATTATACTTAGTAGTCTCGTTTATGTTTAAATTTTGGAAGCCTTACTCATAGGAGCTAGTAGTGTAAGAAGATATAAGTAAAATAAATGTAAGTGCTATCACTAATTTGGGCTTTTAGAATTTTGGTGTTTGGAATTGATTTGTCCCAGTCTCACTCATGTTCACTCTCTAATCCAACCAGTAGTCTCACCTATGTTCACTCCCTAATCCTACCAGTGATACATGATGTTGGACTTTTAGAATTTTAATATTTAGAATCGATTTACAGCAGTCTCACCCATGTTCACTCTCTAATCCCACCAGTAATCTCACCCATGTTCACTCCCTAATCCGACCCTAATCCGACCAGTGATACATGATGCAGTCCGACCAATGATGCATGCTGCGATGGAGAGGGATCAGGGGGTCGGTAGTTCATCGATTGGCTGCAACATGGACTTGAAAACGATCAAGGCATAATGGTCGAGTCTGTAAAGTGAAGATAAAGCCCTATAATTTCTGGAGTAAGAGGGGATCATGGACGAGGTGAAATGTTATCTATGGCGACCGAAGCAAAGTATTTTGGAACTTGCGATTTGCAGAATTTGTTGTGGGGCCTGAGCCTGAACGAAGGTATTATGTTTCCATGGACCATTGTCTACAAGGAGATGGTTTTACTATTGGGTGACATGGAAGAGGAGGGATATAGGAAGACCAAGTCCAGGCCCTCTCCCAAGCCGGTTCTGGTGTCGACAGATGAACATGTCCTCGACAAATAATGTTTTGCTACCATGTCTCGGTTTGGTGATGGGGCGGAGGTCCCATGAAGTATCAGTTGAGTGCCCAACCAAACAAGTCGGCGATTCGACACTTGTTATCAGCGTTGATAGGGAGCTCAACAGTACCATTTATGTAGAAGGAGTTCCTGTTCAAATTTATGGAATATGCACGAATGGTTTTTTAATCCTGGACTCGACAATCATGCCTTGATCGTTTTCAAGTCCATGTTGCAACCAATCGATCCAACTGACTGTTTTCAAGTCCATGTGACTTCGCAGCCAGGATTCAAGCAGATGTTGCTAATAGAAAGAATTCCAGTTCATGTTCTGAGCCTCTGACTTTGCACAGAAATGATGATGGAAACTCTTCTGGAAATGATAGTGGCAATGATTTCAGATCAAATCAAAGATTACCAATACGATGCTGAAATTAGAGTCTGGAACATAGATAAATATAATGACAGGGAGAAATCGTATTGTATTAAGTAAATGCATGCAACATAGATAAATATAATGACAGGGAGAACTCGTATTGTATTAAGTAAATGCATACCAGACTATAAAGGATAATGTGTGTCTAGACTTGGTCATAGGGTGCGTCTGTCACAGTGTCTAAACCTTTTTGCAAATGTCCAGAAAATAAATATGCCCAAGCCTTAAAAATCTCCAAAACCAGATAAGAAAAATGTATAACAAGTAGAGTAGGGCAACCTGAAGTGACAATGAAAAGTAACGAAAGAGAGTAGCGGCTTATTTAATGAGATTTAATGAGCGGAGTCCAGAAACATCAACACATGCACAGAGAAACGTGGCACGTATATCAGGATTTTCTGTCACATTAATATGACCACGGGTTAAAACATGCAATATTTTTACATATAAGAATGGCATAAAGTTCAGAAATGATGTAGGGGAGAGGTTTCTATTATTATATAGGGATAAGTAGTCGCTATAGTATTGGTTTTACACATCTATATAAAAATCATTATAAATCATCAAAAAATGCACATAAATAGTTTATATTAAATTATGTAAGTTATTAAATTATGTCCAAAATGAGCCCATATATTGATTGGACCAACAACTCTCAAACACCAAGACTGAACATCCCAAATGGACAAGACATATTTTCCTTACTACCTCCACCTTTGAATTACCAATTAAGTCAACATGCATTGCAAAACATTCCATTGAATTCTATCTAGGAGTACACCTATCCCATCAAATAGTCACCCGTTGATTTCCTCTAGAGCAATACATCCCATTGATGGGTAATTGCTGCACAAGAATAGGGGAACTATGCATGTGTGTTTAACCATTCAACCTATTGAAGACAATAAATGACACCATTTAATTCAATAATTAGTTCAAACAATGCAATAAATGACACCAACCCTTTCAATTCAGGTATTAAACACACCAGCCCTTTCAATTCAGGAATTAAACACAGGAAAGCACAAGGATCAACCATGAAAGTTTATCAACCATTGGATCATGTACAAATCAATTCAAAACAGAAATTTGAATTTGGGAGATGGCAATCCATGCCAATATTCCCTACCAATTAAATTCTAGATAAAAAAACTATAAAACATCAACCCTTACTGATTTTCATTTGAAACATTCATTCTACTCATCAATTGCTAGAGACATACAATCAGAGTGTGTACACAATGTTACATTCATTCTATTCATCAGCTGTTGAAGACATACAAACAAAGTGTGTGCACAGCGTTACATTTATTCTATTCATCAACTATTGGAGACATACAACTTTAATTTTGTTGAATAATGTTATCATGTTGATTATTTTATCAATATTTTTGTTGAGAAACAAGAGTAAATTAAAGCCATTATAATCAATATAACTTGTTAAAAAGATCAAAAGATCTGATTAGAGAAGCAATTTTAAATGAATAATGATACCAATGTCTCTTTGTCACTTGTATATGCTTATTAGAAATTTTCTTTTAATTAGTAGATTATCAAATTAAGACAAGAAAACTACAAGATTCCAAGAGCAGAACTACAAGGAATTAGACAAATTTGCTAACAGTGAGATTAGTTGGTCAAATGCAATAAAATGTAATATGCAGTGTAATTTGCAAGAGATAGATACTTATACTATGCAACTATGAAAAATGAGATGCAACAAAGAATCAATTATTTCATTTTTGCCTCAAGGTGCGCTTTAAGGCTCAATATCTTGTATTTGAACCCATCTCTCTCTCCTTCCGCCGAGCAAGCCATTCCTTCCTTGACGATATGGGGATGTTGTAACTACCATTCGTCCAGGCTTGTTACTCAATAAAATGAGTTTTTTCAAACCCCAATCCATTCATAGTCTAATAACCTTGTGTCAATCTATCTATTACTCATGAAGTTGCTTTGAGGCTAAATTACATATCTATAAAAGATAGCATCCAAATACTCTAGAGGACCACTGAGCAGTAAGACATCGATGAGAGATGCAATGAGGTAGGTAGTATCCAAGAAGGTTATCCTATCCTTGACTAGGCTAGGGAGAAAGCCAACAACAATGCCTATGCTAACTCAAGAAAGTACTAGTCCTTCAATGTACCACTGTAATTGAAACATGGATTGTTGTAGCTTACTCGCAAGTATATATCAATCAATTAAATGATGAGATCAACCCTTAAATCATTCTCAAAATTAAAATAACAATACCCAAGTTTAGTAACCAATTTCAATGCCACTGTAACCTCAAATCTGACCCATGCAATTTAATATCATACTACTATAACAATGATCTCAGTCCATTGTCAACAAGATTAGTTAAGCAAGATTTGAAGATAGAACACTCAATAACCTCTATGATTAATATGCGATAAATTTTAATTGTTTTAGGATTATTGTTATTAAATTTTCAATGTGATTAGCCTTTGTATGCAATGCTTCAGACCTTATATTATTCGATAGTCTGAAATAGGTCACAGTTGAGGAGAAGTAAGCTTACAATTTATTGCAAAAATGCACTCCAATCATCAATAACATGCAGCAGACCTTAGAAGATCCTCACAGCCTAGACAAATCAATCAAATAAAGCCCACAATCATGAAAGAGAAAGCTAGAATATTGATTAAGGATTTTTTGAGTTATATATGATTTGATTTAATTATTCCAAGCCTCTTATAATATGAAATTTTATGTGTGAAAACCCTATCGATTATGAGTTTCAGATCATAAATGTATTTAGTCACCTGTAAGGCTCACATTAAGGAAATATTAGATTGAAGTTAAGGTATATAGATAAAGCATTGATTGTTGGTCCTCATTGACTAAAAAGGCCAATGAATTACCTTGTTTACTAATACTATATTGACATGGTATTATTAATTCTATACTTATTTGAAATTCAATGGTTTAAACCCTAATCCATTCAGATTCTAATAACCTTGTGTCAATCTATCTACTACTTATGAACCTGCTTTAAGGCTGGATTACAGATATATAAAAGATAACATCCAGAGACTCCAGAGGACCACTGAGCAGTTGACAAAGATGAGAGATGCAATGAGTTTAGTATCCAAGAAGGTTATACTATTCTTGACTAGGCTAGGGAGAAAAACCAACAACAATGCCAATATGCTAAATCAAGAAAGTACTAGTCCTTCAATGTACCACTTTCAATGAAACATGGACTGATGTAGCTCACTGGCAAGTATATATCAGTCAATTAAATGATGAGATCAACCCTTAAATCATTCTCAAGATCAAAATAACCATACACAAGTTTAGTAACCGATTACAATGCCACTGTAACCTCAAATCCGACCATTGCAATTTAATATCAGACTACTATAACAATGATATCATTCCATTGTCAACAAGATTGGTTAAGAGAGATTCGAGGATAGAACACTCAGTAACCTATGTGATTAATATGCGATAAATTTAATTGTTTTAGGCTTATTGTTATCAAATATTTGATGTGATTAGCCTTTGTATATAATGCTTCAGACCTAATCTTATTTGACAGTCTATAATAGGTCACTATGGAGGATAATTAATCTTACAAGTTATTGAAAAAATACACTACAATCATCAATAACATGCAGCATGCCTTAGAAGATCCTCATGACCTAGACAAATCAATCAAATATAGCCCACAACCATGCAAGATAAAGCTAGAAAATTGATTAAGGATTTTGTGAGTTATATGATTTGATTTAATTATTCCAAGCCTCTTATAATATGAAATTTTATGTTTGAAAACCCTTCCAATTATGAGTTTTAGATCAAAGATGTATTCAGTCACTTGTAAGGCTCACGTAAGGGAAATATTAGATTGAAGTTATATTATATAGATAAATCACTGATTTTTGTTGCTTATTGACTACAAAGGCCAATGAATTACCTTGTATACTAATACTACATTGACGTGGTATTATTAATTCTATACTTATTTGCAAGAGTTTTGTACCTATTTACTTATAAGAGAAAAATCAACATCTTTTAAAATCAGAATTTCATGGTATATTTGTAGGTTGTTGCAGCCATGCTAAGAGTTTTTATTGCATATCATACAAGGAACAGGAGGAGGCGAGGGATAAGGGGGGGCCAGATGCGATCCAGTTCATCAGATGAGGATGAGGGGGTGATGTGAATGCTCCCAATGCTCCTAATGCTCCCACTATCAACCACATATCCACCTTCAACCACAGTGCGAGGTGTGAGTTCAACAAAGAAACTTAGTGCCATCAAAGGTTGGACAAAGAAATGAATGCAAGCTGCAATTGATGACTTCAAGTCTAAGGGATATTCAATCTGTGCCTTTGCAAAAAAACATGGCATTTCTGACTCTAACATGCATTATTGGCTAAATGGGTTAACTGAAAACAAAGTGTAGAGGGCTTGTTAGAGTTATGAATAAAGAGGAGGAGGACAAGGTGGTTAAGTGGTGTAAGGAGATGGCCCAATTGGGACATGGGTTAGATATTATACAACTTAAATATGTCAAAGTTGGACAAACCCCTTCAAAAATGGGTTTCCTGGTAAATCATGGTGGAGTGGGCTTAAAAAAAGGCATCCATCCCTTGTGCTACATATATTCGAGAGCCTTAATAGAGACAGGGCTTTAAATCTATGCCTTGCAATTGTGCCCAAGTTCTATAACACTCTTTATGTTGCATATGTAATGTAAAGAGTTATATGTAATGAGGTTGAAGAGTCATGAGGGTAGTCCAAGAGTCAAAGGGGAATGTCGAGGGTCACCCGACCCTTTGCTATATATAGAACTTCATAACTCATAGAACATGATTTTGGGAGCCAAGCTTTTGCTAGGAATTGTGTAGAGAGGGCTTGGAGAGTATTGTGACAAGCCTTGCCTTCTCCACAGTGAAACATGCTTACAGGCAGGAAGGAATTGTGATATGCAGGTAATTGTCAAGAGAGGGAGCATAAATGTGCATAAAAATTTTCCTAAGAGTAGGGAGTGGGTCACTATTCTTTGTTGTTTCAATGCAAGTTTTTCTTCAATCCCAAGATTTTATCTATTCAAAGGTAAAACTCAACTAAAAAATTGTATACATAATTGTGAACCAGGTGCATGTATGGTTGCGCATCCCCATTCATGGATGACAAAGGAACTATTCTTGAATTTTCCTTGTCACTTTGTTGCATTTGTACCAAGTGGTGTCTTGCCTGAAAACAGACACCTGTTGATTTTAGATGGCTATGGAAGCCACATGGTTGTGCAGACAATTGAGGAGGCCAGTAATTTGGGCATTGACTTGTTAACATGGTTGGCTCATACAAATCACAGATTGCAACCCCTTTATGTCAACGTGATTGGGCCTTTCAAGAACTATTTCAGGGTCAAGCGAGCTTTGTGGATGGAAAAGAATCCATGGGTGGAAGAAAAAGGTTTGAGCTAGCTAAGCTTGCAAGTAGAACATTTAAAAGGGCTCTCACACATTTTAATATCAAGGTCGGATTTAGGAGGAATGTTTTATGGACAATTAATGTTGATGCTCTTATGCATGATACTGGTTGTGGCCAAGCATTTGATGTGGAAGGTCAAGAAGTAGAAAATTTACAAGACCATGTTGATGAGTAAGAAGATGTTGTTGTGGCTGAAGATATAATGTCCCTTTCTGAAGGGAACTTCTATGGTGATGTTGTTGAACATGTGAGTGAGACACAGTTCAGTCATGAACCAACTCTCAATATCATGGAGGTTTTCACACCTACTGAACCACCTGCTAATTCTGCATGTGATATTCCATATGAGGTAGTTGATCATGCAAATGAAAATGAAAACTTGATTTCAAATGATAATGAAACATGATTAAACAATGAGGAATTGAGCATTCCAACCCAAGTAAGTCCACCATCATGGTTGGCAGAGGCCATGATGGATATAAACATACATAATGTGTCTACCGCCAATTAGGAAAGCATGGACATGCCTTCACAATCATCAGAGTTGAACACCAAACTTGTTCATTATTTTGTGGACAATGGATCACCAGAAGAGGAACTTATTCAACATGAAGTACCTAAAGAAGACAACAATGGGGGCGAAGCAGTTGTCCCATAGGTTTAGGTACATGTCGCACCTAGTTCACAATTATGTATACAATTTTTTAGTTGAGTTTTACCTTTGAATAGATAAAATCCTAGGATTGAAGAAAAACTTGCATTAAAACAACAAAGAATACTGACCCACTCCCTACTCTTAGGAAAAATTTTATGCACATTTATGCTCCCTCTCTCGACAATTACCCGCATATCACAATTCCTTCCTGCCTGTAAGCATGGACCTTGTCTGTGAAAAGCGAGTCTAACTCCTCAGGAAGTATTGTTCGATTCTTTGATCGTCATGGCTTCCTCACTAGCTTGAGTGAAAGATGTAGTCTCTACCATTCTCTTGATCAGTCAGCACATAGACCAGTCAACTGAGTTGTTTCAATTGGGGATGAGGGGTATATTGATGCACAAGTAATATAATTGTCAAAATTTTAGTTTCATCTCTAGTGTTGCTCCACTGCCAAGAGACCTCGATAGTACCCTAGCAGAGTCACGCAAGAACACAAGCATCACTCCGCTGCCAACAAGCCTGGTCAATACCCCGATGGAGTTACTTGCATCACCTCCCTGCGTAGGAATCCTTTCTCTCCTTTCGCCTTATTCATTTTTCATTTTTTTTCTTTTTTAAAGAACTGTGCATAGGCACTTATTTATTTCAGAGGCGGAAGATGGATCCTGACTTATTGAGAGCATAAGAGGTTGTCCCTTCATAGAAATATGTTATATATATCTCTTAAATACTTGTTAAGGCTTTCCCCCTCACCTTACTCTACTTGAATAAGCTAATAAGGGTTAACCCAGAAAACCAATTAGAGTAGGTGGTACCAGTTAAAAGTGTAAGTGTTGTGTTTTCACCCAGACTCAATCTGAAAAGAACGTATTTTCCATCAAGGTATCATTGACCGAAGACAACAAGCTCTTCATAAAGAGAGAGGACAACGGATAACCAAATATTGATAGTTGTACAAATGCTCTTATATTTTCCTGGATTGTCTCAAGTTATAAACATGGTGTCATGTAAACCTAACCTACAAGTGAAAACAAGCAAACAAATAAGAAAGAAAAGGGCATAAGTAAATCGCAAGCAAAATAAGAAAGAAAAGAAAAACGTGCAAGAAAAACAAAGCAAGAAATCAAAGCAACAAAAAGAAAACACTACTAATCCTATGTTAAACAGTGCATGGGCCTTCTCATGTAAAGTGATATTTCCAATGCATCCATTGACGCATTGGTTGGCCCATGTTGGTGAAGGCATGGTTAACAAGAAAGATAAGCATGTAAACTAGAAAATAAAACAGATAATACAGTGAATACCAACATGCTTGGAGTTTGAAATCATCCACTGAAAAGAAAAGAGTAAATGTGGAAGACAAACATTTTGTAGATGTACCATGGTGTTGCAACACACTGTGCACAGACGATAAGCACGTACACTCTTTTGACCTCGACAAATGAGAAAACATGAAAAAGAAAGACAAATAGCACTTCACAAGGATGCTCGTTGTGTATGATTCCTCCAATGCATGGGAGATAGGATCGTGTGATGTTGGTGGAGGGAGTGAAATATGTGAACTATATTGATCTTCAATGCAAACAGGAGAGTGATGAGGAGCATGGGGTATTTCAACAGATTTTTGATCAGGATTGGAACTGACCTCAGGACAGCAAGGGCCTGACATAACCATCAACACAGGATGAAATGCCTCGACAACTTGAGGGGTTTCCACTTCATCAACAGATGGATCATCAAAGACCAGTGGCTTAGAAAGATCATCAATGAATGAATCAGCATCATTATCGAATGAACAATTAAAGAGATCATGACAAACATGATCAGAAAATTTGAGAGGTTCATTGGCATCCTCATGATCTGACAAATCATGCAGAGGAGTTGATGAGACGCAATAATGTTCACCCTTTGCGTTTTCGAAAATGATAGATGAAAGATTGAATGGATTTTCAGAGAAAGGTATGTCCTCTTCGTAATGCAATGACATACTAACATCTGGTGTATCTTGTGAATGATCACAAGTAGAAACATTCATTGATGAGTTTTCACAAGGAAAATCAAAAGTGGCAGAATCACAATAGATGCCATAATAGGGCAGATGATGCATGGATGGAAGGAAGTCATCCTTCATTGCGAGTTCTTCTTTAGATTCTCTCATACACTCAACATGAATGATAGCGCGGGCTGGATGCACAACATCAACTTTGTCGACAACTTGGTCCTAGTGAACACAAGATGTGGAGTTCGGAATAGGAGAACACAACATGGTACAATCTGGAGGATCAATGGAACACAACGACGGAGGTTGAGGAAACAAGTTCACGTGACAACCAACAGTCTTGCGAGCCAAATCTGTGCAGATACCTAGAGCAATTGGGATAGGAGGATGTGACAGTTCAAAAGATGGGTGTGCATCCTCTCCCACCTCACACTACGGAGCTAGAGCTTTTTTATGAGAAGAGGATGAACAGTCACTTATGACAGCGACCCTTTCCATCTTAGATTTGGAAACTTTAACACCGAGGTATGTTGGGAGGGGTTTAAATCATTCTAATATATGTGGATTCTCAGATACATGAAGAAGATACTAAAATATTTTGTTGAAAAATTTCCAATCAATTTCATCTTCAAGAATTTGAAATGCAAGATTACGAAAGCATTTGTGAAATTGCTCAACGGATTCATCAGGTTCTTTCCGTAATCCCAGAATTTTTTTATTGAGTGTTTTACAATCATAATGATTGAAAGCATGATCCAACTCTCCAACCAACTGATTAACAGAGTGAATTGATGTTGCGGGCAATGTGACACACCATTGCAGTGGATTTCCTCGAAGCATGAATGCAAACAACGAGTAGGCAATGTAATCTTCATGGATTTCATGCCTTACACAGACGGCTACGAAGGAAACTATGTGTTTGAGCTAAGCTTCTCTGCCTTCACCTTCATATGTGTTATGTGACAAGTCATTGTAGAGGTCCTCTGAAACTTCAAAATCATCTCTATGAGAAAGACATGTCATGGGCTTGATTGTAATGAAAGTCATGAAAGATATGCAGAGATTCAAAACAGACTTCTAGGACTCAACTTGTCATCTAGCCCTGCTTCTAGCACCAGAAATGTTGACGGTGTTGGACTGGCCAACATGTTAGGGTATCTCCCTAGTAAGAAGTCCCAACTAGACCTCAGTCCATTTGGAGTACGAGTCCCAGTAGTGGGCGTAAATCAATGCCTTGACCACAGCAGCGCGCAGAGGTAATAAAGATATCTTTGTCAGAAGCAAGTGTGTGACCTTGCGGCAAGTCAAGATATATGCATGGGGAGGTTCTAACACACAAAGGGGAAAAGGAAGTGTGTCCCTTAGAAGCTTGTAATAGTACATAGCCTAAAAGGAACACACGAGTAGAATGACATCATTGGTTGGAAGTAGAATATTCCACAATCTAGGGTGATGGATTAAACCAACAACATAATTCCAACAAGATTCATACAATCACATACAAAGTAGTTCATACATGAATGTGTAAGTTAAATAATACACATTGCTAAAGCAGCCAGAATATTCTAACTACAATAACAACATATCCATGAAAACGTGTTGACTTTGTTATATTATATAAAGTGAGATTTCCATCCATACATACAACCATGACAACCACTAGCTTCAATAGTGGAACATTATTGTCAACACTGCCTACTCCTCCAAAGAGATGTACTCAATTTTTACTGTGGAGAAGCCAAGGCTTGTCACAATACTCTCCAAGCCCTCTCTACACAATTCCTAGCAAAATCTTCGCTCCCAAAATAATGTTCTATGAGTTATGAAGTTCTATATATAGCAAAGGGTCGGGTGACCCTCGACATTCCCCTTTGACTCTTAGACTACCCTCATGATTCTTCAACCTCATTACATATAACTCTTTATGTTACATATGATTGTTTTCATTCCACTAATGACACTTGGAATTTCTCTTTACATTACATTTGATTACAAAATATACATAGTAGTGAGGTGGCTGAGACAACTCATAACACAACTCGACATGACATTGTTGACATGTACTAGCTGACTATGGTGTCCATGTCAATTTTTTGCACTATTAAGTGATGGATGTGTCCTTGGATGTACTTTGTCTTCACCTCCGCATAGGTTGGTGTTGAAAGGTCTTCAATGGTCTTGTTCTTTGCAAGATGGCTCCATGCCTGTGTTTCTTTCACTTGCTGCTTGATGTGATTCATTCGTTTGTCCAGGTGCAAGTATGTCTTCTAGCATGTGTGCTCCTTCTTCATCTCGTTTGTCGTCTTGCCATGATCCATTAGTGTACATGTTCCTATAATTCACTCATGACGAGATGACATCAAATCCAAAACCTCCTAGTCTAGAATGATGCATTATTCTCGTGTTCTGGGTGAAAAGGATGGAGGACAACTCACTAAGACAATGCAGAGCGCAACTCAGGAAGGGATGAGGCATTCCGGGAGGACAGCCTGCACTGCCGGGAAAAACTGCGCAACAATCATTGGGAGGCAGAATCGAGCAGTGACAGTCACCAGTGTCGGTTGCAATATGAGACCTTGAAAGGGACAGCTTCTGCGCAGTTTCCAAAGGGAGGAAAGAGCAGGGTTGCAAAGGCACTGTTGGAAAGTTCTGTGCAGTTTCATGGGGGAGACAGAGCAAGGTTTCTGGGCATTTTTGTGTAATTTCTGAAGGGAAGACAGAATAGGCCTATAGACGGGTTGTTGGTCATTTATGCGTAGTTCCTGGGTGGAAGACAAGGCAGAGTGTAGGGGAACTTCTACATAGTTTTCAAGAGGAAGACAAGACAGGCCATAGGGAGACCAACAGGGAATTTTGCACAGTTTCCTAAGGTAGTGCAGAGCAAGCCAGTAGAGGACCTGCTAGACAAGACTCCGTAATTTCTGGATATGATTCAAAGCAAGGCAACAGATGCTTTGTCGATCATTTCTGCACAGTTTCTGAAGGCAGTGCAGGGCAGGAAGCAGGGGGGTCAGTTGGGCATGTTTGTGTAGTTTTAGAGAGTAGTGCAGCCCTATATCTCACTACAGTGTAGGTTTCCAGCAATCCAAAGTGAGGCTTGATAACTAATCTTGCGAGAAGCGCAGTTTGGATCAGGTTTGGAGGCAAATTATGCACAGTTCTAAGAGAAAGATAGGTTTCTCATTTCTAGGATTGCACAGTGCAGTTGACCCGAAGGACAACCTCAAACATTGTACAGTTTTGGGAGCAGAGCAGGGTCACTGAGGGCTGAGACTACGCAGTGCAGCTCAGTCAAGGTCCAGCTGAAGGATGTTGTCCATTCAAGTAGATTTTCAGGAAAATGGTTGTGTCAAAAGAAAGTGAATTTGTGTTGACTGAAGTGCTGACTGAAATTGTGATCATACACTTAGCATGTTTGACAACATGATGACACTAACGACCAGGACAACATGGAAAATCATGACCCTCTATGGGACTATCTAATGGTGAAAGTGACAAGTGTGACACTTAGGATAGACCTTCGGACGACCGTAACAACACTTTCACGACAGTGCTTGCAACATTGTGTGTGAATGAAACGGGTGTTCACATAGCTAAGCCAACCAAACATGCAAAGAAAATCCTTTGAAATCATTAAAACCATATCACAAGCATGGCACAGCAATCAACATGTCAAAAGATGACAGTTGGTCTAACAAGGGAAAAGGAAGCAAGACATGTAGAGGAAACACATGGAATGAATTTTAGTGCTTGCAAACATGCATGTTATTGAAGACAGAATGATATGACATTGATCAATAGTAATTCAAGCTACAAAAAGAGATTTACTTCAAAAATATGTGCTTTACTTACCATACTTACCCTCTAGATGATTATGCATCTAACAGAGTTTCTTTACAGTCCCGATCTTTTGTCATAGCTTGGTTTCTTGGTTTTTCTCCTCAACTCCTTGAGAGTCATTTAGCATGCCATCTTTCCTTGTAGTCACTAAGAGATAGATCTGCACAGTTTCAGTGGGCAGTGACCTTTCCAAGATGAGGCCCTGGGAGGCACATCTGCATTGTTTCCGAATGCAAGGCAAACTGGGCAGTTAGGACAACACTGCAAGACACTACTATGAGACGGGTTCCTGGAAGGACACCTCTACACAGTTTCTAAATGTAAGACAGACTCGATAGTTGAGGGACAATACTATGCAGTTTTTGGAGACATTGGGTTTCGGCTAAGGGAAGGACACTGGAGGAAACCACTATGTAGTTTTTAATGCCAAGGGAGGTTGGGGTCCCTGCACATTGAGCAGTTCCAATAGGACAGGGAAAAATCTTGAGAGTTGTAGAAGCAAAGTGTGAAGTTCTGAAAATTTGGATGAGGTTGGGTTGCTCGGGAAATTGGCGAAGTATGAGATCAGTGGAATTGATGTAAACAGTGATAGAAATTGACTATGATCACACACTTTAACACTTATTGATACAACATAGACCATCCAGAACATATAAAACATATTCTACTTGATGTAACAACCTTTGTGACAAGAGTGCGTGAAATGAGTGCGAAACATGTCTGTGTAATGATAACAACCCATACGCACAAATATTTCCCCTTGAAACAGAACAAGCTTCCCTTTGCATGACAAACAATAATCCCCATGCCCAAAGATGACACATATTGCATAAACATGAGAACGTGAATAACTCTTAAGATCAAGGAGGGGGGCTTAAGATCATTAGCTTACGAATAAGTGACCAAGGAACGATCGATCACAGGATCCACAATAGGTGGTGAGCTCCAGTATTGCAGCAATGATGCTACAACTCCTGGGACTCCCTACTTTACCCGGTAGTTCAAAACAAACTTGGAAGCGACGGTGATGTATGCACAAGTACTAGCTCTTACTGCAGGCTATCACTTGATTAGCTGGCAAAAGTTTTCTAGGGGCTTAAGCCAACTTCTATGAGTTCTCAGAAGAAGATTTTAACTGTGATGGAAGAAAGCTAACTCAAAAGAGGCGATTCTACTTGCAGAAAGGCGATGAAAACTGAAAGGAAATGCAAACCCTAGCAACCTCTAGTTTTACCCACTAACCCTACTTTTGCAAGAAAAAGAGATGAAACTACTAAAATGGATGCCATTGACTAATAAAAAGGTAAAATGCATGTAGGAATTTAGACTTTTGTGATCCATAACTTGTTTAGATAATCTTCGGCAAAATCACATAATCAATCGTTTGTTGACGCGTTTCGAACCAACCAGTGTGGTTCATCATCAGGACAAGTTGAAGAACCAATCCGGCTTAGCTTGATTAAATAGAGGTGCAGAGACTCCAACGGTTATAATGTCAACGGCTAATTTTGACCAATAACCCTAGTCAAATCAATAATTAGAATTCCTAGAAAAAGGTAAGTAAATGAATTTCGCTTGTTTATTAAGAAATAAATATATCTAATATTAACTATTAAGAAAATTCATAGAGTCATAACCAAATTCTAGTTATAAAGGTCATTATTAAATTATATCTTGTATAAAGTGCATATTTATTAGATAAATTATATTAGTAATTATCCCCATATTGTTTAAATACAACTAAAAGGTGATAAACCATTATTATTTTTAGGTGATGTGTAATAATTATTAATGGTTCATTGGTAAGTTAGATCTTTAACTTATATTATTTTTATCTATTATTTTAGTAATAAGTAATGAATGTTTAATAGTAATATATATCTACCTAATAATTCATAATTCCAAACAAATTGTTAAGTCATTACTATTCCTAGGAATTAGTTCCATTAGGTACATAGAATAACTAATATAATTGGCAATAATTATCCCTTAAACCTTATGGTTAAATAATCAATATTACTTTAATATTTTAAGTTTAACTAAGTCATTATAAAATTACTTATAAGGTAAAGTCTAGGGTTGATAAAGTTCAAGTTTATTGAAATTGGTATCCCAGATATTATTGGTATATCTTAATTTAACCTTAATGGTTAAAATTTTTATTCATTCATAATAATCCATATTAATTTATTTATTCCATTAAAAATAAATTAAGGTTAATTATGTCAAAATATTTAAAAAGGGGTTTTTTAGACAAAAGTTAAAGGTAAACACGATTCTAAGAATATAATAGAAATAAAAATGAAATCAAATCTAATTATAATATGCCTAATAGAATCATGCACCCGGAAGCCCGAAACTAATTAATAACTTAATAAAGACTTAAACACTCCACAATAGGACAAATCTGCCAAAAGAAAAATAAAAGGAGGGGGAAGACAGAAACCTAAAGACCTACCACAAAGGGGAAAGAGGAAGCTAGGAAGACAAGGCTGGGACCCAACAACGGCTAATCTTCCAGCCATCATCCCTATTAAGATTATTCGGCCTTTTCTCAATTTCCAGGGCCTCTCTAAATTTGCGATGGTGAAACTGCGCAATTTTGGCAATGACTTGAGCCTCCTCTATACATACATGATGCATAGTCTTCCCCGCATGCTCAGCCAGGGCCGAGGACTTGGTCCTCCCATGTCTTAAGTCAGCTGAATGCTCGCTAATTCGCTGATTGATAGAACGACCAGTCTCACCAATATAAGGGGTCCCACAGGAACAGGGAATGACATAGACGCCCTTCATGCTCTTAGGGTCAATCGGGTCTTTTACAGACCTGAGGGAACCACGGATAGTATTAAGAGGTCTAAAGGTTGTGGGCACATCATACTTCCTTAGAATCCTCGCAATCCTGTCCGTGGTCCCTTGGATGTAAGGAAGGTTCACACCCAAGACATGATCTTTAGGAACCCTTCGGATTGAAGGCTCCTTCTTGGCCTTGAGGAAGGCTTTTTGACCGAGGCGCCTATTGTAACCATTCTTCTCAAAGACATCTAGGAGGTGAGCCTTCTCCGTTTCCAGGCTCTCCTCATCCGAAATTCTCACAGCACGGGTGGCAAGAGTGCTAAGAACCCCTAACTTCTGAGCGGGGAAATGATGCGAAGAAGCATGCAAGTATTGCTCAGTATGCGTCTTCTTTCTAAACACTTGATGAGAAAAGGAACCATCCACCTTCTTAGAGATGAGAACATCCAAGAACGGAAGACAACCATTCTCTTCTTTTTCCATCGTGAATTTGATGGCGGTGGATTGGTTATTGAGGTGACAGAAGAAACGATCCAGCTCGTCAGGACCATGGGACCAGACAACGCCAGTATCATCGACGAATCTTTTCCAAAGCTTTGGTAAGAGACGAGAGGAGGCCAAAGCCTTAGACTCAAAATCCTCCATGAAGAGATTAGCGACAACAGGGGACAAGGGGGAGCCCATGGCAACCCCACAAGTCTGCTCATAAAATTCTCCTTCGAAGCTGAAAAAGGTAGAGGTAAGGCAAAGCTCAACCAACTTAGCCGTATCGGGGTCAGTTAGCTTATTAATTACCATCATGGCTTCATTGATAGGAATGCAAGTATAAAGAGAGACCACGTCGAAACTTACCAAAATGTCCTCGGGCTCAAGTTTAATTCTCTTAAGATCCTCAATAAAAGAAGCCGAGTCTTTGACAAAGGACTCAGTCTGCCCAACCAAGGGTCTCAACTTAGCGGCGAGGAATTTGGCCAGGAGGTAAGTCGGACCACCGATGGTATTGACAATGGGTCTCAGGGGGACCCCATCCTTATGGATTTTAGGAAGACCATATATCCTAGGAGTGATGGGGTTACCCTCAATAAGTTTATGGGCTAGAGGAATCGTAGGCTTCCGGGTGCATGATTCTATTAGGCATATTATAATTAGATTTGATTTCATTTTTATTTCTATGACATTCTTAGAATCATGTTTACCTTTAACTTTTGTCTAAAAAACCCCTTTTTAAATATTTTGACATAATTAACCTTAATTTATTTTTAATGGAATAAATAAATTAATATGGATTATTATGAATGAATAAAAATTTTAACCATTAAGGTTAAATTAAGATATACCAATAATATTTGGGATACCAATTTCAATAAACTTGAACTTTATCGACCCTAGACTTTACCTTATAAGTAGTTTTATAATGACTTAGTTAAACTTAAAATATTAAAGTAATATTGATTATTTAACCATAAGGTTTAAGGGATAATTGTTGCCAATTATATTAGTTATTCTATGTACCTAATGGAACTAATTCCTAGGAATAGTAATGACTTAACAATTTGTTTGGAATTATGAATTATTAAGTAGATATAGATTACTATTAAACATTCATTACTTATTATTAAAATAATAGATAAAAATAATATAATTTAAAGATCTAACTTACCAATGAACCATTAATAATTATTACACATCACCTAAAAATAATAATGGTTTATCACCTTTTAGTTGTATTTAAACAATATGGGGATAATTACTAATATAAATTATCTAATAAATATGTACTTTATACAAGATATAATTTACTAATGACCTTTATAACTAAAATATGGTTATTACTCTATGAATTTTCTTAATAGTTAATATTAGATATATTTATTTCTAAATAAACAAGCGAAATTCATTTACTTACCTTTTTCTAGGAATACTAATTATTGATTTGACTAGGGTTATTGGTCAAAATTAGCCGTTGACATTATAACCGTTGGAGTCTCTGCACCTCTATTTAATCAAGCTAAGCCGGATTGGTTCTTCAACTTGTCCTGACGATGAACCACACTGGTTGGTTCGAAACGCGTCGACAAACGATTGATTATGTGATTTTGTCGAAGATTATCTAAACAAAATGCATGTATTCAAGTTAATTTTGAAGGAAAATGTGGAAAAATCATCTTTTTGTAATTTTGAGCAATTTTATGCAAAATTATTATGCTTGTGTTTTAACTATTTGTGGTTGTGCAAAGGTTTGGTGGCGAAGGGAGATGGAGTTGGCTTTTGCAAGAGGTTGGGAAGGTGTGGAAGGGACCTAAGGAGTCCCTAGTACCCTTCTGGAGGCTTCCACTGCGATCAGACTTCGAAAAATCACTCGCATGAATTCTTACAGGAGGCTGCAGGGAATCTACAGGAAGTTCTACAGGAGGTTCTACAGGAGGAGGCCAAAAGTGGTTTTTGGAGGTTTGAAGGTGGAAAAACGGTGGGAAAAGGGAAATGAAGGTTGGATTGAGGTGTCAAAGGGTCTAGGACTCTGTCAATGAAGGTCAGACATGAAAGAGATGGTTGGATTTTCTCAAATGTCAAGGAAGCAATTTTGAACAAGAATGTAGAAAGTAGGGCAATTTGGGAAAGTATGGCGAATGAGTGGAGGAAATCTTGAGAGATGGACTAGAACAGGTTGTGTGATGGAAGAATGATAAGCTGGAGTGCTCTACAAGTGAGCTACACACTTACTGTTCAAAATTGTCCCAAGCAAGAACTAAAAAACATAGTTTTACCTACTTTAACCTAATTCTGACCTAAAAACTAGAAAAGTCTTGAACAGAACTTTATGGACAGGCAGTTATGCAAGAAAGCCATGGAAATTGAACAAGAATAGATCTAAGCATGTAAATACAACTGCTATCAACTTCTCCAACTCGAAATCTCACACTAGCAATCGCATTGGAAAGCAAAAACAGTGTTTTAGTGGCAGCAAGAGTGCCTTGGTCTCAATTCATGGTCCCATGGAGGGAGAAAGGAAATCAAGGCTTGCTTGGTAGCCTTTTTTTGGATCGTCTTCTATTATTGCAACAAACTATCTAATCAACTTGAAGCAAGAATAACTATTCTAATCATCAAAAACAACCTAAGTAACAAAGAAAGATTTAACCTAAACAACAGAAATTATTTCATGAATGAAAGAAAAAACATATAAATACACAAAGGAGGTGTTGGGCACTTGGGTTGGGCCCAACTCCAAGAGCTACAGCCCCCTTAGAAACATCAATGCTGGTTCAAGGCTGGATTCATCTTCATTGATTAAAAAATAATAATTACATCACAAAATTGTCTACAAAAAGAGCTCGAAAATGAGTTGAGTACAAGGCTGCACTAAAGTGCGCAAATAGAATATCAAATGGCTAACCTACTGAGGCTTGAAGCCTTCTTATTTATACAAGTGAGGACTCCCAACAGTCCTCCTAAACTTTAGGAACTCGACTGCCTAAAATTGCAAATAACAACAACTTCACTAGAACTGCTCAACTGCCCCTTGGAATCATCATTTGTGGCTATTGTACTCCGAGATGTTGCTGGAGAACTCGAGGAAGGGGTCATTTAATGTAGGAGACACCCCTCCTATAAGTCCTCAGCCCTGTTTCTTCGAGTTTGGCTGCCAATATGCTCATAAATGCCTAGTCCTTGTCCAAAAATTGTCCAAAAATCTGCAATAAACACTCATTGGACTATGTGGCAAAGTGGCTATCCCCATTCACTCAATTGACATAAATATATTCAAAAACATGCACAAAACTATGGATAATGGTGGATTAAATGGAAACAATAGGAAAAATGAGCCCATATAGTTACCCATTTCTGGGGCTCATCATCACCCCCCTACTGAATGGGTTGCTCATCCTCTGAGCAACTAATCCAGTTCTTCATCCTTGATAGCTTTAACAGCTTCCCTGACATCCCAAGCTTCTGAGGTGATGTCCTCTTCCCTATCATGAAAACCTACCTTTCTGTCCACTTCCTCCCATTGCTTTTGTTCCTCTTCTTCCTTAACCCCTTCCAATAGTCCTAAGAGTAGTGGAGGACTGAACTTAAGTCCAATCCAGTTGGCTTTCAAGTTTTGCATTGATTGTTTATACAGGGGCACTCTCACCAAAGCCTCCCTCATTCTAGTTGGGGAGTGATACTCCCTAATCTTTAAGCTATATGACAATGTATTCCATCTCCTCATGCAAGCATGAAGGCAATCATTGCCAAATAATCTTTCCATATCTTCAAAATGAGCGATAGCTTGCGCTTGCCTTTCAACATAATCAGGGAGAACTTGAGGGTTGCTTGCAAGGTGTTGATGAGCATATATGAGAGTTTTGATGTCTTCCGGTTCTGCCCTTATTAGTAGGGGTTCATTTAGTTCTTTTGTTATGGTCTGTTGAATTTCCACTGCTCTTTTTTCCTCATGGATCATCTAAGAATCCATATCCATGAGCTGGAGGTCTCCCAATGCAACATTCGGATCCCAAAAGTTCATATCAGGGAGTGCCATATTGTGTAAGTAAAACTCTGCTAATTTGGCTTTATCCTCAGCTAAACTAGTAGCACACAGATACATAAACTGACCATAATTTTGGAATGGTATTGTGCCCCTTTGGGCCAATGTTTTAATTTTGAATTGGAGCCATTGGTATTTAAGATACAATGCATAGGATCTAGCTGGTTGTCTACATTGCAAGGCTTCCATTGCCCAGCTGGCCATGCAGGCCATCTGGGCTTCCCTTTCCTGCAACTGCTGCTTCAGCATCAGCACTTCAGCTGCTGCCTGAGACTCCCTTTCTTTCTGCTGCTTTATCATCATTTCAACATCAGGCTGTGGCTCTTCCTCTTGTTGTTGTTTCTCTGTTGCTTCTTTATCTGCTAGGGGACCTTCCTGTAGTTGTTGTTCTTCAAAAATTTGTGATATGTCTCCCCTTTGAGTTTCCTGTTGCTGTAACTGCTTTTTCAGCAGTGCATTTTCCTCCTGTAGCTGGGCTCTTTTAATGCTCTTAGTGTGTCTCACCATTGCAAACTCCCTTCTTAATTCTTTCAATTGTTCTTCCATGTGTCCTATATCTGCAACTCCCTTGGATTTAGCAATTTTCATCCAGGTGTGGGTTCTAACCCTTTCTTGTTCTAATTCAAAGAAAAGGGGCACAGCAAATTTCTGTGGGATGATCTTCCCACCTTCTAGCAAATTGTAATATGAGCCTAAATTAGGTTGAGGGCTTGGTTCAGGTATCTCTTTGGCCTTGCCTTCCTCTTTTGACTGTCCTACTGCCTCCTCTTCTAATTTTTCAGTCTCCTTTAGCTTGGACAGTGTTTCCTATAGAGAGGTTTTAGCTTCCTGTAGAACTGCTTTGGTGTCCATTAGTCTGATTCTTTCCTTCCAGGTGGAAGTTTTGGGACTCCCTCTCTCATAGGTAATAGAGATTTTGGAGGGGGATTCCTCATTTTTCTCAGTAGGTGCATCCTCAATTATTATCGGTTCTTTTGATGGTGGTTGGGGCTTGCCCACCTTTATCTTGGTGCTCCTTCTGGATTTGAAATACATGGATGTTTCTCTTTTTCTTTTTCCCTTTTGTTTTGCTGGAGTGCTCAATGTAGCCAGCACAGCTGCTGCTTCTCTTGCCAATGTTTCAAGGGATGTTTCTTTCTACTGTTCTTCTCCTTCATCTCCTGCAGCCTTTCCTATGTCTACTGTTTTTTCTTGTGTCTCTGCTATCTCTGGTGGTGTCTTCTCTTTTTCTTGTTGGTTCCCTGCTTTGCCTGTTGTAGTCTTCTTTTGGGCTTTCTTAGGCTTTTTCTTCTTGACCTTTTTCCCTTTTCTCTTCTCTGTTTTTGAGGTCGTCTTCTTTTCTGCCTTAGGCTCGGCAGTAGTTTTGTCATATTTCTCCTCTTCTTTCTGTTTCTCCTCTATTTTTCCTTCTGTTTGAATGTCTTGTGCTTCCTCATTACTGTTCTTCTCAAGTTCTTCGGTTTGCTCCTTCCCTTCATTATTGGATGGGATAATTTCCTCAGTAAAAGTTTTGATGTCATCATCTTTGGACATATTCCTGAAAATTTCCCAAGCTATGGGAATGGTATATGTGTGTAAGGCATCTTCTACCAACAGTTTGATGAGCCCATGGTGGGCCAGCTGGTCTGGGACCCCTGCATTTAGCTTAGTGCCACATTCTATCAAAGACTGAAGGAGGAAATATGGGAGACTGAGTTTTCTAGCTAGAGGTAGGTCCATCCCATATCTCAATTCATGCAACAACTTGAAGTGATAACCATAAATTATGTTGAACCTCCCTTCACATGTGATATACTTCATTATTGGGTAGTTGACTTCACTCCATGGAGGAGGCAAGCTTGTTCTTTTAACCCCATTTTTATCCTCTACATGATGCTCCTCAGGCTGAAAAAATGTCTTCTTAGCAACTTGTCCCAATGTTTTCTCCTCCTTGCTCCAAGGGAGCCCAAGTGGAAGACCTATGATTCTACTGATGGAATCAGGTGTAAGCTCTAGCATCAGACCCCTAAAACTGATTGTAGCATGTGTTTTCGAATGGGGTCTTAGGGACATCAAAAATTCTTCGGTCACCTCCTCATCATATCCCTGAATCCTTTCAAAGAAGGGTATCCAGTTTGCCCTGGTGAAGAGAGCCACCACCTCAGGGTGCTCATACAATTTGCGGGAGTTCAAAGGTTCTTTTCTCATGAAACCTCATGGCATGGTGTTGAGTGCTTCTTTTTTTTTAAATGCTCAGGTAAGAAAGCAGGCAAAACTGAAAACAGAGGGATAGCTGAATTTTGTTTTTTTCTGAAACCAGATAAGGAATTTCTTGTGTGCTTTCCCCTAACAACATCAAATTGCAATATTTCCCTTGTTTAAAACTGCGCTTATCCTAAATTTGATTCTCTGCTTTTGGAAAGAAAAATTTTTGACAGAACATAGGATAAATAACACGGGGTTTTTTTCAGAGAGTAGACCGATATGCAAATTCGATTTTTTCACACAGGCTAGTTTCTACGGTTGCATGTGTTTTCTTTACAGTAGAATATGAGAAAGAAGAAGATAGACTTCGAATGTAGAGAAGAAAACAAAGAACTATGTAGAACTCAGGGAAAATATGCAAGCAGACTTTTAAGCTTCACTCTCCTTTCTTTCAATCCAATGTTGTGTTTTTAATCCACCACCTTATACAAATAAGTCATATGCACAGAGGTTTCCTGAGCCTACCTCGTTTCAAGCTCAAATTTTGACAAAAATCCCAAGTTTTCCTTCTATAGGGTTGTTCTCTACCCTTCCTGTATAAATCTTCCTGTAGAAATCTTCCGGCTCCTGTAGAATGCAGCAGTGCTCCTAAAGAGCCCGATAGGCGGGAGTGTTTTGAAAAACTGGTAGAAAACTGGCAGAGGACGACTAGTTTACTGCTCTGGAAGTGGTAGGTGAGTACTGCAGTCAAGAACATCGTGAATGAAGAATGAAACAAAGGGTGGCGGAGGCTTCGACAGCTCTGTCCTTTAACTATTGGCGTAATCCATGGTGAGGAGGTGAGGTGGCCGGATGGGTACGTCATCCCCATCCACACGTTGGTCCTACATCATAGTCATAATGGTTCTGCATGTCGCCTGACCACCATCACCTCCCTTGCTCCCGTTATACGCCGCCACCACTACCAGTCCTGAATGTTTTTTCCCGGATTGACATACCACACGTGTTGGCTGCATATCTGATCGGCAGTTTGAATTTGACAGGGCTCATTTGAATTCCACGAGGGTGCATAGCTGAATGAGGGTGGCTAGTTAGTTGGCCATCGTTTCCATTCAATTGAACATTCCCATAGTTCATACAATTTTGAAATATTATTCATGCAATCGAGGAATAGGTTTAGGCACTTACCTGCTCAGTCGCTGTTGTGTTATGCATATTTCGGACTTTGGCACTTGATTTCCTTGTTGTTGTTGTTGTTTGTACTCTGCATGCTCAGCCTTGGGCTTTTTTTGATGATCTCCCATTCAAACATTGCTCCTTGCATGTTTCATACATCCTGTTGTGCTGACCCTGTCTCTGGAGTATGTTTTTCAAAGGGATCAGCTGCTACAAGAATCTTGTAGGATTTCCTGTAGCTGCTTCTCCTTCTGAAATTCAAGCTAATATTTGAGTAGGGCTTAAACTACTAAAGAAGGTATCGATGAAAAGAAATCAAAGCTGGAGGGTATCAGGTAGGAATGAGTAAAAATGTTGCTACCTTTATTTGGCATCATTTTTTTTTATTTTTTATTTTTTTTTTGCAGAATGAAGGAAACAGAATTTCTATATGTGGCTGTGCAGGGACACAAAAAACGAGTGGAGATGTATGTGTATAGGGATGGAATGGCGAAATAGGAAGATGGATGGTGGCAAGGAGGTTCACAGACCTCATAGACAACTTTCCAACCCTCGGGTCCTTCTCTGAGATTGATTTTGGCCTTTCTGTAGTTTCTACAGGATCCTCCTATAGAATACACAGAGTTTCCTGTAGGATGCGAAATTTCCGAACAAATGAGACCAAAACTTGGGAAAGGATAATGGTGATGGAGTGATAGACTGTGAAGGGTGTATGCAGCCTGACCATGTCTTTTTCCTCTTGTGCGACCCTCCTGCAACCTGCAATGACCTTCCTGCAACCTGCAATTTATTCGAAAGAAGTTTGGTTTTTCTCTTTTTCTTTTTTCTTTTTCCTTTTTTTTTGAGACATCTGGGGTGCCTCCAGGAGGTTTTCACCCTCACTGCCTACCCTGGGTGCCTCCAAGATGTTTTCACCCAGGGATCTTTTATTCCATTTTCTTTTTTCTCTATTTTTTCTATTTTTTCTTTTTGTGTGTGTGTGTGTGTGTGTGTTTTTTTTTTTTGGTTTTGCTCAGGGTGTGGGTGCAGTGGAGACAGGGACTTGCTCCACTACCAACACTGATTTACCCAAAGTCTCAATGATCTCCTGCTTGGAAAGTGGCTTCCTGTAGATCTTCAATCGATGCCCGTTGATGAGCATGGGGATGGCTTCATCATCAATGGTCCAGATAAGGATTGAACCATTGTCATTGCATTTTTCTGCTTTTTATGGTCCCAGCCATCTTGTCCTTAGCTTGCCTTTGAAATCTTTGTATCTCAAATCATACAGCATTTCTCTTTTTTCTTCTTTTTTTTAGACATCTGGGGTGCTTCTAGGAGGTTTTCACCCTCACTGCCTACCCTGGGTGCCTCCAAGAGGTTTTCACCCATGGATCTTTTATTCCATTTTCTTTTTTCTTTGTTTTTTCTGTTTTTTCTTCTTCTTTTTTGTGTGTGTGTGTGTGTGTGTTTTTTTTTTGCTCAGGGTGTGGGTGCAGTGGAGACAGGTACCTACTCCACTACCAACACTGATTTACCCAGAGTCTCAATGAACTCCTGCTTGGAAAGGGGCTTCCTGTAGGTCTTCAATCAATGCTCGTTGATGAGCATGGGGGTGGCTTCATCATCAATGGTCCATATAAGGATTGAACCATTGTCATTGCATTTTTCTACTGTATATGGTCCCAGCCATCTTGTCCTCAGCTTGCCCTTGAAATCTTTGTATCTCAAATCATACAGCAATGCCCAATCTCCCAGCTGAAATTGTTTCTCTTTGAGGTGTCTGTCATGCCATATTTTTCTTTGAAGTTGGACTACCTCTGAGTGGAGAAGGGCCTGCATTCTCTGTTCATCTAATCCATTTAGCTGAAGCAATCTTTCCTTTTGTGCATGGCTGAGATCTAGGTCCAGTTGAGCTACCATCCTTAATGTGTTATATTCAAATTCTATGGACAGCAAAGCCTTCTTCCCATAGACCAGCTCATAGGGTGTGAAACCTGTGGTGGTTTTCCAAGTAGTGTTATAGGCCCAGGTGGCCTCAACCAATCGGTCTGCCCAATCTTTTATGCTGCTGCTCACTACCTTAGTCAAAATCCCTTCCAAATCTCTGTTAGTGACTTCCACCTGTCCATTTTCTTGCAGATGATAAGGGGTGGAAGTTTTGTGCTTAATCTTGTGATGTGTGAGCAGGTCTTCAATCAGATTGGAGGTAAACTGACTTCCTTAATCTGTGACTAATTCTCTTGGATAGCCAAACTTGTATAAGATATTTTCCCTCAAAAACTTAGCTACTTTTTCTTCTGTTGCTACTTTGATTGCCTTTGTTTCTGCCCACTTTTTCAAGTAATCCGTGCACACAATGATGTAAGACTTTTGTTTTGAAGGAGAGTTGATAGGACCCACAAAGTCCATGCCCCACTTCTCAAATGGCTCGAAAGTCATTTGAGGCTGCAGGGGCATCTCATCCTTTGGAGTAGGTTTCCCCATCCTTTGACACCGATCACATTAGCTGATGTATCTCCTGACATCTTGATGAAGAGTGGGCCAATAGTAACCTGCCTGCAGAATTTTGAAGGCACCCCTCTTTGCTGCAAAGTGGCCCCCACAGGGCCCATCATGACAAGTTAGGAGGATGTCAAAAACTTCCTCCTCCCTAACACATCGCCTCAAAATATGATCTGGGCTAAGTTTAAAAATATTGCCCCCAATCCAAGTGAATGGGGCACTTTTCCTCACGATCTTGCTCTTCTCTTTTGGGGACAGATGTGGCGGAAACTGTGCTAAAACCAAATAATTTGCTATATCAGAAAACCATGGGGAGAGTACTAAAATAGAAAATAGGTGTTCATCTGGCATTTGATCATCCGCCATTCCCTCTTCACCTGCAAGCAAATCTAGTCTAGACAGAAAATCAGTAACAACATTTTCCTTACCTGGCTTATCAACAATGGTCAAATCAAATTGCTGCAATAAAAGTAACCATCTAATGATATGAGCATTAACATCAAGTTTATTCATCAAATACCTAATTGCAGCATGATCAGTATGTACGAATGTTTGATAGCCAGTGATGTAGTGTCTGAACTTTTTTAGGGAATGGACTACATCCAGGAGCTCTTTTTCGATTACAGTGCAGTTTAATTCTTCCTTGGACAGGTTTTTACTGACAAAATATATGGCATACGGTAGCTTCTCTTCAACTTGTCCTAAGGTTGCTCCTATAGCTTTGTTCGAGGCGTCTGTGTGATGTGGAAATGTAGGGCCCAATTTGGACCTCTCAAGATCGGGGCAGTTATCAGCTTACCTTTCAAGGCATCTAGAGCCTTTTGACAGTTGTCATTCCATATGAACTCAGCATATTTTCCCAAAAGACTAAACAATGGAGAGTCTAGCTTACTAAAATCCTTAATGAATCTTCTATAATACCCTGCTAAGCCTAGAAAAATCCGAACATCTCTTATCTTTTGAGGAGGTGGGACCCTATGGATGATAGCAATCTTGTTGGGATCCACCTGTAATCCTTGCTGAGAAATTATATGACCTAGCACGGTCCCTTCAGTCATTAGGAATTCACATTTATCAGGACTGAGGGACAAGTTCATTTCAATACACTTGGCTAAAACTTTCCTCAGGTTAGTCAAAGCTTCTTGGAAGTGAGAACCATAAGGGGTAAAGTCATCCATATAAATTTCTACTTAATCATGAACTAGCTCAGCAAATATGCTCAGTACTGCTCTCTGGAAAGTGGCAGGAGCATTGCACAACCCAAAGGGAAGGACCCGGTAGGAAAAGGTACCCCATGGACAAGTGAAAGTGGTATTATCCTGGTCTTTCAGGCTGATTTGGATCTGGTTGTACCCGCTAAACCCATCTAGGAAGGAGAAGAACGTCTTCCCTGCCAGGCCATCTAACACTTGATCTGTGAAAGGCAAAGGGAAATGGTCCTTCTTGGTGGCCTTGTTCAGTTCCCGATAATCTGCATAGATTCTCCACTTCCCGTTTTTCTTTGGCACTAGCACCAAAGGAGAAACCCATTCGCTGCCAGAGATGGGGTAGATGAATCCTACATCCAGCAACTTTTGCAATTCTTCTTTAACAATGTCCTTAAGGGCTGGATTCATCCTCCTTTGAGGCTGCCTAACTGGTTTACAATCCTCTTTAATGTAAATTTGATGAGTATAGACTGAAGGGTGGACTCCCTTCATCTCCTTATAGCTCCAAGAAAAAGCATCCAAATGGCTGCTCAATAAGCTACACAGCTCTTCCTCCTGAGAGGTGGATAGGGATGAGTTGATCTTCAAGGTTCTTTCTAGGCCAATTTCCATATTCTTAACTCGGAGAGAGGTCGGATCAGCCACACAAAGATCAACTAAATCATTGGCTTGGGTTTCTTCCACCAACTCTTCTAATGGCAACACACTGGGGGCGGATTTTGAATCATATTCTCAATAATATCATCCTCGGTTCGAGGACCCCCCTTGGTAGCTTCCACTGTGCACAATGGTATGAAGTAGACTTCATCCTCATATTCCTCCTCCAACCAGAGAGGTAAGTCGTGTTCTAGCAGAGGTTGGGCAGGAGGATATAGGACTAGCTGTTTAGACATCTAGCCATTCTTGATGGTCATGCTCCCAGCTCGACAACTGATCTAAGCATTTGCGGTAGCTAACCAAAGCCTTCCCAGGATGAGAGGATACCCAGTTAGCTTTGCCTTTGGCTGAAGAACCAAGAAGTCAGTAGGGTACTCCCAGGAATCAATGGAGACCATGACATCTTCCAAAATCCCCTCAGGAGTCATAGTGGAGAGATCTGCCAACTGCAGTACTATTGAGGTCTTTCTTAGGGAACCCTGAAGGTTGAGTTTGGGCATAGTGTCCCTGGTCATTACGTTAATGGCAGCCTCTATATCAATCAAGGTGTGGGGGATTATGGTGCCATTGATGTGGACATCGACTATAGGACTCCCAAGGTCCATATATTTTGGACAGATTACCTGTCCCAACATCAGGTCGGACAGTTGTCCAAATTGATAGTTGGGGCATCTCTCTTGCGCCTGCCTGGGTGCCTGAAACACTTCTCTTTGATCAACTTGTTGTAGATTGGTACAACTTTTATGGCCTGGAGAAGTGGTATTTTTACACATAACTACTTTAGTTCTCCCAGAAGTTCAGTTTCTTCTAGGGTCGGTTGTGTGGTTCTAGTTAGTCTCTCAGGAAATGGTGGAATGGCTTTCGATTCACTTTCCTATTTCTCTTCCTCATCCTCCTTAGGAGGAGGTTGGCTATCTAAGAGGACCTTCCCAGATCGTAGGTTGATCTCCTGAATCTCCATAGCATAGGTAGGGCATGTTGTTTCTCTAGTATATACCTACTGGGCCTGTCTGTTATTGGGGTTCAGGTTCAGTTGAGCAGGTATTTGGGGTTTTCTTAGAGGATCAGGAGGTAATGGTTGTGGTTGAGCAGGTGGTGGAGGCAAAAAAGTGGGAGGAGAGTTGTATTGGGGTCTCCACCCCAAATGAGGTGCATTCCACTGAGGTTGTGGTTGAGCGTGAGAATGAAACGAATGAGCAGTTGGTTGAGTATGGTATTGAGATGGATACGACCAAGGATGGGGTGTGGACCAGGAAGGATGAGCAGGGGGACCCCAAGAAGGCATGGGAGTGGCTTGATTGAGGTTGTAATAAGTCTGGGATGTCCCTTGCATTCCCTGCCGGTAAGGTCTGGGTCCATGTGGCCTCCTTTGTTTCATGAAGTAGAGTGGTTCAGTAGCTCCTTCAGCCCCTTGGTACATAGCTTTAAATCTGGGTAAGGACGGGCACTGATTTGTAGGATGGTCTTCTTCACAGACAAAGCACACTTCTACGAAGTGCAATGGACATTCGTTCCTAGGATGATTTTTAGTGCATCTGGGACAAAAGACGGCCAAAGCCCTCTCAGCTTCCTCTTGCTTCTTTTGGATTCGCCAGGTATCCATTTGCATGGCAATAGTCTGTCTCAGCTCGCTTTTGAAATCTTCCATCTGATTTGCAAATTCATTTTTAAGGAATGAACTAGATAAGGGGGTACTGGCTAAAAGTTGACTTCCCCTACCTCTTTTTTTGGCTGCCCTAGAATGGTTTCTAAACACATTCTTTATGTCATCATAAGGTAGGTGGTAGATGTCTCCCCCAGCCAACAAATGGAGGGTATCTAGAAGGTATTCAGGGACTCCTCTGAGAATAACCAACTTCAGAGATTTAGGGTCAAGTGTGCACCTGGCCCTTTTATAACTGAGTTGAAGCCTCTCTTCATAGTCTTCTAAAGATTCATCACTTCCCATGGTCATTTGAAAGATTTCTTCCTTTGTATCCTTTGACCTACAGTAGTCTCGGTATTTGTTGTTAAAGGCTTGTTGCATCTGAGCCCAAGTTGTGATATTGTTTCTAGGTAACCCCATGAACCAGCGTAGTGTTGCATCCTTGAGGGTAGAGGGAAAGAGTTTCAACTTTTTCTCGTCTTCTGCATAGTCATAGGTTCGACAAGGACAACAAACTCAAACAAGAAGGTATCAGGATCTTTAGTAGTCAATCCATGGAAGTGAGGTAAGGCTGAGGGACTTATGTTTTTCATCTTTGTGTCCCCATTGGTCTCTCGGATGGGAAAGGTACCTTCTATTCTCTCCCCATTTCCTCTACCGTTTCTGTTTTCAGCCATGGTCTCAGGAGGAATGGTTTCTTGCTCTTCTTCTGTTATAGGATCTTCATATATCTTTGGTGGTTCACCTATAGGTTCTTCTGGATCACTACCACCAAAGAAGAGAGAAGGGTGACTTAGTGATGTGGTGGGGGTGTTGGGTAGGAATTTTCCTTAATTGTCTCTGTTCCTACGAGGCATGAAAGGAAATCTCTTTTTTGGGAAAAAAAAATTGTTTCTTTTTCTGCTTGTACCTGAAAAACGAGAATGGATTAAACAACAAATTGCAACTAACTAAAATCTATCTTGCTGAAATGAAAATGCAGAATTGAAATGAAAGCAAGAAATGACTAATCTATTTTGCTGAAATGAAAGTAGGAAATAGCTAATCTACGCTTGCTGAAATGAAATTGTGGAATTGAAATGAAAGCAGGAAATGTCTAATCTACTTTTTCAGAATTGAAATTGCAGAATTGAAATGAAACAACTACTCTACTCTTGTTGAAATAAACTACTTAGCAGAAGGTTGCAGTAGAAAATAGAAGAAAAGCAGTAATCACAAAATACTCTGACGCTTCCCTGGCAACGGCACCAAAAATATGGTGAGCTCCAGTATTGAAGCAATGATTTTGCAACTCCTGGGACTCCCTACTTTACTCTTATCAACATGGTAGTTCGTAACAAACTTGGAAGCGATGGTGTTGTATGCACAAGTACTAGCTCTTACTGCAGGTTGTCACTTGATTAGCTGGCACAAGTTCACTAGGGGCTTAAGCCAACTTCTATGAGTTCTCAGAAGAAGATTTTAACTGTGATGGAAGAAAGCTAACTCAAAAGAGGCGATTCTACTTGCAGAAATACAATGAAAACTAAAAGGAAACACAAACCCTAGCAACCTCTAGTTTTACCCACTAACCCTACTTTTGCAAGAAAAAAAGATGAAACTACTGAAATGGATTCCATTGACTATTGAAAAGGTAAAATGCATGTATTCAAGCTACTTCTAAAGGAAAATGTGGAAAAATCATCTTTTTGTACTTTTGAGCAATTTTATGCAGAATTATTATGCTTGTGTTTTAACTATTTGTGACTGTGCAGAGGTTTGGTGGCGAAGGGAGATGGAGTTGGCTTTTGAAGGAGGTTGGGAAGGTGTGGAGAGGACCTAAGGAGTCCCTAGTACCCTTCTGGAGGCTTCCACTGCAATCAGACTTCGAAAAATCACTCGCATGAATTTCTACAGGAGGCTGCAGGGGATCTACAGGAAGTTCTACAAGAGGAGGCCGAAAGTGGTTTTTGGAGGTTTGAAGGTGGAAAAATGGTGGGAAAAGGGAAATGAAGGCTGGATGGAGGTGTCAAAGGGTCTAGGACTCTGTCAATGAAGGTCAAACATGAAAGAGATGGTTGGATTTGTTCAAAGGTCAAGGAAGCAATTTTGCACAAGAACGTAGAAATTAGGGTAGTTTGGGAAAGTATGGCGAATGAGTGGAGGAAATCTTGAGAGATGGACTGGAGCAGGTTGTGTGATGGAAGAATGATAAGATGGAGTGTTCTACAAGTGAGCTGCACACTTACTGTTCAAAATTGTCCCAAGCAAGAACTAAAAAACGGAGTTTTACCTATTTTAACCTAATTCTGACCTAAAAACCAGAAAAGTGCTGAACAGAACTTTATGGACAGGCAGTTATGCAAGAAATACATGTAAATTGAAGAAGAATATATCTAAGCATGTAAATACAACTACTATCAACTTCTCCAACTCGAAATCTCACACTAGCAATTGCATTGGAAAGCAAAAACAGTGTTTTGGTGGCAGCAAGAGTGAATTGGTCTCAATTCATGGTCCCGCGGAGGGAGAAAGGAGATCAAGGCCTGCTTGGTAGCCTTTTTGTGGATCTTCTTCTATTATTGCAGCAAACTATATAATCAACCTGAAGCAAGAACAACTATTCTAATCATCAAAAATAACCTAAGTAACAAAGCAAGATTTAACCTAAACAACAGAAATTATTTCATGAATGCAATAAAAAACATATAAATACACAAAGGAGGTGTTGGGCACTTGGGTTGGGCCCAACCCCAAGAGCTACAGCCCCCTTAGAAAGATCAGTGCTAGTTCAAGGCTGGATTCATCTTCATTGATCAAAAAATAATAGTTACATCACAAAACTGTCTACAAAAAGAGGTCGAAAATGAGCTGAGTACAAGGCTGCACTAAAGTGTGAAAATAGACTATAAAATGGCTAACCTACTGAGGCTTGAAGCCTTCTTATTTATACAAGTGAGCACTCCCAACAATCCTCCTAAACTTTAGGAACTTGGCTGCCTAAAACTGCAAATAACAGCGACTTCACTAGACCTGCTCGGTTGCCCCTTGGAATCATCATTTGTGGCTGCTATACTCCAAGTTGTTGCTAGAGAACTCGAGGAAGGGGTCATTTAATGTAGGAGACACCCCTCCTATAAGTCCTCAGCCCTGTTTCTTTGAGTTTGGCTACCAATCTGCTCATAAATGTCTGGTCCTTGTCCAAAAATCTGCAATAAACACTCATTAGACTATGTGGCAAAGTGGCTATCCCCATTCACTCAATTGACATAAATATATTTAAGAACATGCACAAAACTATGGAGAATGGTGGATTAAATGGAAACTATAGGCAAAATGAGCCCATATAGTTACCCATTTCTGGGGCTCATTAGTAGGCTCCGAAATTTGCATGCGAGCCAAAATTTTGGAGGGTGGTTGTAGCCACTATAATAGGACCAAGCCATTTCATTTGTAATTTCCCTAGATGCTTCAAATATTTTTTGTCATAGAGCAAGACCTGATCACCAACAGAGAAGGACTTCTTAATGTGTCTGTCATGTCAGGCCTTTTGTCACTTATTTTCAACAGCTTGATGGAAATATGCTAGAAACCTTGCTTCATCAAATTCACATAGCTCATGTAATTGTTTCGCAATTGACTCATCATCTGTCATCTTAGTGGATTGTACAATAAAGGTATTAGGGACAATAAACTCAGTTGGTACTATGGCTTCCCGACATAAACAAGTCGGAACAAGGTATACTTGTGTAGCAACTTCGGAGTAGTACGATAAGCCCATAATGTAGCTGGAAGGTGTTCATCCCAGTCATCCCTATTTGTGGAACATATCTTAGTAAGTCCCTTCTCCAAGATCTTATTAAAATCCTTAACTGTGTCATTTTCTTGCACATGATACGGACTGCTCTTTTGGTGTTGAATCATGAAGTTCCGCAACAATGTGTCAACAGTCTCATTATGAAATGTAATCCTTGATCACTTGTAAGACTTCTGGGGCACCCAAAGTGAGTGATGATATTCTCAAAGATAAATTGCACAGAAGTATAAGCAATACAATACTTGACAGGTTTCGCTTCAGCCCAGAACATCAAATAGTTTGTAGCATTAATAATATATCAGGCATGAAATGTCACACGGGAGGATATATGAGACCACAAAATCAACAACCCACTTTTAAAAATATTGAAGTGCACGAACATGATGTAGGGGAGGGTTGTCTCAATGCGACGGCCAACCAACCCATTGGAAAACATCACATTTCTTGACATACTCTTTTGCATCCTTGAATAGAGTGGGCCATCAAAGCACTACTTGCAGTACTTTCCTTGTGGTGGATTTTCCTCCTACATGGCCTCCCGCAACCCCCGAATGGAATTCCTAGAGAACATCCTCTTTATCATGGTCTAAAACACATCATTGTAGGATATTATCTATTGCCATTTTGTATAATTTCATTTTGATAAGCTGATGATTTGCAGTTCAAACCACAATATGTATTTTCTGATTTGTTGCGTAATCATCGAGGCACTTAACAGTGGCAAGGAACGTAGCGATATATTCCAAATAATCGGAAACTACCTCAACCTGAAACAAGTATGCATAAGGAAACTGGTCATCCAGTGATCCCCCAACTTCTCCTAACTCCAATCGAGAAATATGGTTAGGTGCCACATTTGTCTGCCCTGGTTTCAAAATAACTTAAAATGTGAACTCCTAGAATAAAAAAATCCATCTGCATATTCTTCCTTCCAAAACATGTTTATTCACAAAATATTTTAGTGTAGAATGGTCAGTAGAGAATTTAAAAGATCCTTCAAGTAGGTAGTGCCTAAACTTATGAAGAGAATACACCATATAAAGTGCCTCTCTTTCTGTAGTTGTATAGTTCTTTTTGGTTGTAGAGAGCTTCCTACTAGAAAAATTGATAGGATGATCTAAGTTTCATTTACCTGGTTGATCTAGAATGGCACCTAGAGCAATCCCAAAAGCATCTATGAGTACACAGAATTCCTTGTTCCAATCTGGGTAGACTAGAATTAGAGCACTAGCAAGTTTCTCCTTCAAAGTATCAAATGTAAGGTCACATTCAGCACACCACACAAAGTGTTATTCTTTCAACAATTTATGCAAAGGATCAATGATCAAGGCGTAGTTGCAAATAAATTGGCTATAGTAACCCATATGTCCCAAGGTTGATTGCAATTTCTTGACACTAGTGGGCAACAACATATTCAAAATAACTACAACCTTGGTCAGGTCTAAGCATACTCCATCCTTACCAATAATGTGGCCAAGAAGAGTACCAAATGGAACAACAAAGATACACTTTATTTAGGTTTAAATAAATTTTCAATTGCCGACAAAGGTCAAACATCACCTACAAGAGACTAGAATGCTTCTTCAAAAGGTTGTATACCGTCAAGTAACCCATATAAACTTATAATATTTTATGAATATACTCTTAGAAGGTTGCAATAAGAATTCTTGAAAAGATAGTTGGAGCATTTTTAATTTTGAATGGAAATACGTGATAGGCATAGGAACCCCACACAGTCATGAACGTAGTATTGCACTTATCCTAGTATTGCACTTATCTTTTGTAGTCCACTCATCCTAGTAATCACAAATAAAATCTAATTTAGGCTTCTCCTAAGTGCCTATATTACGCTTCTGCAACTTCAATGGCTTTATATGCAAAGCATATTCAATAGGATCATCCTTTACACTTGTCTCCCCTTCAGATTCTTCTAAAGTCAAGTTCGTTAATTCTTCTAAATCATCATCATTAGGGTTTCTATTCACCTTCCCACAAGAAACAACTTCATGAAATCATGATTCATAGATTTGTTCAAATATATCTCGGTTTGTATAGTCCTCAACAGGATTCCCTATGGGGAACAAAACCCTTTTGATTTCCTTCAAGGCACCCACAATATTTTCATCTTCAAAATGAAAAATCATCAGAAAACTGGGAACTAGTCTATCTTTTCATTTCCTCCTTTAGATACCAAACCTGAGGGAATATTCGTAGGGTATGAATCAATTTATTTACCCACAAAGGTTCAGGAAGTACTGCTTCACTCCACTTGGATTTGAAAATTTGAATGTGTTTCTGAGGACTCGTATATCCCTCACATTTAGGAATTCAAATTTAATAATCCTTTGGAGCCCCAAACTTACATAGGGAAGCAGACTTGATTGACTCCCACTCCTGAAAATGGTTACGATGAGCTCCCCCCCACTGCATTGGTGTTGCTTGAAGGGAAACATCCAATAATGGATTATTTTGTGTCTCTTTAAATTTTAAGTCAATTTCATTAATAAAATTAACAGTGGAGCCTATACCATTAAATGTAGGAAAATCTCATACCTTCATACCAATCCAACGAACATAGTGAATAGTTGCATCTTCTAGAATGTAGCTCGCGATCCCCTTGTTGACAGTCATCCCATGCAACATCTAAACCATCCTCTATGCTATGAATTCTCCTCCAACTAATAGAACCATCGGTTGTGGGGTTAATATAATCTTCTCTTTTCCCTGTAGTGAGTCGATATATCTAGTCCAAAAGACTAGGCTCTTATCTGTTGTCTACAAGTTCTGTAAATATGGGACCTTGATAAGGATCCAATGGTTGAATCACTCTAAATCTGTCTCGTGTGTCTGCTACTTCTAGCACATGTAGATTTCCACTACTTTCTTCCATCTGCCATGTGACAATGTTTCTGGCACCTCCTATTTGGCCAAAACCTGCACTGTCACTACCCTTTATTCCCCGCAACTATGGACTACTTAACACCTATCCAATTTGGTGTGATTCCCTCTATCACCTTCAAATCTCACATTGAGTTTCCTCCTGCCATTCATTGGATATTTGGTCCCTCTTTGTGCTCTAAAATCTTGAGACATTCATTGTAAAAACATCTTCATATTCTACAGCCAAATAGCATCACTCCCCTAGATCCTACCCCTAGTACTTGAAGTTTAAGCTACCATACTCTATTCCTAAAATGGAAATAAAATTTCCTCCACCATCAAAACTTTAATCCAGAGGAGGATTTTATTCAGCAACCTTCCCCACAATCGGTATCTGAATGCACCTTCAGCTTTAGAAAAAGATAAATGATCTTTTGCAGTGAATTCAAAAGTATAACTCTCTAGGGTTGCTTGTATCTGGAAGTCAACATCTCTCGTCAGTTTTGTATCTAGCCTATGCAACTCAACTAGATCATCAGTAGTCCAGGTATGAGGATATCTACGGAGATTTCCCACTTCCCCTTTTATTTGAAACCTATGCAACCAATTATGAAGTTCTTCAGGAAATTTATACCGGAATATTTTTATTGATCACATGCAAGCCAGACATACAAAACTTCCTCCTTCGCCCACTTTAATTTCTTCTGGCATGACTATACTTGCTGGAAAATAAATCAATCAACCTACTCATGCCACCAATCTTGAAGATCTCCTCTAAGGATCCTCGATACCATGGTCTACATCCCTTCAAAATACTTAGGGTCCTGACAATGGAACCATATGTTGGCTCAAAATTTATCAGAGACAGACCCTGTGTTTAGGCACAAGGTGCCAACAAAGTAGTTCGTCGTTGTCTAGCATTACGTTGGCATTTTCACCTCACCTAGTAAGAAAAAGAGGCATCACACCCGAGGCGTGTCGAGACTCAGCAAGATAAGGGATCGTGGTGAGGCATCAAAGAATAGCGTAATAAATAATTTGTTTCATGCAATCTCATAAGTTCCCCATCTACAGGCATATATCATGCAAAAAAAATAGACCCGCAATATAAATAGAAAGAGAAAAAACCATTCTTACTAATACTAAGAGAAAAAAGTTAAAAGGGTTCAATCATTCCATCACATTTCAAGAACACAGAGAATTCTCGCAACCCTTTCATAAATAATTGGAATGTTACATCATTACATCACAACAATGCCTTCCCCATAGCAAGAACATCAACATCTAATGGATCAGATTACATAATAGAGTTCAAAGAGAGGGATCATGAAGAGGGGAGAGTTCTTCAAACAATATAGTAGCAACATTTCGGCATAGACTCCTTATCTTCTTCTTTCTACTATCTTTCATATTTTATAGATTCTCCTCCGTGATCCCACTCGCTTTCTCTAGCCCTTGCCGCATTGGATTCCTTCAAAATCCAACATGCCCATTCTTATTTGGCGGCCTCTTCAAACTCCACCTTGACTACTCTCTTGTGCACTTATCTTTCTTTGGCAGCCTTTTGCAAACTCTGCCACAACATCCTATCTGTTTTCTATGCGCACCTTTTCCTGGTCATCCTCGGCGTTTGGATGTTTTTACTATTCATTTCCCTTCCTTCGATAGTCCCCTTCACAATCGTTTTCCAGTCAAAACCTGGTCAAAATTTGCCAAAATTTTGTTCCCAAAAATGAAGGACCTAACACCAAGATCCTAAACAGTGTCACAAATTTTAATAGCCTAAGTAACAATTCTTCAATTTGATTACAATTTGTATCTCTTTCATCCAGTTATGCCCACATTAGTTTTTTTCATCCTTGGATAACCTTTGAATATTTTTGGGAGTGAATTGTTTCTTTGAATCAATAATCAAACCAAACCTTTACTTTATCAACTTATTAGCTTCAAATGATAAATCTATTTTATTAGAAAGAGATACTAAATTTTGAAAGAACTTGTATTTCTTTCTCATTTGTTTCAAAAACTTAGTTTATATGCCTTTGAGTTGTCCATTCACCTTGAACACATGTTCTCTAAGAGCACTAATACTTAGTGAAACCCCTTGAATTTGATTCAGATGTTGTTTCGAGGTCTGAATTTTTTGTTGATGATTTGATGACACTGTTTGGAGTTTGTCCTTTGTTTCTTGTTTGATAACTCTAATTTCATTCTCTTGGAGTTATTTTAGAGATACAATTTTTTGAGTGTGGATATCATTTGATTCTATCAATTTTGACTGGCATTGTTGTTCCAAAATGGATTTTTCCAAATTGTATTTTGTCTTGGCATTGTTGTACCAAAATGGATTTTTCCAAATTGTATTTTGTCTCCATCTATTGCATCACTAATGTGAATCCTTCTCTAATTTTTTAGGAATGCACTTGCCATTGTTCCTCACCAAACAATTTATTATTTTCTAATTTTTCTTCCAGCTCCTTGATCTTGTCAATCCTAAACGTTTCTTGTAGCTCGCCATCTTAATTCAGAAACTATTTCAACATAATCATGGCTCTCCACGAACTTGGTTTGAGAGTTAAAATAATAATCACTCAAAGATGGTACAATCTCAATGGTTGGAAATTGTTGCACTTTAAGACTGGTTTTGTAATCATCTTTTTTACATTCAATTCTTGAAGACTAATCATGCATTGATATGTACTGGATAATGTGATATGACTACTATATGATCTTTTAATTCCTTAAAAGTCATTAATGGTATTTTCCTCTATTGCTTTTTCTTTATATTGATACATGTTGAATGTTAAAATGTGCTTTTGTCCTTTCTTTTGAAACAATAAAGTATATGCATTGTTGACTTATTTTATTAATATAAATTTATTATTTGGTTAATCTGAGTAAATCGACATTCATTTCTGATATTCGAAAAGTTTAGTAATATTGATCTCATTATCGAGATAGATTTATTTTTTGTCATTTAGATTTAGTCAATTACATGCAAATAAAATATAAAATAAACCCCCATTTTTCATAAGTTCCTTAAACAAAGCCCAAAAATCAATTAAGTGGCAAACTTGACCCACATTCTAGTCAAAGGTAGTCACCATTTCAAACAACCTACAATATTGTTCAAGCTTCGCGCTTGGGTAATTCCCTACCTCCCTTGTTATTAAAATTGATAAAGCCCCATGGGCATTCATACACAACATTTTGTATATTTTCTTATAGTTAATTGTAAGTATTAGTTTGCGTCATATATTTTCCCTAATTTAGTTTTATTTTTAGCATTTCCTTAAGTTAGAGTAGAATAGGAAACCAGGGTTTTGTTTTGGAGATTCTACAACCAAACTAAATGAATAGGGGTCTAATTGGGACCCTGATCAGGCCAATACTCAATCATTATAGGGGGCAGGGGGGAGGGGGGGGGGATTTTCCCACCTATCAATAATAGGTTAGGAACCCAAAAATCTTGAAGTGCCTAATCTCATGCTTCTTCCCAAAAAAAAACATCCTCAATAATCTTGCTCCCCAACACTTTGTGTGGACACTTGTTCTACAGACACACTGTAGTGTTACATGCTTCATCCCATAAAAGGAATGGTAGCCTCTCATCATGGAGCATGAATCTCACTGCCCCAACTATGGCCATGTTCTTCCTCTCTACAACCCCATTTCATTGTGGGGTGTAAGGAATTGTCCACTCTCTCTTAATGCCCGCTTTAGCACAAAAATCCTTCATCTCATTGGAGGTATACTCACCCCCATTTTTAGACGTCAAGACCATGATCTTCTTCCATGACTGGTTCTCCACAAGAGCTTTAAACTCTTGGAACCTCTTGAAGACCTCATCTTTGGTCTTCATGAAGTACATCCAGGTCTTCCTCAAGTAGTCATAAATAAAAGTGATATAGTACTCATATCCACGCAATGATATCGAAGACATTGCACCACACACATCAGAGTGAATCAAATCAAGTATCTTGGCCACCCTGCTATCACTGCTTAGGAAATTCATTTTGGTGTAATTTCCCAAAGCACACCCCCTACACACATCCTGATGTTCTATATTGAACTCTGGAAATATTGTGACGATCTCCCTCAATACTCCCAGAGCCTCATGGCAAAAGTGGGCCATCCTCTTTTTTCACAACTCGCACAAATCATTGTTTTTGTTGGTCGAAACTAATGCTCTAGTAGGCTGAAACATGAATGTGTAGAGTTTCCCATGCCAGACAACAATCACTTTAGCATAAGTGATATTGATTCCCTAGGATACATAAGAACTTGTCCATCTCGAAACACTACCTCATATCCCTTTTCCTCAATCATGGACATTGATATCAAGTTATTCTTCAACCATGGAAAATATAAGACCATCACTTTCAAGGGAAGTTTTATCGCCCTCTTAAAGAACATTGTCCCAACACCAACCTCTCTAACCATGGGAGTCATCTCCAAGCACCACCTCTAGATCTACATTCATATCTATAAGACCTATAAAATTCTCCCTAACCCCTATCATGTGTCATGAAGCTCCATTGTCAATGTACCAGACACTAGTGGTGTGACACTTGTGGCAAGACTAACAACCAAGGAAAACTCCTTGTTCATCTAGTGGAAAACTCGTCAACCTCAACTGACATTGCAACACCCTTCTTCTTGGTTGGACATGTCATTACCTAATGCCCCATATTCTGACAAGTAAAGCATCTCACTTAGCAAAACCGACTAAAATCTATAAAAGTTTCAAACTGGGAGGGGGGTTCGAAAAAGTGTAGAAGTTAGTTAACAAACTTCTAGTGGCCATCACCTCCCATGTGCATCAAACATGCAACAATTTGGTAGATATATTAGCCAATTTCGGCGTCACAATGAAAGATCAGGTTCTCAATCTTTCTTGGGATGATTTTCATTCGGAGTCGCTTCATTCGCAATGTGTGTAATTAATCAACGTGGATTAATCACACCCATGTTTGGTGATCAACGCTCATGCTTCACCCATGGCCATTAATAAAACATATGGTTGGTCTAAACGATGGATGGAAAAGGAGAAAACAATCAGTGGTATATTTGTAAGCTCCTTCGGTGATGATGTCTCGTTTGGCACTGCAAAAGGTCTAGGAGTCATATGGCTCAAACTTGCAGTGGTCAGGGTGGTCACACTCTACCATAATCTTGCCATTATGGGAAGGGTTGAATCTAGTATGGAGGTCCAACACCACCACCTTGACCATCATTTTGATACATGGATGGTTATGCTTAATAAATTACTATTTGGTGTGTTCCTACCATCTAGTTAACTTGGGATTTATTTTGTAGAAGCCAATGGCAGAAAGGAAATCTGACGAGCTTTATGGTTCTATGTGATGGAAAAATTGTCAAGTTTTTTGGTTTTCTCAATTGACTTTTTAAGTTTCAATGTTGTAGTGTTGTGGTCACACCTAAGTGTTGTAGTATCGCGATCATTTTCTTTATTGCTTTAATTAACCTTTACTAATCTATTTATGTGCATGTCCCCTAGGATAGCCAAGTTGTGACCTGGCTAGAGTCCACCATTTTAGGTTGGGTCAACCATCTTATTAGGAGATTTTTCACTCAAGACAATGTTGTGCTCTCAAGAGAAACACAGGAGATCTTTCTAAATCAAATTCAACCCTACCATGTGCATGAGTTGGGAAGGCATTGTGGGGAAGGTGACTTAATTCATTAATGAGCCTCTTTTAACCTCTCTTGAGTTTGGAAATTTTTTTATATAAAGGCACACAAAGTTGGGTTAGGGAATTCGGTGATATCTATAGGTGGGTGGACACACACTCTCAACCCTTATGCACCCTCATTTGATAGGCTTCACATTTCTTCTGGTACCATGGCAAGGGGTGGGTGTGGACAATGCAGTGTAGCTATAAACTATGTGCATGGAAAGTGACGCAGTTGGGGTCCCACAAGGCTAGGCCCATCCTCTCATGCCCAAATGACAACAAAGGAAGCAATTAAAAGATTCTTCACTAACATCTTTCTAGTTGTCGATGTAGAATTAGAGGTAGATGAGTAATTGCATCTAAGGCATTGAAATGTATCAAATATGGAGTTGTTGGGAGAAATGGTAGATTGGATTCTAGCCACTAGTTGCTCCCATACCCAAAAAACCAGGTATATTCGAGCAGTGGATGTACACTGGAAAATAAAGATTGTCCTTGGGCATGTCTTTAAGGAGAGAGGGGAAACTCAACAAAAGATGCAAGTCCAATTGAGGGAACTCCAATGACAAATCCAAATATTGGACCGGAAGCTCAACATCCGTGTTGAAGATGAATCTAATATAGTGTTACTAAATTTATAGTAGAATGAGGACCTTCAGAAACCATCAAGTGGATTCCCCTACAAATTAACTCTTACATGACTCACTTATTTAATTTCTTGTTTGTGTATACCATTATTAGTTATGTTTCCTATAGTCACTTTTATACTGTCAAACAATATGGTAGAGGTCAAACTTCCAAACACAACACAATTTTGTATTTTAATTATGTATTGGCTATACAATACTAATTTTTTGCATCAAGTTGTGCTATTGATCTAGTTTTCCAAGTGACAGGCTAGTAGCAACATGATGGGACCAGCCCCTACGACCTTCGGTTAAGTGTTAATTATATGGTTAATGATATATGCGTTGGTTTATTGGTTTTATTGTTCGACGGTTGGTTGACTTTAATGCAACGTATTGTGGGTCTGTGGAGATGAGGACATGTGTCCAGTCCTCGGGCTCTGCTCCTTCCCACTCCTTCTAACCCTCTAAACACTAGTCCTTCACTTCATTTGGCATTTCCTACATTAATGTGTCACTATTCTGCTGGTGAGGGTTTGGGGTTTGTTGTGCAAGGGTTTACTCTGTAATTTCTCTGCGTTCTCGTTCTTGTTGAGCTTGCTTTGCTAGAAGATATGGGTCTCCGCTTGTGAGCTATTAGGTTCCTATACCAATAGGTTTCATTTTTCATTATTGACTGTGGAAGAGGCAAATATGTTCATCCTTTCATGCTGCAAAGGTTCCATATTTTGTAAAAAAATGAAGAAAATTAAAAAATGAAAAGAGGGTATGCCCTAAAAGAAAACTCAAAGGGCAAAAAGAATGAATTGGTCAATAATAATAATAATAATAGAAATGAACCACAAACCAAAAGACCAGGAAAGTGTGCTAGTTCAAATGCCACTACTGTTCCATTTTTGAAGGATTTCATTGTGTGCAGGTGGTTGACTCTTGCCACAGTTGATGAATAGCTAGACAGTTCAATCCTGGCTAGGTCATGTTTCAATTTACTTGTTTTTAGAATAGAGAATAAAAGTTTGTCCAAACAGTTCAAGCTTGGCAGATGAGTAGATAGGTAGAGAAACAAAGGAACCCAACTGCTTAATCTGGGCCCTTGGAAGAGATAAGGGTAGACTTAGATAGGAGGGCATTCAAAAGAAAAGAGGAAAATCAGGGTTTGCTAGTCTAAATGCACCCAATCTAAAGGAAGAAAAAATGCTAGGTGTATTAGGCTGGGTAGGCAGTTTGAGGTTGCAGAAGCAAGTTTGTGATCATTTTTTGTCTTGTCAGGAAAGACTTATCTCATGGATGTCACAAATACCATGGCAGTTGTTTGGTTGTAAAAACAGTGGAGCATGACTAATTTCCCCTCTCATTCCCCCAAAAATTATTTACTAACATCCCCTCAAGGACATTGGGATCTGCCCAGTGGTCCTACTTCACTTCATTTCATGAGAAATGCTAGGTTGAACTATGAGTTTACTCAGTCACAGCAAGCCACATTTCTTGTGTAAAAGATCTTACCATTTTACTTCATTTCCCCAAAAAACCTACATTATTACCTTGTAAACTTAGCGTTATCTATCCATAAAATCAAATTAACATTGACTCTAATGTATAGCTCCTTTATCATTTTCCCACCCCTATTCTATAAAAAACTATACAAAAAACCCAAAAAATACATAATATTCCTACCCCTGGCAACTATAGCCATATAACAAATTTCGGGAATTATTGATCCATTTGGGACCTTAATAATAACCCTTCCGCGTTCATAAACCATCAGAGTTTATTTAACACCAAGTTAAATAAACAACCGCGCCACATAAAACCCATAACCAAAGTTTAAAATCCCGACATACATTATTAAATGTTAAAATAATGTGCGGGTCCCTTTGTTGTAAACCCCGGCTATTTGCATTACCCGTCTACCGTCAGATCCGGTGCCGTAGATCCAATGGCTGGCGGAAATATTGGAACCCCTTATCTGCCGAACGTTAGCATCTGGGGGATTGGCGGTATTGCTGTCGTACCCCTGCCACGCGTCGGCTTCCCGGCGCGATCGGAGCCCCCTCCCCTCAAACCACCATTGTCCAAAGGCAGTGCAGGGAATACCACTTATCGCCCCGCCGCCTACCCCCTGACGTCATACCCACGTCACCTGATGACGTCGCCCGCCACCACTCCGCATCAGTGCCATGTCATCTGCTGACATCACCACCTCCCCACCATGTCGTCCGCCACGTCATTCGACACGTCACCCTCCGTACCCGCTACATGACAAAATTACGTCATGATGACGCCATCATTAAAAAGATCCAAAAACCCAAAAAAGCCCAAATTGTGTTAAAAGTCGCGAAAGTGATTGTTTTGGTTTATTTCTATTGTCTGTTTGTGGAAACATCTGCATGCGAATTATGACGAATTCACCACCAAAGTTGCATAGTCCATCACCCAGCAAATTTGCTCCGTAGCTCGACCCCGCAGCTCGACTCGCCACCTGCTAATCGCTCATTTCGCCATCAAAACATGTATTTACCTACAGTCGTGCCCAAACCCTGTGCTTTTTAGTTTCCTCTACTAAATTTCTTATGAACTCTGAAATTTAAGTTAAAACCCATCAAAACACTTGCAGAAAGTGCACCATAACCGCAATTTTCTCCAATTTTTCACCAAGAAATCCTGTAAAAAACCATCTCCCTTTGCAAAATTTCTCCCATGGACTCGAACTCGAGTTCACTCTATTCTATAAACGCCGAAGGAAAAATCCCAGAGCTGTCCATATCCAGTTTCCGCTAAAGAAAACTCTACAGACTATCTTTTTCACTATCATTTTCACCCCATTAATTCATTCAGCCGAATTTAATCTGTAAAATTCCACAGAAAGAGGCACAAAGTTGTTGTTATACTCATTTCGCCCACACAGACCTCAATTTCCAAATTCACACTCATAGAATTGAGCCATGGAGACTCCAATGGCCTTAAACATTTCTCCTCTCAATGCACCCCACAAGGAATTGGAATCATTACATTTGGCTGATAAGGATTATCTAATCCAAGACTTGGTTGGTGACAGAAACCACCTGCAAACATTCTGTGAGCTGAGGAACAGTTATCTGAATAACAATTATTTTTATGGGATATGGGAATCAAATCTACCCATATACTTCCTCCTCTCTGTCAATGTCTTCCCTGAGATAATTCACCTCTGCTGTGAAAACTATGAACCAACTCAAAGGGCAGTCAAATCTCCATCTGGGAGCATCCTCTTTAATATAACTCCTGACTCCATCAATCAAATGCTAAACTTCAAACCAACTCAGTTGTTGTTCCCTCTTTCTATGAAATTCTTGCTTGATGAAGGTCCTAAACTTTCCAGCTCAGAGATAGCCCGAATTGCCCAAGTATTTATGAGAGCAGATCGCCAGCCTACAGAGCCACCTCATTTTCACTATGTATGGTTCAATGAAGTGGGTAAATTACTGGTTGATATGATATCCTATGTTTTGGGTTTCAAGACAAGTGAAAATATTGATGAAACCATATTGGTCTTACTGTCCGCATTTACCCCAGGACAGCCCCCTGTTGTCAAATACAATTATGCCAAATTCATTGCCAACAAGATACATGACCAACTAGCGAAACTAGATAGGGAGGGAGTATTCAGGTATTCATCCTACATCTATCATTTGTTCCTATATTACCAGCCAGACTGTTTCCAATTCCCCATCAAAAGATTGGACTCTAAAGGAGAAAAGAGGTCTGTGATTTTTTGGACCTCAGTCTTTCATGAAGTCCATAGCTCTCCCTACTCCTACTGTAAGTTCATTGACATGTTTGTCCATCCAGTCTCTTCTCTCCTTAAGAGAACTCCTCCTCCTAGATTGTCTTATGATATGCAGAAAATATTGCAGCTCTCAAAAAACTACAAAATAGGTGACTAGTACTTCTACCAGAATCACACTGTCATCAGGATATATGGCTGTGAGTTGTGCCCCTACAGGCTGCCAAGATATGTGCCAATGAGACTGTTTGCCTTGGAATATTACAGGCAATTTATCAATTCAGATTTGACTCATTTCCATAGCACCAAGAAAAAGGCTCAGTTGAAATTCAGAGACCAACTAGGCCCCTATGTCATGAACAAAAAAGAAGGATGGCAAGAGGCCGATCAAATATTGGGTGAAAAACTCATATTAAAAATGAGCTTTTGGTGGGTACCTTATGACCCAAATGGCTTTATCAATGCAAGAAAAATAAAATATAGGCTGTCAACTTATGAACATTGCAAAATCCCACAGATAGAACAATTTTCCAACCAAGATGAGTGGGTAGAAGGCACACTAGTTGAACAGCTCACAGAGGAAGAGATAATGGAGCAAAATATGAAAGATTTGGAAAAGACTCTTGACTTGGATTCTTTTGGGTAGGTGTCTTTCAAACTGCCACAACAAGTCGGAGAAGGCACATCAACTGCTGCAGCTTCACAAGCTGCCCAAGAAAGGACTACACCAGCAGCAGGGACAGCAAAAGGCAAGGAGGTAGTAGATACAGAGCCAGAAACAATGACAGACCAACCAACTACCTCAAAGGAACAGGGTCAAGGGCAAGCCCCTCCACTACAGACAGAGGCACCACAGATTCCAGCATTATAGACTCCTCTCAATGAGGAAAGAAGCAAGAAACGGGACAGGGAAGAAACCACACCTGCAAGTGGGTCAACAGAGTAGCCAGAGGCCAAAAGGCAAAGAGTAGATCCTCTACCTGAAGAGGAAATTAGTGAAGAAATCATAGAGAGTCCAAGGAGGGAGAGGGAAACCAGCCAGCAAACCTCCACCAGCTCTCACAGGCAAGAAACGGAGAGGCAACATGGTATGGTGGTGTCCTCCTCAAAGCAGCAAAGCAAGCAACCATCTGGTATTAAAGGAACATTCATGGAAATTAAAGCTCAAAAGGAATTATTGAGAATACAGCTTTATGATCAATTTCTCAAAACAACACCCTCCAAACAGCAAAGATTGACGGCAGCTTATTACATTAAGGAGGAAAAAATGATCTTAAGTCATTTCAAGCCTAAAGTTCAGCAACCACATACAGCTGCGGACTTGTTGAAGCCCCGAAAATCGGGTCGACAACAAGGGGATACCCGCCCGGTCTGAACCTTGGTTGGCAGCTCCTTATCCGTTTGGTATAGCGGGTCCAACTGGGGATAATGGGACCAGTTTCCCAATCTATGAGTGTGTGTGTGTAGAATTTGATGTTGCTGATCTAATAGTTCCTATTTAAGATATTCTAATGCTGACTTTAATCTAATTCTATGCTATTGTATTCTAATAAACAGTAACATCTAAGTCTATACTAACCTAGGATGTAATTCTTCTATTATGCGATCTAAAGAGATTTCAAATAACAACTGGTAATAAAGATCATTCAACGATTATAAGGAAGGAAATCAATAAAGATGAACCACTTCGCATAAAAAGTTAGGCGAAACAGTTGTGAAAAACATATCGCATAATGAGCTATTCATACATTAAGCATAAATAAATAGCTATCACCGTACAAAAGTGCCAAATGATAACTCAGGCATTCATGCAATAATACATAAACAACTAAAAACCGTATATCACTTTAACATATAAGCAGAAATGGTCAAGAGATAAAAGTACCATTTATGACTAGTCCTACTCATAAGCTTCAAGCGACAATGATTTATCTCGCCTTGCTTTAACACCCACTAAGAGTACAGAAGTCCAACATCAATAGCAGATATCAAATGCAAACATCAACAAATCTTGATCCATTCATTCACCAAAACCTCCTCTGAGGGTGAAAAAGTGCATGTTCTGAGGACAAGTTTTTGATAAATTTCTAGACCGTTCTCTAAATGCATGAGAAGGGTTTAAATACTACTAACTTACTAACTTAATTACACATATTCATGATATGGTTTAAATGACCGCCCTTTTTCTAAGCGAAAATAAAACAAAACTATTTCTAAAAATTAAATCTAATATCTAACTATGTCTGCATTTTCTCCTTAATGTTGCAAGCATTCAGTATTGGCCTGGGTAGAGTCGGCTGACTGTCTTTCAATTTTGGTTGAGCTAAGAAAACAGAAATGGTAAGAGCTGGCACCATCTTTTCAGCAAAGTTGATGATATACTCGAGAGTCATCCTCTGACTATGTGGATTTACTGCATATGCCCAGTAATAATCCAAGTTCAACTTGGTTAACCCTTGAATTGCTTCTGCCTTTTCTCTAGCTTTCTGTTTCCAGTTTGTTCTTTACCATTGCTTTCTTGCATTTTTCGGGCTCACAGGTGACTGAGCAGTTAGAGGCTTTGCTTCTCGAACAATTTTCTCAAGCGATGCGCGATTAACACTAATCTCGCATCGGAAACTGCCTCCGTTCTTTGATCCGGGCTTCTCTGATGCGTTTTTCTCCTTTGGCGCCTTTTTCTTTACCGGGTATAAAGCTTCAAAATTTGTAAAAATAATGCTTTCATGAGCTCTTGACCTTGAGCGTTAAACTGCCTGTTGATATCAGCATCGTTCAATACTCATTCAACCATGGCTGTAAATGAAAGATCTGTAATGGATGGCTCAGCAGCGTTCTGTGAATATGCGGCTCTGTTTCATGCATGCATATTTTCTCTGTCTTTGAACATTGGAGTTTTACCCTTTTTCCTCATAGTTTCCTGCACATTGCTTTGTGTATCTTTCATTTTTCGTTCCTGCAGTTCACAAGTGAGGAGAGAGTAATGATAATAAAAATCGACAGGAAAGCTTTAAATGCTACGGATATGCAAAAACATGCCACCTGACGTAAACTGGCTCTTCGAACAACACAAAACCATATTTTATTAACAACTGGCATATAATTCATTAATTATCATTAAAGCGCATATCCAGTTCTTGGTTTATGGAAAACTTTTCTTGAATATTGAGCTAGGAAAATTTGCGATGGAATGTTTCTGCAATTTGCATCACAGTATCGCATTACCGCAATTTCATCGTGTTGTGCTATCGCAAGGTTGCTTGATCGCGCTATCGCAAGATCATGGAACGCAATATCACAGTATCGCAAAATCGCAGATCGTTGTAATCGTTAAATCGTTATGTGTTTTTCCTGCAATTTTGCGATATCGCATATCGCATATCGCATATCGGCGATTTTTTAAGGTTTTCCAACGTGAGTTTTTCTTAATGCATGCGATGTGATGGAGTTCGCGTCGCAATCTCGCAGTTTATCATTTTTACTCATAAGGAAATGTCCTATCCTTCTTTGTGCGATGCGATGTTTCTTAAGGAGTAACATATATGAGCACTAATTGATTTTTTGAATTTTTTGACTAAGGGTCCCCACTTACCTAGTGTTATTGCTAATACTAAATAAAGAGGGGGTGTTATAGACATTTTTGTGCCTTACAGCATGAAGCATGAAATGTCCATAATCTGAGGGATCCAAAGTCCCTAAACATGTTGTTCCTACCCCTAGAGGAACAAGGTCAGCAAACCACAGCACTGAATATCAGTTCTCCACCTGAAAACACTCAAAAACAAGCTAATTCTGGATCATGTCAACAGCTCCACTGAGCATCTGCGCTGAATGTCAACTGATCCACTGTGTACCTGCGCTAAATGTCAACTCCAAAGAAGGCTACCTGCGCTGGGCGAGTTTGGCCAAGTGGCACAGTCATTCCTCAAGGTGTCAATGCACAGGAAGTTTCCAAAATGACACTTGGATCAGGGAATTCAACTGGTGATGAGTAAGAGGCTCTAGATCTCCAAGTGGAAGCAAGAACCTCCAAGTGGACTCAAGAACTGAAGAATAACTGAAGTGAGAGAGGACACTAGTCAGCTTCATGCCAGCCTCAAGCTGACTCATCCTTTCTCCAAAAATCCTATATATAGAGCTCTCTCATGAGGTCTAAGGGGGCTGGAATCTTGTGAATGCAAGGAAGTGTTGTTGGTTTGAGTATAGAACTATTGGGTGATTTGCTTTGAAGGAGGTGAAGAGGAGATTTCTTTCTGCTGGGAGGTGATGCTGGATTGGGCCTTTTATGGTTGTATCATTTCCTGAACTTTACTTCTTCCATTAATAAAGCATTTGAGGTTCTTCTATATGCATGTGTTTCAATGATGTGTTGTTATACTTGTGTATTTGATTTATTCTAATCCTTGGATCAATTATGAATGTATGCTTCTTGTAGTTTCCCTCTCTTGTTATTTTGCAGGATCTTGGTGTAGCTGGGCCAGTGAAAGAGCAAGGAGCTGGGAGCAAGCAGCAAAGAGAGAAGATTGGATCAATCATTAGCGGAAGACATCGGTTAGTGGATCTCTTTCTCCCCTCTCTTACATCTCATAAAGAAGTAATCTCAAATAGCTTTGCTTTGATTGTTGCTGAGGTACTATCACCCTTAGAGTGGGATAGGGTCATTCCGTATTGGATACTTTTCCCAACAACAGGGGGGTTGTTGGTGGCCACAACAATTGGCGATTCACTTGGAAGAACCAGTTATCTCTGTTTTTCTATTGAATTTTCTAAACTTCCAAAACAAAAACAAAAAATCAGAAAATTAAACTTTATTATGGAAAGATAAAGTACATTATCCTCTAACCTGTCAATGATATTTTGTTTCAACTATTTTCCACTTTGATTATTTGCTTCCTCAGGCTAGTCCTTGTATTTACATCAGTCATTACTTGGTCTTGTAAAGATAAAACAAAGTCTCCTCTGTAAACCAGTTTTGAATATGCTCATTTGTCGTAGGTAGAGCCTCTACTACCAGCAGGCATTTATAGCCTCGACAGGGTTACCTGTTACCTAGCAATGATCCTGTATCCTACTTAAGGCAGCCTACAACTTTCAAAGAAAAATCCATATCCACACTTATTGCTTTGATTTTCTTTTTAATTCTTAAAGAACAATGTCTTGGTTTGGTAGACAAATTATGACACAGTCATTCACTTGATTTATAACTTTGCTGAACAAGTTGGCTCATGATGAGACCCCTTGTCTTTTGATTGCAACAATCTTGAGTCATTGCCCTGTTGTGGTGTACAGTATTGGCAAAGTCAGCAAGTTATAATATCTGTGATAATGATATGTCGGGTCGTGATGAGACCTCTTATTCTTCAAGATAAAGTGTATCCTTGGATTGTTCCTCTGAAATTTGTGATTTCCTTAGCAGGGAGGAAGTCATTGTTTCCTTAAGATAGCTCTGGACGACAATAATAGAGTTTTTGTAAACAGCTTTTCTACAGAGAATCTTTATTTTGTTATTGATGCCTTTCATTGTACTGAGATAAAACAATTTCTTCACTAAAGGTTGTTTTCATCAAACTTTTCGAAGTTGAAACTAGTATCATATCTAGGCTAGAGTCTTTAACTGTATCTATCAATAATAAAGATCAGTTTTCCAAAAGATTTGTTATTTATACAAGCGAAAAGTTCAAAATCTGAAAGAGAATTGGTGTCCTTTTCGTAAATGCCTAATGTAACCACTCACAACTGGTTTTATTATTGAAAAGAAAAACAACTACTCTAAAAATAGAAGAATAATCTTCTATGGAAAATATTTCTTGAGAATTTGTCCATTAACAAGCAAAGGATCCCTCTTACCTGCTAAATCTTGTAACACAAACGTTGATGGACCTATGACTTCTACAATTTGAAAATGACCAAGCCACATTCTTTGAAATTTTGTATGTTTCCCTTTCTCTTCATGAGCCTTGTCCCACTTTAAAACTAAATCTCCCATCTGAAAATCTTTTCTGGTCATTATGTTTGAATCAAAAGAGGATTTTACTAGTGCTTGATGATGAGCATGCGTTTTCCTAGCCTGTTCTCGTTGTTCTTCTAATTTGATTATTTCCATATGTCTTAGTTGTAAGGAGGAAGTGGGTACTTCATCAATGTATTGAACTAAAGACAAAGAGGGAATTGCTAAGTGAGTCGGAAGAACCACTTCTTTCCCATAAACTAAATTAAAGGGAGAATTGCCGATAGAAGCTTTTTGCGTTATTTGATCTGCCCATAAAGCATATATCAAAGCCTTGTGCCAATTTTTATGATTTTGGTCAACTGTTCTTTTGATAATCCTAATTAGGTTTTTATTTGTGGACTCAGCTAACCCATTTCCTTGTGGGTAATAATTGGCCGAATATTTAAGTTTGAATCCTCTTTTAAGTGCCAATTCATTCATTGCATTTCCAGAAAAGTATGATGCATTATCAAACATTAAAGCGGATGGCAATCCAAACCTGGTGATTATAAATTGATCTATGAACTCAATGATATTTTCAGCATTAGCTGTCTTGAGTGGAACTGCTTCTACCCACTTAGTAAAATAATCTGTTGTTGTGAGGATGTATCTGTGCTGCTTAGAAGAGTGAGAAACGATCTCACCTATTATGTCCAATCCCCACTGACTGAAAGGTTGCTCGATGTTTACCGGCTGTAGTGGCAAGGATGGCTTCTTTTGTCTTCCAGCAGTAGTTTGGCAGACTTGACATCTCCTCACGTAATTGTGCGAGTCTTTAAATAACGTGGGCCAGTAATATCCTACACGCAAGATTTTATGTGCAGTAGCATCTCCAGCATAGTGTCCACCTGCTGGCCCATTGTGGAGTTCCTGCAAAACTTTTTCCGCTTTAGATTACTCGAGACACCTAAGAAGAACAGAATCATAATTTATTCTAAAAATAATATCATTTATGAGCTGATATTGTTTGGCTTTCAACCTTAGAGCTCTTTTCTTAGTATGATCGAGGTGTGAAGGAGCATACCCGTTCTTAAGATAATAAATGATATCAGCGTATAATGACTCTGCATCGTTTAGGCTTACCTCGCACATTTGTACTTCTTCAGATGGAATTTCAGAAATGTGCAATACTCCAACCAGGATTTTGCAGAAGCCTTGACCTCTTACAATGTTTGATGGTTTAATCTCAATGTCATATTCCTGTAAGGCAGTAACCCAATTGGCCCTTTTCTCACCCACATCCTTCTGTACTAGAATATTCCTTACCGCTGGAAACGGTACTATAATCTTAGTATGGGTTTTGAGAAAGAAAGGTCTGAAGTATTTGACTGCTTTGAAAATGGCATAAGCCTGTTTCTCCACGTCTGAATAATTTAGTTCAGCACCCTGTAAATTTGAACTGAAAAACGCAATTGGGGCTCCCGCTTTTTCTTGATTTGCTTGAGTGAGAATCGTAGCATATGACCTATCTGAGGCAAATGTGTATAAAATAAAAGGCTCTGAAAGGAGTTGCTAAAGATGGAACATTAATAATAGCTTGTTTGATCAGGTTGAATGCTTCATGTTCATCTTGGCCCCATTTAAAATTTGAGTTCTTTTTAATCATGATTTGCAAAGGAGACACGATTCGTGAAAAATCTGGAACGAATCTCTTTACAAAGTTGATCTGACCAAGGAAAGATTACATGGCTTTTTTCTTGTGAGGTAGGGATATTTCAGAAATTTCTTTGATTCTGTCGGGATCAATGTGAATACTAGATTTTGACACTATGAATCCTAGAAGTTTCCCTTCACTTAGTGCGAAAAAAGATTTCTTTGGGTTAAGTGAAATTCCATACCTTAAACACCGTTGAAAGATTTGTTTCAAGTCTTTAATATGGTCGCTTCGTTTCTTCGAATACACTGTTATATCATCCAAATAAATTACTACAGATTTATTGACTAAACCTTTGAATGTGATGTCCATGGCTTTCTGAAATGTGGCACCAGCATTAATCAAACCAAATGGCATCTTTCGATATGCATATGTGCCCCATTTAGTTCTAAATGTGGTTTTCAATTGATCATCAGGATGTACCAACACTTGATTGTATCCTGAAAATCCATCCAAGAAAGACATTAATTCTGAGCCCGCCACTGCCTGCAGTATCTATTCCATAGGTGGTAAAGGAAAATTATCTTTTTGGCAGGCCTTGTTAAGGTTTCGAAAGTCAATGCAAATCATAATATCTTCGTTTTTCTTTCTAACAGGTACCATATTGGAGACCCATTTAGAATGTCTGACGGGAAAGATTATTCTGGCTTTCAATAACTTATTGAGCTCAGTTTTTATCTGATTTTCTAAATTGGGATGGATCTTTGTCAGCTTTTGTTGGACAGGTTTCTCATTATTGATCATGGGAATAGTATGTTGGATGATGGAAGTGTCGTATGTTTTCAGTTCATCATAATTCCAGGCAAAAATATTTTTATATTGTCTTAAAAGACGAATATACGCTAGTTTTTCTTCAGGGGTTAGGCCAAGGCCTAGATTAATGTTTTGTGGTTTAACATTGGTTCCTAGGTTTACTAATTCGTAGTTCAAGGTTGAACTTTGGAGTTTTGAATTGGTAGACCTCTTAAACCAATCCTTTAAATCGTACAATTCTTCTAACTTGACCACCGACTTAGGTATAGCATTGTTAGTGCTATCATGTTGCAATTGTCGATCATGTTGGTCTTCGTCAATTATTTGATTGGAGTAGGATCTTTCAGATGTGAGGAAATTTACAATATCAAGATCATCATTGAATACTCTCCAATTTGTGATGTTATCAGGAATGGATGGTCTAAAGATTAATTCTATTGAGAATCTATCTGGACTAAAATCTTCTGAAGGAATAAGCTTAGAAGCTACGTTAGCCAAAAGTTTTGCACTTGCGTTTTGGAGTCTGGGGATTGAAGAGATATTAAATGCTATGAAATGCTCAATTAGATCTTGAACTAAGGATTGATAATGTTTTAAATGACCTCATAAGCAATGTATAGTGTTACGTACCTGTTTAACCACAATCTCAGAGTCTCCAAAAACTTGAAGATACTTGACGTCTAACCCGATTGCTTTGTACAACCCTGGACCAAAGCCTCATATTTTGTTGTATTGTTGATGCAATCAAATTCGAATCTGCATGTGAGCATGATTTTATCTCCTTCTGGACTAATCATAATGCATCCTGCTCCTGCTCCTTCGTTAGATCTAGAACCATCAAAATATAATTTCCAAAACAAAGATTTATTTACAGATTTATCTAAAAAATTGATACATTTCGAACTATTAGTTCGAGAAAAAATTTCGACTTGGGACAAAACAGGGTGTTCTAAATAGGGTGATGCATGAGCATTGAAATTGCCGAGGAAAGAATCTACCGAGTAATTACCAATAATGATGCCGTTATACGCTACTGGTTCATTTTCCCCCTCTAGCTCCGTTACTATGTACTTCTGATGTAGCTCTCGTTTAACTTTTATTTGATTCAGTTTACTGTTGTAGGGCAGCCACATGTGCAACCAGTCGGTTGCGAAGTATCCATGAAGTTTTTCTGACCAATCCCTGCTAAGGATTAAGCCATAGAATTCAGGAATGTTAGCAACTAAAATGTCAATAACTTGACATACCTTTGGGTTAGATGACAACCTTATGGTTACTTGATTTAGTTCGCCAATCACTTCGACTTGAGATCGATCTAGCTGAACTATGCGCACAACGGATTTCTGTGGTTGAACGTTTAACTTGGCACATATGGATTTGGGTAAAATATTCGATGAAGCACCAGAATCTACCAAATGATTATGCACATTTTTATTGAAGATTTCATCAGTAAGGAGAAACGGGGGAGTGTGAGATCTTGATCTTCCTCCAATTAGGGCGATATCATTCGAATCAATCTTATTGATCGCGTTAGTTGGAGGTCTTCCCATGTTATGGGAAGCTTGAGAAAGTACAGCGGCAGGCAAAGGTGCAACTGGCACAGCATCTAATTCTTTCATCATTATCTTCTGTTGATGCTTTAACTTGCTCAGTTCGTAAAGGGTGATGTTGGCCCTAGTCTTTTTTATATCATCTATAATATTGTACTCCATTTTATCCGACACGATCAGTGTTTTAGATGGAGTTGATTCATCTGTTTTGACTGGGCTGGTTTGAGTCGCTTTAGATGTCATTTTCTTTGTTGCAACTTTATCCTTTATTGCAAAGCTTGCGCTCTTCGGCTTAGGGATAGTCTGGGGAGGATCAAGCTGATTTTTGCTTCGTGTGCTAACGGGAAATACTTCTTGATCTTCTTCTTGTGGGAGAATGAAATTTCACATTCCTTTTAATTCCACAACTCCTTCTTCATCATTTTGCCCTTCAGTGGAAATTTCCTCTTCCTCTTCCTCAGATTCAGCATTTGAAATAGCATTGGGTGGCTTTGCATCCATTGAAGGACCTCTTTTAAAAGCTCTGTAGGGCTTTTTTGAAGAAGTTTCTGCTACTTGCTTTTTTATGTCGACCATTTCATTGGACATGGTCTTTAGAACTTTCTGCAATCCTTCCAAATCGAATGGATCTTTTTCTTGTTTCTTCTTGGAGTCTTCCTTGAAGGTGACTTTTTTGGATTTACGTTCCTCTATCGCAGATTTCTTTTCCAGGGCTATTATACGTTTCTCTACTACTATTGCTTCTTTCATGTTTTTGGCTAAGGTTTTTTTATTGGCCCTGTCCACGAAGATTGCTATGTTTGATGGTAGAGCAGTGATATACCATTCACATCGTACTTCTTCGTTGGGCTGGGAAGCAGTAGGAATTTTGTTGAAGATTTTGTTGAAACGTAAATTGAAATCTTTGATAGGCTCTCTAGATTCGGCCCTAAGGTTGGATAGGTCATTGATTAACATTGCCGTAGACCTATGATCACCAAACTTGGTCAGGAATTGCTCCTGGAAGATGTCCCAACTAGTAATGGATCTAGAGGGTAATGAAAAATACCATGACCCGGCTATTCCTTGCAGAGTATAAGGAAAAAGCCGAACAACAGCATCTTAATTAGTAACCCCATTAAGATTAATGGATAGCATGAAGTTGTTTATGTGCTCTTCTGCTAGCATCCCTGCCTCGGGATTAAATTTAGGCAGCCATTTCTCAGGATGGGCCGGTATTTGACTCAAGGGTGCAGGCATTAAGACTGCCCCAGGGTTATTCCATGGAGACTGGGCCATTGTTGAACTGCTAACAGAGGAAAGTGCAGAAGATGATCCTTGTGGCTGGGAGGATGAGGATACTACGATTGTAGATGATTGAGGAAGAGTTGTGGGGGTTCCAGTGGACGGATGGATGATGACCTGAAGTGGTGGAGTGGATGGTTGACTTCACGGTGAAGAAGTTGAGATGGACGATGTTGATGAAAGAGTCTCGTTGTCGGACTCTTTAGGAGATTTCCTCGCTCTTTTCCTGGTGGGAAGAGGTAATTCGGTTGGCTGAACGCCAAACTTTTCACTCTTTAGCCTGGTCAGGGGATGAGCAGGGTTATACTGCGAAGTCACGCTGCCTTGAGATTTATCAGACCTTTGAGGAGAAATGGAAAATCGCTGAAGTTTGTGAATCAGAGATTCAACTTCAGGAAGTTCAACAGTAGATTGTTCTGAAATGTTAGGGTGTGTAGCAGCGGTTGATACTCGAGCTACTTCTAACTCTGGATTTAAATGTAATGGAGAAGTCGAGGGAGATGGTGAGGGCGATTTACTCTCAGAATGGTATTTAGATTTGGATTTACTTGCCATTCATAGTTCAGGCCCTCCTTCTAGCGCCAAATATGTTGAAGCCCTGAAAATCGGGTCGACAACAAGGGGGATACCCGCCCGGTCTGGACCTTGGTTGGCAGCTCCTTATGCGTTTGGTATAGCGGGTCCAACTGGGGATAATGGGACCAGTTTCCCAATCTATGAGTGTGTGTGTGTATAATTTGATGTTGTTGATCTAACAGTTCCTATTTAAGATATTCTAACGCTGACTTTAATCTAATTCTATGCTATTGTATTCTAATAAATAGTAACATCTAAGCCTATACTAACCCGGGATGTAATTCTTCTATTATGCGATCTAAAGAGATTTCAAATAACAACTGGTAATAAAGATCATTCAGCAATTATAAGAAAGAAAATCAATAAAGATGAACCACTTCACATAAAAATTTAGGTGAAACAGTTGTGAAAAACATATCGCATAATGAGCTATTCATACATTAAGCATAAATAAATAGCTATCGCCGTACAAAAGTGCCAAATGATAACTCAGGCATTCATGCAATAATACATAAACAACTAAAAATTGTATATCACTTTAACATATAAGCAGAAATGGTCAAGAGATAAAAGTACCATTTATGACTAGTCCTACTCATAAGCTTCAAGCGACAATGATTTATCTCTCCTTGCTTTAACACCCACTAAGAGTACAAAAGTGCAACATCAGTAGCAGATATCAAATGCAAACATCAACAAATCTTGATCCATTCATTCACCAAAACCTCCTCTGAGGGTGAAAAAGTGCATGTTCTGAGGACAAGTTTTTGATAAATTTCTGGACCCTTCTCTAAATGCATGAGAAGGGTTTAAATGCTACTAAATTACTAACTTAATTACACAGATTCAAGATACGGTTTAAATGACCGCCCTTTTTCTAAGCGAAAATAGAACAAAACTATTTCTAAAAATTAAATCTAATATCTAACTATTTCTGTATTTGCTCCTTAATGTTGCAAGCATTCAGTATTGGCCTGGGTAGAGTCGGCTGACTGTCTTCCGCTATTGGTTGAGCTAAGAAAACAGAAATGGTAAGAGCTGGAACCATCTTTTCAGCAAAGTTGATGATATACTCGAGAGTCATCCTCTGACTATGTGGATTTACTGCGTATGCCCAGTAATAATCCAAGTTCAACTTGGTTAACCCTTGAATTGCTTCTGCCTTTTCTCTAGCTTTATGTTTCTAGTTTGTTCTTTACCATTGCTTTCTTGCATTTTTCGGGCTCACAGGTGACTGAGCAGTTAGAGGCTTTGCTTATCAAACAATTTTCTCAGCGATGCGTGATTAGCGCTAATCGCGCATCGGAAACTGCCTCTGTTCTTTGATCCAGGCTTCTCTGATGCGTTTTTCTCCTTTGGCGCCTTTTTCTTTACCGGGTATAAAGCTTCAAAATTTGTAAAAATAATTCTTTCATGAGCTCTTGATCTTGAGCGTTAAACTGCCTGTTGATATCAGCATCGTTCAATACTCATTAAACCATGGTTGTAAATGAAAGATCTGTAATGGATGGCTCAGCAGCGTTCTGTGAATCTGTGGCTCTGTTGCATGCAGGCATCTTTTCTCTGTCTTTGAACATTGGAGTTTTACCCTTTTTCCTCATAGCTTCCTGCACATTGCTTTGTGTATCTTTCGTTTTTCGTTCCTGCAATTCACAAGTGAGGAGAGAGTAATGATAATAAAAATCGACAAGAAAGCTTTAAATGCTACGGATATGCAAAAACATGCCACCTGACGTAAACTGGCTCTTCGAACAACACAAAACCATATTTTATTAACAACTGGGATATAATTCATTAATTATCATTAAAGCACGTATCCATTTCTTGGTTTATGGAAAATGTTTCTTGAATATTGAGCCAGGAAAATTTGCGATGGAATGTTTCTACGATTTGCATCGCATTACCGCAATGTCATCGTGTTGTGCTATCGCAAGGTTGTTTGATCGCGCTATCGCAAGATCGCGGAACGCAATATCACAGTATCGCAAAATTGCAGATCGTTGTAATCGTTAAATCGTTATGTGTTTTTCCTGCAATTTTGCGATATGCGATATGCGATATCGCATATCGGCGATTTTTTAAGGTTTTCCAACGTGAGTTTTTCTTAATGCATGCGATGCGATGGAGTTCGCGTCGCAATCTCGCAGTTTATCATTTTTACTCATAAGGAAATGTCCTATCCTTCTTTGTGCGATGCGATGTTTCTTAAGGAGTAACATATATGAGCACTAATTGATTTTTTGAATTTTTTGACTAAGGGTCCCCACTTACCTAGTGTTATTGCTAATACTAAATAAAGAGGGGGGTTGTTGGTGGCCACAACAGGACTACATAAAGACAAATCTAGAGGTCCTCGCCAAAGATATACACCCAATGGACCAAATTGAGCTGCACAAGCAAACAGGCGAAATGGTCTATGCAACATTGGTAGACCAGGCGATGTTGGCCCACCAATTGAAGGAGTCATTAAGCAATACATCTGCGCAATTAGATTTGGAAAGAATATCTTCCTTGGCTAAAGACAACAGAATAAAGACCCTGGAGGAAATTATTATGGAGCTATGGAATGATCCTAAGGATTCCAAGGGCATCAAAGCCCTTATAAGGAAAAAGGAAGAAGATATTGTTGCACTTAGAAAGCAATTGAGACTGCCTACAACCATGCACCCTCAAACTGCAGAACTTGCACAAGAAAAGGAAGGTGAGGACATGATGGATTTGCTGATGAGGATGAATCAAAGGATAATTCAAATGGAGCAAGAATTGGAAAAAGCATTGCAAGCCAAGCAGGGAGAGTCGACCTCCCAGCCGCCTAAAACAGTGCCAACAGTCACCACTACTCCTACTACAGGCACAACAGCAGCCCCTCCTATCATCCCAGTATAAACAATAGGTACATCAGCCACAGATGCCTCAGTAGCAGCAGCAATAACAGCACCAGACTCTAGCATGAGCATGGAAGAAATGATGAGAGCAGTAAAAGAGCTAGAATTCCAAATGGCAGAGTTAAAAGAGGCTAAAGAAAAGTTGGCCAAGATGGAAGTAAGCTATGACAAGTCCAAGATGACAGTGGCAGAGAAAACTAGAGAAATAAAGGCCTTGGATAACAAGATCAAATCCTTGGAGAAGGACCTTACTCTGCATAAAACTCTGTCTGAAATTAAAACAATTTTGTGGACCAAAATTGGCCAGTCTATCACTGACCAATGGCAATCAATTCAGACAATACATGAGCAAATAGAATTGATAGGGATAGCTCAATTTGAGACTCAAAAAGCCAGAGCATTATTGGCAAACAAGCCCGAACAGGCCAACCAGCTGATTCAATTTTTGAATACTCATACAAAAGAACAACTAGCAGCTCTAGATATCAGGAACAGAACAGACACCATTTTGATAGTGAAAAAGGTGCTCACCCTGAGGAATTTTGTACAGACTTTAGAAAGAAAGTGCCAAGAAATGCAGACAGAAATAAATGCCTTCAAAGTAAAGTTTTCAATGTTGCAGAGCAAAGGGTTACCCAGCTTATTGACCAGCAATGGGAGACTGTTAACACATGAATAGTATGCTAATAGGGTAAACACCTATGTTTCCAATCAAATTACAGCATCATCAAGCAGCACGGAAGAGACAGTACCTCCCTCTGGATAGAGTCTATATGAAAAATTGGAAAATTTGTTCTATATTGAACATGAAATAAATCATCTTTTTGAAGTCCAGCCCAACTTCTACAAATATACTGAAGTTGATGAAACACTAATAAAAATACAAACACATCAGTTGCCAACAGACCAATGGTGGCAGGAGATGCTGGAGGTTTTACCAAGGTAATTTTGGTTCTTTTTCTTTTTTGATCATCTACATATCAGCAAATTCAAGTGCAGGGGCCACCTGTCAAAGAATGAAAACAGTAGAAAAAAGAAATCAGGTTGGGACCACAGCTGATTAAAGCAATACCAAGCACCGATGACAAGGCCGGGACAACAACACAGCAAGACAGCAAACGCAGGAACGCAGAGTAAAGACACAGCTACCAGCCGCCTCACTCAGTTCAAAAAGTTAAAAACTTCTGACAAACTAAATAGCCAGCACACCAATATTTACTGTTGCATTCATTTCTCTCATTTACTTCTTCTGTAGAGTAGGCGAAGGAATTTATTGCTCAATAACTTATCTACACGATATTTTATATCTCCTTTTTGTACAAATCCCTACCCATGAGATGTATTCAGGGTTGGTGATTTTCTCTCTGGACTGTGTTGTAATTCTGAGACATTTTAATACAAAGGCTATTGAAGTTCATTGCTGTTGGACCGTCTGAATGTGGATTTGATGTTCTGGGACCTGCTACAGAATTCCTGTGTCTTTCTATAGATCAATAAGTTGTTCTAACATGCATTTTATGTCTTCTGTGTTTGCAAACTTCATATATGTTTCACAATCTTAGTAACAGAGAAAAAGAATAGCCCATAATTTGTTTAAATACACTTTGTGCTCAATCTCTATTGTTAATTATGTTTTCTTAAGAGTTAGCATGAACAGGAATTCTTAGATGCTCCTGTTTTCACTGATTCTTTCACTTTGAATATTGCCTAGGAATTCTTTACTACTCCTTGATAATATTCATGCACTTTCCCTCTGCCAACATAATGAAGGATTCTTAACTGCCCTTCATCCACTACATTCCACCAATTTCCATATTTTGAAATTGTTCCAAGATCGATTATCTTGCTCTGTAGTATTGCCCTTTATCAAAGAAAACACTCTCAGCAGTTCTTCCTCATTGGCTCCATTTGCCCAATGGAATAAACTGTTTAGGCTTGCATCCCAGCTCTGTTTAAAATCACCATCAAACAAAATTAAAACAAAACCCTGTGCATCATAACTAGCCTAAAATACTTCAAAACAAAGCTAAATCACAAAGAGAGAGCTCTCTCTGGTTGCAGATTGGCTAGAATCTGCAGCTAAAAGACTGGTTAGTGGTTACCTCAGCCGTATTCCCCTCTTAGAGCTTTCCTGGGGAACAACCTGAGTGATAACATCATTGGCGACTCCACTGGGGACCTAAATGACTGTTAATAACCGTTGTCTATTTTCTAAAGCTACAAATGGAGCCTGAAGTTAGCCAGGTAGCCTTTGAAACTGTTTTTGTGGTGCATTTATAGGAGTAAATAAACGCTACTTCAGTTAATCTCCAGTCTAGTTTTAGGCTTTAAAACAGCTGTCCCAAAGATTTGATCAGTTTCCTTGTTTTAACATATTCAAAGGAAAGCCCAAAGTTTCCTATATTTCCAAAAGAGCTTCCTTCAGAATATTGTCAAAAACTGTGATCTTTAAACATTTCCAGAAAATACCAAAAACAAATTTAGAAGCTGGCTCCAAAGAAGAAAATCTGTTACACCAGGTCAAATCCTGATCCAGATCCTCCAGCTATTTTTGAAAATCCTAACTTGATCTCTAAGAGCCTTAGAAAACAAGAAAATCTAGAAAAATTTTCTGATTTAGACCTTGATATACTTCAGCAAAACCTTACAAAATCTGAGCCTACTCCTGGGAGAACAGCAGTCCTTTCTGTCAATACTACAGCCTCTCTGAGTTCTTCATCCACACCTCAAAGCATTCTCTCCACTCCCCCATCCACTGCACATATTTCCACTGTTGTCCCTGTTGTTCCAGCTATCTTATTTCTTCCTGTTGTCCCATTTATCCTTGTAAATATGGAAAACCGTTATGCTCCTCTGCAGTTACCTGCAAATCCAAGGGCTATGCCTCCGGATTATCAGAGCAAAATTACATATTTTGATGGTACTGGCTCCTATACAGCCCAACAACACACTAAGAAAATGATGGACTATTTTGAAAAATATGAAATTGATGACAACGATGTGAGAATGAAAATATTTGTCCAAAGTCTAACCGGTGAAGTAATAACCTGGTTTAGGGCACTTGGTGCAAACACAATTGCTGATCTGGATGCCCTTTACCAAACCTTTCTCAACAGATGGGAAAATAAGAAAGATCCATTGCATATCCTATCAGAGTATGACAGTTTAAAAAGAGGCCCACAAGAAACTATCCAAGACTATTGTGCTAAATTCAACAACGTGTATAGTGCTATCCCTCAAAACCTTAAACCTCCACTTGACTTGGCCTTAATCAAATTCCCTAATGGATTTGACTCTGACATGGCATATCAGCTAAGGGAAAGAGCTCCTCCTAGCTTAGAAGACGTGTAGAGCATAGCTGTTAGTGTAGAGGCCAACTTGATATCTGAGAGAAATCGGGCTAGAAATGAAAGGAGAACAACTTTCAAAGAAGAGCCTTCTGCATTTGAGCAAAAACTAGATGCAATCATCAAAGGTATGGACAGACTAGGTGACAGAGTGGAAACCATTGAAAGGAAATCTTCTTGGGATGGTCAACCAAGTAACACCACTAGGATTCCAAACTTTAGAAAAAAACAAAATCCTAACACTGGGAAAGTTGGCCCTGATCAGAATATCAGACCTCCATTTCAAGAGAACTATGTCGAAGCCTCAACCTCCAGTGAGCCAAATGAGGATACTCAAATCAACCTAATGGGTTTGAACAGTGAACAACAAATCTTTCTAACCCAAGATGATTAAGAAGCTCATGAATTCAACCAATTTCAAACCAAATCCGGAGAGTCATTTGATTTCAGAGAAGGGTATGATGCAGCTGTCTATGAGGTTCATAAATAATACAAATTAAGAAGCAGAACCATAGATGTGCCCGAACCTACCAAGCTGAAAGATACCAAGCAGCCAAAGAAAATGAAGGATAAAGCTACCCTGATAGAACCTGTTATCACCCCAAGAAACTCACCTAGGTTGCATATCGGTGATGCTCGGGAACATTACAAATTCAACCAAATATAGTTGGATAAATGGTGGATGAATAGAACAAATGTTGCATATTCAAGCCAGATAACCACTTCTACTATGATTGACCCCAGACATAGGTGAACACCCCCAGACTACAAGGCTTTTAACCACCTATTACTCACAGTTTGAGGATAAGGTGATAATGGAGAAGATTGACCAAACCAGCAGATGCACAGGACCCTGTGATGGCCGGCTGCAACCAGTTAAGAGGTATGTAAATCTAGTTTCTAATGCACAGACAGGATGACAGCTCTCTATGCAGTAAACAACAGAAACCTGTACACATGTTCTATGATACATGCTAAATCCTAACACCGAGGTGGGATGACAGCCCATCTGATGCTAAACATTCACAGCAATAGAAAAAATGCAAACAAGCACAGCCTGGAACAAGAAAGAGAAGTGGAAAGTGAGCAATAAACAGCAAAAGAAGCTTGTATTAGCTGGAAATGAAGACCAGACGCTGCAGGTTACAAAGTAGTTACAGTCTCCAGAAGTTGAACCTTACAACAGGGTTCTCTTCATCTAACACTCATCAATCGATTACATCTCTGTTCTCGGTATATATGGTGTTACATTACAAAATATCTCTGCTACCCATGCGTGGAGGAATCCATAAATGATCACCAACTGCATTTACATTTAGAAATGGGCCTCTGCTATAGCGTGACTGTGTCAGTAAACAAAATTGATCTTCTCTGTTGTCCTTTTATTGCAGCTGGAACATTAACTGAAAGACGCCCCATAACTGATAAATGCAGCGATCTGCTCAAGGCTATCCTTTTCAATCTTCTGCCACTTTGTTAGTTGAATGCGTTTGTTGGAGAATCATTGAGCTCGGTGCACGTAGCTAGTTGTCATTTTCCTTCGGCGGCAGTGGACAATCGGGAATGGTACAGGCAACATGGCAGAGGCGCGCATATGACAAAAACAACTATTGGTTGTCAGATCCAATAGAAGAATGGTGGAGATCGAATTGGAGGGAGCTATCAGGGGTAATATGGATGGAGGAATGAGGGCCGTTACAATATGGAAAATACACTATCGAAGGTGGGCCTGCGGACCTGAACTTTATGCACGGGATCAGTGAGTCGCATCGGATCCGGCAGCCAATATCGCATCGCTATAATAGAAAAGACCTTGTCGTATTGAAAGCGTCGATTGCGATGGTGCTACGGACTCGACGGAGTCATTAAGAGTGGCTTACAATCACATCGCATCCGATGTGGGCGATCAGCAATCGGCGATTCGGTGAGGCTGAACCAGACTTGCTGAAAAGCTCCGATTGTGACCTGCGACTAGCCCACGGACCCGATAGAGGTTTTAACCATATTTAAGACTGAAGAAGGGGCATTGCAATATCGCATCGGCGGGACCCAAGGGGTGTAGACTCTATTCATTTCCGATTGCCGATAGCGATGAGGACTGAAAGCGCCAAGGCTATATGGTAGGGTCCAATGGAGGCATTGTGCTTCACAATTAAGGACTGGGGCTAAACAGGGGCTTTGACGGATTTTGGAGGGATTTAAACGGGGAATGAAGAGGTTACAGAAGATAAAAATAGAGATAACGGGGCTATGGAGTAGAAGGGACATAAAGGGGAATGGAAAAAAAGATTGTTGCGGGCTACCTTTCTGAGCATAAACACATGGCCACTCTGAAATTTGGCCCTCCAACTGCTGAAGTTTGTAGCAGAGCTAACACTTGCTCCTTCTGGGGATGATATCCTCCCTATGAGGTCTCAAGAACCTGCAGACCAATGCCTTCATACAAAAACAGCTATAAAAACACTTGCCTAGTGTCCATTGGGCATGGAGTCAACTAAGCATACAACATAAAACTGTAAAAGAACTTAATTACAAACATAAAAGCCTGAAAACTTAAACTTCAAAATTTGCCCATTAGCAGGGCAACCAAAACTGTTTCTCCTGCTCTCAGCCCGGTTCATCATAGATCAGCAGGACTGGATTGATTTGATCCTCTACCTCAAAGAGTTTAGGACATTTGAGCTTGACAGGTAGGTAGGGATCAAATTTCATTTCCCCTCTGCGTATTCTCCTCCTTGGATGTTCTTTATGGGAGCATTTGTACACCTGTTGAATATCCATGTATGTTGTGTACTTATCTGTGTCTTTTGTAGTCTGCACAACTAATATGAAAGATGCACCATTGTATCCTTGTGCAGGGGACACAGAGACATTTTCTGCTCGTTCATCTTGCTTAGAACAGTCCTCATCCAAGGAGGAATCCCAAAACTGTACACCCTCTTCCTCTGTTAATTGATAAGCTGCCTCTTCAGTCTGTGTGGAGGCCATCTGAGCAGGTTTCATAATATCAAGACTGAGATGATCAGCTTCAGCCTCGATCATTGAACTATTTCCTGCCTCAGTGTTTAAGGGGCAACTGAGAGGGATTTTCACTTGAGCAGACAGAGAAGCAAAAGATGATGGGGAGCTTTCCTCCCCCTTTTTAATCACTGAACTGGGGACAATAGCAGGCTGGAAAATTTGCAGGTCTGCATAGCCATGGGGAGGTGAGCTGGCTTCGGGCACAAATTCTTGGAGGAAGGGACCTGCTGCTGGCTGCTTCTGCTGATAAGCTTGTTGTTCTGCAGGTACAACAAACTGATAAGCAGTGCCCTTGGATACTGCTTCTTCATATGCAGCTCTGGTTAGGAAAGGGGCACTGCCCTTATCTTCCAAACCATGGACCTCCTCCTCTTCTTCGTATTGCTCCTCTTCCATGACTATAGTCTGAAAAAGGGTCTTCACCCTTTTGTCTCCATTTGTATCTCTGCTTTTCTGCAAAATCTGAAACTGCTCCTATGCTCCTCTGTATGGATTGGGCTTTGGCAGAGTAAAGGAACAAGGAGCTCATGCTTACTCAAAATACTACTCAGCTCTTAATTTGGAAACTTCAAAGGACAAAGACTCAATCACCCTGGCCATTTCGTCGATCCTATGATCTGAGGATGATGAGAGCCCATCCCTCTGCAAGTTCCCAAACTCAGTATAATCATAGAGCAGATCTTCTTTGTCCCCCCAGTGCTCAAGGAACACATCACCTAAGGTCTCGATGTCTGCAATAGACCTAGGGGGTAAATTTCTAAACCAATTTCTAGCCTCCCCATCTAGGCTTTGGACAAAAACCCTCATCAACACATCATCGTCATTGATATTCAGGTCAACAGCATAGCTGTAAAACGACTCAAGGTGCTCTTCAGCTGTTACTCCTTCTGTACCAGTAAACTTAGGCATGTATTTCTGATAATCTCCTACAGGCATGGCATTCAACGGGACAGGCAAGACCAAGGGTTCATACCTAGCGGCAATGATTCTTTCCATCCTTGTAAGAGCTCGCTGGCTTGCCATGACTGAGGAAAATAAAAGGCTACTGGTAGACTGAGTGGAATGTATCAATGAGAAGGATGAAAGAGACAGAGGAACACGATAGACAGCATGGAAGCTTCTTTCAACTGAGGTGCGAAAGGGAAATGAATGAACGGGAGCGGTATGAATCTCTGAAGGTGAACTTCACTAACAGAGACACATAAAAATTCTTTAAGGCTTACCTGATCCTGATGCTCCCTTCCACAAAGTTTCTTCTGCTTATCGATCTTCTCAGGATCAGGCACTCGCCAACTAATGATTTCTGAAGATTTCTCCAAGCAAGCTTCACGAACTAGACCAAAACTTCAATGTGGAGTCACCAAAGGATGGCCTTCCTCCAATGGAGTCACCAGACAAATGATACAACCAAAATATGTGTTCAAACCTTGTATGTCATCAAAGTTTGAAGCTGTGTCGTTCTCCTAGGGAAGTTGATCTTCGATTCTCCTCTCCCCGGCAACGGCGCCATTTAATGTTATCACCCCAAGAAACTCACCTAGGTTGCATATCGGTGATGCTCGGGAACATTACAAATTCAACCAAATATAGTTGGATAAATGGTGGATGAATGGAACAAATGCTGCATATTCAAGCCAGATAACCACTTCTACTATGATTAACCCCAGACATGGGTGAACACCCCCAGACTACAAGGCTTTTAACCACCTATTACTCACAGTTTGAGGATAAGGTGATAATGGAGAAGACTGACCACACCAGCAGATGCACAGGACCCTGTGATGGCCGGCTGCAACCAGTTAAGAGGTCTGTAAATCTAGTTTCTAATGCACAGACAGGATGACAGCTCTCTATGCATTAAACAACAGAAACCTGCACACATGTTCTATGATACATGCTAAATCCTAACACAGAGGTGGGATGACAGCCCCTCTGATGCTAAACATTCACAGCAATAGAACAAATGCAAACAGGCACAACCTGGAACAAGAAAGAGAAGTGGAAAGTGAGCAATAAACAGCAAAAGAAGCTTGTATTAGCTGGAAATGAAGACCAGATGTTGCAGGTTACAAAGTAGTTACAGTCTCCAGAAGTTGAACCTTACAACAGGGTTCTCTTCATCTAACACTCATCAATCGATTACATCTCTGTTCTCAGTATATATGGTGTTACATTACAAAATATCTCTGCTACCCATGCGTGGAGGAATTCATAAATGATCACCAACCGCATTTACATTTAGAAATGGGCCTCTGCTATAGCGTGACTGTGTCAGTAAACAAAATTGATCTTCTCTGTTGTCCTTTTATTGCAGCTGGAACATTAACTGAAAGACGCCCCATAACTGATAAATGCAGTGATCTGCTCGAGGCTATCCTTTTCAATCTTCGGCCACTCTGTTAGTTGAATGCGGATGTTGGAGAATTATTAAGCTAGGTGCAGGTAGTTGGCTGTCATTTTCCTTCGGCGGCAGTGGACAATCGGGAATGGTACAGGAAACATGGCAGAGGCGCGCATATGACAAAAACAACTATTGGCCGTCAGATCCAACAGAAGAACGGTGGAGATCGAATTGGAGGGAGCTATCAGGGGTAATATGGATGGAGGAATGAGGTCCGTTACAATATGGCAAATACACTATCGAAGGCGGGCCTATGGACCTGAACCTTATGCACGGGATCAGTGAGTCGCATCGGATCCGTCAGCCAATATCGCATCGCTATAATAGAAAAGGCCTTGTCGTATTGAAAGCGCCGATTGCGATGGTGCTATGGACCTGACAGAGTCATTAACAGTGGCTTACAATCACATCGTGTCCGATGTGGGCGATCAGCAATCGGTGATTCGGTGAGGCTGAACCAGACTTGCTGAAAATCTCTGATTATGACCTACGACTAGCCCACGGACCCGATAGAGGTTTTAACCATATTTAAGACTGAAGAAGGGGCATCGCGATATCGCATCGGCGGGACCCAAGGGGTGTAGCCTCTATTCATTTTCGATTGCCGATAGCGATGAGGACTGAAAGCACCAAGGCTATATGGTAGGGTCCAATGGAGGCATTGTGCTTCACAATTAAGGACTGGGGCTAAACAGGGGCTTTAACGAATTTCGAAGGGATTTAAACAGGGAATGAAGAGGTTACAAAAGATAAAAATAGAGATAGCGAGGCTATGGAGTAGAAGGGACATGAAGGGGAAGGGAAGAAAAGACTGTTGCGGGCTACCTTTCTGAGCATAAACACACGGCCACTCTGAACTTTGGCCCTCCAACTGCTGAAGTTTGTAGCAGAGCTAACAAAACCCCCTGCTAAAACTGACCTCGACCCAAAGGAAGCCACTGTGGAAGACATATCAGACTTACAGCCCTCAAAAAATCAGCCATCCACATCCCTTCCCTCAAAAGAAAATCTAAACTGCCCTCCTGAAAATAATTTCAAAACAAATTTAGCTCAGAACAGCACTCATGATGAAGAGAAGGCCACTGAAAATACAGCAAAAAAGGAGAACCTTGCTGCTTGCAATACAAGAATTCAAGTGGAAAAACCTTTTAACCTAGAAACAGAAATAGGCAAACTAAAAATAGCTATTCCTCTGTCTGAATTGGCTAAACATGAAGTTTATAGGGAACAAATCAATAGGTCACTTCAAATATCAGAGAATAGGGATGCGGTCAATGTTTTAGATGACCAACCAGAACTGATTTTTGGTCCTGAGGTAAATGGTAAAACAATAGATGGAGGAGTCCCTCCATTATATGTGAGCTTAAATATTCATGACAGGGTGCTACATAATGCAATGTTTGATTCAGGAGCTTCCCATAACCTAATGCCTAAGTCTGTGATGGAAAGACTGGACCTAGATATCACAAGACCATACAAAGACATGTTCTCATTTGATTCCAGCCAGGTCAGGTGTCTAGGCCTAATCAAAGATTTGTGTGTATCTCTAGTACAATACCCCGCCAAGACAATCTTGATGGATGTGGTGGTAGCTGATATCCCACCAAAGTATGGCATGCTTTTGTCCAGATCTTGGGGTGAAAAACTCCAAGGATCTTTGCAACTAGACATGTCCTATGCCACCATTTCAGTCTTTGGACAGCCAAAGAGATTGTACCGGGAAACATTGATGAAATATGTGGTTAGCAGTCAAGAGAAACCCCAAAACTTCCCCATCTATTCTATGCATTCCGATATGGATTCATTCATCTTATACAGTGCTGAGATGTGTCCCAAAACTAATGTCAAACTCCTAGAAACAGCACAAACAAAAAGCATAAATGAACAATCTAGTGCCCAAGATCAAAAAATTGTTGATGTGATTGATGCAACAAATGAACAAAACATACCATATGAGTTACAAAATCCAACTTTTCCCACTGAGCAAGTTTCCAAAACTCCTAAGGCTAGTCACAATCAAGAAATCTTATGGTACTTAGAATTTGATGGGTCAGTAAACAAATTAGGAGCAGGGGCAGGGGTTTGGATGCACAACATGCAAAATGACCATGCTCAAGTTCATGCATATAGGCTAAATTTCAGATGTACAAACAACATGGCCGAATATGAGGCCCTTTTACTAGGTCTTAAACTGATTAAAAGTCTAGGGGCAGCTAGGATTTCAATTCTAGGGGACTCAGATTTAATTATACAACAGATGAAGGGAAATTTTGTTACAAATGATCTTAGACTAAAAGCTTACAGAGGGGCAGCCATTGAAATACTTAACACCTTCTCAGAATCTCAGCTCACCAAAATTCCAAGAAAGCACAATTTACATGCACATAGTTTGGCAACTTTTGCTAGCACTTGCAAGCTACCATTTGAGCCCAACCACCACTTCACTGCTAAAATCAAACACAAACCTGTTGTCCCAGATAATGTCAAAAATTGGCAGGTGTTTGAAAATGATACACAAATAAATAATTTCCTAACTTTGAAAGATGAATTCTCAAGTACAAACATCGACACAAGCACCATTGATGATCAACAGCAAATAGACAAAAGTGAGCAAAGTATATCAGCTGAAACAGCAAATTTGATTTTGCATCCAACAACTTTTGATAACAAAAATTTACAAGAGCTGAAGCAAATGGACCTTGATGAAATGGCTGAGGGAGAATCTGAAGTAATTGAACTAAAGGATAATTTTCTGCCCACAGGCCTAACTCCTTTGGAGGATATATTTGATTCAAATGATATTCCAAGAAAGCCAAAAATGCAACCATTAAATGCAGAAATTGAGGACTGCAATATTGGAACCACAGAAAATCCCAAAATGATAAAATTGTCCAAAACATTGCCTCCTAACCAAAAGTTGAAATACATTGGGCTCTTTAAAGAATTCCAAGATGTCTTTGCTTGGAGCTATGGGGACCTCAAGTCCTATGATACTTCTGTCATCCAACATAAAATACCCTTAAAAGAAAATCAAAAACCTTTTAAACAAAAGCTTAGAAGGGTGAATCATGTCCTCCTTCCCCTGATTGAAAAGGAAGTCAAACGAATGTATGAAGCGGGAATAATTGCACCTATCAGGTTCTCCGAATGGATTTCAAACCTAGTACCTACTAGAAAGAAAACGGGAGAGATAAGATTGTGTGTTGACTTAAGAAATTTGAATAAAGTCTCTCTCAAGGACCACTACCCATTACCCAAGATGGATCACATTTTACAAAGGGCAGTGGGAGCCTCTAGGATCTCATTGTTAGATGGATTCTCAGGATTCAATCAGATCTTAGTTCACCCAGATGATCAAGATAAAACTGCCTTTACAACACCTTGGGGAACCTTCAAATATGTCAAAATGCCTTTTGGACTCAAAAATGCAGGGGCCACATTTCAACAAGCAATGGACATAGCCTTTGCAAAAGAGATCCATGATTTCTTAGTCATATATCTCGATGATCTCACTGCTTTTTCAAAATCAGACCAAGAACATTTAGAACATTTGAGACAAGTGTTCCTAATTTGCAGAAAATATGGCATATCATTGAACCCAAAGAAATCACTGTTTGGCCTAGAAGAAGGCAAACTCCTAGGTCACATAATTTCAAAAGATGGCATTAGAATTGACCCGGACAGAATACAAGCTATTCTCCAAGTGCCTCACCCAAGAAACATCAAAGAACTGCAAGCTTTTTTAGGAAAGATCAATTTCCTAAGGAGGTTCATTCCCAATTTGGCTGAACTGATAAGACTGTTGAATAATATGCTGAAGAAAGATTCTAAAGTCAAATGGACAATGGAAGCGAAACAAGCCTTTGAGGAAATCAAAATAGCTTTGACTAAAACACCTGTCCTCACAAGTCCCAAGTTTGATAGAGATTTCATAATCTTTTCCTTTGCATCTGAGCATACTATTGCTGCTGTCCTATTACAAAAAGATGACCAAGGGTGTGAGAAGCCCATTGCTTTTTTCAGCAAAGCACTTAGAGATGCACCTTTAAAATATCAGATCATGGAAAAACAAGCTTATGCCCTTGTAAAAGCCATCAAGGATTTCAGAGTTTATATCTTGTATTCTCATGTGATAGCTTATGTCCCAAATGCCGTGGTCAAAGACATTCTAACTCAAGAAGGAATTGAAGGTAAGAGGGGCAAATGGATAGCTAACATTTTAGAATATGACATTGAAATTAAGCCAACAAAGCTGATAAAAGGACAAGGACTAGCCAAGCTGATGACTGAAACCAATTTTCAAGCCCTTGACATCAATGAACTGGATAACGAACAGGAGATGGCGACTCCACATATCAATCAAGCCTTTTTACAATCACCTTGGTATGCTGACATATGTTTTGTATTGTTAAACTTGCAAGCTCCTCCAGGGTTATCCAGGACTAAAAAGAGATTCTTGAAAATGAAAGCTTCAAAGTTTTGTATTATAGATAATGTGTTGTTTTGGAAAAACCATGAAGGTATTTTGCTTAATTGCCTAACACTGGATGAAACTGACAAAGTACTTAAGGAATTTCATGTAGGGGACTGTGGCAGACATTTGTATTGGAAATCAACAGCTGATAAAATCCTAAGGGCTGGATTTTATTGGCCCACACTCTTTGCTGATGCAAAGAAATATGTAACTTCTTGCCACAAATGCCAAATCTTTGAAGGTAAGAAAAATCTGCTGCCTTTGCCCCTCAAACCCATTTCAACTGAAAGACCATTTCAATAATGGGGTTTAGACTTCATTGGGGAAATCCACCCTTCATCCTCTAGTCAGCATAGATGGATTTTGACAGCCACCGACTATTTCACCAAGTGGATAGAAGATATCCCTTGTAGGCAATCCAACGACTCAATCATCATGCAATTCTTAGAAACCAACATCCTGTCTAGATTTGGCTGTCCGGAAAAGATTATTACAGACAATGTTGCTGCCTTTAAATCCAAAAGAATGATCAATTTTTGTCATAAGTACCACATTACCTTGGGCCACTCCACGGCCTATTACCTCCAAGGTAATGGTCTAGCTGAGTCATCCAACAAAAGCTTAATCAACATCATTAAGAAAGTCTTGGGGGAAAACAGGAGAAATTGGAATAAAAAACTGGTAAATGCACTATGGGCAGACAGATTGACCACCAAAAGATCTATTGGAACAAGCCCATATAAATTGGTTTATGGCATGGAAGCAAGATTCCCTTCTTCTTTGGGAATCCTAGTAATAAAGTTGCTACAAGAAATACAAGCAGAACCTAATGATATTCAGAGAAGAATAAATCAAACAATCCACTTGCAGCAGACTAGAGAGGAAGTGTATCAGAGAAGTCAGGTTCTACAAGAAAAACTGAAAAAGATGTTTGACAAAAGGACTAAAGCAGAAGACTTTTTCATAGGAGACAAAGTGCTCAAGTGGGATTCTAGGAGGGAAGACAAAGGAAAGCATGAAAAATTTGATTTCCTTTGGAAAGGACCTTCATTCAGGTTGTACAAGGAAACAACATGTATTTTCTGAAAAGCATGGATGGTACAGAGGCAGATGATGGGCCAGTAAATGGTCGAATGCTGAAGCATTATTTTGATCCAGTTCGTTGAAGAAATCAACACTTTAGTTTGTACATAATAGTGTTTACTTTCTGCAATTTGTTACAGCAATATGATAGGGAATAAGATGCAGCAAATTTTGAGGGAAAGGCAAGGAATTTTGCCACCTTATGGTATTACATTCTGAGTTTATTAGAAGAAGTTGAAAAGGAGACTTGGGAGTTGTGAAAATGATGACAAATATTTAGACAGAGTAACCTAAACAGAGCTGCAACTAAGTGAATGAATTCATGAGAGTCACTCAAATTTTGCAGAGGCACCATTTTGTCTACAACAGAAGGAAGTTTCAGATTACAGCAAGAGTTGAAACATAAGGCCATCTGACCTGCTGTTCTTGACTTTTCACCAGGAAAATCCATCCCCAAGTGGAACCACTGTTAGGTTCCTATACCAATAGGTTTCATTTTTCATGATTGATTGTGGAAGAGCCAAATATGTTCATCCTTTCATGCTGCAAAGGTTCCATATTTTGTAAACAAATGAAGAAAAATAAAAAATGAAAAGAGGGTATGCCCTAAAAGAAAAATCAAAGGGCAAAAAGAATGAATTGGTCAAAAAAAATAATAATAATAATAATAGAAATGAACCCCAAACCAAAAGACCAGGAAAGTGTGCTAGTTCAAATGCCACTACTGTTCCATTTTTGAAGAATTTCATTGTGTGCAGGTGGTTGACTCTTGCCACAGTTGATGAATAGCCAGACAGTTCAATCCTGGCTAGGTCATGTTTGAATTTACTTGTCTTTAGAATAGAGAATAAAAGTCTGTCCAAACAGTTCAAGCTTGGCAGATGAGTAGATAGGTAGAGAAACAAAGGAACCCAACTGCTTAATCTGGGCCCTTGGAAGAGATAATGGTAGACTTAGATAGGAGGGCATTCAAAAGAAAAGAGGAAAATCAGGGTTTGCTAGTCTAAATGCACCCATTCTAAAGGAAGAAAAAATGCTAGGTGTACTAGGCTGGGTAGGCAGTTTGAGGTTGCAGAAGCAAGTTTGTGATCATTTTTTGTCTTATCAGGGAAGACTTATCTCATGGATGTCACAAATACCATGGCGGTTGTTTGGTTGTAAAAACAGTGGAGCATGACTAATTTCCCCTCTCATTCCCCCAAAAATCATTTACTAACATCCCCTCAAGGACATTGGGATCTGCCCAGTGGTCCTACTTCACTTCATTTTATGAGAAATGCTAGGTTGAACTCTGAGTTTACTTAGTCACAACAAGCCACATTTCTTGTGTAAAATATCTTACCATTTTACTTCATTTCCCCAAAAAACCTAAGTTATTACCTTGTAAACTTAGCGTTATCTATCCATAAAATCATATTAACATTGACTCTATTGTATAGCTCCTTTATCATTTTCCCACCCCTATTCTATAAAAAACTATACAAAAAACCCAAAAAATACATAATATTCCTACCCCTAGCAACTATAGCCATATAACAAAGTTCGGGAATTATTGGTCCATTTGGGACCTTAATAATAACCCTTCCGCGTTCATAAACCATCGGGGTTTATTTAACACCAGGTTAAATAAACAACCGCACCACATAAAACCCATAACCAAAGTTTAAAACCCCGACATACATTATTAAATGTTAAAATAATGTGCGGGTCCCTTTGTTGTAAACCCCCGCTATTTGCATTACCCGTCTACCGTCAGATCCGGCGCCGTAGATCCAACGGCTGGCGGAAATATCGGAACCCCTTATCTGCCGAACGTTAGCGTCCGAGGGATTGGCGGTATTGTTGTCGTACCCCTGCCACGCGTCGGCTTCCCGGCGTGATTGGAGCCCCCTCCCCCAAAACCACCATTGTCCAAAGGCGGTGCGGGGAATACCGCTTACCGCCCCACCGCCTACCCCCTGACGTCATACCCACGTCACCTGATGATGTCGCATCCACGTTGCCCGCCACCACTCCACATCAGTGCCATGTCATCTACTGACATCACCGCCTCGCCACCGTGTCGTCCGCCACATCATCCAACATGTCACCCTCCGTACCCGCTACACGACAAAATTACGTCATGATGACATCATCATAAAAAAGCGCCAAAAACCCAAAAAAGCCCAAATTGTGTTAAAAGTCGTGAAAGTGATTGTTTTGGTTTATTTCTATTGTTTGTTTGTGGAAACCTCTGCATGCGAATTACGACGAATTTGCCACCAAAGTTGCACAGTCCATCACCCAGCAAATTTTCTTCGTAGCTCGACCCCGCAACTCGACTCGCCACCTGCTAATCGCTCATTTCGCCATCAAAACAGGTATTTACCTACAGTCGTGCCCAAACCCTGTGTTTTTCAGTTTCCTCTGCTAAATTTCTTATGAACTCCGAAATTTAAGTTAAAACCCATCAAAACACCTGCAGAAAGTGCACCATAACCGCAATTTTCTCCAATTTTTCACCAAGAAATCCTGTAAAAACAGTCTCCCTTTGCAAAATTTCTCCCGTGGACTCGAACTCGAGTTCACTCTATTCTGTGAACGCCGAAGGAAAAAGCCCAGAGCTGTCCATATCCAGTTTCCGCTAAAGAAAACTCTGCAGACTATCTTTTTCACTATCATTTTCACCCCATGAGTTCATTCAGCCGAATTTAATCTGTAAAATTCCATAGAAAGAGGCCCAAAGTTGTTGTTCTACTCATTTCGCCCACACAGACCTCAGTTTCCAAATTCACACTCATAGAATTGAGCCATGGAGACTCCAATGGCCTTAAACATTACTCCTCTCAATGCACCCCACAAGGAATTGGAATCATTACCTTTGGCTGATAAGGATTATCTAATCCAAGACTTGGTTGGTGACAGAAACCACCTGCAGACATTTTGTGAGCTGAGGAACAATTATCTGAATAACAATGATTTTTATGGGATATGGGAATCAAATCTACCCATATACTTCCTCCCCTCTGTCAATGTCTTCCCTGAGATAATTCACCTCTGCTGTGAAAACTATGAACCAACTCAAAGGGCAGTCAAATCTCCATCTGGGAGCATCCTCTTTCATATAACTCCTGACTCCATCAATCAAATGCTAAATTTCAAACCAACTCAGTTGTTGTTCCCTCTTTCTATGAAATTCTTGCTTGATGAAGGTCCTAAACTCTCCAGCTCAGAGATAGCCCGAATTGCCCAAGTATTTATGAGAGCAGATCGCTAGCCTACAGAGCCACCTCCTTTTCACTATGTATGGTTCAATGAAGTGGGTAAATTACTGGTTGATATGATATCCTATGTTCTGGGTTTCAAGACAAGTGAACATATTGATGAAACCATATTGGTCTTACTGTCCGCATTTACCCCAGGACAGCCCCCTGCTGTCAAATACAATTATGCCAAATTCATTGCCAACAAGATACATGACCAACTAGTGAAACTAGATAGGGAGGGAGTATTCAAGTATTCATCCTACATCTATCATCTGTTCCTATATTACCAGCCAGACTGTTTCCAATTCCCCATCAAAATATTGGACTCTAAAGGAGAAAAGAGGTCTGTGATTTTTTGGACCTCAGTCTTTCATGAAGTCCACAGCTCTCCCTACTCCTACGGTGAGTTCATTGACATGTTTGTCCATCTAGTCTCTTCTCTCCTTAAGAGAACTCCTCCTCCTACACTGTCTTATGATATGCAGAAAATATTGCAGCTCTCAAAAAACTACAAAATAGGTGACTGGTACTTCTACCAGAATCACACTGTCATCAGGATATATGGCTGTGAGCTGTGCCCCTACAGGCTGCCAAGATATGTGCCAATGAGACTGTTTGCCTTGGAATATTATAGGCAATTTATCAATTCAGATTTGACTCATTTCCATAGCACCAAGAAAAAGGCTCAGTTGAAATTTAGAGACCAACTAGGCCCCTATGTCATGAACAAGAAAGAAGGATGGCAAGAGGCCGATCAGATATTGGCTGAAAAACTCAGATTAAAAAGGAGCTTTTGGTGGGTACCTTATGACCCAAATGGCTTTATCAATGCAAGAAAAATAAAATATAGGCTGTCAGCTTATGAACATTGCAAAATCCCACAGATAGAACAATTTGCCAACCAAGATGAGTGGGTAGAAGGCACACTAGTTGAACAGCTCACTGAGGAAGAGATAATGGAGCAAAATATGAAAGATTTGGAAAAGACTCTTGACTTGGATTCTTTTGGGCAGGTGTCTTTCAAACTGCCACAACAAGTCGAAGAAGGCACATCAACTGCTACAGCTTCACAAGCTGCCCAAGAAAGGACTACACCAGCAGCAGGGACAGCAAAAGGCAAGGAGGTAGTAGATACAGAGCCAGAAACAATGACAGACCAGCCAACTACCTCAAAGGAACAGGGTCAAGGGCAAGCCCCTCCACTACAGACAGGGGCATCATAGATCCCAGCATTATAGACTCCTCTCAATGAGGAAAGAAGCAAGAAACGAGACAGGGAAGAAACCACACCTGCAAGTGGGTCAACAAAGTAGCCAGAGGCCAAAAGGCAAAGAGTAGATCCTCTACCTGAAGAGGAAATTAGTGAAGAAATCATAGAGATTCCAAGGAGGGAGAGGGAAACCAGCCAGCAAACCTCCACCAGCTCTCACAGGCAAGAAACGGAGAGGCAACATGGTATGGAGGTGTCCTCCTCAAAGCAGCAAAGCAAGCAACCATCTGGTATTAAAGGAACATTCATGGAAATTAAAGCTCAAAATGAATTATTGAGAATATAGCTTTATAATCAATTTCTCAAAACAACACCCTCCAAACAGCAAAAACTGATGGCAGCGTATGACATTAAGGAGGAAAAAATGATCTTAAGTCATTTCAAGCCTAAAGTTCAGAAACCACAGATAGCTACGGACTACATAAAGACAAATCTAGAGGTCCTCGCCAAAGATATACACCCAATGGACAAAATTGAGCTGCACAAGAAAACAGGCGAAATGGTCTATGCAACATTGGCAGACAAGGCGATGTTGGCCCACCAATTGAAGGAGTCATTAAGCAATACATCTGCCCAATTAGATTTGGAAAGAATATCTTCCTTGGCTAAAGACAACAGAATAAAGACCCTGGAGGAAATTATTATGGAGCTAGGGCATGATCCTAAGGATGCCAAGGGCATCAAAGCCCTTATAAGGAAAAAGGAAGAAGATATTGCTGCACTTAGAAAGCAATTGAGACTGCCTGCAACCATGCACCCTCAAACTACAGAACTTGCACAAGAAAAGGAAGGTGAGGACATGATGGATTTGCTGATGAGGATGAATCAAAGGATAATTCAAATGGAGCAAGAATTGGAAAAAGCATTGCAAGCCAAGCAGGGAGAGTCGACCTCCCAGCCGCCTGAAACAGCTCCAACAGTCACCACTGCTCCTACTACAGGCACAACAGCAGCCCCTCCTATCATCCCAGCATCAACAACAGGTACATCAACCACAGATGCCTCAGCAGCAGCAGCAATAACAGCACCAGACTCTAGCATGAGCATGGAAGAAATGATGAGAGCAGTAAAAGAGCTAGAAGTCCAAATGGCAGAGTTAAAAGAGGCCAAAGAAAAGTTGGCCAAGCTGGAAGTAAGCTATGACAAGTCCAAGATGACAGTGGCAGAGAAAACCAGAGAAATAAAGGCCTTGGATAACAAGATCAAATCCTTGGAGAAGGACCTTACTCTGCATAAAACTCTTTCTGAAATTAAAACAATTTTGTGGACCAAAATTGGCCAGTCTATCACTGACCAATGGCAATCAATTCAGACAATACATGAGAAAATAGAATTGATAGGGATAGCTCAATTTGAGACTCAAAAATCCAAAGCATTATTGACAAACAAGCCCGAACAGGCCAACCAGCTGATTCAATTTTTGAATACTCATACAAAAGAACAACTAGCAGCTCTAGATATAAGGAACAAAAAGACACCATTTTGATAGTGAAAAAGGTGTTGACCCTGAGGAATTTTGTACAGACTTTAGAAAGAAAGTGCCAAGAAATGCAGACAGAAATAAATGCCTTCAAAGTAAAGTTTGCAATGTTGCAGAGCAAAGGGTTACCTAGCTTATTGACTAGCAATGGGAGACTGTTAACACATGAACAGTATGCTAATAGGGTAAATACCTATGTTTCCAATCAAATTACAGCATCATCAAGCAGCATGGAAGAGACAGTACCTCCCTCTGGACAGAGTCTATATGAAAAATTGGAAAATTTGTTCTATATTGAACATGAAATAAATCATCTTTTTGAAGTCCAACCCAACTTCTACAGATATACTGAAGCTGATGAAACACTAATAAAAATACAAAGACATCAGTTGCCAACAGACCAATGGTGGCAGGAGATGCTGGAGGTTTTACCAAGGTAATTTTGGTTCTTTTTCTTTTTTGATCATCTACATATCAGCAAATTCAAGTGCAAGGGCCACCTCTCAAAGAATGAAAACGGCATAAAAAGGAAATCAGGTTGGGACTGCAGCTCATTAAAGCAAGACCAAGCACCAATGACAAGGTCGAGACAGCAACACAACAAGACAGCAAAAGCAGGAACACAGAGTAAAGACACAGCTACCAGCCGACTCACTCAGTTCAAAAAGTCAAAAACATCTGACAAACTAAACAGCTAGCACACCAATATTTACTGTTGCATTCATTTCTCTCATTTACTTCTTCTATAGAATAGGTGAAGGAATTTATTGCTCAATAACTTATCTACACGATATTTTATATCTCCTTTTCATATAAATCCCTACCCATGAGATGTATTCAGGGTTGGTGATTTTCTCTCTAGACTGCGCTGTAATTCTGAGACTTTTTAATACAAAGGCTGTTGAAGTTCATTGTTGCTGGACCGTCTAAATGTGGATTTGATGATCTGGGACCTGCTACAGAATTCTTGTGTCTTTCTATGGATCAATAAGTTGTTCTAACCTTCGTTTTATGTCTTCTGCGTTTGCAAATTTCATATATGTTTCACAATCTTAGTAACAGATAAAAAGAATAGCCCATAATTTGTTTAAATACACTCTATGCTCAATCTCTGTTGTTAATTATGTTTTCTTCAGAGTTAGCATGAACAGGAATTCTTAGCTACTCCTGTTTTCAGTGATTCTTTCACTTTGAATATTGCCTAGGAATTCTTTACTACTCCTTGATAATATTCATGCACTTTCCCTCTGCCAACATAATGAAGGATTCTTAACTGCCCTTCATCCACTGGCTTACATTCCACCAATTTCCAGATTTTGAAATTGTTCCAAGATCGATTATCTTGCTCTGTAGTATTGCCCTTTATCAAAGAAAACACTCTCAGCAGTTCTTCCTCATTGACTCCATTTGCCCAATGGAATAAATTGTTTAGGCTTGCATCCCACCTCTGTTTAAAATCACCATCCAAAAAAAATAAAACAAAACCCTGTGCATCATAACTAGCCTAAAATACTTCAAAACAAAGCTAAATCACAAAGAGAGAGCCCTCTCTGGTTGCAGATTGGCTAGAATCTGCAGCTAAAAGACTGGTTAGTGGTTACCTCGACCATATTCCCCCCTTAGAGCTTTCCTGGGGAACAACCTGAGTGATAACATGAGCAATGCCTTGCTCGTTTTGTGCTTGTTCTATGCTGGTTATGGGTTGTGAAACCCTCGATATCAATTTCCTCAGTCGACTTCTACTCGGCTTTGCTAGTTTTCATTGTTTCAGTTTTCTGGTCATTCAGCTCTTCTTGTGCATTGTCTTCATAGGTTAATGGTTTTTTATGTTTGCTACAGGTTGCAGCTATGGGGTCCCTCCGCTTCCAATATCCTTTCAATAATTCCTCAAAAGTATGCTCTCCTTCTCTGCCATTTCTCTTTTCTCCATTTCACTCAGGGGTTGACGGCCTCTGCTCCTCTGTGGCAGTGGGTGACTTTATGGTTGCGACCTTAGTTCCGTGGCTCCACTGGTGGCTCGTTCAAGTCTGACTCTGCCTGGTAAGTTTACACAACTCCTCCCTCTATCTCAGTTGTTGTTCATTGTTATAGTCGTGGCTTTCTCTATATCAATGGATAATGGCCTGGTGGGTGGCCTGTGCAGGTGGATGGTGGCCTGCTCGTGGTTCTTGCACCGGTCTCCTACACCTAAAACGGGTAGGGTCGTTCTTTGGTCTCTACCTGTAGTTTGTTCGAGGGTTTTTCTTTTAATTGTCTCTAGGGTTATATGAGTGGTAGTTGTAGTCGGCTTGTTTGTTGTGGGTTTTGGCAATACGGCTGTGGCTCCACCATATGCGTGCGACTCTGTGGCTTATAACTTTTGTATGGACTTAGATGGCCCGGCAATGGCCTTGCAAGGGTTTTGTAACACAGTTGTTTTTGCTTTTGTTTGCTGGTCCTTGACCAAGGCGTTGTAATGTCTCGAACTTTTGATAAATATATATTTATGTTTGTAATTGTTACTGGAAATTCATTTGTTTATTTTGCAATGGAAATTTGGAATATATGTTTAGTTTCAGTACCTGAAACTTGTCTCTATTTCTTTGGCTTGCTCGACTCCTTCGTATCTTAGCTCTGTTGGCACCGTGCTTTGTCCTTTTGCTCTCCTCACCTTTACACTTGTCGTTCGCCTGTATATGTTAGTTTTAATGATGGAAAATGAGAAATGATTTCATAGTACAGAATGGAAATGAATGTGGGATTGTTGGATGAATGGTTTCAAATGTTCGTTTTGTATTCAAAAAAGATTTCTGTATATTCTCTGTGTGATTTCTATGATGGCCAAAAGATTCCATCAGTTGCTTTTTCTTTCTGTTTTGTAGAGAACACTTGGTAGTTGGCAGAACTGCCAGTGGCTACACATGGTTACAAAAAATAGTTCCTAAATAACTGTCTTTTCTTGCTTGTAAATTAAAATAAATTCTAAATAAAACTAAGAGAAAAAAACAATTATGTAGGCAACCATTGTCATTGGCTGAGACAGTCATTCCTAGAAAATAAAAGAAAATAATAAAACTCAAACTGTTTTCAACAAGACATACTCCCACCATGTCCTTCCCTGAGCTGGATGCTCCTGCATCAGGCTCCCAGGGTAGGTGAAAAATCATGGCTCCAGTCCATGAGCTCCTCGATTGAGTAACCTGCACGTTGTATCTGTCCGGCATCAAGCCACGAACTGTCCTCAATAGGGCAGTTCTTCCACTTGACAAGGCACCGTAGGTACTCCTTCCTCAGAGTCCGCCTAGACACTTGTGCGTTAAGAATTTCTTCAATTTCGAGTGGCTGAGCCGTAGGCATTTGTCTTATCCACGAATTACTTCCTTCTTGGGTGTTTCGCTTCGGCTGTACCGAACTATCCTCTTCCAAATTGGCAGTGTAAAGGAATAAATTTTCCACATTAAAAATGGGCAATATTCCTATACTAGGAAGTAATTGCAGTTCATACGCATTGGCAGAAAATTTGCGCAGAATTTTACAGGGTCCAATTTTTTTGAATTTCAGCTTATTGTATGCGTCCTTGGAAATCTTTCCCTACGCAGATGCGCTAGAACCTGATCTCTGGAATTAAATTGCACCTCACGTCGTTTCAGATCTACTTTCTGCTTGTACTTTTGATTGTTGTCCTGTAATTTCATTTTCACCTACTCGTGTAGGTTATTAATTGCCCTTGCAAAGTTTTCCCTGCCAGCGCTTCTTTTCTCTAGTTGTCCCAAATCTCGTAGTTCATGCACTCCTCAGGGATGCATTCCGTACACAATCTAAAATTTGCGCAGAATTTTACAGGGTCCAATTTTTTTGAATTTCAGCTTATTGTATGCGCCCTTGGAAATCTTTCCCTGCGCAGATGCGCTAGAACCTTATCTCTGGAATTAAATTGCACCTCACGTCGTTTCAGATCTACTTTCTGCTTGTACTTTTGATTGTTGTCCTGTAATTTCATTTTCACCTACTCGTGTAGGTTATTAATTGCCCTTGCAAAGTCTTCCCCGTCAGCACTTCTTTTCTCTAGTTGTCCCAAATCCCGCAGTTCATGCACTCCTCAGGGATGCATTCCGTAGATAAATGATTATTTATTAATATCAAGACCCTTAAGGTAGGGCAACACCATACATTCACTCCTTAAGGAAGGAGAACACTCCACAAGCCATATGCCTGTTCATACAAGAATACTTCTCTTCATCTTCATATGCTCCATGTGGAGTCTCTAGCCTTTATATAGGCCTCATACATACAATACCATGTATCATTACCATGGTTCCCTCATACCATCGACTAATACCATGGGCCCATTACATTATTATTAACTACTTGTAGTCCCTTACATGACATGGGTTAACCACCTTATTTATTACTATGGCCCATCCCATTATTACATTATTACCTTGGGTACCACCCTTGGTACCCCATATTATCCCCCCTAGGTATATAACATTCCACCCCCCTAAGCATGTTTCGTCCCTGAAACATGGGAAGAACACAAATAATAAGATCTACTCAAAAGAGTAGTCCACTGGTACCATGCACGTGCATCTAGCCATCCAAGAGAAAGGTGAACCCTCGATCTCGCTGGTGCCTCGCTCGCTTGAGATGGAAGTTGACTGTGGTAGCTCTTTTGCGTGGATGTGTAGTAGGTTGATCTTCGCTCCTCTTGATATGTCGTGCGGGGGTTGTTGTCCATGTGGCTAATTGGTTGCCATCTTCTCTCCTCCCTATCCTTCATGTGACTACTTGTTTTCCATCTTGATGGTTGTCTTGCGGGGTGATGTGGGTGATGATATGTTGAAGTTTTAACCCACGATGGCTTATTCTTTACTTCACCCTGTTGTGGTGCCTGTTGTGGTGTCTTCTTTTTCAATATGACTTCAACCACTTAACCCTCATCAGACGTGTCAGCACCTGTTACCTTTTCTGCTTCCGCCTCTGTTTGTGTTTGATTGTCGATCATCACTGGCTCATCCTCATATGTGTGTCATTCCCTGGAACATCTTCTGCTTCGGCCCCCTTGGACTCTACCTGTTTATTAATGGAAATATCCTGTAATGTAATTTTCTTCTTTTTATACCATAGCTTCAGGAATTTCTTCTGCACATTAATATTGATAGTACCCACGGATTCCATCCAAGGATATCCCAAAACAACATCCATATTATCCATCTCTGAAGCATAAAAATCACCCTGCAACACATATTTATCCATAGAAATCTTCAAATCCTTGTACACTTGAACATCCTCATGATCCACCTATGTATGTTCAATTTGTTTTGCTGGGACTTGCAATTTTTTTGCCAATTTAACACTGATAAAATTATGTTTACCACTGGGATTGATAGAAACAATGATCTTCTCTTTCTGAATCAATCCATGAATCTGCAATAAGGATATACCAGTAGGAAGTAACCCTTTAGGTTCCATAGTTTCCTTCTTTTCTATAGAAATAAAATCTTTGCTAGGCAATGTGACCTGACAAGCTAACTGGCAAGCCTTCGGCCACGTGGAAGGGTGGTGAAGTAGAACTTGAGCTTTGATGGCTTCTTTAAGACCGAAGATAAAACAGTCCTTGAAAAATGTATCTGTGAGACCCTTAGTGCGTAAGGCTAAGGCTTCAAAAGCGGTAATATATTCCTCCACTGTACCAGTCTGTTGGAGCTTAGTGAGACGACCCAAAAAAGAGTCTTCCTGTTCAAAGCGATCTAGGCCCGCCATCACAAAAATATTGGCGAAAAATTGAAATGGTTACAGATCCGTCAATATTGCTCAGAATCCCTATTATAACCTATTTTTAGAAATGGAACAATCATTCTGCATCTGCCCATGTGATAGAAATCCTGATTCAGACACTGGAATTTCATATCTGCGCTGCTACTCTCCCGGCGTCACCCAAAATTTCTGCAGAAAGAGCTGATTTTAAATCAGCGATATCTCCCTCATCCGGACTCCGATTCGACTGATTTGTTTTTTGAAATCATGTGTTTTTTCACAAAGATTCCAGATCTGCAATTAGATTTTGCAGATCTGGTGCCAAGGGTTCTAGATCTGCGCCGCAAATTCGCTGCCCTGAAAATTGTCTGCAACCCCACTGATTTTTTAAATCAGCGATATCTCCTTCATCCGGACTCCGATTCAACTGATTATTTTTTTGAATTTGGGTATTTTTTCACAAGGAATACAGATCTGAAATTAGATTCTGCAGATATGGCACCAAAACGTACAGATCTAATCTGCAAATTCGCCACCCAAAAAATCCCTGCAAAAAAAAAAAAAAAAATCTCCACGGTTTGCCCAAGAAAGTGCTCTGATACCAATTGTTGTAAATCTGATCCAAAGATATTATGATAATAGACTAAACCCAAGAAATAACAAGATCAAATATAGATAAATGATTATTTATTAATATCAAGACCCTTAAGGTAGGGCAACACCATACATTCACTCCTTAAGGAAGGAGAACACTCCACAAGCCATATGCCTGTTCATACAAGAATACTTCTCTTCATCTTCATATCCTCCATGTGGAGTCTCTAGCCTTTATATAGGCCTCATACATACAATACCATGTATCATTACCATGGTTCCCTCATACCATCGACTAATACCATGGGCCCATTACATTATTATTAACTACTTGTGGTCCCTTACATGACATGGGTTAACCACCTTATTTATTACTATGGCCCATCCCATTATTACATTATTACCTTGGGTACCACCCTTGGTACCCCATATTATCTCCCCTAGGTATATAACATTCTTCCACAGGGTGCGCCAAAAATGTCCTATGAATTTCACATCCCTGTCAGAGACAAAGGACTTAGGTAAGCCATGAAACCTGACAATCTCCTTGAAAAACAAGTGTGCTATGTGAGTGCATCACTGGTTTTCCTGCAAGGAATGAAATGTGCCATTTTTTAGAACCGGTCCACCACCACCATCACAGAGTGATGACCATGTTTTATTCTTAGCAAACCCAAGACAAAGTCCAAGCTGACTGAGTCCCACGATCTACCTAGAATAAGTAGTGATGTGTAGAGTCTCGTACTTTGACTGTGTCCTTTTGCCAACTGATACACTTTACACCTGGTTACAAATCGCTGCACATCCCTTCACATCCTTGGCCAATAATAAAGTGACTGAGCTGATCTAAGGTCTTATCAATGCCGAAATGCTCGATAAGACCGCCACTGTGTTTCTCCCAGATGATGTTCTCCCTCATCGAACAATCGGGAATACACAACTGTCCTCCCTTAAACAGCAGCTTCTCCTATAGGTTATAGTCCAACCATGGGCTATTATTCCTCATCAGAGGGTTTTGGCAAGCTTCATAAGCCTCCTTAAAATCTGCATCCGTTTGATATAAGTCTTTCAGGTGTTCAAAACCCAGCGCTTGTATCATGCTCTCCTGCAAGAGCAAAACCCTCCTGCTCAATGCATCTGCTACCTTGTTGGCCTGTCCACTAATATGTTTCAACACAAATGTGTAACTCTGCAAGTATTCAACCCATTTTGCATGCTTGTGGTTCAGTTTATGCTGCTGCATAACATACTGCAATGCAGAATTATTAGAAAACAAAACAAACTCATTACCCAGCAAATAGTGCCTCCAATGCTTTAATGCTTGGACGACAGCATAGAACTCCTTGTCATAAGACAAGTACTTCTGCCTGCTTTCATTCAACTTTTCACTGAAATAAGCAACAGGTTTGTCTTCCTAACTGAGTATGGCCCCAATGGTTGTACCGCTGGCATCACAACGAACTTGAAAAAGTTTGTTGAAGTCAGGTAGCCTCAAAATTGGCATCTCAGTGATCTTCTTTTTCAAAATCTGGAAGCTCCTTTCTGCAGCGTCAGTCCACTTAAATGGTTGACTTACTTTATTGATTGTATCCAACATTGGTGCATAGATTCCACTAAAATCCCTTGTAAACTTACGATAAAAACTTTCCAACCCATGAAAACTTCGAACTTCGAACAGACTCTTAGGGGATGGCCAGCTAAGTATTGCTGCAACTTTTTCTGGGTCCATTTTCAGCTCATTCTCTACAATCACAAAACCCAAATAGACCAACTCCTTCTGAAAGAAAGTGCATTTCTTCAGATTTATCAGCAACTTGTTTTGCTGCAACTTTTCCAGAACATATTGAACATGTCGAGAATGTTCCTCCCTGGTTTTGTTGAAAATCAGTATATCGTCAAGATACACAATGACAAATTTCCCAATGAACTCCTTCAGCATTTCATTCATCAGGTGCATAAAATTACTAGGCGCGTTACTTAACCCAAATGGCATCACTAGCCATTCATGCAGCCCTTCGTTAGTCTTGAAAGTTGTTTTCCATTCATCCCCTTCCCGGATTCTAATCTGGTGATATCCACTCTTCAGATCTATCTTCGAAAAATATGTTGCCCCGCTCAAACAGTCCATCATATCGTCCATTCGTGGCAATGAAAACCTGTACCTAATCGTGATCTTGTTTACTGCTCGCGAATCCATGCACATCCACCATTCGCCTCCTTTCTTGGGAGCAAGAACTGTCGGAACTGCACAAGGGCTCAAGCTCTCTCGAATCAATCCCTTATCCAGCAATTCCTGTACCTGTTTTCTAATCTCCTCGTTGTCTTTGGGGCTCATCTAGTAAGCAGCTTTATTCGGTAAACTAGCTCCAAGAATGAAATCTATGTGATGACTGATACTCTGCTTTGGTGGCAATTTATCTGGTAAATCGTCCACCACAATGTCACTAAATTCCTACAACATTTCCTGGATTTCTGTGGGTAAATCAGAAATTTCAATGTGTAACAGCATTGTTCTTGGTCTCCTTACGATAGCATATTTCACCTTGTCATCTTCAATCTGTTTTAAAAATTGTTTTCCACCCATGAATAGTACCTTTGTTCCACTAGTCTCTGTTGATTCCTCCTCCTTGATGGGCACTAGTGTATGCTTAATCCCATCCTTAACAAACTTGTAACAGTTTGTCTTCCCATCATGAACAACTTTCCAGTCAAAAATAACTTTGTCCCTATATTTTCCAATATGGAATTCCACCTCACACTGCTCATCAACTAGCAGTGGATGACCCTTTTATAACCACGACACCTTATAGGGAGTTGGATGCTTCAGTTGTTTTAAACCCAATTTCTCCACCATCTCTGTTGCTACCAGATTATCAGTGCTTCCAGTGTCTATAATCAGTTTGCAGCATTTGCCATGTGACTTGCACACAGTCCGAAATAATGCCTTTCTTTGGATTTGTTCAGCTGTTTCTTTTGCTGGTTTTAGCAAGACCTTATTCAAGACTAAGGCCTCTCCTGTCTCTAGTGCATTTTCTACCTCCTGAGGCGGTGCCTCTGCTTCTTCTGTTTAAGCAACATATGCTCCTCTTTGACCAGCATGTTCTCCTTCAAGACACTCAAAGGATCTGTGCCCCCACTTGTGGCACTTGTAGCACTGGTAGGCAGCTCCTCTTCCTCTGCCATTTCCCCTGCCTCTCTGGTATGGCCTTCCTCCTCTAGTGCTACCCTCCTTTTCTGTTATCCCTGAAGTTTTAGAACTACTGCCCTCTTCACTGTTATTGGCAGTCCTTCCTCTGCCAAAGGATTGTCCTTTTCCTCTGCCTGTTCCTCGTCCCCTCCTAGCATTATGCTTTCTTGTGATCTTTTCTTCCGCCTTTAAGGCACTTTGGTATGCTTCTTCTATGTTTTTTGGAGAAAGAATACTTATTTCGTCCAATATTTCCAGCCTTAGGCCATTCACAAACCTTGTTGTTTTCTTTGGGGTGTCTTCAGTATATCCAGCTCTCAAGTTCACCCGATAGAATTCTTCAATATATTCTTTCACCGTCATTCCTCTCTGCTTCAAATTCTGTACCTGTCGATGTAGAGCAATCTGGTAGTCTTTGGGCAGAAACCTGCCCTTCATCTTGGCGACCATTCTGGTCCACTTTTTAATCAGCAACTTATTCAATCTTCTCCTCTCTGCTTGGACACTGTCCCACCATAAGGTTGCATGTCCTTTCAACTTAGTAGCAGCGAATTTAACTCTCTTGTCTTCGCTAATCTTCTCACATTCAAAATACTTGTCCAACTCACTAATCTAGTCCAATAGCACTTCTGTGGACAAACTGCGATCATAATTCAGAATCTTCGATTTTGGCTTACTTCTAGCCAACAAAACTGACCTTAACAATTTGATCTCAGGGCCTTCTTCATCTGATCCATCTGTTGTAACTACAACCTCCTCCTCACTGTCATCTCCTACTTCCGGATCCCTTCTTCTTCCTGCTTCTACTGCCGCCAGACGGGCATTCAGGATCCTAATCTCTTCTCTCAACCCCTCATCTACTACTCTCTGAATAGCTCTGCCACAACCTCTTCTTCCAGCTTCCATTTTATCAATCAACTGAACCTGCTCTGATACCAAAATTGATGGGACCAACCCCTACGACCTTTGGCTAAGTGTTAATTATATGGTTAATGATATATGCATTGATTTATTTGTTTTATTGTTCGGCAGTTGGTTAACTTTAATGCAACATACTGTGGGTGTGTGGAGATGAGGACATGTGTCCAATCCTCGGGCTCTGCTCCTTCTCGCTCCTTCTAACCCTCGAAACACTAGTCCTTCACTTCATTTGGCATTTCTTGTGTTATTGTGCCGCTATGCTGCTGGTGAGGGTTTGGGGTTTGTTGTGCGAGGGTTTACTCTATAATTTCTCTGCGTTCTCGTTCTTGTTGAGCTTGGTTTGCTGTAAGATATGGGTCTCCGCTTGTGAGCGATGCCTCGCTCGTTCTGTGCTCGTTCTATGCTGGTTACGGGTTGTGAAACCCTCGGTATCGGTTTCCTCTATCGACTTCTACTCGGCTCTGCTAGTTTTCACTGTTTCAATTTTCTGGTCATTCGGCTCTTCTTATGCACTGTCTTCATAGGTTAATGGTTTTGTGTGTTTGCTACAGGTTGCAGCTATGGGGTCGCTCTGCTTCCGATCTCCTTTCAACAATTCCCCGAAGGTATGCTCTCCTTCTCTGCCATTTCTCTTTACTCCATTTCACTCAGGCGCTGACGCCTCTGCTCCTCTGTGGCAGTGGGTGACTTTATGGTTGCGACCTTGGTTCTGTGGCTCCACTAGTGGCTCGTTCAAGTCCGACTCTGCTTGGTAAGTTTACACAGCTCCTCCCTCTATCTCAGTCATTGTTCATTGTGATAGTCATGGCTTTCTCTGGATCAATAGCTAATGGCCTAGTGGGTGGCCTGTGTAGGTGGATGGTGGCCTATGCAGGTGGATGGTGACCTGCTCGTGGTTCTTGCACCGGTCTCCTACCCCTGAAACGGGTAGGGTTGTTTTTTGGTCTCTGCCTATAGTTTGTTCGAGGGTTTTTCTTTTAATTGTCGCTAGGGTTATATGAGTGGTAGTTGTATTCGGCTTGTTTGTTGTGGATTTTGTCAATACGGCTGTGGCTCCACCGTATGTGTGTGACTCTGTGGCTTATAACTTTTGTATGGACTAAGATGGCTCGGCAATGGCTTTGCAAGGGTTTTGTAACACAATTGTCTTTGCTTATGTTTGTTGGTCCTTGACCAAGGCGTTGTAATGTCTCGAACTTTTGATAAATATATATTTATGTTTGTAGTTGTTACTAGAAATTCGTTTGTTTATTTGGAATGGATATTTGGAATATATGTTCAATTTCAGTACCTAAAACTTGTCTCTGTTCCTTTGGCTTGCTCGACTCCTTCGTATCTTAGCTCTGTTGGCACTGTGCTTTGTCCATTTGCTCTCCTCGCCTTTACACTTGTTGTTCGCCTATATATGTTAGCTTTAATGATGGAAAATGAGAAATAATTTCACAGTACAGAATGGAAATGAATGTAGGACTGTAGCATGAATGGTTTCAGATGTTCCTTTTGTATTCAGAAAAGATTTCTATATATTCTCTGTGTGATTTCTATGATGGCCAAAAGATTCCATCAATTGTTTTTTCTTTCTGTTTTGTAGAGAACACTTGGTAGTTGGTAGAACTGTCAGTGGTTACATAATATGGTTACAAAAAATAGTTCCTGAATAACCGTCTTTTCTTGCTTGTAAATTAAAATAAATTCTAAATAAAACTAAGGGAAAAAAAAATTACATAGGCAACCATTGTCATTGGCTGAGACAGCGATTCGTAGAAAATAAAAGAAAATAATAAAACTCAAACTGTTTTCAACAAGACAAACTCCCACCATGTCCTTCCCTGAGCCGGATGCTCCTGCATCACAACAACATGATAATATGGATGTACTTTGAATTTTTGAAGTAATATGAATCAATTAGATGGCATCCTTGATTCCTATATTTGGAATGGGCCTAACACTATGCAATATCCAGTAATATTAAATGAATGTGAAAACATTGGAAATCTCCCTAGTTCTTGCAAATATCCATGATCCTTACAATATCCAAAACATTGGTTATTATTATGATCTGTGAAGAGTTTATACACTCTTCACACCTTCACAAAATTCTATGGAATTCCTACACATCTATTTTACATGTTGCCCAAACCTACACAATGTAATTGATGTGGAGAAACTACACTAGCACTAACACTTTTGTCCAAGTATACATAGGGGTTGGTATTAAAGATTTTTGGATATCAATGGACACAACCCAGTTCAATGATAGTGGGAATGATGCACAAGTGATATGGAACCTCAACTCCACAAACCAAAGGTGATGAAAAACAATCCTAGAAAACAAATTTCAAACATGAACTCATTGACATTAAACACCTTGTATTCACTATGATTCCAAACTTTAACTAGTCCCAAGTTTATATAATGAGATTCTTTAGGAAATTAGTGAATGATATGTTCAGACAAAGGAAAAGTAAACCAATTTGAATTTTTTGAACAAGGGCTAGGAATACTTAAATTTTAAACCTAAACATTAGGGGATAAAAAAATTCCACACCCAAATATAGAGGCCAACACTATTGTGCCAAAATTTAACTATCTTCTCAAGTTCACTGCAACTCTTCTAAGTATTTGAGCCAAAAGAAAGAATAGTCAACGAAGTGCTCACCAAGAAGCATAAATAACTACAACAGTACATTTTAAGGAAGGAGGTACCAGGCTATTCCCAACACATTCTCTCCTAACTCAACCTTTCTTTAGTTATAAGCAAGCCAAAACATAACTCAAAGGCTTACAAACCACTCACAACCAAAAAGAATGCTCCCCAAATTGATAAACGCACTAGTAGGGCAATCAAATTTCCCCTTCTCCAACCCTCAACGTAGCCATTATCCATAAGTCGTGTACTAACAACTAGGGATTCAAAAACCACAAACATGGTAATTGTTTACATGCTACAAAAGAAATGGCATGTCCTCCTCTAACCCTTCATGATCCCAATACAAACCAATGTGAGGATTTGCATCGGCAAGTTAATGAATGTGTTTCACCAATATGCTAAAATACTTGGCAAATGGGAATGCTTACATGCTCCTTGTTGTTAACCAAGGTGTCAATGTCTAGCTTAGTGCCTAATGTTGTCCACCTAACTACTTCATTAAGGTCCTCGTGACTGTGGTAGTAAGGAAACCTTAGAAAATGACCCAATGACTTGTTTGATTCAAGCAAAATAATCTTTAGTGTGCTTCCCTCTAGAAGGAATTTACCTAACATTGTTTTTTACCAAATATCAAATATCATAGGATGAATATAACTTACGTGCTTGGTCCTCTAGCTAGGATAAGTCGACATAAAAAAAGTATATGCATATGTAAAATAATTCTATCATTATGTTTTTATCGATGAAAAGAGGGAAGCACCAACAAAAATATCATTAATTATTATTATTTTTATGTATGAAATCTAAAAGTATATATAGATTATTTAAAAATATTTTTTCCATAAATTATGACCAAACAAATAATTATATTTTAAACCGAAAATTTCTTTAAAAGATTATTATAAACAGCGTTTAAATATTTTTTGGTTGTAGAATGAATTGAATTAAAGTTAATGAAAGAGTGGAAAACAATGTTTTGCAATGTTATTAAACTGCATGCATCATAAATCAGTCAATAACATATAACTTGAATGAAAAAATATATTTATATATAGATCGGTTAAGATGACCATTTTTATGGTTTTTTTTTAAATGAATATATAAATAAAAGATAGCCGAAAAGATTTAAAATATTGAAATATTATCTTAAAAAGAGTTAACTATAATACTATTTTTTTAAATTGAAAACTACTAAATATGACTCCTCAAAACACTCATCAAGTTGATCAAGTTGGTAACTACATTTATGAGGTTATGATGAAAGAGAGATCATGTGGAGATGAAATGTCACATGCCAAGATAAATGTCTACTTAACACATCAATCCATCTTAACTTTGTATCTATCAAGTGTCAATAGGAATCAAACCTTAGGGTGCAAACCTCAAGGCACAAACCTTTTTGAGAGTGCAAAATTTGAAGAGATTTGTGCACCTGAATAGTCAAAGTTTTTTCTTTTAAAATGAAATTTTCAGTTTTATCTTCAAACAACCAAAAAATGATTTTTTTGTTCAGCCTACTTTGGGAAGTAACATGAATATTATTATATACATTGACATTGAAATATTGTATAGAATTTGGACACTAAATTATTTTATTTCTGACAACATTGTACACATTACAATGTTTTTCTATTAATACATAGAGAGAGCTATTCCATGAACATATGCTTCCAACTTCCCAATATGAGAGAGATATATCACCTCTATATTAAGTATTGAAGAAATTATGTATCTATCTATATGTAAACCTTTACAATTTTATGTTACTTAATATAAACATTGAAATATTTTATTTATGACTTCACACATTTTTATTATTAATATTTTTCTTTAAAATACCAGGTACATAGAACGAGCTACACATCTTCATTGAGTGTATTATCTATACCATTTTAGATTTAATCGTGTCAACTCCAATACCAAAGAATTACACATCTTCCTCGTACTAAAAAGTGAAAATATATTATAGAAAAAATTAAGAAATTTTTCACTATCAACTAGTCTCTCTTTATATAAAAGGTAGACATTAAAATATTTTATTTATTAATAGTTATAGTTGATATTGAAATATTTTTAAATTCCCTTTTAATTGGTTGATATAATTATCAATTTATTATTTTATAGATACTGATTTATTATTTTTAAATGTAAAGTTATGAATGAGCTTGTCCAATAAAGTTGTAACACAATTATATGAGCAGGACATGGCGAGAACCAAACTGAGGTTGTGTATTTTATTAAATAAAAGAGGAATTTATCAAATATTTGTTTGTGAATTATCATGATTCTTAAAAGAGGTCTGGAAAGAGGCTTGGAAATTAACGTATTTTGTGCAATAAAAAGGATAAGTTTATAAGTTTATAGGACAATTGTTTTTGTGCAATAAAAAGGATAAGTTTATAGGACAATTGTTTTTGCATTATCATCATTTTTGAAGGAGATGGGAACAAGCTTAGAAATTAATGGGTTGGAAACACAAATATAAAGGGTGTACATTGAATAAGGATAGATGGTGAAAACATAATTCAGTATGAGACGACAAAGCTTTTCTGTACAAAGTTGTGGGCAATCTTGTCGGCTAGAAATGAAATAAAAAAACCAAAACAAATAAAAAATCATTCAAATCAAGTCTACTGCCATATCAAAATTTTGGCTAGAAATGAAAAAAAAAATCAAAAACAAAGAAATCATTTCAAATCGAGTCTACTGCCATATCAAAAATGTTGAAGAATCTGACAAACTAGGAAGGAAAAGAATCAAATAAATCCATAGAATCCAAATATTAATAAAACAAATGCTTGGCTTGCTTAGGCTTATTTCCGCAGGGCATGTCATTTGGTCTTTTATTTCTGCAAGGCATGTCAATGTAATCCAACTGTGGATCAAGAGGCTTACAATTGAAAGGACAAACATGTAATTAGTTTTAAAGTAGCAGTAGGAGAGCGTCCAAACAATAGAGCTGAAATATATGCTCGGTTGGTGATGAAAATTCATGTAAAGACAATTAAATAGCGAGAAAATTAGATCAAGAAATATCTCATTCTTTCCATGTTTAAAATTTATTTACAAAAGTTTGACAACTAAATAGCGAGAAAATTAGATCAGGGAATATATTATTCTATCCATGTTTAAAGGTTATTTACAATTCGTCAAATAAAGGGAAACAAACTTGAATTGATTTACATCGATTAATTGAAAAAGGTCTTGATGAAACATGAATGCAGTAGATAAGCAAATTCATTGGGTTTTGCATACGTTGAAGCACAGCATTTATGTTTTCTTTTAGAGCGCAAGGATGGCATATGCATATTTGATTCTTTTTATGCGTGCGTGTGTTCTTGAAGCACTTTACCTAAATCTCAACACTTTTATATGCTTTCAAATATAAACACAAAATTTGATCAGTATTTCCATAGTAATGTCAACTATCATTTTAACCCATAATAATTCCAACTATCATTTTAACCCAGAGAAAGTACTTAGTGACCTTAATTTCGGGGGAATAAAAATATTTGACATGTGATACAGTAATTACAACCTCGCTTTCAAACATAATAACCCAACAAAGTTCAAATGGCTTATGGTTATAGTCTGATTTTATTGTTTTGTAAGATATGAGATTCAAATGAAGTTGAAGAAGAGAGAATCTGAAGACTCAAATTGTGGACGGAACAAGGCGGGGAACTCCAAGTTTCAAATTCAAAGTTTCAAAGAATCCACAAAGGTAAGATCAGTGTCGAGAAAACATAAATATCTAATTTTTCCGTATAAGTGCAAATCTTTTTCAAGCTGAGTTTTAGGTAGGCGTAGGTGCACTATGGTGAACGCTTTATTGGATTCATGTAGAGGATGATGAGTGAAGAAAGTATGCACATGAAGTACAAATGTAGATAAGTGTACACATGAGGCGGAAAATCATGGCACACATGAAAGAAATTGAAAGGTCAAACATTAGAAGACGAGGGTGAGACACATGGGATGATTAAGAAAGTGTTCGGATGAAGTACTAATGTAGAGAAGTGTACAAATGAGAAAGGAAAATCACGGCACACATAAAAGAAATTGAGAGATCAAACATTAAAAGATGAGGGTCGGACATATGGCATTAATGCGCTATAAGCTTTGGAGATGATGTCACCGCTATTTGTAGTGCACTAATGTACTACCAGCTTTGTAGATGCCAGCTATTTGTAAAGGCCAAACACACGATCAAATTCCTATGAGAATGTTATACACGCATGTTAATACAAAAGTGTAGACTTCAATCACATACCTTCCAAACCAGATATTAGAAGAAAAACTATAGTCAATGAAATCAGACCCAAAAGATTGAAATCTTCTCCATTACTAGATCAATTTGCTACAGAGAGTAAAGAAACACCTAAACTTGACAACAAACGAAGAAACTGAATGTTTGAGGCAATATTGTGACTCATCTCCATCCGAAACTAAAGAAACAACTCATGCTGAGGGGCATAGCTATACCTAATGTAACTAATCAATGAACTAGCGCTAAGAGGCATATCTATACGTGATCTCGTCTGCACCCAAGCTCAATGTAAATTTATCAACAATCGGGCAACCGAGCAAAGAGATTACCACAACGAAATCTCCCACTGTAAGTCTTAGAACCTCACGCAAAAGAAACCTTTGACTAAGCCTATTTGGGTGGGATTTTATATTATCCATTCTATAGAGGAAAAATAACTTATTTCATGGTTTAGATACCAAATTTTACCACGTTAGGTAAATTCCAACACTTCTCTGACCTAGAACATTTGTTATTCTAATCGCTATCAAACTGTCTGGTTTAACCACGTTAGGTCAATTCCAATACTCCTCTGCCCTAGAACATTTGTTACTCTAATGGCTAGCAAATTGTCTGATACCCATTTTGATTAACCATATTTAAGATTGGTGAATGTTTCCTTCATTTGTTCTTCTGCATTTGTGGACGTTCAAGACTAATGGTTTCAGAAGCTGAACATCCATAAATGCAGCCCTTTCGATATTCCACGAACTGGCTTGGCAGTTATTTTTTTCATTGACAGGGTTGCAAACCTAATGCCCAAAATATTGGAAACTTTCCTGAGCACAAATCACATCTATAAGGCTATAAGCTAGATATACCACCCTCGATATCTTGTCATATTGTGACTGTTAATCCTGTAAATGACATCATGCACCATACAATCTGTAAATGACACAAACACACAATTGACATAACAGTAGTATTTGCTGAAAAATCTAATTATCTTTGTCGTGCAGAGAGCATAGGAATTGTGCAGACAGCAGAAGAAAATCAAACATATTTACTATTTAGCCTAGTAGAAATACTTATATTTGCAACGAAAAACAAAAATAGAATATGTTAGTCAAAACCCAGTTTTGTGTAAAACAAGTATAGTGCTTCTGAAGGATTTGGAAAAAATCACATCAAACTTCTAGTCATTGATACCATGCATGCTCTGTCCGTGTCAAACTTCTAGCAATTGACACAAAGCAGGCTCTGCACATATCAACCTTCAAGGCATTATCAAGCATGCTCTGTCCATATCAAACTTTTAGCCATTGATAACAAGCACTCTCTGCCCATATCAAACTTCTAGCCATTTAGATCTTGCATCCTATCCATGCTTAACAACTGTGATATAGTTGAGGGGTGCCCAAACTTCGCAGCAAAAACAATAATTCAATCATTAAAAGACAAACGTTTATTGTGTAAATTTCTAGAAACTGCTTAACAAAATATAATCAGGGTTGGTCAAACTAACTAGCCAAATAACTATATACAGTTAAACGACCAAAATAGTTGTGTAAGTTTCTAACAACTGCCTGAGCAATAGTAGTTATTCTTCATACAATCTCCATTGCCTCATGGTAGACTGACTTCAAGAATTATTCTGTGTGATTATAGATGGCCCTGTCTGCCTCCTTGAGTGCCTCACTGGTGATCGGCTGTTTGAACAAATTCATAAACAAAATTGAGCCAATGGAAGCGTAATAAGATAAACCTTATAAAAATACATGTATATCACACACACCTTCGGTCCCGTTCATGAACAGGGCTTGAAACTCTTCCATTATCTGGACTGTTCCTCTTTGGGCGATGAGCATAAACAGGACTTGCAGATCTGCCATGATCAGTACTGTGCCGTGAGTGCCTCACTGGTGATCTACTGTTTGAACAAATTCATATACAAAGTTAAACCAATGGAAGAATAATTGGATAAAGCTTATAAAAATAAATGTATATCGCACACACCTGCGGTCCCGTTCATGAACAGGGCTTGAAACTCTTCCATTTTCTGGACTGTTTCTCTTTGGGCGGCGAACATAAACAGGACTTGCAGACCTGCCATGATCAGAACTGCGCCTCTCTTGACGCCTTGCATGAACAATTACATAAACAAAGTTAAACCATTGGAAGAGTAACTGGATAAACCTAACAAAAATATATATGTATATCACACACACCTGTGGTCCCGTTCATGAACAGGACTTGCAACTCTTCCATTATCTGGACTGTTCTTCTTTGGGCGGCTAGCATAAACAGGACTTGCAGACCTGCCATGATCAGAACTGCGCCTTTCTGGATGCCTTGCATAAGGACTTGGAGCCCTACCATAATCTGGACTGCGCCTCTCTCGACGCCTGGCATAAATAGGGCTGGGAGCCCTGCCATAGTCAGGACTGCCCCTCACTGCACGCCTGTCATGAATTGGACTTTCTGATCGATCACGATCATGATCCTCTGAAGCTCTGCCATACCGACCTCTTCGAATAGGGCTCAAATGTCCATCTCTTCTATCACCATCCTCGCGTTGAGCATATGCTACTCTTATAACCCTATCTAAAATTTTGCTGAATATGTCCAATCACAAAATGAGTATAAGGATTAGCAGAATAAAAGACAAAACTCGGACTTCTTAACTCTTATAATGTAGCAAAGCAATCAAAAATACACGGGATAAATTCAGATTTCTATTTCAGACAATAGGTCGAAAGCAATTAACCAACCTCACAGATTCAAGTATAAATCTTACTTACTACGCACATGATCTGGAACTAAAATCTGCAATTGTGTCTAGAAAAAAATAAATTGCAGATGAGTATTTTGAAAATAAAACAACTTTAACTTACCTCATATTTGTGGAGTCCAGAGCCTTTGTTGCTTCATCTTGTGATTCATACTGAACAAATGCAAAATTCCTTCTAATTCTCACATTTAGCACTTTTCCATAAGGCTCAAAATGCCTTTCAAGGTCCCTAGCTTTGGTGTTGTATGAGTCAAAGTTAATCACAAATAATGTCTTCGTTGGCTTCAAACCTGTAACAGACCTTCTTCCATCCTCAGATCGGCGGAAACCTCGATCAGCAGGCTGTAGGAATTTTCAAAGAGAAAGAAAAATTCTTGTATTGGCATAGTGGTAATAGCAATTGCCTCAATTCTTGTATCTGAAAAGATAACCTATTTACCCTTCATGGATATGTAAGCCTACAAAGCAAGCAAACATAACCCAATACATTTACTTAAAAGCAAAAAGAAAAACCTTCTTCCACTCCACGCTTAGCCGACGCCGTTGCCTGCCAAATTTTGAATCATCGAGCCCTCGTATTGCATCCTCGGCATCTTGCTCATCTTCCATGTAGATGAAAGCATATCCTATAGAAACAAAAGAGATTCAATAAAGAAAAAATAAAAAATCGAATTGCAACCACATCTGCAGCAAACTCGGGTACAACTAATCGCATATGCAGAGTGACAAAGAACAAAAATACAGCACCTCTTACTCATTGCTGTAAAGACTTGCATTACGGGACATCGAGCACAAACCTTGCATCATTGCATGTTGTACTAAATGGTCTCAGGTAAGCCTAATCCATAAGTGGCTGTAGGGTCATCGAACAATAGGCACGTTCACCAGTTATGCTCCATTCTGATTGCAGTGATGTGTCATGAATTTTATCTCGTGACATGCTTGAGCCTGACTGAAGACTTAACATGGCATGGGGTGTATGAAAAGTAATGGAGTCGTGAGAAAAAATGCAAGATGTCATTTGTATATCGACTTTGCTGAACAAGACTAGAATCCGATCCTCTGGAAAGACAAAGATTGATTGCATTACGAAAAAATATGGGCAGAATCTCCAGGAAGAGCTTGGATGCTCTACAATATTCCTGCGCCAAAGAAACTTTTGAGTACAGGGGCCTACATTTCAAATATGCTGTTTTAAACTTACCTTGCAGCCTTGGATATGAACCATAAAGGCCACGCATTACGAGCTACAATGAAGACTGAACCGTGCATAAAACATGATTAGGGAAGTAAACCTTGTTTACAAACTATATTCCAATGAGAATAATAGCTGCGGTTTCTTCTGTCACCAAGGATTTAACAGTACGCTTCTTTATTCTGATAGAGACTTAAAATTTCCAACTGATTTGTTATCGGAACCACAATTGTGAGATCGCGCTTTCATGAGATGGGTATTGAAGCGTACATTGGTGACACCCAAAAACACTGACCTCTCTGAGAACAATAGATCATGCATAATTCAGACTTTAGAGTGTATTATTATGCCTTAGAAAATCAAACTGAAGAAAACCCCATGGTTTCCTACATGTGAACAAACTTTTTTCTGGATGAATTGAGAAGACAATTAAGGTTTTCTATTTACAAATAGAAATTCTTCAGAGGAGATGGCAAGATTATACAGAACGCTCTAAACACAGTAGTTTGTTGAGACATATTTAACCGGGTTTAAAAAGCCTGGGAAAAGGAACTAACAATACGTTTGGGATTTTGACAAACTACAGATAGCTTCTATATTGTTTATGCCATTAGGAACCAACGCCATCTGAATGGCAAAATACTCAAAATACTCTCAGGTAAACATGTGTTTCAGCATATATATCATTAAAAAAACATGAAAATAAATAGATAGGTATTGGGTATGAATATGTTGGTGATTATTACCTGATTTCATATCGACCCTTTCGACTCTTCCATATTTGCCAAATAAACGCTCAATTTCTGACTGCCGAGCCTCGTACTCTATGTTTCCACAGTACAATGGCTTCATCGCTAATCCTCACTTTGCACTGAACACCCCTGTTGCTTTCGTACTGAAACTTTATGGATCAAAAATCAGAAAACCCTTTAGGGTTTGAGCACGGGGTCAATGCAAAATTGCGAGGATATGAGGCATATGCATGAAATGAATCTGTAAACAGCCATAACCATGAGGCCGTAAATCTGAAGGATTGCTTACCTGGCAGATCGCCCGGCCGAATGAATCGATAAGCGAGGTTAATCGCCCACGCCCAACACAGAGAAATAGAATAGCAGAAACCTCAGATGAGCTATACATATAAAAAGTGGTACATATACCTTCGCACAACGAGCAAGTCACGTCTCCCGCACTCTAGTCCTAATCCACTCCTCAAAAGTGGGCCACCGGTGTGAGTGAGTTGGGTATTGTTATTCTTATTAGGTGAGGGCGTTCTCTTGGTTTAAACATGGTAAGTTTTAAATGGTTTTTTTTAATTCAAGTGAAATTGTCCTTTTTTTTTTTTTTTTTGGGTTAAAAATGAGTTCTTCATTTTATATATGGATTTAATACTGAAAAATTTATGGGGTATTTGGATTAGGGAGAGTTTATAACTCAAATTTGTGATTCCAAGAAATGTTTGCCAGATTTTTGGCAAATTAGAATGGAAATTATGTTGAAAACCATTCAAAAGGTAGCACAAATAGACTAGAGCTTATGTAAATAGGTAATGTATATTTTAGAATTGGAAGGGAATTTCTAAATTAAAAAGTGGGTTATATTTAATTGTTGTCCTTTTTGGAAGGCATAGTCTAATTAATAGATAAAACGCTTATTTTCCTAGAGTGGGCATATAATTGTGGTTTTGTGTTGTTTAAAATGTGTTTTTGAATATAAAAATGAATTCAACGCGTGAAAAAAAATTGGCCCATTTTGCTTAAACGTATGATCTCTATTGGATTTGGCAAAATTGACTGCAAAAAAAATGCTTAGAAAAAATGATTGTTTTGTCATTTAGTTTGACTACGCTCTTTTTTAATCCTCATCATCCAAGTTTTTTTTTTTTTTCCAAAGAAAAAAACGAACTTTTTATTAATATAAAAAGTTACATAGTATATGCATTAAGCATTCAATTTGGTTGTATGAACGTAGATCATATAGCCCACAAGATACAGCCCTGCCTAAAAGCAGAAAAAGAAAGTGTCGCTCCTATTATCCGGAGTGTAGGCAACAAAAAAACCAGCTGGCCTAAGCCTTCCTGCCCTTCTTCTTCTCCACTTTTCGCCAACCATCCATGTTGTGAGTGGAGTCAATAATGGCAAGTTGGTTTTCCACTGTGTTCATTGGTTGTTCCTTATCTGAATCCAATCCTTCTAGACTGTGACTTCGTTTATTACCACTTATTTCCAGTTGGAGTTCTTGTTCCTTTTCCTCATTAATCTCTTTATCCTTATTGTCCTGATCTTTATCCTTTGTTGTATTATGTTCTTCTTTCTTTGTTGTAGCTGCCTTCTTTAATGCAGCATCTATGTTCTGCCATCCTTTCAGCTTCCTTTGTTGTTGCTTGCTCTTATTGGGGCCTAGATATGCATTGTACAGATGACCTGTTTGTTGACATCCCTGGCATCTGAAAGTTGTGTTCTCATAGTCCAACGGTTGTTTCCATTGTGTATTATTGAAGTTCAGAATTATGCTTTCAGGTAGTCCTCAGCTGAGATCTACCTCGACACATATTCTGGCAAAAGTAAATATTCCTTTTAGATGTCTCTCGGCATCTATTTTTAACATTCTCCCCAAAGTATTTCCAATAGCTGTTAGAGCCTTTGGATCTTAAAAATGTAAAATAAGGTTATGCAGCCTGACCCATACTGGCATCCTTGATACCACCATGGTGTTGGCATCAAAATCAGGAAACCAAGGGGTAATAAAAAGTCCAGCACTGCCCCAGAACCATGGCCCTTGGTTGAGAACGGTTTCATTTTCTTCTTTTGTGTTAAAACATACTATAAAGAACCCCTTAAGGTATAGGTAGATTTGGCAATTTTTTGTCCAAACCGCATGGATCCATTGATACAATGCATCAGTTCTAGGCCAAAAGCCATTGAATCTACAAATAACTGCATTTTTGTGTAGATCTGAATATATATTATTTACCTCTAGTATTTCGATGGAGATAGATGGGCTCTCCAGAATTTGATCTGCAATGTACTGCCCCGGGCGTTCAGTGTCAGTTGTGGGTTCTTTCCCTTTGCCCTTCACTGCTTCCTTAAAAGACCCTTTGCTATGCGAGCTAGTTCCAGCGCTTTCGGCACCTCCTCGTAATCTCATATTGAGAATGATTGTAGAGCCTGACTTGATGTTGTAATCTTGCATGGTTCTGCATTCCTGCAGCGATCTGCCCTCATTTAATAGGTGTTGTTTCTCAGCCGGGTAACCAATCTGATCGGTGATGTTGTTCTTCAAATCTAAAACCTTGTCGTTGTCATAGGTCCAGATCACAGTTGTGTTTCCTTTTGGCGTCTTTACAAAGATTTGAAAACCAAATCTGGCAATCTGGGGTGGCTCGATTCTTGTCAAATCTGAGCCATCCAAATCTGTATCTGATCTGTTTAACACCTTAATTTCTTGAGCATAGCTTTGGATCTCACTTGCCTTGAGGAGATCCTCTGCGCTTGAATAGGGATCCGGGGTAAAAAAAATTGATTTGTTCCCAGATCCATACTTTGGTTCTACTCGAATCCCACAACAAAACTGCAGCAACTTCTGAAAATCCAAAATGTCGGCGATTCCTTCTCCGTTTACTACAGCCGTTGTGCAAACAGTCGATCGCCCGATCCGCAGATCCTTCCTTTGCCGAACTGCTTCATTAACTCCAATCGATGCTCGTCCCGTGCGGGGTTCCAATTGTGAAAGATCGGCAAGCATAGGAATCATCCAAGTTTACAGATCTGGTCATTTTTGCAGTTCCAAATTCAGCAATCGGTTCAGCAACCCTGCTCTTGATGGCGCATCTGAAATTCGTGCGGGATTAGGCTTTGGATAGATGGGTTCACCGAGTTTTTGAGATTCGCAGGGAGCCATTGCGTCTAGTTAGGGTTTAGAAGACCACAGAGCTCCAATTCAAAACCTTACCCGTCCCCTTACTTTCAATCATGATACCACTTACCTTAAAGAAAAAATTACTTGAACAATGTCTCAATAGTTATCTAAGGTTAGGTTCAATCATCATCCAAGTTATTTTAAACTCACATTGAAATTAACAAATCAATAATTCTCCTACCTAGCTTGTGTGCAACAACTTGGATATTTTTTTGTGAACACTAAAATCTATATATTTACATTTGTGCTCCTCCATAAATTTATGCAAACAATTGCATAAATTATGGTGGGTAGTAACTCTCCTTAAATATGTTTACTTAACATAAAGAATGCTTAAAGTAACTCTTAAATGTTTATCAATGTTTACCAACCATTTAATTTATATAACCATACTAGCTAGTTATACCTACAACTAGCCTACATTCATCTTTACTCTGGACCTGCCAAGTGTCCAAAGGGATCAAATCTCTTGAGATGCAAATCTCTTTTATGGTGAAAAGAGTAAGATGGGTCTAGATTGGTTGAATTTCCCCCTTTAAATAGGCAATATTCCACATGAATACCATGGGTCATTTTTATTTTTATAACATTATTTTTATTTTACATTACATTAATCTTTTTATTTAATTTCTATTTAATTTTTGTTTTTATTTTTATTTTTTCTATTTTATTTTACATTACATTACATAAAAAAATTTGTTTAAGAAAAAATTATGCGATTTGTCCAAATATTTACAAAGCAAGACATGATAAGACATTACAACATCTCTTCCACATTGGGCTAGAGAGTGCCTCACAGTGCATAAAAAATATATATATACTAGTGAATTTACCCTTCAAAAATATGTATAGCAATAGATTATATGAACATCATTTAAAAAAATTAGCATTTTTTCCATGGTTTCACATTAAAAAAATTCTCGATATGAAACAATTTTTTTAACCATCGGAAGCCCTCCGAAGCACTCATGGAAAATCGCAAAAAGATGTATAATATATGATGAACTCAAGTAAGGGCATTTTTAATGGGGAGAAGCTTCTGAGAGTGAATATGAATACGTATATGGTGTGGAATACTAAAGAAAGATTAGAGACATTGCCTATTTGTATATATATTTGTGATTTTTTAGGTGTCCGCTTAAGTTTGCATGTACTTTCTGAGTATAATTAAAATGAGAATGGAGTGAAATTTATCTAAATCTCTAATTTTAAGGTTATGGCGAGGGACAAGACATCTTTGTTTGTAGGACAAGGGACCCCACTCTTTATAGTGATTTGATTGTTAAAATCTATGAAGGCGTACATACTCTACCCATTATATAATTGAACCTTCAACCTCTTAGGAGGAAACACATGTTCTTAACCATTACGCTAATTAGTGCTCTTTTAGTAGGGGCACTCCAATATTTTTGACAAATGACCACACCATTTACAAGCCTAAATATGTGTAATATCTGTGGTCCTATAGGCCATGTGGCATGAAGTGCAAAAGTATATCCTAGTTCCCACTTTGTGGAAAATTGTGATTGGTCCTCTTAATATCATCTTCATGGTACTTAATTTTATGGCTTTGCTAATTGCCCCTTAGTGGACGGTAACTCCCTACAATGATAGGCATACTTATGTCTTGGGTTAGTGTTCGGCATCATGGAGGTGGATCTATTAGGACACATGGTTTAAAGGAACACTTGTTGTACCATCCCTCTAAAGGTGATCGCACTATGTAACAGTGTAAACACCCATGTCATTAATATCTTAGAGCACCCATATTTTATTCTTTACATGGACCATTTCTCTTATGTATGCACAACTCCTTGGCCATGGCCATCATTCTTCATGGCAATATCACAATTCAAGATGATTTTGCACTCTATGAGGCAACTTATTACTTTCTCCAATGTAATAAAGAGGTCCATTGCATTCTCTTAGGAAAGCTAAGTATTCTCTTAGGCAAGTCAAGTCATCTCCAAGTCAGAGCACCCAAAACACCTTCTTCAAAATGCCTTTTCAAACATTATTTCATCGTAAAAAAGGGGCCAACTTCTCTTGGGGCAATCGTGAGGGTTAAATATGAGAATGTGGCATCTCTTATGAGCAAAGCAAGGGTTATATCAAGTAAATAACACTCCCATGGACCAAGATCAAAGGTATAAGCAAGCAAATCAAACCTTAAATCATAAAGAAAGCAAAGATTGGACCAAATGAATGAGTTTTCCACCTTTGATGTAGTCGCTAAGGATCAAAGATCAACTCCAATTGAATGTCGTGCTACTTAAGGGAGATGTTGAGCCTCTTTTGGTCTCCTAATTTTCCTCCAAGTCAATCCAAGACAATTTTAGGGGAATGTTGCACATCTAAGGAAAAACAACCTCCCTTAATAAGCCAGTCAAGCCCCTCCCAATGGTACATCAACCTTTTTTACGGTTTTAAGCAATGTAAAGTTAAGTTTTTATAATTAAGATTATTGTGGATGACAAGTCAACCTTTTCTGATCTTTTTTAGACATTTTGTTAGGAGAAAATGACGGAGAGATGTTGAGAGCCTCTTCAATAAATAGAGAGCTCACTTTCCTCCCAAATCGTTGCAAATTGTTCAAATCATTATGCCACAATGTAATATTTTTACGAACCTTTATGTCAACTTTGAAGTCTCTTTTTTATCTATTCTACATATTTTTAAAGATAACATTGTGTTAATCCAATACTATTGCAACGTTATCAAGATTGATCCATTGAAAGACAACTTTGTCACTTGGAGAGAGACATCTAGGGTAAATTCTCTCACTTATCTCTTGTTGGTGTGATGCAAGGGCATCTCAACTTACAAGTCATTTTTTACATTTGAGAAGGAATTCTAATTCCTTGATATAAATAATTATATCTTCTAAATTGATAAATGAATTTCTAGAGAGAATAAGTCATAATCTAGAAGGTAAGCTTGGATAAGAGGATGTGATCATCATAGAGATAAGATTGAATAGATAAGATTTTTAGTGAGTGAATCTACCTTTTGAGGCATGAAAGATTTAGGGCATAAATCATGGAGTGATTTTACGATCTAGGAAAATCTACTTTGTTTCTAAATTATATTTATCATTGCAAGCCTAAGGGCATCAAGATGGCTAAAAGGAATGTGAAATTAGACCATAGAAAAGAACGATTGTTTCTGAGTGTATGTATATACAGATTATGTTAAATGAAATGAAGTTTCATATCTTCTAGGTATGAATGGTCTATGTTCATGATCATTGAAGAATTTGTGTATGTGTGAAACATAGAATTGGTATAATTTCAATGTGCATTTGAAATTGGTGTTAAATGAAAATACGCCCAACTTGAAATTTGTGTTATGGCATGGACTAATATTGCCTATCAACTCAAGTAATTTTGATAATGTAATTGTGTTGAGATATGGAGATTTCATTGTAAGGTGAAAATGCCCATCTGAACCATTAAAGAAGTTGTGGTCAAATATTGACCAAATCATGGGATTTTATGCAGATTACGGTGAATCGAAACCTAGAAAAGAAAACTACATAAGTATTTATGCCCATGTCATGGCCAAATCAATAATGAGGAATTACCATTGGAGTTGCATTGAGGAGCTTATGCTTATGAGGTTTAATGAATAAATGGTTTGGGTTCTTTGTCCAATTTGAAATTTCAATTGTTTGTATTAGATTTGTTGTGTATCCAAACTATAGTAATCCATTTCCAGATCTCATTGATGCTATCAGTTCTTGAGAAACGATTTAGAGGTATCATTAGCAAGCTTAAAGATATTAATAAGAGATGTAAGTTGTCATTTTTTACAGTGTGTTAAATGGGATACATTGATGTGAATCTTAGATGTATGAAGATTGAATGTGGATAATGGAAGTTTTTACTATCTGATGCAGGTGTATAGGTTAAGCATGAAATTTAACAAAGATTGGACAAGATCTTACCAATGTGATGGGATGGTCACATGGTAACGCTAGGAAAAATTTAAATTTTAAGAAATTTTGAATGCTTAATTTAGGAGTAGGTTTTGATTTTAGTCATCTTGAGAAGTTATTTTCTATTGTAAAATAAAAGAAAAATAGTTTTTAGTCTCCCTTAATTTGTGGAGAATGGGAAACGATTCACACTTTGTGACTCTTGGTTGTCATAGTTGGTTTATTTTGGGAAACAATAAGAAAATAGTATTTGAGAAGTTATTGAGGTGTGGAGGAGAGGAAGAGAGAAAGAGGAGAGAGAGGAGAAGAGAGGAACTTGTTTCTCTGTGTAACTACAGTTCTAAAGTTTTGTAGACACTTGTACCTTCAAATTTGTGTGAACCGGAAGGTATTTCTATGTGAATAGCGTAATGAACAATAATCAGGCTATAAGTTGTGTGATTGTTAAATGAATCAAAACCCTATGGTTACACTGAATCGATTTTTGTTTGTGAATTATTATTGATTGCAGTTGTATTCCTGTGTGGTTGATCATTTTTAAAAGCCTGTAACTTGTGAATCGATTTACACTAAGAATTTGTACATTGTGGTGTAGAAATTCTGTCTACAAATCCAGCTTCGTAGATCTGCTGCAGGTTAACCCGATAATGCAATATAACCAAAGCAAAATACTATAACCTACTTCTACTATCAATTTGTGAAAGCTTAAAAGATTTGAGCAAGATCGAGCTAAACACATATAACCAGAAGAAGAATCAATGCACAATACACAGAAGAATACTTCAGGGAAAGCCTCAGCTAAAATCCCCACTATCTGTATTATCATACAAGGTGGAAATATATCAGAATTATACAAAGCCTTAGCTCTCACAACTAGCCAGCTCTCAGTGCAATCCTCACAAATGCTCACAGGCAAACTTGGCCTCTCACAAGCCTTCTCCTCTACCCTCCAATCTCCTATTTCCTTGCGTAGTTTCTCCTGGGTGATCCTCATGTTACCAAGTCGAACATTGATCTCACACACTACTCTAACACACTGTCAAAATTGCACAATCCTCAGGGAATGATTCCTTGACTGCATGCATGAGTTTTCTTTATAAGAGAACACATGCATGCACTCAATTAGGTCTTTCTCAGAATAGACATACACGAGTTATTGATGAGGGAATCTTCAGTTATCTGGAGTACTGTTATGCTCTTAACCTGCAAAGCGATACCCAAACATAGAATTTGCGAAGAAAATATACCGAGAACACAAAATATGCGAAGAAAATATACCCAGAGCACAGAATAGCAATGATTTTATTATCCAGAGAGAAATGTTCACAGGCCTCTTCGAGGGGGCAACCTCCAATAGAGCAAAGCTCGATTACAAAACAAGACACAATACTCCTCGTAGGGAGTCTCTATCCTTTATATATGACTCATACATGCAATACCACGAGCCAATATCGTGGATTTTATTAATACCATCTATCTAATACTACCGCCCATTTACCATCTAACTAATACTACTGCCCATTTGCAACTAACTGTGGTCCCGTCATTAATTGCGGGTTAACCACTTACAATTATTAATATGGGCTTTATTGACTCTTGACTATGACGTGATCCCATGACATAAATAAGGGGGTTAGGGTGGGACCCTAACATGCCCTCCCCCTTAAGACTAGCCTTGTCCTCAAGGCTGAAGCTGCGGAAACTGCTGAAGAATAGCGGCTGGTTCCCAAGTTGCATCTTTCGGCGAGGTGTCTTTCCATTTGACTAGGACCTCCTTAATCACGCGGCCACGCAGGTGCTTGTCTCGTGTGTCTAGAACCTGTTCAGGTTGAAGCCATATTGATCCTTCTTCATCCAATTCAGGTAGACTGGTTTGAACTCGGCAATTGTTCCCAATCACTTTCTTGAGGCACGATACATGGAAAACTGGGTGGATTTTTGCTGTAGGTGGCAAAGCCAGCTTGTAAGCCACTTCTCCAATGCGCTGAAGTACTTGATATGGTCCGTAGAATTTTGGAGAGAGCTTTTGACAGCCCTTGTCTTTGAGTGATGTTTGCTTATATGGTTGCAGCTTCAAAAAGACCTGATCCCCTTCTTGAAATTGGCGCTCTGAGCGATGTTGGTCAGCCTGTTGCTTCATACGGTTCTGAGCTTGATGAAGATTCTCACGCAAGTGGGCCAGCATGGTTGCACGGTGTTGTAAGAGTTGATCCACTGCTTGTACTTTGGAGCACCCCGTGAGATAAGAAGTAGGGGACGGCGGAAGTTGTCCATAGACTGCTTCATAGGGAGTCATTTTGGTGGTGGCATGATAGTTGGTGTTATACCACCATTCCGCCAGAGGTAACCACTGTGCCCAAAGGTGTTGTTTTTCTGAAGTGAAACACCTAAGGTAGGTTTCTAGACATTTGTTGACGGCTTCGGTTTGACCAACTGTTTGCGGATGATATGAAGTACTGAGTTTGAGTTGAGTGCCTTGTATTCTGAAGAGCTCCTGCCAAAAATTACTGGTGAAGATTGGATCGCGGTCGGACACAATCGAAGTGGGCATGCCATGCGATTTGAAGATTTGATCCATGAAAGTTTGAGCAACCAAAGTAGGTGTGAATGGTTGGGGTAGAGCGCAGAAATGAGCATACTTCGATAGTCGGTCCACAACCACCATGATGACTGATTTGTTCCCAGACTTTGGAAGACCTGTAATGAAATCCATGGAGACCTCCATCCAAATTGACGTCGGAATGGGCAATGGTTGTAATGTGCCTGGTGTGTTGACGGTTTCCCCTTTGTGGCGTTGACAGACGTCACATTCTGCTACAAAAGTAAGGATGTCCTGTTTCATGCCAGTCCAAAAAAATGATCTTTTGGTGCGAGCGTATGTCTTCTGAAAGCCTGAATGTCCTGCAATGGGAGAGGAGTGCAATTCTGCCAAAATGCGACTTTTGAGGGTGGATGTTGGTGATATGACGACTCTGTCCTTGTAGCGAAGAATATCATTCTGCCACGAGTAGTCCTTGCTGGAATTAGGATCTGCCTGTAATTGAGAAATGAGTTGGGAGAGCTCAGGATGTGAAAACCATTCCCCGCGAGCCTCTTCAATCCAGTTTGGAATGGGGAGGGATATTGCGAGCAGAGTACTTTCCTCCTCAAATTGGCGTGACAATGCATCTGCTACCCTGTTGTCTTTCCCTTTCTTGTAAATGATCTCATAATCATAACCCAGCATTTTGGCTAACCATTTATTTTGTTGGGGGGAAGATAGGCGTTGCTCCAAAAAATATTTAAGACTGTGATGATCTGTACGGATTTGGAAACGTCGCCCCAACAAGTAAGGTTGCCAGGTCTTAACTACATGTAAGATGGCCATCATTTCCTTCTCATAGGGAGATTGGCCCAAGTTCTTCCCACTTAGTTGTTGGCTGGTGAAGGCCAATGGTCGCCCTTCCTGCATTAAGACTGCCCCAATACCTGTTCCCGAAGCATCAGATTCAATGACAAATGTTTTGGTGAAGTCCGGTAGTGCTAAGACCGGAGTGGAACACATGGCGGTTTTGAGAGCGGTAAATGCCTGTTGTGCTTCTTCGTTCCAGAAGAATGGAATTTTTCTTGAGAAGTTGCGTCAGGGGCTTCGCTATGCGGCCATAGTTGCGGAAAAATTTACGATAATAGCCTGTGAGACCCAAAAATCCTCTCAAGCTTTTCAAGGTCTTAGGTTGAGGCCATTCTTGCATTGCCTGAATCTTTTTGGGATCAACCTTGACACCTTCACAGCCCACAATGTGGCCTAAATACTCAACTTCTTCCATGCCAAACGCACACTTAGACATTTTGACAAATAGTTTATGCTTGCGGAGCAGTTGCAAGAGGATATCTACATGCTTAAGATGTGCCGCCCAAGTGCCACTATAGATGAGGATGTCATCGAAGAAGACCAGGACAAATTTTCTGAGATATGGTCTGAGGAGGTGATTCATAAGGCTCTGAAAAGTAGAGGGGGCATTACAGAGACCAAATGGCATGACCAAGAACTCATAATGGCCTTCATGAGTTCTGAAAGCTGTCTTGGGAATGTCAACTTCCTTCATGCGAATTTGGTGGTAGCCTGAGCGAAGATCCAATTTAGTGAAGAATTGAGCCCCATTGAGTTCGTCCAGCAAATCGTCAACCACTGGGATGGGAAATTCATCTTTGACTGTTAACTTATTGAGGGCCCTGAAGTCTGGACACATCCGCCACTCCCCATCTTTCTTGAGGACCATGACGACTGGAGATGAGTAAGGACTAATACTAGGGCGAATGACACCTGCTTCCAACAATTCCTTGATGATTTTTTCTATTTCATTCTTTTGGGTGAACGGATGTCTGTATGGCCGCACATTTGGGGGTTGGGCCCCTGGGACCAATGTGATGCTATGATCATGTTCCCCTCGCGAGGGTGGAAGTTCATGAGGTTTGTCAAAGACCGTCTGATGTTTATTCAAAATCTGTTGCATCTCAGGATGAATTGGCGAAGACATGGTATCTACTACCTGGATGGCATTAAATTGAGCTACTACTCCATGATGGCCCTTTTTTAACAAATTTTCCATATGATGCGAGCTTATGATAGAAGGGGCTCCCGCTTGTAGCCCACGGAGGGTATGTGTGTAGTCGTTCTACTTAAAACTCATATATAACTCCTGGAAATCCATTGTGATTGGCCCAAGAGTGCGGAGCCATTCCGCACCTAGGACAATGTCGCAACCCCCCATGTGTATTGCAAACATGTGGGTTTTCAATTGATAATCCCCCATTTGAATTTTGACATTTTCACAGCGACCTTCACATTTCATTGTGCCTCCATCTGCAATCTGGACTTGGAAGTTAGAAACTGCTCGGACATAACAATGGGCTGCTTCAGCGATCTTTTGGTGGATGAAATTATGGGTACTTCCACTATCAATCAAAACTATTACTGGTTGATGTTTAAGAAAACCCCTGATTTTGAGAGTTTGAGGTGAAGAAATTCCTGCCAATGCATGTAGCGAAATCATTGGTTCATCAGATACCATCTCCTGTTGGTTATCTTCTTCAGTCGCCTCTGGTTCCTCAAGTGGTGGATCTTCCTCGGTGGAGTTGTAGTCAGTGGCATCTATTTGAAAAAACTTGTGCTCTTTGCATTTATGACCCGGGGAATATTTTTCATCACAGTAGTAACATAGTCCTTGCTTCCTTCTTTCGGCCATTTCTGCAGGTGACACCTTTTGAATCTTAAGTGTTTGGGTCATATTGGGAGCCTGTGAGGGACGACCTTTAGCGGGAAAGTTGGGGCGGCTAGATTGAGCTGTTAATGCCCGTTCCACCTTACGGGCTACCTGGCAAGCCTCGTTCCATGTGGGGGGGTGGTGGAGTAGAACCTGAGCTTTGATGGCTTCTTTAAGACCGTTGATAAAGCATTCCATGTAGAATTCATCTGTGAGACCCTTAGTGCGGAAGGCTAAGGCTTCAAAAGCGGTAATATATTCATCCACTGTACCCGTCTGTCGGAGCTTAGTGAGACGCCCCAAAAAAGAGTCTTCCTGTTCAAAGCGATTTCGAAGAGCTTTGGTAAATTGGCCCCAATTCTGAAATTGTCCATTGCAACGTTGATACCATTCCTTCCATTGCCATCTTTCACTGTCCAAGTACATGGTGCCCACCATAAGCTTAGTCCCCTAATCTATGATATGATTCAATTGAAAATACTGCTCCATTTGTGCTAGCCATGCGGACGTGTGAGAACCGTCAAATTTATGCATATCCAACTTGGGAGGTCTCTGATTGGGTGGTGGATGGGTGTGCCAGACGTGAGGAGAGTGGCTAGACTCCCCCTCATGGTATTCATGACCCTTATACGCCTCCTCGTGGGCTGGCTCCTTGCCCTTGTCCTGTAGTAGGCAATCTAATCCTTTAAGATGATTTTCGATCCTTTCCACCGCAGAGTGGAGGGAGTGCACATCTTCTTCTATTTTTTCTATCCTTTCAGTGGCCATTGCTTGAGCGCGAGTTTCTACCATACACCCGTCTGACGAAAATTTGGGACCGCCGAATTTTTTTTTACTAAGAATTGAATGGTACCACCTTGCTCAGCTCGTCGTCCTGATTCTGATGGGCTAGGTCACCAATAAGCGCCCTGGAAGATCTCAGACTCTTTTTTTTTTTTTTTGTGGAAAACTCCTAACGGAGTTTTACTCCTTTCTGATCAATACTGCAGTCGCCAAATCCTCAAAATGTCAATGCTACCAAAAGTCCTGCGAAAATTATATCCAGGTACAGGAACCCTTTCCAACTACTCTGATCTGGCGAATCTGGGAGATCTGAATGGTGGAACAACTGCTGCTGCTGATCTGGAATATCCGATTTGGTGGATCTGAGAGATCTGAATGGTGGAACAATTGCTGCTGCTGATCTGGAATAGATGATGTGTGATCCCTCGAGAGAAAGGGAACTATGGTCTTGGGGAGTGTCAGGTGCTACAGATCGCAATATACATAAGGGTCTGACAGTAGTACTCGGCCCAATGTTTCAGGGCTCTAACTAAGGAGGATCGACCGTACCCTTAGTCGTACAACCCGACTACCCTATCGTACGGGCGAGTAATCTCTCCGAGTGCTGTTCTTGGTGTACTGTAGCCACAAGACGGCCGAAGTTTTATCTATGGCGAGGTTTCAAGGGAGCTAGGGGGCTTCCTATATACCCAGAGGGTACGTGGAAGACAGTCCGTGCGCGGTTCTGTCTAATGCGCTACTACTCGAAGGGGTACCCACAGGGGTTACAAGGGAGTCCAACAGACGTGACCACCTCTTGTATTTCCTGCGTGCATGCCTCCCCAAATCCGCAGGTTTATGCGCTTAACGACAGATCCCATGGTTTAAAGACGCCGGAACACGTCTCTAGCCTAAAAAAAATTTTGCTAAAATTTGGAGATCCCACCGAGCCCTGGAAAGTGCTCTGATACCACTTGTTATGCTCTTAACCTGCAAAGCGATACCCAAACATAGAATTTGCGAAGAAAAGATACCGAGAACACAAAATATGCGAAGAAAATATACCCAGAGCACAGAATAGCAATGATTTTATTATCCAGAGAGAAATGTTCACAGGCCTCTTCGAGGGGGCAACCTCCAATAGAGCAGAGCTCGATTACAAAACAAGACACAATACTCCTCGCAGGGAGTCTCTATCCTTTATATATGACTCATACATGCAATACCACGAGCCAATATCGTGGATTTTATTAATACCATCTATCTAATACTACCGCCCATTTGCAACTAATTGTGGTCCCGTCATTAATTGCGGGTTAACCACTTACAATTATTAATATGGGCTTTATTGACTCTTGACTATGACGTGATCCCATGACATAAATAAGGGGGTTAGGGTGGGACCCTAACAAGTACACTAGTTGAGTGCATGCATGCATCAACTGACTGATAACTCACAATTAGTTCCTCAAACAGTTTGGAACTAATTTAACTGGACTTAACTCAGTAAACTAAGCTAACTAATTACAACTCAAATATAACTCAATCTTATCTCCTTAATTAAGGGATAATGTCCTTAATTTAAGGGATAAATGTTGCATGACTTCAGAAAGACTTCTAACTTGAATTTCTCCAACTAATTAATCCAAGATGAATTAATCAATTATTTTCAAGCAACTGGTGAGACTAAATTCGAATTTTAATCCAAGGACAAATTAAAATTGGAATATTCTTGTTACCACATTTCAACACTCCCTCTCAACAAGAAAGGGATTATCTGTCACCCCAATCCTGTCTCTATAAAAATCGAATTTACATTTTGACAATGCCTTTGTCAAAATGTCAACATCTTGCTCCTCTATCGAAATATACTGCAGCAACATGATCCTCCTTGCTACACAGTCTCTGAGATGATGATATTGAATGTCGATGTGGTTGGACCTATCATGAAATACTGGATTCTCATAGAGTTTGATACAACTCTGATTATCATAACAGATCACAGTTGGATCCATCCTCTAATCAAACAAACCAACTAGGATTTTCCGCATCCAGATGGCCTCACATGTTGCCTGACTTGCAACCATGTATTATGCCTCTGCCATGCTGAGTGCAACTGACCTCTGTTTCCTATTGTACCAAGAAACTTTCGTTGACCCAAGGTTGAAAATCCCTCCTGATGTGCTCTTCCAATCTGATGGACTCCCTGCCCAATTTGCATTAGTGAAGCCTTGTAGCTTCACTCCCTCTATTTGTTTGTACCATAATCCATATTGAGATGTGCCTCTGAGGTATCTCAATACATGCTTTGCCACCTTCCAAAACATCTTGGTAGGCTGAACCATCGCTTGACTTAGCTGGTTCACTGCATAGCACAAATCTGGTCGTGTGTTCACTAAGTACATTAGTGAACCCACAAGCTTCCTATACACAGTAGCCTCTACTACTTCTCCTGAAGTAGCATCCTCCTTCCTCCAGTTACCTGCTAGAGGAGTCTGCATGGGCTTACACTTCTCCATGTGGAATCTCCTGAGTATCTCGTTGGCATACTTGCCCTGAGACACAAACAACTCCCCATCCTTCTTCCGCAATTCCATGCCAAGGAAGTAATGCATGAGACCCATGTCTTTCATCTTGAATTCTCTTGCAAGGTCCTCCTTGCAATACATGATCAATTGATCATCACATGTCAATATGAGATCATCAAAATAAAGTACAATGATCAACGGCTTACCTTTCACCATGATGTGGTACAGGTTCGCATCTGCTTCACTCTTTGTGAAGCCCAACCCAGTGAAGTAGTTGTCTATCCTAGTGTACCAAGCACGAGGTGCTTGCTTCAGCCCGTACAATGCTCTCTTGAGTCGGCACACATGCGACTCACAATTGAGGGTCTCAAAACCTTTCGGCTGCTCTATGTACACCTCTTCCTCAATCTGGCCATTGAGGAATGCAGTCTTCACATCCATCTAATGGATCTTCCAACCCATCTATGTTGATAGTGCCAACATAGATATGATAGATGAGTACCTTGCGACAGGAGCAAAATTCTCGTCATAGTCAATCCTCTCGACCTATGAAAAGCCACGAGAAACAAATCTTGCCTTATGCTTCTCCACACTACCATCAACAGCTTGCTTTACCTTGTAAAGCCAATGGGAACTCACAACTGACTTGCTCTCGATCTCGGAACCACGTCCCAAAAACCATTACAAACTATGGAGTCATACTCCTCCACCATAGCATCAACCCAAATCGGCTGCTGCACTGCTTCCTCAAAGGAATATGGCTCGGTCTCAACACATTCCCCAACAAGGGCCATGTATCCAATGTACCTCTCAGGTGACCTCCTCTGTCTGAGCTGAGAAGATGGTTCTCCCACATTCTCTCTCGCATCCTTCAACAATATGTCAGCTTCTCTTGTGCGCTTTCATCCATCTCTGGAAGACTCTGCTTGAGTGGATGTTTCCACTCCTGGAACCTTTGCATGTGGTTGTGTTGTTGGGAAAAGTATCCAATACGGAATGACCCTATCCCACTCTAAGGGTGATAGTACCTCAGCAACAATCAAATCAAAGCTATTCAAGATTACTTCTTTATGAGATGTAAGAGAGAGGAGAAAGAGATCCACTAACCGTTATCTTCCGCTAATGATTGATCCAATCTTCCCCCTTTGCTGCTTGCTCCCGGCTCCTTGCTCTTTCACTGGCCCAGCTACACAAAGATCCTGCAAAAGCACAAGAAAAGGAAACTACAAGAAGCATACATCCATAATTGATTCAAGGATTAGAATAAATCAAATATACAAGCATCAATACGCCACAGAGACACATGCATATAGAAGAACCTCAAATGCTTTATTAATGGAAGAAGTAAAGTTTTGAGAGTGTTACAACCATAAGAGGCCTAATCCAGCAACACCTCCCAGTAGAAAGAAATCTCCTCTTCACCTCCTTCAAAGCAATCACCTAATAGTTCTATACTCAAACCAACAACACTTCCTTACATTCACAAGATTCCAGCCTCCTTAGACCTCATGAGAGAGCTCTATATATAGGAGTTTTGGAGAAAGGATGAGTCAGCTTGAGGCTGGCATGAAGCTGACTAGTGTCCTCTCCCACTTCAGTTATTCTTCAGTTCTTGAGTCCACTTGGAGTTTCTTGCTTCCACTTGGAGATCTAGATCCTCTTACTCATCACAAGGCGAATTCCCTGATCCAAGTGTCATTTTGGAAGCTTCCTGAGCATTTGACACCTTGCAGAATGACTGTGCCACTTGGCCAATCTCGCCCAGCGTAGGTAGCCTTCATTGCTTTTGACATTCAGCACAGGTACAGAGTGGAGCAGTTGACATTCAGCGCAGATGCTCAGTGGAGCAGTTGACATGATCCAGAATTAGCTTGTTTTTTAGTGTTTTCAGGTGGAGAACTGATATTTAGTGCTGTGGTTTGCTGACCTTGTTCCTCTAGGGGTAGGAACAACATGTTTAGGGACTTTGGATCCCTTAGATTATTGACATTTCATGCTCCATGCTGTAAGGCACAAAAATGTCTATAACAGTTGCCCCCTAAAGTATGAGGTCGTTTATCGAGTGAAATGCTTTATCAGGAGGATCCGAAGTTCATTCAATCGCTGAGAGGCGCCCTGTAATAAAATACAATACAATACATTATTTTCATTCTGCTTTCATGATCTAGCTGAGGTGGGCATTCCCATGCTCAGCATTATAAATTCATTTTGGTACATAGAACAGACAATCGTCTGATGGTAGACTGATAATTCTCTGCTGAAATTATCATCCTTAGAGTAGGATGATCATCTGCTGCAATGATGTACATATCAAATGTCTTTATATTTCCTGAATATATATCGCAGCCCGGATGGATGAAACTAGATCCGGGGTCTTCAAAACTCGTTCGATCTTCACTCTAAGTACAAGTCGATCCATGTGAGAATTGCGCTGAAGTCGAACATGGAAAGACATCGCTTGATTAACGGTCAATAATGTAAACCATTAACAAGCGCGAGAGGAATCACCAATAATGACAATGACCCTCAAGGTACTGCAGTACAATTCACGTGGTGTGAATAAAGGACTTGGCATCGAACACCACGCAAAATCTTCTGGTCGAAGGTCATTAATGTATACCTGTCGCCGGAAGTGAGAAACTTGCCATTGAGGCATGCAAGCTTCAAAGTACTGGGGGTTTGTCCCTAGATCAACTTCTTGGATAATGAGTTGAAGTCGACAAGAAGCGATCCGTCAAAGGAGGGCCTTAATGAATCCCACATCAGTGACACGGAACGGAGCTAATGATTTTAGTGGAGGTGAAAACAATCTGTGAAATATGATTCAAGGTGGCGATCATGGGTGGATGAAGGATAATGTATGGCAGTGGATGGGACACGGTTGACTCTTTCTGAACAACATCTCTTGAACATATAACGACACTGATGTGATGGATCAGTAGCATTACCCCAAATGTGGATGGTTTGGCGAGGACCATGGTGATGAGACCGGTGAATGAAACAACCCAACCTGATGTGATACGGAGGACAAAGTGTCATGTTCAAGAGCGACTTGCTACCATTAAAGCTTTGAGGTTCTCCCAATTTTTCCCCAGTCATTTCTGACCAGTACCTCTTTATTTTTGTCAAGCTTGAGGAGGATAACATATGCTTGTTCTATAACCTGCCCTTCGGGCAAGCCCATCACTATGTTTTAACGAGCTTAGCGATAGGGAAACTCGTTCTCGTCTAAAGACAAGTTTGTCGCTATTTAACCATTTTAACGAGTCTAACGACAAGGAAAACTCGGTCCTTTTCATTTTTAGAGAGTCTGAAAAGGTACAGAAAGTTAACTCCAAAATTCCTTTTTCGTCATCTAATCCCTTAAGTCCGAAAAAGTATAAAACAATACAGAAGGGATGAGTTTTCGATAATTTTAACGAGCCGAATAAAACAAGCGCTTGACCTTTTTGTGTAATAATCCCTCAGGTCCAAAAAGATTAAAATCTAGAGGAGGGATAGCTCTTCCGGTCACTTTAACGAGCTGGAAGGCCAGAACTCGGCAAACTTTTCATATTTTACGAGTCAGAAGAAAAGAGCTCAAAGAAGACTCGTCTTTTGAGGAACAAGTGATAAACAGGGATAGCGGCAGATTCCAGGTACAGGTTGGAATTTTCCAATCACGACAGTGTCACAAGGATGGCTAGGTGAAATCACTCTTCGCAGCTGTTCCTCGAAATGGGTAAACAATCATATGGGGGTGAACGATCGGCCAAATGGAGTGGAGGTGGCAAGTGCAAACACGACCAAGTCTTTTTATGGCTAATAAATTTACGATCACAATGGTTATTTACCGAAATAGGTTCATTTTTTATTTAAAAATGAGCTTGAACTCTGGGGGAAACATTGCTCACTGCTTTTATTTATTTTTTAACGAGCATGAAGACCGCGTTAAAACTGCTCGGATCTTGCGTTTATTTTTTAACGAGCATGAACTTTATGCTAAAACTGCTCGATATACCAGTCATAAGATAAGAATGTCTCCTGTGAGATCTCTATTTTTTATAGAGCTTCATCTTCACTAAGCTTTTCTCCCTCTCATCCTTTCTTTATGCAAGTTCGGAAACGGCTAATCCCAAAAATAGATAAATAACCGCTCCTAGCTTGCACTCCAAAAGGTTTGCATGCCCCCAGGTATAAAGTACAATTTCAAGGTTGCCCCTACTTATCCGATAAAACATTTGTTTTAAAGGGTGAGGCTTGCCTCTTTCTGGTTACCCAAAGATTGTTTTGTTAACACCATCAAACGAAAACATTTCCTCGGCACTGTCTACCGAAGTAGACAATGGTGAATGACTGTTGTCAAACAAGTAACCTTATCAAAAGAATCTTGTTCTAGAACAACCCCTCTTCCATCCATGGACGGGGTACGGACTAGTCATATTCTTTCGCAAAAATTCTACCTTATACCCAAGGTTTCCTCTGCCCGAAGCAGGCCATGATGCATGCCCCCTGGGTTCCAGTCCCATCTTTCCGAATCACTCACACTCATCGGGAAGGAGGACTGGGGGTGGAGACATTTCTTGGGTGAATAGACCATTGAGGGTTGGTATGTGACTATTTGCGATGCGTGATCCTGGAAATGAAAGTTGGTCTACGAGCTTGACCATTCTTTCTTCGCGTGGAAAACACATTACTCTAAAGAGTGAGGAGACTATAACTCCCATGCAATATATATAGTCTCGTCCAAGGAGTAGGTTATAATCCAAGGGTTCTTGAACAACCATCACGTTCATCTGAACGGTCTTCCCTTTCAATGTAACAGGTCCATTGGGGAGGATCCCTAATGGTCGACTGGTTCCTTTATCAAAACCCGAGAGATTTCTTATCTCAGGCAAAAGCTATGGGGAACCCAGTGCTTTCCAAGAAATAGAGGAAAGGATACTCACAGATGCCCCTTCATCAATGATAGTTCCAGCCATTACCATTCTGTAGATTTGGACTATGATTCTGAATGGTATACTGGCTGGTAACCGGGGTCTGCCTAGTTGGTTCCAATCAAAGGACACAACCAGGTTGCTTGGTGGTGGGACCGAATATACGGCCGGATATGACTCTGACGATGTTCCTTCCTCCGATAAAGGAATGGGCGCATTGCCCTGATGCTCATCAGAGTCTGTGTTGATGAAAAGAATCTGGATGGTGTCATCCTTATTCTCTTCAGTGAGGGTGTCATTTGAAGATGAATCTTCAGTGACGGTGTCATTTGAGGATGAAACCTCTGAAGGAAGAACCGGGTCAACTGCCGTATCGACCTTTAGACTTTCGTCTGGTCTGGATTCAGTAGGTCCATTTTCAATGACTGACGCTTCAGCTGACCACTTGAGCGGGCCAGCTGTATTTTCAACCAACGAAGGACTTGGCACGAGTTTTTTGTATCCAGGAGGAAGCATTACCGGTGAAACCGGACGATCTTCAAAAACTCTCTTCGCTTCGTCTAAGAAGGGACAACGGTGGATGGCGTGATCGCCTTTACACAGTTTGCAGGGGGATCTTGCTCCCCCTCTTTGTCTTGAACATTCACTTTCGCTGATTGACGGTGAGCAATCAACATGGCTATCAGAGGTTGATGCTCCCGAATTGTGCAACCGAGGGGACCAGTCCCTTAGTATCCGGGGAATACAGGGACAATCTCTATGGAAGTGGTCTCCTCTACATATGACACATGGCGATTTAGGCCCGGTCTGTGCTGTGTGTGGATTTTTGTCAGATGTTTTTTGCTTGCCCCCAGGCGCCTTAGGCTCCTTCTTCTTCTTCTCCTTCTTCTCCATAGGAGCTTGGCTTTTGCCGGCTCTACCTTGCGAAGATGAAGGATTAGAGGAAGAGTTATAGGAAGTGGAAGGCTGGTGGGCAGCTCTAGACTCATCTAACTGTTGACTCGACTGTTCAAGAACCATGGTGGTCTGAACTACATTGGTTGAGAATATCCAAATAGGAAGGCCAATTATCAGTCCTGGAAGCGACAATGTGGCCATGTGGGGCGCACCAACTTCTCCCCAAGAGGAGAAAGGACTAGGATTTCCATCATGTGGAATTCCTTGGTTGGGGCGTTCCATGTTCTCAACCTAAGATCAACGCGGGAATAGGAGGTGATTATGTTCCGTTTAAAATAAATTTTATAACGACGCTTTAGACACAACTTGCTTTTTCACTTTTTAAGAGTCGAGAAAAAGCTAAAGATGACTCTAGTCTCCTTCGATGTTTTAACGAGCCCGAAGTGACAAATGCTCGGATGGACTTTTTCAGTTATAGAGTTTGAAAAAGGCCAAAAGAAACTGCTCTGGAGTTCTAGGCAGAGGGTGTGCCAAACTTTTTGCAAAACCACAGAATACGTTTTACGGTACGAGTGGTCGATCTTCGTGAATGCTGTGTTCACTTCATTGCGATCAGTAGGGCGGCCGACACGGCTTCCTATGGATAAAGGCTTTGTTCCTATAGGGGTCTCCCAATATATACGTGATGGTACGTGGGAGCATAAGTCCGTATTGATACTTATCGCTTCACCGTGGAGGAATCACCCAACCACTCAACGCTAAGATATCACGTTTAACGACGCCGGAACACGTCTCTAGCTTAGACCTCTATGTGTTTGCGTTATGTTTCAATGCGTTGTTATGTAAATTCAATTTATTTTAAGGTTGATCTTGTTTAGCAGTTTGCCTTTATGGATCACCACGAGATGTATGATAACACTCCTAAATGCAGTCTAAGATGATAAGCAAGCTTTTCAATCTTTCAACTTTGAAAATCTTAACTACTGAGGGAAAAGAAAGATAACATCTTTTCACACAGATCATAGAGCACACACTAATGCATTTTCCCCTAAATCAACATGCAAACTATCATAATGCACATGCACAATGCAGGTATTTCTTTTCTCTTTCTTAATGTTTGTGCGACACAAAAAGAAAGCTGTTGTATAACTTTGAATTCAATTTCAAGTGAAAGCAAACAAGCTTGTCCAAAATCAAAAGACACCTTAAGATTTACTTGTTTCGACACTAGAAATATATAAATTCAAACCATATGACGAAAATAAATGCTCAATCAGCTATGAACAGCAAATAAACTAACTCTTAAGATCAAAACGACACTTAATCACAGGTCTAGATCTAAGAGGCCACAGCAAGACTAGTTCACTTTCGTTATGGGAAACTGTAAATGATACAAGAAATACACAAAGAACAAACACAGTTTCTTTATACAACCGAGGCGGAATAGTGGCAAGGAAAGTTGGTTTCAGATAGGCACATTGACTGGTAACAGGCAGCAAAAACAAGAGTGAAAACAGGGCAAGAAACAGCAGGAAACCCCAGTAGCACATGGCAAGACTGGTCCAGCGCAGGTGATGCACAGGCAGTTTGACCTTCAGCGCAGGTAGCCCCTTCGGGAACTGCGCTGAAATGCAGACAACCTTCACACAGCCTGCACTGAAGAACGAAACTTTCGTTTCTCTTGGTTTCCGGGTCACAGATTGCTCAAAAAATTCACAGTTTTTGGCCAAATCAGAAGCTATCAGTCAAGGACACACTAAGGGATGACAAGGAGGATGAAAAGCTATCATTAAGAGCTTATTAGAGTCCTTGTGGATCAGCTCTTCAAATCATAAACTTGCCCAGAAACTGAGCTAGAGTAGCTGCCCTCTACTTTGCATTTGAAAGATCCAAATGCAGTTCGATTCGGTACTCCCTTTGTTTATGAAATGAATATCAAAAACACAAAAAACCAACAAGATACGAATCCCCAGTGGAGTCGCCAATTTGTTGTTGGGAAAAGTATCCAATACGGAATGACCCTATCCCACTCTAAGGGTGATAGTACCTCAGCAACAATCAAAGCAAAGCTATTCAAGATTACTTCTTTATGAGATGTAAGAGAGAGGAGAAAGAGATCCACTAACCGTTAACTTCCGCTAATTATTGATCCAATCTTCCCCCTTTGCTGCTTGCTCCCGGCTCCTTGCTCTTTCACTGGCCCAGCTACACAAAGATCCTGCAAAAGCACAAGAAAAGGAAACTACAAGAAGCATACATCCATAATTGATTCAAGGATTAGAATAAATCAAATATACAAGCATCAATACGCCACAGAGACACATGCATATAGAAGAACCTCAAATGCTTTATTAATGGAAGAAGTAAAGTTTTGAGAGTGTTACAACCATAAGAGGCCCAATCCAGCAACACCTCCCAGCAGAAAGAAATCTCCTCTTCACCTCCTTCAAAGCAATCCCTAATAGTTCTATACTCAAACCAACAACACTTCCTTACATTCACAAGATTCCAGCCTCCTTAGACCTCATGAGAGAGCTCTATATATAGGAGTTTTGGAGAAAGGATGAGTAAGCTTGAGGCTGGCATGAAGCTGACTAGTGTCCTCTCCCACTTCAGTTATTCTTCAGTTCTTGAGTCCACTTGGAGTTTCTTGCTTCCACTTGGAGATCTAGATCCTCTTACTCATCACAAGGCGAATTCCCTGATCCAAGTGTCATTTTGGAAGCTTCCTGGGCATTTGACACCTTGCAGAATGACTGTGCCACTTGGCCAATCTCGCCCAGCACAGGTAGCCTTCATTTCTTTTGACATTCAGCGCAGGTACAGAGTGGAGCAGTTGACATTCAGCGCAGATGCTCAGTGGAGCAGTTGACATGATCCAGAATTAGCTTGTTTTTGAGTGTTTTCAGGTGGAGAACTGATATTTAGTGTTGTGGTTTGCTGACCTTATTCCTCTAGGGGTAGGAACAACATGTTTAGGGACTTTGGATCCCTTAGATTATTGACATTTCATGCTCCATGCTGTAAGGCACAAAAATGTCTATAACAGGTTGCTCCACATCAGTCTGAGGCTCCTCCTCCTTAGGAACCAACAGTTCCTCCACATCCTGTAGTTGGAGCTCCCTCTAAAGGGAAAATCGCATGGCCTTCTTCTCATAAAACTTGAGATCTCTGTGAACCAATGTCCTTTGACTAGTAGGCAGGCACACCCGATAGTTGTGAGGTGTATCAGTGTACCCCACAAATATCCCCAACTCTGTTGTTAGCTCAGGCTTCTTTTGTGCATCCTTTGTCACATGACAATGTACCGATGAGCCAAAGATCCTGAAGTGACCAACATCTGGTCTCTTACCAGAGAAAGCTTCCTCTGGTGTCTTTATCCCAAGTATGCGATGAGGGCTTCTATTATGCAAATAGACTGCTCTATTGCATGCCTAAGCCCACAAGTGAAGTGGTAGGCCTTGGTCATGCAACATCGCTCGTGCTGCCCCTACAATCGTTTTGTTCTTCCTCTCGGCCACCCCATTTTGTTGTGGGTTATGAGGTGTCGTCAACTCTCGTTTAATTCCTTCTGCTGCGTAGAAGTCCTTAAACTCTTGAGAGACATATTCTCCACCGTTGTCGCTTCTTAAGGCCTTGATCTTCTTCCCTGACTCTCTCTCGACCAAAGCTTTGAACTCACAAAAATTTGTGAAGGTTTGGTCCTTCTTCTGCATGAAATAAATCCAGCATTTACGAGAATAATCATCAATGAAAATCACATAATACCTTTGCTTCGTTGTGGATACCGTCGAGAATGGTCCATACACATCAGTATGAACTCACTCTAAGATAGCCTCTGCTCGACTGTCTCGATCATGAAAGGAAGACTTGGTGTACTTTCCCAAGGTACAACCTTTGCATGTGTCAACTTGCTCAAGTTTACCTATGGGAAGTCCTGTAGATATCTGTTGCATTATCTTCAAGGCCCCATGATGCAAATGGCCCAACCCCCTGTGCCACAACTCGCCAATGTCTTGGCTGTGCACCAATTCTGCTTTTGTACTCAATGTTGCACAATCATCTACCTCTAGTTTATAGAGATTCTTCACTTGAATCCCAATCCTCTTGGTCTGACCCGTGGCTATGCGTCTTAGGAACACCTTTCCTTTACTGAAGATAACATTGTAGTCTTTGTCCTCCAATATCACGACTGATACCAAGTTCTTCTTCGGTCCAGGCACATACTTCACATCTGTCAAGGTGAGAGGAGCTCCATGCTCCCTCTAAAAAGCAATTGTGCCCACTCCTGAAACACTATGCTTTTCGTCGTCATCCATCTCTATGTGCATCTCAAGGTTTTTCTCCTCCAAGGTATTGAATAAACTTTTATCATCGGTCATGTGGAATGAGGCTCCACTGTCAACATACCAAACACAACCCATCATCGATGACACCATGCATGTGATGAGGGTAAAGTACATTTCGAACTGAGAGGCTAATGCCTCACCTTCCGATCCTTTCGAGGATCCCTTCTTGGACTTCTTCGATGGGAAATTAGTCGCATAATGTCCCATCTCGTGACAATTAAAGCATCTCACTTTAGACTTGTCACCCTTCTTCCCTCCATGAGAAGAATTCGATTTGGAATGAGAAGCCTTCCCCTTCCCTTTCCTTGCCTACTTGCTAAGGCCAAATTTTCTTCATCATCATTATTTGATGAAGAACCATCTCGAGTGCTCCTCCTGATCTCCTCCTGCATCAGATCCGACCACAGTCGTTCCCAATCTGGGAGTTTCTCCCTTCCATTCACAGAGTCCTGGTAGTTATTCCAACTCTTTGGAAGGCTGAGGAGAGCGAGGCTTACCATATCATCATCGGAAGTAGTTATTCCCACACTGACAAGCTCATCTCTGCAAGTTGTGAGCTTGTTCAGATATGTGGAGATAGTATCACCCTTCTCCATCTTGATTTTTCAAAGCTTATCCTTGAGCGCCAATTTCCTCTGGTCGCTACTATTCTGGTAGAGGTCCTTCAATGTCTTCCACATTGAAAATGGAGTATCCTTCCCATGGAGACTCGAGATAATATGGTCTCGAACTCCCTCCAGGATGATCCATCTCGCCTTCGCCACACACTTCTTCCACTCTGCCAACTCTTGTGCATTAGTTGCAGTTGGCTTTGGGATTTCTTGATCAATGAAATCCTTTAAGCCATTGTCTTCTAATACAAACTCCATTCTATCTTTCCATGATATGTAATTCAAGCTGCCTTCCAAGGCATACTCGAGTCTCAAGCCATAGAAGGCCATTGACCAACCTGAAGTATGATATGAATTCGATTTGCACCTGCAACCCCGAACTTCAAACTTCGAATTCTCTTCTTAATATATTGTTCATAGCTCCGATAAACTTGGCTCTGATACCATGTAGAAATTCTGTCTACAAATCCAGCTCTCTAGATCTGCTATAGGTTAACCCGATAATGCAATATAACCAAAGCAAAATACTATAACCTACTTCTACTATAAATTTGCGGAAGCTTAAAAGATTTGAGCAAGATCGAGTTGAACACATATAACCAGAAGAAGAATAAATGCACAATACACAAAAGAATACTTCAGGAAAAGCCTCAGCTAAAAACCCCACTATCTGTATTATCATACAAGGTGGAAATATATCAAAATTATACAAAGCCTTAACTCTCATAGCTAGCCAGCTCTCAGTACAATCCTCACAGATGCTCATGGGAAAACTTGGCCTCTCACAAGCCTTCTCCTCTGCCCTCCAAGCTCCTATTTCCTTGCGCAGTTTCTCTTGGGTGATCCTCCTGTTACCAAGTGGAACACTGATCTCACACACTGCTCTAACACACTGTCAGAACTGCGCAATCCTCAAGGAATGATTCCTTGACTGCATGCATGAATTTTCTTTATAAGAGAACACATGCAACTGATAGTACAATGTCCCTGTCTTTAATCTCAACTAGGTCTTTCTCATAATAGACATGCATGAGTTATTGATGAGGATTCTTTAGTTATCTGGAGTACACTAGTTGAGTGCATGCATGCATCAACTGATTGATAACTCACAATTAGTTCCTCAAACAATTTGGAACTAATTTAACTGGACTTAACTCAATAAACTGAGCTAACTAATGACAACTCAAATATAACTCAATCTTATCTCCTTAATTAAGGGATAATCTCCTTAATTTAAGGGATAACTGCTGCATGACTTCAGAAAGACTTCTAACTAGAATCTCTCCAACTAATTAATCCAAGATGAATTAATTAATTATTTTCAAGCAGCTGGTGAGACTAAATTTGAATTTTAATTCAAGGACAATTTAAAATTGGAATATTCTTGTTGCCACATTTCAACATGTGGTTTCAATCATTATGTGATTTTTCCATTATCTTTTGTGTTCTTGTTGTATCGGCTTCAAAGCCCACAAAGGAACATGTCAATTGTGTTATGAAATAGTGATTCCCTACTATTTATAACGATTTGAGTGTTGTTACAAAGATAGAGTAGCTTGTTTGTAAAAAAAAAATCTATTTGATTGTTTGTTTGATTGGAAAATTTAGCATTGCAAACCCCAATGAAGAAAGGCAAGCGAAATCATTCACTATATTAAGGATCAAGTTAGGAACGTTGGGAGTCGATTTGGGAATGGGTCGAGTCGATTCAGCTTCCCCGATTCAGCGCGTTGCAAAATTGTTCTATAGCGAGCAACACTACCAAATCATTATGTAGCGATTGCACAATTAATTAGAAACTAACTCTACCAAATCATTTCGTAGCGACTAATAATTTTATTTTTATTTTTGGAGGACCTCATTTTGGTTTGAAATCCCCTTTTGGCCTGCCTGTTGCACTAATATGTTTATTCTTATTCTGATTCATATTCATATTCTTATATTAAATGCATATGTTAAATGTTTAATGAAATATTGTTGTATTGGATGAAATACGAAGCTATGTCTAGAGTCGATTGGTGATATTAGCACGGGTGTGAGTTGGGTACCATCAAGTGGTATTAGAGCCAAACAATTCGGAAGCAAGTAAAGTTCAGAGTTCGCGGCAGAAGCATGGAGCAAAATCAAAATTAGAAATTTGATTGAGGTAAATTTGGTTTTGTTTTCAATTTGTGGTGAATTTTGAAACTAACAATTGCATGGTTGAAGTTCTAAAGTTTAAAGGAAATAGTGGAAGTTTATGAAATGAAATCTACGTTGGGAGGAAGTAGATTAGATTTGTTTTGAAGACAACAAAAAAGTTTTGAGTGTAAGGGCATTGAAGAATGCAACATTAAAGGTAGAGTCATTAAGAGAAGCTACAACAGTAACATATGTTCAAACAAATATTTGGACGATGAGTTGATGACTATAGATAGGAACAAATAGAGTCCTTGATGAAGATGACAATGAACCTTGTGACAGAGAGGGAGGACAAGCAAATTTCTCAAAGGAGAATGGTGAGTAGTTGAATGCAGAAGTCAGAGGAGCTGAGAGTGCTTCGATGAGGATTCCAGGGGAAGGAGTCAACATAAATAGCAGGAGAAGACTAGGCATGGAAAAGCTTAGTATGGAATTTACAAATAGGTTGATGGAGCCAACTTGTTGCAATGGTTTGTTTGCTACTCATAGTGAGTAGGGAGAAGTTCATAGAAGAAGGAGATTTGTGACTACTGAGAGTCATAGTAAGGGTTCAGAGAGAATCCATAATAGATCAGGTCAGGACAAACTTGATAGAGAAGTAGCTGAAATTAAATTACAACTAGAGATGATGAGAGGATTGCTACAGAGATATGAGGAAGACCAGGGTCACATATGCACTCTCTAAAAGAAAGTAAAATGGAATTTTTTGTAGCTAAATTTGGGACATAGATCAAATGCTCAGTTGATGGAGAAACTCAAGGAGTTTGAACAAAGGTTAAATGTTAATTCGAGAAGATAAATGGAGCAACAACATAGACAATTGCGAAACCATGAGTGAGGATGGAAGATCGCGTGCTGGTGATGGCGCCCTGCCCCCGCCTCTGAAACCCTGCTCGTCCCCGTCGAGCCTTGGCAGCCCTGCTGCCGGGCTTGCTGGCCCCCCTGATCTCCTCGGCCGCGCCCCTAGCCTCCCTGGGCCTCCTGCCCGATCTTTGCGTTTGGCTCGGCCTGTGGGCAGCCCCACGTAGCGGCCTGCTTTCTGGGCCTCCTGCCCCTTCCTTCTCGAGTTTGCCTGCAACCCTCTTCGATGGATCCTCTTGGCCCATCCCAGCCCGACTTTGAGAAAGCCTTCGCTTCTCTAATCCCTGAAGATAATGTTGAGCGGATTCGACCTTCTGCCTCTAAATTTATCAAAAAGCTCGATGAAATCCCGGAAATTCCTCTTCCTCTCTCTCTTCCAAGGAGATCTGCTGTAGCCCTAGCTGATCGCGGTTTGGTTGGCCAGTTCACGGGCCTTTGGCCCTCCCCTCGAGCGGTTCAACGATGGGTGGAAAGAAATTGGAACGCCATGGTACAAGGAAAAATTGCCATAAGGTTCTGCGGCAGAGGATTCTATACGTTCCTGTTTGAATCAATAGATGATCGCAATCTTATATTCAGAAATGGACCATATTTTATGGATTCAAGAGGTCTTTATCTCAATCGTTGGACCCCGAGCTTTGATCCTGAAATGGATGTTCCTAATGCTGTCCCTGTTTGGGTTCGTCTTCCACATCTGCCGCTTCACTGCTGGGCTGATGAAACTGTTCGAGCAATAGGAAACGCTATAGGTAAATATGTGGATAGATCTGAACCAAAGGAAAATATGTATGCTTGCGCCAGGATCTGTGTGGAGGTAGACTTGGGCAAAGGTCTTCCAGAGGCAGTCAAACTCAGAGTGGATCAGTGGACGCACATTCAGCAGGTGGACTACGAACAACTACCCTTCAAGTGTAAGGTATGTCACGAGTATGGTCATTTTGCGAATAGGTGCCCTAAATCTAAGCCAGAAAACAACAATACTACGTCTGAAACTCAAGAGGAAGAATGGGAATTAGTAAGGAAAAAAAAGAAGTCCAACTCTCCCCCCGATCCCAAAGAACCTCTCCTCGGAAACCATCCTCCCTCCCCTGTCTTCCCTTCGTCCTCCAATCCCTTTGGCTCACTTGCATCAGAGGAACCTCCATCCCCCCCCTCTTCTCCCAAAGTCCCCGGAACCTCCCCCTCCTCCCCCCTCTGTGCTTCCCCTCCTCGCTCTGCTGATAGGAGCTTGTCCAAAAATAAATCGAAAGTGACCAATGATGGCCCTCATTCAGAACAGCCAGTTTTGACCCGCATTGAGCCCCCCTTGACCTCTTCGAATCCAGCTCAGACAGCCCCCGGAATGCAGCCCATAAGAACCACCAGAAGTTCCTCCAAAGATCTTGGTGCATCCGGTGACATCTTCAAGAAATCTGGACCAGGCAGAAAATCAGCTAAGCAGCACCGGGAAGAAAGTTCGCAAAAGGATATAGCTCTAGGGACTCAAACCCCTATGGACTCCTTCATTATAGGTTCCCAAGAGAAAGATTTAGCAGCCAAAGAACTTGAGAGGCGAGCACCTCCTCGATCGAGTGTCTTATGATGAAGCTTTTATCTTGGAATAGCCGGGGTATGGGGCACCCCTCCAAAATAGCGGCCCTTAAAGATCTACTTCATTCAGAAAGCCCTGAAATTGTTTTGCTTCAGGAAACCAAACAAAATCAGAATGATATGCAGACAATCATTGATTCGCAAAGATCCTTCATAGGGATCAGTAGCGCCTCCAGAGGAGCCTCTGGAGGAATCACCACTATGTGGAAAAAGCAGTATTGGAATTGTGCATCATCAGTCATCAACTCAAACTGGATCAGGACCAACCTCGTCAACAAAGAAGAAAACTGGGATATTATCATTTATAATATTTATGTCCCTAACCATTTTCGGGAAAAGGAACAATGCTGGAATGAATTGAAGCAGGAAATAGATAAGGAACAGAATACAAATCTTATCCTTGCGGGAGATCTCAATTTAATTCTCCACGCGAATGAGAAAAGGGGGGGAGTCTTCACCCCAGATCCTTTTAGAAGACAGCTAGAAACCATCATGGCGGAAGTTGAATTGCTGGACATTAAACCAAAGAACAGAAAATACACATGGAATAATAGACGTCTGGGACCAGGTAACATTATGGAAAGGCTGGACAGAATCTTGATTAATGTTTCTCTTCTCTCAAATTTTGCTGCAGGACATTCTAAAATTCTAAGCGCTACAGCTTCAGACCATTCCCCCATTCTCCTAACGTTGGACCCACATGCCAACCTGGGACCAATCCCTTTCAGATACAATCCTCTATGGAAGGATAGCATCGAGGCTGAATCTATTATAGCAGAAACATGGAAGAAACATGTTGAAGGATCCCCAAATTATATTTGGGAAACTAAAATTCGAAACATAAGGAAAGCCCTTAAGGATTGGGCAAAAACTAGCTACCAAGAACCAGAAAAAATCAAAGGAAAATTGCAGCAGAGCTTGGAAGAGATACAAAAAAAAATAGAAGAGCAAGGATTTACTAATCAGCTCAAAGACAAGGAATGGGAAATGCAGGAACAGCTCACTCAAATCAAGAGAGCAGAAGAAGTCAAATGGAGGCTTAAGTCGCGAGAAACATGGTTAAAAGAAGGGGACAAAAATACAGCATACTTTCACAAGCAGGCCACCGTAAAAAAGTCAAGAAACATTGTGACCTCTATCACTGACAGTCAAGGCAGCAGGCATGACGACCAGGACTCTATCAAAGAGGCAGCCTTCCATCACTTCAAGAACCTCCTCACTGAAAATGGAGACGCTCGGGACTACACGACCTTTCTCCAACACCTTCCAAGGAAAATTACGGCTGAAGAAAATGAAAGGATGAATAGAGAAATAACAGAGGAAGAGGTTAAAAAAGCCATCTGGACTCTTCAACCAGACAAATCTCCAGGTCCAGATGGCTTCTCCATTAATTTCTACAGAGACCACTGGTATTTGATAAAAAAAGACTTGGTTAAGATGATGAAAGGAATTCAAAGGAAAAAAAAAATGGGGGGGTTCACTAATTCAACATATCTCGCCCTCATCCCCAAGGAATCCAGGCCCACCTCCTTTTCCAGGTTCAGGCCTATCTCCTTGTGCAATACATCTTATAAGATCTTCGCAAAAATCATAGCTGCTAGACTTCAACCATTGCTGCCTACTATTATATCCGAAAATCAGGGCGGCTTCATGGCTAACAGGCAGATTCATGATTCCATCACCTTGGTTCAAGAAGCTATTCATTCTAGCACCTCCAGACAAGAGAAAGGTTTCGTCCTCAAGCTAGATTTAGCTAACGCATTTGACCGAGTCAGGCACTCCTTCTTGTACGCTGTCATGGGAAAAATGGGCTTCAGCCCTGAATTCATAAGCACCATAGCTGCATGCATCACTGGCCCTTGGATCTCGCCTCTCATCAATGGCCGCCCCTGTGAATCATTTCAATCCTCAAGAGGCCTAAGGCAAGGATGCCCTCTCTCTCCCTATCTCTTTATCATGATGGCGGAATCCTTCAGCAGCAACCTTGATCACAAGCGAAGAGTAGGCCTTATCTCGGGCATCAAGTATGGGAATGGAGTTAAAAATATCAATCATTCACAATTCGCTGATGATACCTTGCTAATTGGCGGGGCCTCCACAACAATAGCAAGGCGCTTCAAATCTATCCTTGATCAATTTATGGAGTGCTCTGGAGGCGAAGTCAATCTTCATAAAAGCTGCATCTACGGATGGAACATCTCCAGCCAAACAGCTCACAACATTGCTAATATATTTGGAGTTGCCCACAAAGAAACCTGGGACCACTTCACATATCTAGGAATGCCAGTTACCTTGGGCGCTCTTAAAGCATCCACCTGGAGTGAAGTAATTGACAAAGTTAAAAGAAAGGTGCAACAATGGGGAACTCAATGGCTCAACCCAGCGGGTAGATTAATCTTGCTTAAATCAGGTATTTCCTCCTTACCATTATATCGCTTCACTCTTTATCATGCTCCAGCTTCATTCCATAACAAGCTAGAAATTGCGCTCCGTAACTTTTTATGGCAAGGAGGGAGACAAGATAAAAGCAGATTCAATTTGGTCAATTGGAGAACTGTAATCCAATCACCAGACAGAGGTGGATTGGGAATCAGAATGCCTAAATTACTGAACCTTGCCTTTGGAATTAAAATGGCTTGGAGGCTCATCAGTGAACCTAAAGCATGGTGGAAACAGGTTTTCGAATGCAAGTATCTTACAAACAGCAGGCAAAGATTACTTGAATCTGATATTCCAACTCGGGACTCCACCAAAATATGGCAACTTTGTAAGAAAGCAATCCCCATTCTTACCCAAAACACTTCAAAAATTCCAGGGGATGGGAGCAGCATTAATTATGCCACTGATAAAATTATGGGTCTTCAACCAACAAATTCTGTAGAAGAAGCCATTCCCATTATTCATTACCTGCACAGTAAGGGCATTCAGAGGTTGGATCAAATTTCAAAATGGGACGAAGAGAGCGGAGCTTGGCTTAGCTGGGAATTTCCGGATATTCCTCCACACTTGGGCTCTAGCTTACAAGCTCTTATAAAAAACCTCCAAAACCGAGCGCCAATTAAAAAAGGAGCTCTAGATGGACTCAGATGGGACCCCACGGGCTCAGGGTATACCATTAAATCTGGCTATCAATTCATCTGCAATAGCACCTATCAATCTCCGGTTTGGAACCAATGGCGGATAATCTGGAAATCTGAGGCCATCCCAAAGGTCAAATTTTTCATCTGGCTGCTGCTTAAAGGGAAAATTCTCACCTCGGAAAATTTAAAAAAAAGAGGGATACATGGTCCCTCCATCTGCCCCAACTGCTGCTCTGAGGAGGAGACCATCCACCATCTTTTTCTTGAATGTGCCTTTGCGAAGAGATGTTGGACTATAATGGCCAAACTCGGCGAATTAAACTGGCAGCCCCAGCAAAACATAGCTGAGACAATTCTATATTGGAGAAGGAATTGCCCTTGGAAAGATAAGCGGAGCAAGATAGTCAAAAGAACCTGGGACATCATCCCTCATAATCTTCTCTGGAAGATCTGGATCACTAGAAACAAGAAAATTTTTCAAAACCAAGAAGGCAATGCTAGAATAACTTGTAGAAGTGCTCATCTTCTAGCGCAGGAAACAATAGTTGTCAAAAGCGCGGATATCATCAAAGTCACCGATCATACTACTGAGGAAAGAATCATGATCAGTCATATTCTAGACAGTGCAGGCCAACACCACAGCATGCAGAGAAGGAGCGTGAATCCAAACCACAAGACCAAGCAATGGGAAATAAGACTCCCATCTCAGGAATTCAAGAGATGGATGACGAGCAATAACTGTCCAATTTTACTCTTTGACGGGGCCTCTAAGTCCAATCCAGGACCTGCAGGAGCAGGAGGAGTTATTCTAGATGAGAAAGGAGAAGAAATAAGTAGCTATGAATGGAGCTTAGGAGTCAAAACAAATAATATTGCGGAGGCGCTTGCTCTGTTCCAAGGTTTGCAGCAACTGCAAAAAAGGGGAATCAAAAAGGCAATCGTGCTAGGAGACTCTGCGATTGTCATAGGATATATGAATCATCACAGACCGTCATCAAATAGCAGCCTCCAACAACACCTCTGCCGCATCAATCTCCTCACTGATCACTTCAATTCAATCCGCTTCTATCATATTCTGCGCACACACAACGGGGCAGCTGACAGGCATGCCAATAAAGCCGTCGGATGTCAAGAGGGAACCCTAAGGCACAGTCAGCAATCCACCTTTCAACCTCTGCCATGAATAAGGCGATCTCTGACAAAACCCAAATGTGCAACTCCAACAAGCGTGCGGGAGGTATGGTATCTACAGATTTCGGGCGTTCGAAAGGCCTAATCAATCAGCTGCAGAACTCGTCCAGCAGCCCATTTGCAATCCCAAGCAAATTTCAAAATCTCCGAGGACTGACCAAGGATCTCGACGCCTCAGACAATCGTGCCAGAAAACCACCAAAATATTTTATTGCAGCAGAGAATCGGTCCTCTGATAAGAAAGCAGGAAGCCGCAGGCGGATTCAATCTTTAAATAGGAGTGCAGGAACCCAGAATTTACATCATAAAATCCCAAATCATCTCTGTGAAGTTGAAGGAAGCAATCAGAGCCAGCAGCGACATAGAAGAGGTGCCTTGGTATCGTTCTCATTTCCCCTGCTCTTTATTTTTCTAACCTATCTTTTGGATTATTACAGGATCAGATCTGAAGTATCGATCAAGAGCTTCAGCAGCCCTCCTTCTATCTCCTCCGTTCCCCTGTCAGCGCCTCTGCCGATCGACGAAATTTGGCTCTTCAACCCGCTCCCCTCACTAGCTCTCCCCTGGCTATTTTCCCCTTTCTTCTTTTCATCTCAACTCCCTGAGAGTCATCTCCCTGCCCCCTTAACCGCGAAGTTGAGTTTCGGGCCTTTGTTCTCCCGCGGCGGTAGCTTATTTAGATCAGACTCCAATCCGCGGCCCCCTCTCCTTTGTATTCTCACAGAGCCCTTAGGCATCTCTCGTGGCTCTGTCTTTTTCATAATCAATCCCTATCCTGTGATGGCGCGTTCTGAGGAATGTTTTCACTGCCGAGACCTTCAAGCTGAATTTGATGAGGTCAGATCTCAACAGCGAATTCTGGAAGATCAAGTGCGAAATATGGAAGCTAGGCACGCAGAAAAGATCCACTGTCTGGAAGGAAAATTTGAGGAGCAGTTCAGGAACCTCCATGCTAAATACCGTACAGAAATGGGATTGTTTCTCCAAAGGGTTCACTCGCTTCAGGACCAGTTCAACGGGCTTAGCAACAGATGCATCCATGCCGAGGAATCATTGGCAATTATAAGAGACATTTTGGAAGCCAAGCAGAAAGACAAATCAACTTCTTCAAGCGTCAAACCAATGGAAGCAGATCAGCACCCAGAGGACTCTACCGCGAGGAATATCAGTCATATTTCCATCGATTAAATCATGTATTGCAAATGCAAAATTTTGTGTCTTCAGTTTGTTCGAATATACAGTAGTACTAGCTCTTTAGTAGTCCGTATTTTAAGAATCCATCTTAGGGATAGGGACCTTATTCTCTATCCTTGGTTTTGTAATGCTCCCGCAGCAATCCTTGTATGGCTTTATGCCTCAGCACTTTTTTCAATCAATACATAGCATCCGAATTTGTTAAAAAAAAAACAACATAGACAATTGCTGAAGATATTATATGTGAGCCAGAACAAGGATCAGATCTTGAAGACAATGATGAAGATGCTAGGATGAGACCTTTTGAGAGTCTAACAAGTTGTGTGGACAATCAACATATGAAGTCTGAGATGTTAATGGAGGATACATGCCATGATGATTTTGATTTTAACCATTGGTGTATGAATGCAGGAGTTGTTCCAGATGAAGGACAAAGCATTGATTTTTTTTTGTACAGAGAAGAGGAACAATCACTAAGTATTGTTATACAGGCTAGAAGGAAGAGAGAGGATATTCAAAATGAAGACTATGTGCCATGGGCAAATGCAGTCGTGGAAGAACAACCTAGGGTTGATGAACATGTGTGTGGATATTAATGATGAAGTTGTTATAGTAGATGAAGCGAATGAAGATTTGATGGGAAACTTGGAAGCTTTAGCATTGCATGAGGGAGAGATGTTGGAAGCAACAAAGGACACTTCAAAGTCTCATATTTTTAAAATAGATAATTGGTTTGTGTATTCATATGTGCCGGAAACAACAAAATGGTTTGGAATTACTTCAATTAATGAAGTACAAAAACCATTGGGAGAGGACCTGCAAGATTGCAAAGGAGTAAGCATGGAAAACATTGTAGTTGAATTGAAGTTTTTAGAAAATTGGTTGAACAATCCAAGGACAGAGAGTATAGTGAATTGCAGTAGTCCAAGAGATGATAAGGATAGGTTTCCCATGGAAAAAATGCAATAACAAGGAGATAATAAAGATGATGAGTTCCAACAAAAAATACAGAGAGTGGTGAAAGCAACTCCAGGCAATTTTTATCTTGATATGTCAGTGGAGGACAACAATGAATTTCATCCAGGAAATAATGGTTTACACCAGCCAGAGGATAGGTTGGATACATAATTAGAGAGAACAAAGAAGTCGGTGTTGAAGAAGCATCAACAAAAGAGGTATGTAGGGTAGGGGAGAATAAAGGACAACATATTGCAAATGGTAGAGCAAGTTTTCATCAGCAAAGAAGGAAGAAGACTACAACATAAAACATGGAAACCTGAAAGGATGAAGAAGAAAACAATAGAGCAACAAAATGAAAAGGAGAAGGACCAACTACCACATAAATTTTCGGATCGAGGAAGATTCACTTCATCAACACATGGTCAAGAGACCTTGAATATTTTCCACCTTCGGAATCTGATGCAGGTGCATAGGCTGAGCACGAAATTTGACAAAAATTGGACAATAGCTTACCAATGTGATAAGATGGTCACGTGGTAATGCCAGGGAAAAATTTAAATCTTGAGAAATTATGAATACTTAATTTAGGAGTAGGTTTTGATTTTAGTCATCTTGAGAAGTTATTTTTTATTGTAAAAGAAAAAAAATAGTTCTCAGTTTCCCTTATTTTGTGAAGAAGGGGAAACGATTCACACTTTGCGACTCTTGGTTGTCATAGTCAATTTATTTTGGGAAACAATAAGAAAAGAGTGTTTGGGAAGTTCCTGAGGTGAGGAGGAGAGGAAGAGAGAAAGAGGAGAAGAGAGGAGAGAGAGGAGAAGAGAGGAACTCATTGTTTCTCTGTGTAACTACAATTTTGAAGTTTTGCAAATTCATGTACCTTCGAATCTGTGTAAACCGAAAGGTATTTTTGTGTGAATGGAATAATTAACATCAATTGGGTTGTAAGTTGTGTGATTATAAAATGAATTGAAACCTTGTGATTACACTGAATTGATTTATGTTTGTGAACTATTATTAATTGTAGTTTTATTCCTGTGTGGTTGATCATTTTTAAAATCATGTAACTTGTGAATTGATTTACATTAAGAATTTATACATTGTGGTTTCAATGCTGCGTGATTTTTCCATTATATTTTGTGTTCTTGTTGTATCAACTTCAAAGCCCATAAAGGAGCATGTTAACTGTGTTTTGGAATAGTGATTCCCTGGTATTTACGACGATTTGAGTGTTGTTACAGAGACAAACTACCCTGTTTGGAATTCTAGAAAAAAAAAACATCTTTGACTATTTGTTTGATTGGAAAATTTAGCGTTGTAAACCTCGATGAAGAAAGGCAAGCGAAATTGTTCACTATACCAAGGAGCAAGTTAGGGACATTAGGAGTTGATCTTGGAATGAGACGAGTTGATTCATCTTCCCCGAAATCGAAAAATAGAAATTTGATTGCATGTTGCGAAATCATTCTGTAGTAGACAAAGCTACCAAATCATTTTGTAGCGGCTGCACAGTTAGTTAGAAACAGACGCTACCAAATCATTTCGTAGCGATTAAAATAAAATAAAATTGGAGGACTCCGTTTCAATTTGAAATCCCCTTTTGGCTTGCCCGTTGCACCACTATTCTTATTCTTATATTGAATGCATATGTTAAATGTTTCATGAAATATTGTTGAATTGGATGAAATATAGAGCTATGTGTGGAGTATATTGGTGATATTGGCATCGATGTGAGTTGGGTGCCATCACTATTGGTATCAAAATTTGCAATATGATGATCTTCCAACACATCATAAATTTATTTGGTGAATTAAGTCCAGATCTTAGTAGAAGGAACATCATGCAAAGTATTAAATTGGAAGATGAAGATTTGTAGTGCTCATAGTTGAGAAGGGGCGTTTTTGTTAAGTAACTAATTATTGGTAGCCTAATTTAACCTACCAACAATTTTTCCAGAATCAAGTGGTATTAGAGTAGGTACGCTCTTTGGAGGAGAATCAAAGCTTACAATAATTCAAGTTTGGATGATCTGACAAGGTAAATTTGTTTTAATTTTCAATTTATATTAAAATAAAAAATGATGATTATAGGATTTGAGAAAGAACAGTGAAGTTCTTTGAGAAATTTTAGATATTGTGTGAAGTATGCAAAGACCTAGTGTAGAGCTTGAAGAGCTTACCTGGAATTCGTGGAGCTGGCAAAAATATGGCATGGTGTGTGGTGCATGGATCGAGGTACATAGGTAAGACAGAGACTTGGAGTGTGGAACTTGTGAAATTGTGGAGTAGATTGAGGAATGCAAAGTGTAGAGCGTGCATAAAGTGTTGAGCTTGGTGCAATGACCACAAAGTTTCGTGTGTATGTTGAGATGTGACTAATCAATGTGGATCGCGGAGAGCTAAAGATGATCTTTGTTGTAGATTGGAGCAAGTGAAGCGGAGCATAATGTTAATGTTATTTGAAATAGGATTGAGAAACATGACAATTGTTGTTACAAGTCACAGATTTGTAGCTAGCAAGAAGGATTGGAGAAATTGCAACAATATATGTTTGAATGAGATCGAACGAGAGGTAAAATTGGTCCTTTTATGTTTTCAACTAAATTGAGAAAGAATTTGTTGATTACATGTAGCAGCGATGGAAATGGTTACAAAAAAGAACTGTAACATAAATTAAAGGTAGTTCTTGAAGAATTATGGAAAAGAACCTTTATAAGTTCTAGTTGATGTTGGAAGGAGGAGGACTAGTGGATGCTCAAATGAAGTGAACATCTACATAAGACTAAGAGGAGTAGAGGAGATCAAGAGGTTCTAGAAGAGAGAACCAAGGATACCAAAAGGCTAGGTTGAGAGATAGCTTGGTGAGGTATTGTGACTGGTTAGGGAGTAACTTGTTATTGCAAAGGCTTAGATGCAGTTGACAAGTGGATAGGGTAAAATTCACAAAGAAAATGAGAAGATGACCACTAACAATCATGATAAAGGTTCAAGTGCAATCCAAAATAGTGTAAAGGAAGATGCCAAAGCAAATGGCATAAGAAGAAGGATGAGCGGTGAGTAGTTTGACAGGGAACTCACTGAGATGAAAGTACAATTGAGTGTACTAATAGAGCTTCTACAGGAAGGTATGAAATACCAAAGATGCGGATGAGTTCTAGGAAGAAGGTGAAGTGGAATATGTTGCAGATAAAACTAAGACAAAGGATGAATGCTCAGTTAAGGAATCAGAAGCTCACAGGAGTTGAGCTTAAGAAGAGGTTAATGATAGAAGGAGGAGTTCACTTTTGTGAACCAGAGTAAGGGTTATTCATTGGAGATGATGTTGATAGGAGACCTATTGAGAGTCTCATGAACTATGTGGAAAGTTCAAAGCAACATGAGGAAGATTTGATGACAGAGGCATCAAATGAGGCTAAAAAGCCTTGTGTTTTTAAAACTAAAAATTTGTGTATGATTGCAGGTTTAGTAGAAGAAAGACAATCATTTGAAGTTGTCACAGAGATGAAGGAGGATGAGACCACATTGTCTCATAAGGGTAAACAAATGGAGACCCATACATAGTTGTGTAATGCAATTACTAGAGGACAAATGCAAGAACCTATTTGTGAAGAGAACATAACAAAGTTGGCTCATGGAGATAGCCAAAGGGAGAACAAAAATAAGGAGAAACATTAAGATGAAATGCTCAAGAAGTATGATGAGGAGTTAGAGTTGTTGGAAAAGTTGTTGAGAGGACTTGAGCCAAGAGAAGATATTATAGCCAGAGATGAAACATGTTCACAAGTGCCTAGCAATGAAGGGATGCTTACAACATCTAAAGAACCATAGGTAAATTTTAATTTTGAAATTGATTATGAGGTTGCAGGAAGTGTTGATGAACATGAAAATGTGATTAAAGAAATAGAAGATTTGGAAATTGAATATGAAATTGAGCCTCAGGTACAACATTGAAAGTAAAAGTTTAGACGTTTTGAGGAAGAAATAAGGTACCTAGAAGAACGGTTGAAAAATGATACATGTAGTGAGGATTGCATAGATTTTTTAGACTTAGTTGATTTAGAGGAGCATATAAAAGTGTCATACAACAATGGCATAAATGAAGAAGAAATGCAATAGTTGGTGGATAACAACAACAAAGTGGTAGTAGTATATACCAACAAGAGGATAGTTTGGACAATGTGATTGGTGAGATGAGAATTCTAATGGTAAAAATGCCTAAGAAAAGGCATAAAGGAGTGAGAAGGATAGTCAGCAGCATAGTGCAAATTGAATGTACAAGTTTGCATCAAAAAATCTAATGGAATATTGCTAAACAAAGTTTGGCATCCAAGAAGATTAGTTCACCAAAGGTTTATGACCGGGAGATCATAAATTCTCTACCTTGGAGTCTGATGCAGGGGCATCTCAACTTCCAAGTCATTTTGGCATTTGAGAAGGAATTCTAATTCCTTGATGTAAAGAGTTATATATTCTAAATTGATAAATGAATTCCTATAAAGGATAAGTCACAATCTAGAAGATAAGCTTGGATAAGAAGGTGAGATCCTCATAAAGATAAGATTGAATAGATGAGATTTTTAGCAAGCATATATGCCTTTTGAGGCATGAGAGATTTAGGGAATAAATCATGGAGTGATTTTAGGATCTGGAAAAATATGCTTTGTTTCTAAATTATATTTATCATGGTAAACCTAAGGGCATCAAGATGGCCAAAAGGAATGTGAAATCAAGCCATAGAGAAGAATTATTGTTTCTGAGTGTATGTATATACAACTTATGTTAAATGAAATATTCATATATTCTAGGTATGAATTGTCTATGTTCATGATCAATGAAGAATCCATGTATGCGTGAAACCTGGAATTGGTACAATTTCAATGTGCATTTGTAATTGGTGTTAAATCAAAATGCGCCCAACTTGAAATTTGTGTTGTGGCTTGGACTAATATTTCCAATCAGTTGAAGGGAAATGCTAATAATTCAATTGTGTTGAGATCTAGAGATTTCATTGTAAGGTGAAATTGCCCATCCAGACCATTGAGCAAGTTGTGGTTAATTTTTTACCAAATCGTGGGAGTTTATTCATATTGTGGTGAATCGACACTTGGAAAAGTAAACTAGTATTTGCACATAATGTGCAAACAAAATCCGATGACTTTAAACAGAGGGGAGTGCGTGGAGGGGGAGGGACACCTCTTCAGATTCTGTCAGGGATGACGAATCTGAACAGTGTCGTGAAGATAACCCTCACCATAGAAAATCCTTCAGCTTAACTACAAAATTATTTACGCCCATGTCATGGTCAAGACAATAATGAGGAATCACCATTGGAGTTTTGTTGAGGAGCTTATGCTTCTGAGGTTTAATGAATAAATGGTTTGGGTTCTTTGTCCAATTTGAAATTTCAATTGTTTGTATTATATTTGTTGTGTATCCAAACTATAGTAATCCATTTCCATATCTCGTTGATGCCATTAGTTCCTGAGAAATGGTTCAGAGGTATCAATGGCAATATAAAACCCAATTGATGTGCGTTTGAGAGGATACTGATAAGAGATGTGAATTTCCCTTTTTGACGATGTGCTAATGGGATATGTTGATGTGAATCTTAGATATTTGAAGATTGAATGTGGATGGAAAAAGTTTTTACTATTGCTTTTAAAATTTGCAATATGGTGATGCTCAAGCACATCATGAATTTAGTTGGTGAATTATGTCTAGATCTTAGTAGAATGAACAACATCTAGAGTATTAAATTGGAAGGTGAAGATTTGCAATGCTCACAGTTAAGAAGGGATGCTTTTGGTAAGTAACTAATTGTTGGTAGCTTAATTAAACCTACTAGAAATCTTTTCAGCATCATGATGTGAGGTAAACATTAACTCTTCTTGTTGGTCCATACCTTAAAGGTTTCCTCAACAAGGGTTCATATTTTATTTTAATCCATTAATGATCTTATGGTTGAAGGCTTGCCCTTTGGAGGGATCTTTTCTAATAGGACTTGGTTACATAACTTGTTTTTATTAGATAATAAGGCAATTTAATTTCCAAGATTGTACTTTCTTGCCCTAATCCGCATGCACTAAATAACCAAATTAAGAGGATCATTCATTTTGACCTCATTAAGTCCTAGTGGAGATAAGACATTTTCTCTAAATCCCTTTGACCTACTTTGTGGTCAATAATTGGACATAAATATAATTATCGTATCTCATCTTATCTTATCTAAATCCAACAACCAACCATTTTTTTACAAAATTCCAATTCTTGTCATTTTATTTATTTATATTATTAAAAAATCCATATAAATACAAAAACACAAAATACAAAAAATAATATAAGAGATAAAAACACCAAAAATAATTTCATCTCAACATTGGCATCGCGGGTTTTATATATTTCTAAGAAACATCTAACATTCTAAGACAAATTTGTCCTCTTAATTTGTTCATTAGTTTGCTCTAACATCATTCTTAAGGGTTTCTCATGGTCTTCTCAAATCTAGAACAAAATTACAACCATCTTCTACAAGGATATGTTAAGCCCTATCCTATAGTTTGAAGGAAATAAGGTGAGCTATAACCATATTAACCCTAGTTTTCCTTACGATTGATTACATATTCATTTTATTTAGAAGTTTTTCAACCTCCCAAAGTGTTGGAAAGTATTATATTTTGATTCGAAGGAAATATAGGCTTAATCTTACCGGGATCAACCCTCCAATTTATGCAATTTCTATTTCATATTGTTGTACATTTATATTTTATTGCATAATATGTTGCTTGGTTATTATTTCATTAAAATTTGAGAACTTAAGCATTAGCACTTGTGGATACTTAAGCCTAATGTGTTCCCACACTCCTCGGTGGCTTGAAAGACACTCTAAACTTGTGTTTCCTACAAATTTTTATTATTTACAGGTGTAGGACGTACTAAAAAACAACAAGCTTATCCTCTTCTGGTCATTCGACCAAGAAGAATTCAAAGCGAGATCATCTTACCTTGTGTATGCACCCTTAACTCAACATGTGACATCAAAGGTAGTATTTATTTGAGGTATTTCACTCTTTCTCAGGTTTTGGTTTGCATTTTCTATGTTATTCATTCATATATCAGATTTAGCACTTGTGTTTGATTAACTCTCAACCTTTATCATACTTAGGGTTTCTAGGCATTGGTCTACTAACTTGTTGGTGAAGCAATCAAGGTATTGGGGTACTCCATGTGTCATTGTATGAATTGGCCTAAACTAAGAGGAGATTGTACTGAGGTGACAATGGGCATATCTCCTGTGTGCTTATAACTCAGTACCTTGATTGAGCTTTACCGGGGCTACTAATCCTTGTGGTAACATTGCTCACTCAAGTTGCAAATATAAACTGGCGAAGATGGTAGTGGATATTTGTTGTTTTATTTTGTATTATTTGTATTTTAATTTATTAATGGTGACACAAGTTGCTCGATTATGTGGCCCTTAATTGCTCATACATATAGCCTTATTTAATCGTGGCAAGTATGCTAATTGCTAAAGCTTGTTTATTAGCACAATCACATTAAAGGTGGTTCGTATATACACCATATTCATAGCTTATTTTTAATGTGGTTTATATAGGTATCATATTGATAACCTTTCACGGAATACACAGTCTCTAATTTAAATATCTCTGTTACTTTTATGTAATATTATCATTAAAAAATAATCTTAACTAAAGAAAATTGAATTAGATTAGGGATTCTTCCCGTGATTGAAACTCATCATCAGAAGCCATGATGACCAACTTTCAATTTTCTCGACAATAACAAAGATAAATAAATAAATATGTGTTTTACACATTTAAATGGAAATAAAACAATTATTTATTTGGGAAGAATTGAGTATAAGTGTGGGGGATTTTCGCAGTGCATTATATTAGATATCATTTTTGGGATTCAACTGCGTTAAGTAAGTCATTCAAAGTATGACCATTTTCATGAGAGGTAGTCGTAAAGTGACTAATTTCTCATGATTTTTGAATAGTTCACTTAGCACTCATTGCATCGGGTGATGCTCACAGGGGTGAAGAAGTGGGATTGAAACTAGTGAAATGTGGAGAACGAATCACATAGCATCAATCATCACTTCCGGGGCTTGCACCGGTAACCAGGACTTCCCAGGAGGTCACCCATCCTAGAACTCCTCTGGCTCAAGCGCGCTTAACTGTGGAGTTTTTCCCCACAATCAAGCCCACTTAGCTTGCTACCCCATTTGCAAAACCTTAGCAAGTATTGTGCCTCATGAACCATTCAAGTAGAGATCCCTTGACTCTTTTTGAATTTAAGTGTGGGGGATTTTCGCAGTGCATTATATTAGATATCATTTTTGGGATTCAACTGCGTTAAGTAAGTCATTCAAAGTATGACCATTTTCATGAGAGGTAGTCGTAAAGTGACTAATTTCTCATGATTTTTGAATAGTTCACTTAGCACTCATTGCATCGGGTGATGCTCAATAAGAATAAGAATAGATAAATGTGAGCAACAAAAGAAAACTAAATCAACTAGGGTTTCTTCCATGTAATTGGAACTCAACACAATAATTCTTGAATTTAAGCCCTATAGTAACATGGTGAGGTAAACTAGAGTCACAAATCCAACAACTTCCATGTTGTTTGCCACAAGTACTACTATTAGAAGAGGAATTATAGATTTTAATAGAAAAAGAAATACAATCATATACATAATTTCTTCTTCGTGGTTGAGGTTGAGAATGGTTGAACATTTTGTTGATTTATGCAATGAAGTGGCCAAATTACTCTCCCTACAAGAGCGCGTGTGTAGGGGCACAAGTAGTGAATGGAGGAGAAAAAAAGTTAGATTAGAAGAGCTTGGAGAAATGAAAATTGAAATGGAAACTACACATACACTTAGCCAAGGTTAGAAACATTTAAAATTATAAAGTAAAAAAAATGAAATAGCAAAAGAAAAAATGGTCAAAATTAGGTTTTGAGTTTGATCTCATCCATGCGTTCATTAAATCTTGGTCATCCACATAATATTTATTATTAATAGAACTTATATTCCAACTTAGGGATGCCTACTAATATAATTATTATTTTCAAAATAAAATACTCATTTTTTTTCATTAAATTGATTGTTTTTAATAAATTAAATTCATTTTAATAATAAATTTATTAAAAATGGACAAAAAAATAAAATTATAATAATCTAAGTGGGCTTAACAATTAAGAGCATGTGTTTTCTCCTAAAAATTCATAGGTTCAAATCTAGAGGGGGTTAGAATATGTACACCTTCACAGACTTTAGCAATCAATTTACCAATATCTCGCTTAATTATGAACTTAATATTATTTTTATATATTCTCGTATATTTCTTTTTATAATAATTTTCCATTTTTTTACCATTTTCCTTCACACTACATATATGTCTACTTTTCAAACTATATATTGATAGACATATGTCACATCATTACACTATTATTTTACACACATTTCATGTTGGGTTATTAAAAGAAAAAGAAAAAAATCACCCCACAACACAATAAAACCAAATCCACTTTTGGAACAAACACATCAATAACATTTTGTAATTCTACACTATCAAATAAAATATACAATCCCTCATAGTCTTCTACATTAAATATCAAATGAAGTATGTAGTCACTTAGTCTTTTAACGTTCGTAGAGAAACACACAATCTTTATCTGCAGTGAAATAAGACTACCAATTAAGTAGGTTTTTTTTATAAAGTTAATAATCTTTGTATTACAAAAAATGTATAGAGTTTACATGGTTGGAGAGTCTTGGCCAACTAACTACCATATTGAGCCAGAAGCAAAAAAGGTCAGTTGCCATAAAAATGTTATAAGTAGGACCATATGCCCTTGTGAGGAAAACCATATGACCTTCTAGATAGTTGAGAACATAAAAAAGAAACATGGAAACAATAGAAGGATAATAGCCTCAAAATGGCTTGAGTCACAATGATAACCTGAGCATTACAAAGTTTTATGTGTTAAGGCTCTCCTCACCATGCTTGAGCTCAGTTGGATCTTTCCATTCCACTAGCGTTGGTCTATAGTAGTCATCATCATCATGCAAAGGGTGCTCAACTAGTAGAGGGTGCCCAGTTAGTGGATGGTGCATTGTTGGTGAAGAATGAATACCTACACTATGGCCTCTGGTTTGTGCTTCTTTGTTGCCAGACATGTAAGTATCATTGGAATGTCCTCCATTACGCTTTATTGTTGTTGAGCGTTGGATGAGGATTGGCCCTTAATGCTACATATATTCTGCCTCTAAGGTCCGATGTCTTGCAAGGTTGAATCTACGACCTCTGAGAGGTGGAACTGTTTGTAGGTGAGGAAGGATTTAGGAGTTGGAGACCCAAAACATTAATAATAGTTCGCAATGTTGCCTAAGCATGACTCAGGTGAAAGTCAAGGTCCAAAACACGACCCTATAGCACCATCGTAACATCTTCCTGATCTCTGAGGTGACAACCCAACAAATTATGAAGAACCCATAGGTTGTTGTCGATGTTACCAAGATCTTATGCCTCCAAGTCTGCAACTAAGCATCGATATCGCCAGGGGATGTTGTCATCAAAGAGTTATGTTCCTTGCCCATGCCAAGGAGGGAGAGGTGGTCTGCCTCTAACTTTTCTTCCTCTTCGGGGTCTACCACACTCTCTCACCATAGCCACAACATTTGTTGCTAACACCTCTGACCTTCTGCTGCTACTCCTTCAACATTTTACAATCAATATCTCTTCCTTCTATTACCAACATCTTCGACGTTCTTAACATTCTCCTTGAGCATACCAATACAATGATCAGGTAGATGAGTGTACCAATCTTGATTGGGCCATAAATGTTGAGGTAATGGTAGCATGTGTGATCCAAAATGGATCCAAGAACTCTCTAAGTCTTAAAAAATAGTTTAAAAGGTCAAAACAAACGCATGGGAAGAACCCTTGGAAACATCGGAAAACACTATCGGGAGGCGAAAAACACAAGAAAACAGTGAAAACAGAGCTATCGGCAGTTTGAACAGTGAATGCATAGGAGCAGTCGGATCTGGCCGATCAACGGTCCAGATCTGATCAGCAAATCGCAGTCGGCAAAGGCTATCGGAGGTTATCGACAGAGACCATATGGAACTTGTGATGGCGATCAGTGGAGTAAGCGAGGATTGTCGATCAAGCGCGCAGAACGACGGCGCATGTTGAATCGCAGTATCTCTATCACCAAATACAATGGAGCGGGGCTATATACATATACATGTATGCGATGCGATTGCAGGACCCGATAACAATTATAAACGATGTTTGATATGATTTGAGATTCGGAAAACAGAGTTTTCCTTTGTAAATCGCATTTTCGTTGAATAAATGAAAAACCAAAGAAAATGTGCCGATGCGATATTACGAACCCGAAAGGGTTTATTAACACTGTTACCTATGATTTCAACTCTGATAAGCAAGATTTTCAATGTTTTTAAGGAATTTTCAATACAAAGGGAAATCGCGAGATGAGCGGGATTTCGAGCGGGCCAAGGGTGGTAAGTGGTTTAGGCCGAGCTCCGCCCGATCCCATACAATGGCTGCCATGTGTCCAAGCTGAGGAGAGAGAAAACCACCCTCATCGGGCAGTTAACCTCTGTACAAAAGAGCCGCCCGAAATGAACCACAGCCGTTGGATTTGGATCTCCCAGATCAATGGTGGAGATGTGATATCGCTACAAAAGGCAGACCTGATAGGAGAATAGAGCAGATTTGAGGACTTTTGAAGTCCGATAAACAGTGTTTTTGGCGGATTTTCACAGTTTTGAATGCATTTCTCTATGTTAATAGAAAGCGGTCGTTTTAGGGATTTCAAAGGGCCGATGCACTCATCCGTTGTAGAACAGGTGGCCACCTCCCCTAAAGGCATTATGCCATGATTGCAAATGCTTAGAAGAGGGATTCAAGCGAACAGAGGCTGGGAGACAGAAATCCGAGAAGAGGAAATGAACAGACAACATAGATTGGTTTTAAAGCCATAGAAAACAGAAGACAGAGGTAGGCAGTGCCAAGAGATAGAGCAAAGACAGAGACAGAGAGTGATAGAGTGAGTCTGTGTACTCAGAGAGGCTTGAGAGGTTCAAGTATAACTGTTGCTGTTGTATCTGTTGTGTGTTGAGACTCAAGTTGATCTCACACTGTTGTAAAACTTTGTTTTGGAGACATAATATAGAGGTCACCACTGAAGGCTAGACCAGGAGATGTAGCCCAGGAGTATTGGGTGAACTCCTTATTGAACTTGTTGTGTTTATGTGTGTTGTCTATTATGTTTCTTTAACTGCTTCATTGTCTATGTATTTCGCAATCTTATCGATCCATTTCATAAAGTAACATAGGCAAATCCATGCACATGAGTATGTAATACCTTAATAATTCTCTTAGATCTCATTATCAGATCAAGTGGTATCAGAGCTTTAGGTTTGATAAGGTTAGACAAGCTTGTGCTGGATTGATGAATGATAACTAGGTCAAAACTCAAATTAGGAGAAGGAGAACTGGTTGAAGCTAACCCAGAAATAGGAAGAGTCTATCCTAGAAGGAAAATAGCATAAGAAAGTCCCTTGGAATTAGACTCTTAGTTCATGGACAATTTCATGACCATGAGAGCCATGGTAGAAGAGATGTATCGAGAATTTAAGAAGGGTCGAAGTGAAGATACTTCAACCTCAAAACAAGACAAAGGAACAAAGGGACCTCTTCTAGATGGCCATTCTGAAGGGAAAGGAAAAGAGCCTTCTCTAACAACACCTCCTGATATTCCTAAAAATAAAAAGAAGAAAACATATTTGATTAAGTTAGATGTAAAATTTGATTTGCCAATATATGATGGAGAATTAAATGCAGAAAAGCTAGATAATTGGATTAGACAGATTGATGTGTATTGCAGGGTGTAGAACATTGATTCAGACATGAGTAAAATTTAGTCAGCCAGACTACGCCTTGGAGGAACTACCTTGGTATGGTGGGAAGGCATGACAGAAGCTGATTTGAAGAAGCATGGTAAAGTTCTTTCTACCTGGAGTGAATTTGTTTCTGCCATTAAAAAGAAATTCTATCCACTAGCTTATATGTAGCAAGCTATGATGAGTTGGCAAACTCTTTGCCAATTAAAGGGGAAAAGTGTACAAAGCTACACGCAAGAATTTAGAAAAAGAGCTTTAATTCTAGGCATTTCTCTAGACTCACTTGAAACTTTGCTAAAGTATATAGGTGGTCTACACAGCTATTTGAGGCACACCATTCTCATGTTTAACCCTACTAGCATAGATGAGGTATCTGTTCAGGCTACACATCTGGAGGCTAGAGGCAAGAATGTGAACCCAGAGATTGGGGGATCATCAAAACCCACTGCAAGCAAAAACAAGGAAAAGAGGAAGCAAAAATGGAAAGAGAGGAAGGCAAATGCTGTACAGAAAGACAAACCTTCATGCACTCACTGCAAGAAGGATGGACATGATGATGAACATTGCTGGTCTTTGCATCCAGAGCTGAAACCCAAGAAGTTCGATGGCAAGAAGAAGAAGACTGTTGTTGCTATACAGAAAGATTTGGGGTCAGACTCAAGTGATGAAACAACAATCGCAGCCACAGGTATAAAAGGTAAAAATTCTGAAGCATCTACTAGTAATTCTGCACAATCTAATGATAATGAAGAAAATGAGAGGAAAAGACATGAGTTTTTTCATATTAGAGTTATTTCCAAGCATCAAAAGATTGATACTTTATTTGATAGTGGTTCACAAGTAAACTTGATTTCTGAAGCAATTGTAAAGAAGTTGGGACTACTAACCACACCTCACAAGAAGCCATATCCATTAGGTTGGGTATGTGATAAAGCAAAGCTACAAGTGACTAGACAATGTAAACTTAGGTTTTCTTTTGGATCAACATTTGTAGATGAGGTTGAGTTAGATATAGTTCCCTTGGATATATGTGATATTGTTTTAGGAAGTCCTTACTTGTATGATAGAAAAGCCATTTTCTATAGAGTTAAAAATAAGTATCAACTCACAAAAGATGGAATAGAATATATTGTAAGAGCTCATCAGCTCAAAAATAACTACACTCTCATTAACTCAGGGCAGATGAAAAGAATTGTAAATTCATGCAGGCAATTTTTACTAATGGTTGTAAAGAAAAAGAAACCTGATAAAACCAATGTATTTGAAGGTTGTGATGCTAAATAGCAAGCTGATTTAGAAAAAGTTGTTTCAGAATATGATATCCTATTTCAAGAACCTAAAGGTCTGCCAACCAAAAGGGAAATTGTACATGATATTAATTTGCAGCAAGATGCTCCATTGCCTAACATCGGAATGTACAGGTTATTCGCTTTAGGGAATGCAGAGATCAAGAAGTAGGTACAGGAGCTGCTCGATATACCAGTCATAAGATAAGAATGTCTCCTGTGAGATCTCTATTTTTTATAGAGCTTCATCTTCACTAAGCTTTTCTCCCTCTCATCCTTTCTTTATGCAAGTTCGGAAACGGCTAATCCCAAAAATAGATAAATAACCGCTCCTATCTTGCACTCCAAAAGGTTTGCATGCCCCCAGGTATAAAGTACAATTTCAAGGTTGCCCCTACTTATCCGATAAAACAATTGTTTTAAAGGGTGAGGCTTGCCTCTTTCTGGTTACCCAAAGATTGTTTTGTTAACACCATCAAACGAAAACATTTCCTCGGCACTGTCTACCGAAGTAGACAATGGTGAATGACTGTTGTCAAACAAGTAACCTTATCAAAAGAATCTTGTTCTAGAACAACCCCTCTTCCATCCACGGACGGGGTACGGACTAGTCATATTCTTTCGCGGAAATTCTACCTTATACCCAAGGTTTCCTCTGCCCGAAGCAGGCCAGGATGCATGCCCCCTGGGTTCCAGTCCCATCTTTCCGAATCACTCACACTCATGGGGAAGGAGGACTGGGGGTGGAGACATTTCTTGGGTGAATAGACCATTAAGGGTTGGTATGTGACTATTTGCGATGCGTGATCCTGGAAATGAAAGTTGGTCTACGAGCTTGACCATTCTTCCTTCGTGTGGAAAACACATTACTCTAAAGAGTGAGGAGACTATAACTCCCATGCAATATATATAGTCTCGTCCAAGGAGTAGGTTATAATCCAAGGGTCCTTGAACAACCATCACGTTCATCTGAACGGTCTTCCCTTTCAATGTAACAGGTACATTGGGGAGGATCCCTAATGGTCGACTGGTTCCTTTATCAAAACCCGAGAGATTTCTTATCTCAGGCAAAAGCTCTGGGGAACCCAGTGCTTTCCAAGCAATAGAGGAAAGGATACTCACAGATGACCCTTCATCAATGATAGTTCCAGCCATTACCATTCTGTAGATTTGGACTATGATTCTGAATGGTATACTGGCTGGTAACCGGGGTCTGCCTAGTTGGTTCCAATCAAAGGACACAACCAGGTTGCTTGGTGGTGGGACCGAATATACGGCCGGATATGACTCTGACGATGCTCCTTCCTCCGATAAAGGAATGGGCGCATTGCCCTGATGCTCATCAGAGTCTGTGTTGATGAAAAGAATCTGGATGGTGTCATCCTTATTCTCTTCAGTGAGGGTGTCATTTGAAGATGAATCTTCAGTGACGGTGTCATTTGAGGATGAAACCTCTGAAGGAAGAACCGGGTCAACTGCCGTATCGACCTTTAGAATTTCGTCTGGTCTGGATTCAGTAGGTCCATTTTCAATGACTGACGCTTCAGCTGACCACTTGAGCGGGCCAGCTGTATTTTCAACCAACGAAGGACTTGGCACGAGTTTTTTGTATCCAGGAGGAAGCATTACCGGTGAAACCGGACGATCTTCCAAAACTCTCTTCGCTTCGTCTAAGAAGGGACAACGGTGGATGGCGTGATCGCCTTTACACAGTTTGTAGGGGGATCTTGCTCCCCCTCTTTGTCTTGAACCTTCACTTTCGCTGATTGAAGGTGAGCAATCAACATGGCTATCAGAGGTTGATGCTCCCGAATTGTGCAACCGAGGGGACCAGTCCCTTAGTATCCGGGGAATACAGGGACAATCTCTATGAAAGTGGTCTCCTCTACATATGACACATGGCGATTTAGGCCCGGTCTGTGCTGTGTGTGGATTTTTGTCAGATGTTTTTTGCTTGCCCCCAGGCGCCTTAGGCTCCTTCTTCTTCTTCTCCTTCTTCTCCATAGGAGCTTGGCTTTTGCCGGCTCTACCTTGCGAAGATGAAGGATTAGAGGAAGAGTTATAGGAAGTGGAAGGCTGGTGGGCAACTCTAGACTCATCTAACTGTTGACTCGACTGTTCAGGAACCATGGTGGTCTGAACTACATTGGTTGAGAATATCCAAATAGGCAGGCCAATTATCAGTCCTGGAAGCGACAATGTGGCCATGTGGGGCGCACCAACTTCTCCCCAAGAGGAGAAAGGACTAGGATTTCCATCATGTGGAATTCCTTGGTTGGGGCGTTCCATGTTCTCAACCTAAGATCAACGCGGGAATAGGAGGTGATTATGTTCCGTTTAAAATAAATTTTATAACGACGCTTTAGACACAACTTGCTTTTTCACTTTTTAAGAGTCGAGAAAAAGCTAAAGATGACTCTAGTCTCCTTCGATGTTTTAACGAGCCCGAAGTGACAAATGCTCGGATGGACTTTTTCAGTTATAGAGTTTGAAAAAGGCCAAAAGAAACTGCTTTGGAGTTCTAGGCAGAGGGTGTGCCAAACTTTTCGCAAAACCACAGAATACGTTTTACGGTACGAGTGGTCGATCTTCGTGAATGTTGTGTTCACTTCATTGCGATCAGTAGGGCGGCCGACACGGCTTCCTATGGATAAAGGCTTTGTTCCTATAGGGGTCTCCCAATATATACGTGACGGTACATGGGAGCATAAGTCCGTATTGATACTTATCGCTTCACCGTGGAGGAATCACCCAACCACTCAACGCTAAGATATCACGTTTAACGACGCCGGAACACGTCTCTAGCTTAGACCTCTATGTGTTTGCGTTATGTTTCAATGCGTTGTTATGTAAATTAAATTTATTTTAAGGTTGATCTTGTTTAGCAGTTTGCCTTTATGGATCACCACGAGATGTATGATAACACTCCTAAATGCAGTCTAAGATGATAAGCAAGCTTTTCAATCTTTCAACTTTGAAAATCTTAACTACTGAGGGAAAAGAAAGATAACATCTTTTCACACAGATCATAGAGCACACACTAATGCATTTTCCCCTAAATCAACATGCAAATTGTCATAATGCACATGCACAATGCAGGTATTTCTTTTCTCTTTCTTAATGTTTGTGCGACACAAAAAGAAAGCTGTTGTATAACTTTGAATTCAATTTCAAGTGAAAGCAAACAAGCTTGTCCAAAATCAAAAGACACCTTAAGATTTACTTGTTTCGACACTAGAAATATATAAATTCAAACCATATGACGAAAATAAATGCTCAATCAGCTATGAACAGCAAATAAACTAACTCTTAAGATCAAAACGACACTTAATCACAGGTCTAGATCTAAGAGGCCACAGCAAGACTAGTTCACTTTCGTTATGGGAAACTGTAAATGATACAAGAAATACACAAAGAACAAACACAGTTTCTTTATACAACCGAGGCGGAATAGTGGCAAGGAAAGTTGGTTTCAGATAGGCACATTGACTGGTAACAGGCAGCAAAAACAAGAGTGAAAACAGGGCAAGAAACAGCAGGAAACCCCAGTAGCACATGGCAAGACTGGTCCAGCGCAGGTGATGCACAGGCAGTTTGACCTTCAGCGCAGGTAGCCCCTTCGGGAACTGCGCTGAAATGCAGACAACCTTCACACAGCCTGCACTGAAGAACGAAACTTTCGTTTCTCTTGGTTTCCGGGTCACAGATTGCTCAAAAAATTCACAGTTTTTGGCCAAATCAGAAGCTATCAATCAAGGACACACTAAGGGATGACAAGGAGGATGAAAAGCTATCATTAAGAGCTTATTAGAGTCCTTGTGGATAAGCTCTTCAAATCATAAACTTGCCCAGAAACTGAGCTAGAGTAGCTGCCCTCTACTTTGCATTTGAAAGATCCAAATGCAGTTCGATTCGGTACTCCCTTTGTTTATGAAATGAATATCAAAAACACAAAAAACCAACAAGATACGAATCCCCAGTGGAGTCGCCAATTTGTTGTTGGGAAAAGTATCCAATACGGAATGACCCTATCCCACTCTAAGGGTGATAGTACCTCAGCAACAATCAAAGCAAAGCTATTCAAGATTACTTCTTTATGAGATGTAAGAGAGAGGAGAAAGAGATCCACTAACCGTTAACTTCCGCTAATTATTGATCCAATCTTCCCCCTTTGCTGCTTGCTCCCGACTCCTTGCTCTTTCACTGGCCCAGCTACACAAAGATCCTGCAAAAGCACAAGAAAAGGAAACTACAAGAAGCATACATCCATAATTGATTCAAGGATTAGAATAAATCAAATATACAAGCATCAATACGCCACAGAGACACATGCATATAGAAGAACCTCAAATGCTTTATTAATGGAAGAAGTAAAGTTTTGAGAGTGTTACAACCATAAGAGGCCCAATCCAGCAACACCTCCCAGCAGAAAGAAATCTCCTCTTCACCTCCTTCAAAGCAATCCCTAATAGTTCTATACTCAAACCAACAGCACTTCCTTACATTCACAAGATTCCAGCCTCCTTAGACCTCATGAGAGAGCTCTATATATAGGAGTTTTGGAGAAAGGATGAGTAAGCTTGAGGCTGGCATGAAGCTGACTAGTGTCCTCTCCCACTTCAGTTATTCTTCAGTTCTTGAGTCCACTTGGAGTTTCTTGCTTCCACTTGGAGATCTAGATCCTATTACTCATCACAAGGCGAATTCCCTGATCCAAGTGTCATTTTGGAAGCTTCCTGGGCATTTGACACCTTGCAGAATGACTGTGCCACTTGGCCAATCTCGCCCAGCACAGGTAGCCTTCATTTCTTTTGACATTCAGCGCAGGTACAGAGTGGAGCAGTTGACATTCAGCGCAGATGCTCAGTGGAGCAGTTGACATGATCCAGAATTAGCTTGTTTTTGAGTGTTTTCAGGTGGAGAACTGATATTTAGTGTTGTGGTTTGCTGACCTTGTTCCTCTAGGGGTAGGAACAACATGTTTAGGGACTTTGGATCCCTTAGATTATGACATTTCATGCTCCATGCTGTAAGGCACAAAAATGTCTATAACAGGTTGCTCCACATCAGTCTGAGGCTCCTCCTCCTTAGGAACCAACAGTTCCTCCACATCCTGTAGTTGGAGCTCCCTCTAAAGGGAAAATCGCATGGCCTTCTTCTCATAAAACTTGAGATCTCTGTGAACCAATGTCCTTTGACTAGTAGGCAGGCACACCCGATAGTTGTGAGGTGTATCAGTGTACCCCACAAATATCCCCAACTCTGTTGTTAGCTCAAGCTTCTTTTGTGCATCCTTTGTCACATGACAATGTACCGATGAGCCAAAGATCCTGAAGTGACCAACATCTGGTCTCTTACCAGAGAAAGCTTCCTCTGGTGTCTTTATCCCAAGTATGCGATGAGGGCTTCTATTATGCAAATAGACTGCTCTATTGCATGCCTAAGCCCACAAGTGAAGTGGTAGGCCTTGGTCATGCAACATCGCTCGTGCTGCCCCTACAATCGTTTTGTTCTTCCTCTCGGCCACCCCATTTTGTTGTGGGTTATGAGGTGTCGTCAACTCTCGTTTAATTCCTTCTGCTGCGTAGAATTCCTTAAACTCTTGAGAGACATATTCTCCACCGTTGTCGCTTCTTAAGGCCTTGATCTTCTTCCCTGACTCTTTCTCGACCAAAGCTTTGAACTCACAAAAATTTGTGAAGGTTTGGTCCTTCTTCTGCATGAAATAAATCCAGCATTTACGAGAATAATCATCAATGAAAATCACATAATACCTTTGCTTCGTTGTGGATGCCGTCGAGAATGGTCCACACACATCAGTATGAACTCACTCTAAGATAGCCTCTGCTCGACTGTCTCGATCATGAAAGGAAGACTTGGTGTACTTTCCCAAGGTACAACCTTTGCATGTGTCAACTTGCTCAAGTTTACCTTTGGGAAGTCCTGTAGATATCTGTTGCATTATCTTCAAGGCCCCATGATGCAAATGGCCCAACCGCCTGTGCCACAACTCGCCAATGTCTTGGCTTTGCACCAATTCTGCTTTTGTACTCAATGTTGCACAATCATCTACCTCTAGTTTATAGAGATTCTTCACTTGAATCCCAATCCTCTTGGTCTGACCCGTGGCTATGCGTCTTAGGAACACCTTTCCTTTACTGAAGATAACATTGTAGTCTTTGTCCTCCAATATCACGACTGATACCAAGTTCTTCTTCGGTCCAGGCACATACTTCACATTTGTCAAGGTGAGAGGAGCTCCATGCTCCCTCTAAAAAGCAATTGTGCCCACTCCTGAAACACTATACTTTTCGTCGTCATCCATCTCTATGCGCATCTCAAGGTTTTTCTCCTCCAAGGTATTGAATAAACTTTTATCATCGGTCATGTGGAATGAGGCTCCACTGTCAACATACCAAACACAACCCATCATCGATGACACCATGCATGTGATGAGGGTAAAGTACATTTCGAACTGAGAGGCTAATGCCTCACCTTCCGATCCTTTCGAGGATCCCTTCTTGGACTTCTTCGATGGGAAATTAGTCGCATAATGTCCCATCTCGTGACAATTAAAGCATCTCACTTTAGACTTGTCACCCTTCTTCCCTCCATGAGAAGAATTCGATTTGGAATGAGAAGCCTTCCCCTTCCCTTTCCTTGCCTACTTGCTAAGGCCAAATTTTCTTCATCATCATTATTTGATGAAGAACCATCTCGAGTGCTCCTCCTGATCTCCTCCTGTATCAGATCCGACCACAGTCGTTCCCAATCTGGGAGTTTCTCCCTTCCATTCACAGAGTCCTGGTAGTTATTCCAACTCTTTGGAAGGCTGAAGAGAGCGAGGCTTACCATATCATCATCGGAAGTAGTTATTCCCACACTGACAAGCTCATCTCTGCAAGTTGTGAGCTTGTTCAGATATGTGGAGATAGTATCACCCTTCTCCATCTTGATTTTTCAAAGCTTATCCTTGAGCGCCAATTTCCTCTGGTCGCTACTATTCTGGTAGAGGTCCTTCAATGTCTTCCACATTGAAAATGGAGTATCCTTCCCATGGAGACTCGAGATAATATGGTCTCGAACTCCCTCCAGGATGATCCATCTCGCCTTCGCCACACACTTCTTCCACTCTGCCAACTCTTGTGCATTAGTTGCAGTTGGCTTTGGGATTTCTTGATCAATGAAATCCTTTAAGCCATTGTCTTCTAATACAAACTCCATTCTATCTTTCCATGATATGTAATTCAAGCTGCCTTCCAAGGCATACTCGAGTCTCAAGCCATAGAACGCCATTGACCAACCTGAAGTATGATATGAATTCGATTTGCACCTGCAACCCCGAACTTCAAACTTCGAATTCTCTTCTTAATATATTGTTCATAGCTCCGATAAACTTGGCTCTGATACCATGTAGAAATTCTGTCTACAAATCCAGCTCTGTAGATCTGCTGTAGGTTAACCCGATAATGCAATATAACCAAAGCAAAATACTATAACCTACTTCTACTATCAATTTGCGGAAGCTTAAAATATTTGAGCAAGATCGAGTTGAACACATATAACCAGAAGAAGAATAAATGCACAATACACAAAAGAATACTTCAGGAAAAGCCTCAGCTAAAAACCCCACTATCTGTATTATCATACAAGGTGGAAATATATCAAAATTATACAAAGCCTTAGCTCTCATAGCTAGCCAGCTCTCAGTACAATCCTCACAGATGCTCATGGGAAAACTTGGCCTCTCACAAGCCTTCTCCTCTGCCCTCCAAGCTCCTATTTCCTTGCGCAGTTTCTCCTGGGTGATCCTCCTGTTACCAAGTGGAACACTGATCTCACACACTGCTCTAACACACTGTCAGAACTGCGCAATCCTCAAGGAATGATTCCTTGACTGCATGCATGAATTTTCTTTATAAGAGAACACATGCAACTGATAGTACAATGTCCCTGTCTTTAATCTCAACTAGGTCTTTCTCATAATAGACATGCATGAGTTATTGATGAGGATTCTTTAGTTATCTGGAGTACACTAGTTGAGTGCATGCATGCATCAACTGATTGATAACTCACAATTAGTTCCTCAAACAATTTGGAACTAATTTAACTGGACTTAACTTAGTAAACTGAGCTAACTAATGACAACTCAAATATAACTCAATCTTATCTCCTTAATTAAGGGATAATCTCCTTAATTTAAGGGATAACTGCTGCATGACTTCAGAAAGACTTCTAACTAGAATCTCTCCAACTAATTAATCCAAGATGAATTAATTAATTATTTTCAAGCAGCTGGTGAGACTAAATTTGAATTTTAATTCAAGGACAATTTAAAATTGGAATATTCTTGTTGCCACATTTCAACATGTGGTTTCAATCATTATGTGATTTTTCCATTATCTTTTGTGTTCTTGTTGTATCGGCTTCAAAGCCCACAAAGGAACATGTCAATTGTGTTATGAAATAGTGATTCCCTACTATTTATAACGATTTGAGTGTTGTTACAAAGATAGAGTAGCTTGTTTGTAAAAAAAAAATCTATTTGATTGTTTGTTTGATTGGAAAATTTAGCATTGCAAACCCCAATGAAGAAAGGCAAGCGAAATCATTCACTATATTAAGGATCAAGTTAGGAACGTTGGGAGTCGATTTGGGAATGGGTCGAGTCGATTCAGCTTCCCCGATTCAGCGCGTTGCAAAATTGTTCTATAGCGAGCAACACTACCAAATCATTATGTAGCGATTGCACAATTAATTAGAAACTAACTCTACCAAATCATTTCGTAGCGACTAATAATTTTATTTTTATTTTTGGAGGACCTCATTTTGGTTTGAAATCCCCTTTTGGCCTGCCTGTTGCACTAATATGTTTATTCTTATTCTGATTCATATTCATATTCTTATATTAAATGCATATGTTAAATGTTTATTGAAATATTGTTGTATTGGATGAAATACGAAGCTATGTCTAGAGTCGATTGGTGATATTAGCACGGGTGTGAGTTGGGTACCATCAAGTGGTATTAGAGCCAAACAATTCGGAAGCAAGTAAAGTTCAGAGTTCGCGGCAGAAGCATGGAGCAAAATCAAAATTAGAAATTTGATTGAGGTAAATTTGGTTTTGTTTTCAATTTGTGGTGAATTTTGAAACTAACAATTGCATGGTTGAAGTTCTAAAGTTTAAAGGAAATAGTGGAAGTTTATGAAATGAAATCTACGTTGGGAGGAAGTAGATTAGATTTGTTTTGAAGACAACAAAAAAGTTTTGAGTGTAAGGGCATTGAAGAATGCAACATTAAAGGTAGAGTCATTAAGAGAAGCTACAACAGTAACATATGTTCAAACAAATATTTGGACGATGAGTTGATGACTATAGATAGGAACAAATAGAGTCCTTGATGAAGATGACAATGAACCTTGTGACAGAGAGGGAGGACAAGCAAATTTCTCAAAGGAGAATGGTGAGTAGTTGAATGCAGAAGTCAGAGGAGCTGAGAGTGCTTCGATGAGGATTCCAGGGGAAGGAGTCAACAAAAATACCAGGAGAAGACTAGGCATGGAAAAGCTTAGTATGGAATTTACAAATAGGTTGATGGAGCCAAATTGTTGCAATGGTTTGTTTGCTACTCATAGTGAGTAGGGAAAAGTTCATAGAAGAAGGAGATTTGTGACTACTGAGAGTCATAGTAAGGGTTCAGAGAGAATCCATAATAGATCAGGTCAGGACAAACTTGATAGAGAAGTAGCTGAAATTAAATTACAACTAGAGATGATGAGAGGATTGCTACAGAGATATGAGGAAGACCAGGGTCACATATGCACTCTCTAGAAGAAAGTAAAATGGAATTTTTTGTAGCTGAATTTGGGACATAGATCAAATGCTCAGTTGATGGAGAAACTCAAGGAGTTTGAACAAAGGTTAAATGTTAATTCGAGAAGATAAATGGAGCAACAACATAGACAATTGCTGAAGATATTATATGTGAGCTAGAACAAGGATCAGATCTTGAAGACAATGATGAAGATGCTAGGATGAGACCTTTTGAGAGTCTAACAAGTTGTGTGGACAATCAACATATGATGTCTGAGATGTTAATGGAGGATACATGCCATGATGATTTTGATTTTAACAATTGGTGTATGAATGCAGGAGTTGTTCCAGATGAAGGACAAAGCATTGATTTTTTTTTGTGCAGAGAGGAGGAACAATCACTAAGTATTGTTATACAGGCTAGAAGGAAGACAGAGGATATTCAAGATGAAGACTATGTGCCATGGGCAAATGCAGTCATGGAAGAACAACCTAAGGTTGATGAACATGTGTGTGGATATTAATGATGAAGTTGTTATAGTGGATGAAGCAAATGAAGATTTGATGGGAAACTTGGAAGCTTTAGCATTGCATGAGGGAGAGATGTTGGAAGCAACAAAGGAGACTTCAAAGTCTCATATTTTTAAAATAGATAATTGGTTTGTGTATGCATATGTGCAGGAAACAACAAAATGGCTTGGAAATACTTCAATTAATGAAGTACAAAAACCATTGGGAGAGGACCTGCAAGATTGCAAAGGAGTAAGCATGGAAAACATTGTAGTTGAATTGAAGTTTTTAGAAAATTGGTTGAACAATACAAGGACAGAGAGTATAGTGAATTGCAGTAGTCCAAGAGATGATAAGGATAAGTTTCCCATGGAAAAAATGCAACAACAAGGAGATAACAATGATGATGAGTTCCAACAAAAAATACAGAGAGTGGTGAAAGCAACTCCAGGCAATTTTTATCTTGATGTGTCAGTGGAGGACAACAATGAATTTCATCCAGGAAATAATGGTTTACACCAGCCAGAGGATAGGTTGGATACATAATTAGAGAGAACAAAGAAGTCGGTGTTGAAGAAGCATCAACAAAAGAGGTATGTAGGGTAGGGGAGAATAAAGGACAACATATTGCAGATGGTAGAGCAAGTTTTCATCAGCAAAGAAGGAGGAAGACTACAACATAAAACATGGAAACCTGGAAGGATGAAGAAGAAAACAATAGAGCAACAAAATGAAAAGGAGAAGGACCAACTACCACATAAATTTTCGGATCGAGGAAGATTCACTTCATCAACACATGGTCAAGAGACCTTGAATATTTTCCACCTTCGGAATCTGATGCAGGTGCATAGGCTGAGCACGAAATTTGACAAAAATTGGACAATAGCTTACCAATGTGATAAGATGGTCACGTGGTAATGCCAGGGAAAAATTTAAATCTTGAGAAATTATGAATACTTAATTTAGGAGTAGGTTTTGATTTTAGTCATCTTGAGAAGTTATTTTTTATTGTAAAAGAAAAAAAATAGTTCTCAGTTTCCCTTATTTTGTGAAGAAGGGGAAACGATTCACACTTTGCGACTCTTGGTTGTCATAGTCAATTTATTTTGGGAAACAATAAGAAAAGAGTGTTTGGGAAGTTCCTGAGGTGAGGAGGAGAGGAAGAGAGAAAGAGGAGAAGAGAGGAGAGAGAGGAGAAGAGAGGAACTCATTGTTTCTCTGTGTAACTACAATTCTGAAGTTTTGCAAATTCATGTACCTTCGAATCTGTGTAAACCGAAAGGTATTTTTGTGTGAATGGAATAATTAACATCAATTGGGTTGTAAGTTGTGTGATTATAAAATGAATTGAAACCTTGTGATTACACTGAATTGATTTATGTTTGTGAACTATTATTAATTGTAGTTTTATTCCTGTGTGGTTGATCATTTTTAAAATCATGTAACTTGTGAATTGATTTACATTAAGAATTTATACATTGTGGTTTCAATGCTGCGTGATTTTTCCATTATATTTTGTGTTCTTGTTGTATCAGCTTCAAAGCCCATAAAGGAGCATGTTAACTGTGTTTTGGAATAGTGATTCCCTGGTATTTACGACGATTTGAGTGTTGTTACAGAGACAAACTACCCTGTTTGGAATTCTAGAAAAAAAAAACATCTTTGACTATTTGTTTGATTGGAAAATTTAGCGTTGTAAACCTCGATGAAGAAAGGCAAGCGAAATTGTTCACTATACCAAGGAGCAAGTTAGGGACATTAGGAGTTGATCTTGGAATGAGACGAGTTGATTCATCTTCCCCGAAATCGAAAAATAGAAATTTGATTGCATGTTGCGAAATCATTCTGTAGTAGACAAAGCTACCAAATCATTTTGTAGCGGCTGCACAGTTAGTTAGAAACAGACGCTACCAAATCATTTCGTAGCGATTAAAATAAAATAAAATTGGAGGACTGCGTTTCAATTTGAAATCCCCTTTTGGCTTGCCCATTGCACCACTATTCTTATTCTTATATTGAATGCATATGTTAAATGTTTCATGAAATATTGTTGAATTGGATGAAATATAGAGCTATGTGTGGAGTATATTGGTGATATTGGCATCGATGTGAGTTGGGTGCCATCACTATTGGTATCAAAATTTGCAATATGATGATCTTCCAACACATCATAAATTTAGTTGGTGAATTAAGTCCAGATCTTAGTAGAAGGAACATCATGCAAAGTATTAAATTGGAAGATGAAGATTTGTAGTGCTCATAGTTGAGAAGGGGCGTTTTTGTTAAGTAACTAATTATTGGTAGCCTAATTTAACCTACCAACAATTTTTCCAGAATCAAGTGGTATTAGAGTAGGTACGCTCTTTGGAGGAGAATCAAAGCTTACAATAATTCAAGTTTGGATGATCTGACAAGGTAAATTTGTTTTACTTTTCAATTTATATTAAAATAAAAAATGATGATTATAGGATTTGAGAAAGAACAGTGAAGTTCTTTGAGAAATTTTAGATATTGTGTGAAGTATGCAAAGACCTAGTGTAGAGCTTGAAGAGCTTACCTGGAATTCGTGGAGCTGGCAAAAATATGGCATGGTGTGTGGTGCAGGGATCGAGGTACATAGGTAAGACAGAGACTTGGAGTGTGGAACTTGTGAAATTGTGGAGTAGATTGAGGAATGCAAAGTGTAGAGCGTGCATAAAGTGTTGAGCTTGGTGCAATGACCACAAAGTTTCGTGTGTATGTTGAGATGTGACTAATCAATGTGGATCGCAGAGAGCTAAAGATGATCTTTGTTGTAGATTGGAGCAAGTGAAGCGGAGCATAATGTTAATGTTATTTGAAATAGGATTGAGAAACATGACAATTGTTGTTACAAGTCACAGATTTGTAGCTAGCAAGAAGGATTGGAGAAATTGCAACAATATATGTTTGAATGAGATCGAACGAGAGGTAAAATTGGTCCTTTTATGTTTTCAACTAAATTGAGAAAGAATTTGTTGATTACATGTAGCAGCGATGGAAATGGTTACAAAAAAGAACTGTAACATAAATTAAAGGTAGTTCTTGAAGAATTATGGAAAAGAACCTTTATAAGTTCTAGTTGATGTTGGAAGGAGGAGGACTAGTGGATGCTCAAATGAAGTGAACATCTACATAAGACTAAGAGGAGTAGAGGAGATCAAGAGGTTCTAGAAGAGAGAACCAAGGATACCAAAAGGCTAGGTTGAGAGATAGCTTGGTGAGGTATTGTGACTGGTTAGGGAGTAACTTGTTATTGCAAAGGCTTAGATGCAGTTGACAAGTGGATAGGGTAAAATTCACAAAGAAAATGAGAAGATGACCACTAACAATCATGATAAAGGTTCAAGTGCAATCCAAAATAGTGTAAAGGAAGATGCCAAAGCAAATGGCATAAGAAGAAGGATGAGCGGTGAGTAGTTTGACAGGGAACTCACTGAGATGAAGGTACAATTGAGTGTACTAATAGAGCTTCTACAGGAAGGTATGAAATACCAAAGATGCAGATAAGTTCTAGGAATAAGGTGAAGTGGAATATGTTGCAGTTAAAACTAAGACAAAGGATGAATGCTCAGTTAAGGAATTAGAAACTCATAGGACTTGAGCTTAAGAAGAGGTTAATGATAGAAGGAGGAGTTCACTTTTGTGAACCAGAGTAAAGGTTATCCACTGGAGATGATGTTGCTAGGAGACCTTTTGAGAGTCTCATAACTATGTCAAAAGTTCAAAGCAACATGAGGAAAGTTTGATGACAAAGGCATAAAATGAGGCTAAAAAGCCTTATGTTTTTAAAACTAAAAATATGTGTACGATTGCAGGTTTAGTAGAAGAAACACAATCATTTGAAGTTGTCACGGAGATGAAGGAGGATGAGATCACATTGTCTCATAAGGATAAACAAATGGAGACCCATACATAGTTTTGTAATACAATCACTAAAGGAGAAATTCAAGAACCTATTTGTAAAGAGAACATAACAAAGTTGGCTCATGGAGATAGCCAAAGGGAGAACAAAAATAATGAGAAACATTAAGATGAAATGTTCAAGCAGTATGATGAGGAGTTAGAGTTGTTGGAAAAGTTGTTGAGAGGACCTGAGCCAAGAGAAGAGATTGTAGCTAAAGATGAAACATGTTCACAAGTGCTTAGCAATGAAGGGATGCTTATAACATCTAAAGAACCAAAGGTAAATTTTAATTTTGAAATTAATTATGAGGTTGCAGGAATTGTTGATGAACATGAAAATGTGATTAAAGAAATAGAAGATTTGGAAATTGAATATGAAATTGAGCCTCAGGTACAACATTGAAAGTAAAAGTTTAGACGTTTTGAGGAAGAAATAAGGTACCTAGAAGAACGGTTGAAAAATGATACATGTAGTGAGGATTGCATAGATTTTTTAGACTTAGTTGATTTAGAGGAGCAGATAAAAGTGTCATACAACAATGGCATAAATGAAGAAGAAATGCAATAGTTGGTGGATAACAACAACAAAGTGGTAGTAGTATATACCAACAAGAGGATAGTTTGGACAATGTGATTGGTGAGATGAGAATTCTAATGGTAAAAATGCCTAAGAAAAGGCATAATGGAGTGAGAAGGATAGTCAGCAGCATAGTGCAAATTGAATGTACAAGTTTGCATCAAAAAATCTAATGGAATATTGCTAAACAAAGTTTGGCATCCAAGAAGATTAGTTCACCAAAGGTTTATGACCGGGAGATCATAAATTCTCTACCTTGGAGTCTGATGCAGGGGCATCTCAACTTCCAAGTCATTTTGGCATTTGAGAAGGAATTCTAATTCCTTGATGTAAAGAGTTATATATTCTAAATTGATAAATGAATTCCTATAAAGGATAAGTCACAATCTAGAAGATAAGCTTGGATAAGAAGGTGAGATCCTCATAAAGATAAGATTGAATAGATGAGATTTTTAGCAAGCATATATGCCTTTTGAGGCATGAGAGATTTAGGGAATAAATCATGGAGTGATTTTAGGATCTGGAAAAATATGCTTTGTTTCTAAATTATATTTATCATGGTAAACCTAAGGGCATCAAGATGGCCAAAAGGAATGTGAAATCAAGCCATAGAGAAGAATTATTGTTTCTGAGTGTATGTATATACAACTTATGTTAAATGAAATATTCATATATTCTAGGTATGAATTGTCTATGTTCATGATCAATGAAGAATCCATGTATGCGTGAAACCTGGAATTGGTACAATTTCAATGTGCATTTGTAATTGGTGTTAAATCAAAATGCACCCAACTTGAAATTTGTGTTGTGGCTTGGACTAATATTTCCAATCAGTTGAAGGGAAATGCTAATAATGCAATTGTGTTGAGATCTAGAGATTTCATTGTAAGGTGAAATTGCCCATCCAGACCATTGAGCAAGTTGTGGTTAATTTTTTACCAAATCGTGGGAGTTTATTCATATTGTGGTGAATCGACACTTGGAAAAGTAAACTAGTATTTGCACATAATGTGCAAACAAAATCCGATGACTTTAAACAGAGGGGAGTGCGTGGAGGGGGAGGGACACCTCTTCAGATTCTGTCAGGGATGACGAATCTGAACAGTGTCGTGAAGATAACCCTCACCATAGAAAATCCTTCAGCTTAACTACAAAATTATTTACGCCCATGTCATGGTCAAGACAATAATGAGGAATCACCATTGGAGTTTTGTTGAGGAGCTTATGCTTCTGAGGTTTAATGAATAAATGGTTTGGGTTCTTTGTCCAATTTGAAATTTCAATTGTTTGTATTATATTTGTTGTGTATCCAAACTATAGTAATCCATTTCCATATCTCGTTGATGCCATTAGTTCCTGAGAAATGGTTCAGAGGTATCAATGGCAATATAAAACCCAATTGATGTGCGTTTGAGAGGATACTGATAAGAGATGTGAATTTCCCTTTTTGACGATGTGCTAATGGGATATGTTGATGTGAATCTTAGATATTTGAAGATTGAATGTGGATGGAAAAAGTTTTTACTATTGCTTTTAAAATTTGCAATATGGTGATGCTCAAGCACATCATGAATTTAGTTGGTGAATTATGTCTAGATCTTAGTAGAATGAACAACATCTAGAGTATTAAATTGGAAGGTGAAGATTTGCAATGCTCACAGTTAAGAAGGGATGCTTTTGGTAAGTAACTAATTGTTGGTAGCTTAATTAAACCTACTAGAAATCTTTTCAGCATCATGATGTGAGGTAAACATTAACTCTTCTTGTTGGTCCATACCTTAAAGGTTTCCTCAACAAGGGTTCATATTTTATTTTAATCCATTAATGATCTTATGGTTGAAGGCTTGCCCTTTGGAGGGATCTTTTCTAATAGGACTTGGTTACATAACTTGTTTTTATTAGATAATAAGGCAATTTAATTTCCAAGATTGTACTTTCTTGCCCTAATCCGCATGCACTAAATAACCAAATTAAGAGGATCATTCATTTTGACCTCATTAAGTCCTAGTGGAGATAAGACATTTTCTCTAAATCCCTTTGACCTACTTTGTGGTCAATAATTGGACATAAATATAATTATCGTATCTCATCTTATCTTATCTAAATCCAACAACCAACCATTTTTTTACAAAATTCCAATTCTTGTCATTTTATTTATTTATATTATTAAAAAATCCATATAAATACAAAAACACAAAATACAAAAAATAATATAAGAGATAAAAACACCAAAAATAATTTCATCTCAACATTGGCATCGCGGGTTTTATATATTTCTAAGAAACATCTAACATTCTAAGACAAATTTGTCCTCTTAATTTGTTCATTAGTTTGCTCTAACATCATTCTTAAGGGTTTCTCGTGGTCTTCTCAAATCTAGAACAAAATTACAACCATCTTCTACAAGGATATGTTAAGCCCTATCCTATAGTTTGAAGGAAATAAGGTGAGCTATAACCATATTAACCCTAGTTTTCCTTACGATTGATTACATATTCATTTTATTTAGAAGTTTTTCAACCTCCCAAAGTGTTGGAAAGTATTATATTTTGATTCGAAGGAAATATAGGCTTAATCTTACCGGGATCAACCCTCCAATTTATGCAATTTCTATTTCATATTGTTGTACATTTATATTTTATTGCATAATATGTTGCTTGGTTATTATTTCATTAAAATTTGAGAACTTAAGCATTAGCACTTGTGGATACTTAAGCCTAATGTGTTCCCACACTCCTTGGTGGCTTGAAAGACACTCTAAACTTGTGTTTCCTACAAATTTTTATTATTTACAGGTGTAGGACGTACTAAAAAACAACAAGCTTATCCTCTTCTGGTCATTCGACCAAGAAGAATTCAAAGCGAGATCATCTTACCTTGTGTATGCACCCTTAACTCAACATGTGACATCAAAGGTAGTATTTATTTGAGGTATTTCACTCTTTCTCAGGTTTTGGTTTGCATTTTCTATGTTATTCATTCATATATCAGATTTAGCACTTGTGTTTGATTAACTCTCAACCTTTATCATACTTAGGGTTTCTAGGCATTGGTCTACTAACTTGTTGGTGAAGCAATCAAGGTATTGGGGTACTCCATGTGTCATTGTATGAATTGGCCTAAACTAAGAGGAGATTGTACTGAGGTGACAATGGGCATATCTCCTGTGTGCTTATAACTCAGTACCTTGATTGAGCCTTACCGGGGCTACTAATCCTTGTGGTAACATTGCTCACTCAAGTTGCAAATATAAACTGGCGAAGATGGTAGTGGATATTTGTTGTTTTATTTTGTATTATTTGTATTTTAATTTATTAATGGTGACACAAGTTGCTCGATTATGTGGCCCTTAATTGCTCATACATATAGCCTTATTTAATCGTGGCAAGTATGCTAATTGCTAAAGCTTGTTTATTAGCACAATCACATTAAAGGTGGTTCGTATATACACCATATTCATAGCTTATTTTTAATGTGGTTTATATAGGTATCATATTGATAACCTTTCACGGAATACACAGTCTCTAATTTAAATATCTCTGTTACTTTTATGTAATATTATCATTAAAAAATAATCTTAACTAAAGAAAATTGAATTAGATTAGGGATTCTTCCCGTGATTGAAACTCATCATCAGAAGCCATGATGACCAACTTTCAATTTTCTCGACAATAACAAAGATAAATAAATAAATATGTGTTTTACACATTTAAATGGAAATAAAACAATTATTTATTTGGGAAGAATTGAGTATAAGTGTGGGGGATTTTCGCAGTGCATTATATTAGATATCATTTTTGGGATTCAACTGCGTTAAGTAAGTCATTCAAAGTATGACCATTTTCATGAGAGGTAGTCGTAAAGTGACTAATTTCTCATGATTTTTGAATAGTTCACTTAGCACTCATTGCATCGGGTGATGCTCACAGGGGTGAAGAAGTGGGATTGAAACTAGTGAAATGTGGAGAACGAATCACATAGCATCAATCATCACTTCCGGGGCTTGCACCCGGTAACCAGGACTTCCCAGGAGGTCACCCATCCTAGAACTCCTCTGGCTCAAGCGCGCTTAACTGTGGAGTTTTTCCCCACAATCAAGCCCACTTAGCTTGCTACCCCATTTGCAAAACCTTAGCAAGTATTGTGCCTCATGAACCATTCAAGTAGAGATCCCTTGACTCTTTTTGAATTTAAGTGTGGGGGATTTTCGCAGTGCATTATATTAGATATCATTTTTGGGATTCAACTGCGTTAAGTAAGTCATTCAAAGTATGACCATTTTCATGAGAGGTAGTCGTAAAGTGACTAATTTCTCATGATTTTTGAATAGTTCACTTAGCACTCATTGCATCGGGTGATGCTCACAGGGGTGAAGAAGTGGGATTGAAACTAGTGAAATGTGGAGAACGAATCACATAGCATCAATCATCACTTCCGGGGCTTGCACCCGGTAACCAGGACTTCCAGGAGGTCACCCATCCCAGAACTCCTCTGGCTCAAGCGCGCTTAACTGTGGAGTTTTTCCCCACAATCAAGCCCACTTAGCTTGCTACCCCATTTGCAAAACCTTAGCAAGTATTGTGCCTCATGAACCATTCAAGTAGAGATCCCTTGACTCTTTTTGAATTTAAGTGTGGGGTATTTTCGCAGTGCATTATATTAGATATCATTTTTGGGATTCAACTGCGTTAAGTAAGTCATTCAAAGTATGACCATTTTCATGAGAGGTAGTCGTAAAGTGACTAATTTCTCATGATTTTTGAATAGTTCACTTCGCACTCATTGCATCGGGTGATGCTCAATAAGAATAAGAATAGATAAATGTGAGCAGCAAAAGAAAACTAAATCAACTAGGGTTTCTTCCATGTAATTGGAACTCAACACAATAATTCTTGAATTTAAGCCCTATAGTAACATGGTGAGGTAAACTAGAGTCACAAATCCAACAACTTCCATGTTGTTTGCCACAAGTACTACTATTAGAAGAGGAATTATAGATTTTAATAGAAAAAGAAATACAATCATATACATAATTTCTTCTTCATGGTTGAGGTTGAGAATGGTTGAACATTTTGTTGATTTATGCAATGAAGTGGCCAAATTACTCTCCCTACAAGAGCGCGTGTGTAGGGGCACAAGTAGTGAATGGAGGAGAAAAAAAGTTAGATTAGAAGAGCTTGGAGAAATGAAAATTGAAATGGAAACTACACATACACTTAGCCAAGGTTAGAAACATTTAAAATTATAAAGTAAAAAAAATGAAATAGCAAAAGAAAAAATGGTCAAAATTAGGTTTTGAGTTTGATCTCATCCATGCGTTCATTAAATCTTGGTCATCCACATAATATTTATTATTAATAGAACTTATATTCCAACTTAGGGATGCCTACTAATATAATTATTATTTTCAAAATAAAATACTCATTTTTTTTCATTAAATTGATTGTTTTTAATAAATTAACTTCATTTTAATAATAAATTTATTAAAAATGGACAAAAAAATAAAATTATAATAATCTAAGTGGGCTTAACAATTAAGAGCATGTGTTTTCTCCTAAAAATTCATAGGTTCAAATCTAGAGGGGGTTAGAATATGTACACCTTCACAGACTTTAGCAATCAATTTACCAATATCTCGCTTAATTATGAACTTAATATTATTTTTATATATTCTCGTATATTTCTTTTTATAATAATTTTCCATTTTTTTACCATTTTCCTTCACACTACATATATGTTTACTTTTCAAACTATATATTGATAGACATATGTCACATCATTACACTATTATTTTACACACATTTCATGTTGGGTTATTAAAAGAAAAAGAAAAAAATCACCCCACAACACAATAAAACCAAATCCACTTTTGGAACAAACACATCAATAACATTTTGTAATTCTACACTATCAAATAAAATATACAATCCCTCATAGTCTTCTACATTAAATATCAAATGAAGTATGTAGTCACTTAGTCTTTTAACGTTCGTAGAGAAACACACAATCTTTATCTGCAGTGAAATAAGACTACCAATTAAGTTTTTTTTTTAAAGTTAATAATCTTTGTATTACAAAAAATGTATAGAGTTTACATGGTTGGAGAGTCTTGGCCAACTAACTACCATATTGAGCCAGAAGCAAAAAAGGTCAGTTGCCATAAAAATGTTATAAGTAGGACCATATGCCCTTGTGAGGAAAACCATATGACCTTCTAGATAGTTGAGAACATAAAAAAGAAACATGGAAACAATAGAAGGATAATAGCCTCAAAATGGCTTGAGTCACAATGATAACCTGAGCATTACAAAGTTTTATGTGTTAAGGCTCTCCTCACCATGCTTGAGCTCAGTTGGATCTTTCCATTCCACTAGCGTTGGTCTATAGTAGTCATCATCATCATGCAAAGGGTGCTCAACTAGTAGAGGGTGCCCAGTTAGTGGATGGTGCATTGTTGGTGAAGAATGAATACCTACACTATGGCCTCTGGTTTGTGCTTCTTTGTTGCCAGACATGTAAGTATCATTGGAATGTCCTCCATTACGCTTTATTGTTGTTGAGCGTTGGATGAGGATTGGCCCTTAATGCTACACATATTCTGCCTCTAAGGTCCGATGTCTTGCAAGGTTGAATCTACGACCTCTGAGAGGTGGAACTGTTTGTAGGTGAGGAAGGATTTAGGAGTTGGAGACCCAAAACATCAATAATAGTTCGCAATGTTGCCTAAGCATGACTCAGGTGAAAGTCAAGGTCCAAAACACGACCCTATAGCACCATCGTAACATCTTCCTGATCTCTGAGGTGACGACCCAACAAATTATGAAGAACCCATAGGTTGTTGTCGATGTTACCAAGATCTTATGCCTCCAAGTCTGCAACTAAGCATCGATATCGCCAGGGGATGTTGTCATCAAAGAGTTATGTTCCTTGCCCATGCCAAGGAGGGAGAGGTGGTCTGCCTCTAACTTTTCTTCCTCTTCGGGGTCTACCACACTCTCTCACCATAGCCACAACATTTGTTGCTAACACCTCTGACCTTCTGCTGCTACTCCTTCAACATTTTACAATCAATATCTCTTCCTTCTATTACCAACATCTTCGACGTTCTTAACATTCTCCTTGAGCATACCAATACAATGATCAAGTAGATGAGTGTACCAATCTTGATTGGGCCATAAATGTTGAGGTAATGGTAGCATGTGTGATCCAAAATGGATCCAAGAACTCTCTAAGTCTTAAAAAATAGTTTAAAAGGTCAAAACAAACGCATGGGAAGAACCCTTGGAAACATCGGAAAACACTATCGGGAGGCGAAAAACACAAGAAAACAGTGAAAACAGAGCTATCGGCAGTTTGAACAGTGAATGCATAGGAGCAGTCGGATCTGGCCGATCAACGGTCCAGATCTGATCAGCAAATCGCAGTCGGCAAAGGCTATCGGAGGTTATCGACAGAGACCATATGGAACTTGTGATGGCGATCAGTGGAGTAAGCGAGGATTGTCGATCAAGCGCGCAGAACGACGGCGCATGTTGAATCGCAGTATCTCTATCACCAAATACAATGGAGCAGGGCTATATACATATACATGTATGCGATGCGATTGCAGGACTCGATAACAATTATAAACGATGTTTGATATGATTTGAGATTCGGAAAACAGAGTTTTCCTTTGTAAATCGCATTTTCGTTGAATAAATGAAAAACCAAAGAAAATGTGCCGATGCGATATTACGAACCCGAAAGGGTTTATTAACACTGTTACCTATGATTTCAACTCTGATAAGCAAGATTTTCAATGTTTTTAAGGAATTTTCAATACAAAGGGAAATCGCGAGATGAGCGGGATTTCGAGCGGGCCAAGGGTGGTAAGTGGTTTAGGCCGAGCTCCGCCTGATCCCATACAATGGCTGCCATGTGTCCAAGCTGAGGAGAGAGAAAACCACCCTCATCGGGCAGTTAACCTCTGTACAAAAGAGCCGCCCGAAATGAACCACAGCCGTTGGATTTGGATCTCCCAGATCAATGGTGGAGATGTGATATCGCTACAAAAGGCAGACCTGATAGGAGAATAGAGCAGATTTGAGGACTTTTGAAGTCCGATAAACAGTGTTTTTGGCGGATTTTCACAGTTTTGAATGCATTTCTCTATGTTAATAGAAAGTGGTCGTTTTAGGGATTTCAAAGGGCCGATGCACTCATCCGTTGTAGAACAGGTGGCCACCTCCCCTAAAGGCATTATGCCATGATTGCAAATGCTTAGAAGAGGGATTCAAGCGAACAGAGGCTGGGAGACAGAAATCCGAGAAGAGGAAATGAACAGACAACACAGATTGGTTTTAAAGCCATAGAAAACAGAAGACAGAGGTAGGCAGTGCCAAGAGATAGAGCAAAGACAGAGACAGAGAGTGATAGAGTGAGTCTGTGTACTCAGAGAGGCTTGAGAGGTTCAAGTATAACTGTTGCTGTTGTATCTGTTGTGTGTTGAGACTCAAGTTGATCTCACACTGTTGTAAAAATTTGTTTTGGAGACATAATATAGAGGTCACCACTGAAGGCTAGACCAGGAGATGTAGCCCAGGAGTATTGGGTGAACTCCTTATTGAACTTGTTGTGTTTATGTGTGTTGTCTATTATGTTTCTTTAACTGCTTCATTGTCTATGTATTTCGCAATCTTATCGATCCATTTCATAAAGTAACATAGGCAAATCCATGCACATGAGTATGTAATACCTTAATAATTCTCTTAGATCTCATTATCAGATCAAGTGGTATCAGAGCTTTAGGTTTGATAAGGTTAGACAAGCTTGTGCTGGATTGATGAATGATAACTAGGTCAAAACTCAAATTAGGAGAAGGAGAACTGGTTGAAGCTAACCCAGAAATAGGAAGAGTCTATCCTAGAAGGAAAATAGCAGAAGAAAGTCCCTTGGAATTAGACTCTTAGTTCATGGACAATTTCATGACCATGAGAGCCATGGTAGAAGAGATGTATCGAGAATTTAAGAAGGGTCGAAGTGAAGATACTTCAACCTCAAAACAAGACAAAGGAACAAAGGGACCTCTTCTAGATGGCCATTCTGAAGGGAAAGGAAAAGAGCCTTCTCTAACAACACCTCCTGATAGCCCTAAAAATAAAAAGAAGAAAACATATTTGATTAAGTTAGATGTAAAATTTGATTTGCCAATATATGATGGAGAATTAAATGCAGAAAAGCTAGATAATTGGATTAGACAGATTGATGTGTATTGCAGGGTGTAGAACATTGATTCAGACATGAGTAAAATTTAGTCAGCCAGACTACGCCTTGGAGGAACTACCTTGGTATGGTGGGAAGGCATGACAGAAGCTGATTTGAAGAAGCATGGTAAAGTTCTTTCTACCTGGAGTGAATTTGTTTCTGCCATTAAAAAGCAATTCTATCCACTAGCTTATATGTAGCAAGCTATGATGAGTTGGCAAACTCTTTGCCAATTAAAGGGGAAAAGTGTACAAAGCTACACGCAAGAATTTAGAAAAAGAGCTTTAATTCTAGGCATTTCTCTAGACTCACTTGAAACTTTGCTAAAGTATATAGGTGGTCTACACAGCTATTTGAGGCACACCATTCTCATGTTTAACCCTACTAGCATAGATGAGGTATCTGTTCAGGCTACACATCTGGAGGCTAGAGGCAAGAATGTGAACCCAGAGATTGGGGGATCATCAAAACCCACTGCAAGCAAAAACAAGGAAAAGAGGAAGCAAAAATGGAAAGAGAGGAAGGCAAATGCTGTACAGAAAGACAAACCTTCATGCACTCACTGCAAGAAGGATGGACATGATGATGAACATTGCTGGTCTTTGCATCCGGAGCTGAAACCCAAGAAGTTCGATGGCAAGAAGAAGAAGACTGTTGTTGCTATACAGAAAGATTTGGGGTCAGACTCAAGTGATGAAACAACAATCGCAGCCACAGGTATAAAAGGTAAAAATTCTGAAGCATCTACTAGTAATTCTGCACAATCTAATGATAATGAAGAAAATGAGAGGAAAAGACATGAGCTTTTTCATATTAGAGTTATTTCCAAGCATCAAAAGATTGATACTTTATTTGATAGTGGTTCACAAGTAAACTTGATTTCTGAAGCAATTGTAAAGAAGTTGGGACTACTAACCACACCTCACAAGAAGCCATATCCATTAGGTTGGGTATGTGATAAAGCAAAGCTACAAGTGACTAGACAATGTAAACTTAGGTTTTCTTTTGGGTCAACATTTGTAGATGAGGTTGAGTTAGATATAGTTCCCTTGGATATATGTGGTATTGTTTTAGGAAGTCCTTACTTGTATGATAGAAAAGCCATTTTCTATAGAGCTAAAAATAAGTATCAACTCACAAAAGATGGAATAGAATATATTGTAAGAGCTCATCAGCTCAAAAATAACTACACTCTCATTAACTCAGGGCAGATGAAAAGAATTGTAAATTCATGCAAGCAATTTTTACTAATGGTTGTAAAGGAAAAGAAACCTGATAAAACCAATGTATTTGAAGGTTGTGATGCTAAATAGCAAGCTGATTTAGAAAAAGTTGTTTCAAAATATGATATCCTATTTCAAGAACCTAAAGGTCTGCCACCCAAAAGGGAAATTGTACATGATATTAATTTGCAGCAAGATGCTCCATTGCCTAACATCGGAATGTACAGGTTATTCGCTTTAGAGAATGCAGAGATCAAGAAGTAGGTACAGGAGCTGCTCGACAAAGGATTCATAAGGCCAAGCACATCACCATGCAGATCTCCAATCGTGTTGGTGAGAAAGAAAGATGGTTCGTGGAGGATGTGCATTGATTACAGAGCACTGAATAAAATAACGATCAAGAATCGTTATCCCCTTCCTCGCATAGATGATCTATTAGATCAGTTGAAAGAAGTTGTTTACTTTTCCAAGTTGGACTTGCGTAGTGGCTACCATCAGGTCAGAGTTGCAGAACAAGATGCATGGAAGACTGCTTTCAAAACAAAGCAAGGGCTGTATGAATGGCTAGTTATGCCTTTTGGCTTAACTAATGCTCTTGCCACTTTCATGAGAGTAATGAATGATGTACTTCGACCTTTTATTGATGATTTTGTAATTGTATATTTAGATGACATTCTTGTTTTCAGTAAAACATGGGAAGAACATTTGAAGCATGTAAAGCAGACTCTAGATGTTTTGAAAAAAGAAAATCTCTATGTTAAATTATCAAAATGTGAATTTGGCAAAACATATTTGAATTACTTGGTTCATATTGTAGGGGGTGGTGAATTGAAGATATATCCCTCTAAGGTCGAAGTCATTGTGAACTGGCCTAAACCCAAATATGCTACAGAAGTTAGAAGCTTCCTAGGAGCAACACAATATTGGAGAAAGTTTATTGCTAACTTTTCCTTGATTGCAGCTCCCTTACATGCTTTGATAGGATTGAACAAGGTGTTTCAGTGGGGAGGCAAACAACAGAAAGCCTTCGACACCTTGAAAGAAAAAATTAGTACAACACCAGTACTAGCATTGCCAGATCTTCAAAGACCATTTGAGATTGAAACAGATGCCAGTGACTATGCCATGGGAGCAGTGTTGATACAACATGGTAAACCCATATGTTATCATTCTGAGACATTTAATTCTGCAGTAGTGAATAATCCCACATATGATAAAGAATTGTATGCATTAGTGCAGAGTGTGAAAAAGTGGAAACATTACCTATTGGGCAAAGAAACAGTTATACATACTGATCATCAACCACTTCAATATTTACACTCACAAACTAAATTGCAGCAATCAAGACACTATAGGTGGATGGGTTTTCTACAACAGTTTCATCTAGTCATCAGGTATAAGAAAGGCATACGCAATAAAGTCACAGATATGTTGTCCAGACCAATCATAAATGCATCTACTATACTTAAGCATAGCTTAATATTGCATGAAAGCTACATTGAATAATATGCTCAAGATGTAGATTTTAAAGATGTATATGCAACTTTAAGTCATGGCAAACAAGTAGAAGAATTGGATTATCATGTTAAGGACCAACTCTTGTATCATTTGGGAAAGTTATGCATTCCTCGAACTGAAAGAGTTGACATAATCCGAGAAGCACACATTTCTCTAATATCAGGTCATTTTGGTGTAAGTAAAACAGTTGCACAACTGCAAAGATTCTGCTATTGGCCAATAATGCATGAAACAATTTCTAGAAATATTAAAGGTTGTACCATGTGTGCTAAAAGCAAGCCCAACAATAGAAAACTAGGCTTGTACACTCCACTCCAGTTCCTTCTCATCCTTGGGAAAGTGTTTCCATGGACTTTGTTGGGGGACTGCCAAAATCTAGAAAAGGTCATGATTATTTATATGTTATTATGGACAAGTTCAGCAAAATGTGTATCTTAATACCATGTAACAAGCAGATTACAGCTGAACAAACAACAAAGTTGTTCTTTCAGCATGTATGATTTCATTTTGGGTTACCCACTTCTATTGTCTCTGATCGAGATTCCCGATTTGTTGGGAAGTTTTGGTCAAGTCTATGGGAGTTGATGGGCACCAAACTGAAGAAGAGCATAGCCTTTCATCCACAAACAGATGGCCAAACAAAGGTGGTTAACAAGACAGTGATCCAGTTGCTCAGGGGCTATTGCAGCAAGCATCCCAAGCTTTGGGATGAACATTTATGTTATGTACAACATGCTTACAACCGTGCTAAACATTCTTCTACACAGAGATCTCCTTTTGAGACTTGTTTTGGTTTTAAAACCAAGGTCTCCCTTGGATTTTGTCTTTAGTAAAGACATAGCAGTTAATGGACACAGTGATGTGGACAAAGCAACCAGGTTCATTGAATAGATCTAAGAAATTCACTAGGTAGTGCAGGAACAGTTGGAAAAGAGCCAAGCCAAGTACAAGGCAAGGCATGATAAGCAGCGGATGGAGCATAGCTTCCAAGTTGGTGATCAAGTCTGGCTGTATATCAACAAGGACCAAATGCAAGGTGAAGGAAAGAAGCTAAAGCCAATAAGGTATGGGCCTTTCAAGATACTTGAGAAAATTGGTGAGAACGCTTTTCGCCTTGATTTTCTAGCATACAGGCACATATATTCAGTAGTTAATGCAAATAAATTGAGACTATTTGAACCTTCTTTGATTGAAGACCCCGAAGAGCAAAGTCAGTTGCCTTCTATTGATGATATTTTGCCTGAATATCTCAATGAGTTGCAGGAAGATACAATTCTTGACAAGAAGGTGAGAACTACACACAGAGGGGATGTTGAGTGCCTCAGAATTGGACTCAAAGGTTCAAAACCAAGCAGTGCAAAATGGATAGAGATTGGACAAGTGAGGAAGCTGTATCCTCACTTGATTGATGCTTAAAAACCAACTTTTGGTGGTCCAAAAGCCTTTTTCAGTGGGAAGGCATGATCCAAAATGGATCCAAGAACTCTCTAAGTCTTCAAAAATAATTTAAAAGGTCAAAACAAACGCATGGGAAGAACCCTTAGAAACATCGGAAAACACTATCGGGAGGCGAAAAACACAAGAAAACAGAGCTATCGGCGGTTTGAATAGTGAATGCACAGGAGTCGTTAGATCTGGCTAATCAATAGTCCAGATCCAATCGGCAAATCGCAATCGGCAAAGGCTATTGGAGGTTATCAACAGAGACCATATGGAACTTGCATGGCGATCGATGGAGTCAACGAGGACCATCGATCAAGCGCACAGATCGACGGCCCACGTTGCATCGCAGTATCGCTATCGATAAATACAATGGAGTGGGGCTATATACATATACATGTATGCGATGCGATTGCCGGACCCGATAACAATTATAAACAAATTTTGATATGATTTGAGATCCGGAAAACAGAGTTTTCCTTTGTAAATCACATTTTCGTTGAATAAACGAAAAACCAAAGAAAATGCGCCGATGCGATATTACGGACCCGAAAGGGTTTATTAATACTGTTACCTATTATTTCAAGTCCGATAAGTGGGATTTTCAATGTTTTTAATGCATTTTCAATACAAAGGGAAATCACGAGATGAGCGGGATTTTGGGTGGGCCAAGGGCGGTAAGTGGTTTGGGTCGGGCATACAATGGCTGCCATGTGTCCAGGCTGAGGAGAGAGAAAACCACCCTCATCGGGCGGCTAACCTCCATATGAAAGAGTCACTCGAAATGAACCACAGCCGTTGGATCTAGATCTCCCAAATCAACGGTGGAGATGCGATATCGCTACAAAAGGCGGACCCGATAGGAGAATAGAGCGGATTTGAGGACTTTTGAAGTCCGATAAACAGTGTTTTTGGTGGATTTTCATAGTTTTGAATGCATTTCTCTGTGATAACAGAAAGTGGCCATTTTAGGGATTTCAAAGGCCTGATGCACTCATCGATTGCAGAATAGGTGGCCACCTCCCCTAAAGGCATTATGCCATGATTGCAAACAATTAGAAGAGGGATTCAAGCATACAGAGATAGGGAGATAGAAATCCGAGAAGAGGAAATGAACAGACAACGTAGATTGGCTTTAAAGCCATAGAAAATAGAAGACAGAGGCAGGCAGTGCCAAGAGACAGAGCAAAGACAGAGACAGAGTGATAGAGTGAGTTTGTGTACTCAGAGAGGCTTGAGAGGTTCAAGTAAAAATCTTGTTGTTGTATCTATTGTGTGTTGAGACTCAAGTTGAGCTCACAGTGTTGTAAAACTCTGTTCTGAAGGCATAATAGAGAGGTCACCACTGAAGGCTAGACCGAGAGATGTAGCCCAGGAGTATTGGGTAAACTCCTTATTAAACTTGTTGTGTTTATGATTGTTGTCTATTATGCTTCTTTAACTACTTCATTGTCTATGTATTTCACAATCTTATCGATCCATTGCATAAAGTAACATAGGCAAATCCATGCACATGAGTCTGTTATACCTTAATAATTGCTTAGATCTCATTATCAGATCAATGTGTTGACACACTTCTTTGAAATTTTTCACAAGACATTGTGATTCCTAAATGAGTTCTCCTGTAATGAGTTAAAATATTTTTTAAGTCAAAAGTAGGTGGGGCCCTACCTCCATAGGTGTTATAAGGTGAGTAATTGTTTTAGATATATGTTGAAATCATATTCATCTTGTTTCTATCAATGCTACATGTTTTTTTTTAATAAAAATCCCCAAGCAACGAGAACACAATTGCAAAGTCACACATCAAGGGGTACTATTGATATAAATTTTGTGAGCCATAATGGTATGCTTGTGATGAATGAGCACCTTGGGTGAACATGATAGAATACAATATGATTCAATCCATCGACATATAAATTTTGACTTAGAAATGAAGCAATACTAAACTGACAGTCATACCTTACAAGTATTCACATTGATCAAAAGTTTAAATCCATATGAGTCATCAATTTGAATTCAAAATGATAGGATTTCATATCAACAATGGGTATAATATAAATTCCAAGTTTTACTCATAGTTTAATACGTATATCAAGCGATATGGCCTTTTATGAATGTTTACATCGATTTTCTTTTACAAGCAATTCCTACATTTAATTGCCAACGTATGCCATGCATCTCATAGTTGAAAATTTTAATATATTATCACATATCTTTGTTGCTTTTCAATTTTCATATTAGTTGTCATCTAAGATGGGATTACCATGACCTTGAACGTTAATTACACCCACTCGCCACCATGGAAATATAGTTAAGTGTTTTAATGACGGATCCTACAACAAATTTCTTAACAACATATACCCATTTATTGATAATCAGTTCCAACATATTACATTGTTAGTGACGTGGAAGGTATGTTCCTCCTCAACGATAGTCTTGGAACATAATTGAGACAATTAACACCATAGAGCCTTCAACGTGGCTAGCCATGTCAACCCACTATGATTTGAAGCACAAGCTTTCATGCTATGGATGTTATAGGTAGTTAATTCTTGTGTTAATGCCATGATCTATCACCCTTGCCGAGTTAAATTTGCAAAACACTATGGCTTATGAGCCATTACTTTGAACCTTCCCGATCATCCACAATATTTCATAGTTTCATTGAGCTTGGTAAAAATCTTGTTGTGAGCTCAGAAAAGGGAATAACAAGAAGCCAGGACCTATGAAAGGAACTAAAAAAGAGTTAAGTGCTTAAGAAACCATCACAAACCAAAATTGGGTCATATAATTCACTCTATAATAGGTATGCCTTCTTCCTTCACGAAGCTGAAATCATAGGTAAACTTATTTTTAAAAATCGTGTCTATTGAAACTGTAAGAAGTTTATCTTATGTTTATTGTCCCTTTCCTTTGGTTTTCAGATTGCTCTATACATATAATATGGCTAAGACAACCCTGTACCGCAAAGAATAAACCAAACCCCATTGACTAAGTCTCTTGCTTAGTCTTTTAAAGAATACAAAAAACATTCATTATCTGTGCAATGCTAGCCTTCATCCTTATCATAAAATTATCACCTTACGTCATTGAAGCTTTAGGTATGGCTTCCATCTTAATTTCAGTATTCCCCCCTTCCTTTCATTTATTGAGAAATAACTTGTTCGTGAAATTCTCATAACACTAACAACAACTTCAAAAACTTTCAGCCCTTGAAACCTTACAGTATCGGGCCCTAGTAAACTTCATAAATAAAACTGTAGACCTCTACATGCATGGGCATTTCAAAATTATGGATCCGTATTGCCTAGACATTTTACCATGCTCTGAACATGTTAAACCTATGCCCTTGAGAATTTTTGGTTTCCAGTATTTGCGATACTCCATAAACATAAAAATATGAAAAAGGGGAAATTATTTACAGCCCTATTTTCATGTTCAATGCATATACAATCATAAAATTTGTGGATCTCCTTTAAAAGAGATAGATACACAATTCATATCGAAATCACTAAGGTTCTTATCTTCGTGTAAAAGCATACCCATTTGTTAAACATCATGGTAGCCTCAATTTTTCTATATATCCATTTCACAATCCCTTGAATCACTCCAGAAGGTATGAGCTTTGAATGAAGAACAAATTTTTTGGTCATAAAACTATTTAACTAGCACTACATTTACTGGTTATTGTTAATTTTATTTACCATGCTCTCTATAAAGTCTTGATTTTAAATCTTCATACTCAGACATTTGAATGCCCATCTTTATTACCCTTTATCCCTCATCGTATACAAACATGTTTTTGTAATTAGTCCTATTTATTAAATTATTTTATTGCCCAAATATGACATTATTGTTTCATAACTCTATATGTGATTATTAAATGTATGCCTTATCCTATCAAAATATATCATATCATTCATAATGTATTTACCAACATGCAACACATGTCTTCTCTCACTTACCTGTTTACTCTCTAGAATAAATTTCATCTATGTCATTATCTATGGCTTTGTGTACTTGAGCACAATCCTTTTTTCCATTTAATTATTTTCCGATGATGTGTGTTCATAAACTCTTATAATAGTAAATACCATGATTTTGAAATAATTTACCTTGCTTATGGAATGAATTTGATATCACATTTCTTTGCACAACATGAGTTTCTTTAGCAGAGATGGGCATAATCAGAGGAACAATAATAGAGTAGAGGAAGGGACCGAGGCAAAAAAAGAAAAGTTGCTTCTCACAACAAGTATGGTTTTTAATGGTTGTTATGATGGATGACAAGTATTGTGGTTTTTTGTCATGTTTATTTTCCTAAGATAGTTTCCAGATCACTCGTGGTTTCAACATGTTATTAACACATTATTATAGTTTTTTTTAGACTTTTTAACATATTGGACAACATCTTTCTACAGTTTTGTATAACATGTTATTTCAGATTTTTATGATGTATTTATGGTATGATGCTTTTCGAAACACATATTCATGGTCGATGTCTACTTACTTCATATATTTGTTGATTATTCTTTTATTTATGGAGGAGGGAGGTACAAGGGACATGTCATGGCATATTTTGAGAGTAGTACAAGGAGTATGTTTGCTTATGTTATTGGGATATGATTGCATGATATATAAGTTTAGTTGATGATGTAATGAAGTGAAATGGTGATTACTTAGTCAAAGAAATTTTATTTACTATTTAATAAATACAAATGAATAGAACTTGTTGAAGTGACGAAGGAGAGGAGGGCCCCACCTACCCAAATATTAAAATACTGTTAATCAACTTGACTCACCACTTTAGAACATTCCATCCCCATAATTGAAATTAAATGTGATTGAAAGTTAAAAGAACAATGAATTCTCAAAGGCGATTGAACTTCCCAATTATAATGAAGATCGTTACATAAGAGAATCAGATCTCTTAAGGGAAGGGAGGACACAACTTCCCAATTATAATGAAGATCGTTACATAAGAGAATCAGATCTTTGAAGGGAAGGGAGGACGCACTGTGAGGAGAGGTATGTCCTAGCATTACTAAGTTTTAATTTTCCCTTTGATTTCATTTTAGTGAGTTACAAAGACTAATTTGTTGGTGACAACAAACTTTTTTCCAAGGAGAGACAAGGGTCAGAAAGCAAATCATTTAATTCTTTTACATCTTATTAAGGTATAATTTATTTTATGCAATTTAACTTGCTAGTAGAAGGTCTGAATTCTTACATCTAGTGCTAATAACCCTTAATTTTGCAGAGAAAACCAAGTAGATTTAAATTATATTAGATTTTCATAAGGGTTTACAAAGGTTGTTTCACATCCTTATGTTGTCTTGACTTTTTACATATGATTCTATAACATTGTAGGCATTTAGAAATAAGTTTGGTCAAGGGTTTTTGCAGAAACTTGCCATTCAGATTGTTGTACTCGTATTCATTAATATAAAGCAGTCCTTTTTGCCTCATTATTTTTTTGTATATTCTCTGCATTGTTTACATTTACATCAGTAATCATCTCTGTAAAATTTATTTTCAATTTTGATTAATTTAAAACCTATCATATGCAATGTTTGTGGGGCCTTATGGCCACAAGAATGTTGATAATTGGCTGTCCAATGAATTTTTATTTCATATTTGACTGTTGATATCTTTTGCACAATGTACCTTTTGATATTTTATTTTATTTCCTTCTGGTTATAATTTTGAAAAATTATTTTAGTTCATATTGAGTTCTATATATAATTAAACTATTTATATCGTTAACACACTTGTAAATTCCTATATCCACTCACCACTTTCCTCGAGTGTAAAGCAATTGGGCTCAATTCCCACTATCTCTCTTACCAGATGAGATTTGAGGGGTTGATTGTCAACATCATGCTACCACCACAAACTCTTGGAGGTTGGGTAGCCAAAAGAGCAGGCTAGACGCATCGCCATTCTTGCAGTTTAATTGCTTTGATGTTTGTAATCATGAGATGTTTAATGTGTCCCTTTGCCACATTGACATTTGGATCCTAGGAAGTAGTTTTTATATTAATATTGGATATACAATGTCAAAATAGTGGGATAAAATCAGGGGATTTTCAATTTAGTTATGGGTGATTAATAAACACCACATAATGTAATAACAAACATAATAATTTTTTTTTAGAATTATATATTAATGGATTTGAAGATATATATTAAATATATATTATATTTATATATTTATTGATACAATGTATGGTCTCTACCGCTCATTCCAGTTATTGGATTTTAGTTTAGTTTTTTGAAAAATACATGATCATTATTATTAATATTAATTTTTAGTATATCTAGAAAGAAAAGAAAAAGCTTTTCTCTTAGATTTTTAATGGCGTTAATATTGTTTAGCCTTCATGACAATTTCTATATAAAAAAAATTATGTAAAAGATGTTTCCAAGTGATAAGAAGTAGATTTTTTTCTAATCATAAAAAATATGCTAATATGTTATAAAATAAGCTATGCAACTTAAAAAAAAAAATTGTTTATTTTAACACTCACACATATAAAAATGTCCATAACTAGCATTTGCACCAAATGTTGCAAAAGAAACGCCGTAAGGCATAAATTGAGGAGTAATACACATATTAGATATAGGTGCAGAGTCTCTATCATCTCATGTTGGCAGAAGCAGTAAAAATGATTTCAATTATTGAGAAGTAAATCAGTCATCTAATCCAATCTAGCACAAAATTAACACTCATGGCATCCATCAACATCATGGATTGGTTAAATTTGCAGGTATGGATCCTCCCATATTTTGCTATTTCTTGCTATTTCATGACCCTTCACAGTTTAAAAAATTGATATTTTCTGGACGTTGTAATATTAGCAGCCAATCAAATTTGAAATGAATTAATACAATCAAACAGAATATGTAGCCCACATTCTGTCCAAATACGATTTGCAGGCTCTGGATTCATAAACCAAAGAAATTTGCAGGGCCAAAGGAGGCTCTTTGAAAATGCTTCGATTGACTTTGTATGAATGTTGATATTCATTTGTTATTGTATTAAAAATGGCTGATTCGAACATGTGATTTAATATACATTTTGCTGAATTTAACAATAGTATTGCCTTATTAGATTCTGTTTGGAACAACTTAGCAAATGAAACTGAAAATTTTGGGAGTTTTATATGCCATTTATGCTTTTTATTTATCTTTGTTCTGCTTGTGCATTGCAAGTATTAGATCAAACTCTTTAAAGTCTGTAGGTGATCTAGAAGTTATCTCTATTCCACATTTCTTGGCTGCATTCTTCATCTTGGGGTTTGCAGGATCGCCTTTCAAATAATTTCAACATATTAATACGTGATACCTATTTACTGCAGTATAATAGACAAAAATTTAAAATACCAATTCAATTAGCCTTGACCCATGATAAGCTGGAACCTACTTCATGGTAGTCAATAGTTCTAGCAGAGTCAATTTTGAATGCTGATGTCAATCCCCTTTTCTGCACAGCATCACGAAATACAGCCTCTGCAGTGAGACTCCGACAAATGTTGCCTTCCAAGAACAAGAATAAAAAGAGGCAAAGAAAGTATGGGAGGAAGATACTTAAGGCATCTCATAAGGGAGATAGAAGTATTTGTTGGGGAAGGGCAAGACGTTGTAAGATATTCTTGAGTTGGTGGGTAGCAAGTGTAATTCCTACGTCAATGAGTCTGATATTCTTCAGTTGGTGGGTAGCCACTATAATTCCTATGTCAGTGAGTCTAATATTCTTGAGTTGGTGAATAGCTAGTGTAATTCCTACGTCAGTCAGTTCTTGGCCTGGCCTTGATGCCTATGGATAGCCCTGGTGAGATATATGTATTGTTGTTATGGAAGTGGAAAACGTCCACTTCCACACGGAAAGCACGCGGGGGAGAGGAGTGATTGAATCCCCTTGTAATCTCCCAAGGAAGCATAAACCTGAGCATATAAGTACTTTGAGTTGTTTTTTTCCAGAACAAAGAAGATTATGTAATTGTTTCATTTTGCATGGAAAGCACGCGGGGGAGAGGAGTGATTGAATCCCCTTGTAATCTCCCAAGGAAGTTTAAACCTGAGCATATAAGTACTTTGAGTTGTTTTTTTCCAGAACAAAGAAGATTATGTAATTGTTTCATTTTGCATGGAAAGCACGCGGGGGAGAGGAGTGATTGAATCCCCTTGTAATCTCCCAAGGAAGCCTAAACCTGAGCATATAAGTACTTTGAGTTGTTTTTTTCCAGAACAAAGAAGATTATGTAATTGTTTCTTTGCAAAATGAAAAGAAGACACTGTAATTGTTTCTTGTAAAATTTTGTGATATGCAGAGGGAATGGTTTACAAGGAAAGAATAGAATGCTAAGAAATCTGCAATGGACTTATTAAAAAAAAACATTATTTTCCTCTTTCATTAAAAATATTGTATTTGAATTATGATGAAAGAAAGGGAAAATCTTTCTGTCAAGAAATCTATATTTTCTAGAAAAGTCAAGGGAGGGTTTGATGTATTCGAAAGAAAATACTAATACACCATAAGACAGAATTAATGAGTTTTCTGTTGACTAATCTGTTATTGTAAGTAGTCTGAACAGTGACACTGATACAGGCTAGTTCAATTATAATAGACCAGAGTCCATCCGTGGAGCAGTCTTCGTTTCTGAAATATACAAATATACCCGGAACCTCAGTCGGAGGATGTAGCCCCTCACATCATGTTTCTTCTTGAAACGCTCAAAAGGGTAGAAGAAAATTTCTATGTCCTAACCGGACGCTCGCTGGTATTCAGGCATTACTAAAATTTTCTCTCTGCAATCATTGGGTGCATTATATGACTGTAAAAATCTCCAGTGCCAGTTTATTATGATTTGTTCTAATAGAAACATAGATGAGAAATTGGGTCAGGGTTTTTAATAATATAGAAGCTACGAAAAACCTAGCTCCTTTAGTTGAATTGAATAGAACTACAAAAATTTAGTTCGCTCAAGTCAGGCATGATACAGAGAATTATGCTTGGCTTCAGGCTTTGGATCTTTAGTGTACAATATACTATAAGCTTCTACAATTGGATGGCTGACAATAATGGTAGACGTTATACCGAACTCACTCGTTGAATCATTGGATGGATGGTACTCACCAAGGCAAACAAAGAGAACTCCAAAAGGCTTGAAGGTTGCAGATGAATCAGACGCCATGGACCTCAATGCTTCTCTTCGTCCTCCTGGTGCTCCTCTTCGTCCTCCTGGTCTCCTGCAAGTTCGGATTAAACCTCCAAACTTTTGGCCTGAAATGAGATGATAAGTTGTGCTAAAAATGGGTGAATGTCATACATTTGTTATATAACTATAAATTTTGCTTCATCATTACAGAACCCACCCTTCAAATATTGGCATTTGCTTGATGGAATATAAAGACATTCATGGAGTCGCAAGAGCAGAGCCAAAAGCCTCATGTCGCAATCTTCCCTGGGTTTGGGTCGGGCCATCACATCCCACTGCTCGAGCTTGCAAAGCGGCTGACTGTGTACCATGGCTTTTCTGTCACCTTCTTCACCGCCGAATGGATGGACGGCTCTCCTCACCACACCTTGCCATCTTCGTCAAGGGACATGATCCGCTTCATAGAGCTCCCTGATGTTCAGATTGAAGGGGATCGAGGCGCCTCAGATTGCTGTCCTCTCTCATCCATCCACAGACGCTTGGCCTCTCTTCGCTGACGCTTGGTTTCTAAAAAGGTCGATGATCTAATGGCTGGAGTTTATTCCATCATCTAACAATCGATCTAAGGGCCCATAACGAGACACCACGGCACGGAGGGGAGTTCCTCACGGAGGGGAGTTCCTCTCAGAGGGAACGCCTTACAGCGTAATTAGTTTAATTCACTGGGGAAAAAGAAATGAAAATCACGCCTTTGCATAAATTGTGCAATTAATTGTCTTATTCATTCATCCAAAGTACAGTTAATTGTATTATTCATTCATCCAAAGTACTGTTAGTAGACTTTAATCTGAGTGGTTGAGAAGAGGAGTTGTCCTCCCCACTCCAATTAAATTTTTACTAGTTTTTAATGAATATATTGTTACAATAATTTTAACTACAAATAAGTTTTTAATGAATATATGGGATCGTTTTGAGCCTTTTTATTACTCAATCTTATACAGGGTATTAATCAATCTTATACAGGGTAGTTTAAAAAAGACCACAATTTTAATTTGAAAATAATGGAAATTTCGGCATTTTGATAAAAATTTACTGAATTTTTTGAAAATCTGCGATAGCTTTAAGATTTTGGGTGTTTTAAGGTTTTTAATGCTACTAAATCCATTTTCACCTTAAAAAAAGTGATTCCAAAACTCCAGCAATCAAATTTTTTGAAAATTTGAAAATTTCATCACAAGATTCCAGAAATTTACATTACAGTCAGGGCAAAACTGTTGCCTCGTAGACAACGCCAATCTTATAGACAGAAGAATTTAAGATTTACTGTCAGTACCATCCTTTGAAAGTTGCCCAAAATTTTGCCATAACACATATTTCTCTGTAAGAAGGAATTACAATGTTATGATTTTGATTTTGCACTGGCAAAGCTCAGGGTTTGAATCTTATATGAAAACAAATGATATCATTTTGATTCTAAAACAAGGTAAGAGTATGCATTCAAGCAAACAATTTCCTGTAACATGATTTTGATTTTAAGCTGCAATGCTTGGGATTTAAGTGTCTCCGTGGTTGTGTGACCTAATGAACTTTCCCAATCAATCCCTCCACCAAAAAGGAGGTGAACGGTAAAATCCTATCAGCTGGACTCTAAATAGAGTGCAAACTCTTCCAGTACAAGGGCTTCTGGAGCTATGCTATAAATTCAAAATTTAAAATCAATACCTGTGAAAACAATAAGATCTGGCTGCTCTGCTTTAATCATCCTCTTGACAAAAGCAGTAGTATTGAGGTCTGAACATGTGGAAACTTGACTGGGAAACACGTCCAAGCATTTCGTGCTTTGACCGTCTGCATAATGCATGTCTGCCACCTGCCAAAAAAACCCAAAGGAATTCATATCCCAAATTCAGACTGCAATTCATACATCAAAGAAAGAGAGCGAGATACGAAATGTTACAGCGTTTCTGTTTGAACACCTATTAAACAATAAAAAGGAATGTGTAAACATTTCAGAATGGTTGCAACAACAACATGGCATAGCAGTAGGTATACCTGCAAAATTTTGAACTGCCCATTAGTGTTCTTAAACCGGAGAGGGGGCAAGGGCACTGATTTGGCTGTGGCTGTTGAAAACACCCAGGTAGCTGTAGTGGAAAGAATAAGAATAAAGAATAAGAAAGCTTTCGCCAACAGAGAACGAGAATGTCGAGGAGCAGCCATGGCATGAAATGGGTGACCACAAAGTAGAGCGATCAAGTGAAGAACTGGTGTGAACTGGTGTGAATATTCGGCTGACTGTGTACCATGGCTTTTCTGTCACCTTCTTCACCGCCGAATGGATGGACGGCTCTCCTCACCACACCCTGCCATCTTCATCCAAAGTACAGTTAATTGTATTATTCATTCATCCAAACAACCTCCACGAAGGAAATCTCATTCAGATTTTGTCCTCGAGAAAATGTGTTGGATGGCTAATGATTTCATGCTGGTTCATGCAGTGGCAATGCTTTTCTGGTTTCTGTATTGATTTTTTGACTTTGTTTATAGCCAAATGTAAATACCTTCGCAGTATTGTGTAAATAACAACATTATTTATGTTTGTGATATATTACTATCTGTCTGCCTTTGTTCTATGCAGGAAAGGATTTACAAGACGGTTGCAGCTGCTCAAGTAAGTCGTTGGGTAGCTCAAGAGACAGGTCATGGAGATTTTTTTGGACAAAGGACCTGTACCAGAAGCAAACAAAAAATTCTCATGCAATTGCAGCGGCTGTCTTGAAGTTTTGGCATGAAGTGGAGACACTCTCATGCAGGGGTGATGTCTCTTTTGCAGCAGGGTAGTAGTCCACTGGTGTCACAAAAGGAGCCAAAGGGTGATAAAAAGGTAGTGTTTCTTTGAATGCCTCACCAATTGGAGATTCTGCCGAAAGGAGACTACTCTATCTCAGCATTGATAGCTATGCTGTGAAATATTGTTTTAATGCCAAATTTGCTTGACATGCAAGCTAGACTGAGGAAGAACACAAAATTTGCTAATTCAAAACCTTTTCTGTAGCCTCCACGAAGGAAATCTCATTCAGATTTTGTCCTCGAGGAAATGTGTTGGATGGCTAATGATTTCATGCTGGTTCATGCTTCTGTATTGATTTTTTGACTTTGTTTATAGCCAAATGTAAATACCTTCACAGTATTGTGTAAATAACAACATTATTTATGTTTGTGATATATTACTATCTGTCTGCCTTTGTTCTATGCAGGAAAGGATTTGGAAGACGGTTGCAGCTGCTCAAGTAAGTCATTGGGTAGCTCAAGAGACAGGTCATGGGGATTTTTTTTGGACAAAGGACCTGTACCAGAAGCAAACAAAAAATTCTCATGCAATTGCAGCGGCTGTCTTGAAGTTTTGGCATGAAGTGGAGACACTCTCATGCAGGGGTGATGTCTCCTTTGCAGCAGGGTAGTAGTCCACTGGTGTCACAAAAGGAACCAAAGGGTGATAAAAAGGTAGTGTTTCTTTGAATGCCTCACCAATTGGAGATTCTGCCGAAAGGAGACTACTCTATCTCAGCATTGATAGCTATGCTGTTAAATATTGTTTTAATGCTAAATTTGCTTGACATGCAGGCTAGACTGAGGAAGAACACAAAAGTTGCTAATTCAAAACCTTTTTTGTAGCCTCCACGAAGGAAATCTCATTCAGATTTTGTCCTCGAGGAAATGTGTTGGATGGCTAATGATTTCATGCTGGTTCATGCAGTGGCAATGCTTTTCTGGTTTCTGTATTGATTTTTTGACTTTGTTTATAGCCAAATGTAAATACCTTCACAGTATTGTGTAAATAACAACATTATTTATGTTTGTGATATATTACTATCTGTCTGCCTTTGTTCTATGCAGGAAAGGATTTGGAAGATGTTGGTTGGGTAGCTCAAGAGACAGGTCATGGAGACTTTTTTTGGATGAAGGACCTGTACCAGAAGCAAACAAAAATTTTTCATGCAATTGCAACTGCTGTCATGAAGTTTTGGCATGAAGTGGAGACACTCTCATGCAGGGGTGATGTCTCCTTTGCAGCAGGGTAGTAGTCCACTGGTGTCACAAAAGGAACCAAATGGTGATAAATGTTTCTTTTATAATTTCTTAATTAAATATGAAAGGGGCAACATAAATCAGTTATAATTTTTTTTAATTGATGGTGACACCAACGTAAATGGTCTTTGCCCACTGGTTTAAAGGGCCTTGGAGAAGTCAAAGATACAGAGGTTGAGATACATTACTCAAGCAGAGCTCAGGTAGCAATGATTGCAAACTTGACCAAACTTTTATGTAAATACAAACAAATGTTGTTTATATTATAACATTGGGAGGCTCCATATTTCTATCCTACAAAAATTTCCTCCAACAGCATGTAATATGAAACAGGTTTGGTTCAATTTCTAATATACCCAGTTATTCAAATCTCATTATTCTCTGCCCTACCTTAATAGCATGCGGATATGCCTCCCGGCCATTATACAGTACAACTAGACGGGAATGTTAATTACCTGTGGTCTTTTTACATCCTGGGTTAAGGTCAGAAAGCCAGATTCTGGAGCAAATCTGAAAACTGCAAATTAAACACTATGCATACAAAGTTCCAAGGAAGAAATTATGCACTGCTTGGGAGTGAAGCTTCTGGTGCGCCAAATCTGAAAACTGCAAATTAAACACTATGCATACGAAGTTCCAAGGGAGAAATTATGCACTGCCTGGGAGTGAAGCTTCGTGCGCCACGTGTCTTCAACAGAGGTGGGAGATATTGGTGCTGTGCTCAGCTGTTTGATGTTGGAAAGGTATCCTTCCTCTAATTCACCTGGACCATTTGAACTGCCAACACACAAATGTCTGATTTCCTCAAGCTCAGTAACAACTTGCTCCATGTGTGGTCTGTCATCTCTTTCTGACGCCAGGCATCTGAACGCTAATTCGGAAACGGCACATACCATGGCCTTCGCCTCATGGCTCTTTTCGATATTGAGCTGCGGATCCACAAGCTCATGCAAAGCCCCTTCTTGAATCTTAGCTATTGCCATGGTAGCAAGGTTGATTTCCCTGGTCTTCCGATTGGTGTCCACTGCTAATCTGGCAGAAATGATCTCCACCAAAACGACCTCGAAGCTGCACATATCGGATTTCTCTGTCAGTTGATAGCACTGATAATACACTGGATCAAGGTAGCCTGGTGTGCCCTGTGGAGAAGTGGTGACATGTGAGGCATCTACAGGCACAAGTCTGCAAAGCCCAAAATCAACCACTTTGGCAATAAAATTTTCTCCCAAGAGAATGTTTGAGGATTTCATCATTACAGAACCCACCCTTCAAATATTGGCATTTGCTTGTTGGAATATAAAGACATTCATGGAGTCGCAAGAGCAGAGCCAAAATCCTCATGTCGCAATCTTCCCTGGGTTTGGGTCGGGCCATCACATCCCACTGCTCGAGCTTGCAAAGCGGCTGACTGTGTACCATGGCTTTTCTGTCACCTTCTTCACCGCCGAATGGATGGACGACTCTCCTCACCACACCTTGCCATCTTCGTCAAGGGACATGATCCGCTTCATAGAGCTCCCTGATGTTCATATCGAAGGGGATCGAGGCGCCTCAGATTGCTGTCCTCTCTCATCCATCCACAGATGCTTGGCCTCTCTTCGCTGACGCTTGGTTTCTAAAAAGGCCGCTTGGTTTCTAAAAAGGCTGATGATCTAATGGCTGGAGTTTATTCCATCGTCTAACAATCGATCTAAGGGCCCATAACGAGACACCGCGGCACGGAGGGGAGTTCCTCTCAAAGGGAACGCCTTACGGCGTAAAAAACAAAAACCAAAATAAATTACATGTATGTCATGGGTTATTACGAATAGAGATGACACTAAGGTGAGAGGTGAGTCTAAGGTGAGAGTAGAGTTTGAGGTAAGTAAACCAGAGGTAAGGGCAAGTTTTCGGTCTTTGGGGGGTAGAAGGCTAGTCTGTGATTTGTAGGAAGTTGAGTCTACAGTTTGTTGTCTGCATAGAGTTTCCAAAATTTTTTCTCACTTGCAAGAATAATGAAAGGGTCAATTGTTCAATTCTCCTCATGCATAGGGTGGATAATAAATGCGTAGTGGTTTAATTCTCACTTTGCTAATGTATGGACATTCCACACAAGATGATGAGACTATGTTTTTCAAGCTATTATGGGGCAATTCAGTAGCAGGTTGAGGAAGATTCACAATTGTGTTTATTGATGTTGTCATTTCAAATCTCCAAGTCGGGTCCATTGTTAAGACATGAGGGAAATAGAATAAGGGGAGGAACAAATATGTATATGGAGCAATGAGAGAGACATGGACATGAACGCCGAGCGCCGATAAGAAGCCTATGATATGGTGAAATTTCAGAATTCCATCTTAATACAAACATGAGAGTTATCAATTAATAGATCCTAAGAGATTTGTTAAAGAGGTTATAAGGTATATATGATATAATGACATATAATGAAATAGAAAATTTATGTAGGTTATAGTAAATCTATAAATGATGGAGGCATAACATTATAAGTATAAATAAAGTGTGAAATACTAAATAATTTAGACATGGGTATAAATGATTATAGATTAATTTTTCCATTAAAGTTGTATAGCAATACAACAAAGTATGTTAATATAAGCATATATTATATAATTTACATAGATTATGACTTATAGGGAGTGTTGTTATATAATAATACCTAAAATAAAGTAATAATCTATAATATGTGAGGTGTAATGTATAGAAATATGTGTAGAGAGATAAAATAGAGTACAAAGGGTAGGCAAGAGATAGGAAGGAGAAAGGAAAAAGAGGAAAAAATGGGAAAAAAGAGGGAAGGAGGGTAAGGTGAGGTAAAAGGTGGGGGGTTAGAAAGGTAGAGGTAAGTAGAGACACGTAAGAGAATGTTAAGATCATAAAGAGGAAGATGCGGGGGGCGGGGAGGGGGGTAAGGAATAAATAAAGGAAGGGAAGGGAGGTCCAAGAAGAAGGTCAAGAGGTTAGAGGAGTCGAGTGTCCTTAATTATTGTTCCCCATAGTTTTCATTAATGTCAAAACCATTGTATCTATTTAAGTTCTTGGGGTGTCTTTGTATCTCCAAAGCCTCCCTTATTCATTGTTTGTAGTATTGATCTTCTTTGGCCAAAATTTTTGTTTTCTCTAAACAAACATGGTGCTTGGTGCTCATGGCATGTTCAACAAGTGTTGAGTTTCTAATCCTTTCATGTTTTATGTCAAAATTGTGTTCTTTGATCCTGACTTGTATGGATCTTCTTGTTTCCCCAATGAAACATTTTCCATAGGAAAAATCTACCTTGTAGAGTCCTTTTTGTTTAGATTGGTCAATCTCATCTTTCACTGATTTCATCATTTGCATGATTGTAGTGACATGTATGAAGGATGTTTAGATTTTTTTTCATTTTAGGACTATGGCAAATGTAATCTGTGGTCCCTTTAAGGTATGGTAGGTGGTTTTTTTTTTTTTTTGTCTTCGATGTTAGTGGAATGAGGTTTGTTATTTGACTTTTCCAGAGAATTTCTTAGTGCATTCTTGTTATTTTCTTTACTGTAGTCAAGATTACTTAAGTGGTCTTTTTCTTTATCATAATGATCCTCCCTTAATATTATTAATGCTCTAGTGGCTAGGGTTCTAATGACACCATTTTTTGTGAGGGATGGTGATGGGAGCCAACTTGAAGATAATTTTTTGTATACATTTTATTTATGTAGACTTTATGGTCAAGATGTCCATCTAGTTTTCTAATGATAAGAACATTTAAGAAAGGAATGCATCCATTTTCCTCAGATTCCATGGTGAATTAGATGTCCTCTAATATTTTTTTAAGGTGTAGTAAGACTTTTCCAAGTTCTTCTTTCCCATGTGACCAAATGACATTTGTGTCATCTACAAATATTTTCAATATTCTTGGTTTTAGGTGGTAGGTGGTAAGGCTCTACTTTCAAATATTTCCATGTACAGGTTAGCCATGACTGGGGAAAGAGGGGATCCCATCTCCATCCTGCTGGTCTACTCGTAATATTCACCTCTAAAGCTAAAAAATGTGGACCTTAGGAATAGTTCAATAAACCTTACTATTACCAGGTTAGTTTCTTCTTTAACAATTTTCACAACCTCATTAAGCGGGATTTTGGTGTAGAGGGATACTATGTCAAAGCTAATGATGATATCCTCCTTGTTGACCTTCCCATGTTTAAATAGTTCCACCAAATATTTGGAGTCCTTGATGAAGGAGTTAGAATAGCTAACCAAGTGGCCTAGAGCTTTGGAAACAAATCTTGCAAATTCATAAGTTGGGGAGCCTATGGTGTTTACTATAGGTCTTAATGGGATGCCATCTTTGTGTATTTTAGGAACACCGTAAATCCTTGGGATAAGTACTTAGTTAGGGGTCAATGGTTTCTTAGTTTTGTCATCAATATTATATGATTGTATGGCTCTTTTAACTTCTCTAACCACTTTTTATATTGGATTATAGGTGAATTCTTGTAGCTGCTAGTCCCAGTCAGATGCTTGATAATTTCACTGTGATAATCATATTGGTTCATGATTATGGTAGCACCACCCTTTTTCGGAAAATGACAATGTTTGGATTGTTTCTAAGGTTTCTAAGGGCCAATTCTCTTCTTTGTTGACAAAGCTAGGGGTCGATTTGGCTCTTCTCAAGTTGAAAATGCAGTGTTTTCTTACATTGACCTTATCTTCTTCCCTAAGTGTTTGGATGCTGCCTTCAATGCTACAGAAGATGATTTTAATCAATATTGATGTCAAATCTAAGACAAAGTTTAGACCTTTCTTTAATATGTTTTTCTCAGTGGTATTAAGTGAATGGTTTGAAAGGTTAACTATCTTTTTGTCATCATTGTTTCCATCTCAACTTGGTTAGATATTAGTGAGAAGTTTTTTTTTTAGTTTATTGGATTACCTATCACGGGCTTTATTTTCTTGATTTGCAGCCTTTATAGCAATGCTAACATACACTATTTTCCATATCTTAGGATCGATTGTTACAACTAAATCCATGTGGAGATTGAATGCTTTCTTGGAAAGTAGGTTGACGGTCGTCTTGGTTCTTTTTATCTCAGCATGCAAAAGGGTGAGTTCAAACTGGTTGAATGCAGTTGCGTTAGAAGTGCAACATAATATGTGCTAAACCATAATGAATTTTGGTATGATACACTTATTTCTACATGTCTTTAGGAAATCCAAATTTGTAGCTCTTGTTTTTATATTAGTCCTCAAATTCTCCAAAAAACACACTTTTTCACATATGCTCCTCCCATACTAGGCCATGATAACATTTTTCAAGCTACCGTGGTGTAATTCGATAACAGGTGGAGGAAGATTCACAATTGTGTTTATTCAATGTTTAGGATCACCAAGCCAGGTCCATTGTCAATACATGATGGAAATAAAATAAGAGAGGAATGGATACATATATGGAGCAACGAGAGAGACATGGACATGAAACCCTACCCCCAACCAGATGCCTATAATATGGTAAAAATTTCAAATGTAGTGTTAATACAAATGGTGAGAGTTATAAATTAATGGATCCTAAGAGATTGATTAAAGAGGTTATAAGGTATATATAATATAGTGACATATAATGAAATGGAAAAATTTACATAACTTAGGATAAATCTATAAATGATGGAGGCCTAAAATTATAAGTATAAATAAATGGTGCGATATTAAATAATATAGATAAGAGTATAAATTATTATTATAGATTAATTTGTCCATTAAAGTTATATAACAATATAGAAAAGTATTTTAATATAAGCATATATTGTATAGTTTACATAGATAATAAGCTATAGGGAGTGTTCCTCTCCTTATGTTATTTCCCTCATGTCTCGACAATGGACCTAGCTTTGGGGTCCGAAATGTCGATATCAATAAACACAATTATGAACCTTCCTCCACCTGTTATCGAATAATGAGACTATATTTGGATGAAAGTTGCTTGAACGAAGGCTAAGTGATTATTAAAGGTTTTATTGGAATGTTGTGTGCACTAAGGCTATTATGTTGAAAGAGTTTTTTTGTCAATTGGAACCTACCATGAAGGGGCACATTGAGGTATTGTGTATTTAGTATTTTCCCTTCACATTCAAGGTTAAATTTCCATGACTATTACTAACATTTCACTGAGATGTGCACATAGTGGATAGTTGAGTATTAGTTTTATAGTGATTCATAGATTCTATCCTCTATGCACCTATTATGAGGCACATCTAAAGTTTTCCAAAGGTGTTTGGTCTACATTATTATGAATTTATTTAACAAGGACGTGAGTTGAGTTGTGAGGGCATGAATAGTGGTGATGGGGAACAATGGAGTTGACTACTTAGTTGAACTGAATGGGGATCAGTTGATCTTGGAAACACCTTGATTCAGGCTACATGAATTTCAATTGGGGTTAGAAAAGAGGATATTAGAGGGGTCACTTCCACTGGAAAAAAACATACTAGACATTTTGGGAGAGTTGGCTAGAGGTTTAGACACTGGTGGTAGTCCACATGGATTGTGGTAAAAGATAAGGGTGAATGATAGTGATGGTGAGCTTCTCAGTTGCCTTAATTATGCCTTTTTTGTCCAACCTATAGTTGTCGATCCTTGGGATTGGCCAAATCACAAGAAAAAAATTGATTGAATAATTTCTCCCCTTGTTTTTTAAGAGGTAGTGCTCCTTTTTACTAGATAAAAATGAACTTCACATAAAATAAAGAAGAGAATCTCAAAAGGGACCAGGCCTTAAAAATTCATGGAAATATAATACACATGAACATAAATAAAGAAGATAAATCTAAGATGGTACTAGGCGTATATAACTTAGAAAAATATGATACATATGGACAAAAATATTCATGACATGTGTGTTTCCATAGATCTTCTAGCAACATTGTAAGTAAAAGTATCAAGCATTTGGAGTAGATAAAGAAATCATGGCATGCAATTTTAGAGAACTTAAAAGATATTTCCATTAAACTCATAGGGATGAAAAGACATACACCCTTGCAATCTTAGACTTAAAACTCAAAGTCAAAGATCACACTAGAGATGCATTCTTAAATAGTTCTCCGGGAAACATTAAAAAATATATAAATGTTTTTATAAAGTTTGTGCTATTTGAAAAAAGTAAATGTATTCGTCCATTTAAGGATAGGGATTGGGATCTCGTAAACCATATAACAAAAGTGAAGACCTAGAAGAGAAAAGAAGCAACAATTAGAAATGAGCTCTAATTCTTGGAAGACTCCATAGAGAAAAGGCTAGATGATTTCTAAGTGAGGATAAGGATAAGAAAACCAAATCTTAGGCAATCTACCAATTGTGTTGGAAGAAGTCACTCTTTATGTTGAGTCTTCTCCTTTTAAGCATAGCGTGTGTGCTAGGAGTTGAATTGTCAGGACTGTCAAGTAGTTCCTATGAGGTAGTTACCTTCCCTAGGATTTCTTTGAGCCATTTCTCAATGAAGTCTTGTAATGGAACCATTGTAACATCCTACTTTACACATACCTTGAATAACTCATCTTCAATGTCCTTCAAATCATAGCCAACTTCCTATACTACATCCAATCGATATTTATTCTTAGTGTCAAAATAAAATAACCATTTATCAAATTTCTCTTTGGGGAAATCAACAAGTTGATTGAATTTGTTTCCCCATGTGGGTTATAGTGCATGAACATGTCCTTGCACTTTCTCCCTATTTAAAAACATCACATCCATGATGAGATTTGGTTCCTCTAATTCCTTTTCCACCTCAATTAATTTAAAGAATTGTTGGGTGTGGAGCTTAATTATCTTCCTAACACGGAGATCTTGTTTCAACCGTGTTTGGATCCTAGCCCCCGAAGGGGGGAGGGCGTGTGGGGGGGTTCCCCCCCCCCCCAACTAGTGTCGCCAAGGGGGTCCAAGGGGGGTGGGAAAAATTCTTTGTAGCCCCTCCTGGTAGTAATTTAGGGGAAACACCCTCAAAGGAAAAATTTAGATAAAAATTGCCTTGTAAAATATGGTAATTCCGTAGTCAATCTGGGTCGTTCATTAGGTGAAAGATCCGACGATAGAAGTTATGTTAATTTAGGGTTTTTTTTCCCTAGAAGGAAAACCTCGATTTATATGAGGGAATTTTCTTATGGCTGTGTATTATTCGGTGTGAGAGAAAAGGAGAGGAGATTGTGTCAGAGCGAAGAGGAAGTTACAATGGATTTGATATAGGTTGTATCCCTTTAGTTTGTTGGATAATATAAAAGGAAGGACTGGTTGTTTCTTCATGGACATAACCCAAATTGGGTGAACCACACATATCTATTACTCTCTTGTTTTATACTTTCTATGTTTGTGTTTCTGCAATATTTTATGTGTTACATTGTTGCGTTATTTAGTTTCTAACAAGAATAAGTGAGATAAATCGTTCTGCTATCCCTCTTGTAAATATTACTATGAATTGGAATTCATGTAAATAATGTGGAAATGTAAAACATTGATTGGCTAGGGGAAGTGGACACAAATTCAAAGGAATAAGGAGGACAAGTTGCTTGTAAAACTAAGTCGTTGCATTTATTTCACCAACTATATCGTTGATGGATTTATGGCTCTATTGTTGCAAGCATTGAGTTTAGGGAATGGGCTCCTTGTGTGGAGGATGAGCCATGCAATATCATATCTCATGGAAGGCATGGACATGGTCCACATGCATGGACAAGTACGAGAAGCAAGCCTAACGGGAGACAAGGGGTATGGAAAAGGAAAAGACGCAAAAACAAATAATCAAAATAAGATGAGGGAGACTGCTTAGTGTGTCGAGCAAGAGAGAGCTTGCTAGAAATAAGAAATAGCATCAAACTTAGAACTTGAAGTTGAAGTGGAGGTGATTTTTTGAGAGAATTAACTTTTCTCTAGCTTTTGTTATATGTTTTAGATAACATTCCCTGCGTTTGTTGAGTTCTGTCTATGTTCCTGTGATTCCCTTGGCCAGGGAGAGTCCAGTGGAGTTGAACACTCAGTGTTATCCTTAGGTTTGATAAGCCACTAGGGTGTTATTTGGGGATGATAAACCACTTGACAGGTTGAGACACTCAGGTACTAGTTGAAGGGACTGAGAAACCACTAAGTGCTAACTTTTGGGTTGATAAACAATTATGTGTTAGCTCAATCAATTGATAAACTACCTGGATAAATGGAATCATGACTCCTACAATTTTAGCTAAGAGAAGCCAGTTGATAAACCGTCTATATAGTGTGTTCAATCTCCTAGAACTGAGTTGTAACTCATTGAGCCTTGGATGAACCCTTGTGCTTGATTTTATGTTGAATGGAGAGTCACTGTGGTGTTACTGTTAGGGGTAGTTGATAAACCACCTAAAAAATGGACTCTTATTCCTACCATTTGTTGACTTGTTATTAGTGAGAATACTCCTGAGAAATTACCTCCTCAAACTCTGAATCTGGCTTGAGGGTGGTCAGATGCAAGAAAGATTGTAGTGTAGTTGGTCTACAGTGGGGTGAAGAGTTGAATTCCCTTAGTTGTGAATCATTAAGATATAAATATAAGCGTATCTACTTGTATTTATGTTGCATTATGAATGTTGAAAGATGTTGTTATGGATTATAATGATGATTGTATCAGTATTTCTTATGGAGGAATGGTGTTATTCCTGGTTGCATTTAATGAGATGCATGTGTGATTGTTCTCAAGATTTGAGTGGGATTTGTAGATCCCTATAATTGTTGATACTCTCCTGAGTGCAAGGGTGATTATATGACATATATGGGTATTTTCTAAGTTTAGTTGACCACCGCTATGTGTGCTTTGTATTATTTGTTATGTCATGAATACTATGGATATCTATTATTTATGGAATGGTGAAAGTCCAATGTTGATGTTGTGTGTGATGTGTGTGGCATGTTATATTAGTGGATTTGGTAGTGGATGTTGAATCCATTAAGTGATTAATGGAATGTTGTGTATCTAAATTCACACAATTGATTCCTAGTTGTGGTTAACCAAGTTCTATGCCTATTGGTAGGCATGCTGACAATTTAATTTCCTTGCTATGGCCATGTTAATGTCTGGAATTTTGGCATGGGAATGGGTGATTCACCTATTGTAAAAATGGTGTTTAGAATTTCTCATCACCGAGAATGGCTTCATTATCCATCGGAGTCCTTGAGACTTCTAAGCTTAGTTGTCACAGATCAAAAGGCTTGCGCTTGGGATGATTAAGCCCTTCTAGAATCACAACATAGTCAAAGGCTATGCATATGAAGAAATGTTTGTCTGGAGACGGTGTAACACCTCCTTTTACATAACTAAGGATGGTTAACCCAAGGCTTGTTGTGTGGTTAAGAGAACAATTTATTTTTATCACATCGATGATATTAAGGTCATCTTATTATATATTTCCAGGCTTGGTATTTCTTGAAGATAGTAATTGCAATGGATGAAGCAATATATGTAGAAGTTGTTGTTGCTTATGTGCATTCATCTCTTAAGTTAGTAGCAACCATACCAAGGTCCAAATATTGGTAAGTCACATATTTTAAATGACCTTTTGGGGTTCTGAATGTATCGAATTTAAGTGAAACTTCCTTTTTGAGACAATACACATTATTCATAAAAATAGTGTTATTGTTTGGTTAACATTTCATTTGTTATTTAAACCATTTGTTGCATGTCAAGGATCATCATTTGAGATTCTGAAATGTTTTTGTGGTTTTATCATAAATTTGAACCTTTATTACTTCAAAGAATCATCACAATAATCATGTTGTCTCCAAGTTGTTCTTTGTCAACACACTTGACAGCTACTATGGGAAAACATTTTAAGAAGAATGTCTAGATTTTGTTTTTGATAAATGTTTGTTTTCTAACACTAGGAATATGTTAATATTAGAAGGTAATAATATTCTGTTTTGTTGATTTGTTGCAGGTTTCTCCCTCTTCCTTACATATGAAGAATGCAGTCACTCATCTTGTTGGTCCACACCAAAAGTTTAAGAACCCCGTGAAGATGCATTTGCACTTACAGATGCCTTGGTTGCTAATCAAGTTCATCTCGAGGAAGTTGAACCAAGCTTGTGTTTATAACTTGGATGTGGGAGTGGATATGTGATAACATTGTTGGTATTTATACTTGGGGAAGGCACTTGGACCCATTATCTTGCTAATACATTAGCTTTGCAACAATTATGGTTACAAAGAAGACCTTGGAAGCTCATGGTGTGCATGCGGAAGTAAATTTTACTTATCTTACATTAGTTCTAGATAAAGGCCTAGCTAGAACATTAGAAGTCACGGTGGTTAATCCTCCTTATGTACCTACTTTTGAGGAGGAGTTTAGTGGTGATGAAATTGTTGCTGCATGGGTCGTGGAGAGCATGGTCGTACCATAATAGATAGCCTCTTATCCAACAAAAGTTTTGTCATGTCATATTAACTGCAAATAAACCTTATGAAATTTGTTGATCATGAAACAAAAAGGATTTTCATCTTGAATTATAGTCCAGAGGCCTACAAAGGAAGAAGGCCTTCATGTGCTTAAATTTTGGCATGATCATCTAGAGATGACTAGTGATATTGGAACAATCAAGCCCCATCTATATTCAAGAAGGAGACTTCTCGCCTAACATTTTGGAAGAACAATTTAAATATATGATTTCAATAGTGATGTCCTTCTGTTAAGAAAGATTGACTTGCATGGATTTCAACACTTTGGGTGTTTTTTGTAACTCAATTTATCTCTCTTGAGTGAAGTATATATTATATAACATCACAAGAGAGTCATATTTAATTTATGACTGTGTATTCTATTGTTCAAACATTAACATGTCAGTTTCCAATACCCATGATTAATCCAAAGACTGTCAAATTTGACCTATTATGTGAACACTGTATATTCAAAATCCATAACATGTTAACAGGTCTTGTCTAGAATGTTAGTTATGAAAACTACCATGATTTGCAAAGGGCCAAATGATAGATGTAACACCATATTCATGTCCACCTTTTGGATCATACTATTTATGGATTGATAATGTAACCTTTCTTTCAACATCATTGGCATTTTCCAACTTCAAATTTCCACCCTACGCTCCAAGTCCGAGTCATAGAAAAAATTATATTATTTTGGCCTTTGTTGATGACAAAAAACATCAAAATGGACCCACTAGAGATGTTGGAGCTTAAATTTGGCCAACTTCTCGACAATAACCCACATAAAACCTTTGCTAAGATCCTAGGAAGGAAATAAAATCCCAATGCTTCCTACCTTGAAATTGAGAAATCTCTGTAAGGAAAGAATGGTCTCCATTTAAAATTTCCATTGCAAAGCTCATCAACAGAGGGAAACAACCAACTGATAACTAACTTTTCCAATAACCAGTTTGTATCAAGTAACAATAAGGGAAAGACAAGGTCTTCTAGTCTCATTCGTCCAATAAAGTAGGTTTGGTAGTGATGCAAAAGCAATTTAGATAGAATATGATTCCAAGGAAGTTACTCATAAAGTGTTCTTGCGAAGACCATCAAAATTGACACACAAATTGCTTGGATTTGTAGGTCATCCTCCAACACCACATTTTCCTTCAAGGAAGGAAGAGGACCCAGTTAAGAGAAGTATAGAATATATTGGCTTGTTACGAAGACCTAAAGCCATAAGGAATGACTATAGTTTGAGAAAGAGCCTCGGAGAGTCAAAAGCTAAGGAAGTTGTAACTGAATATTTATTAGGATAAAAAATCAATCGTTCTAATACTTATGTTGCCACAGAGAAAAGAGGAGAAATAAGAAAACAACACAAAATATCATTGAACCGACCAACTTTTCCCATGAATTCGATGGTATTAACATCTTATGAAATGGATTCAAAAGAAGTGCATGGAAGCACAAAAGATGAAATTCTTCTTAAAAGATGTGTAAGAGAGCAGGGAAAATAGAAACAATTTTCCTTCCAAAGAGCCTAAATCAATTTGTGGTTATGTCCCATCATAAAAAAAAATGACAAAATGTCAAAGGCATACAGAGATATACCATCCCTTATAGCTACCCCTCCAACAAAGACAGAAGTCTAGTAGACAAAAGAGTAGTTGCAAGACTGTAATGAAGTGAAATAAATAAAAACACATATCTAATGGGTTCAACGGAAGCCACAGTTCAATATTTCGAAAACCAAGTTACAAATAACATTCATTACAAAGCATATTAGTAATTAATCAACACAGTGATAGTTACAAAATACTTATCTCCAATGAAAATAATGATTGAATAGGGACAATGACTCTCCTCCCAGCTTTAGGTAGACTGTAGACATACCTTTCTCATGCAGTTTCCACCCTCGAGCTAGACTCCAAGGCATAAGGGGAATGCTATTGGGACCAAAAGCTATTGTAAATTGAACCCAAAATTTCAGAGGCACCACGAGACAAGTCGAGCTCCCTCCTCTTGGTTGAATGCACCCTATCCTGCGTCGCCTTCCCCTCAAAAAAATATCTGGTCCTATCCTCCCTCTCTCCCCATTGAATTCTGCACCTGCTCTTCTTTTTCAGCCTGGCCAAAATGTGTGAGAAAATCAATGCTTCCCATCTTTCCATTCTATTTCCAATTTTTTGTGTAGTTGGTTTGATTGATTTTTTTTTTTCTTATATGGCCTTATTAGCCAATCACATAGTAAGATTGTTATCAATTACACATCACAATCAAATCAACATCTTCACGAGTTTACCTTTATTTTTAGGACATGAGCATTAGCCATAGTTACCATCCTGCAACTACAATTTTTAGCATTTAATATACAACCCTTGTTCATAGAATTTATGAAAATCAACCTCTTTGTTGAGACTATTCTTAAAGTCAACAACTTATAAGGATTCAACCTTTTTATTATGGCCAGTGGACATGTTACTTGCAGCCTTCTACCATGTTAGTATTCACATGTAATCTCAGGCTTGAAGGTTTGTCCGACTAATCTCAATAACATAACCAAAATCATTCTTAACATAATTTAAAAATGAGAAACCCCTTCCTTTTATTTTCACTTCAATCTCAACGTAACAGTAACATGTTGTGGCAAAACCACAACCCCCCCATTTTTTTTAATTTTTATAATGATAACGGGGACCCTCTATGTAAATTCTTGTCATATTCGCCCTTTAACATTTTCTTTTGGTTAATTATGTGACATTTTTGCAATTTTTGTTTTCTTCTAATTATGATTGCTTCATTGCATTCAATTTTTCACTAATTTTCCATTGGTTCTCGTTTCATCTTATTTGGACTCATGATTTGCAAATGACACCTATTCAAAGTTCTGTTAATTTTCACTGTGTGGGCTTATAAATTACAAAATGTATTTTAATAAATTTTGTATATTAATTAATTAATTAGTTTTAACAAATTAGGATTAATTCATAAAATCTAAGTTAATTAGGCTAATTGTATTTTATTTAAAATAATTAATTATTATTTAATTTTTTTGTTTAATTTCCCGGAATCTCGGAGTGGTATTTTAATTCCAAAAAAAAAACAACAACATAATAGATCTAGCTGCAGTTTTATGCAATATAATGGCTGTAATATATTATATTATTATTATTTAATGAACTAGCTGTAGTTTTATGCAATATAGTGGCTATAATATATTATATTATTATTATCCAATTTTAAAGTGACAAGGAAGCCAAACACCAAATTGATGTATAAGACCTACTTACAACTATTTGATTACTAAGTCTACAAAGACATACATACTCTACCCCTTTAGTTTTGAACCTGTAACCTCTTAAAAAAACACATACTCTTAACTATTAAACCCACTCAAACTATATATATAATAAAAAAAAATCCAATCCCATATAAATCTCGGCCTCTCCTTACCCCTCCCCTTCCTTTCCCAACTTTCCGACCCGCTCTACTCCTTCCTTATACCTCCCAAAAAGGCTCACCTCCTTATCCCTCCATTTCCCGGAACTCCAGTCTTCCCGGAACTCCGGTCTTCCCGGAACTCCCTCATCCCAGAACTCCCTTATCCCATGACCATCAACTTATATCTCCCAAGATTCTTCACCCATCCTCGTTATCACTACCATTAGTTATAACTCCTCTTAAATTCTTCAAATACCTCCCACTTCGAATTCCTCCATGGCCCATTTAAAAAGCCCAGCCAAAGCCACTTTGTTGAATATATTATATATATATATATATATATATATATATAAATTCATTGTTTTTTTTAAATTTATAATTAAAATTTATTAACATGGTTCAAAATTAGGATTTTAATTAAAAATGTCTAAATTTTTGCATAAGCATGCATTTTTCAGCAAATTGACAGTTTTGATACTTTGATTTTGGAAGCTAATATTTTGAGTTTTATTTAACCAAATTAGGTCCAGGATGGTGTGTTGGAAAGCTAGAAACGAGGTGACCAATCTTGCAACATGAAATCAACTGGATTTGAACATTTAATGAGCCTAAAATTTAGCTGAAAAATGGGTTTCGAAATTATCACTAAAATTATTTTGGGAATTCATTTTGGAACATTATCATTTGCTAAGAATTTCTGGATTTAATAACAATCAACATGAAGCTTAGATTCTTTTTATTTTATTTATTTAATTAAGATTTAGTTGGATGATTTGTTTTCCCAATTTTGACATTTCATTTTTTATGTGCAAAATCTAATCATTTTGTTTCAATTTTGATTGGTCATTGACACGAGATTTGTTAGAGAGATAAGGCAAAGAAGAAGATGAGGATTTGCAGCCTCAAAATAGATGGATCTTAACCACTCCCAACAACTCTCCATTTTTTAGTAGATTTTTGTAAATTATAAATATCAGCCTCGAGAATAAGAAGTGGGGCATCTTCTCTGCATTTTGAATGCTCTGAAGCACTTTTGTTAGGGGTTTTTAGTTGTAAGAAGGGGGGTACTCACACCTGAGTACTTTGGGGATTTTTCTCTCAGGAATTAAGTTCTGAATATGTGAAACACTTTGGGTAGAAATCACATTAGGAAAGTTAGGTCGACGGATTTTTCTCTCATGAATTAAGTTTTGAATATTTGAAACACTTTTAGTAGAAATCACATTAGGAAAGTTAGGTCGATAAGTTTCGAATGAACCAACCAGCGTGGTTCATCATCAGGACATGATGAAGAGTCAGATCATAGCAGCTAGTTAAATCACCAGGACAAGATGAAGAATCAGATCATGGGAGCAAGTTAAATAGAATGACAATGACAAATCCATCTAATGACTATAAAGAAACAACTACTTTTGATTGGGTAAAAAATAAAAATAAAATAAAATTAAAGATAAAAAAATATAATATTTAGTTATAATTTAAATAATTATATAAATTAAAATCTTATTTGACTTGGGGGATTATAACGCACTTCATAGATGGAGACGAGAGATAATTATTAAAATAATGAGAAACATTATTATTGTAAGAAAATTTCTTAAATCTAACCTCGTCAGTTAAAGTAGAAATATAGAAAATTATGATTAATAAAATTATAATAAATAAAATTATAAAATAAAGAATTAATTTAATTTTAATTTAATTAATTCAGTTTTATATATATATATATATATATATATATAGAGGTTAGGGATAATAATTAAAATAAGGGAAACATTATTTTTATAAGAAAATCAACCAAATAAAACTTCCTAAGTTAAAGGAGGAATATAAAAATTTAAGATTAAAAGAAGAAAAAAAGAAAAGGGAAACAAAGGGGAATCAATAACCCATGGAGAGAAATAAGAAGAAACTAGAATCAAGGAGATAAAAAGGGAAAAAAACAAGGAAACCAACAAAACCACTAGACCAAGACAAGATTGAGAGAATCCCGAGGAAGCATAATGTTCCCTCAACCTTTAGACCCCTCAACACCAATAGAAGTTTCTTAAAATCTATTAAAGACCCAATGAACCCATTGGATATGAAAGGTGTTTATGTCATCTCGTGTTCTTGTGGAACCTCATACATTGGTGAAACTAGTCGGTCTATAAATCAAAGGATTAAGGAACACGCAACCAACATCAAGCATGGGAGGACCCACTTTTCAGCTTTGGCTGAACATGCTGAGAAGACAAAGCATCATATATTGATTGAGGAAGCTAAGGTTATTGCAAAGATTTCTCATTTTCATCACTGTAAGTTTAGGGAAACCATTGAAATTGAGAGGAGATCAAGTAATATAAACATGGATGACAGATGGAAAATTAGTAGTTGTTGGATTCTTGCCCTTTCTTCTTTGTTCTTTATCCTTCTTGGTCTAGTGGTTTTGTTGGTTTCCTCTTTTTTCCCTTTTTATCTCCTTAATTATGGTTTCTTTTGATTTCTCCCCTTGGGTTATTGATTCCCCTTTGTTTCCCTTTTCCTTCTTTATTTTTTTCATCTTAATTTTTTATATTCCTCCTTTGACTTAAGAGGTTTTATTTGGTTGATTTTCTTATAAGAATAATGTTTCCCTTATTTTAATTATTATCCCTAGCCTCAATTTATGGAGTGTGTTATAATTTTTATATATATATATATATAGAGAGAGAGAGTGTGTCAAGGGAATAGTTATTTTTCTAGAGTTTTAATTTATATATTTATATTCAATTAATTAAATTATAACTAAGATATTTAAAATTATCTTTAATTTTAATTAGTTTAGATTAATAAATAATATCAATATTTATTTAACTCAATTAATAATAATAATAATAATAATAATAATAATAATAATAATAATAATAATAATAATAATAATAATAATCTTTATTTTATAATTTTATTAATCTTAATTTTCTATATTCCTCCTTTGACCTAGGAGGTTAGATTTAATTAATTTTCTAATAAAAATAATGTTTCTCATTAGATTATCCTAGCCTCCATCTATGCAGTGTGTTATAATCCCCCCGTGTTATAATTGCCCCCCCCCCACACATTCTTAGTAAAGGCAAATGTTATTTTTCTAGGATTTTAATTTATATACTTATACATATTTAATTATTTAAATTATAGCTAAAAGATTAAAAATAAATATTATTTAAATTATAGCTAAAAGATTAAAAATAAATATTATTTAAATTATAGCTAAAAGATTAAAAAAATTATCTTTAATTTTAACTAGTTTAAGATTAATAAAAAATAATATCAATATTTATTTATATACATTTAACTTAATTATTTAAATTAAGATTAAATTAATTCTTCCCCTTTTTTTACCCAGTCCAAAGTAGTCTTTTTTTATAGCCATTTCCTTATAGCCGTTAGATGGATTTGTATTTCTATTTAACCTACTGCCATGATCTGATTCTTCATCTTGTCTCGATGATGAACCACACTGGTTGGTTCGAAATGTGTTGACCAACTTTCCTAATGTGGTTTCTACCAAAATTGTTTCAAATATTCAAGATATGGATCACAGAAGCCTGAATTTGAATTAAGTTTTGTTAGTGAGGCATGGCTTTCACTTTTGTAATTATTATTCCCACTAGCGAAGCTGATTACTTTGGGAGAATTATCGGAGGTCGAATTGGGAAACATAGCAAAGAGACCAGGTTTTATCACTTTGTATTTAAAATACTTTTATTTTGAATGCAAATTTTATCTTTTTGATGCCAGATCTGTGTGAAATGATTTTCATATTGAGGGTTGTTGTTTGATGTGAGGATGAATGTCTTTTGGATTAGCTATCTAGTTCATTAGTGTCATAGATTTGTTGTTAATTTTCTCTTTTTTCTTAAGTTCTTAAATCATATTTCTAAGTAACTATTTACCCAAAAATTTGCTGTCAAAAATCAATTTAATTACTGTTGAAATCATGTGAACTTCCCCCCAGTTGTAATAGTTTATCTTTCATTAATAATATGCTTCCAAACATAGCATGTTTTATAATCATAACATAATCTATGAGAACTATTTCATTAGTTGCATATTCATCATAATAATCATGTTGTCTCCAAGTTGTTTTTCATCAGCACACTTGATGGCTTCTATGGGAAAACATTTTGAGAGGAACGTTTGGATTTTGTTTTTGATAAAAGTATGTTTTCTAAAACTAGGAATATGTTAATGTTAGAAGATAATAATATTATGTTTTTATGATTCATTGTAGGTTTCTCCCTCTTCCTTACATACGAAGAATGCAAACATTCATCTTGTTGGTCCACACCAGAATTTTATGAACCCTATGATGATTCATTTGCACTTGCAGACGCCCTACTTGCTGATCAGGTTCATCTTGAGGAAGTTCAATCAAGCTAGTGTTTAGAAATTCAACATGGGAGTGGATATGTGATAACATAATTGGTATTTATACTTGGGGAAGGCACTAAGATCCATTATCTTGCTACTAACATTAGCTCTGTAGCTATTGAGGTTACAAAGAAGATCCCTGAAGCTTATGGTGTGCATGCAGAAGTAATTTTTACTGATCTTGCATCAGGTCTAGACAAAGGTCTAACTGGAATAGTAGATTCCATGGTATTCAATCCTCCTTATTTAACTACTTCTGAGGAGGATTTTGGTGGTGAGGGAATTTCTACTACATGGGTTGTGGAGAGCATGGGCGTACCATCATAGACAGGACACTAGTAATTGTAAACAACCTCTTATCTAGCAAGGGTTTTGGCGTGTCACGTTAACTGAAAATAAACCTTCTGAAATTTGTTTGATCATGAAACAAAAAGGATTTACATCTTGAATTATAGTCCAGAGGTCCACAAAGGTATAAGGCCTTCATGTGCTTAAATTACCGCATGATTTGTTGTCCTCTGAGATGATTCTAGGTTAATTAATCATGCCAGAGCATCTAAAAATGTTTTGTTTGTTTTAAAGTTTTTTGGATGATTAATATTATGAACAGTTTGAAAACAGGTGCTTGAACTTTAAGACTTCCCAAATAGAATAAAAGGGTTGTTTATTTGTCTAAAATAGTTAACTGATTTTAATTGGGTGAATAACAGAGTCTTAAAGAGTTACAACTTACTAAATATTCAAACAGAATATTAAATTGGTTATAAGAAGGAATGCAAGTAAACAATGTTTTCCTGCTCAACAAAATGTATTTAATCTAATGCAGATTGATGTGACAATTTATAGATATAGAGGAGTTTATAATAACAAATAGTTTTATAAACTATTCTCTAATTATTATTTATAACTTCACAGGGGATTTAAGATGGATTGATATTCGGTTCAATCTTACCCAGATTTCTCCATAAATACTTAAATACATGAAGAAAAACATAATGAAATGAACACATAAGAAAAACTCACAAGGAGACAAACTATTTGAGGCAAATTTAGAATCCTTTCATTAATTTGAAGCAAATCTCTAGCTTGATTACAATTTTGCTTTGAAAGCTCATCCAAGGGTTCAACCCTTAATAACTCGAAGGAAGAGTTATTTATACAAAATGAAAAATCTTCTAGAGACATTTTTAACAAAATGCGAAAATAGTACAAAATTATAGGAATTCTAAAACTGCTGAGCGCCGGCACTATCTTTAAGGAATCTGTTGGTGATCTGGTCCCCAAAAAGTGTTGCCTAGTTGTCTGTCAGTTGGTGATGAAAGTTACTCGATAATTTCACATGGGCGATCCCACCTATCTTCACTTGGTATAGAAAGATTAACCAACTTCCTGTAGACTTCATCAACCTCAATATAATTTTCAAAAATAGGCTTATTAAAAAAAATGTGTTTTCTTTCATGCTTGATTATTAAATCAAAATCCAAAGCTTCTAAGATTTCCTTCCATGTGAGGTGACCCTTTATACCTGCAAATCTAGCTTTATCAGTGGCAATTTCATAAATCTTTTAACAATATTCCTCCAAACTGATCAACCTGTCAATTGGTGCCACTAATCCTGGCAATCCTCTTTTGTTGAGTAAGTTAAACTTTAAATGAAACCTTTCGACAACAATTTTCAAGGCTTGGTACTTGGTCTCCAGTTGAGTCATGAGATTCTTTTTCTGCAAAACCTTCTTAATCTCCAGAATAGTTTCTGTTCTGTCTAAAATCTGAAACTCTAACTTGGCTCTATTTTTTGAATTGAGAACTTTAATCATATCTGTGGATTCCCTTGGTTTATCCTTAAGAATTTCTCTAGCTTCTTCAATAACCGTCTGACACCTATTTATGAGTTCTTCCTGTTAAAAAATAATCTGTATGGAGGGCCAAATTTCAGTTATAGTCTGACTGATGTTTGCCCAAATATTTTCCTTGGCTTGGGCCAAGGTCTGAGCCATTAATGACTCATTTTCCAACTCTTCTATCCTTCTGGTCAATCTACGAGTCTTTTGCATCTCTCCAACATAAAGAGTGCCATTTTTAATCTTCTGAGTCTCAAGAGTCTTAAATTTCTTGTGAAGATTTTCATTCTCTTGTCTCTGGAGAGACAACTCCTGTATGACTTTGTTTAAATCTCCTGTTGTTGATGTAGACTCTACTGATGCTGATGTCGATTCCCCTTCTGTCCTTGACATTGTAATAGGTATAGCTGTAACTGGAGCTATGGCTACTTGAGTATATTCCTCTTTTTCATTAAGTAATTTCTCAATTTTCTCTTCCATTGTCTTTATCTGTACATTTTTCTCAATGATCAAATTGAGCATTTCTTCTTTGTGCTGCTCACTTTCTGCTATCTCCTTGGTTTGAGGATCCTCTGTAGAAGGTAGTTTAAGTTGCTTCCTTAATGCTGCAATGTATGCATTCTTCTTTTTAATAATGTCCTCTGTAGCTTTAACATCAGTGGGGTCATACCCAACTTTGATCACTAAGTCTTCTAATGATTTTACCCTGTTATCCTTTTCCAAAGAGGATATATTTTCTATCTTTAATTGTGACTGTACATTTGAAAGAGTTGTCCTTAGTTTTGATAATTCCATAGCAATGTTAGTCATGGTTGAGAAAAGCATCTCACCAGACTGCCTATGCATGTCCATCTGGTCAATTGGATGTATCTAGTTGGCATCAAAGGAAAATACAGTCTTCTTATAATCTGAAGAAGCCTTTGGAAAAGGAACTTGGGCTTGTAGCAATGCCATTTGCATTCTACCTTTTTCACTATAAAAAATTGTCAATAACCTATGTTGTGAAGTTGATGTCTATTTCCAAAACTGAGCATAGACATTTGACTTCAAAGATTCATTCTTTTGTTTAATTTCAAGGAAATTAGTGAAGATGTTTGGCTCCTCTTGTTCACTTACGCCCACAAACTGGGTGATCTCTAACAATTTTTGTGAGATTGAAGAGGAAGATGGAGTAATGATGATAATTTCTTTTGTCCCTGTAGAAACCCGTGAATCATCCAAATTGATGATTATAGGCTCTTTCTGACCTTGAGTAGTAGTGCCTTTGGATTCAATCCTTGATTTCTTCTAATAGATAATGAATTCTTTTTCACCTTTTGTTAATGACGAAGATTCTTCTCTGGGCCTCTTGTCCTACCTGCTTTGAGAAGTGGGAGTTTGGAGGGTAGAAGGAGGTAAAGTCTGTTCTTCTGCTTCCTGAAGTGTATTCTCCTCCCACTGTTCTTGATTTATGTACTTCTCAATCTCTGGTCTTGGAGTATGATTGTAAGGTGTGGTTTTTAGTTCCACCCTTAAGTTGGAGATTATACTGAATGGGTCATAAGACCAGGTGAAACTTGGTTGGAATCCCATCTTGTTTGAGGATTGAATCTGCTTCAATACCTGTTGATATGGTATTGCAATTAAATGATCCTACTTGTGACTTGATTTTGAACTGAGATTTCCTCTTCCCTGAAATGAAATGAAGTTCATCCATATTGATCATTTTCCTAATATATTCCAGAGAGAAAATTCTCATTGGAACATGGGCAATTTATATGGAGCTAGTCCATAGCCATACACCCTAATCTCTGTATAATTCTGGTAAAGATATCATTCCCCTGTCTTAGCTTGGTCATTCAAGTGCAGGATCCTTTTGATTTCTAGGCTGATCCTAGGCTCACTCTGGCTGCTAAGAATCTGTGCAACTGGATGAATAAAACAATCAATGAAGTCTGAAAACTTGAACTCAATTGAGTTCTTCCTGATCAATGAAGTCCACTGTGTGACTGCTTGAATCACTTGCTGGTCATCCTGCTTGTGTAAATTTATAGGCAACATGTCTCCTTGTTGAAAAAGAATCATATGCACTAGTACAGAGGAATATTTGAATACTCCTTCAGTAGTATTTTTCATCAATTGTTCATGTATACTTTCAACCAAAAATAGACTGTAATTATACATGAAAGCATGTTTGTTTTCTTTGGAGAAGATGGATAGATAACCTAGGATAGATTCATCTACCCATTGATATGTTTGGTAACCTAACAAGAAAGAAACTAAGGAAATTATGTGTTTAGCTCTCTCAGGGAACATGGATGCTGGATATGGAGGGTTCTTTTTCAGAAGTTCAACATCTTCTGGTAGAAAGATCTCATAAATTTGAGCTCTTTGGGGGAAAGTGAGCTTATGGTATAGATCCATTAAGACAACAGTGGAGAAAAAACTAAGGGAATTATTTTAAGGGATAATAAGCATCTTATTGATAGTTTCAGGGGTGATAGATATCAAAATGTCTCCATTCTGAGCTACCACAATTCTCTGTAAGGGATTGTACTTAGATTGACACCACATGACTAAGTTAGGAAAAGGATGGGTTTGAGGAAACATATACATGGGCAATAAAGATTCCCATAAGTTGATTTCATCTTCAGAGTCCTGGTAAGTCTGCTTTAACCAATGGTGCAATTCGAACATGTCAAATTCACACTGTGTCTGTAATTTTAAAGAACTAATCGGCTAAGGGAATGTGATCAAGGTCTAGGGTATCAGAGACTTTGGGATTTTCTTGTGATGAAGTTTGACTAGCAGAGGGTTGGTCTTTTCTTTTAGGAGCCATTATTTGCAGAATAGGAGGAAGAAATAACAAAAGGTTAGGGATGAAAATACCTAACAGAAAGAAGGTTTCGTTCTAATGGTAATTTCAGCTATGCCGCAGAACAAAAACAAGAAACAGTCGAACTTATGAAACCAATGAATTTGAATAAAAGAAAAGTTAGAGAAAATCATGTATCAGGGATGGAGGGCTTATTTATAACAGAGAATACATTACCATTAATGGAAACCATTACTGAACAAAAAAAATTTCATTTATGGGAAAAACTATTACTGAACAAACCAATTCTCATTTATGGCCATAGGAAGAATAGTAACGACTGAAGAAATGGATAGGCAGATAGAATGCAATGGATATGGACATGTGGAATTAAATGGTTGGGGAATGGAAGGCGCGGGAAAGGGAAGGACTGTTGGCAGGATGACGTATGCACGAAGTGGATAGGAGAATTTCAAGGGGGGGGTAGTGGTAAGTGTTAATGAGTGGGGCGGGTGCAAAGTGAGAAGGGAATGACACGTTGCGAGGGGCCCACATGAAGGAAAACCGCTTTTCGGACCCCCCAACCCCCCGCCGTTATCGCGCAACGGTGGAAGGGGGTGCAAAATGGCTTCCCCACCGTTGATCTCAGCGGGGAAACAGATCACCGTCCAAAAGTGTCGGCTTCTTAGCGCTTTGCGACAAACTTGATTTGTCGTTTATGACTTTAGCTTAAGACACAATAAAAGTTTAAATTAATACAAAAATTAATCACCCTTAAGAGGTAATTATCTACTAATCAATCCAATCCTTAATCTAATATATCTCTTGGCCAAATTTTGAGAATGTTAGGCCACAATTTATTCTATTATATCCTATCTAATAATGTTCTACCAAGATTAAACAATTTGGTGAACTTATTCACTAATCTAAAGCATAAATCTAAATGATTTGATCATGATTAAACAATATGATTCAAATCAAACAAAAGGTTGTGGCATTTAAACAAGCTGCACACAAAACCTTAATTTATTACAATGCAATTTATTTCTTTGAAGTGGCTTTTAAACAGGCTCACTAGACAAATTTTGATTTTCTTTTGATGGGGTTTCATTTCATTTTTTTTTCTTTATTTTTTCATACCTTCTTTTATAAATAAAACTAACTTCATAAAAAATAAAGGATGTTACAACATTGACTCCAATTGGGGTCTGCTTCCTCCTACAGGTTGCAGAGGACTTGCAGATCCATGTGCCTTCTCCTCGGGCTAATGGGGTCTCTATTCACATAAATGCACACTGCATGTAAAATAAACTCTCTGGTGATATACAATGACGAATGAATGGGGAACTTCTCAAAACTGAATGTAGTGCTTCAAGTATTTCCCATTGATAGGCAATGAGGAATACTATCCTTCCAAATTTTGTAGGATGAAAGTGTTATTACCCTAAACCTCAGTAATGCTAAAAGTGTAGAAATTTCACCTGTAGAACAAACCGATATATGCAATGTCCTAAAGCATAATACTTGTTCTACTTCTACAAAACATTAAGCGGAAGCATAATCGAAATCATGAGCAACATCAAGTAGAAACATGCATAACTGATCAAGAGAATTAATCACACATAACACAAGATATATCCAGGGGAAAGCACCAGCATAAAACCCCAACCATGTATTATCAATCAAGTGGAAATCCTCTTCACAATACAAGAAGAATTAGCTCTCAAGCTATTCAGTTCTCAATGAACTATGAAGATATGTCTCATGAACCACCCAAGCCCTGTTTATATAGGCTTTCCCTATGGTCCTTACGTAGTTTGCTTAGGAAATAATAGCAAAAGAATATGCTTTTAACTCCAACATACCAAAAACAACCAATGGTCCAACTATGTATTCCTTGAGAACACTAGTTCCTCAACCATGCAAAAACTACTTACTAGAAATAGTTAAGCATCTGATCGTACATTGTCCCACATCTGATCTCAACTGGGTCTATGATAGAACTAACATGCAACAGTTATCCATGAGTGAATCCTCAGTTATCTAAAATGATAGTTGTCACATGCATGCAAGCATTAACAAACTATATTTTATTATTTTAACAACTTGTTAAAATAATCTAACTGGACTTGACTAGATAGAACTAAGTCAACTGATTCTCTCATTATAGAACTCATGCTTATTCCCTCAATCAGTGGAGGAAACTCATGTGCATGCTCACAAAGACTTCAAATTCGAATTTCCTTAATTAATTAACTCAACTGAATTAATTAATTAATATTTCAAACTGCTGTTAAGACCAAAATTAATTTTACTTCCTATAGATAAACTAGGGACTGCTATAAATAGGAAGGGACCCATAAATGCTATTTTTAGAAATTTCTATTTTTAGCAGTTTCACCTCTCACCCAATGTGGCCAATGACCTCACTGGCCAAACTGCTATTTTTAGACATGTTATTTTAGCAGGTCTATTTTTAGCACATTCTAAATTTAGCATTTCTTGTTGCACACTTTTCAACACTCCCTCTCAACAAGAAAGGGATTATCAACAACCCCGATCCTGTCTCTATGGAACTCAAACTTGCCCTTTGACAATGCCTTTGTCAAAATATCTGCATCCTGTTCCTCGGTCGAAATATACTGCAACATCATGATCCTCTTGACCACACAATCCCGTAGATGATGATAGTGGATATCTATATGCTTGGACCTGTCATGAAACACTGGATTCTCAGAGAGTTTAATGCAACTTTGATTATCACAATATATCACCATTGGATCCATCATCTGACCAAACAATCCCACTAGGATCTTCCGCATCCAGATGGCCTCACATGCAGCCTGACTTGCTGCCATGTACTCTGCCTCTGCTGAGCTAAGTGCAACTGATCTCTGTTTCTGGCTATACCAAGAAACTGCAGCTGACCCAAGGTTGAAGATCCCTCCAGAAGTGCTCTTCCTGTCTGATGGACTACCTGCCCAATCTGCATCTGTGAAGCCTTGGAGCTTCACTCCCTCTGTCCGCTTGTACCATAATCCATACTGTGTAGTGCCTCTGAGATATCTCAGCACATGCTTTGCCGCCTTCCAAAATAACTTGGTTGGCTAAACCATAGCTTGACTCAGCTGGTTCACTGCAAAGCACAAATCTGGTCGTGTGTTCACTAGATACATGAGTGAACCCACAAGCTGCCGATAAACTGTAGCAGCTACTACCTCACCTGAAGTAGCATCCTCCTTCCTCCAGTTACCTGCTAGAGGAGTCTCCATGGGCTTGCACATATCCATGTGGAAGCGCCTCAGTATCTCATTGGCATACTTGCCTTGAGAAACAAATACTTCCCCATCTCTCTGCCACACCTCCATGCCTAGAAAGTAGTGCATGAGGCCCATGTCCTTCATCTCAAACTCTCTTGCAAGATCCTTCTTGCAAGACTTGATCAACTCATCATCACCTGTCAAAATCAGATCATCGACATAAAGTACAATAATCAATAGCTTACCATCTACAATGATGTGGTAGAGGTTCGCATCCGCTTCACTCTTGGTGAAGCCCAACCCGGTGAAATAGCTGTTGATCCTGGTATACCAAGCACGGGGTGCTTGCTTCAGCCCATACAATGCTCGCTTGAGCCACACATGTGACTCACGATCGAAGGTCTCAAATCCTTCAGGCTGCTCAATGTATACCTCTTCCTCAATCTCCCCATTGAGGAAAGCTGTCTTCACATCCATCTGATGGATCTTCCAACCCATCTGTGTTGATAGTGCTAGAATCGATCTGATCGATGAGTACCTTGCAACAGGAGCAAAGGTCTCATCATAGTCAATCCCCTCAACCTGTGAGAAACCACGGGCAACAAATCTTGCCTTATGTTTCTCAATACTGCCATCAGCTGCTTGCTTTACCTTGTAAAGCCATCGAGAAGTAACCACTGACTTGTCTCCCGATAGAATCATACTCCTCTACCATTGCATCCATCCAAACTGGCTGCTGCACTGCCTCCTCAAAAGAAGAAGGCTCGGTTGCTACACACTCCCCAACCAGGGCCATGTAGCCAGTGTATCTATCGGGAGATCTCCTCTATCTGTGATGAGAGGATGGCTGCCCCACATTCTCTCTCGCATCTTGCATCAATCTGTCAGCTTCCCGAGAGCATTTCCGCCCCTCTCTAGAAGACTCTCCAGTAGTGGTGATCTCCACCACTGGAATCTCTGCATGTAGCTGCTCCGCATCATTAGGAGGCTCCTCCTCCTTAGGAACTAGTAGTTCCTCATCATCACCATGCAACTTGAGCTCCCTCTCAAGTGACTCTTGCATGGCTCACTTCTCATCGAAATTTAGATCCCTGCGCACTACTGTCCTTTGACTAGAAGGCAAAAACACCTGATAGTTGTGAGGTGTATCCGTATACCCCACAAGTATTCCCAACTCAGCTATTGGGTCTAGCTTCTTCCGAGCATCTTTGGTCACATGACAGTAAACTGGTGATCCAAAGATACGGAAGTGACTCACATCTGGCTGCTTCCCTGAAAAAGCCTCTATAGGTGTCTTCATCCCCAAAATACGATGAGGACTTCTGTTCTGAAGATACACTGCTGTATTGCATGCCTCAACCCACAGATGAAGTGGTAGGCTTTGGTCATGCAGCATCGCTCGAGCTGCTCCCACAATAGATTTGTTCTTCCTTTCGGCCACCCCATTCTATTGTGGGTTATGAGGTGCCGTGAGTTCCCGTTTAATTCCTTTTGAAGCACAAAAGTCTTTAAACTGCTGGGAAACATACTCTCCACCGTTATCACTCTGCAAGGCCTTTATCTTCCTCCCTGATTCTTTCTCTGCCAAAGCTTTGAACTCACAAAACTTCAAGAAGGTTTGATCCTTCTTTTGCATGAAGTAGATCCAACATCTACGAGAAAAATCATCTATAAAAATAACAAAGTACCTTTGCTTCACAGTGGAGGCTGTAGAGAAGGGCCCACATACATCTGAATGAACTCGATCCAGAACTGCTCCTGCTCTACCATCTCGATCATGAAAGGAAGCCTTCACATACTTACCCAGAGTACAACCTTTGCATGTGCTTGTTTGCTCCAGTTTGCACTTGGGTAATCCGGTAGAATTTTTTTGCATGATCTTCAAGGCCCCATGATGCAAGTGGCCCAGTCTCCTATGCCATAACTCGCCAATATCTTGGCCATGCACCACTTCTACCTTGGAACTAAGAGTAGCACAATCTTCTACCTGTAACTTGTAGAGATTCTTAATTCGAATCCCAATCTGTTTGGTCTGTCCAGTGCCGATATGCCTTAGGAAAACCTTTCCCAAACTAAAGACTACATCATAGCCTTTATCCTCAAGCATAGCAATAGACACAAGATTCTTTTTCAGCCTTGGTACATACATAACATTAGAAAGAGTGAGGGGAGAACCATGCTCCCTCTGAAACATAACCGTACCTCTACCCGAGACACAGTACTTTCCGTCATCGCCCATCTCGATCTGTATCTGGAGATCCTTCTCCTCCAAAGTGCTGAAAATATTCTTGTCACCTGACATGTGGAAAGAAGCTCCACTGTCCAAATACCAAACACATCCCATGCTAGATGAAACCATGCATGCAATAAGCGAGAAATCCATCTCAAACTGTGAAGCTAGTGCATCACCATCAGATTCCTTGGAGGAACCTTTCTTCTTGGACTTCCTCTTTGGGCAATTATTAGCATAATGACCCAACTCATGACAATGAAAGCATCTCACCTTCGACTTGTCAAACTTCTTCCCTCCTTGAGAAGACTTGGAATGGGATGCCTTCCCTTTCCCTTTCTTAGCTTTAGAAGCTAAAGCCAAGTTCTCTTCATCATCATGTTTTGATGAAGAAGCTCCATCCCTGGTGCTCCGTCTGATCTCCTCTTGCATCAAATCCGACCATAGTCGTTCCCAATTTGGCAGTTTGTCCCTTCCATTCACTGAGTCCTGGTAGCTATGCCAGCTCTTAGGAAGGCCAAGGAGTGCTAGACTCACCATATCCTCATCAGCTGTAGTGACTCCTACGCTTGTAAGCTCATCTCTGCAGGTGGTGAGCTTGTTCAAGAATGTAGAAATAGAGTCACCCTTCTCACACTTGATCTTTCAAAGCTTGTCCTTCAGTGCCAACTTCCTTTGATCACTGCTATTCTGATATAAATCTTTCAATGTTTTCCACATTGCAAATGGAGACTCCTTCCCATGGAGGCTTGAGACTATGTGATCTCGAACACCCTCCAAGAGAATTCTCCTAGCTCTAGCCACACACTTACCCCATTCCACCAGCTTAGTCTTGTCAGTAGGCTTAGGGACTTCTTGATCAATGAAATCCTTAAGACCATTATCTTCCAAAACTGCCTCCATGCGATCCTTCCAAGCTATATAGTTTGAGCTGCCATCAAGGGCATACTCAAGCCTCAAACCATTGAACGCCATCGATGAAATAGATGTGATAAGAACTTGAGATCTATATCAAGAATAAGAAACTTTGAATTCCTCCTGCTAGTATACTGTTCTTGCTTGATCACCTGTGCTCCGATACCATGAAGAAATTTCACCTGTAGAAAAAACCGATATATGCAATGTCCTAAGCATAATACTTATTCTACTTCTAAAAAAAATTAAGCGGAAGCATAATCGAAATCATGAGCAACATCAAGTAGAAACATGCATAACTGAATTAGCTCTCAAGCTATTCAGTTCTTAATAAACTATGAAGATATGAAGATATGTCTCATGAACCACCCAAGCCCTGTCTATATAGGCTTTCCCTATGGTCCTTACGTAGTTTTTTTAGGAAATAATAGCAAAAGCATAGGCTATTAACTCCAACATACCAAAAACAACCAATGGTCCAACTACGTATTCCTTGAGAACACTAGTTCCTCAACCATGCAAAAACTACTTACTATAAATAGTTAAGCATCTGATAGTACACTGTCCCACATCTGATCTCAACTAGGTCTCTGACAGAACTGACATGCAACAGTTATCCATGAGTGAATCCTCAGTTATCTAAAATAATAGTTGTCACATGCATGCAAGCATTAACAAACTATATTTTATTATTTTAACAACTTGTTAAAATAATCTAACTGGACTTGACTAGTTAGAACTAAGTCAACTGATTCTCTCATTATAGAACTCATGCTTATTCCCTCAATCAGTGGAGGAAACTCATGTGCATGCTCACAAAGACTTCAAATTCGAATTTCCTTAATTAATTAACTCAACTGAATTAATTAATTAATATTTCAAACTGCTGTTAAGACCAAAATTAATTTTACTTCCTATAGATAGACTAGGGACTGCTATAAATAGGAAGGGACCCAGAAATGCTATTTTTAGAACTTTCTATTTTTAGCAGTTTCACCTCTCACCCAATGTGGCCAATGACCTCACTGGCCAAATTGTTATTTTTAGACATGCTATTTTTAGCAGGTCTATTTTTAGCACATTCTAAATTTAGCATTTCTTGTTGCACACTTTTCAACAAAAAGGTCCAAACTAGAGGTTATAAAACTTTCCATGTTTTCCTTTGTCTTCTCTTCTAGCATCCCATCATAATACCAAATCACCTTAAAATCTATTTCCCTAGATTTTCGATCAAACAAAATTTTCATTATGTTCTGATATTTCCAAAGATTGTAATGAACTTCATCTCTATCTTCATTAAGTTCTATAATCTGATTTATCCTTCTAGAGAAATCATCAGGCTCTTCATTTGCTTCTTGTAAAAACTTCATGACAGGAAAAGCTAAATGTGTGGGAAATATAGCTTATTTACCGTAAACAAGTTGAAAATGAGATTTACCTATCGATCTCTTTGGTGAAATCCTATTGGCCCAAAGTGCATAAATGAGATGACTATCCCAACTCCTTTTATGATCCTCCAATGTGTTCTTTACGACTTTAACCAAACTCTTGTTTGAGGACTCTTCTAGTCTTTTCCCTGTGGATAGTATGGAGTAGAATGATGCAACAAAATTTTATTTTTTCTGACAGAATTCAATTATGTTGACACTTCTGAATGCTGGTGCATTATCTATCACTATTTGCGGGGGAATCCAAATCTAGACAATATGTATTCTTCAATAAATTTGATAACTACAGTATCAGTTGCATTTCTGATTGGAATGGCCTCTACCCATTTGGTAAAGTAATCTATGGTAGTCAGTATCCATCTATGATGACTAATTGATGGAGGATGAATTTCACCAATGAAATCCAATCCCCATTGAAGGAAAGGTGCTTGGACTAGTACTGGAACTAATGGAAGTACTATTAATCTCTACTTTCTAGCAAACATTTGACATTGAGTACAACTTCTAACCTTTGCTCCCACTTGTGCAAACAGAATAGGCTAATAAAATATTACTCTTAAAATCTTGTGTGCTATAGCCCTCCAAGCATAGTGCCCTCCACAAATGCCTACATGAAATTGATCAATAATCCCTTCTGTCTCATTTTCTGTTAAGAAAAGTAAAAGGATGTTAAGAGGATCCTTCCAATACATATTTGCATTAACAATACAATATTTTATGGCCTTCAACTTCAGTGTTTTACATTGATTCTTTGTAAATTTAGATGGACACTCAAAATCTCTAAGAAAATTCACAATATTAGTGTACCAATCAGATAATAAAATTTTCTCATCAATATGAATCGGAATTGATTGGTCTGATGAAGAAGGTTCTTGTGGATTCTTCTCAGTTGGGATTTCAAAAGGTTCTTGTGGATTCTTCTGTGTTGGGATTTCAGAAGGTTATTATGGATTCTTCTCAGTTGGGATTGCAGAAGGTTCTTGTGGATTCTTCTCAGTTGGGATCTCAAAAACATAATTTATTCCCAAAATCTTACAATTTGACTCAGCAAGAAGCTTAGCTAGGCCTTGACCTTTTACCAACTTTGTGGTTTTGATAATAAGATCATACTCTAAAATCTTAGTTATCCATCTCCCTCTCCTTCCATCAGTATCAGGTTGAGTCAACACAGTTTTAACAACACTATTGGGTACATAGGCAGTAATAGAAGAATGAAGGAGATAGACTCTAAAAGCTTTCAGGGCTTGAACTAAAGAATAGGCATGTTTTTCAATAATGTCATATTTCAGCTCAACATCTCTCATGACTTTACTAAAAAAGGCAATAGGTTGGTCATCTCCATCTTTATTCTTTTGCAAAAGAACAACAACCAAGGTAGTTTCAGAGGCAAAAGAAAAGATACTAAATGGTTCAGAATAATCTAGGCTGGCTAAAATGGGAGCTTCTGCAATAGCCTTTTTAATATGATCAAATGCATACCTTGCAGGAATGGTCCATTTAACTTCATGATTATTTCTCAGCATATCAGTGATATCCTTAACTATTTCAGCATAATTAGGAATAAACCTTCTTAAAAAATTATTTTCCCAAGGAAAGCTTGAATTTCCTTCTTATTCCTTGGTAATGAAAGTGCTTGTATAGCTGAAACTCTTTTAGGATCAATGACTACTCCTTCCTTAGAAATAATATGGCCAAGCAATTTTCCTTCCTTGAGTGCAAACAAAGACTTTTTGGGATTAAGAGAAATCCCAAACTTTCTACACCTGTCAAAAACCTTTCTCAAATGCTTTAAATGTTTTTGGTCAGAATTGGAAAAAACAGTCAAATCATCAAGATAAATAACAACAAATTTGTTTGTCTTACCCACAAATGCTAAATCCATAGCTCTTTGAAAAGTAGCTCCAGCGTTAGTTAACCCAAAAGGCATCCAGGCATACATGAATGTACCCCAAGGAGTTGTGAATGATGTATTTTCTCTATCCTTTGGACTAACCATGATCTGATTGTATCCAAAAAAACCATCTAACATAGAAATTCTATTAGCTCTTGAAACTTTCTGAAGTAATTGATCCATCTTGGGTAATGGATAATTATCTTTCAGAGATGATTTATTCAAATTCCTAAAATCCACACATAGTCTGATTTCACCATTATTCTTTCTTACTGGAACTAAATTAGCTACCCAATCAGAATATCATAATGGAACTATAATTTTAGCATCAAGTAGATTTTTGAGTTATTTTTCAATAACAGGAAGGAGGACAAGATTAATTCTCCTTAATTTTTGCTTAGAAGGTTTAGCCTCTGGTTTTAATGGGATTTTATCTTCAATGAGAGATGTATCATATGTCTTTAGTTCATTATAAGACCAAGAAAAAACATATTTATAGGCTTTAAGGAGGGCTAAATATTTGTCTTTGGCTTCCATTGACAGGGATGCAGAAATTTTAATATCTGATTTCTTCAGAACTTCCAATGTTACAAATTTGAATATTTTCCTCAGGTGAATTTGATAATGGACTTTTGGGAACATCATTATGATCAAAGAGCTTTTTGAGAGGGACTAACCCTTTAGGAATAAAATTGTTAGATAATTGAAAAATGCTATGATCAACAATTTTTGAGTCAAATTGTGGTGTTTGATTTTCCTTATAATCTTGATGACTATCAAGCTATTCTTCCTCAATTTGCAGGGTTGAAAATTCATCAATTACTTGCAAAATGGATTTTAATTTCTCATCATCATCAAATATTTGCCAATGTTTAAGATTGTTAGGAATAGATGGTCTATACTTAACTTGAATTTGATAGTGGACAAGCATTTGATCGAGAATTTTAAAAGAACTAGCATAAACAACGAGGGAATCTGCATGAATGTTTTGATCTCTAGGAATAGAAATGATATTGAATGTTGAAAATAAATTTCTATTGAATCCCAAATCTCATTCATATAATATCTAAGTATAGGGTGCTTAGTTTGACAAAGATTCCTTACTTGTTTGACAATAAGTTCTGAATCACTGAATACACTTAGATTCTGCACCTTAAGACTTCTTGCTAATTGCAATCCTAACAGGAAAGCTTCATACTCTGCTACATTATTAGTTACATCAAATTCAAGTTTATAGGATTGAGTAATGTTTTCTTTGTCTGGTGAAATTAATAGAATTCCAGCCCCTGCTCCTTCCTTTGAGCAAGAACCATCAAAGTACAATTTCCAAATATCAATGTTGATAGCTTTAGGCTTGTCCACAATTTTTTCAATAGTAAGCTGATTGTTTTTTGAATAAGTTGAAGACAATTCAAAACATCCAAAGTCTTGATCTACTGCATAAATAGGATGATTCCTAGCTTGATAAGATTTACAAATAATATTCATGAATCTTACTTCTCTGTATAATCTGAGATGCTCACCCCCATATACAAGAATAGTAGCATAAAACATGTCCATTTGAAGGCTTCCTCCTGATTTGGCACAACAAGATCCTGATAATAACATGCAAAATTTGGGAAGGATGTCAGTGACTACAATGTTTAAAACTACACTCTTAACAGGGATCTGAGCTAAAGTAACCACCAGATATTTTATAAGTGCAAGACAAGGTACTTTCTTGGAGTCAAAAGTGTAAATATCATGATAAGTTCTCGTGACCACTAATTGCAACTGGTCCATGATTACCTTTGGCATCAGATTATGGGAAGCCCCAACATCTAACATGTAGTTATATAACAAGAAATCATGAACTTTTAGAGTCACATAAAAAGGTGGTACATTTTCATCAATCATGTCTGAGCTGGGACCAAAGACTACTGAAGGTTTTTCATCTTGTAGGCTTATTACATCCCCTTCAACATCAACACTGGATGACTGGATCCATTTAGAAACTTGGTTTTTATACCCTGGATTCTTTGAAAGTTCAGATAAAGGGATGGGTATTTTAACTCTTTCTAGTTCCCTTTCAACATTGAAAGTAGTTAAAACAATTTTATCAATTAGAGTTGTTTCAACTGTTTGATTCAATGGTTGAATTGTTGTTGTTTGAGTTTCGGTGGATTTGATTTGAGGTTCATTTACAATGGGGCTTTTTGGAGGTCTACCAGGCCCTACCCTAGGTCTTAAATCGTATCTCCTATTCAATTTTGTAATTAAAAACTTAGAAAATACCTGATATTTTGATTTTTGTGAGTCTTCTTGATCTTGAGAACACTGATTTAAAGGGAGATAAACAATAACATTTTGTAAAGATGAATGATCTAGATTATTTATATCTTCAGAAACTAAAGGGCCATTGTCTTCTAGTTGTTGGCCATCGATCATCAATGAGGGTTGGATCTGTTAATCAATATTTGGCCTTTGTAAAATTTGTGTTTGGGGGGCTCTTCTAAATTGAGTTTGAGGTCTAGCAGCAGTTTGTTGAATTGTTCTAGGTTGAGTTTCTATTTTTGAAATTCTATTTGAAAGGTTTCTAAGTAATGATTTGATCTCATCTATCTTTTGACCTTCATTTTTAGTTTTTGAGGAAGATCCTTCTTCCTTAACTTTCATTTTCCTTTTAGCTTTTTCAACCTTAGATTTAAGTTTATCTGATGCCAACCTATTAGCCTCAACTTCTATAACATTTGTTTGCATGTCTTGTAGGGTATGAGATGTCCTTTCCCTAAGCATGACTACAAAATCATCATCAAATGCTTTAGAAAATTGAACTTTTGTTGCTGCTATTGGTGGTTTATAGTCAGGTGGCATCTTATGATAAAGTTTATTGAATCTTTTTATTAAATCTGCTACTGGTTCACCATGGTTTCTTTTTAGTTCTTCAAATTCTGTGAGATAGTAAACTGGATCCTTCTTAACACCCCATTGATTCTTGAATATGGTAGTTAATTCATTCCAAGAATGAATTGAATCAGCTGTCAGTTGTCTAATCCAAATCCTAACGTTCCCCTCTAGTGATTGAACAAACAATCTCATATATACATCTTCATGTTCAATGTTCATATTATCAGCAAAATCCAAAAAGGTAGCTAAATGATCTTCAACAGATGAACCAGTTTCTCCATTAAACCTTGGTAGGTGTTTTAAATACCCATCAAGAAAATTATTGAGCTGGTTAGGAAGATGTAAGGCGACATACCTAGCTTGAATAATAGGTTGAAAGGCAGCCATATTTGAAGATGAAGATGAATCAATAGAAGAAGTGGGAGATGATGTAGTAGAGGATGAGGAGGAAGATGGTGAAGTTGTAGGTGAAGATGGAGGTGTAATGGTAGGAGGAGGAGGATGAGAAAGTGGAGGATCCCTAAAAGTTTTTAAAGGTGTTTTGATAACTAGCTTCTGAAACTCTGTTTCAACTTCTTCTTTATTTTCAAACAAAGGGTTTGAATATACATAAAAAGTTTCCTTAGGTTGGGTAGAAGTAGATGGAAATGTATAATGAGTGGGGGAGATAAAATCAGTAGGTTTTAACTCCAATAAATGTACATCTAATTATTCTTCTGACTTGGGTGAATCTGAAAATATTTAAGGGATTTTAAATGATTCCAAAGAATGGACTAAGAGAGCTAATTGCAGATCAACTCCTTTAGATAATAGTTCTAAAACCCTAGGTGTTAGATCAACCAAATCTAATTGGGATGGAACAGACCCAAAGGAATAAGAAGTTGAAATATCTTCAGGTTGTAGTGGTACAAAAGAAGAAGCATAAGCTTCAAGTCTCCTTCTAAAAGAGGATTCTCTTACTAGTCTTTCTGGATTACATAATGGAGAAATAATTTGAGAATCAGATTGAGCTTTGGTATGTTTTGAAGGAGCCAGCTTGGGCTTGTGGAGTCGTCAGGTGAAAGATTTTAACCTAAAATTCCTTTATTTACCTTAAAGGAAAAGTCTTAATCATTGTCCCAGGGAAAATACTTTAATTTTCACTCCCTGACAATGACGCCAATCTAATGTTGTCCTCTGAGATGATTCTAGGTTAATTAATCATGCGAGAGCATCTAAAAATGTTTGTTTATTTAAAGTTTTTGGATGACCAATGTTATGAACAGTTTGAAAACAGGTGCTTGAACTTTAACACTTGCCAAATAGAATAAAAGGGTTGTTTCTTTGTCTAAAATAGTTAATTGAGTTTAATTGGGTGAATAGAAGAGTCTTAAAGAGTTACAATTTACTAAATATTCAAACAAAATATTAAATTGGTTATAAGAAGGAATTGCAGGTAAACAATGTTTTCTTGCTCAACAAAAGGTGTTTAATCTAATGCAGATGGGTGTGACAATTTATAGATATAGAGGAGTTTATAATAATAGATAGTTTTATAAACTATTCTCTAATTATTGTTTATAACTTCACAGGGGATTTAAGATGGATTAATATTTAGTTCGATCTTACCCAGATTTCTCCATAAAGACTTAAATACATGAAGAAAAACATAATGAGATGAACACATACGAAAAAATCACAAGGAGACAAACTATTTGAGGAAAATTCAGAATCCTTTCATTAATTTGAAGCAAATCTCCAGCTCGATTACAATTCTTCTTTGAAATCTCATCCAAGGGTTCAACCCTTAATAACTCGAAGGAAGAGTTATTTATACAAAATGAAAGATCTTCTAGAGACATTTTTAACAAAATACAAAAATAGTACAAAATTATAGGAATTCTAAAACTGCTGAGTGCTGGCACTATCTTTAAGGAATCTGTTGGTGATCTGGTCCCCAAAAAGTGTTGCCTATTTGTCTGTCAGTTGGTGATGAAAGTTACTCGATAATTTCACATAGGTGATCCCACCTATCTTCACTTGGTATAGAAAGATTAACCAACTTCCTATAGACTTCATCAACCTCGGTATACTTTTCAAAAGTAGGCTTATTAACAAAAATGTGTTTGATTTCATGCTTGATTATTAAATCAAAATCCAAAGCTTCTAAGATTTCCTTCCCTATAAGGTGACCCTTTATACCTGCAAATCTAGCTTTATTAGTGGCAATTGCATAAAGCTTTTGACAATATTCCTCCAAACTGATCAACCTATCATTTGGTGCCACTAATCCTGACAATCCTATTTGATTGAGTAAGTTAAACTTGAAATGAAACCTTTGGACAACAGTTTTCAAGGCTTGGTACTTGGTTTCCAACTGAGTCATGAGATTCTTTTTCTGTAAAACCTTCTCAATCTCCAGAATAGTTTCTGTTCTGTCTAAAATATGAATCTTCTCTAACTCGACTCTGTTTTTTGAATTGAGAACTTTAATCATGTCTGTGGCTTCACTTGGTTTATCCTTAAGAAGTTCTCTAACTTCTTCAATAGATGTCTGGCACCTATTTATGAGTTATTCCTGTTAAAAAATAATCTGAATGGAGGGCCAAATTTTAGTTATATCCTGACTAATGTCTACCCAAATATTTTCCTTGGCTTGGGCCAAGATCTGAGCCATTAATGACTCATTTTCCAACTCTTCTATCCTTCTGGTCAATCTACGAGTCTTCTACATCTCTCCAACATAAAGGGTGTCATTTTTAATCTCCCGAGTCTCCAGATTCTTAAATTTTTTGTGAAGCTTTTCATTCTCTTGTCTCTAGAGAGACATCTCCTTTATGACTTTGTTTAAATCTTTTGCTGTTGATGTAGACTCTGTTGATGCTGATGTCAATTCCCTTGTTGTCCTTGACACTGTAATAGGTATAGTTGTAATTGGAGCTATGGCTACTTGAGAAGATTCCTATTTTTCTTTAACCAATTTCTCAATTTGCTCTTCCATTGTCTTTATCTGTACATTTTTCTCAATGATCAACTTGAGCATTTCTTCTTTGTGCTGCTCACTTTTTGCTATCTCCTTGGTTTGAGGATCCTCTGTAGAAGGTAGTTTAAGTTGCTTCCTTAATGCTGCAATGTATTTATTCTTATTTTTAATAATGTCCTCTACAACTTTAACATCAATGGGATCATACCCAACTTTGATCACTAAGTCTTCTAATGATTTTACCCTATTATCCTTTGCCAAAGATGATATCTTTTCTATCTTTAATTGTGACTGTACATTTGAAAGAGTTGTCCTTAGTTTTGATAATGCCATAGCAATGTTAGTCATGGTTGAGAAAATCATCTCACCAGACTGCCTATGCATGTCCATCTGGTCGATCAAATGTATCTGGTTGGCATCAAAGGAAAATACAATCTTCTTATAATCTGAAGAAGCCTTTGGAAAAGGCACTTGGGCTTGTAGGAATGCCATTTGCATTCTGCCTTTTTCATTGTCAAAAGCTGTCAATAACCTGTGTTGTGAAGTTGATGTCTATTTCCAAAACTGAGCATAGATATTTGCCTTCAAATATTCATTCTTTTGTTTAATTTCAAGGAAATTAGTGGAGATGTTTGGCTCCTCTTCCTCACTTACTCCTGCAGACTAGGTGATCTCCAACAAATTCTGTGAAATTGAAGAGGAAGCTGGAGTAATGATTACAGTTTCTTCTGTCCCTCTAGAAACCTGTGAATCATCCAAATTGATGATTATAGACTCTTTCTGACCTTGAGTAGTAGTGCCTTTGGAGTCAGTCCTTGATTTCTTTTGATAGATAATGAATTCTTTTTCACCTTTTGTTGATGATGAAGATTCTTCTCTGGGCCTCTTGTCCTGCCTACTTTGAGAAGTGGGAGTCTGGAGGGTAGAAGGAGGTAAAGTCTATTCTTCTGCTTCCTGAAGTGTATTCTCCTCCCACTGCTCTTGATTTCTATACTTCTCAATATCTGGCCTTGGAGTATGATTGTAAGGTGTGGCTTTGAGTTCCACCCTTAAGTTGGAGATTATATTAAATGGGTCATAAGACCAGGTGAAACTTGGTTGGAATCCCATCTGTTTGAGGATTGGATCTACTTCAATACCTGCTGATCTGGTATTGCAATTAAATGATCCTACTTGTGACTTGATTTTGAACTGATATTTCCTCTTCCCTGAAATGAAATGAAGTTCATCCATATTGATCATTTTCCTAATATATTCCAGAGAGAAAATTCTCATTGGAACATATTTGGGCAATTTATATGGAGCTAGTTCACAACCATACACCCTAATCTTTGTATAATTCTGGTAAAGATACCAGTCCCCTGTCTTGGCTTGGTCACTCAGGTGCAGGATCCTTTTGATTTTTGGACTGATCCTAGGCTCACTCTCGCTGCTGAGAATCTGTGCAACTGGATGAATAAAACAGTCAATGAAGTCTGAAAACTTGAACTCAGTTGATTTCTTTTTAATCAATGAAGTCCACTATGTGACTGCTTGAATCACTTGTCGATCATCCTGCTTGTGTAAAGTTATAGGAAACTTGTCTCCCTGTTGAAAAAGAATCACATGCACTAGTACAAAGGAATATTTGAATACTCCTTCAGTAGTAATTTTCATCAATTGTTCATGTATACTTTTAGCCAAAAATTGACTGTAATTATACATGAAAGCAGGTTTGTTTTCTTTGGAGAAGATGGATAGATTCATCTACCCATTGATCTGTTTGGTAACCTAACAAGCAAGAAACTAAGGAAATAATGTGTTTAGCTCTCTCAGGGAACATGGATGCTGGATATGGAGGGATATTTTTTGGAAGTTCAGCATCTTTTGGTAGAAATATCTCAAAAATTTGAGCTCTTTGGGGGAAAGTGAGCTTATGGTATAGATCCATTAAGATAGTAGTGGAGAAAAAGCTAAGGGAATTATTTTCAGGGATAAGAAGCATCTTATTGATAGTTTCAGGGGTGATAGATATCAGAATGTCTCCATTCTGAGCTACCACAGTTCTTTGTAAGGGATTGTACTTAGCTTGACACCACATGACTAAGTCAGGAAAAGGATGGGTTTGAGGAAACACATACATGGGCAATAAATATTCCCATAAGTTGATTTCATCTTCAGAGTCCTGGTAAGTCTACTTTAACCAATGGTGCAATTCGAACATGTCGAATTCACACTCTATGTCCTGGTCGTCTAAGGGAATGTGATCAAGGTCTAGGGTATCAAAGACTTTGGGATTTTCCTGTGATGAACTTTGAATAGCAAAGGGCTAGTATTTTATTTTAGCAGCCATTATTTAGGAAATAATAGAAGGTTAGGCATGAAAATACCTAACAGAAAGAAGGTTTCTTTTTTTATGGTAATTTTAGCTATGTCGCAGAGCAAAAACAAGAAACAGTTGAACTTATGAAACCAATGAATCTGAATAAAAGACAAGTCAGGGAAAATTGTGTATCGGGGATGAAGGGCTTATTTATAACAAAGAATACATTATCGTTAAGGGAAACCGTTATTGAACGTAAAAATTTTCATTTGTGGGAAAAACCATTATTGAACAGACAGATTCTCATTTATGGCCACAGGAAGAATAATAATGACTGAATAAATGGACACGTGAAACTAAATGGTTGGGGAATGGAAGGCGTGGAAAAGGGAATGAATTTTAGCCAGATGACATATGCGCAAAGTGGATAAGTGGATTTGGGGGGGTGCGAAGTGAGGAGGGAATGACACGTTGCAAGGGGCTCGCGTGAAGGAAAACAACTTTTCGGACCACACCTACCGTTATTGCGCAACAATGGAAGGGGGTGCGAAATGGCTTCCCCACCGTTGATCTGGGCGGCAAAGTGGATCACCGTCCAAAAGCGTCGGCTGCTTAGTGCTTCGCGACAAACTTGATTTGTCGTTTATGACTTTGGCTTAAGACATACTAAAAGTTTAAATTGATACAAAAATTAATCACCCTTAAGAGGTAATTATCTACTAATCAATCCAATCCTTAATCTAATATATCTCTTGGCCAAATTTTGAGAATGTTAGGCCATAATGTATTCTTTTCTATCCTATCTAATAATTTTCTACCAAGATTAAACAATTTGGTGAACTTATTCACTAATCTAAAGCATAAATTTAAGTTATTTGATCATGATTAAATAATATGGTTAATATCAAACAAAAGGTTGTGGCATTTAAACAAGCTGCACAAAAAACCTTAATTTATTACAATGCAATTTATTTATTTGAAGTCGCTTTTAAACAGGATCAACTATACAAATTTTGATTTTCTTTTGATGGGGTTTCATTTCATCTCTTTTTTTTTCATTTCATTTTTTATTCTTTATTTTTTCATACCCTCTTTTATAAATAAAACTAACTTAATAAAAAATAAAGGATGTTACAACATGATCCTCTAGAGATCATAAGTGATATTGGAACAATCAAATGCCATCCATATTGAACTAGGCGACTTTCTCACCTAGCACTTTGGAAGAACAACTGAAGTATACGATTTCAATAGTGATTTCATTTTGTTCAAACAATTTGACTTGCATGGATTTTCAACACTTTGGATGTTTTTGTAACTAAATTGAGCTCTCTTGAATGAAGTATATATTATATAGCATCACCAGATAGTCATATTTAATTTATGATTGTGTAATGTGTTGTTCAAACATTTACATGTCTTAGTTTCCAATACCCATGATTACTCCAACAATGTTCTGGGTTTATTCACATTTAGAGATCATGGAAGACTGTCAAATTTGACCTATTATGTGAACTCTATATACTCAAAATCCATAGCATGTTAAAAAATCTTGTCTAGCATGTTAGTTATGACAACTACCATGATTTGCACAAGGGTTTGTTGTGCTATTCAACAACCCCCCATTTATTAATGGTAGTAGTTAATATTACATTAATAAATGGGGACCCTTTAAAAAAATCCATCCAAAAAATAAACTTAGCATTTAGGCATTTCTTTTATTTTTGGAATAAAGCAAGATATCAATCAAACCCCCTTTTTTAAAAAGAATTCTAAATGCTTACCTTCGCACATACAACATGATTAAGCATCATTAGAAGATCTTTCTAACCCACCACATTAAGTAAAAAAAGATTGAAAGAGGACTCTATGCTCGAAACTATCATATTTCTAACATAAACTAGGTCCTTAAGCTTTTTCTTCAAAAGCTGAGTCTCGCATCGCATATTGCCATTTATAAAGGACCCGCCTTAAAAAGGTTATCTCAAAACATGTGAGATGCGAAATTGTGATGGCGTTATAACCTTTATCGCATCGCATTTCGAGCATTCAAAGGAACACCGCAAACTTACCATCACCCGATATTGCGAAACGCAATTAAGACCTGGACCCACTCCTTAAATGTATCACAAACAAATGTTTAGGTCTGCCACTCATTAAAAAGGGTCTTTTACATAGAAAAATCTGACAAGTAGCTATGTTTTGAAATGATAAATGAGTGGCTCACATCTCGCATCTCGCAGAAACACAAGAGAAGGTAAGAAAAATGAAAAGGAATAATGTGATATTGCAATCTACGATATTGCTTCACAAATTGCAAAATCGCCATTATCGCAATTCAAAGGCTCGCCACCCTAGAAGCTTTCTTCCCGATTTATGATGCAGACATTTATGAGCATTAAAGCTAAGAGATAATGAAGCATTAGTGGGCATTTAGTAAGAGATAACTGCATTTATGTGTGAAAAGCCATTTAGTGTGATATGATATCTTCTTACGTATGTTCAAACAAAACTCCTTTTATCACCTTTACAAGTTATTTGCATTATTTCATTTTACGTTCATTATCATCTTTGTGTATCCGATAGCTGTTGTTCTTCACTTTTAGGGAAAATCCATAGAGCAAATCGTTGAAAGCAATGGTGAAGAAAGGCAAGGCAGTCGTCTCTGAGAAGTCAGAAATGAATCCTCTGTTTACGAATACTACATGCAACAGAGGGGGAGGAACCTCTACATGGGAGGCCATGTATAATATACTGGAGTAAGAGCAACCAAGGATTATGGAAATGAAGATTACAATTGACAGACGTGATTCCTCATATGCTTCCATGTTTGAGACAACATGCTCATTTTTGCACCGCATAGCCGCGCGCCCGAAGATAATCCCTTATACCGACATGGTTAAATGGGTTATTGATGAAGTTGACATCTCAGATAGAGAATTCAAGACAAGAAGCCAAGAGGTTATGGGATATTTTACCCCAGACAACCTACAACTTATGTACCACCTACCAGAGCCACAAGTCATCTACAACAGGCAGTTCATCGAGAAGTTTGCCAAAGAGAACGACGACCCAACAGACTGCACCCAAACCTGGTCAAATAATGAGGAAAAAATCAAGAAAGACAAAAACGGTATGTACACTACTTCGTCTATTTGTCCCCCTCATAGTTTTGCAGTGGCCATGCTATGTAGACTATTTGGCAAACCCGATAGTACTAAATTCTCCCTAGAGTGGTTGCCATTAATAGATGTAGCCGTTAATGCAACTATAATGAATTGGGCACAAATTTTTTCTGACAATTTAGCAAGAACAATAATCGAGTATAGAAGGAAAAGAAGTGTTGCTTCGAGGGTTTACCCTCCATTTTTTATGAGCGCCTATGTAATGGATGCAATTTGTTTCGGTTCGAAATTCCCTGCCATGGGATGGAAGTGGACTGTTCAAAATCCACTTCCCATTCACATATACCATAAAGACATGTGGGAATCCAACTTTCAACCACATTTTTTCAAGATTTGTCATGGAGTTATGCTCCCTATTCACAAACGGATTTATAACCGAGATGCCCCAGGTTTTCCCAAGAAGTTGAAGTAGATATCCTCCCAGTGGCCAGATGGTTTGGGGAGGAGACATTTATGTATATCAGGGTATTTGGCAGCATCACCTCCCCCCATGTCCTCCCATACTATGTTCCGGACAAATTGATGGCTAGAGAGATAGCCTATCAAACAACTAGTGAGGGAGGGATGAGCAAGACATTAAAGGAATCAAAAAAGGCCATCTGGCCTACATTCCCTTTACAATGTGGAGCATTTGCATTACACAACCTAGGGCATGCATTTAAAGAAGCAAATAATATGTTATCTCTGCAATTACCTAAATTCCTTAGAAGGCAATATGACCCGTTCGACACTGTCAAAGATTTTACCACTATGGTGAAAATAAAAGTATTCAGTAATGAGGAAGATGCCTTTGATGACATCTTTTTGTAGAAAAACACCTTCACAGAGGTGAAGCATATGGCACAATTACTTTTTGACCGTGAAGATCTTGAAAACTTTTATAGCTACAGAGAAAGGAGGCTATCAAAGGTCCCATTGGACCAATTATTGATTGAACCAATAAGGGAGCCTACTCCCAGTGTAAGTATAGAAGGTGACTCCAAAGAAAATTCTAAAACCGATTCTGGAGCAGAATCCCAAGAGAAATCTACCAGGGAATCAAAGAAGTCATCACAAAATGGGAAAAGTAGAAGCAGGGAGTCGGTAAAGGATACAACCCAATCTACATAGAAGATAGCTGAAGAAACTTTAGCCAGCAAACAAGATGAAATCCATGCCACCTCCACACAACCAATAAAACCACTGGTAATTGATTTAGAGGAAGAATGGGAAAATTTTAATAAAAGGCTCAACACAGAGGAATAAACACCAGAGTTACAAACTCCACAACAGAAAACAACTCAGGAAATTACAGCAGAGGAGACTGTAAATATTCAAGAGGTAGAACACATCCCTGTTACCCCCACCTCTAAAATTTTTTTGAGAATAGAGGAGATTCCCCCTCTAGATGTTTTTTATAGCCCATAACATAAGGTCGTTGTTAAAAGACAAAGGAAGAAAAGGAAGTTGGACTCTACAACTGCTATTACCCGTGATAATGAACCGATGGATGTTCTCTGGAAAGACTCACCCATCATCCCATCCGCCAATCTTACTAGACTCTCATAGTTTGCAGGTGCCTACACTACAGCAACCATCGACAAAGCAACAGAGGTGCAAATGTTTCTTAAAGAAAAAGAAGATAAAATTTTGTCGCTTGAACAACAATTACATCAATCAAAATCTGACCAGCAGGCAGAGATACAATTAGCTAAGCTACAACGGGAATTCGAGCAGATGCAAATAAAACATCAAACCAGCTTAGTAGAGAAGGAAGCAAAAATACAGGGAATAAATGATCTACACAAAGATGATCCAAAAATTAATCAGTTTATTACTGAAGCGCTCGACGACCTTAACTCCCAGCCAATGCACCAAAAATAACTATTATGCCAGAAGATTTCACAATGGAACTCTTATTGCGAAACAAGCGACAAATTGACAAGTCAAGTCATGGAAATGAGACTTGAATATGATGAAATCTTTAAAATGGTCTCTGAGTTCATCACCTGGCAGAATACAGAAAATGGGAGAAAAGCCAACTTGCCTAAACTATAAGAGTCGCATAAAGAAATCTTATTTGCAAACTAGGATTCTCGGCTTAAAGAGGCAGAAAAGGCAATAGCAGATGCGGCAACAACAACAAATAGTGTCATAGAAAATGTCAATGAAAATTTACATAGCGCCAACCTTGTGGTAGAATCCATTCCAGGTTTTCTTCCTAATGCGAAATAGCTTGAACTACAGTGGAAACAGGAAATAGAAGAAAAAGCAGAAGCAATAAGGCAAATGACCAGGTTAAACTGGGAAGAATATTGGCGACATTTGGTAAAACCTCACAGCGAGTGGATGATCCTGCGATGCCTAACCACTTCTACAGAGAAAATAGCGCCATCACTGATCGACACCCTATTCACTGGACAGTTGAAAGCTGAATTTGGCCAACCAACACAACTCAAGCCCATGATGGACATTTGCGATCTGAAGGATCAAATGCAGGATAACTAGTCACCATGTTCATTTCTATTTTGATTTTATTTTGCATAATTTGAGGAAGGTCATTTAAAACTCAACTATTTTTATAATAATCTATTTTTAGTTTTATAGTTTAAGTATTCAAACCCCTCTCATGCATTTAGAGAGGGGTCTAGAAATTTTATCAGAAACAATCTTCAAAACATTCACTTCTGTCCCTTTGAAGAAGTTCTGGTGAAATTAATGGAACAAGATTTATTTTTATCTAATTTAGCATCTTCTACTGAAATTGCACTTTTGTACTCTTAGATGGTGTTGAATGGATTGAAAGTAGATCAATATTGTTGAAGCACATGAGTAGGACGTATTATAAATGGTACTTTTATCTCGTAATTCTTTTTACTTATGTATCAAGCAATGATTTCTTTTCAAGTCATTTATGTATGAAAGTTTGAATCTTGGTTGCCATTATTGCACTTCTGTATGATGGTGATCTATATTTTATGCTGAATACATGAATAATTCCTTATGTGATATATCTTTCACAATCGTTTCGGCTAACTTTTTATACGAAATGATTATTGTTAAAACGAATTCATTTCTCATCGCAATTGAATGATCTTTATTATCAATTGCTTTCAGACATTATTGTAGATCACATACATCAATTTACTCTCGGCATAGTTATAATTAGATAGTGTTTAAATTAGGATAAAATGCATGTGATTATTAGTTTAGATTAGATTACTTCTAGCTTAAACATTACTCCAAAACATCACATATCACCCCATTAGCACAATTATTAAATAGATTGGGAAATTGGTTCCATTATCCCCAGTCGGAGCCACTACTCCAAATGGCTCCAACTTCTCGAAATCCTTCCAAATCCCCTGATCCTAAGCGAGAAGTTGCACAGAAAATTACACAACCCGTTGCTAAAATCCCAAAAAAGCCAGATCATTCTTCTTCCACCGAAGCCCCTGAAGTTCAATCTTTGATTCATAAATTACAGGGGATTTCGCTATCTCAAGAAGAATATGAGTTATCCCAAGATAGTGTTACCTCTTAGTTTACCCCATCTCAATGGTTAACTAGAGCACAGAGTGAAAAGCTCGAAATCCCTTTATTCGAATTTCCTTTGCCAAGCCGTAAGAAAGCTAAGAAAACACCATTCGAATCTCACAATGAGGTTCTTTCATCATCTTCATTCATTCTATCTATACCATCACAAGATCAATCATCCGCCTTGCCACTCCATATCATGATTCACACAAGTACATGAACTACATCTTCCTCTACCTAATCACCTTCAACCACTACTACACCCTCCCCTACTCACATACCAACAATGGCACAGAATCCTCCAAGGCCATGGACAAACCCAGGAGCTGTTAGGATGGCTGGGCCTTTACATCAATTGCTAGCGCATCTAGAGAAATGTTGCCCAAATTCAATCCTGGTAATGGCCTATTCGCTGAGGAACATATAAACAATTTCATCTTGTCCATTAACTTGAATGCAGTAGTGGAAGAAGACGCAGTTGTAGGATTATTCCCATATAATTTACAGGGAGCAGCAGGATCATGGTACTTTTCATTACCATCAGGTTCTATTAATAGTTGGGATGCTTTCCAAGAGCAATTTTTAGCTAAATTTGGAGATGATAGATCTACAGCTACCCTAATCAATGATCTCTCTAATTTGAAAGCCGAACCGAAAGAACCCATTAAGGACTTCAACTCTCGCTTCAATAAATTATTGAATAAGATACCAACGACATCTAAGCCTAGCAATGAGGTCCAAAATGAGTGGTATATTTCTGCTCTACCGTCAAACACAATTATCTTTGTTGATAGAGCTTCCAAACCAACTTCTGAAAATATGAAAGAGGCAATAGCTGTGGAAAAACGCATTCTAGTTGTGGAAAAGAAAAACACATTAGAAGAACAAAAATCTAAGAAAGTAACCTTTAGGGACGACTCTAAGAAGAAACCACCAAAAGATCCTTTTGATCTTGAAGGGTTACAGAAAGTCCTCAAGACCATGTCTAACGAAATGGTTGATATTAAAAAACAGGTAGTAGAGACTTCCTCCAAGAAACCTTTTAGAACATTTAAAAGGAATTCCTCGGCTGATCCTAAACCTCCAATTTCTATATCAAATGCTGAATTAGATGGAGAGGAGGACGAAGTTTCAACAAACGAAGAACAAACAGACGATGAAGAAGTGGCAGAATTACAAGGAATGTGGGATTTTATCCTTCCCAATGAAGAAACTCAAGAAGCATTACCTATCGCTACCCGAAGTAAAAACCCTGTTGAATTGTCACAAACAAATTCAAAGCAGAAGGATTTAATGCCACCTCCCGGGGACAAAGCAACAAGGAATAAATTTGCACCAAAATCCACTCAAACTACGCCTACTCAATTGGATTCTTCACCTTCATCTAAAACTTTGATAGTTTATGATGAAATGGAATATAATATTATTGATGATATGAAGAAAACTAGGGAAAACATCACCTTTCATGAGCTTAGTAAATTGAAGCATCAACAGAAGCTGCTTCTTAAAGAACTCAAAGCAGTACCTACTGCATCGCTTCCTGCCATCGTGATCTCACAGGCTACCCAAGAAATGGGAAGGCCCCCTAGCACCTCTTTGAACAAGATTGATCCAACTGACATCGCTCTAATAGGGGGAAGATCCAAATCCCACACTTCGCCATTTCTCCTTACTTTTGAAGTCTTTAATAAGAACTTACACAACTGTTTAGTTGATTCTGGAGCTTCATCTAACATCTTACCTAGAACAATTTGTGCAAAGTTGAATGTTTAGCCTCAAAAATCTGCTGTACGAATAGTACAGTTAGATCGATCTCAAGTCGAAGTTGTTGGGGAACTTAACCAAGTAACCATCAGAATTTCATCAAACCCTAAAGTTTTCCAAGTCATTGACATACTTGTAGCTGATATTCCTGAGTTCTATGGCTTAATCCTTAGTAGAGACTGGTCAGAAAAACTTCATGGTTATTTTGCAACTGACTGGTCTCACATGTGGCTTCCCTATAATGGCAAGCCAAATCAAATAAGGGTTGATCGCGAGAAACATCAAAAGTACATAGTAACAGAACTAGAAGGAGAAAATGAACCAGTCGCGTATAACAACAATATCATCGGAAACTATTATGTAGAATCATTTCTAGGGAATTTCAATGCTCACACTTCACCTTTCTTAGAAAACTCTGTTGTATCTCAAGTCGAAAATTATTCCCAAACGGACACTTCTAAATGTGTAAATTTTGTAGATAAACCTGTAGTTAGATCTTTATTTTGGAAATTATTTTTTGATGGATCTAAATCCAATGATGGAGCAGGAGCAGGTTGCATCTTAGTTAGCCCAGAGGGGGAAAAGACTATGTTAGCATGCAGACTTGAATTTGATTGCACAAACAACACCACTGAATATGAAGCACTAGTTCAAGGTTTGTATAAGGCAATTGGCCTTAACGTCAAATACCTCCAAGTATTCAGAGATTCAGATATTGTCATAAAACAGGTGAGAAATACTATACACTATTTGTCAGGACATTTGAAACACTATCAATCATTAGTCCAAGACCTGACCTTCACTTTACAACGTTTAATATTTCCCCTATTCCAAGACTCCAGAATGCTAGTGCCAATCTTCTAGCCAATGTCGCTTCCAAGCTTATCCCACCAGAGGATTATAGCCCAGATCGATTTTCCATTGAATTAATTTTTAGGCCTTCTATTCCTGATAATATCACCAACTGGAGAGTCTTTAATAACGATCCAGATATCATAAGCTTCCTGACCTCAGAAGGCTCTTACGATGACCAGATAGTTGATGAAGACCAGCATGATAACCAACTTAAACAAGAAACAATCAATAATGCTATACCAAAATCTGTAGTTAAGTTGGAAGATTTATATGACCTCAAAGACAGATTTAAACGATCCACCAATTCAAAACTTCAGAGTTCAACTCTGAGGTTTGAATTGATCAATCTTGGGACTGACCTAAAACCTCAAAATATTAATCTAGGTCTCGGACTTACGTCAGACGAAAAAGTAGCCTTTATAGGTTTGTTGAAAAGATACAAGAATGTCTTCGCATGGAACTATGAAGACCTTAAGACATACGACACCTCTATTATTCAACATACTATTCCCATGACATCTGATGAAAGACCTATTCAATAGAAATTGAGGAAGATCCATCCTAATTTAGAAAGTCAAATTAAATCTGAATTGAATAAAATGCTGAAAGCCAAAATTATTTTTCATGTCAGACATTCCCGGTGGGTCTCCAATCTTTTCCCAGTTAGGAAAAAGAACGATGATATTCAGATATATATAGATTTCCGCAACCTCAATAAAGCTTGCCAAAAGGAAAATTTACCATTACCCCCTATGGACCAGATTTTGCAATCAGTAGTAGACTCAAAACTAATGTCTTTCCTGGATGGATTCTCAAGTTATAATCAAATCTTAGTACATCTAGATGACCCACTGAAAAATACATTCAGGAAAAAATGAGGCACTTATGCTTATCAGAAGATGCCATTTGGACTGATTAATGTTGGTGCCACTTTCAAGAGAGCTATGGACATAGCCTTCAAAGGTTTAGTAAACAAATAAGTAGTAATCTACTTAGATGATATAACTGTATACTCTAGAAAACACAATAATCATCTAAGGGATTTAAAGAAAATCTTTGAACGTTTCCAAAGGTATGGAATTTCTCTTAACCCCAAGAAGTCTTTTTTCACATTAAGTGAAGGAAATCTCCTTGGATTCATTGTGTCCAAAGCAGGAATTCATATTGACCCTGACAGAATTAGAGAAATTTATGAAATACCTTTACCGCATAACAAAAAATCAATGCAATCTTTCCTAGGTCAAATAAATTTTGTTAAAATATTTGTCCCTGACTTCTCAAGAATTGTTTTACCTCTTCAATCCATGATAAAGAAAAATTCTCTATTTAAATGGGGACATTCGGAACATGAAGCTTTTAGCTTGATAAAACAAGCAATCATAAACGCCCCATCTTTAGCAATGCCGAATTTTTCGAATCATTTCATTTTATACACTTTCACTTCCAAGAAATCATATGCAGCCATATTGACACAAGTAAATCAAGAAAAATTTGAAGCCCCAATCTCTTTCTTTAGCTCCAATTTGCAGGGAGCTGAATTAAATTACTCAGATGTTGAAAAACAAGCTTTTGCTGTTTTCAAATCAATAAAACACTTTAGACCTTTTCTCCTCAAAACCCACACCAAAGTAATAGTACCATTCTCAGTAGTGATAAATCTTTTAATACAAAGGGATGTAGGTGAAAAGAGAGCGAATTGGGTTACAACTCTGCAAGAATATGGCATAGAAATCAAACCAGCAAAAATTGTAAAAGGTCAAGGTTTTTGCAGGATGTTGGCAAGAGCATCGAATCTATCAGAATTGCAGTATTCAGGTGATGATGTACAAATCTATGAGATAAGCCTTAACGACTCTGAATCAAGATATGCTGATATCATATTTTACTTGAGAAATGGATATGCCCCAACCCAATTAAATTACACAAAGAAAAGAGCCTTGAGATTAAAAGCTAGGTAATATCAAATTGTTAATGATGTGCTGTTTAGAATAAATTATGATTCTGTTTTACTTAGATGTCTTGAGAAATCTGAGGCAGAGAAGGTGTTGCAGGAACTTCATGATGGACCAGTTGGTGGTCACTTTGGAGGGGATACTACAACACATAAAATCCTGCATGCCGGCTATTACTGGCCAACACTATTCAAAGATGCACACAGTTATGTAAGGAAATGTAAGATTTGTCAAATAGCTGCTAGAAGATAGAGGAAACCCGCGTTACCATTATAGCTAGTCAACATTGACCAACCATTTGAACAATGGGGATTGGACATAATAGGTGAGATCGTTCCTCATTTTTTTAAGCAACATAGATATATCTTTACAACCACTGATTATTTCACCAAATGGGTAGAAGCAATTCCACTCAAGGTAGCCAATTCAGAAAACATTATTGAATTTATAGATCAATTTATCATTACCAGGTTTGGCCTACCATCTGCCTTGATGTTTGATAATGCATCTTATTTTTTAGGCAATGCTATGACAAAGTTTGCTCTTAAAAGAGGTTTTAAGCTTAAGTATTATGCTAATTATTATCCACAAAGAAATGGGTTAGCCAAATCCACAAACAAACATCTCATCAAGATTATTAAAAGACCGTTGACCAAAGCCAAAAGAACTGGCATAAGTCCTTAGTGTTTGCTTTATGGGCATATCGAATAACTCAGAAAGCCTCCATTGGCACTTCTCCTTTTAATTTGGTCTACGGGAAAGAAGCCGTCTTGCCAACAAACATAGCTATTCCCTACTCAGCCTTAGTTCAATTCATTGAAAAAATTCCTTCCTCACCTATGCAGGTTAGACAATTACAAATCCTTAAGCTCAAAGAGGAAAGAGAAAAGGCCAGGACCAAACATGCACATCATCAGCACTTAGTCAAAGCCTCCTTTGATTCTAATTCTGTAACTTCAAACTTTTTTCAACTTGGAGACCTAGTATTGAAATGAGATAAAGCCCACGAAGAGAAAGGTAAGCATACCAAGTTCTAACAAATGTGGCTTGGTTCATTTCAGATTGTGGAACAAATAGGCACATCAACTTTTCTGTTACAAGATTTATCTGGTAAGAGAGAATCTCTTTCTATTAATGGGCAGGTTTTAAAGACATACTTTCCATAGAAGATGATCTCTTCTGTTCACTGTATATTATTGCCTTTAGTTAAATTTTCTTTTAGAAAGAATAATACGAGTTGAAGAGCATTTACTTTTGGTTTTACAAAGGATTGTCTCTTTTTAATTTTGACTTTTCGCTTGTGTAAGTAAAGATTGTTATGGAAGTATTCTTCACATATGAAATATATAGTTAAGTTATATCGCTCTTAAACTGCCTGTTTTCTGCCTAAACTATCTGATTTTTTATTAAACTTAGCTTTAGAAAGAAATTTCTCCTTTACATCAGTTAAGAAAAGTATCAATAACAAAGCAAAGTCCCTTTGCAGAAAAGCATCTTTAAAACTCTACAATTGTCATCCAGAATGTCTTAAGGAGCCAATGATTCTCCCCACTTAATCAACGTTCATTTTTAGAGCGTAATTCTAAAATATACTTAAACTTAAAGGATAAGAGGTCTCATCAAGAGCCGACTTACCATGATCATAAGATTATAACTAACTGACATTACCAATACTGCATATCAAAATAGGGTAATGGCTTAAGATTATATTAATCAAAAGACAAGGGGTCTCATCAAGAGCCAGCTTGTTCAGTTAAGTTACAAATCAAGTGAATGGCATTGTCAATTTTGGTCACCAAACCAAGGCATTGTCCTTTAAGAGATAAAAGATGAAGAGTTGAAGGAAGAATGAATTACTTCAGAAAATAAAGAAAGCAATAAGTATACAAACGAGCTTATCTTTAAGATTGCATTCTGATTTAAGTGGGATATTGAATCATTGCTAGTTAAAAGGTAACCCTGTCGAGGCTATGAACACTTGCTGGCAGCAGAGGCTCTACCTACGACAACTGAGTATACCAAAAACTGATCTAAGGAGAGTCTCCTTGCTTTTATCTTTAAAAAACCAAGTAATGACTGATGTAGACAAAGTGACTTTCTTATGAGAAAAGAATAATCAAAAGAACGATAGTTAAGTAGATGTTGTTTTATTGATAATGAGCAGTATTACTTACCTTATATTCCATGTAACTTATTTTATTTTCAAAACTATCTTTATTTTGGAAGTCTTAGAAATTTCAAAAAACTCTCAGAGATAACTAGTTCTTCCAAGTGAATCGCCAATTGTTGTGCTATTCAACAACCCCCCATTTATTAATGGTAGTAGTTAATATTACGTTAATAAATGGGGACCCTTTAAAAAAATCCATCCAAAAAATAAACTTAGCATTTAGGCATTTTTTTTTTTTGGAATAAAGCAAGATATCAATCAAACCCCGTTTTTTCAAAAGAACTACTAAATGCTTACCTTCCCACATACAACATGATTAAGCATCATTAGAAGACCTTTCTAACCCACCAAATTAAGTAAAAAATGATTGAAAGAGGACTTTATGCTCGAAATTATAATATTTCTGACATAAACTAGGTCCTTAAGCCTTTTCTTCAAAACTTGAGTCTCGCATTGCATATCGCCATTTATAAAGGACCCGCCTTAAAAAGGTTATCTCAAAACATGCGAGATGTAAAATTGTGATGGCGTTATAACCTTTATCACATTGCATTTCGAACATTCAAAAGAACACCGCAAACTTAACATCACCCGATATTGCGAAACGCGATCAAGACCTGGGCCCACTCCTTAAATGTATCACAAACAAATGTTTAGGTCTGCTACTCATTAAAAAGGGTCTTTTACATAGAAAAACCTTACAAGTAGTTACGTTTTGAAATGATAAACAAGCAGATGGCATCTCGCATCTCGCAGAAAAACAAGAGAAGGTAAGAAAAAAGAAAAGGAATAATGCGATATTACGATCTACGATATTGCTTCGCAAACCGCAAAATCGCAATTATCGCAGTTCAAAGGCTTGCCACCCTAGAAGATTTCTTCCTGATTTACGATGCAGACATTTATGAGCATTAAAGCTAAGGGATAATGGAGCATTAGTGGGAATTTAGTAAGAGATAACTGCATTTATGTGTGAAAAGCCATTTAGCGTGATATGATATCTTCTTATGTGCGTTCGAATAAAATTCCTTTTATCACCTTTACAAGTCATTTGCATTATTTCATTTTATGTTCATTATCATCTTTATGTATCCGATATCTGTTGCTCTTCCCTTTCAGGGAAAATCCACAGAGAAAATTGTTGAAAGCAATGGTGAATAAAGGCAAGGCAGTAGTCTCTGAGAAGTCAGAAATGAATCCTCTATTTATGGATACTACATGCAATAGAGAGGGAGGAACCTCTACATGGGAGGCCATGTATAATATACTAGAGGAAGAGCAACCAAGGATTTTGGAAATGAAGATTACGGTTGACAGACGTGATTCCTCAAGTGCTTCGATGTTTGAGACAACATGCTCATTTTTGCATCGCATAGCTGCGCGCCCGAAGATAATCTCTTATACCGGCATGGTTAAATGGGTTATTGATGAAGCTGACATCTCAGACAGAGAATTCAAGACAAGAAGCCAAGAGATTATGGGATATTTTACCCCAGATAACCTACGACTTATGTACCACCTACCAGAGCCACAAGTCATCTACAACAGGTAGTTCGTTGAGAAGTTTGCCAAAGAGAACGACGACCCAACAGACTGCACTCGGACCTGGTAAAATAATGAGGACAAAATCAAGAAAGACAAAAACGGTATGTACACTACTTCGTCTATTTGTCCCCCTCATAGTTTTGCAGCAGCCATGCTATGTAGACTATTTGGAAAACCCGATAGTACTAAATTCTCCCAAGAGTGGTTTCCATTAATAGATGCAACCGTTAACGCAACTGTAATGAATTGGGCACAAATTTTGTTTGACAATTTAGCAAGAAAAATAATTGAGTATAAAGGGAAAAGAAGTGTTGCTTCGAGGATTTACCCTCCATTTTTTTATGAGCAGCTATGTAATGGATGAAATTTGTTTCGGTTCAAAATTCCCTGTCATGGGATGGAAGTGGACTGTTCAAAATCCACTTCCCATTCACATATACCATAAAGACATGTGGGAATCCAAATTTCAACCACATTTTTTCAAGATTTGTCATGGAGTTATGCTCCTTATTCACAAATGGATTTATAATCGAGATGCCCCCAGGTTTTCCCAAGAAGCTGAAGTAGATATCATCCCAGTGGCCAAATGGTTTGGGGAGGAGACATTTATGTATATCAGGGTATTTGGCAGCATCACCTCTCCCCATGTCCTCCCATACTATGTTTCAGACAAATTGATGGCTAGAGAGATAGCCTATCAAACAACTAGTGAGGGAGGGATGAGCAAGACATTAAAGGAATAAAAAAAGCCATCTGGCCTACATTCCCTTTATAGTGTGGAGCATTTGCATTACACGACCTAGGGCATGCATTTAAAGAAGCAGAGAATATGTTATCTCTGCAATTACCTAAATTCCCTGGAAGGAAATATGACCCGTTTGACACTGTCAAATATTTTACCACTATGGTGAAAATAAAAGTATTTAGTAATGAGGAAGATGCCTTTGATGACATATTTTTGCAGAAAAACACCTTCATAGAGGTGAAGCATATGGCACAATTACTTTTTGACCATGAAGATCTTGAAAACTTTTACAACTACAGAGAAAGGAGGCTATCAAAGGTCCCATTGGACCAATTATTGATTGAACCAATAAGGGAGCCTACTCCCAGTGTAAGTATAGAAGGTGACTCCAAAGAAAATTCTAAAACCAATTCTGGAGTAGAATCCCAAGATAAATCTACCAGGGAATTAGAGAAGTCATCACAAAATGGGAAAAGTAGAAGCAGGGAGTCGGTAAAGAATACAACCCAATCTACACAGAAGAGAGATGAAGAAACTTCAGCCAACAAACAGGCTGAAATCCATGCCAACTCCACACAACCAATAAAACCACTGGTAATTGATTTAGAGGAAGAATGGGACAATTTTAATAAAAGGCTCAACACAGAGGAACAAACTCCAGAGTTGCAAACTCCACAACAGAAAACAACTTAGGAAATTATAGCAGAGGAGACTGTAAATATTCAAGAGGTAGAACACATCCCTGTTACCCCCACCTCTGAAATTGTTTTGAGAATAGAGGATATTCCCCCTCTAGATGTGTTTTATAGCCCACAACATAAGGCCGTTGTTAAAAGACAAAGGAAGAAAAGGAAGTTGGACTCTATAGCTGCTATTACCCCTGATAATGAACCGATGGATGTTCTCTGGAAAGACTCACCCATCGACCCATTCGCCAATCTTACTAGACTCTCACAGTTTGCAGGTGCCTACGCTACAACGACCATCGACAAAGAAACAGAGGTGCAAATGTTGCTTAAAGAAAAAGAAGATAAAATTTTGTTGCTTGAACAACAATTACAGCAAGCAAAATCTGACCAACAGGCAGAGATACAGTTAGCTAAGCTACAATAGGAGTTCGAGTAGATACAAATAAAACATCAAACCAGCTTAGTAGAGAAGGAAGCACAAATACAGGGAATAACTAATCTACACAAAGATGATCTAAAAATTGATTAGTTTATTACCAAAGTGCTCGGCCTTAACTCCCTGTTGATACACCAAAAAGAACTATTATGCCAGAAGATTTCACAATGGAACTCTTATTGCGAAACAAGCTGCAAATTGAAAAGTCAAGTCATGGAAATGAGACTTGAATATGATGAAATCTTTAAAAAGGTCTCCGAATTCATCACCTGGAAGAATACAGAAGATGGGAGAAAAGCCGACTTGCCTAAACTAGAAGAGTTGCATAAAGAAATCTTATTTGCAAACTGGGATTCTCGGCTTAAAGAGGCAGGAATGGCAATAACAGATGCGGCAGCAGCAACAAACAACGTCATAGAAAATGTCAATGAAAATTTACATAGCACCAACCTTGTGGCAGAATCCATTCCGGGTTTTCTTCCTAATGCGAAATAGCTTGAACTACAGTGGAAACAGGAAACATAAGAAAAAGTAGAAGCAATAAGGAAAATGACCAGGTTAAACTGGGAAGAATATTGGCGACATTTGGTAAAACCTCACAGCCAGTGGATGACCCTGCGATGCCTAACCACTTCTACGGAGAAAATGGCGCCAACACTGACCAACACCCTATTCACTGGACAGTTGAAAGTTGAAGTTGGCCAACCAACACAACTCAAGCCCATGATGGACATTTGTGATCTGAAGGATCAAATGCAGGATAACTAGTCACCATGTTCATTTCTATTTTGATTTTATTTTGCATAATTTGAGGAAGGTCATTTAAAACTCCTCAACTATTTTTGTAATAATCTATTTTTAGTTTTATAGTTTAAGTATTTAAACCCCTCTCATGCATTTAGAGAGGGGTCCAGAAATTTTATCAGAAACAATCTTCAAAACATGCACTTTTGTCCCTTTGAAGAAGTTCTGGTGAAATTAATGGAACATGTTAGAAAATTATATATTACAGAGCAATGGAACACATAGAATATTGCATAAATATAAACACAGAAAATGCATAAAACCAGAGAGACACAGATATACGTGGTTCACCCAGTTTGGGCTACGTCCACCCCAAACAACCAGTCCTTCCTTTCTATTATCCAGCAAAATGAAGAGACACAACCTACAACAGATCCGCTGTAATATCCTCTGTTTTTTCTCACAGTCTCACCTCTCTGTTTCTCGCTCGGAGAATACACATCTATTACTCAGCCTCAAAAATACAATGCCCTCATACAAAGAGAGGGGTTGCCTTCTAGGGAAAAAAACCCTAAACTAAACATAAGTTCTACTGTCAGATCATCTGCCTAATGAATGGCCCAGATTGACTAGAAATTACTATACTTTTACAAGGCAATTTTACATCTGTTTTTAGCTTCAGGGGCGCTACCCCCCGAAACCCCTGCCGGGGGACCGCTGGCCCCCGGACCCCCCAGCTGGGGGGGATCGGCCCCCCCGAACCCCCACGGGGGGACAAGTCCCCCCCGCACCCCCCCGCATGGAGGGGTGTACAAACTTCCTGGGGTATACATTCGGTTGAAACAAAGACCTCTAAATAATCATGCTCAACACCCAACAATCTTCCACTTGGAGAATTATTGTAGCAACTCCATCGCTGCTTGATTTGCTGGACAATGACTCCTCTTTGGACCTAGCTGTTTCTCATCTTCATCATCATCCTTGAAGACCAATTGAAACTGAGCATATTCTCAGTTTCTCCCTGGTTACAACTTTTGTTAGCATATCTACAGGATTCTGGCTAGTGTGTATCTTTTCCAGCTTCAACTCTCCATCTTCCAACACTGATCGTATGAAATGGTACTTGAGCTGTATGTGTTTAGTCCTGGAATGAAATTCTGAGTTCTTTGCAAGATGAATGGCACTTTGGCTATCACTGTATAACGTGCCCATATCATGCTTCTTACCCAATTCACCCATAAACCTTTGTAACCAATTTATTTCTTTACTAGCCTCTGTAGCAACAAAATACTCTGCTTCTGTTGTTGAAAGTGCAACAACACTTTGGATTTTTGAAACCCAACTGACAGTTGTTCCACCTACAGTAAATACATATCCTGTAGTGCTCCTCTTGTTATCTCTATCACCTGCCATATCTGCATCAACATATCCCTGTAGAGAAATGTTTGAACCACCAAAGCATAATGCTTGATTTGTGGTACCTCTCAAATATTTGAGAATCCATTTCACTGCCATCCAATGTTCCTTTCCTAGATTGTTCATGTACCTGCTTACAACTCCCACTGCATGTGCAATATCAGGCCTTGTGCAAACCATTGCATACATTAAGCTTCCAACTGCTGATGCATATGGAACTTTAGACATATAATCCATGTCTTCTTGGGTCTTTGGGCACATTTCATTACTAAGTTTGAAATGGCTAGAAAAATTTGTACTAACTGGTTTTGCATTGTGCATATTAAATCTTTTCAACACCTTTTGTATGTACTCATTCTGAGACAATGTTAATTTGTGATTTTTCCTGTCTCTAGTTATTCTCATACCAAGGATTTGTTTTGCAGCTCCCAAATACTTCATTGCAAATGAATTTGCCAATTTTCTTTTGAGCACATTTATTTCCTGCATGTTAGAGCCTGCAACAAGCATGTCATCTACATACAATAACAATATAATATAGCTTCCATCATTTTACTTTTTTAGATAAACACAATGATCAGAGTGACATCTAGTATAACCTTGTTCACACATAAACTTGTCAAATTTTAGATACCACTGCCTTGGAGCCTGTTTTAAGCCATACAAGCTCTCATTCAACCTGCACACTAGTTTCTCCTTCCCTTTTACCTCATATCCTTGTGGCTGCTGCATATATATCTCTTCCTCCAAATCCCCATGGAGAAAGGCTGTCTTTACATCTAACTGCTCAAGATACAAATCTTCAACTGCTACTAGACTTAAAATAGTTCTGATTGAAGTCATTTTAACAACAGGAGAAAATATTTCATCAAAATCAATACCTTTCTTCTGTGCAAACCCCTTCACCACAAGTCTAGCTTTGTACCTTTGTTTTCCTCCTTGGTTGTTGTTGGATTTTGGAGATTGATTCTACCCTTACATTGTTGTTGTGAGAGACATTATTCCATGCATTAGGGTGACTAGAGGTGCACCTTGTGGCAAGGAAAGGACAAGTCAACTTGGAGGAGCTCTTCTACAAGATCAACACTTATTTTTGGTTCTAATTATAACGATCAGAGTTAGGATTGGAGCATACAAGCCAAGGAAGGAGTGAAGCATACGACGATTTCCAGGTAGGCTTCATCCCATTATCTATTTAATTTAAGGAAAACATCGGCTCCTTTGTATTTCTATTGTTCTAGGTCAGTCCACTAGGCCTATGGAAGATAATTAGGTCTGCAGTCATAGATTCCATATAGCAACTGTCTTCCCCCCCCCCCGTTAAAAAAAAAAATAAAAAAATAAAAAAAATCTGTTCCTATTCTCCCTCTTTCCCCATCGAATTATGCGCCTACTCTTCTTATGGTGCCACTTAATATGGACGTGCTATGTGGTGCTTACGTGGTAGCTGTTGAAGTCCAAAATTGTCTTCTTTTTTACAACCCTTTTTGCTTTACTTTTCATCATTTTCATGATAGTTTACTACATTTTCCAATTGAAAGGTCATCTCAATTATGCTCAAACATCATAAAAGGTATCAATCATTCATGTTTTATAATCCACTGTTTATTTATGAAATATAATCAAAACATTCCTATAGCTACCAAATTGCACACATTTTACAGCTAACTAAAGATTCTACAGCCATATCCATGGTCAGAAAGGTTCCAGTACATTGGAGAAGGAATAAAGGATGCGTGTAGATGGAAAATGATTGACAAATGGACATCCACCTATCATAGCGATTTGGAAAGCTACCCAGTACAAGAGATCTCATAGTCACACTAGAAGTCATTAACTTTGGATTGAAAACTCCAACGATGTGCAGGATTTGAAAGCGGTTTGTAGCGATATCAAGTGAGTGTGGAATTGGATGAGTAGAATTTGGAACTGACATATCAAATCACAATATTCTAATGATTTTCTCTTTCAGTGAAAAATCATGAGAAGAAAGAATCCAACTCGATTTTATTTCTTAGTTGTTAGAATAGAAACTTGCCTCTTGTCTTATGACTCTAAGGAAAGTTATTTAATGGAGGATTATAAAAGACCCTGTTGTTGGGAAAAGTATCTATTCAGAACGCCCCTATCCCACTCTAAGGTGTGATAGTGCCTTAGCAACAAACAAGGAAAACTATTTTCGTATTCTTCTTTATGAAATGTAAACGAAGAGGAAGGATGTAACTAACCTGTGTCTTTCGCTAGTTTGTTGATCCACTCGCTCTCCTCTTTGTTCGCTTCCCGCTGCCTGCTCCCTCACTGGTCCAGCTTCACCAAGTTCCTGCAAGATCACAGAAGAGGAAAACTACACAAAAGACATAGATTTACATTCATAACTAGCTTAGGATCAGATTTAAGCTAAACATGCAAATATAACAAAGCATCATTGATACACAACATGTAGGAGAAACTCAAATAGTTTTATTGATATAATAAGAAAGTCCAAGAGGAGATACAACCAAGTGAGTCCCGATCCAGCATCTACCTCCCAGCAAAGGAATCCCTTCCTCTCCTCCAACAAAGCATAAATCACCCAATGCACTAATCTCAATCTCAAACCAACAACAATTCTTTGCAAAGTACCAAAATTCCAGCCTCCTGGATCTCTGGGTGAGGGATCCATATATAGATGTAAGCAGAGGGGATGAGTCAGCTTATGTTTTGACTTGTGGCTTCTCTCTGTCAGTTCTTGCTTCCACTTGGAGGCTGAGAGCCTCTTACTCATCACTGGTCGAATTTAATGAGGCAAGTGTCATTGGAGAAGATTCTGGAAGCTTCCATTGTCTTTCCACCTCGTTGAATGAGCTTGCCATTTGTCATTTTCCGCTCAACGCACCCTGGTAGTGCATTCACCTGCGTTGCAACGCACCTAGCCAGTGTATTTGGGTGCTTTGCAACGCAGGCAGCTAGTGGAGCCTCTGAATTGATCCCGATTTGACTAGTTTTGAGCAGTTTCTGGTGGAGAACTTCTGGGAGAAGCTGTCATTTGTTGACCTTGTTTCTTTAGGAGCTAGAACAACATCTTTAGGGACTTAGGATCCCTTGGTTTATGGACATTTCATGCTTATAGCTGTAAGGCACAAAAATGTCTATAACAGTTGCCCCCTAAAGTATGAGGCCGTTTATCGGGTGAAATGCTTTATTAGGAGGATCCGAAGTTCTTTCAATGATGGGAGGAGACCTGTAATAAGATACAATACAATACATTATTTTCATACTGTTTTCATGATCTAGCTGAGGCGGGCATTCCCATGCTCAGCTTTATAAATTCATTTTCATGTACATAAGACAGACAACCGTCTGATTGTAGACTGATGATCTTGATGAAATCATCATCCTTTTGGTAGGATGATTATCTGTGCTGTGATGCTGTACATTTCAATGTCTTTATTTTTCCTGAATATATATCGCAGCCCGGATGGATGAAATTAGATCCGAGGTCTTCAATCTCGTTCGATCTTCACTCTAAGTACAAGTCGATCCATGTGAGAAATGTTTTGAAGTCGAACATGGAAAGACATCGCTTGATTACCAGTCAGTGATGTAAACTGTTAACAAGCGCGAGAGGAATCACCGATAATGATAATGACCCTCAAGGTACTGCAGTACAATTCACGTGGTGTGAATAAAGGACTTGGCGTCGAACACCACGCAAAATCTTTCGGTCGAAGGTCATTGATGTATACCTGTCGTCGGAAGTGAGAAACTTGCCATTGAGGCATGCAAGCTTCAAAGTACTGAAGGGGGTGTTCCTAGATCAACTTCTTGGATAATGAGCTGATGTCGACAAGAAGTGATCCGTCAAAGGAGGGCCTTGATGTATCCCACATCAGTGACATGGAACGGAGCAAATGATTTTGATGGAGGTGAAAACGATCTGATGATATATGGTTCAGGGTGGCGGTCATGAAAGAATGAAGTATAATGTATGGTAGTGGATGGGACACGGGTGACTTCTCTGGATGACTTCTCTTGAACATATCGGCGACACTTATATGATGGATTGGTAGCATTTACCCCAAAGGTGGATGGTATGGCGGGACCATGGTGATGTGACTGGTGAATGAAACAACCCAACCCGACTCAGGCACGGAGTGGAAGTGTCATGTTCAAGAGCGACTTGCTACCAATAAAGTTTCTTTGAGTTTCTTCCCAATTTTTCCCCAGTCATTGCTAACCAGTACCTCTTTATTTTTGTCAAGCTTGAGGAGGATAACATATGCTTGTTCTATAATTTGCCCTTCGGGCAAACCCATCGCTATGTTTTAACGAGCCTAGCGATAGTGAAACTCGTTCTCGTCTAAAGACAAGTTTGTCGCTATTAATGTTTTTAACGAGTTTAACGACAAAGATAACTCGGTCCTTTTCATTTTTAGAGAGTCTGAAAAGGTACGTAAAGGTAACTCCGGAATTCCTTTTTCGTCATCTAATCCCTTAAGTCCGAAAAAGTATAAAACAATACATAAGGGATGAATTTTCGATAGTTTTAACGATCCGAACAATACAAGCGCTCGATCTTTTTGTGCAATAATCGCTCAGGTCCAAAAAGATTAAAATCTAGAGGAGGGATAGCACTTCCGGTCGCTTTAACGAGCTGGAAGGCCAAAACTCGGCAATCATTTCATATTTTACGAGTCAGATGAAAAGAGCTTAAAGAAGACTCGTCTTTTGAGGAACGAGTGATAAAATGGGTAGCAGCAGATTCTAGGTAAGGGTTGGAATTTTCCAAGCACGGCTGTGTCACAAGGATGGCTAGTGAAATCACTCTTCGCAGCTATTCCTCAAAATGGGTAAACAATCAAATGGAGGTGAATGATCGGCCAATGGAAAAGTGGAGGTGACGGTGCAAACACGACCAAGGCTTTAATGGCTGATAAATTTACATTCACGGTGGTTATTTACCGGAGGATAGTTCATTTTTTAACGAGCTTAAACGCGAATTGAAACACTTGCTCGATCTTATGTTTATTTTTTAACGAGCATGAACTATGTGTTAAAACTGCTCGATCTTATGTTTATTTTTTAACGAGCATGAACTATGTGCTAAAACTGCTCGATTAATCCAGTCATATGATAAGAATGTCTCATTGAAGATGCCATTTTTTATGGAGCTTGCACCTTATAAAGCTTTGCCCCGCAATCCTTTCTTCATGCAAGTTCGGAAACGACTAATAAAGCATTTCACCCGATAAACGGCCTCATACTTTAGGGGGCAACTGTTATAGACATTTTTGTGCCTTACAGCTATAAGCATGAAATTTCCATAAACCAAGGGATCCTAAGTCCCTAAAGATGTTGTTCCAGCTCCTAAAGAAACAAGGTCAACAAATGACAGCTTCTCCCAGAAGTTCTCCACCAGAAACTGCTCAAAACTAGTCAAATCAGGATCAATTCAGAGGCTCCACTAGCTGCCTGCGTTGCAAAGCACCCAAATACACTGGCTAGGTGCGTTGCAATGCAGGTGAATGCACTACCAGGGTGCATTGAGTGGGAAATGACAAATGTCAAGCTAATTCAACGAGGTGGAAAGACAATGGAAGCTTCCAGAATCTTCTCCAATGACACTTGCCTCACTAAATTCAACCAGTGATGAGTAAGAGGCTCTCAGCCTCCAAGTGGAAGCAAGAACTGACAGAGAGAAGCCACAAGTCAAAACATAAGCTGACTCATCCCCTCTGCTTACATCTATATATGGATCCCTCACCCAGAGATCTAGGAGGCTGGAATTTTGGTACTTTGCAGAGAATTGCTGTTGGTTTTCAGATAGGTACACACAATGATAATAGGCTGCAAAAATCAGAGATAAAACCGAACAAAATGAAGCAAAGAACCACAGCTGCACAGGGCAAAGGCTGATCAACGCACCTGTTGCACAGAGAAACTGAATTGCAGCGCAGGTAGCCCTCTCAGGACCTGCGTTGAAATGCAGAACCTCTTCACAGAGCCTGCGCTGAAGCAGAAACGAGAATTGTCTCTGGGTTCTGGGTCACGGTTTGCAGTTTAATCTATGGTTTTTGGTCGGATAAAAGCTATCAACAAGGTACAATTAGAGGGATGATTTAAAGGAGGACTAAGAGCTATCACAAAGGGCTGTTAGAGCATTTGTGGATCAGCTGTTCAGATCATAAACAGGCCCAGTGAATGGACTAGAGTGGCAGATCTCTACTTTGCATTTGTAAATGGCAAATGCAGTTCGATTCGCCACTCCTGAGTTTATGAGAAGAACAACAATAGAAACACAAATAAACTAACTAGACACGATCCCCAGCGGAGTTGCCAATTTGTTGTTGGGAAAAGTATCTATTCAGAACGCCCCTATCCCACTCTAAGGTGTGATAGTGCCTTAGCAACAAACAAGGAAAACTATTTTCGTATTCTTCTTTATGAAATGTAAACGAAGAGGAAGGATGTAACTAACCTGTGTCTTTCGCTAGTTTGTTGATCCACTCGCTCTCCTCTTTGTTCGCTTCCCGCTGCCTGCTCCCTCACTGGTCCAGCTTCACCAAGTTCCTGCAAGATCACAGAAGAGGAAAACTACACAAAAGACATAGATTTACATTCATAACTAGCTTAGGATCAGATTTAAGCTAAACATGCAAATATAACAAAGCATCATTGATACACAGCATGTAGGAGAAACTCAAATAGTTTTATTGATATAATAAGAAAGTCCAAGAGGAGATACAACCAAGTGAGTCTCGAAACAGCATCTACCTCCCAACAAAGGAATCCCTTCCTCTCCTCCAACAAAGCATAAATCACCCAATGCACTAATCTCAATCTCAAACCAACAACAATTCTCTGCAAAGTACCAAAATTCCAGCCTCCTAGATCTCTGGGTGAGGGATCCATATATAGATGTAAGTAGAGGGGATGCGTCAGCTTATGTTTTGACTTGTGGCTTCTCTCTGTCAGTTCTTGCTTCCACTTGGAGGCTGAGAGCCTCTTACTCATCACTGGTCGAATTCAGTGAGGCAAGTGTCATTGGAGAAGATTCTGGAAGCTTCCATTGTCTTTCCACCTCGTTGAATGAGCTTGCCATTTGTCATTTCCCGCTCAATGCACCCTAGTAGTGCATTCACCTGCGTTGCAACACACCTAGCCAGTGTATTTGGGTGCTTTGCAACGCAGGCAGCTAGTGGAGCCTCTGAATTGATCCTGATTTGACTAGTTTTGAGCAGTTTCTGGTGGAGAACTTCTGGGAGAAGCTGTCATTTGTTGACCTTGTTTCTTTAGGAGCTGGAACAACATCTTTAGGTACTTAGGATCCCTTGGTTTATGGACATTTCATGCTTATAGCTGTAAGGCACAAAAATGTCTATAACAGACCCTGAGGTGAAGTAATGAACACACTTACTCTTGTTAATTTTGCAATCATTTTGTTGTTGAATACTTCGGTATTTAATACAAACGCTCTGTTCTTTGGTGACCAATGCATGGCTAAGTAATTTGTTCAATTTCGTACTTGCACTCAACATAATGTCCCCTGGAGAGTTGTAAGACTAGATTAGTTTTCTAGCTACGTTCATTTTCATTCATTAGATGAATAGTCCTTTCTTTACTGCAATTTGTTAGTAATTTGTCCATCGATTACTAGTTTAAATTTCAATGTTTTGAATAGTCAGAGTGCTCATAAAAAGACAAAAACCATTTTTTTTGTAGTTTATTCATTATGTTGTTTTCATTATGATTTCATGAGTAATGGACAAAGAAATCTTGAACCATAACTACGCACATTAATAATCCCTCTAAGTTACATTTTAGTTTGTCAACTTGCCAAGGTAGTTTAATTTTGATTTATTAATTTGTGTGGTAGAATTTCAATTTGTAAGAGTACTTAGAATATTTTAAATTCCTGCAAGTAGAATTAGAATTTCATTTATGCTATTAGAATAGATTTTTCAAGTCAACTCAAATAGAATAATCTCTAGTTCTTGCTGCAGTATATTATATCTCAATTTAGTTCAAATAGAATATTTTTTTATTCTGGTCACAAGAGATTAAATTTTGATTTAGTTTGATAAATATAATTTTCTATTGATTTCACTTTGAAGTTTGATTTGCTTTAGAAAGAGTAATTTTGATGGAAAGAACATGTGCATAGAAATGTTTTGAGTTAATCTAGTCCCATTTATAATTGGTTCAATTTCATCTTTTAAAATAAAAAATATAACTCCTAGCATATATTGTGCACATGCACTTCATAAGTACATGAACCTTGGTTGAAAATTAATGAATTAATTTAACATCAATTAAATTACCCAACAGTAGCACACGTGGATGGGATCCACATTATCATGGATCTTGGGACCACAGAGGCATCTTGTAGTGCAATTATATTGTGGGAGTAGACAAAGGTCATGTGATAGAGATTGTCCCTGTCATTTAACATGAAAATATGTGGCATGTCATGGATGTTTGAATGGGGTACCATTATGAAGAAATGGCACAGGTGCAATGGCACTACGATGTTATGACATGGTAGGTGCCATGATGGACCTCATGTGAGGTGGTAGTGCCACGTGGGTACATGTGGACGATGATTTCTGATGTGGCAATGGTCACAGGGACCAAATTCATATGGGCATAACTTTATATAAAGGGTTTAGATTGAGGAAAAGTTTATATTGCTAAAAAGCTCTTAATGAGCTAAATGTGATGGTGTCATCCAAAGTGAGTTCCACACACTCTAGGTGAGAAGGAATTTTGTAACTCCATGTTCATAATGAGACCATGGAGGTTGGGTTAATTGAAAGTAACACCTCCCATTCAATCGATATTAATCCAAGGGGCTGGGAGGGAGTATTACAGAGTGGTATCAGAGCACCCAAGTTCAACTCTCAGATTGAATGGGCCTAGAAGGATAAACTTTAAACTCTATTACAAACTGTAGTGTTTTCTAGCTATTGTTGTTGTGTGTAAATATGCGATGCTTGTAGCATTTTGATTATGAATTGCATACTAACATGAAACCTGCCTCACATCCATATACTTATTGCATATTTTCCAAGGCAATGGGAAAGTAGGATAATTTATATATTATTGGCTAACAATTATGTGTGTATGACAACACATAAGGAGACATCAAGGAATAGAAAGAGAGTAAAGGAGTGAGATTCAGAATGGCACAATACAACCTTGATGAATGCCAACATTGCCAGGAAGAAGAGTCAGTTGGAAAAAGGAGAGAGGAAGACTCTCCCAACTAGATTAACACCCTTAGAAGTATAAGAGATGAGTTGAGGATTTATAAGGATAACAATGAGATGACTGTCATGGATTAGGATAAGAAATAAAAAGTAAATGTCATCATATTGCAAAGCCTATTAGACTTGCAAAGATAGAGGCAACATGATCTAGATGATAATAAGGGCAGGAAAATTCCATAAGGACTTGGAAGGCATGAATTGAAGACTAATGGTGCACAAGGAAATATATCCAATAAAATACATAAGCAGGAAAGTGAGGATACAGTAAGAGGTGAAAATCCACTAAGTAATCCAAAGAGAAGGATGAGTAGTTATGAGTGATTGTCTAGTGTTGCAACTAAGAGACGCTGCTAGTAGAAAAGGAAAGGAAAAAATTTCATGATGGAAGAATTTGAGAAGGAAAAGCCTACTACATTTGATGGAGAGGTGAGGACGGCCAAGGAAGTAGAGCCATGGCCACTAGGAATGAAGAAATATTTTAGGGTGCATGATTACTCTTAAAATATGAAGGCAAGAGAAGCCACCTACAACCTAAAAAAGCAAGGTTAATATATGTTGGGAAGACCTAAATAATGTCAAGAACATTTAGGAGGAGGAGTTGTCTTGGAGGATATTTTTGGGAAAAGTACTTGTCTGAGAGGTGATATGGTAGTAATTCCAAATAATTTTATGAGCAAAAATTGGGGAAATTGGCAACTGATGAGTATACAACCATATTTTTGGAGTTGTTGAGATATGTACCATACATTAAGGATGAGAAGACAAATATTCAAAGATATCTCATTGGACCGCCACAAGAATTTAGGGACATAATAGAGTTTGATGCGACACAAAATCTAGAGGATACCATTAGGAAAATGAAGTATTTCTACGAGCAATCCAAGCACAAGTCTAAGTTTAGGGTTTATTAGAAAGAAGAAAACCCAACTTTAAGGGAAAGGGACAGAAAACTACATGATGTTAGCCAAGTAGGAATGTGAAGTTGACCACTCTTGCAATGGGTGAGTCACTGTAGAAACCCACTACTGCTAATCAATATCAACTCTTTAAGAATACAAGAGAGGAAAAAAAGGGGTCTAGGAGGAAACCCATAGAGTGATGGAAATGTGGGGAAGACCACTTATGGAGGAATTTCCCTAAGCTATAGAGGATTCATCCAAGATTGTACAATGTGCAAGAAGTGGAGATAGTAAGTGATGTGGCTCAAAGCATACTGCAGATATATGCAACGTTGGGTAATATAAATTACAATCACCAAGCCTCTGTGATGTGATTGAAATGGAAGATATGATCAATAACCAATTTGTTTCAATTTTGATTGACCCTGGTTCCAATTTCAATTACGTAAGTCCATAAGTTGCAGAAACGTGTGTGTTGCATAACATGGACCATGATAGGTTGTGGTTGGTTCAGTTGGCCATGGGGACTAATAAATAAGTTAAACATGTGGTGAAGTCATGCCTAATCATGTTAAATGACATGCCCACGACTTCATATCTAAACCTATCACTGTTGGGCTCATATGACATGCTAGTCAGGATAGATTGGTTAGTAGTCTACATAATCAAAATTGACTACCATAACAAGTCGATAGAGTGTCTCAATGAGGAAGGGGAGAAGAAGACGTTGCAAGGAAAGAGAAATCCTGTGACAGTTGTTGAGATCCAGAATCGTCCTCTTTTTGACACCCTTTTACGTTCATCTCCATCTTTTTTCATTATAATTTTGCTACGATTTCAAGCTATTAGGTCACTCTAGATATGTTTAGACATAATTAGAGGTATCATTCATTCATAGTTTATAATATTTAGTTTCTTTGTGAAATCTAATCAAAACATCTGTTTGGCTATCAAATTGCATTGATTCTACAGTTACAAAGGTTTTGCAACTTAATCCATGGTTAGGTAGGTTCTAGAGAACTTTGAGGAGAATAAAGTATATGGATGAATGATGAATGCTAAACTTATGGACATCCACCTATTACATCGATTTGGAAATTCACAGGATCCAAGAAATATGATGGTCAAACCTAAGTCAACTATGGTTACAATACTTTATCCTTATGCAAATTTTGAAGGCAGATCATGGCATCATCAAGCGGGCATGGAATTGAACGAGAAATCCTTGGAACTAAATGCTATGATGTGTCAATTCAAAATCTTCTCATGATTTTCTCTTCTCGTAGCAAAACATGAGAAATATGGTTCCTGCTTTGATTTAACCATTTAGTTGTCAATTATAAACTAGTTTCTTGTCTTGTAACTCTTTGAATTGTTATTTAAGAGATATTATAAATAGCCTTGAAGTGAGACAAATGATAATCCTTAAGTTGTAATCATTTTATATTGAAGAACTCTGTTTTAATGCAATTCCTCTATTCCTTTTTATGATCAAATGCGTGGGTGAATAATTCGTGATTGAAGTTCTTTTATTTTTGCACTCAACAGGAGGCCTCCCTGAAGAGTTGTAAGTACTGTTTTATAAGTAGTCTATTTTTCATTTGTATATAATTAGATGATTTCTATCAATACTCTGTTTTGCATTATATTTTATTTAACATTGTTTTGATTGCACAGGTTGAGCGCTCACTTATAAACCAAAAATACTAAAAATATTTCCTCCCTTAGATTTAGTTAGTTTAGTTAATCTACTTAGTCTCAGATTTACGAGTTGATGTCCATATTTGTTATAGACATTTTTGTGCCTTACAGCATGAAGCATGAAATGTCCATAATCTAAGGGATCCAAAGTCCCTAAACATGTTGTTCCTACCCCTAGAGGAACAAGGTCAGCAAACCACAACACTGAATAAAAGTTCTCCACCTGAAAACACTCAAAAACAAGGCAATTCTGGATCATGTCAACTGCTCCACTGTCTACCTGCGTTGAATGTCAACTGCAAAGAAGGCTACCTGCGCTGGGTGAGTTTGGACATGTGGCACAGTCATTCCTCAAGGTGTCAATGCCCAGGAAGCTTCCAAAATGACACTTGGATCAAGGAATTCGACTGGTGATGAGTAAGAGGTTCTAGATCTCCAAGTGGAAGCAAGAACCTCCAAGTGGACTCAAGAACTGAAGAATAACTGAAGTGAGAGAGGACACTAGTAAGCTCTCAAGCTGACTCATCCTTTCTCCAAAACTCCTATATATAGATCTCTCTCATGAGGTCTAGAGGGGCTGGAATTTTGTGAATGTAAAGAATTGCTGTTGGTTTGAGTTTAGAACTATTGGGTGATTTGCTTTGAAGGAGGTGAAGAGGAGATTTCTTTCTGCTGGGAAGGTGATGCTGGATTGGGCCTTTTATGGTTGTATCACTTCCTGAACCTTACTTCTTCCATTAATAAAGCATTTGAGGTTCTTCTATATGCATGTGTTTCAATGGTGTGTTTTTATACTTGTGTATTTGATTTATTCTAATCCTTGAATCAATTATGAATGTATGCTTCTTGTAGTTTCCCTCTCTTGCCATTTTGCAGGATCTTGGTGTAGCTGGGCCAGTGAAAGAGCAAGGAGATGGGAGCAAGTAGCAAAGAGAGAAGATTGGATCAATCATTAGCGGAAGACATCGGTTAGTGGATCTCTTTCTCCCCTCTTTTGCATCTCATAAAGAAGTAATCTCAGATAGTTTGCTTTGATTGTTGCTAAGGAACTATCACCCTTAGAGTGGGATAGGGTCATTCCGTATTGGATACTTTTCCCAACAACAAATTGGCGACTCCACTGGGGATCGTATCTTGTTGGTTGTTTGTGTTTTTGCTATTCATTTCCTAAACACAGGGAGTACCGAATCGAACTGCATTTGGATCTTTCAAATGCAAAGTAGAGGGCAGCTACTCTAGCTCAGTTTCTGGGCATGTTTATGATTTGAAGAGCTGATCCACAAGGACTCTGAACAGCTCTTAGTGATAGCTTTTCATCCTCCTTTTCATCCTTTAGTGTGTACTTGATTGATAGCTTTGATTTGGCCAAAAAATGTTGATTTTTGAGCAATCTGTAACCCGGAAACCAAGAGAAACGAGAGTTTCTCTCTTCATTGCAGGCACTGTGAAGGCAGTCTACATTTCATCGCAGGTCCCGAAGGGGCTACCTGCGCTGAATGTCAAACTGACAGTGTTCTACCTGCGCTGGACCAGTTTTGCCTTGTGCAACTGGGGTTCTCTGCTTTCTGTTGCCCTGTTTTCATCCTTGTTTTTGCAGCCTGTTATCAGTCAATGTACCTATCTGAAACCATCTTTCTTTGCCACTATTCCGCCTCGGTTGTATAAAGAAACTGTATTTGTTCTTTGTGTATTTCTTACATCATTTGCAGTTTCCCATAACGAAAGTGAACTAGTCTTGCTGTGGCCTCTTAGATCTAGACCTGTGATAAGTGTCGTTCTGATCTTAAGAGTTAGTTTGTTTGCTATTCATAGCTGATTGAGATTTTGCTTTCGTCATATGGTTTGAATTTATGTATTTCTAGTGTCGAAACAAGTAAATCTTAAGGTGTCTTTTGATTTTGGACAAAGCTTGTTTGCTTTCACTTGAAATTGAATTCAAAGTTATACAACATCTTTCTTTTTGTAGTACACCAACATTAAGAAAGAGAAAAGAAATACCTGCATTGTGCATGTGCATTTTGACAGTTTGCATGTTGATTTAGGAAAAAGTGCATTAGTGTGTGCTCTATGATCTGTGTGAAAAGATGATGTCTTTCTTTTCCCTCAGTAGTTAAGATTTTCAAAGTTGAAAGATTGAAAAGCTTGCTTATCATATTAGACTGCATTTAGGAGTTGTACCATACATCTCGTGGTGATCCATAAAGGCAAACTGCTAAACAAGATCAACTTAAAATAAATTGAATTTACATAACAACGCTTTGAAACATAACGCAAACACATAGAGGTCTAGGTAGAGACGTGTTCCGGCGTCGTTAAACATAGTGACTGTCGATCTCGAAGAAGGTGGGTGATTCCTCCTGAGAGTCGGTGGCACTAATACGGACTTGTGCTCCCACGTACCGTCGCGTATATATTGGGATACCCCTATAGGAACAAAGCCTTTATCCATAGGAAGCCGTGTCGGCCGCCCTACTGATCGCAATGCAGTGAACACAGCATTCACGAAGATCGACCACTCGTACCGTAAAACGTATTCTGTGGTTTTGCGAAAAGTTTGGCACACCCTCTGCCTAGAACTCCAGAGTAGTTTCTTTTGGCCTTTTTCAAACTCTATAACTGAAAAAGTCCATCCGAGCATTTGTCACTTCGGGCTCGTTAAAACATCGAAGGAGACTAGAGTCATCTTTAGCTTTTTCTCGACTCTTAAAAAGTGAAAAAGCAAGTTGTGTCTAAAGCGTCGTTATAAAATTTATTTTAAACGGAACATAATCACCTCCTATTCCTACGTTGATCTGTAGGTTGAGAACATGGAACGCCCCAACCAAGGAATTCCCCATGATGGAAATCCTAGTCCTTTCTCCTCTTGGGGAGAAGTTGGTGCGCCCCACATGGCCACATTGTCGCTTCCAGGACTGACAATTGGCCTGCCAATATGGCTATTCTCAACCAATGTAGTTCAGGACACCATGGTTCCTGAACAGTCGAGTCAACAGTTAGATCAGTCTAGAGCTGCCCACCAGCCTTCTACTTCCTATAACTCTTCCTCCAATCCTTCATCTTCGCAAGGTAGAGCCGGCAAAAGCCAAGCTCCCATGGAGAAGAAGGAGAAGAAGAAGAGAGAGAAGAAGAAGAAGGAGCCTAAGGCGACTGGGGGCAAGCAAAATACCTCTGACAAAAATCCACACACAGCACAGACCGGGCCTAAATCGCCATGTGTCATTTGTAGAGGAGACCACTTCCATAGAGATTGTCCCTGTATTCCCCAGATACTAAGGGACTGGTCCCCTCGTTTGCACAGTTCGGGAGCATCAACCTCTGATAGCCATGTTGAATGCTTACCGTCAACCAGCGAAAGTGAAGGTTCAAGACAAAGAGGGGGAACAAGATCCCCCTGCAGACTGTGTGAAGGCGATCACGCCATCCACCGTTGTCCCTTCTTAGATGAAGCGAAGAGAGTTTTGGAAGATCGTCCGGTTCACCGTTGAGACTTCCTCCTGGATACAAAAAACTCGTGCCAAGTCCTTCGTTGGTTGAGAATACAGCTGGCCCGCTCAAGTGGTCAGCTGAAGCGTCAGTCACTGAAAATGAACCTACTGAATCCAGATCGGACGAAAGTCCAAAGGTCGAAATGACAGTTGACCTGGTTCTCCCTTCAGAAGTTTCATCTTCAAATGACACCGTCACTGAAGATTCATCTTCAAATGACACCCTCACTGAAGAGAATAAGGATGACACCATCTAGATTCTTTTCATCAACACAGATTCTGACGAGCATAAGGGCAATGCGCCCATTCCTTTATCGCAGGAAGGAACATCTTCAGGGTCATATCCGGCCGTGTATTCGGTCCCACCACCAAGCAACCTGGTTGTGTCCTTTGATTGGAACCAACTAGGCAGACCCCGGTTACCAGCCAGTATACCATTCAGAATTATAGTCCAAATATACAGAATGGTAATGGCTGGAACTATCATTGATGAGGGGGCATCTGTGAGTATCCTTTCCTCTATTGCTTGGAAAGCACTGGGTTCCCCGGAGCTTTTGCCTGAGATAAGAAATATCTCGGGTTTCGATAAAGGAACCAGTCGACCATTAGGGATCCTCCCCAATGTGCCTATTACATTTAAAGGGAAGGCCGTTCAAATGAACGTGATGGTCGTTCAAGGACCCTTGGATTATAACCTACTCCTTGGACGAGACTATATATATTGCATGGGAGCAATAGTCTCCTCACTCTTTAGAGTAATGTGTTTTCCACACGAAGGAAGAATGGTCAAGCTCGTAGACCAACTTTCATTTCCGGGATCACGCATCGCAAATAGTCATATACCAACCCTGAATGGTCTATTCAATCAAGAAATGTCTCCACCCCTAGTCCTTCTTCCCGATGAGTGCGAGTGATTCAGAAAGATGGGACTGGAACCCAGGGGGCATGCATCCTGGTCTGCTTCGGGCAGAGAAAACCTTGGGTATAAGGTAGAATTTCCGCGAGAGGATATGACTAGTCCGTACCCCATCCGTGGATGGAAGAGGGGTTGTTCTAGAATAGGATTCTTTTGTCAAAGTTACGTGTTTGACAAGAGTCATTCACCCTTGTCTATTTCGGTAGACAGTGCCGAGGAAATGTTTTGTTTGAAAGATTAACGAGACAATCTTTGGGTAACCAGAAAGAGGTAAGCCTCCCTCAATAACACAAATGTTTTGTCTTTGAGTAGTGTTCTTCTCTTGTCGCAAGTAGCTGCTCTCTTGTCGCAAGTAGCTGTTCTCTTGCGATCTTGCGAAAAATCTGTTAAAAGTTGGGCTAACGAGAAGACAAGTATCGTATAGACCCGTTAAAAATAACGAGAAGACAAGTATTGTTAACATTAGACTAACAAGACGACAAGTAGCTGTGAACACCCAAAGAAAAGCAGAGGTGGGAAGGAGGAGGGGCAACCTTGAAATTGTATTTTATACCTGAGGGCATGCAACCTTTTGGAGTGCAAGCAAGGGGCGACTATTTATTTTTTTAAATTTTTAGGTCCTCCCTTTAAACCTGTAGGTCTAACCCTTTAAACTCGTAGGATTAGCCGTTTCCGAACTTGCATAAAGAAAGGATGAGAGGGAGCATAGCTTTGGTAAGGCGCAAGCTCTATAAAAAATGGAATCTTTCAGGAGACATTCTTATCTTATGACTGGTATAATCGAGCAGTTTTAGCATAAAGTTCATGCTCGTTAAAAAATAAACGCAAGATCCGAGCAGTTTTAACGCGGTCTTCATGCTCGTTAAAAAATAAATAAAAGCAGTGAGCAATGTTTCCCCCAGAGTTTAAGCTCATTTTTAAATAAAAAATGAACCTATCCCAGTAAATAACCGCTGTGATCGTAAATTTATTAGCCATAAAAGCCTTGGTCGTGTTTGCACCTGCCACCTCCACCGTCATTTGGCCGATCGTTCACCTCCATATGATTGTTTACCCATTTTGAGGAACAGCTGCGAAGAGTGATTTCACCTAGCCATCCTTGTGACACTGCCGTGATTGGAAAATTCCAACCTATACCTGGAATCAGTTGCTATCCCTGTTTATCACTCGTTCCTCAAAAGACGAGTCTTCTTTGAGCTCTTTTCAACTGACTCGTAAAATATGAAAAGATTGCCGAGTTTTGGCCTTCCAGCTCGTTAAAAGGACCGGAAGAGCTATCCCTCCTCTAGATTTTAATCTTTTTGGACCTGAGGGATTATTGCACAAAAAGGTCGAGCACTTGTTTTATTCGGCTCGTTAAAGTTATCGAAAACTCATCCCTTCTGTATTGTTTTATACTTTTTCGGACTTAAGGGATTAGATGATGAAAAAGGAATTTTGGAGTTAACTTTCCGTACCTTTTCAGACTCTCTAAAAATGAAAAGGACCGAGTTTTCCTTGTCGTTAGACTCGTTAAAATGATTAAATAGCAACAAACTTGTCTTTAGACGAGAACGAGTTTCCCTATCGCTAGGCTCGTTAAAACATAGCGATGGGCTTGCCCGAAGGGCAGGTTATAGAACAAGCATATGTTATCCTCCTCAAGCTTGACAAAAATAAAGAGGTACTAGTTAGAAATGACTGGGGAAAAATTGGGAGAACCTCAAAGCTTTAATGGTAGCGAGTCGCTCTTGAACATGACACTTTTCCTCCGTATCACATCGGGTTGGGTTGTTTCATTCACCGGTCTCATCACCATGGTCTCGCCAAACCATCCACATTTGGGGTAATGCTACCGATCCATCGCATCAGTGTCGTTATATGTTCAAGAGATGTTGTTCAGAAAGAGTCAACCATGTCCCATCCACTGCCATACATTATCCTTCATCCATCCATGACCGCCACCCTGAATCATATGTCACATATTGTTTTCACCTCCATTAAAATCATTAGCTCCGTTCCATGTCACTGATGTGGGATTCATTAAGGCCCTCCTTTGACGGATCGCTTCTTGTCGACTTCAGCTCATTATCCAAGAAGTTGATCTAGGAACAACCCCCTCAGTACTTTGAAGCTTGCATGCCTCAATGGCAAGTTTCTCACTTCCGGCGACAGGTATACATCAATGACCTTCGACCAGAAGATTTTGCGTGGTGTTCGACGCCAAGTCCTTTATTCACACCATGTAAATTGTACTGCAGTACCTTGAGGGTCATTATCATTATCGGTGATTCCTCTCGCGCTTGTTAACGGTTTACATCATTGACCGGTAATCAAGCGATGTCTTTCCATGTTCGACTTCAGCGCAATTCTCACATGGATCGACTTGTACTTAGAGTGAAGATCGAACGAGTTTGAAGACCCCGAATCTAGTTTCATCCATCCGGGCTGCGATATATATTCAGGAAATATAAAAACATTTGACATGTGCATCATTGCAGCAGATGATCATCCTACTCAAAGGATGATAATTTCAGCAGAGAATTATCAGTCTACCATCATACGATCGTCTGTTCTATGTACCAAAATGAATTTATAAAGCTGAGCATGGGAATGCCCGCCTCAGCTAGATCATGAAAGCAGAATGAATCATAATGTATTGTATTGTATTTTATTACAGGTCACCTCTCAGCGATTGAATGAACTTCAGATCCTCCTGATAAAGCATTTCACCCAATAAACAACCTCATACTTTAGGGGGCAACTGTTATAGACATTTTTGTGCCTTACAACATGAAGCATGAAATGTCCATAATCTAAGGGATCCAAAGTCCCTAAACATGTTGTTCCTACCCCTAGAGGAACAAGGTCAGCAAACCACAACACTGAATAAAAGTTCTCCACCTGAAAACACTCAAAAACAAGGCAATTCTGGATCATGTCAACTGCTCCACTGAGCGTCTTCGCTGAATGTCAACTGCTCCACTGTCTACCTACGTTGAATGTCAACTGCAAAGAAGGCTACCTGCGCTGGGCGAGTTTGGACATGTGGCACAGTCATTCCTCAAGGTGTCAATGCCCAGGAAGCTTCCAAAATGACACTTGTATCAAGGAATTCGACTGGTGATGAGTAAGAGGTTCTAGATCTCCAAGTGGAAGCAAGAACCTCCAAGTGGACTCAAGAACTGAAGAATAACTGAAGTGAGAGAGGACACTAGTCAGCTCTCAAGCTGACTCATCCTTTCTCCAAAACTCTTATATATAGATCTCTCTCATGAGGTCTAGAGGGGCTGGAATTTTGTGAATGTAAAGAATTTCTGTTGGTTTGAGTTTAGAACTATTGGGTGATTTGCTTTGAAGGAGGTGAAGAGGAGATTTCTTTCTGCTGGGAAGGTGATGCTGGATTGGGCCTTTTATGGTTGTATCACTTCCTGAACCTTACTTCTTCCATTAATAAAGCATTTGAGGTTCTTCTATATGCATGTGTTTCAATGGTGTGTTGTTATACTTGTGTATTTGATTTATTCTAATCCTTGAATCAATTATGAATGTATGCTTCTTGTAGTTTCCATCTCTTGCCATTTTGCAGGATCTTGGTGTAGCTGGGCCAGTGAAAGAGCAAGGAGCTGGGAGCAAGCAGCAAAGAGAGAAGATTGGATCAATCATTAGCGGAAGACATCGGTTAGTGGATCTCTTTCTCCCCTCTTTTGCATCTCATAAAGAAGTAATCTCAGATAGCTTGCTTTGATTGTTGCTAAGGAACTATCACCCTTAGAGTGGGATAGGGTCATTCCGTATTGGATACTTTTCCCAACAACAATATTGATTCCAGTTATAACTACGCAAACTAGTAGTCTATCAGAGTTGTAGTTTAGAACATTAGTTTCAAGTTTTGTTTCTTAATGTAGATTTAAAATAGATGAAATTTCAAATCACTTATAATAAGCTTGTGAAAAATTCACTACTGAAATCCTATTGCAACAACTAGAATTTTTTCTTCGATGTAAATTTATTTTACCGGTTTATTGCTACGATAACAACGAAATAATCAAACTACAATATTCACAAAAAATACTGCGGAAAATAAAAGCGATTGAAACTGAGAAAATACTGGGACACACAATAAAATTGACACAATTATTTTTGGACAAAACTCCTTGGAAAAATTCAACTTGGGAAAACTGGTGCAACAACTGGGGGTTTTAATTATTAAGCATCAGTGAAATAATTTGAGTACAATCTGGATTCCAAAACTAGTGATCCACATAAAGAAAATCTAGCCGAAATTATCTAAGGGAATTTCCCTTCCTCCACAAGCAACCCCGACACAAATTCTCTTCAGAAACTCGTCCTCCGAGACCCCTCACGTTGGCTTCTGTGTAGTGCTTGCGGAGACCCTTGGATGTCTAGCCTAGAATTGCCTTTGATCAAGTCATTCTTCCTAAATCTGATGTGAGAAGTGATTCTCCCGCCTTTTGGAAGACTTTCCTGGCCTTTGGAAGCTGAATCAATTTTTCCCATAGCTAAATCGAATTGTTCTCTGAAGCTGACTGCACACTCCTCTCCACCGCCTCTCTAGGAATAACTAAGCCTCTTATTGTTACCTCTCTAGAATTGGAAAAATTCTTCTGGATCACTATCCCTACCCCTCTCCATCTTTGCTTCCCTTCTCTAGCTTGAACGCTTTCGGCAACTACTACTGCTCTATGGAAACCAAACTACCCAAGGAAATTGATCTCAGGTGTCTCAAGTGTGTGTTCTCCATCTACCCATCGACCTCCTCTTATAATATTTTGTTGGGGACTCTGACAACCAAGATTAAAACTTAATAAAGGGATATGATTATTTCTGGATTGATCCGTGTGAGTTTCTAGATGATTCACAGATTTCTCAATTAATATTGTTTAATTAACCACTTTGCCTAAGTTTAGACTTAGGAATATTTAAAAATAGGCTAATAATCTGATTGAGACACCTCTAGGTGGAATTCCTAGAAATGATTTATGGGTTATGGAGAACTCTAGTGTTTTAGCCTCTCCACAAAGTTTCAAGACTAGAAAACCTATGATGCTACAAAAAATAACACTCCCTCTTAGCGAGGAAGGTGTTCTAGTGCTGCACTGCTATTACAACACCCTGTCTCTGTATCACCCTCTGTCACACTACTGATGTCTAGCCACTATGACTGCTTGCCATTTTCCACCAACCATTGTGCAACTCTCATGTTGTATTTGTGTTGCTCCTGAATTTGCTATGCTGCTGCCAACTCTGCATCTGCACTTCAACTACCTCTCATCTGTTGTTGCTACAACTAAAATTACTGCAACTAAGAAGCATCTAAAATATTGAATCAATTGTGTCTATGTGCTTCATCTATCTTATGATCATCTGACTACTACTAGCCTCTTCACTGTCCATTGAATAATCTGTGATGTTGCTGACTTTGCTACTGAGCCTCCTGCTCTGCTATCAACATTGCTCTATGCTCCTCAACACTTGACTACAACTAGTCTGCAAATGTCACTCTGGAATCTGATTGCATCACTGACACTGATCCATCCTGCTACTAAACACTGTGGGCCCTTGTAGCAAGGTAATGATCCATGAGGAGGAAACCTCAATGGAACCTACCCAAACCTCTGGGTTTCTCTAGGACTATAACTCCATATCGCCCCACCTCATTCCTAGAGGTATAGTTGCAAACATGGTAAAATATTCCTCTAGCACGAAGGAAAAATTGTCTATCTTTGCAGATGCTACTACTTGGTCCTAGTTCTCTTGATTTTCCTTCTTCTTGAGAGGACACTTGGGTACTCTAGTGGCCAAACTCACCACACCTAAAGCACTTGACCTTAGATAGGTCCTTCTTTTTATTCTCCCCCTGTCCCTGATTGGGACCCTTCAATGCTAGGGCCACATTCTCATCTTCCTTATCACCCTTCACATCCTTGTTGTTTCTTTCACTGATGGCGATATTCAACATAGCTCACCTCAACTCCTCTTGCTATAGGTTGGCCCACATTTTGTCCCATCTCGCCCAATTTTCTTGACCCAAGATACTTTGGAAAAAGACTTGTCACTCCTCTAAGACACTATTTAGTGCCAACTGTACCTAATCTGATGGCTGAGGTGCCTCCCCAATGGATGCAAGATGACTTCAGACTTCCTGAATTTTGGTGAGGAAGGGATCTACGTCTTCACCCTTCTACATCCTAATGCTTCTTAGTCTCCCCTGGAGAAACATCTTTCGTTGCTCGGAAGAACTCTCATATAATTGGGAGAGAGCATCCCACATTTCCTTGGTTGTACCTTTGTCTGCAACATGTGAGACTACATGATCTTGGACTCCATCCAAGATCATATGCTTTGCCTTCACCATTTTTTTCGTGTACTCCTTCTGCTAATCCACAACCTGGGGTACTACTACCACATTATCTACATAGGTTTTCACGCCATATTCATCCAGAAGGAAGGAAATCCTAGCCTTCCAGATGACATAGTTGGAGGCTCCCTCTAACCTATCCTAATATCTAAGCCAAGCTATGGACATCTCTAAATCTGGTATAAAATCTCCCTCTTTCCTACTAATTGATTGTTGATTCTACTACATGCACTCCCTTTTGGAGTGAGAAACTCTTCTCACAACTTCTGCCAATTTGCAACTGGAAAAATTGGGTCTCTAAAACTAGAACCCTCCCGAGAGAATTTTCCTTCGATGTTTTCTCTTTCTCTTTCAACCGGTTTGATTCTGCTACTACAAATTGCTGCAAAACCCTTCTACGCCCAAGCAAGCAATCTTCTCAGTGAAAATACTGATATGCTTCATCATAATTATTCTCGAATTCACTACTTCCTTTTGGAACTACTCTTGGTCTCTGTGAATTTTTCTTGCCACCTACATTGGAGAAATCAAACCCTCTGCCTAATAGTTCGATCTAATTAGCCAACTCTGTGTAAATCTGGAAATTATGCTGCCAGACTCCCTATGAATCTGGACAATTTCTGCATTTCGCTTCTAAGCTTCCCTCCTGATTAGTCTTGCTCTGATACCATGTGAAAATTTTAATACTGAAGTCCTATTGCAACAACTGTAATTATTTATTCTAACTGTAAATTAATTTAATAATTTATTGCTACGACAACAACAAAATAATCACATTGTAATCTTTTTTATCCCCCATAATGTCCCAGGCTGATGAGGAAATCGATAGAGGTAACCACGAACCAAGCTTTCAGTTTGGTAGCTAGCCCTACCAAATCAGAGAGGGATCTCTCTATGGAATCGTAGCCAAAATATGACTGGATGATAAAGGATCTTAGGCTAGATAGCTAAGGTCAGGTAGGTTTTGGAAAATTTAGGGTTTTGTTGTTAGATAAGGGAGAAAAACTAGGTAGCTAGGTTAGAGGGAGCTAGGTCTAGGCTTTGAGAATCAGATTTGCAGAGATGTAATGGGGAAAGGTAGGCACACACTTTAGCACTTTAGGGTTGTCGATGTGTATATGGGAGATAAGTAGTGTTTCTAAACGAGCATGGATCTTATGAATTCTTTTATATAAGAAGAAAACTGAACAATAATGTGAAAGCTTCTCCAAAATAGAGCATTACATGAATGAATTATGTTTATTATCTTAGGAAACAAGCACATGAAACATGGAAATGGAAATGAAAGATACAATACATTCAAACATATGATCATAGAAGAAAAAACACTGCTAAAAAACATACCATAGGAATCCCACTACAATAGCTACAAACTCTGTCTTTTGATTTCCAAAATGTCAAATATAGGCTACAATGGTTCTCTCCTCAAATGTCCAACCCCTGGAAAATGATTCCCTTCCATCTTATATAGGAAAATACAACATATGACATCTCATCAGTTCTAAAATTCTATTCAAGGCTCATCATGACTAGATTTGATGAGTTCTCACTAAAAACTAGGATAGTTGTTGGCTTGTTGGGGCCTGACCCAGGTTCGAAGATGATATAGCAAACAAATCCTGGTACTACTGGCCCTTTCAGCAACAGTCCATGGAGCACGGACTGAGGTATCACCTGAAGTAGTATGGGAGGGTGCTAGAACCACGTTTCTGCACCCTAGGGGTGTCTGATGGTATCCAAGTGGTTCGCGGTTTTATCCTGTGAGCACGTCGCTACGCGCACCTATTAGTACCCCGCAACCTGTGATGTTGTCTTCGCGTAGCCCTGCTCGGGGCCCGAATAGTGTTATTACCCAAATCCTTACTATTAACCTGATATTAATTGATCAACTTAGCTTATCTGTATGTGGTTAGTTTATACTTAACAATGTTCAACATTCATACAAGTGCACGCAATAAATAAAAGAGTATAATTGCAGAAGATATCAACCATATAATAATTCAAAACAGATACATAAGATTTGGAATCAAACTTCTCTTTATTATCTCTTCCTCTAGATATAGACTTGACTCTACCATACGCACTTAGCTGCAGGGGTCTACGCACTCAGCTACGGACTCTACTAGGCCTCTGTGCACTCAGCTGCAGAGCCTCTTCCTACTACTACGACCCAAGGTCCTTTGACTCTTACTCTATACTTGTTGTCTTCTAGACTCCATTCATTGGCTACTAACTACTTTACAACTTAGAACCTCGCTCCATTTATACAATCCCATGGTCCGTGGACCATGGGTAGGCCGACACTACATTTCACAACTTAGGGAGAACATCCCTATGACTCTATCATACAATCTGCGCTCCGCGCTTACAATTCGCGGAGTCTCTACAACGATAGTACTCAAAATGTGGGCTTTGAGCCCTAAAACATGCTGTGGGGGGATTCCATACCCAACAGGCCCCCAACACAAACATCGTGACTTGTCCTCGAGTCACTCTGTCGGCACGACGATCTTGGCATGGAATCCCTCCAGCTGGTCCTGAATGGTCTGGATGTCTGCAGCGCACTGAGCTGCTGCTTGCTGAACCTGTTGCATTTTAACTTCTGAAACCTTTGTAACTGAACTGTTCTCATACAACCGCACCGATATGTGTTTATAGTCCCGCGCCCTTGTTCGGCTCCTTGGAGCATGAAGACTGTACTGTTGTTGACTAGTCATATAGCCGGCCCTCCTATGTAACGCTTCAAGCGGCTGCCGTTCACTTTGCCTGGGAAGGGTTCTCCATTTAATTTGATGAGCTAGACCGCACCTCCATCTGTGACTTCCTTAACCACGTATGGTCCTAGCCAATGCATTTTGAATTTTCTTGGAAATTTTTCAAACTTACTGTCATATAGCAATACTAAGTCATTGGCGTTGAATGTGCGCAACTTAATATGGTGATCATTCCAAGTTTTTTCACGATGTTTTTGAACCTGCTGATGAAAACCCGCCATGAATCGATCTTCCTCTAGTTCTTCCAATTGCGCGAGTCTTTCCTCCAGGGCTTCGCGGTCCGTCATTCCTATGAGTGCTTCAGCGAGGATCTGACTTCGTTCAAATTTAGGGATGTATCTTCGCAATATCTCATCATTGCCCAGTTTATATAGATGCCCCACGATGACAGAAAAATCCGATGCGCGCACCACAAATTCCTTCTTCTGTTGGATAGTGTATTCCTTCGGTGCGGTCCATGTAGTCAGAAAGTGTATGGTATCCTTGAAGTGTCGGTCCATGACGCTCACAGCAAAAAGCTGAGCGTCAGGTAGTCCCTCTTCCAAATTAGTGGGTTCCTCGCCTGTTTCAATGCGTGATAAGTGATCCAGTCCTACATTTAGGCGTCTCGGATTTACTGCGATCTCGAAGTCATATTCCTGAAACAAAAAGAGCCATCTGCAGATGCAACCCCCCAACACAGGCTTATTGACTAGGTATTTTAGAACAAAATGGTTGGTATACATCTTGAAATGCCCTCCTAGTAAATAATGTCGGTAATTTTGGAGCGCATACACCATTGCCAACCCCTCGCGCTTAGTGGTGGAATATTTCTTCTCGACTTTAGACAATCTTTGACTTGCAAACACGATAGGTTGATCTACGCCCTCCACACCCTCCTGCGTGAGTACTGCTCCCAGTGCAATACACGACGCATCAACATGTACGTGAAACTCCACATCCCATTTTGGGAAGACCAGGATTGGAGCGGAGGCCAATTTTCCCTCCAGGACATCAAACTCTTCATGCAATCATCATTCCAACAAAATGTAACATCCTTTTTTAATTGATTTTCCATTGGCACTGTTATTTGGGCATAGATTTTGATGAACTTTCTGTAGTGCCCTGTATGTCCCAAGGTAGTGCGCAGCTATTTAACGCTCCTCGGGGCTTCCAAATTTAGAATAATGACAATCTTCACAGGGTCCACCATTAGCCCTTGTTTGCAGACCACATGTCCTAGTAGCTTCCCAAAGGGAACCAAAAATATACACTTCTTAAGGTTTAGCGCAATATGGTGTTGTTGGCAAGTATTCAACATCAAGCGTAAGCTTGCTACATGGTGCTTAACCAATCCAAACACCGTCCAGTCATCCAGATAAACCTCCAGGAACTTCTGTTTGAATGCGGCAACAATGATGCGCGAAAAAATGGCTTGCGCGTTCTTCAATCCAAACTACATGATGGTGTATTGAAAGCATCCCCATTATGTTGCGAAGGTTGTTTTGTTCCTATCTTCCGGCATGATCTTGATCTAGTGATATCCCGAGAATCCATCCGTGAATGAGTATGCTTCTTGCCCGCCAACATTTTCCAATACCTCATCTGTGAACAGGGTCGAGAATGGATCGTTCACACAGGCATCATTCAGCTTTGTGAGGTCCACACATATTCTTATTTCGCCCTTCTGCTTTTTCTCCTATATTACATAGGACTCACCTAGTCGGATTCTTCCACTGGCTCAATAATTCCGGCTGTGAGCATTTTGTATAGTTCTATGTGGACCTTTTCCTTGTACTTCGGATTCAGAAGGTAAGGCCTTTGCTTGATCGGCTTCACTTCGGGTTTTATGGTGATATTCATCATTCTTAAGTCGCCAAAGATCCCTTTTAAATCCATAATTTTGGTCGGGAATAAGTCTTGGTATTCGCGAAGTAGCTCCGCGACCTTATCCATCGTGGCATCATCCCAATAATCTCCAAGCGTGGCATACTTCAGCTCCGCCTCTGTCCCAATGTTTACTTGTTTTGTTTTTAGTGGCATAGTGATGTCGGGATCTTCAATCAAGGGTCCTCGAACCTCGCGACATCCTTCTATTTTTGGAATGTTAATATTCCGTGGGTCCTCATCATCCTCTTCCATGTTTACATTGTAACATTCCAGCGCATACATTAGCTGTGTCGCCCATTTCGGCTGAAGTACTTCCATTGGCTCCTAAGGTACTTTAAAAATAGTTGCTTTTACTACTTGTAGCGCATCCTCAACAGTATCCCACAATCGATCTTCAAATGTGAAGGTTAATAGAAACCCGTCGCGTAGGATATCTCATTCGCTTGTGCCATGCCCGAGCTCTATCTCAGTATACCAGTTCATGGGTATGACGTCCATGGTATGATAGAACAAATGCACCCATTCAAGCTGTGGCTCTTCCCAGTAGGCCTTGGTCCATTTCGTGAGGTGTGCGCGTGGATCATCATGTCCATCATATTTGTCTGTTATCCATACTTGCGGTTTCCCAAACCGTAGGCACATCATCCGTCTCACCAATCCGCAAAAATCTGCTGGTGCGTACCCCACCATCTTGTAGGCGTAGCATGCAACGCCCATTTCAGCGCATCGAAATGTTGCTGTTTCGGTACTGCCTTTTCAAATTTGTCCAAGAATTCCTCCACCGATGTCAACCCGTCATACATGGGTAGATCTCTTGTCTCTGTTGCTACACAATGTAATGACCTTATCATCATGTTGCAATTGAGCGTGGTTACCTAGTGTGATGGATTCTGCCATCTTTCTATCTCCTCGTCCGAATCTAAGGTGTACAAGCTTTCGCGCTCCCACGAAATCCTACCATATGCGGTTGGATTTACCCAATCCTATTCTCGCGCGGTTATCTGATAAATACAATCGATATCGTCATCACTATCATCTTCACACACCTGTTTAGTGTATCACGCTCCTTCGGCCAGATCTAGCGGTACTACTATGCGTAGTGACTTTTTCTCAAAAAGCCATTTTGCGCTTCTTTAGATTTATGACTCCGTTCATATCAGTGGCCCAGTCTATGCCCTGTAGCGCGGGAAAGGGATTGATATCGTCGACAATCTCTATCACTTCGAAATCCGCCAGCGCACTCGCGCCTTCAGTATCGACCATTACTCCTTCTGTTGGTTCACCATTCGTAATTGAATAGGAGACCACTGCAACACGGGCCTGCCCATGCGTTCCCATGTCTGCTTTGGAAATACATTCGCGTTCGTTCCGAGATCCAAAATTACCTGATCCATTTCGTACTCTCTGATTTGCGTAGTCAATCTCATTTCCCTTCCTGTGCACAATGCATGCTTTCTAAGTTTTCGGACTACGCGCAGCTCTCCTGACCCAGCACACCTAGTTATAAGTTCCTGTAGTCCTTTTAGAGCCCTGTTGTCACACAACAGCTTCATACATGTCTCCAGAAAGGTAGTGAGCATTGAAGGATCCATCTTTGGTTCTAGTTGATCCTTACTACCTGAAGTGGAGGCCTCCGTGAACCTCTTCTTGGCTTCCATGAACGTCTCCTTTGCGCACTCCAAATCAAATTCAGGCTCCTTTGTAGGAGCCTTGTGATCCCATGCACTTTCTTCAGGTTGCTTACCTTTGTCATCCCCTGTCGTGATACCGCTCCGAAGCACGATGTTCACATTCAGGTCCTCATTGTGCAGCTTAGACCTCATCATTTGCAAATTCTGAGTCGGGGGAGGCTAGAGTACGCCTTTCTCATGCAACCTCGCTATCAAGGTGGGGAAGTCTTCTGCCTCATGATCAAAATGAGTACAATATAAACACGACGCTCTTGTTGGATTTGGACAATCGCGGGCATAATGTCCCGGTCCTCCGCAATTGTAACAAATCAACTGTCCTCGACCTCTTCCGGGTCCCATTCCACCTCGACCTTGGTCGCGCCCCTGAAATCCAGTGCGCGTCATTCCTGCATTTTGATCAAGGTCTCCTGTTTCCGTCTGCACTCTGTAAGTAGGGGTTCGATACATCATTAGCTCATAGCTTCTGCAAGTGTGCTCGTCATGGCCTACCGACCTGCAGAAATTACAGAACAATTGTTGGGACGTCTATGTATACTTCTGTAATAGATGACAATTGTCCGTAGTATGTTTTCCTCCTATTTGATAGATTGCGCACCATAATGCAGGCACTGCGCTCGACATTTCTTGTGCCTCCAGTCTCAATGGTGTCGGTCCTCCTGTCGCCAAATAGTTCGCGAATATTGGACTGTGGTCCTTATCATGTCCCTGTCCCTTGCATTTTATGCACCATACCTCCTCGTGTACCTCTGGGTGAGCCGTCCTGTCTTGTTTTAAACTCTACATTTCTAGGCATAAATTTTTTAGTTGCGCATGGATTTTTTGAACCCTTAGGCTAGGGTCTTGTATAGGAGTCTCACAGTCTCATTGCAATCTCAAATGCTTCAGCCTGGGTGGATAACTTCTGCTGTGAGAGCGTCGTCCTCAGATGCGGCGTTAGGGACGCTACAACCATGTGCAGTGTTGTGCATCTGTCAAGGTCATGTTGGCTTCACGAATCATTCCTTTCAGCCCCTGATCTAGTTCCCATGGGGTCTTGCCCAAAAGCATCACGATCTCCTTAATCCCAATAATCGATTGCATCTCCGAATTTGGCTTGCTAAACTCCCTGTTCAGCACGGCTTGGATTTCTGTGATTCCTACGTTCGGATTTTCAATACCCGTAATTTTATTGCACTCGCCATACTAAACTGTGCTGGTGGCGGAGGTGGTGTGGGTGGATATGGAGGTGACGACGTTGAAACGGGGGGCAATGTAGGTGGGGGTGGTATGCACGGAACACGGGGGATTCACTCAGTAAACCTCTGTCATATCATGTACGTTCGTGGCATATTAAACAATACCCTTAATTTGACTACATATTGGAAAATCCATCTAAAAATCACATTATTTAATCCCCTACCAATATTAACCCAATACAACTTCCCAATTTGAAAACCCCTACTTTCACTAGATATTGTAGGTATCCATTTTTTCACTAACATTTTTTATAACCCTTTATATTTTTTCATTAACTTTAAGCTCCATTTTTTATATTTGCCAATATAAAAACCCTTTACCCCTTATATATCCCCCAATATATTATGTCATTTTTTCCTCAATATATATCCCCCAATATGAACCCATGTGGTATGATATTGCTCCCCTAGTGAAGCCCCCACGGCATGGAATCCATTGTCGTATCATACTGATCGCGCTTCTCAGAGAAACTTTTGCGAGCTCTTCCTCGCTCTCTCGCGAGGGTGAAATCAAAGGACTAGTCTCTAATCCTTCGCTACTTTCATTTTTGTAGATATTCCCACTTCGTGTAGTCCTAAACATTAATTTATTCGCATAACCTGCTTTTCGTACAATAGCATTTTAATCCAGGTATTCAAAGATTTAATGTACTTACCTCATGGTCCTTTGAGGAAGCGTCATTCCGCCTCGTTGTATCTGACTGATGTGTCTACTGTGAACTCAGTGATGAACCCTCCTATGCTCTGATCGAGCCAATGGTCCACAACGTGTGCGATCTTATCCTTCGATGCTTCTAGTCTGCGCACCAATTCCGGAGTCCACACAATGGGTTTTTCAAGCCTACACCTCCCTTGACTATCTGCTAGCTTCATGATCCACTCATACAACTCATAGGGGAAGGATGCAAAGAAAATTTCGTGGATTTCCGTATACACGTAGCACTCGAACCACTGTTCCTTTGATACTCGAGGATTTCTGTTTTCCTGCGCTGCGAACTCGTGGATTTTTCTGCCCAACCACTTTTCAATTTCTTTCTTTGTCAAATTCTAGTGACACGGCATCATACATCAATTATGTAGATCTCGGTCCTGGCAATGGAACCGTTTGTTGGCTTGTTGGGGCTTGACCCAGGTTTAGAGATGATTTAGTCAAACAAATCTCGGTACTACTGGCCCTTTCGGCAACAGTCCACGGAGCGCGGATTGAGGTCTCACTTGAAGTAGTATGGGAGGGTGCTAGAACCAGGTTTCCACACCCTAGCAGTGTCTGATGGTATCCAAGTGGTTCACAGTTTGATCCTGCACGCACGTCGCTATGCGCACCTATTAGTACCCCGCAACCTGCGATGCTGTCTTCACGCAGCCCTGCTCAGGGCCCGAACAGTGTTATTACCCAACTCCTTACTATTAACCCGATATTAATTGACCATCTTAGCTTAATGTATGTGGTTAGTTTATACTTAACAATGTTCAACATTCATACAAGTGTGCACAATAAATAAAACAGTATAATTGCAAAAGATATCAACCATATAATAATTCAAAATAGATACACAAGATTTGGAATCAAACTTCTCTTTATTATCTCTTTCTCTGGTTACAGACTTGACTCTACCCTACGCACTCAGCTGCAGGGGTCCACGCACTCAATTGCGGACTCTACTAGGCCTCTGCGCACTCAGTTGCAGAGCCTCTTCCTACTACTACGACCCAAGGTCCTTTGACTCTTACTCTATGCTCGCTATCTTCTAGACTCCATTCGTTGGCTACTAACTACTTTACAACTTAGAGCCTTACTCTATTTATACAATCCCATGGTCCGCGGACCATGGGTAGGCCGACACTACATTTCACAACTTAGGGTGAACAACCCTATGACTCTATCATACAATCCACGCTCCGCGCCCGCAATTTGTGGAGTCTTTACAACAATAGTACTCAAAACGTGGGCTTTGAGCCCCAAAAGATGCTGTGGGGGGATTCCATGTCCAACAATAGTTGAGACAGTTTCCACAATTTAGGCTAAAGTTTAGGAGAGCATATCTCCTCATTAATTACAACTGTCCTCATAAAGTGAGGCAAAAACCAACTAAGAAACCTAAAGAAACATTAATAGATCTTAAAATATCAATTATCCATCATTTATTACTCAAGAGGTTACGAGACCAGATGGGTCACACCAAAACCAGAAGGGTCGTGCCTGTCAGCAAAAGGGTCGCAACAGCATGCACCAAAACAAGAAATTTTGTAGAAGGGTCGCGCTTGTTTGGAGCCACTTTTAGGTGTCTTTCCCAAGTCAAAATGGAAATATGAAAAAATGGTAAACTAGATTTTTCTATCTAGTTTCCATATCATCTTTAATTTTGGAAAATTACCCATGGTAAGGCCTCCAAAAGCTCATTCTCCCAACTTGACTCAGAAGTGTCGCGCAAGTCCAGATTTAGTGGCAGAGAGGTGAAAAAGGTGAGGTTTTTTGAGTTTCTGATCAAAATGGGAATCCTTCATGAAAAATTAGGATTATATTTGGCATGTACTCATCATAATGCATCCATCCATGTAGAAAAAACCTCATTTGGGTGTCCAGGGAAAAAGGGTCGCGCCTCAGTGTGATGCTTCTATGTGCCTTTTCCTGCAAAATTTCAAAAAATTCCAAATTTCTCCAAAACTTTCAAAATTTGTTCCTTGGTTGTTATGGAAGATAGGATAAACATTCTTGGATGTTTTAGCCACCAATTTCACTCTCTTACCCCTTTTTCTTGATTCCCTTTGCTTATCCTGGACCTCTTTCAATTTTGCTTTCAGTCTCTTGATTCTAATTTGTGCAATCTGGTTCCTTGTTTGATAGTGATGGGCCATGTGCCTCAACATCTGATTGTCCCTGTTAGCTCGATCAAGAAGCTTCTCTAGATGGTCATTTACTTTGTTGAGCCAATATTCCCTATCTTCATTGATCTCCATAGCTATTTTGTCTTCAAGACTCAAATCCTCATTTAGTAGGTTTTGGTATTTTTCCTTCTGCAATTTTATTTTGAGACCCTTTGTCCTAGGCCTCTTCCTTCCAACCTGCTTCTCTTGTTCATCCTTCTCATCATTCCCCAACATTTCTTTACCTTTGGACACTTTCATACTAGTTTTAAACAAATCTTTTTCTAAAAGCAGCTGCTTTGCCTTCAGTTGCTCATTTTCTTGCTCAAGGAAGGAAATGACAAATTTGGCTCTTGCCACATTGTCCAAAAGCTCCCTGATCTAATAATCCTTCTCTCTGACAACTAGTTTTAGGTTTTTCTAATCATCTTGGGACTCCAAGTCCACTATCTGTATGTCATGATGGATAGCCTCCTCACCCTGCAAATGTAATCCCTGTTGTGCTGATGTAGAAGGCTTGGCCCCTTCCACAATCTGTGGAGCAAACACAAGCCTGTTCCCTCTTTGATATGTCTTGGTTACATTAGGTCTAACTGCCTCTAAAACTTGTTGAACCATGCTTCATAGACCTTGTGAACCTAGGCCCTGATGATGTTCTTTTGCTAGGAGAAATAATGGGACTAATGACAGGAGCAGTCTTTAATTTATCCAAAAAGGTTTCCCAAGTGATTTTCTTGACTAAGAGCTGATGCATAACCACAATCTTGATCAGGCTATGGTGAAACAAATTTGTGATATGAGGTTGTCCCCTGGTGTGAATTTTTTCAGTCATCTTCACCACACTCTTAGATAGAAAATTGCACAAATTAAGTGTTCTTGTAGAGGTGAAATGCATAAGTAACCTAACATGATACCTGTATAATCTAGAGAATCTGCCTTCACATGTAAAATACTTCATGATAAGCTTCATTAGAGGGGCATACTTGTTAAGCAGATGTCTAAAAGGAAAAACATGTTCACAGGTCTCTCTGACATTAGGTTTTAGGAACATCTTATAATCATCAAGAGACAATTCCATGCCTTTGACCAGGTGTCACCATGATTTGGAATACCTATGGCTGAAGAAATAATACCTGCTGAGACACTGAACTCAATACCTTCTATGACAACTTTATCTATGTTGAAATTTTGGGCAAAGATGCTTGTCAAAGGGACATGGGAACCATACTCTGCAACCTGCTCACAAAACTTCATACAACCAACATTTCTGAGCAAATGGAGAAGCATTGATTTATCTCAGGTTTGATGGCTCAAACCTTGAATGATGTCCTCCCTTGTGTACTTTATTTTCACTCTCTTATTCACTCTCCATTAGATTTGTTGAATGGTAAAATACGAGCTATAAAACTGAAGTGGAAGTTTTTCTCAAGGTGAAAATGTAGTGGGAGGCTAGGGTTTGATGAATTCAATGGAAAATGAGTGGTGGAATGATATGAGACTTTAAATTTAGGGTTTTCTGAGTGATAGATGATAATGGTAATCAATAGAAGCTAGGTTATTTCACCAAGAATTTGTTGGAGAGAAACCCTGAGAAACAATCAATTCACATTGAGAAAAATCTTTGAAAGGATGGTGTAGATGCCGACTTACTATTTGCAGAAGCTTTAAGAGTCTTTGAATGATCTTTGGAGGTCTAAATAAGTCCAAAATCTCCTTAAAAACAAGAATAAAACCCCTGTGGGTCGATCTGGCTCAGAAAGGTTGCACTTCCTAAAAGGGTCGTACTTCTGGACAGATGGGTCGCACTTCAAGATAGATGGGTCACACTTCTGGACAGATGGGTCGCGCTCTACTTAGATAGGTCGCAATCTGCTCAAAAGGGTTGCGCTCCACTCTAGAAGGGTCACATTTGTGGACAGAAGGGTCGCATTTCACTAGGAATACAACAAAAACCCTTGATTTCACCAAGTTTTCCTCCTGCACGATAATAACTGAGCTATGCTTGGACATTTGAAAGTGCAAATGAGTTAGAAAGTAACTCCTCTTATCCTTTTAAACTCAATTTGGGACCCTTGACACTTTATGATCTCAGATATTTGAAACTTAGTCACTTTATGGCCTTTTTGAGATATTGAACCTTTTTGAAACATTGAACCCTGTTTTTAGACATTGAACTGCAGCCTTTGAAACTTAGAACCTTGAAGAAGTTATTACATATGAAAACATAAAATTACACTTGATATCAACTTTATTAAAGAAACTTGCTTATTACCACTCTTCCTTTGCCGGATTTTATGCATGGAATGAGAGTTTGGTGATTGTGAAACCCTAATGAACTAATGGAAATACTGAGCGAAATGAAGACCATGGTGACACGACTGAAGTGATGATGGTGATATATTCAATTATAGCACATCCAACTGAGTGATGGCAGTGACAGGACATGGAAATCTTGAAGGAGTGGAAATAATCCTAGACACACTAACTAGTGACCAAAGTTTTTGCATGGAAGACCTAGTGAAATGACAAAAACTTGACCATAAACCCTAATGGACATTTTTAAAGAGAACATTTGATCACTAGTGGAAGGAAAAAATCACTGACACTAATAATCTTCACAAAAAATAATGTGGAAAATAAAAGTGTTGGTAACTGAAAAATTAATGGCACACACACACAATAAAATTAACACAATTATTTTTGAACAAAAGTCCCTGAAAAAACCCAACTTGGAAAAATCAGTGCAACAACAGAGGTTTTTAATTATTAAGAAGTAGTGAAATAATCTGAATACAATTTGGATCCCAAAACTGGAGATCCAAAACAAGAAAATTTGTTCAAAATTATCTAAGGGAATTCCCCTTCCTCCACAAGCAACTTCGACACAAATTCGCTTCAGAAACTTGTCCTCCTGGAATCCTCACGCTGGCTTCTGCGAAGTGCTTACACATACCCTTGGATATCTAACCTATGCCTCTGATCAAATTTTTGACTGAATCTATTGCGGGAAATGATTCTCTAGCCTTCTAGAAGACTTTCAGGCCTATGGAAGCTAAATCAAATTTTCCCACAGCTAAATCGAATTTCCCTCTAAAGTTGACTGCGTAGTCCTTTACGCTTCCTCTCTGGGAATAACTCGACCTCGTGCTGTTGCCTCTCTGGATTTGGAAAACTTCCTCTAGATCACTGTCCCTGCCCCTCTTTGTCTTTTCTTCTCTTCTCTAGCTCGAACTCTTCTGACAACTGCTACTACTCTCTAGAAATCAAACTGCCCAAGGATATCAATCCCAAATGTCTTTAGTGTGTGTTCTCCATCGACCTCCTCTTATAATATTTTGTTGGGGAATCCAACGACTAAGATTGAAACTTAATCAAGGGCTAAGATTATTTCTCGATCGATCAGTGTGAGTTTCTAGATGATTCACACCTTTCTCAATTAATAATGATTAACTAACCATTTTTCTTAGGTTTAGACTTAAGAAATATTTAAAATTAGGCTAATAATCTAATTGAGACACCTCTAGGTGGAATTTCCAGAAACAATTTCTGGGTTATGGAGATCTCCGGTGTTTTAGTCTCTTCACAAAGTTTCAAGGCTAGAACACCTCCGATTCTACAAAAAATAAAAAAAGATTTCTTTTAGTTGAATATAGTAGATATTTTTCAAATTCTGTCTATTAGAATATCATTTAAATTTATTACAACAATTAGGTTTCAATTTTGTTCATTAGAATAGTCTTTTCAATTCAGTTCAGTAGAATAAATTTCAATTCTTTTCAAGTATAATAATTTTCAATTCAACTTAGCAACATAAAACTTTCATTTGATTTCGCCTCTAAGATTAGTTTACTTTCAAAAGAACAATTTTGATGGAAAGAACATGTGCGTATGATTGATATGAGTTAATATTTTCTGACTAAGATTTACAATTTGCTTCAACAGATTAAGAATTTCATTTTAATTTCATCTCATAATAAAAAATAAACATCCTAGCATATATTGTGCACATACACTTTGTATGTACACGAACCCTGAGTTTGACAATTTGAAGACGTAACTTAGTTAACTATCAATTAAGTTACCCAACCACAATTCGACAAATCATTGTGCTGCAATTGAAGAGGTGTAGCAAGAAGGGGTGCGAATTGTATGTTGTCAAAGTGACTAGTGAATTAGACGCAGAGAGAATTAACAGAATTTAATAACACCCAATAATAAAACAATTTAGTGATGTGTTTCTCAAACAAGTCCTAAGACTACCACCAAGGAGGGAAATCGATTTTTCAAATGAATTGTTGCTAGGGTGAATGTTGATGTCAAATGTTCCATATCATATGAGTACTTCAGAACTAATAGAGTTAAAATTACAATTAAAAGAAATGTTGGGAAAATGATATATCATACCCAATGTATCACCTTAGGGAGCACCTATACTATTTGTGAAGAAGAAGGATGACATATTGAGGTTGTGCATTGACTATAAGGAGCTCAATAAGGCCAGAATCAAGAATAGATATCCTCAATTGAGGACTAATGATCAATTTGATCAACTAAGAGGAGACGTGATGTTCTTGAAGAGCGATTTGAGATCTGGGTACCTGTTGTAGCGGGTATAACCACCCTCCAAAATTTTCCTTAGCTTTGTTTTGGAGCCTCCCTACCAACCATCCTGAGAAGCATGTCATGCATTTTCCAAGTACATAGGATTCAACTGAGGTTCAGTGGCTTCTCAGCCTATGCTAATCAACTTGTTTGTCCCCCACCCGCAGGTTGGCATTCTAGACTTAGTCAATTTTCTGGCTGAGGCGCTCACACCTTGAAAATTGTGCAATTTTGGAGGGGAACCAGCCTTCCTTCCAGAAATTGCGCAATCCTGTTGGGCTCCAGAAATACGCAATCTAGCCAAGCAGCCTTCCCTCTAAAAAATGTGCAATCCAGCCCGACACCAGGCTTCAGCTCAGAAATTGCGCAATTCTGACTACCAGCCAGGGCTTCATTCTAGAAATTGCGCAATGCATGAGGGACAACCAGACTTGCTCATCCCAGAAACTACACAAATGTCATCAACAGGCTTGCAGGCTATTGCATGTGCTGTTAGGTTGTCTAATTCCCTCACAGACTGAACAATATTGATTTGCATACATGGGATGCTTTTCTTAAAAAAGCAAAAAGCGAAAAAAACAGAAGCATACCTAGATTTTAGGGATCCATTTTTAGCAGCTAGAGGTTACATGTAAAAGTCATTTTAGAAACGTCCCGCCAAGTGTCGCTTTTTCCTAGATTTGTGGCATGTGCGTCATAAGCCTCATTATTATCAAAACTTATGTACCCAATGCTACAGAGCTCATTCCTCACATCGATTTTGGAGCTCTGACATCCCACATCGCATCTAGGAGTCTTCGACACATTCAACTCAGATTTTTCGGGGTAAGTCTGCTTTTCATGTCTTTTGATTATTTTCTGTCGCTTTTTGTATTTCCCTTTGTGTAAGTGTTGTATTCTTCATTCCAATGAATGTTTGCTGATGTTTTGATGCATGTTAGCTTGTAGAAGCATTATTTCAGTTTTTCATTGCATCTCACTGCTGTCGCATGCATGACACTGTTTCTGCACTCATGGTCGTCGTTACGACACCTCACTTCACACATATGCTTGTTTTCCCATTTTTTGAATCCTGCACTCACTGTTTGAATGCATGATCATTCATTATTGTTTGCACTCAGCTTCACCATGCATTCAAACTTCTCATGTTTTCAGTCACCTGCCGGCGGGTCTGGGCTGCCTTGGCCTAGACATTACCTTCCTCGGGTAGCAAATTCACATTTCAAGAAGTGAAGGCTCTGCCTTCCCTCCAAAATCTGCACAAATCTAGCCCAACACTAGCCTTGAGGCTTGCATTGCGCAATTATGGGAGGCAGTGCCTTGCTGGCCCCAGAAATTGTGCAATGCAGTTTGCTGGTTTGCATGTCATTGCTGACTGAAACTACGCATTGTGGAGTTTCAGTCCTTAGCAGGCCAAGTTGGACTATGCATTGAGCAGTTACAGTAGTCAGTCAGCCTCCTAATAGCCTAGACTATGCCTTGCGCAGTCTTGGCAGTCAGTCTCCCAGCCTCCTGGTGAAAGTTGCGCAATCTTCACAGTCAGTCACAGAGGTATGTTGCATGTCAGTCCTCAACTTTTTTTGGTTTTCAAATGACAGATTGATTTCCATGAGTGTTGCTATGTCTTCAGGTATCACAGGTGTTCGTTTTCCTCTCAGCATTACAGGTACAATGGCCTCCCAGAGAATAGGGTCAAAGGACACCGTTGAGAGCACAATTGGAGATGCAGTTGAGCGAGTGTCTATGAGCTTGCCTATCTGTGAAGACACTAAGTTGTTCATAGAAAAGGATATCAAGATGAAATGGTAGCGTCATCACAGAGAGCAAAACCATCCATAATAGCAGAGGGTAGCAGACCTGAGCATGACCAAGGCCCGAGGAAGGTTGTTGACAATGTAGAGGTGGAGAAAAGCTGCAAGTTTGAAGTAGATCCACTTGTGATGAAAGAAACTTTGGAAATTGAGGCTAAGGGGCGACAACGCGACAAGAGGATCGCACAAAGGCAAAGAGAGAAATAGAGGTTGTAGGAAACAAAGAAGGAGTTGTAGGAGTTGAAGTGACAACTCAGGGAAGAGCAGGAGCTGCGCAGAGCAGAGAAGGAAGCGCAGCACGAACAGGTACAACAGGAGGCACAACATGCACATATTGATGAAACTGTGCCCATATAGGTTATAGAACCATTGCAGAATCTGGCATAGAGCTAACAAGGTGAGCAGTGATGTCGATCACATGCACGAGCGTTCAAGAGCATGGATGTCATTGTGCACGCATGCGATCCCATCCATTGGCACACTCACCGAGGCAAAGACAAAGAACCAAGTCTGACTCGAGCTGGACATGTACTTTGACGAGTTGATGCACATAGCCACAAGCACACACTTGGAGATCAGTGCAGACACTATGCATCAACATGTTGTTGGTTTGACTGCACTCAAGACTATGATGCACATGTTATTAGACGAGTCGAACAAAGGAGCCAAATCAGTGTACCCAGATGCAATGGAGGGAAGAGTTCACTTCCAAAAGGATGTCACCATAGAGTACATGGACACCATCATGGACTACCAAGCTTGGCATCGGTCTGCCAATATCGATCATTGCGAGGATGTCGAAGAGTTTGTCTTCCCATAGCTGTTTGAGTCTTAGTGATGTCTTGCATTGCTTACTCAAGTCTATTTTGTCTCACATGGGTACATGTGCAGATTGTAATGTAACATGTTTTGAAAGTGAAATACCAAGTGTTGATAGTCAAATGTAATAGTCATGTAGTAGTTGAAGAGTCATGAGGGTAGGTGAAGAGTCACAAAGGGGAATGCCAAGTGTCATCTCACCCTTTGCTATTTATAGAACCTCATAATTCATTGTACGGGCTTTTGGGAGCCAAGCTTCCTATAGGTGTAACTTAGAGAAAGCTTGGAGTGTATTGTAATGCACCTTGGATTCTCCACAATGTAGAGCTAGTACATCTCTTTGGAGGAGCAGGCGGCAGTGACTGTAACATTCCAAGGTCAGAACTAGTGGTTGGTCATGGTTGTATTGTATGGTTGGATCTTTCACTCTTAATATAACAAAGCCAACACATTTCATGCATATGTTGTTACTATATTTCAGCTGTCTTGGTTACTCTAATGATATATGTAGTTGTTTACTTACACATGTATGTATGGAATCTTTCTATATATGTATGTATGAATCTTACTGACATGTGCTATTGGTTTAACCATCACTTTGGATCGTTGGTTCCCCTGCCTTCCATCTTGTAATGTATCTTTGCTTGTGTGTTCCCTTTCAAGATGCGTGTTTCCACAGGTTTCCAAGGGGTGCACTCATTCCCATTTCCATGTGTTAGAACCCTTCATACACCTTCCATGGCTTGCTGCACATGTCACACCCTTGCTACCAACAAGGACATCTTACTTACCTCTGCGCGCAATCGCGGTCAAGGCGATACCGTACGACCCACTGTTGGGATTCCTACACCAAATGGTCTGAGGTCTAGTTGGGACTTCTTACCAGGGAGATCCCCTAACATGTTGGCAGGTCCAACATTGTCAAAATTTTGGTACTAGAAGAAGGGCCAGATGACAAGCTAAGTCCTCACAATCTGTGTTGAATCTTTGCACATCTATCATGGAGTTTGTTACAGTTCACCCTCTGAAATGTCTGTCCAACAAACATAGCTTTCATGTCAAGAGGGAGTTCTGGGATGACTTGTCACAAATCACATAGGATGGTGAAGGAGAAGTGGCTTGGCCTGAGCACTTAGATGACTTCCATGCGCTCATGGAGAACATGAAAGGTTTTAATGAAATAGAGGTCTATTCATTGCTCGCACACACACTTCGCGACCACCCATTGTGATGGTGTGGCATACTGCCTCATAACTCCATGCACTCATTCAAGAAGCTTAGTGATCTAATTGAATCTATTTTTCACCATTTTGATCCTGAAGAACTTGATAAAAAATTGTTAAAACAACGGAAGGCCTTGCATGAATTGCTTATGGATTTTTCATAGTGCTTCCGTCTATTTATGTTTGAAGCTTCGAAAATTAAAATGAAATTCCAATACCTCATGGAAAGATTTGAATATTGCCTTACCAAATCACTCTATCCCAAGATGAAGTTGAAGTTCAAACCCAGCTTGACATACTTCGGTAATGGAGCTGCGTAATCACAAGCGGACATAGTTGATGTCACAAGTGAATGTCTTCCTTTCCCTCATCAAACAACTCCACCGCCGCAGAGTGATGTGAAAGAACATGCACACATGTCTGTTCAACTATCACATCCTCCCACCCTCACTACTCTCAATATATGCACAAATTTGGTTGGGAAGCCCATGGGTTGTCATAAACAATTGTTACCTCAACCTCCGTCTCCGTGTTCTGTTGATCCTCCTGATTGCAGTGTCCTGTGTTCTTCCATTCCGGACTCTACACCTATTGTGAACGAAGATCAAGCCATCGTCGGAGTCGATGTTGCACAACCAACCTGTGCTATCATTCATGATGAGTCTATGCAGGAATATAAAGAAGAACCAGCAATGAAGGATGACTCCCTTCCACCCATGCCTCACTCGCTCTATCCTAACATCCCTTGTGATTCTACCACTATTGATTTCCCTGTGAAAACTCATTTCCGGATGTTTCTACTTCTAATCATTCATAGGACACATCGGATGTTAGTCTATCATTTCATTGCAGATAGGACACATCTTCATCTGAAAATTTATTTAATCTGTCATCTATCATTTCTGAAAACACAGAGGGCGAACATCCTTGCTTCTCATCTACCCCTATACACAATTCATCAAATCATGAGGATGTTGATGAACATCCTGAATTTTCTGATCATGGTTGTCATGATCTGTGTAATTCTTCATTCGATCACAATGTTGATTCACTCGTTGTTAGTATGTCTAGGCCACTGGTCTCCGATGATCTACATGTCGAAGAAGTCGAAACCCCGCAGGCTGTCAAGGCACTTTAGCCCGAGCTAATGGTTATGTCAGGCCCTTGCTATCTTGAGGTTAGTTTCACTTCCGATCAGGAAATTGTTGAAACACACAAGGATCCTCATCACTCTCTGCTTTGCATTGAAGATCAACCAAACATCCAGATTTCGCTTCCTCCACTCGAATCACATGATCCCATCACTCTTGCATTGGAGGAATCTTACACAGCAAGCATACTTGCGCGATGTAAGTGGTTTACCTTTCTCACGTTTGCTTGCATGTCACATCCAAGAGAATGTGTATGCTTGACATCTGCACGTAGTGTAGCACAACACTATGGCAAGTACACAGAGTGCATATCATGTGCTTTCACTCATTTCTTTTATGTGGACACACTTAAACCCAGAGTTTGTTTGTCTTCATCGTTATATATTTCATGTTTGCTGGTTTGTGTGACTGTGTTATTCATGAACCACACCTTCACCAATATGGGTCGACCAATGCGCCAGCGACTGCATTGGAAGTATCACTTCATGTGAGCAGAACCATGCACTATTAGCTTAGGATTAGGAGTAGTGTTTGCTTCTTGTTGGTTTTCTTGCATGCATGTTTTATTTCTTGTTTATTTATTTTCTCGCTTTCTTGTTTGTTTACTCCCTTTACTTTCACATTTTCTTATGCTCTTCTCTCATTTTTTCTTTGTTGCTTGTTTTCGTTCGTAGGTTAGTTTCGCATGAACCGTGTGCGACTCTTGAAACAAGTTGGGTAAAGTACAAGAGGACTTGTGCAGTTATCAATACTTGGTTATCTGTCATCCTATCTCTATATGATGAACTTATTATCTTCAGTCCATGATACACTAATGGAAAATACGTTCTATTCGTAGTGAAGCTTGATGAAAACACAACGCTTGCGCACTAACTAGTATCACCTACTCTAGTCCATCGTTTTTGGGTTAACCTTTGTCAGCTTAGTCAAGTAGAGTAAGGCGAGGGGGAAAACCTTAACAAATACATCAGAGGTATATACACAATAATTCTCTAAAGAAAAAACCTCTTCTACTCTTAATAAGTTGGGATCCCTCTTCCGCCTTTGAAATGAATAAGAGCTATGCACAATTTTTGAAAAAATGAAAAATATGAAAAATTTTGAAAAAATGAAAAATGAATAAGGCAAAATAAGAGAAAGGCTTCATGTGCAGAGAGGTGATGCAAGTAACTCCGTCGGGGTACTGACCAGGCTCATTAGCAGCGGAGCGATGCTTGTGTTCTTGTGTGACTTTGCCGGGGCACTATCCAGGCCTGCTGGCAGCGGAGCAACACCAGAGATGAAACTTAAACTCTTACTGTCCTATTGCTTGTGTACCAATATACCCCTTATCCCCAATCGAAAGAACAATGTTGACTTGGCTTCGAACATGTGTTGATTGACCAAGAGCATGGTAGGTGCTACATCTTTCAATTAAGCTAGTGTGGGAATCAAGATGATCAAAGAACTAAACAATACTTCTGGAGGAGTTAGACTTGATTTTCATGAAAAAAGGTCCATTCAAAGAGCTGGAGTTCTACCAGTATGTCACCAAGTGTTGTAGCAACTACAACCACCCTCCAAAATTTTGACTTAGTTTCGTTTTGGATCCTCCCTACCAACAATCATGAGCAACATGTCTTGCACTGTCCAAGTACATAGGCTTCAACTGAGTTTCAATGGCTTTCCAGCCTGTGTTGATCAACTTGTTTGTCCCCCACCTACAGGCTGGCATTCCAGACTTAGTCAATTTTATGGCTGAGGTGCTCACCTTGAAAATTGCACAATTCTGGAGGGGAACCAACGTTCCCTCCAAAAATTGCGCAATCCTGTTGGGCTCGAGAAATGCACAATCTATGCAGGAAACCTTCCCTCTGAAAAATGCGCAATCCAACCCAACACTGGGATTTAGCTCATAAATTGCGCAATTCTGACTAACAACCAGGGCTTCGGTCCAGAAATTGTGCAATACATGAGGGACAACCATACTTGCTCAGCCTAGAAACTACTCAAATGTAATTCACAGGCTTGCAAGCTGTTGCATGTGTTGTCAAGTTGATCGGTTCCCTCCAGGACTGAAAAATCTTGATTTGCATGCATGGGCTGCTTTTTCTGAAAAATCAAAAAAGAAAAAAAAGAAGCAAAAGCATCCCTAGATTTTTAGGATCCATTTTTAGTAGTTGGAGATTACATGCAAAATTCATTTTAGAAACCTTCCACCAAGTGTCATTTTTTCCTAGATTTGTGGCATTCACGTCATAAACCTCAATATTATGAAAACTTATGTACCCGACACTACAAAGCTCATTCCTCACATCGATCTTGGAGCTCTGACATTCCACATCACATATAAGAGTCTTCGGCACATTCAGGTCATCTTTTTCAGGGTGAGTCTACCTTTCATGTCTTTTTCTCCTTTTTTGTCGCTTTTTGTATTTCGCTTCGTGTAAGTGCTATTTGCTTGGTTTCAATGAAAACTTGTTTTTGTTTTGATGCATGTTAGCTTGTAGAAGCATTGTTTCATTTTTTCATTGCATCTCACTGTTGTTGCATGCATGACATTGTTTCTACACTCATGGTCGCTGTTGTGGCATCTCGATTCACACCCATGCTTGTTTTCCCGTTTTTTGAATCCTGCACTCAATTTTTACATGCATGATCATTCACTCTTGTTTGCACTTAGCTTCACCATGCATTCAGACTTCTCATGTTTTCAGTCGCCCGCCGGCAGGTCAGGCTGCCTTGACCCAAACCTTGCCTTGCCCGGGTAGCAAATGCGCATTTCTAGAAGTGAAGGCTTTACCTTCCCTCCAAGAACTACACAAATCTGGCCCAACATTGGCCTCAAGGCTTTCATTGTGCAATTATGGTAGGCAGTGCCTTGTTGGCCCCAGAAATTGCGCAATGCAGTTTGCTGGTTTGCATGTCACTACTGACTGAAACTATGCATTGCTTAATTTTAGTCTCAATAGGCTAGGCTAGACTGTGCATTGCATAGTTCCCACAGTCAGTCAACCTCCTGAAAGCCGAGACTGTGCCTTGCACAGTCTTGGCAGTTAGTCTCCCAGCCTCTCAGTGAAAATTGCGCAATCTTCACAATCAATCACACAGGTATGTTGCATGTCAGTCCTCAAATTTGTTTTGGTTTTCAACTAACAGATTGCTTGCCATGAGTGTTTCTATGTCTCTAGGTATCACAAGTGTTCATCCGTCTCTCAGCAATATAGGTACAATGGCCTCCCAGAGAGCAGGGTCAAAGGGCATCATTGAGAGCGCAACTGGAGATGCAATTGAGCAAGTGTCTATGAACTTGTCTTTCTGTGAAGATGTTGGCTTAAGGGGGCCTAACCCAGGTTCAAAGTTATTCACGCCAACCAACAAAACCCTAACTATTAGCCCTTTCAGCAACAACCTGCGTAGAGTAGGCTGCAGTCTCACCTGAAGCAGTATTGGGGGATGCTAAAACCAGGTTTCTGCATCTAGGGACATGTGATAAACGATTCTTAGGCTATGACAGTTCAGATCTGCCTTCGCATAGATCGGTAGTCTTCTAGGGCTCGTTAGTATAACTCTAGGAAAACAGCTTGCAGACCTTTTCGAAGGTCTACGATCAGTCTTTGCAGACCTTAAACAAATGATTTATCTAGTTTCGCACATCAATCAACAACCCTAGATCTGAGTTCGCGCAGATCTATCCAATTCATCAGAAAACATCATAGAAATAGCTTTTAACTTCACAAAAGTAGATAATTACTCATATCATGCATAAATAAGACATATTCAATTATTTCACACATCATTCATTCATTATTTCATAAAATCATATCATTAAGCGACAAAATATAACATAAACAGATTCAACAAAAATGCATAATAATTCTTCAAAATCAGTCTTTATTGATATTCAATGTTCAGATTACAGACTCTTCTACCTTGCGCACTCAGCTGCAGGGGTCCGTGCACGCATCTGCAGACTCTCCCAAGGCCTCCTGCACACTTAGCTGCAAGAGCCTTCCCTTTCTCGCCTAAGCATAGGAAGCCGAGCTTTCCTGCCTTTGCATTTACCCAAGACAACAAAAACCATTCATCGTACCCAATTCTATCAAAAGTTATCTTCAAGACCCACTATGACTCAACTATTTATATATTTCCTTCATACAATACCATGGTCTATGGACCATGGGAGACTCTTAAATCCGACCCAAACAAGGGGTTAAAACCCCTTTGACTCTTATCTATCTCCGCACTCCGCATCCACATTTCACGGAGACTTTATATCTTTTACACAAACTTATACAAAACTTGGGTAACTAACCCCAAAACTGATCTTAGGGACCCTATCCCAACAACCCATCAACACAAATATCGTGACTCGCCCTCGAGTCACTCAACTAGCACCTCAATCTTGCTGCGAAGACCACTCAACTCAACCTGGAACACTGCAACTCTAGCAGTGCTCTGCGTCAGTGCCTGTTGTACCTCTTCGACCAATTTCTCTGTTGTTGGGCCCTCCACTGCTAGGCACATTGTCCTCTATGTTTGCTGTAGCACCTTTAGCTTTTCCTCAAGTGACAGAGTAAGTTGACAAGCTTCCTCTAGCCACAGTTGTAACCTGGTCTTGAGTAGTGCCTCTTTCTGCTGCAGTTCTTCCACTTGTGCTTGCAATTTCTTTCCCACTTGTAACTTCGTGAGGTGTTGCAATGGTGCCAAAGTGCACATAGTTGCTTGGACCTCATCGTACTTCTGCTGCGTCTCTCATACATCAGTGTTCAACTTTTGCAGGTTCGGGTCCTCTTGCAGATTTGTCCATAATTCCATTACTGCATCAAACATCGTTGTGCAGTCATTGACTGCGGCATCCAAGGTTCTCATATTCTCCTTGATCACTACTATGTGTTGCTCCTGTAACTCTGGTGGAGTTGTGGGTTGCAACTATAACTGCAGCTCTGCTATCTTCATCTGGAAATCAAAGGTAACCCTGCCAACTTCCTCCTTTGATGCACGTACTGCAACAACCAATTTCCTTACTTTGGTTGAGGCCTTTGCATCCCATGGTATGTTCAATTCAGGTACTGACTTGCAGGCCTGCTTGATCGTTGTTTCCAAGCTCTAAAGTCGTGTCTACAGCTCCTCCTTTTCCTTCAGGGCCTGGGTTTTCTCCGCTAACAATTGTTTTTTGTTGAAATTAAACTCACTGACGACGGTGAGGGCGCGTTATTCTCTGATCCTCAATTCATCTAACACACCTTGATGCAACACATGGAGGGTCTGGAGCAGTAGAGTGACCAAAGTCAGCCCCATGTCCTTCACTGTATTGAGCACAACGCGATCCTCGTCTAATTCTGCGTGGAATAACCCCTCTGGCAATGGTATGACTTTGAGATTTAGAGTCTGTTCTAGCTCCGCCACTGTGCTACTTCCCTGTGTCAGGCTTGCTTTCCCGGTGCTCTCCTAGATCTTGTTAGCCTGGATCTGTAGATCACGCAGATCCTTTTGGATGCTCCCCAACGTATGCATATATTGTTGCTCAAACTGTTGCAACACTTTAGTCATTGTGTCCCTCACCTTGTCCCCGATCTCATCGAGATCGCCTTTAGTCAGCACCATTGGATCAATGTGTGTATGCTCATCATACTTATGCTTTTTCCGTTTCCCACCTGTCTTCTCTTGACCATGTCTCTTTAAGATGAAAGGAGTGCTCTACTCCTCACCACCGCCTCGTCCCTGCTCTAACAACTCTTGCTCGTCAATGTGTTGCGAAGCGATTTTGTCGCCTCCTTCTAAATCCTGTTGTTCCTTTTCAACTTGCTCTTTAGCAGCACACTCCTTCTCCATCTGTTCTTTCTCTGCAGCTGCCTTAGTAGCTTCCTTCTTCTTCTACTCAACCAAGGCACGCGCGACATTCTGAGCTGCATCATTTCGCTTCTGCGTAGCATAGATTTCTTCGCCTTTGCTTGTTCCCACATCAAGCGTCGTGGGTTCGTGCCACTCTGCTGGCCAATACCCCACAATTTCTTGCACATCTGTCTCAGATACCAAATAAGGCAATTGATGCCATGTGTGCTTTGGGTCCTTCCACGCTCTAATGGACACACTGTGAAAATCGGCCTTGAACTCCACGTAGGCCGACAACTGTGTGAACAAGGTTGGGGACAACCTTGGCCTCTGACTGATCACCATATGAAGGTCCATCTCTACCAAAATCCAGAAAATTTTGGACTCCTTGATCTGTGCCGTATCCTTTATTGATCACAATGAGGTGAACCGCACTGCCTCAAGTAAATCTTCCTTGTGCGGGGGGAGCTGACTGTCCTCCAAATAACCTTCAAGCAACTAACACGATAGACAAAAAAATAGAAGCATAATGAAATGTCTTACTTTCTTCTTCGGCTTCTCGACAGTTCGTGAGGAACTCCTGGCATAAATATTTCACCCAATTGTATTGGATGCCCTTCGTGCACTGTGCTACAAGTGACACTACCAGCACTTGAACTTCGTCCGCGCGATACTTCCTCATGATTTTTCCCGCAAGAATCTGGGCAACGAACTATACTTCCGGGTCTTGAATTGAGCGGATAGAGTATCTGCATGACTTCTTAACAAGGCCATATTCTTTCCTCATTTTTTCAGCTAATTGTTTCTCCTGGGTTTTTTCCTCCAAACTCCTTGGAAGGGTTCGCTCCTTTGTAAGGAAAGTTTTTATCCTATGGATCAACATGTCAGTGATTGGGATGGGCTCCCCAAGCCATAGACACCCATCATGCACCAGCGCGAGGAGCTAGCTCACACACACCGTGTTGATAGTTGAACGATGATAGTGCGGTACTAAGAGCATGTTCTGTAGTCTCGTCTTCTCAACACCGCGGACCCACTACATGGGATCCAACTGTGTAACCCCCGACTCCTCATAATATATATTTGTCATATATTTATTGGTTGCTAAATGCAGGAACTTATCATGGTTCGCAAGGTCCCAGTCCTCCATTTTTAGTACTGGAATGCGCGCTAACCTAGGACCTTCAAATTCTACCTGTTCAGGAAATAGGGGAGTCGACACCATGAACTTCCCGGAATCAGGATCTTTAGTAACCTTAATATTTCCCTTTTGTGGAGGGATATACTTAGGAAGCCTTGAGATAGGCTTGATCTCTTCAGCATCTACTTCTTTGACACCTTGGTATTCCTCCTCTTCTAAATCCACCACTTTCTCCTGTTGTTTGTCTTTCTTTTCCTTTTGTCACTCCTCCAGATTCTTTCGTGCTGACATTCTCACCGGCACCGGCTTATTCTGTTTCTCATTTGCATCTGGTTGTTTCTCTTCTGTAGCTGTTTGTTTCTCTTTTGCGGCAGATTGTTGTGGTCTTGGTGACCTCGGCGCGGTAGGCACAGGGATTGAATCTTCCATACTCGAAATCTCAATGCTCGGTGCATCAGACACAGCAACTTCAGAACTCACAACTTTGGCGGGGTTGGTGGTAGTCATTTGTTGAAGAATAACCTTTTGATTCCACGTAGGTAAGGTAGAAAATGCTGGGCTTTCCACGAAATCCTCCGAGAATTGATGACTCATAGACTTTAGATAGCAAATCGCCTAGATAAGTCTAAGAATGCAAAGTGTTCTTCGGTGGTTCAACATGCGAGATTTATAGGGATTTTTTAATTCAAATCCGACTGTTCCCTCCAAAGTCTGATAATAAATGCCTCTTTTGCAACAAATCTTCAAATATTTTCACCATAAATAACGCCTACCCACTCCTCTTAACTGATTTTTGGCCATCAAATCATGAATAGTAACCTCAACGACTACATTTGGACCCACCTGCACGACACCATCCTCCATGGCACAGCTCATCCGACGCAGCTTCACTTGTCACATCGTTGTCATTCGTCGTGCAGCCATTCTACCATGTTCTTCACTTCATTGGGTAGCATATTTTAGAGTCCCACAATCCATTACAACTGCCTGGATTACTAAGACTAACCTCCTGCCATATAGTCATTGCGCATTTGAAATTTTCCTAGAAACTTCGTGAACTTGCTGTCATATAACAACACCAAATCATCCACCTTGAACATGCACAACTTAATATGTGGATCATGCCATGCCTTCTCACATTCCTTTTGCACTTGCTGGTGGAATCTTGCAAGGAAGCGGTCTTCTTCTAACTCCATGATCTGTGCAAGCCATTTGTCCAAGGTCTTGTAGTTTGACATCTTGCTCAATGCTGCAATCCGTAAACTAGGCACAATATACTCCATCAACATGACTGCTTCAATTCCATAGACCAATCTGAACGGTGTCTGTCCTTTCAACTTCTTGCAGGTCCCATAATACAACAAGTACATGCATGTCCTATTCATTCCTCTGCGGTCAATGCATGCTCCAAAATCTTATTAAAAGCTTTCACCATTCTGTTTGCTTGTGGGTGATAGGGCGTGCTCTTTTGATGATATACCTGAAATTCTTCCAACATCATGCTGATCGTTTCATTCAAAAAATGCATACCCCTATCACTCATCAAAATCTTTGGGCATCCAAACCGTGTTAAGACATATTCAAACAAAAATTTCACAGCAGTGGCTGCTGTACAATCCCTCACTGGCTGCGCTTCTGCCCATTTGGTTAAATACTTTGTTGCGGTAATGATATACCGCGTGCCCATCTTCTTTCCTGGTGGTTGTATGGGACCTATAAAATCAATGGCCCATTTCTCAAATACCTGCAATGAAACTTGGGGATTTAAAGGCAATTCATCCCTTCATGAAGGCTGCCCCGTCCTTTGGCAAGCATCACATGCCTTGCAATATGCCTTAGAATCCTTGTGTAACATTGGCCACCATAACCCAGCATGCAAAATATTCTGCGTAGTCGCTTTCCCTGCATAGTGACCTCCTACCACTCCCCCATGGGCTTCAGCTAGGATACTCGCGCGTTCAAACTTTGGAACATACCTTCACAATATCTCATCCGACCCCATCTTATACAAATGACCCGCAATTACCAAAAACTCTACAACGCAAACTACTAACTCCTTCTTTTGTTGAGTGGAATAGCCTTTCAGAGCTATTCCTATCGTTAAAAAATGAATAATGTCGACAAAGTGATTGTCCGTGACGCCACCGCAAAGAGCTACGCATCCGGCAGTCCTTCCTCCAAATTACTTGGTTCCTCGCCTGTTTCAATACTTGAGAGATGGTCCGGGCCTGCACTCAACCTTCCAGGCTTCACAATCACCTTGAAGTCATACTCCTATAATAGTAGCAACCACTGACATATCCCCCCCCACCCAAAACACAAGCTTATTGACTAGGTACTTTAGCGTGGAGTGATCTAAATACATTTTGAAGTGTCCACCCAACAAATAATGCCTGAATTTATGCAGCGCATAGACCATCGCCAACCCTTCACATTCTGTGGTGGAGTAGTTCCTCTCGGCTTCGGATAAATTTCTACTCGCGAAAGCTATCAAATGATCGATCTCTCCCTCACCTGCTTGTGTAAATACTTCTCCCAATGCAATAAAAGAGGCATCAACATGCACATGAAACTCTTTTTTCCAGTATGGAAACACCAAAATAGGTGTTGTCACCATTTTTTCCTTCAAAACATACAAGCTGCACTGACAATCTTCATCCCCACAAAACATCGCACCCTTTTTTAACAATTTCTCCATTGGCGTAGTTATCTGGGCATACGCCTTAATAAACTTCATGTAGTATCCAGTGTGTCCCAAGGTCACGCGCAACTGTTTCATGTTTCTAGGGGGTTCCAAATTCACAATGACGATGATCTTCGCAGGGTCCACAATCAATCCCTACTTACAGACAAAGAAAAAATCCAAAAGGCACACATAATATACATTTCTTTAAGTTCAACTCGATCTGATATCGTCGACATGTATCCAACATGAGGCGCATACTCACAACATGGTGCTTCACCAACCCAAACACGGTCCAATCATCAAAATATACTTCCAGAAATTTATGAATGAACTCTTTGAACGCCGCGATCACTACCTGAGAAAAGATTGCAGGCGCGTTCTTCAATCCGAATGGCATAACTGTATATTGGAAGAAACCCCACTCAGTTGCGAAGGTTGTTTTTCTTCTATCCTCTGACGCGATCTTTATTTGATGATAACCCAAAAATCCATCAGTGAACGAATACGCTTCCTGTCCACCAACATTCTCTAATACTTCATCAGTAAACGGTGTCAGAAATGGGTCATGCACACAGGCGTCATTTAGCTTCCTTAGATCTACACATATGTGGATTTCGCCCTTCTATTTCTTTTCTTGGACCACCATTGGGCTTACCCAATCAGATTCTTCTACAGGCTCAATAATGCCAGCTTCTAGCATCTTATCTAGTTCTAGGCACACCTTTTCCTTATACTTTGGATTCAATCGATAAGGTCACTTCTTAATAGGCTTCGCATTCGGTTTCAATGTAATCTTCATAACACCTAAATCTCCGACAATCCCTTTCAAATCTGAAAACTTCATGGGAAATAAGTCCTGGTACTCGTGCAATAGCTCAACTACCTTATCAATAGTATCTTTTTCCTAGTAATCTTCTATCTTCGCGAACTTAGGTTCTTCTTCAGACCCACTATTTACCTGTCAATTTTTCAGAGGCTCTGATATATTTGGGTTCGCCACCTTCGGTCCTTCGACTTCGCGCTGTCCTTCGGTCTCAAGAATGGTAATATTCCATGGGTCATTCTCTTCTTGAGCAGTCACATTATATCATTCCAACGCATGGCGCAATTGTGTACTCCAATCTGGCTGAGTCCATTCGATCAGTTCCTTCGACGTTCTAAATATAGCTGCTTTAATTTCTTGTAGTGCTTCATCAATGCTTTCAAAGCCATATTCAAAGCTAAAGGTTAATAGAAAACTCTCCCTTAACATGTCCCATTCAGCAATCCCATGGCGAAGCTCTGTCTCCAAATACCAGTTCATTGGGATCGTATCTAACGTATGACAGAATATATGCACCCATTCTGGTTGTGGTTTTGTTCCCCAGGCTTTAGTCCATCGTGCTAAATGATCGCGTGGATCATCCTTCCCACTATATTTTTCTATCATTCTAGTATTAGCATAACCGAACCTTAACTTCATCATTCTACGATATTCTCTCCATCCAACAAAGCTCTCTTTGTGCATACCCCACCAACGGGCATGCATAACATGCAATGCCAATTCCAGTGCCTGGAACCAATGCTCTTCCAGTACTTCTCTTTCATATTAATCTAAGAAAAATTCCACATCAATCAAACAATCATAGTGTGGAATAATTCTTACCTCAGTCAAAACACACCTCAACGACTTGGTCATCATGTTGCAGCGAAGCGTAGATACTTCATGCAACCTATTTTGCCAATTCTCAAGCTCTTCATCAGAATCTGAGGCATAGTAGCTGTCCCTATCCCATGTGATTCATCCATTGGCTGTAGGATTGATCCAATCTTCATTGTGTGATGTTATCTTGTATATCTGATCGAGATCATCGTCTCTTTCTACATAGTCACACACATGTTCAATATAACGCGCTCCTTTTGCAGGGTCTAACAACACTATAACCCAGAGCAACTTCCTTTCAAACGACATTGTCCGCTTCTTCAAGTTGATTACCTCGTTCATATCAATAGCCCAATCAATCCCTAGCAGCACAGGGTAGGGATTACTATCATCCACTATTTAGATGACTTCAAAGTCAGCCAATGCGCTCGCACCCTCAATGTCCACCGTTACACCATATAAGCACCCCATCGGAATAATTTTCTGCTGATTTTCCATGCGCCACTGAATATGAGACCAATGCAGTGCAGGTCTCCCCATCATTTCCAATGTTTTCTTAGGCAAGACATGCGCATCAGACCCCAGATCTAAGATTACCTGGTCCATTTCATATTCACATATATGCACGGTTAACCTCATCTCGCACCTTGTTCATGCCTTATGCTTACAAACCTTCCTTACTGTGCATTGTTCAGTAGGAATCTTTTCCTTATTGGCACACTTGTCTATTAAGTATTACGATCCTTCAACAACTTTCTGATCCCATAGCAACTTCATACAAGTCTTCAGAAAGGTAGCTAGTATTGAAGGATCTACTTCTTGTGACGCATTAGTCTCCAACATTTTCTCCTGACTTCCTGAGGTGGAGGCCTCAATGAAGTTCTTCTTTGTTTCCAAGAAAGTTTCATTAGCACGATTAAGATCAAAGGCAACTTCCTTCTCAGCAGCCTTGTGTACCCATCTGTCTTCCTCAGGCTGCTTACCTTTATCTATGCTAGTTGTCATACCACTTCTCATCACAATGTTTATGTTTTGATCCTCTTCATGGGGCTCAACTCTCATCATCTAAATGTTCTGCGTAGGCTGCTAGGGCCTTCTTCTCTTGCATTTTTTCCATAAGGATTGGACACTCTTCTATGACATGGTCAAAGTATCGAAAATACTAACATGAGGGATGCGTGGGGTTTGTACAACCTTGCGCGAAGTGCCCTGCTTCGCCACAATTATAGCAGATGACATGCCCATGCCCTCGACCTGGCTCAACGCCTCTTCCTCATCCTCGGCCTTGGAATCCTCCGCGCGCTGCTCCTACACCTTGATCCTGAGGCTGGTTCTCTACCTGCATTCTGTAGGTAGGGGTCCTATCCATCATCAGCTCATAACTTCTACAATGGCATTCATCATGCCCTACTGACTTACAGAAATTGCAAAATAACTACTGAGGGGTCTGTACAAACTTCTGCAATAGATGGCAGTTATCAGTAGCATGTTGTCTCATAACCTAACAAATAACGCACCACAGCGCAACTCTCGCGCTCATCCCAACATTAGTCTCTAGTTTCAGGGGTACATGCCCTCCCCCTATAATATAATTCTTAAAGACCGGGCAATGATCCTTATCATGTCCATGGCTCTTACACTTCAAACACCAGATCTCAGCGCGCACCTTCGGCTTCCCTTCCCTTCCTTTCTTCAGGCTCTGCAACTCCAAGTGCAAGCTCTCCAACTGCGAATGAATTTTTTTCACCCCAAGGTTTGTATCCTGAATAGGCGATGTGTGAATCCTCATCGCGATCTCCGAGGATTCTACTTGCATTGCTATCTTCTGTTGTGACAGAGGTATTCTTAAATGCAGCAAGAGTGATGCTATAAACCAGTCACGATGTTGGGTATCTAAGATTTGCATATTAGTCTGCTTGATCTGGCACTTCAACCTCTGATCAAAGTCCCAAGGTGTCTCATCGATCTTCTGTCGGATTTCCTTAAATTCAATCATAGACTGCGCCTCTGACTTAGGCTTACTAAACTCCTTGTTCAAAGCTAGCTGGGTATTTGCCAACGACACGTTGGGGTTATCAGTGCAATACTTGATATACCATGTTAGTACACGATCTTGCAAGGTTGTAACCAACTGTGCTTTCTTAACATTTGTTGTCTGTGATTTGCTGTGTTGTCCACACAACATCTGTGATGAACCAAAACTATTCTGGATCTTCGGTCCCCATTCCTTTAAAAATCGACATCTTCATCGCATTTGCCATGTTGAATGGTGGGGGTGGAGGTGGAGGTGTAGGTGAAGGTGTATGAGGCGAAGGTGGAGGTGGAGGTGGAGTGGATGGATGAGATATCCTCAGAATACCTTGAGTTATTAACTGAACTGCACTTTGCGGTGTAGTCAGCATCGTCCCTTCGTTGTCGCTTGAAGGGGGTTCAATGAGTGGACTATATTATGGGCTAGATCCTCCATTTCTTCTAAAGAATCTCCCACTTTGCGTAGCCCCAAACATCAAGGTAACTGCATAACCCTCTTTTCACACAACATCATTTTAATCCAAGTCTTTAGTGAGTTTAAATACTTACCTTGCGGTCCTTTAAAGATCTGATGTTTCTGTCAATCGCGAAATAAGTCACAAAACTGCCCAACGTGCGATCAACCCAGTGATCCACAGCCCGCGCGATATTTCTTTCTGATGCTTCCAAACGTCGCACTAGTTCAAGAGTCCACACTATAGGGCCTTCGAGCCTCCACGTCCCTTGACTATCAACTAATTTAGATAACCACTCATATAGTTCTTCAGGGAAGAAGCAGAAGAACGTGTCAGTCTCGTCTATATACAAAAATCTCTACAACCACTACTCCTTGGATAATTTAGGGCTCCTGTTTTCCTGAGCTGCGAATGTGTGCGATTTCTGATCAATCCACTTATCAAGATCTTTCTTCGTAGGAAATCATTTATCACACATCTCTCAGATAGATCCTGGTCCCGACAACAGAACCATTTGTTGGCTTAAGGGGGCCTGACCCAGGTTCAGAGTTTTTCACGCAAACCAACAAAACCCTAACTGCTAGCCCTTTCGGCAATAGCTTGCGTAGCGCAGGCTGTCGTCTCACCTGAGGCAGTATTAGGGGATGCTAGAACTAGGTTTCTGCATCCAGGGACATGTGATAAATGGTTCTTAGGCTCTGACATTTCAGATCTGTCTTCGCGCAAATCAGTAGTCCTCTAGGGCTCGTTACTGTAACTCTAGGAAAACAACTTGCAGACCTTCACGAAGGTCTATGATAAGTCTTTGTGGACCTTAAACAAATGATTTTTCTAGTTTCGCGCATCAATCAACAACCCTAGATCTGAGTTCATGCAAATCTATCCAATTCATCAGAAAACATCACATAAATAACTTTTAACTTTGCAAAAGTAGATAACTACTCCTATCATGCATAGATAAGATAGATTCAATGATTTTGTGCAACATTCATTCATTATTTCTTAAAATCATCTCATTAAGTGACAGAATATAACATAAATATATTCAACAAAAATGCACAATAATTCTTCAAAATAAGTCTTTATTGATCTTCAACGTTCAAATTACAAACTCTTCTACCCTATGCACTCAGTTGCAGGGGTCCTTGCACTCAACAGCGGACTCTTCCAAGGCCTCCTATGCACTTAGCTACAAGAGCCTTCCCTTTCTTGCCTAAGTACAAGAAGCAAAGTCTTCCTGCCTTAGCACTTGCCCAAGACAACAAAAAGCATTCAACGTACCCAATTCTATCAAAAGTTATCTTCAAGACCCGCTATGACTCAACTATTTATATCTTTCCTTCAGACAATACCATGTTACGTAGACTACGGGAGGCTCTTAAAACCGAACCAAACAAGGGGCTAAGGCCCTTTTGACTCCTATCTATCTGAACACTCCGCATCCACATTTCGTGGAGACTATATCTTTTACAAAAACTTATACAAAATTTATACAAAACTTGGGTTAACTAACCCCAAAACTGACCCTAGGGACCCTATCCCAACAGAAGACACCAAGCTGTTCATAGACAAGGATATCAAAATGAAATGGCAGTGACATCGCAAAGAGTAGCACCATCAGCAACAACAGAGGGTAGTAGACTTGAGCATGACCAAGGTAGGAGGAAGGTTGTTGACAGCGTAGAGGCGGAGCAAAGCTGCAAGTTCGAAGAAGATCCACTTGTGATGAAAGCAGCTTTGGAGATTGAGGCTAAGAGGCAATAGCATGACAAGAGGATCGCGCAAAGGAAAAGAGAGAAATAGAGGATGGATGAAATAAAGAAGGAGTTGCAGGAGTTGAAGCAGTAACTCAGGGAATAACAGGAGTTGTGTAGAGCAGAGAAGGAAGCGCAACAGGAACATATACAACAGGAGGTGCAACATGCACATATTGATCAAGCTACACCCATACACGTTATAGACCCATCCCATAAGCTCGAACAGGGCAAACAGGGTGAGCAGTGCTGTCGATCACATGCACGGGTGTTTAGGAGAATGGATGCCATTGTGCATGCATGCGATCCCATCCATTGGCACACTCACCGAGGTGAAGACAAAGGACCAAGTCCGACTGGAGCTGGACATGTACTTTGACGAGTTGATGCACATAGCCACCAACACACACTTGGAGATCAATGCAGACACTATGCATCAGTATGTTGCTTGTCTGGCTGCACTCAAGACTATGATGCACATGTTATTAGACAAGTCGGACATAGGAGCAAATCAGGGTACCGTGATGCAATGGAGGCAAGAGTTCGCTTCCAGAAGGATGTAACCACAAAGTACACCGACACCATGACAGACTACCAAGCTTAGCATCGGTCCGCCATTGTCGATCATGGTGAGGATGTCGAGGAGTTGGTCTTCCCATAGCTGTCTGAGTCTTAGTGATGTCTTGCATGGCTTACTCAAGCCTATTTTGTCTCACATGGGTACATGCACAGATTGTAATGTAACATGTTGTGAAAGTGAAAGACTAAGTGTCGATAATCGAATGTAATAGTCATGTAGTAGTTGAAGAGTCATGATAGTAGGTGAAGAGTCACAAAGGGGAATGTCAAGGGTCACCCCACCCTTTGCTATTTATAGAACCTCATAACTCATTATACGGGCTTTTGGGGAGCCAAACTTCCTATAGGTGTAACTTAGAGAAAGCTTGGAGTGTATTGTAACATGCCTTGGCTTCTCCACAGTGAAGAGCTAGTACATCTCTTTGGAGGAGCAGGCGACAGTGACTGTAACGTTCCGCTGTCGAAACTAGTGGTTGGTCATGGTTGTATTGTATGATTGGATCTTTCACTCTTAATATAATAGAGCCAACATATTTCATGCATATGTTGTTATTGTATTTTAGCTGTCTTGGTTACTCTAATGATATATGTAGTTGTTTTCTTACACATGTATGTATGAATCTTACTGAGATGTGTTGTTGGTTTAACCATCACTTTGGATCGTTGGTTTCCCTGCCTTCCAACTTGTGATGTATCTTTGCTCGTGTGTTCCCTTTCAAGTTGTGTGTTTCCACAGGTTTCCAAGGGGCGCACTCATTCCCCTTTCCGTGTGTTAGAACCCTTCATGCACCTTCCTTGGCTTGCTATGCATGTCACACCCTTGTTACCAACAAGGACATCTTACTTACCTCTACGCGCAACCGCGGTCAAGGCAATATCGTACGACCCACTGCTGGGACTCCTACACCAAACGGTTTGAGGTCTAGTTGGGACTTCTTACCGGGGAGATCCCCTGACATGTTGGTGAGTCCAGCATCGTCAACAATACCATAATGTACAAGTCAAAGATGAAGATATTAATAAACGACATTTAGAACTAGGTATGGACACTATGAATTTGTGGTTGTGCTATTTGGACTAACAAAAACCCCAACCACATTTATGCACTTAATGAAAAATGTTTTAAGTCCATATCTAGAGAAGTTTGTGCTAGTTTTTGTCAATGACATCTTGGTTTAGTCAAAAACCAAGGCGGAGTATGAAAAACATTTAGCAACAATATTACAATTGCTAAGGGAGCACAAGCTCTATGCCAAACTCAACAAAGTGTGAATTCTTCCAGTCACAGGTTCAGTATTTGGGAGGCATTATCTCCAAAGAAGGAGTAATAGTGGATCCAAAGAAGATCAAAGCGATTATGGAGTGGCTTACTCCTTAGAATGTGACAAATGTAAGATCCGGCATGGGATTGTTCAGTTATTACCGAAGGTTTATCCATAATTTCTTAAAGATTGGGCATCCAATCAAAACATTGCAAAGAAAAAGAATTAAATTCTAATGGACAGAGGAATGTGAAGTTGACTTTGAGAAAATGAAATATTTGTTCACACATACATCAATATTGAGGGTAACAAACCTAGAAAAGGATTTTGTAGTGTGCATAGATGCCTGCAAGCACTCAATGGAGTCCTGATGCAAGAAGGACAGGTGGTTTGTTATGAATTGAGAAAGCTAAATGGGTACGACGGAAATTATGTCCCTCATGATTTGGAATTAGCAATTATGGTGCATGCATTAAAAATTTAGAGGAATTACCTCCTCAGAAGGAAATTTGTATTAATGTTAGATCATGGAGGGTTGTGGTATCTATTTAAATAGTCCAAGCTTAATGTAGGATAAGAAATATGGTTAGCCTTAGTTATTGAATTTGATTTTGAAATCAAATGTATCAAAGGAAAGGAAAATAAAGTAGACGATGCACTTAGTAGAAGGCTACAAGTGTCTGATGTGGAAACTATTAGTACTTGTGAAATGGAAATTAAAGAAAAGATTAAAGAGGCAATGCAATAGGATGAGTGTTACCAACAAATAAATGAATGTTTGTAGCAAGAGTCAAAGGGAACATTTAGTAAGAACTACTCCCTCACAGAGGATGGACTGTTAAAATTCCAATGAAGGTGGTATATACCTTGCATGGGCAACTTGAAGAAGCTCATTTTTTATGAGTTTCATAAAATACCATATTCTGGTCATCCAGGTTATCAAAAAATGATAACAACTATGAAAAAGATTTACTATTGGTTAGGAACGAAGAAGGATGTGATAGAGGATATTACCAAGTGCATGGAGTACCAACAAGTAAAAGTGGAATGTAGACATCCAGTGGGATTGCTACAACCAATCCCCACTTCTGAGTGGAAGTGGGAAGTCATTTCAGTGGACTTCATCATTGGACTGCCAAGAAAATCTAGGTAGCATGATGCCATAATCGTGGTGGTAGATAAGTTGAGCAAGGTTTCTCATTTTGTAGTTATTAAATCCACTTGTAAGGAAAGACATATTGCTTAGATTTTTATAAAATAAATAGTGAGATTGCATAGTGTACCCAAGAAGATCATCTTAGATAGGGATGCTAAATTCATATCTAAGTTTTGGAAGGTGTTGTTGGTTGGTTTTGGGACAAAATTGACCTTCAACATAGCATATCATCCTCAAACAGATGGACACACTGAAAGAGTTAATAGAGTGTTGGAGGTCATGCTTAGAATGTATGCCATGCATAAGCCTAAGAGATGGGAAAAGTTTCTTCCTTTGGTAGATTTTGCCTACAACAATGGTTACCAATAATCAATGAAAATATGTAATTTTGCGGCTTTGTATGGAAAGAAATGCAACACACCTATAATCTAGAATGATCCAATGAATACGGTACTTCTAGGGTCAGATATGCTGAAGGAAATGGAACATGAAATCATTATTATCAAGAAGAATTTGAAAATAGTTCAGGACAAGCATAAGAGCAATGCAAATCAACAAAGGTTGCACAAGGAATTCCAAATGGGGGAACATGTTTACCTCTGCCTCAGACCAAGGAAGAGTTCATTGAAAATTGGGTCTTGTGCAAAGCTAGCACACAAATATTATGTACCATTTTAGGTCATTGAAAGAGTGGTGCCAGCGGCCTATATATTGACCTTGCCACCCACAATGAAGGCTCATGATGCCTTCCACATTCTTTGCTTAAAAAGTATGTAGATGATGCTAATCATGTTGTTGATTGGTCTATAATACAGGTGGAATTCAAGGGAGAATTCCAACCAAAGCCACTGTGCATATGGATCGAAGGAAGATTCCACTTCAGAATAGAGTAATCAAGTAGGTTAAAGTGCAGTTGAAACACTTTGGACTAGATGAAGCCACTTGGGAAATGGATGAACCGATGAGGGTATCATACCCATTTTTGTTTGCTGGGTAAGAAAATGTAACTATAAATGTAAATGTAAAAGGGGTTGGGTATATAAAACTCTTGTAAATTGTGTGTTCATGTATAGAACACCAAGGAAAATGTTCTTTTAAGGGCGTGGGGTATGTGTATCCTTTTTTTTCTATCCTTGTTATAAATATTGCTATGAATTGTAATTCATGTAAATAATGTGGAAATGTAAAACAGTGATTGGCTGAGGGAAGTGGACACAAATTCAAAGGATTAAGTATGAGGAGTTGCTTGTAAACCCAAACCATTGTATTTATTTCACCACCCGTCTCCTTAATAGATTTGTGGAACTACTGGTGCAAGCATTGAATTTAGGAAATGGGATTCCTAAGTGGAGAATGAGCCATGCAATCTTGGTTCTCGTGGAAGGCATGGATATGGTCCACACACACAGAAAAGTATGAGAAACAATCCCAATAGGAGACGAGGGTGTGGACAAAGCAGAGACACAAAAGGAGACAAACGAGAGAATACAGGGGAGACTGCATAGTGTGTCAAGCAAGAGAGAGCTCGCTGAGAAAAAGAAAGAATAACAAACATGCTAAGGAAGAGAATGCAGAGCTTGAAGTTGGCAGTGGACGTGAAGTTGCCAGGAGAATTGGCTTTTCTCTAGCCTATGTTCTATGTTTGGGATAACATTCCATGTGTTTGCTAAGGCCTATGTATGTGCCTTTGATTCGGTTAGGCAGGGAGATTTCAATGGAGTTGAACACTCAATGTTAGCCTTGAGGCTAATAAACCACTAGGGTGTTAGTTGGGGCTAATATAGCACTTGAAAGGCTAATACACTTGAGTACTAGTTGAAGGGACTGATAAACCACTAGGTGCTAGCCTTGGGACTGATAAACACTTATGTGTTAGCTCAACTAGCTAATAAACTACTTGGATAAGTGGACTCATGACTCCTTCAGTGTTAACTAAGAGAAGCCAGATGATAAACCACTCAGATAGTGTGTTCATTCTCCTAGAATTGAGTTGTAACTCATTGAGCCTTGGATGAGCCCTTGTGGTTGATTTTTTGCTGAATAGAGAGTCATTGTGGTGTCACTAATAGGGGAAATTGATAAACCACCTGAAAAATGGACTCTTCTTCTTACCATTTTTGACTGGTTATTGGTGAGAATACTCCTGGGCAATTGCCTCCTCAGACTTTGAATCCGAATTGAGGGTGGTTAGTTGTAAGAAAGATTGCAGTGTAGTTGGCTTACTATTGGGTGGAGAGTTGAAGTCCCTCCCTCAGTTGCTAGTCATTAAGCTACACATACAAGTGTATCTACTTTATGTTGCATTATGAATGTTGAATGATGTTGTTATGGGTTATGTTGGGTCTGTTTCTTGAAGACAATTTTTGGTTGGGAAACTGTGCCACGAAATCAACTCAACCTACTTTAGGCTCAAGCTAGCCCTTGAACCAGAGGGGGCTCCCTCAAATGCTACAAGGCTAATTGACTGTTCATGGCAATGAACAATAACCTTTTGAGCACAATGGCCAGATTTAGGGTTTTTTGAGAGGTGGTTGTTGATGGTTTCAAGATTCTTGCTCCAACTAATGAAGCCCTCCCATTCATAAAACCCAATCAAAGTGCCAACATCCAACCATGAAAAAGTAACATAGGCGTGAAAAGTGTGGCTAGAAGACTTAATAAATTATCAACTAACACTTACACTCAATCTGAACATTCATGTCATCTGATAAGATTAGAAAGCGTGAAGAAGATTCTTCAAAAACTCAATAAGAACACATATTGCAATTATGCAGATGGCAAAAATCTATTAAGGCAGAGGAACTAATATAAATAAACCATTCATTTAGTTTACTCAGTAAAGAATATAACTCTACTGGGGAACTAAGGGAGACTGATGCTCAACCTAGCGTCTCTCTAGGATCCACACAGCTTCAAGCTATAACAAAGAAAAGATATGAAACACAAGAAATCACTTACACAGTGAACAAAGTCTATCATAAATTAAAGCCAAAAGATTTGATTAAAACTCTGAAATATCAATACTTCTACAGAATACAGGTGGTTTTTGGCCCCCAAAAGTGAACCCTCATTACATTGAAATGAAAGAATAAAACTCTAAAAATAAACTAAAAATAAAATCAATCCCAAAATAACTGCAAGAAATCTGGGGCTGGTTGATTGACTGTTGATCCTCTGCCTTAAAATCTGAAGCTGCCATCTCATCATTGAATGCATTCAAATCTGAAATGAATTGCACAATTTATGCCTTGAAAACTGGGTTAAGTTTTGACTCTGAAAATATGGAATTATGCTAATGCTGCTCACTTAAATCTGTCAGATGCCCTTTAAACAAGTATATTTTGCCACCAATGCTAGCCAACTGCTCTTTTTAAGCATCAGCGATGTCACTATCTGACCAAGTTTATATGCAACCTGAAATGTTATTTGGAAGCTTCTCATCATCAAATAAATGCTCTGTCATGATGATGGTAATGCTTAAAGCATTTCACATGCTACCCTATCTTTAGGATTCATCCATTCTTCCTTTAGTGCAGTCTCACAGCCACACTGTGTACTATCTTCATTTTTTGTCTTCATAGATCTGTTCTTGGTAATCTCCATCTTTCTTACAAAAGTGAGGGTTATTATTCACAAGATTTTCCTTTGGCTAGTCTTTAAATACAATGAAGACATTACTATCAAAATATTCAAAGGCAGAAACATGCTTATCATCGAAAATTCTGCTTCATGCACATGGATGTCATTGTCATTTGATATTTTCACATTCCCGGTTGGATTAAAATACAGTTCAAAATCCAAGTTCTGGGTATAGCTTTTCACTCAAAGTGGTAAATTATGCGCCATGACTAGAGGCATTACTTTGAGCAGCTTGATATTTCTCTTTATCATGACACTCGTGCCACTGTTTTTTTGGAACAACAAGCACACTGTTTTTTTGGAACAACAAGCACATCGTTATGATGTGGATCTTCATTCCATATATTATTTTCTTGATTTTTGGTATTGTGTTTAATAGGGAAGCTGATGGAAATATCATCAAAACAGAGCCCATCCTCCCGTCTCCAAATGCTCTGTCACCTTTTACATGGTAGAACTTTTTAGCATTTCATATAAAACCTCATCCATTTCACTTATCCTTTTGAATGGCCTTACAGCAATGGTTAACACTTATATAATTCTGTCCCTTATAAGCCTCTTCAAATTGCTAGGCGCCCTTCGAATTTTGAATTTGATCCTCAATACTCAATGCATGTCTTCAAATCTGGAAATAATCTTCTAAAATCACTGGTATTTCTGGACACCCATAAATCTCTTTTCATTATCATCATTACTTTATAATCTTGCTATTAAATCCGATAATAGTTGCAGGTAGTCCATCTATCACTAAATTCATCCAGAGTAGTTGAACAGGTACAAAGTCTCTGGCATTTCTAGATCTTCCTTTTTGAGAGCAGGTGCATCATTTACACCATCACTAGTCATTGCAACCACTGTTGTACATCCTAGTGTCTCAACAGAAGGCAGAGACCATGCAATAGCATTCAACTTTTCCATTCTCTTTGTTCCAAGTGCAAGACACGTTGTAACAACAGCTGGGAGGCCTTCTGGAATGGTAGCAACTACTAGAGCAAAAATAATCTTGAAATAATGGATAGCTTCACACAAGATGCCATCATGTACAGGGTCATGAAAATGGCCGATATTCACAACCCATATTGAAACATAAATAACAACAATAACATTGGTAAGCAAAGCACCGAATTCATCTAGCTTTTCTTTAGCAATGTCATTTCCACGCTGTGCATTTTAAATAAACAGCCTTTCAAAAATCACAAATGACACGTCACACAACTACCATTTTAATAACTATAGTCTGTAATGATACCAAATTCTAATAGTTGTCTTAAAGAAACACTCACACTAACTATGAAAAAAATATGAGGTACGCATAGGCCAACTTCTTTAATAGCTTTTAGAATGCCAATGCTATCAAAGATTTATAGACCTAGAAGCTTTAAAGCACTCAATCCGATAAGAAGCTTCGTCATTCTGGATTATACACATGTATATACAATATTCCCCCTTACAACCTTTGTACAGTTAAAGGCCCTTCCAAAATTAGTGTGAATGGCACAAATGAATTCTTGTGATGCAATGTGGTCCCATAGTCTTTTGAATCCAAACTCTGCTGTTCCAGAAATCGCTTGCTCTAGTTTCTCTTTCACTTTCACTTTCAGGTTGAATAAGTAATGATTGAAGATACTAGTCTCTCAATCGATGTGCCTCTGGAAGGTCTGGGTCTATAACAAGTTGGCTTGCAGAGACTGTCGACACAAATTTCCGACTAAAATCACTAATTCGTCCAGCTTTTACAGCCAGCATGGGGAAGGCTCTAGAATCACATAGCTCTCCAAACTGTTGACCTTCCTTATTGCAGAAGCCATCCCATATAGTTAACTCCACACTGCCACTTAATACCTTGCTTTCAGTTGAAGACATATTTTCTAAGTTTCCATATAATTCTTTGCAAATATTTTTAAGAATTGAGATTATTTAAATGTTTTATATAGTTAACTCCACACTGCCACTTGATACCTTGCTTTCAGTTGAAGACATATTTTCTAAGTTTCCATATAATTCTTTGCAAATATTTTTAAGAATTGAGATTATTTAAATGTTTTATATATTTTTTTTTAGATTTTTAGATTTTTTTAATTTTTTTTGAAACTTTGATGACTCTAGCACAGCCTTATATATCATACTTGGTTGTAAAATAAATTTCTAAACTCAAAAATTAAAATATTACTTTGATATTGAGTTTTCTAACTCCAAACATGGTTCCATTGTTGAAGAAGACTCCACCAAAATTACATCATACATGTTACTCGTATTTCCCAACATAGAAGAACACGCCTTTCTTTCCCAACATAGAAGAACACGCCTTTCTTTCTCTTGAGCACACCTTCGCAAATATTTTTAAGAATTGAGATTATTTAAATGTTTTATATATATTTTTTAGATTTTTAGATTTTTTTAATTTTTTTTGAAACTTTGATGACTCTAGCACAGCCTTATATATCATACTTGGTTGTAAAATAAATTTTTGGATTCAAAATTGAAATATTAATTTGATATTGAATTTTCTAACTCCAAACATAGTTCCTTACACATCATACTTGGTTGTAAAATAAATTTCTAGACTCAAAAATTAAAATTACTTTGATATTGAGTTTACTAACTCCAAACATGGTTCCATTGTTGAAGAAGACTCCACCAAAATTACATCATACATGTTACTCGTATTTCCCAACATAGAAGAACACGCCTTTCTTTCCCAACATAGAAGAACACGCCTTTCTTTCTCTTGAGCACACCTTCATTAACATATCTACATTGATGAATTTGAGCAACGATGGCCCTCCAATATAATTACGATGGTCAACATCTTGATGTCCGATGAGCCCAACACTTGCACACCTTTCAGGATCACGATGAGTAAGCTGGGCTATTTCTGGTTGGCCACATGGATTTGTAGCTTCCTGTCATCCTCGCATGGGAAACAAAAGAGCTAACTCCACGTCCAAAGAAAGAGGCTTGCAACTTTGACCTATGGCGAAAATCTTGTTACAAAACTTTCTTGAACAACCAAAGTCCAACAACTGCTTGCATCTCATCATTATCATTCTTATATCCATGTATGTGATGACAGCATAATATTGATTCTATAATATTGATTCTATAATGCGGAATAAACACTTAAAAGAATCGAAAATTTGAATGCTCAATAAATCATACTTTTAGCCATTGATGCTACGCACACTCTGATGTATTTTGTACATAACTGTAAAATAAATCCCTTCTGCTGCTCGAATATGGAAAATCAAGACCTAGTAGTTCGGTAAAGACTTGAACGCCAAAGCCAAAGCATGTGCATGACAGTGGAAATAGAAAACCAAACGAGGTTATTGAAAAGAGGATAACAAAAGGATTCCTGGAAAAGGAAACCCCTGCAAAGGCGGTGCATGAAAAACGAACATCAGCGAAGGTGGTGTCTGAAAAACAAACTGCAAGCAAGCTGCCCAAAATCGAACAACATCAAAGATCACGCCTAAGAAAATACGCCAATCAGGATGCAGCGGGAATCGAATAATGAGGAGCAGCAACAGCATAGATAAAAAGTTCACCCAAAATCTCTCATCTGTGTGGCACTTTCAAGCTCTGCTCACTCTAACTTGATGGTGTAAGACTGAAGGGGATTGAGTTAATGAGCTTGGGGACCAAACAGAAGTATTTATAACCAAGCTTCCATTAAGCTTCTGTTGGCTATGTATCAAGTGTTCCACAGAACATGGTAAAAAACTGCAGAAAGAGTAATAGACCACTCCAAGAGCTCCCAACAAAAAAATAATTAACTGCAATTGGTTTCCGTAATTTAAAGAAATAATTACATATTATTTCCAAATTATCGACGACCACTGGAAGCAGTAAAGGGAGCTTAACCTGTGAACCTTTGAGATCCTCATTCTAGCTCCTGGGCTTTGATGTGCTCTTACTTCTTGATAGCACCATCGTATATATCCTCAAATGAGAGAGTGGCCTATATTTAAATAAAAGCTTAGCACCTATGTGTGTCAGAGGCAATGGCACATCAAAATTTTGACATTCTCATTTGTGAAAGAGATGTGCTTGATACTTGTTCTGGGTTTGCTTGCAATTAGCCTTACCCACGTTACCCAACATCTATTTGGGGAAAACAACAAATCACAAACCCCTCCTTTGATAAACCTTTTAATGAGTTTTTTTATTATGTAGAAAGGATGCTCCTGCTTCTTGTTCCGTTAGGCAAACAATTCATTGCCTTTACAACACCTAATTGCCACATGTGCACCTTTCAATCTGCGCGTTCATCAGGCTGAGAACTCACTTTCTTCATTTGAGGAATAGGCATGATTCATGCTTTGAATTTTCCTTGATCTATTTTGTCGACAATGCCACACAACAATTCTCAACAAAAACACTTATTAAATATCATTTTGGGATTCAACTGCGTTAACTAAATCATTTATGTATGACCATTTTCATGAAAGGTAGTCGTAACTGACTATCTCTCATGATATCTAATATAATGCACTGCGTAAACCCCATACTTAAAAACACTTATTGCTAGGCGCATATAATCCATGATAATTGGTCACTCTGTTGTATAAAATTCGATAGCAGTTTTAGTACTCTATATGTTCATACCTTTACTTGATATTCACAGCTCTTATATACTCTGGTATTGTTGTTTATCGTTGGGTGCGTTGAACCTTTTTTATTTTACATGATTGAGATATATCCCACATCCTTAGTAAAGTCGATCTCCTTGTTTCTTTCTTAGTCCTTACTTGATCCCTGTGGTATGTAAAGTCGATCTTCTTAGTCAATCTCCGTCTGATGCAGCTGTACATAGGATTTAGTTTTCAAAATAGGATTTATTTAATTAATATATATTTTTTATAGTTTATTTTAGAGAGGATGATGATTATTGTAAATAGGAGAAGATTTTAGAGTATTGTGGAAAGTATTATTGTAAATAGGAAAAGTTTAGAGTATTGTGGAAAGTTTGAGAGAGTACTCTGGAAGGTTTGAGAGGATTATGGGTTAGGAAAGATATAGATTAGATGAGAGATTTTATGGATTAAGAGAGATAGTGTGAAAATTTGTTTAGAGGATTATGGGTTAGGAAAGATATAGATTAGATGAGAGATTTTATGGATTAAGAGAGAGTGTGAAAATTTGTTTAGAGATGTAGACCTTACCTTGGGTTATGATCCATGTATATAAAGTGAAGTGAGACTATAAAAGATGCATGTATGTAAAGCCAATCATTAAGCCATTATTTCTCTGCATGTATGTAAAGCCAATCATTAGGCCATTATTTCTCTGGTAGATATTTTCTTTTCTTTAACGGTTTATGTATATTTAAGAGATTATGTGTATTTTATTATGACGTGAATCTCAATTCATTTTTGGTAATTTTGGTGTGTGTTTTAAATTCAATTGCACACCTATGGTTATTTCACCTGTGTCAATTTTGGTATCAAAGCAGTGATGAAGTGATGAGGGTTGCAAAGAAGGTGTCTATTCCCTCCACAAGCAGAAGCGTACTGAAAGAGCAACCCTTGGGAGTTGTTGAATGAGGGGGTTGCTAGGATTGGAATCAGCGCTTCTGAAATTTTCTGTTGGCTGCTGCTGTTGCAAGGCGCTACTCATGTAGAAACTGGTGAACGGCGACGGACTAGAATCTCTGTCGCGCTCACAATCCATGGCATGTGCAGTGCTGAAAGTTGTCGAAATAGAATGAATGCTTATGAAGGACACGTCTCTGTTGTCATGGCGCTGCCTGGGTTTGAAAGCTTCGAATCCTGTTGAGGAGAGCAGCTCGAGGGTTTAGGCTTTGCAAGCGCTTGTTTCTGCAATTGCCTGTGATATTGTAGACCGAGCTTCGGAAGCCTCATCAGTCTATCTCCTCTTGCATCCGAGCATTACAATATTTTTTATTCAACATCACAATCAGTTAATCTGGCGGAAATCACTCCAAATCTGGTCGCACTGAGTTCACAATGTGGAGTTTCATGTCGTTGTCAGAATGATTGGGTTTATGTTTGCAGATCTGGCAGTGGGCTTGGTCACGGTCCAAATCAAGACTGGTGCTCCTTGTAGATCTGAGCGATTGTAGATCTGAGCGATTTGGCAAATATAATCAGCTCCTACGAATTGAGGAGGAATTGCGGTAGGCAGCAATGTATGCAGGTACAAGTTTCCGCAAGCCTGTAGCGTCGTACTAAAGAAAATGTTTAGGATGTGAGGAGATAAATACAATTTTACGGTTTTTCTCTGTTTTTCTTGGAGATCCGCGTGGAGGTCTGAGTGAGTCAATACTGAAATGAATTTCCTTTGCGTGCTAACCATATTTGGTTAATCACATGCTTTCTCCACTCATAACTTTTAAATAAGGTTCACGTGGATAAAGTTCTTCCACTCATTATTTTTAAAATCAATTTCATGAGAAGAGTTTTAAAAAAGGAAAATGTGGAAGACGTGGATTCAAGGTTTCCATCTTTACCTTTTTGGTATTTAAAATATGTGTCACTCTTATTTACCATAAGGCTTTGAACATTAATGTAATGAAGTTTATTTACAAAGTGATGATAAGGGTGAAACAATTATGAAAGACATGAAAGTAAGATTGGGAAGTCAATGAAGTTGTTTAAGTTGAATATTTAAAAGTTATTGGGTCAATTCAAGAAAGTCATGACAAGTTTTCAAATAGACAAAAGTCCTTGCACAAGTTGAGTTGAAGTGAGAGAGTCTTAATGTAAAAATTCAAGTCAAAGGTCTATTAATGAAGAGTTGATGTCAAAGTCTGGAGTCAAAGAGTCATAAGTCAAGTCAAAAGTTTGAGTCTTTGAATGTAATGGGTGCATGATCAGTGGAGCCCAACACCCAAAGTCTATTCATTGTAAACATAATCTGAAGAGTTATTGTAGTTGCTGTTTGCAACAAAAAGAGGAGCAAGGAGTGCTCAGGAGTAAGGTTCAAGTGAAATGAACCATTGACCAAGTTCAGAGGAGATAACTTGGAAAAGTGATTAAGTTGTAGGTTATAGTGAACAAGGTGAAGTTCACGACAAAAGATGCAGATTCCAGAAAAAGGCCACGATGATGCAATAGCAATTGGCATTGGTGATGACGAAAAAGAGATTGTTGAATTAAAAGTACGACTTGACATGTTGCTAGAGCTATTACAAAAACAAAGAAACAGATGGGTAATAAAGCGAACAATTTAAATGAACAATTAAACAATTGATGGAAAGAAGATTGAAGCACAAACTGAAAGTTTTAGAAGTAGAGAAATTCCAGACAATTATAAACATTTGTGAACTAGATCAAGGATCATTTCTTGGTGACGAGGATGATGAATGTATGGATATGGACACCAATAAGCGAATTGAAGAAGACGAGGAAGAGTCAGTGGACATCTTGAAGGATTGTATACTACATAAAGAAGGGATGCAGGAAGCCATAAGAGAGACCTCTAGGTCTCATGATTTTGAAACTAATACTTATTTTGTGTTTGCAGGTAGTGGAGAATCGCAAGAAACCGAGAGTAAAATAGAAATTAAGAAAGCTCAAGAACCATTGGAGGAACCTATGCAAGTCTACAAAGGTATAGATATGGAGGTTGTTGTTGCAGAAATGGATTTTTTAGAGGATTGATTGGACAATCCAAAGAATAGTTGTGAAGCAAATGAAATGATGATGGACTGCAACAATTTCATAGAGGATGAGGACGAGGTTTCAATGAAGAAAATGCAACAACAAAGTGGCAGTAATGAGGATGACTTCCAAGAGAAGAGGTAGAGAATGATAGAAGATGAGTGGTATCCTAGTGAATTCATGGAGGACAATAGTCATTTTCAACAAAGAATGGGTGATTTTTACTAGCAAGAAGACAAGTTGGACATGGCAATTGAAGAGATTAGAATATTGATGGTGAAAGTATCCCAAAAGAGACATATTGCAGGAAGGAAAAAAGATAGCAGAAGCTTGTTGATGACAACAGAACAAGCATCCATCAACAAGGAGAAGGGAGAATTGCAACATAAAGTTTGGAAGCCTAGAAGACAAGAAAAGACAACCATAGAACATCAACAACATAACAGAGTACATGATCAGCGACAAACTAAAGTTTGGGATCCAGGAGGATTTTTATCATATTATGAAGACTAATGGTCGGGAGACCATGATTTTCTTTTACCGGGGAGTCTGATGTAGGTGCATCTAACCTAGGTCAAATATTTACTAGAGAAGTTAGTTCTCAAATATAGGATTTAATTAATTAATGCATTTTTCTATAGTTTTTAAGAGAGAATGATGATTATTGTAAATAGTCAAAAATTCAAAAGTATTGTGGAAGGTTTGAGAGGATTATGGATTAGTTAGCTCTTATCTAGGGATAAGGGATTAGAGGAGAGATTTTATGGATCAAAAGAGATATTGTGGGAGTTAGTTTAGGGATCTAGAACCTACCTTGGGTTATGATCTATTTGTATAAATTGAGGTGAGCCTATGAGGCATGTATGTATGTAGAAGTGTGTGATTGAGTGCAAGGAATGAAAGGCCAATCATTGGGCCATGATTTCTCTTATAAATATTTTCTTTTATTTGAGCGTTTATGTGTATTTTGTTATTGGGTGAATTTCAGTTCATTTTTAGTATTATGGTGTGTGTTTTTAATTCAATTGCACACCTATGGTTATTTCACTTGTGTCATCTGTAATTGGTCTTGTTGTAATTGATATCGGTGGTCTGTAATTGGCCTTGTTTCTTGGTCGATCTCGGTGGTCTGTAATTGGCCTTGTTTCTTGGTCGATCTCAGTGGTCTGTAATTGGCCTTATTTCTTGGTCGATCTTGGTGGTTTGTAATTGGCCTTGCTTCTTGGTCGATCTATGTGGTCTGTAATTGGCCTTGTTGTAATTGATCTCAGTGGTCTGTAATTTGTCTTGTTTCTTGGTCGATCTCGGTGGTCTGTAAAGTCAATCTCCTTAGTTGATCTCAGCGGTCTGTAATTGGCCTTGTGATCTCGGTGGTCTGTAATTGGCCTTGATTTAATTGATCTCGGTGGTCTGTAATTGGTCTTGTTGTAATTGATCTTTGTGGCCTGTAATTGGCCTTTTTCTTGGTCGATCTCGATGGTCTGTAATTGGCCTTGCTTCTTAGTCAATCTGGTGGTCTATAATATGGAGATTGGGGTTGGTTGCTCTGTAATTGGCCTTGTTTCTTAGTCTATCTCGGTGGTCTATAATATGGAGATTAGGGTTGGTTGCTCTGTAATTGGCCTTGTTTCGAACTCGATCACCAAAAGGTGGTGCTTTACAAAGTCTAAAGCATTAGGTTGATAGAAGTGTATAACAGAGGAGGAAGCATTAGGCTGATAAAAGTGTATAACAAAGGAGGAAGCATTAGGTTGATAGAATTATAGATAAAGTATATAACAAAGGAGTAAATATATATGATAGAAGTGTAGATGCTGATAGAAGGGTATAACAAAGGAAGAAGCATGATATATGATAAAAGTGTAGATTTTGATAGAGGTGTATAACTAAGGAGGAAGCATTAGGCTGACAAAAGTGTATATGAAGTATATAATAGAGGAGGAAAGATAAATGCCTCTAAAGTATATAATAGAGGAGGAAAGGAGGAAAGATATACGCAACTAGTTATAGTTGTCTTTGCATCTTTTTGGCAGCTTGATCACCAAAAGGTACTTTACAAGGTCTAAAGCATTAGGTTGATAGAAGTGTATAACAGAGGAGGAAGCATTTGGCTCATAGAAGTGTAGATGAAGTATATAACATAGGAGGAAATATATATGTAGCTAAAGTATATAATAGAAGAGGAAATGAGGAAATATATATGCAACTAGTTATAGTTGTCTTTGCACCTTTTTGGTAGCATATATTAACTAGATTGTGATATTTCAGACTATTCCATCAAGAATTTGGATTGCCTAGTTCTTACAGTCAAGCCTAGCAAAAGTTCAGACTCTACCTTAACATGGTAGAATGACTTCTCAAATTTAATTCTACAATATTGTTAGCGTTGCAAGCATCTAAAATGGATTTATTTGAGCAATGTCTCTACCTATGTGGCTCCAACATCATACTTCTCGAATGAGAAAAGCATGGAAAATTTATTCGAATGTTAATTTCAATTGATGCAACAAAGTTTTGAAATGGTTCCTGCATAAAAGCTTCACTAGTAATCCTCTCATCTCTAGTCGCCCAGAGCTTGCACATTGCTGAAGTCACTAACCAAACTACTTGGATTCTCTGTTGGAGTTCTCCAGAAGTGGGAGAACACTGGAAGTAAGTGATAAATTATGCAAATAAAATATTGTTGACACCTATTTGGGCACTTTGTACTTGTGCATGATTGCATATGCAATGCCCTAATTAGTTTCCAGTTTTGAGGGGACTTGCAGACACAATGTCCTTCACTTTCTCCTTATCATTACATGTCGACAATCTTGAATATTTTTCAATGGAGCAGTGCCATTCATAGTATCCTTATTACAAAGGATTCCATCTAAATATATGCATATTTCAAATTTTCCCTGCAAGGGAACAATTACAAATATGAGCGGAGTCTCCTATCAATTACAGTTTCTACAACAAAAGACAAAATTCTTTTTTCTCTCTCGCATTCTGAACAGTCTCCTAAGGGCTTTTGCATTTGTGCTCAAGTCCTTTTTGTTTCTTCTCTTGAACTATTGGACACAGTAATTGAGAAACCTATTATCAAAATCCTCCTCTCCCAAATGCATATCCCCTCCAATAGTAAGAACAGAGACATCGAAGGTACCTCCATCTAGGTCGTAAATAATGATTGTTTTCTTTTCTTTCAAGTATGTATAGAACCCATAAGACATATTTGTATAAAACCCATAAGCTATAACTGCAATTGTGGGTTCATTAATAATTTTCATGACCATGAGGCCCGCAATGACGGCAACATCTTTAGTAGCCTTCCTCTGAGAATCGCTAAAATAGGCAGGCATTGTGATGACAACATTCTTGACATCATATTTGAGATAAGCTTCAGCTATCATCTTCATCTTTGATAAAACCATGGAAGATATCTCCTCTGCTGCAAACTCCTTCCTTTGACCTTTGTAATGGACTTAGATAGAAGGCTTGCCTTTGTCTCCATAGATGACAGTGAAGGGCCATAGTTTCATGTCACTCTGCACACAGGGATCGTTGAATCTCCTTCCAATGAGTCTTTTGACATCGAAGATGGTGTTGTGGGGATTTTTTTCAATCTGATACTTGGCACCATTGCCAACAACTCTCTCAGAAGGTGTGAACGCAACCATGGAAGGGGTGGTTCTGTTTCTCTGATCATTAAGAATAATTTCAATTCAATTGTGTTGTCATACTCCTACGCAGCTGTATGTAGTTCCAAGATCAATGCCAATAGCCTTACCTTCACCTTTAGCATCCATCGCCTTTACTAATAACAATTCCCAATTAACACGAGTCTAAAATTTTTGACTCACAAATCTATCAGTGGAATGGAGAATCAGAAAAGTATTCAAACAATCTTCCTTATCGATGTCTTGTGTTTGAACGAATTTGGCTATAGAAATTCATTCAATGGAAATTATTGTAAGGTACATGCCGGGGGAAAATCTAGTAGGAGGGTGGATAGAGAATTAAAAACCCATCCAAAAGATGAAGGTGTTGCTGGAAGAAGGGAAATTTGATGACAAGAATTGCAAGGCACTGATTTCATTTCTTAAGAAAAAACTACCGAGGACTTGAGGTTTGCAGATCCATTTGCAATTTCATTTGGGAGAAAACCACTGGTTGAAAGAGATTTCAACATGGGGAAGAGCTCTGCAAAGATGATTGCAGTCTTGCGACTCACCATTATCATCGAATTGTCTGGATTCTATCAAGCATATGATGGGTCGCCTGCTACATATGACTGTATAAAGGCCTGCTCCGAAGCATGGGAAATCATGGAGCTCGTGGAAAATTCAGACACAGAAGTCGCTTTCGTGAATAAACAGGCCGACAGATTATTCCACCATCTGAAAGAATCGTGCAGGTGGTTGGGCATTTCTCTTTCCATTAACAACTACAACTTTGAAGAAAAATTAGTCGAAGCTGTCAAACGAGCCCTCTAGGGCCTCGCAGAAAAAATAGAGCAAATAGAAAATCGCAAGTGCATTTGTAGTACTGGGTATGACTCCAAAAATTGAGAAGAATTAATGGGGGTGACATTGTTGAGATTCACAATACTTGTTGAGGACGACAAATTTCAATAATGTCACCAACAAGAACCTCATAATATAATGCCTATCGACATAATAAACACCCAATTATTTTGTAATAAATAGATAAAAAAATTGTATAAAATTGAGAATTTGACCAAGAAAGAAGTTGGAAAATTTAAAAATTTAAGGTCCATAATATAGAGATTGGGGTTAAGGCTTTTTTTTTTGGGTCAAATGAGAGTGGAGCCTTCTATTAACCGCATGAAAGATTACATATGTTACATGACCTTACAATCTAAGGACCAACAAGGGTTTTCCCTATGAAGGGTAACCAACTACACAACCCGAAAACAAAAACCCCGAAACCCTCGACCTGAGGCTTACAAAATAAGTCTCCATCCATGATCCTGTGAGATCCGACGGTCACGAAACTATCGTTTTGGCAACATGCGCCCCTTTTACCCAATTCACGGACCTGATAAGGAATGTGAGCCAAATTTTTATGAATGTTCGGGTCTGGTTTGAAACTTAAGTTTCGATCACTTTTAGAACCCAAAAACCATACGAAAAAGCCCCTGTTGATCTGACAGTCCTCCGAGATATCGGAGCGGAAACCTGAACGGTCTTTACTTTCCTTTTCGGACCCAATGAGGATTGTAAATCGCTTATCTAAAAAGCATCAGGTCTGCTTTGGTGGTTAACCTCCGATTACTTTTCCACCTGAAGGCCATTCGATTATAAAGGTTGTCAGGATCCGTGGCCGACGACCTACGAAGAGGCCTACTGTTTACCAAGTGCCTCTCCCACTTCCGCTTTCTCCTACTTCCACTAGTATTCCTTCTTGTTCAGTCCTAATAACATGGAAGTTTTCCATGTCTTTGTCCACCTGTCTTTAACAATCCTCACGCAATTTGCCCGAGGGTGTCTAATCTCATGCATACCTGTTGTAACTTTCTTTTCAAAACACTCCTTCATTTGCCAGTTGATTAGCTAGCATATTGGCTTTTCTTTGCACATGAACAAAGCTGGCTGTTCTCAGGGTTTGAAGGTGGGAATGAATGCGCTGAAAGACCTTCAAAAGTCGCCAATGTTTTGATACTTTTCTAGGTGATTTTCCATTGTAGATCTGCTTGGCCACATTAATAACCAATTCCGAGTCAGCTTCGATGATGGTATTATGAGAATTTGACTCGATTAGTATTTCTAGGCACTGCTCTAAGACCATGAGCTCTACCATGTTATTTGTAGCAGTTCCCAGATGACTATGAAAGATGTCCTTTATGCACCCCTGCTCATCCCTAATGACCCTGCCAAAACCAGCCATCCCTGGTTTACCTTTAGAGGCTCCATCTATGTTAATTTTCAAGAAACCATGAGGAGGAGGTTGCCAAAAGTCTTTACCAAAATTTATCTGGCTCAACAGAGTTTCGGGTGCAAAGCTTTGGTGGAGGTGGCTACCAAAGCGCATTTCTTTTTCTTTTCCCCTTTGCCCCAAAGAAAATCTCTTTGAATGTTCCTGATCTATTGCAAAACTCCTTTAGGAATAGGAAGAGCTGCAATCATGAAAATGGGTATGGCCTGTTGGACAACTTTTGTGAGCACAAGGTTCCCTGCTAAATTCAAAGATCTGCATGTCCATTTCTGGATCCTATCCTGAAGTTTGTTAATGAACGGCTCCCACACTCCCCTGCTTAGAGGTTTTTCTGTAAGGGGCATTCCAAGATACTTAGAGGGTAACTGATCCCTTTGGAACCCTATAATTCTGGTAAGGTTTCTCTGAATAGCAATGTCAGTGTTAAAAAAGAAAACTTTTGATTTGTCAAGGCTTACCTTTGTACTAGCGGGCATAGCAAAATCATTCAGGATTTGTTTAAAAGCTTTGGCTTCCTTGACCATGGGAATGCCCTGCAGCATAGTGTCATTCACAAATTGTTGGTGAGTTGAAGCCGCTCCATCCGTGGTGAGTTTCAAACCCTAGATTCTTCTCTCAACACTTGCCATTTTTATCATTCTGCCTAGCCATTCCATCATCAGCACAAAGAGAAAGGGGGAGAGCGTATCTCCTTATCTTAGTCCCCTAGAAGGCATGAAGGTTCTTCAGGGTGAGCCATTAAGCAAGATTGAAAAACTGGTCATGGATGCAAGGGTCATGACCCATCTGATCCAATTGTGGTCAAAACCATAAGCTTTCAGCATTGCCCTGATGTAAGACCAGCTTAGCTTGTCATAAGCTTTCGCTAGGTCAAGCTGTATGATCATACCAACTTGCTTGTTGCTCTTCAGAGAGTGTACCATCTCATGAGCTTGTATGATATTGTTGAGAATCTATCTTCCTTCCACATAACCAGTTTGCTCCTCTGAGATAAGAGCTGGAAGAAGGGGCTTGAGTCTGTTAGCGATCACTTTGGAAATAATTTTGTACACCACATTACATAAAGCTATGGGTCTGAATCTGTCCGGTGTGATGGATTTTTCCTGCTTCAGAATCAAAGCTATGAAAGAGGCATTGAGAGCCTTCAAGATCAATATGGATCTTCTTGAGTCTTCCACTGCATCGAGGATATCTTGTTTGACTGTTTTCCAACATGCTTTGAAAAAGTCCACATTGAAACCATCCGAGCCAGGAGCTTTCCCATTTTGCATCTCGTTGATAACTTCCCTAACCTCATCTTCAGATACTAGCATATTGAGATTATGATTGTCTTCCCTTGTTACAAGCTTGGGAATGTACCTTGTGAATTTTTTAATAAACTGTGACCTCTCTAAGAGAGGCTCCTTTGCAATGCTAAGGAAGTGTTGTACTAGGACAGATTCCAATTCTTTGTGGGTGACGAGCTCTTTCCCTTGAGAATCTCTGAGTTTTAAAATTCTATTATGTGACCTGTGACTCAAAGTTGACTTATGAAAAAACTTTTTGTTTCTTTCCCCTTCTCTAATCCACTATACTCTCGATTTCTATCTCCAGAAAATCTCCTCTTGCTTGCACCTATCATCCCATTCCTTCTAAAGAGCATCAGCTTGAGTTTTCCTTTCCTCAGTCAAGCCATATGTGACCATAAGCTGGTTAATCCCCTGAAGTTTTTGTTCAACTTCTTTTTTGGTTTTGAAAATGTTACCAAATTGTTTTTTGTTCCAATCTTTGAGTCTGACTTTGACGTGTTTAAGTCTTTAAGATTGGGGTTAAGTTGAATAAACACCCAATATATATATATATATATATTTGGTAATTGGCCCTGTTCCTTGGTTGAACTCTGTGGCCTATAATATAGAGAGTGGGGTAGTTGAATAAACATCCAATTATTTTTTAATAAAATAGATAAAAACTTATATAAAATCGAGAAGCTGACCAAAAAATAAGTTGGAAAATTTAAAATTTTAATAAAATATATAAAATCTTGTATAAAATCGAGAATCTGACCAAGAAATAAGTTGGAAAATTTTAAAAAATTTGACTGTGCTATTTTTCCAAGAAAATGTTACAACAAGATATAAAAATATATGTATCAATATTGCTTATGGAGAAATGGTTGGCTTTAATGAGATGCATGTGTGATTGTTCTCATGATTTGAGTGGGATTTCCAGGTCCCTGTACCTACTAATACTCTCTTGAGTGCAAGGTTGATTACATGCCATGTATGGGCATTTGGTAAGTTCAACTGACTGTCACTGTGTGTGATTTCTATTGTTTGTTATGTCATGAATGTTATGGGTATCTATTATTTATGGACTGGTAAAAGTCCATTATTGATGATGTGTGTGGCATGTTATATTAGTGGATCTAATAGTTTTTGTTGAATCCATTATGTGATTAATGGAATGTTGTGTATCTAAATTCACAGCTAAGTCCCAGTTGTGGTTAAATAAGTTCTTTTCTTGTTGGTTGGCATGCAAGAAATTTTATTTCCCTACTACAACCATGTCAATGTCTGGAATGTTGGCATGGGAAGGAGGGATTCATCCCTATTGTAATAATGGTTCTAAGAATTGCTCATCATTGAGAATGGATTCATAAGCCATTGGTTTCCTTAAGAACTCTAAGCCTAGTTGTCGAGATCAATAGGATTGTGCTTGGGATGATTGAACCTTGTTAGACTCACAACAGAATTGGAGGCTATGGAGATGGATACCTTTATGTCTTAGGGATTGGAAATGTGCCTATGTGGGACAAGAAACTTGATGTTATTGACAAAAATTGTAAATTGACAGGAGACGCAAGATGGGAAAGTTCTTGTCACATGTTGTGGATAATTCACGTCACTTGCCCAAGCTCCCTTTTAATCAGGAACTTGTCAGAGCTCCCTCTTGGCTAAGGACTCTTCTATACATCAAAAACTTCTTCTTCGTGGGTCCTTCAGTTGCTTGATCAACTTCTCTCCTTGACGTCATGAAATTCAATTGAGCTTCTTCCTTGTAGGGAAACAACCATCGATCACTTTCCTCCTTCATTTGTCATGTCATTCCTTTCTTCATGGAAAGTGGCCTTCTTCATATCTGGAACCTTCGTCATATGACTACTTCTTCCTCATCATGCTTCTTCTATCCACCACATGAATGCTAGTTGTTCTTGTACATCCAATTTCTTGTTACAGTAGCCCTGCATGAATTTATCCAAATATTTTTCAAGAAATCAAAACATAATTCTAAATCAAATCATACCTTATGAGATGGATTTTCATCAGGACATATTTTTGTGGGCATCAACATCCTGCATACATGTTGAAACATATCCCAAAGATATCCATTGTCAAGGGTCTTCATCCTTTTCCATCAGAGTCTTCATATCTTTTTGGGAGATTTCCTAGGTAAGTCTTCTTGGTCTTTTGGATGTTGATCACCTTTATCAGGGTTGCTTATATCACGATCTCTTCCTTCTCCACACGTTCCTAGGTATTTTCAATCAGAGTTTATTAATTGTAGTCATATTATGTTGATTTCATCTTAGTGTGTCTTATGCTTTCCTACATCCTTTCAGAGGAGGAGATCCTTTTTCTCTTGATCATGCTTCTTAAGATAGAAGTAATGATCCATGTTACCTGCAACCATATGACATGACATTATAATATTAAACACAATCATACATACCTTATTTTACATTTAGGTCATCTAGGCTTCTTTCAACAACTTCCTTGATTGACGTATCTTCAACCCCTTGATATGCATCTTCTCTTATGTCACAATTACATCATCTACGAATTCCACAAGTTGGATTTTCTGATGAAACACTTTCTTCCTCTATAGATTAGTGAACCCTTCAATCAGGACTCTATCAGAGAATCTTGAGGATATTTGTATATCCCTATCTAGAAAAAGTTTCCTTTTTGAATTAATGTATAATGATGAGCCTTGTCCTGGATGACTTCTTCCTTTCCTGCAATGTCCACTGAGATTCTCAAGAGCCATATCCTACATGGTTTTCTACCATGGATTTTGTCCTTCATGATCCCCATGATGATGTCACGAGCTCTTGATTCTAATGCTTCCATGATGCCAAGCTGCATGTTATAATCACTGTCATATCTTATTACATAATCTTATGATATGACCCTTTTGTGAGGGATAATATCCCAATCATAGTAGAGATCTGTTACTCCCTTTTTCCTTGGCCCTTTTCTTCATATTCCTCCATCTATCTGGTGATATGATATTCCATAATCTTAGCTATATTATTCTATCTTGTTTGAGGACCAAACTTCCCTTTTCTTTCTGCACATGTTTTAGTCCTTTAACCTTTAATACTTTTGCCATCAACTCTATTTAGCATAGAGACCATAAGTTGATGAGTGAGGTAACTCATGAATATTTGTTACCTTGATTATCTGTTAGTGCATTATAGATCAGTGATGGTTATCCTCCTTCTTAGATCTTGTAGATGGGACCTTATGAAAATATCCCACATCCTTTGATGTCCTTTACTTTCATGTAGATCAGATTTCATGTGACTTTCTTCATTGCACCTGTAGAGACTGAGTTTATCATATACATCTCTGTGATGTCCCCTTTCTTGCTACATAGGAATGAGAAGAACTTAAGAGTTTTCTCCCATGAATTTAAAGGAGACATTTTTCCTCGGTATGTTTACTTGGCTTCTCTTATCTATGACGATTGTGACAATCCTCCTTATTCTATGCAAGGAATCTTGATGCCCCATCCAACCTATAGATCTCCTTGCAATATTGAAGTCATTTTACAAAATTGATTAATGAAAATAATTACTTGAGATGTGAAGATGAAATCTTCACCTTGAACATGTTGGAAGTGGTTGAAGGAGATGTATTAATGCTTCCTCTAGATGAGATCCTTTATGTACTGATAGGAATATTTCCTTCTTTGCCTTCGAGCTACCTAGACTTATACATCTGACAAACTGTTGATATACTTGGGCTACATAAGTGGATTTATAGAACCTTGTAGTATGCAACATCATGTAGAATCATAGAGTATTGAGGTTGCTTGTCATGACGTATAGAGACCCATTAGTTAGTATTATTGTATCATAGGACTTCTTCATTTTATATTGAGTACTATCCATACAAACTTATATATATGCCCTCGAATCAAGCTTTGAGAATCTGAGATGTCAAGATTGCTCCTTTTATAAAAAGGATTCAATTCGAGGTTGAAATTCTCATATTGTGGCACCAAGAGTCTGGGTAGAATGGGACTTGTGAAATAAATGCTATCTGGTTGTGTATATCTGAACTGAACTGTTGTATGAGATCTCCTAACCGAGTCTTCTACCTGTGATCATTTTCATCTTTTATCCTAGTTTTCTAAGGATGAGAATGTGGGAAAAATCCGAGTATAGGTCATCAAGATATGGGAGACTATAATACGAAACTATGACTTTATATACTGTTATCGTAGGTTGCATCTTTGATCTAGGCCTCGATCTTTGAATGTAGATCTTGATCCCTTCTCTTTGAAATTATTCAATGTGTTTTGATATTCTTCTTGAAGCTTGATCCTTGAATGTCTCTTTACTTCCCTTCCTTAGACTTCAACACCTTAGCTCTGATACCATGTTGAAGAATCTAAGGCAATTAGAATTAATGATATTCTTCTTGCATGATAACTATTTGTGAGTCATTTAACTTTACTTCTCAATACAACCTTCACTTGTTTTTATTATTAGAGTGTGTCTTCTTACTTCATCAAATAACTACCGAAAACAAAGAGACAATAACACATGATGTTGGATTTTTGCCAGGGCCAAAACCTCTCCCTCTTGGAGAGGAAAACCCACACAAAATTCTTCTTATAGAGATCCCAATTGATGAATACCAAGACCATGACCCTTGACCTATGAGGCCACTCCAATACCAAGACATTAATCCTCTTCTTTGACATTTCTGAGATCATCCTCATTGTTGCACCATCACCGAGGTCTTCATCAATGAGAGCTTCATATATAGATATGTATAAGGGAGTTGCATGTAGATCCACCGATATCATGACAGTCTCATCATGACTGTTCCTTCACCGAGATAATAACCTTTGTAACTATATCTTCATCAAGAACGAGATTTTGACTACACCTTAATGTATGTCGAGATATTGTGTCACTATGAGGTCCTTCCATCATAATCATGTCGAGACTGTGAGTGGTATTGTAAGATTCTTGAGATCATCCCTATCACTACGGTTATGACAACACTGAGATCTATATCGAGAATGAGACTGTGGTCTCTAGAAACCTAGTCACTGTTATGCCGAGAATATCTCACTATATTACCCATCCGAAATCATAGAGATATTTCTCCATCCAAGGTACTGAACAGCTACCTTAATCCCATATTCTTGCACCTCCTGTACTCATCTAAATTTCAGAGAAGAATCCAAGTTTCTTGCTTTTCTATGGTGACCCTAACTACATATATGTAATATTTATGTTGTTAGAAAATTATATATTACGGAGCAATGGAACACATAAAATATTGCAGAAATATAAACACATAAAATGCACAAAACAAGAGAGACACAGATATACGTGGTTCACCCAAATTAGGCTACGTCCACCCCGAACAACCAGTCCTTCCTTTCTATTATCCAGCAAAATGAAGAGACACAACCTACAACAAATCCGTTGTAATATCCTATGTTTTCTCTCACAGTCTCACCTCTCTGTTTCTCGCTCACAAAATACACATCTATATCTAAGCCTCCAATACAATACCCTCATATAAAGAGAGGGGTTGCCTTCTAGGGCAAAAAACCCTAAACTAAAGATAAGTTCTACCGTCAGATCATCTGCCTAATGAATGGCCCAGATTGACTAGAAATTACTATACTTTTACAAGGCAATTTTACATTTGTTTTTAGCTTCGGGGGCAGCGCGCCGGGGGACCGCTGACCCCCCCCGGACCCTCGCGGGGGGGACAAGTCCCCCCTGTAGCCCCCCCGCGTGGAGGGGTGTACAAACTTCCTGGGGTATACATCTGGCTGAAACAAAGACCTCTGAACAATCATGCTCCACACACAACAATGTCTCTATATTTGAGCCGACATGACAGTGTGAAGTTTTGTGTCCCTTTATTGAGTCGACATGATTTTCTTTAATTCATTTAATTCAATTTGAGGCTAACATGACAGCCCTCTTCATCGTTTTGCTTGCTTCCTTCTTCAAGAGGATTGTCCTTGTCTTGGAGGGTTGTTCTAGACCTTTATATAGATTTGTATACACTACATATAGGCTCAAGAAGAGCATGAAATTGATTCATTGACATCCTAAGGCTCTCAATGGGAGCCATCTATAAAATAAACCTCTTTATAATGAAACCCATGCAACAAGGAATAATAATAAATTCATTTCCTTTTTTTATAAAAATAATAATTACAATGTCATGAAGATTGAACCTAGTTACACTTTCTTCAACACTCTCTCTTAACTAGGGAGGTATTGATGATGGTACCTGATCATTCTCAATCTGAATAATTTTTAATAAGAAGAATAAGATTGGTAACCCATTTGTATAGCATCATAGTAACCAACATTGTTTCCACAACAAGGCCTTGACTGACAAATCTATCTCTCATCAAATCAAAGCACAATGTTGGCGAGACCAATGACTATAGAAACCTTCATCATTGTCTCACAAGGTACACACCCACCCGCATGTTCAATGAGTATGAAATCCTAGGAATATTCTTATCTTGGGTTCCCATCCCTCAAAGAATATCAGTCCTCTTACCTACTCTTGTCTTGGATGCTCTACACATCCTCAAACAGAATCGGATGCCATATGATTAACCAATCGTCCATTCTTTCTTCCAAAGTGAAGGCAAGAATGTTGTGTTTATCTCGCCCTCTCAACTGGGAAAGATATGCGCAAGCTCCCTCTGATCAGGAACTTACCCAAGCTCCCTTTTAATCAAGAACTTTTCATAGCTCCCTCTTGGCTAGGGACTCTTCTATACATCAACAACTTCTTCTACGTGGATCCTTTAGTTTCTTGATCAAATTATCTCCTTGATGTCATGAAATTCAGTTGAGCTTCTTCCTTGTAGGGCAACAACCATTGATCACTTTCCTCCTTCATTCGTCATGTCATTCCTTTCTTCATGGAAAGTGGCCTTCTTCATATATGGAACCTTTGTCATATGGCTACTTCTTCCTCATCATGCTTCTTATATCCACCACATGAATGCTAGTTGTTCTTGTACTTCCAATTTCTTGTTCCAGTATCCCTCCATGAATTTATCGAGATGTTTTTCAAGAAATAAAAACATAATTATAAATAAAATCATACCTTACAAGATGGATTTTCATCATGACATATTTCTGTGGGCATCATCATCCTGCATACTGTTGAGCCCTACAACAACCCCCCATTTATATCATTTATATTTACAAAATTATCATATGAAATGGGTCCCTTTAGAAGTTAATTGGTATCAATATTGCATTATTTGAAAAAGGTCCGCAAACCAAATGAAGACATTATATAAAACCTTTTGAAAAACCCATTTTTGATCAAATAAAACAATATTTTATCATTGCGATAAAGCGATCGCAAGATCGCATATCGCAATGACATAGAAAACACAAATAAGTGACATATGGGTTCCCGCCGATGCGATATCGCTATCGGCTATCGACGATACTCTATACGCAGTCTTAAAGCACCCCAAGCCTTTCACCCCGATGCAATGGGATATCGCAATCGGCAACCGGCAATATCCTATGCACAATAGTAAGGCACCCAGGTCATACCCCCGATGCGATGCGATATCGCAGTTGGCAATTAGCGATACACTATATATGCACATTTTTATGCCCATTCACCCCGATGCGATGCGATTTCGCTATCGGCGATCGGTGGTATGCTATCCATATGTTTATATAATACCAATTCTCCCAATGCGATGCGATATCACTATCGGTGATCGGGGTTTCAAAATTGTCAACATAAGGATTTAAGTGTTCCCGACGCCCGATTATGATATAGCGCGGATTTCAAAAAAGCTGTTAAATGGAGGGATATTACGATCCGTTCATATTTAAAGCTTGATCTGTTAAGCAATCGTTCACCTGCACTCAACCGCCAAAATATCCATAGCACGCTTAAGCGGGCCATTCGGCCGAATAATGGTATAATGAGCATTTAAGGGGTGGCAGGTTTTAAACGGCCATTTAATGTAATTGTAAGATCTTCCCATGGATTGTATCCGCGGCCATTTTTAAGAGTTAATCTCTCAGCACGCTTTGATCAATATATCTTTCCCATATTGGATTTTCATTGGCATATCTCTATGTTACGTTTATTTTCGCCTCTATGCAGAATTCATCCAAAGGAGAAAGCGCAAGCAAAATGGGGAAGAAATCCAAGAAGACCACAGGCGCTTCCGCTACACCAGCTGCAGGACAAGCCGTCGTGGACAAAAAGAAGGGATTGATATCTGATACTACATGTTTGGGTCTCGTCAGAGTTACTTGGCAAGGTACCTACAACCTGATTGAAGCCGAAGAACCAGCAGTGACAACAGTAGAAGCTACTGTGGATTTAACTCGGAAGTCTGAGGGTACTCTCAAGGACTTAGCTGACTCCTTTCTTCACCGGATAGCAGCTAGGGAGAAAATTCTCCCATACACAGACGTAGTGCAGTGGGCGATTGAAGAAATCCCAATCCTGGATAGAACCTTCAGCACCAGAGACGGGAGAATTTTCGGGTCATTCAGGGCGGATGATCTAAGGCAAATGTATCATTTGCCCGAGCTAGAGAAGATATATAATAAGGCGTTCATGGAGAAATTCGCAAACGAAAATGAAGTTGAATCCGAACCCATCCGGGATTGGAGACAAAATCCAGCAAAGCACAAACATGAATCTTCCGGTAAGTACTCGGTTGGTTCTCTGGCTTCTCCTTATTGCTATGTTGGAATAATGATGTGTAGATTATGGGGATTGCATGATTCTGCTAATTTTACCATAGAAATGGTTCCCCTAATGGAAGCAGCGTGCAATAGTGTAATTATGGATTGGGCCACTATCCTCTCAGACAAATTAGCAATAGTTGTGCTTGAGTTTAGAAGCAAGACCTGTATTTCTGAAAGGGTAATTCCCCCATTCTACTACATTGCCTATATTCTAGATACCCTGTGTTTTAACTCTGAATTCCCCGTACTCGGCTGGAGGTGGACTGCACAATACCCCACGCCTATTCATATATATCATCAGAAATTGTGGAAATATTCTTATAAACATCATCTATACCAAGTCTGTAATGGCTTTATGTTGCCTATTTATTATTCCATTTTCGATAAACCTGCTCCCAAGATTTCTTATCTAGCCGGATTTGATTTAACCGCAATAGGTAGATGGTTTGGAGAGGAGAGATTTACCTACATAAGAGTTTTCGGTAGCCAAGCCGACCCCCATGTCCTCCCTCTATACATACCTGATAAACTGCTGGCAAGGGAAATCGCTTACCAGATTATGGCTGAGAGTGTTACACAAACGCTCAAGAAAAATAAGAAGCAAGGCTGGCCCTCTTTTCCTTTGAGACGTGGTGTCTATACTCTGCATGATCTCAAACATGTAGAAAAGGAAGCCACAAATATTCAATCCTTAACTCTGGCGACTCTCCCAAATAGGCAGTTTGATCCAAATAAAGTTGCCTATAATGCACTAGAACAGGCCAAATTGACAAGATTTGACCATAAAGAAGATATGTTTGATGACCTGTTCTCTTCAGCTGAGACAATAAATCAGGTTAAGGCATTCGCCAAAGCGAAATATAATGATGAAGGGTTGACTGAATTCAATAAACTTAGAGAACAGAGGTTGCAAACTCTGCCTCTAGATTTACTAGCGACAACCCCAGCGACATCATCAAGCGAGCCTGATCAACAACAGTCAAAGGAACCTCCCGTTATAACAAAGGATCAGAAGAAGGAACAGGAGGAAAAGCAGAAGAGAGAACAGGAAGAAAAGCAGAGAAAAGAAAAAGAAGAAAAGCAGAAGAGAGCGCAGGAGGAAAAACAGAGGAAAGAGAAAGAGGAACAGCAAATGAAAGAGCAGGAGGAAAGACAAAAGAAAGAACAAGAGGAACAACAGAAGAAAGAGCAGGAAAAAGTGCGGAAGGAGTCCCAAGCCGAAAAGCAAAAACAAACCACCATTGATGTCAATATAGATACTCATATTGACCCTAAATTGCTCCAGGAATGGAAGCAATTTGATTCTATCATCAGTGGGTTGGAATGTTCAAAGGATACAGACACTTCCAAGACAACCGATACACAGGACATCACTTCACCTCAGGTTCTAAGTGGAACCAGCGGCCCACCCATTTCCAAAGAAGTTGAGATTATACCAAAGGACCCCTCCGACCAAATCATTTTGCAGGTAGAAGATATTCCTCCCCTGGATGTCTTCTACAGCCCAAGGCATAAAGCAGTGGTTAAACGACAAAGGAAAAGAAGAAGGACTGATCAACCTTCCCTTTTCCCAGAGCAAACTGTTACGGGCAATGTGGTTTGGAAGGAGGAATTTGACCCCTCCGATGACCTGACAAAACTGTCGCAGTATGCGGGAGCCTATTCGGCAGCGACAATCGACAAGGCATCAGAGGTAAGTCTTCTACTGAAAACCAGAGATCAAGAGATTTTCTCGTTACAGGCAGAGTTAGCTGAGACAAAGCAGAAGGCAGAGCAGGCAGAGCAGAAATTGTTGACACAACAGCAAGTGAACAGTAAACTAACTCAACAATTGCAGGCAGAAAAGCAAAGGATCGACCAAAGAGCGATCCAGAAACAGAAGGAATTATCAGAGGCATTAGCACAATTAAATGCAACAAATGATGAAAACAAAGGATGAGAAAATTGCTCAATTGTCATCGCAGCTCGAAAAAATGAAGGGCGTTCCACAAGTGGTTGAATTTAGAGCAGAAGCATTAAATAAACACTGCATTAATATCCCAAATTAAGCTTCTGTGTCAACAAATCGCCCAGGCAGAGCCACTGTGTAATTAACGACATCCATAAATCAGCAGGTAGAGAAGGCCAGAAATGAATTGGATCAAGCCGAAGAAACCATAGCTGCATTTCTTGACTGGCAAGATTCTGATCAAGGGAAAGCGACAAATTTGCCCAGGATCCTAGAAACGCATAAAGATATACTCTTCACAGAATGGCATTCCCAGATGATGAAAGCAGAGAGGGCGGCTTCAAGATGTAAATCAACTTCCAGCAATCTAGTTGAACTAGTTAAAAACACTCTCTACTTATCAAATATGATTTCCCAATGTACACCAGGAAAGTTGACAACAACGAACACATTGGAGCAATCATGTTATCCTGATTTAGAGGAAAAGGGGAGGTTAATCACTGGGATTAACAGTTTAACCTGGTACGCATATTGGTTCTTCCTGGTAAAGCCGCATACATAGAGAGCCGCCCTCAAATGCCTAACAGATGCAATCGGGTATATTCAGGATGCCACCTATGCCGCCCAGCTCAGCTCGCACCTCAACAAACCTCCTGAAGTAGAGCCAATGCTTGCGATAAGTCAGCTCAGATATAAAGGCAAGCAGCCTACCTGATGAATCATGCCACCGACTGCCAAATCGCTGAAGAAAATCATATCAAGATTGATTGATACCAATTTAATAGGATTTCTGTTTTATAGATAGGTAGATTAGTTAAGTATTTATAGACCCTTTCATTGTTTTGGAAAGGGTCGAAAAGTTTTGTACCAGACTTAAAGACTGAAGTTTGCACTATTATGCTTCAGTCAATATTCTTTTATGAAACTGGACCAGTTGTTCTTAATTCGACAAGGAAGCTTTTTATGCAATTGTGCACTATTGTCTTTGTTGAGAATGTTTCTGCGTTGAAGGAAGAATTACAAGTAGCGATTGATATTGGGAGTGTCAAGCAGCTCATATGGTATTTCTATCTATGTCTGAATTCATTCCTTTCATATGAATTGTTATGTGATTATTCTTGCTATTATTGATTATATGCATGCGCTATAACAACAGATCTATATTCATTCCACTATTGGATGTTTTATGATGTGCCTTTCTTTTTAATCATGTATATGTCAATGATATAAATGATAAGTGTGGTAATATCGCTTCAATCGCTTTGCTTAACTATTTAAGCATAGTAATCATGAATGAAATAATGTCTATGTCCGTTAAATAGAGTCATCTATATGCCTGTTTATAGACACAGATCATCAAGCGCTGCACTTTAAAGCTCAATAAGTTCCCGGGATAGGTAATAGTTATTGTATTCTTGTTAATAGTTTTAGTTATTCGCTCACCGTTAGTCTAGTTTATAAATCATCCATTCATCCCGTTTATCCACTTTTGGGAAACTGGTCCCATTATCCCTAGTCGGAGCCACTATTCCAAACGGAAAAGGAGCTATACTAAGGTCCGGACCGGGTGGTTATCCCCAATGTTGTTGCAGCGATTTTCGAGGCATCAACGTTTTTGGCGCTAGAAGGAGGGCCTGACTGTGAATGGCAAACAAACCCAAATCTGCAAGCCATTCTAAGAGTAATTCTCCCTCTGAATCCCCTCGAACTTCTCATTCGCATGCTGGTTCTCCAGTATCCAAACAAGAAGAAGAGGAATCAACTACCACTGCTCAAACCCATCATACTCCAGAACAATTAAGTCTTGAATCACCTGAAGTCCAATCTCTTATCCACAAACTTCAGAGCTTCTCGATTTCACCACAGAAATCTGAGGTATCACAAAGCAGTGCGACTTCACAGTTCAATTTACCTCACCCTCTCACCAGACTTCAGAGCGAAAAGCTCGGTATTGAACCCACTGAGTTCCCTTTACCCAAAAGGAAAAGGGCGAAGAAATATACTGAAGGATCTGACAGTGAAGAGCTTTCATACACATCCTCCATTGCATCTTCTCCTCTGCAAAGTCAACCATCCACTCCCCATTTGCATATTGTTGTTCACCAGGGATTAGGAGCTTCAGCATCCCAACCTGCTCAATCCTCAACATTATTTCCTTCCCAGACATCTGTAGTCCCGACAGTAGTATCAACCACTACTGCTATTATAATGGCAGATCCATGGACCAGACCTGGTGCAGTCAATATGCCTGCACCATTGCATCCATTACCAGATGCTCCTGAAAAATGGCTATCCAAGTTTAATCCAGATGATGGGAGCCAGGCTGAGAAACACATCAATAATTTCATGTTGGCAGTCAACTTGAAAGGAGTAACGGAACAAGATGTTGTTGTTAGACTTTTTCCTTACACCTTGCAGGGATCAGCAGGATCCTGGTATTTTTCTCTACCATCTGGTTCCATTACCAGTTGGAACACTTGCCAAGAGTAGTTTCTTACCAAATATGGAGATGATAGGTCTCTGGCTACCCTAATAAACGACCTCTCCAATCTGAGAATAGAGCATAGGGAACTAATTAAGGAATTTAATGCTCGCTTCAAAAAATTCCTGAATAAAATCCCTACAGCCTCCAAACCAAGTGAACAAATTCGAAGCAAATGGTATATAACAGCCCTGCCTGCCAATATAGCCATTTTTGTAGATAGAGCTGGGAAACCTACCTTAGCCGAAAACATGAAAGAAGCGCTTGCTGTGGAGAAACGTATCAACGCTCTAGAAAAGAAAGTTGCCCTGGAAGACAGAAAAGCCAAAAAAGTCTCTTTTAAAGATGACTCAAGAAAGAAAACCTCAAAAGACCCCTATGACATGGAGGGTTTGCAAAAAGTCCTAAAAACTTTATCAAATGAAATGGTTGAAATAAAGAAACAGGTAGCCGAGACATCAACCAAAAGACCCTTTAGAACTTTTAAGAAAAATGAATCAAAGCCACCAAATGTCATATCTAATGCTGATTCAGAGCAAGAAGAAGAGGAAACGATTACACCAACTAGCGATGAAGAAGAAGAAGTAGAATGTCATGGAATGTGGGATTTTATACTCCCCAACTCCGATTCCGATAATGAAGAGGAAGCATTCCCGGTCACTACTAGGAGTAAAAGTGCTTCCGAACCTGTTCAGATAACCTCAAAGAAAAGGAGTGCAGGTGCTGCTACAACCAAAGAAAAAATACCTTCAAAGAAACCACCTGCAGCAGTTCCCCAAAACCAGCCTTCAACTTCTAATACTCCTTCAACATCTAAAACATTAGTGGTATCAGATTCAATGGAGTACAATATTGTTGATGACATGAAGAAAACTAAAGCAAACATTACTATGTTTGAACTTAGTAAATTAAAGCATCAGCAGAAATTGCTTCTCAAGGAATTGAATGTTGTTCCCTCTGCACCTCTTCCCAGTGCTAAAGCTGCTAATGATTCAGGCCAACCCCCTCCTGGTATGGTTGAAGCTACCGATTCAGTTCTGATTGGAGATAGATCAAATTCTCATACTCCACCCTTCCTTCTAACCTATGAGATTTACAACAGAAACCTGCACAACTGTTTAATTGACTCAGGGGCATCATCTAACATAATGCCAGCTTCAGTTTGTTCTAAACTGAACATTGAACCCCAAAAGTCTGCTATTCATATTGTACAGTTGGACAGGACCAAAGTACAGGTTTTAGGAGAAATTAATTCTGTAACTATTAGGTTATCTGCTGATCCAAGAATAGTACAGAGGATTGATATTCTAATAGCTGATATACCTGAATTTTACGGTTTAATTTTGAGTAGGGATTGGTCTGAGAAATTGCATGGGTATATTTCCACTGATTGGTCACATATGTGGCTTCCCTACAAGGGCAAGCCAAATCAAATAAGGATCGATCGGGAAAAACATATGACCCATACAGTTACAGAATTCGAACAAGAAAACCAGCCGGTAGCATTCAACAACAACATTTTGGGGAATTATTCATCAGAGTCATTCTTTGGCAACTTCGTTGCCCAACCCTCTCCGTTCTCAGTAAACCATTCTACATCTCAGATCGAAAATTTTTCACAAACAGATCAATCAAGATGTTTCAATGATACTGAGAAGTCTGTAAATAAAATTGTTAATACTTCTTTATTTTGGTCTTTATATTTCGATGGGTCCAAGTCTAGTGAGGGCTCAGGAGCAGGATGTATTTTAATTAGCCCACAAGGGGAAAAGACAATGCTGTCCTGTAGGCTAGAATTTGAATGTACTAACAATACAGCTAAATATGAAGCCTTAGTCCAGGGACTATATAAAGCAATCGGCCTTAAAGTGCAATATCTAAAAGTATTCGGCGATTCTGAAATTATTGTTAAACAGGTGAGGAATGCAATCCATTGTCTTTCAAATCACCTCAAGCATTATCAATCGCTAGTACAAGAACTTACATCACACTTTTCCGCGTTCAACATTTCCTCCATCCCTAGGTCTCAAAACTCGGCAGCCGATCTCCTAGCCAATGTAGCTTCTAAGCTCCTACCTTCTGAAGACTACAGCCCAGATAGATTTTCCATAGAATTGCTTTTTAGGCCCTCAATTCCTGACAATGTCACTAATTGGAGAGTATTCAACCATGATGAGGATATTTTACAATTTCTAGCTTCTGAAAAGTCCTATGACGATCAAATTATTGAGGAAAATGACCATGATCTACAAATGAAAGAAACGCCGCAGGAAAATTCAATCCCTAAGCCAGTGATAAAGCTCGAGGATCTTTATGATATCAAAGACAGGTTTAAACCTGTAACTAATGCAAAGCTCCAAAGTTCTACCCTTAGGTTTGAATTGATAAATCTTGGCACCGAGCAAACTCCTCAAAACATTAACTTAGGACTAGGACTTTCCTTGGAAGAGAAGGAGACATTCATTAGACTGTTAAGGAAAAATAAACAGGTCTTTGCTTGGAAATATGATGATTTGAAGACATATGATACATCTATTATCCAGCATACCATTCCGGTACTTCCCGATCAGAAACCGATTCAGCAGAAGTTAAGAAAAATACATCCAAACTTAGAGAGCCAGATAAAATCAGAACTTAATAAACTCATGAAAGCCAAGATTATTTTTCCTGTCCGACACTCAAACTGGGTCTCTAATATGGTACCAGTCAGAAAGAAAAATGACGACATTCGGATCTGTATTGATTTTAGAAATTTGAACAAAGCAAGCTTGAAAGACAATTTCCCATTACCTACTATGGAGCAAATACTTCAATTAGTAGCTGGCTCTGAATTGATGTCCTTTCTAGATGGTTTCTCAGGATATAACCAAGTCCTGGTTCATCCTGATGACCAACTTAAAACTACATTCAGAACAAAATGGGGAACATATGCATATCAGAAAATGCCTTTCGGACTTATAAATGCAGGAGCAACATTCCAAAGAGCTATGGATATAGCTTTTAGAGGGTTGATTAATAGAACAGTAGTCGTCTATCTAGACGATATTACTGTATTCTCTAAGGAGAGGTACAATCATTTGCATGATCTAAATCAAAATTTTCAGCGTTGCAAAAGATATGGTATTTCTCTTAACCCTAAAAAATCTTTCTTTGCTCTTGATCAAGGAAAGCTCTTGGGTTTTATTGTGTCCAAAGATGGCATTTATATTGATCCTGATTGGATCAAAGAAATCTCTGAAATCCCTTTCCCACACAATAAAAAATCGATGCAGTCATTTTTAGGCCATATCAATTTTGTTAAAAGATTTGTTCTAGATTTTTCTCAAATTATTTTGCCACTTCAAACAATGATTAAGAAAAAATCAGTCTTTAAGTGGGGATCAGCAGAAAAAGAAGCTTTTGATTTAATCAAGCAATCAATAATCAATGTCCCAGCCTTAAATACTCCAAATCTTTCTAATCATTTTACATTGTATACCATCACATCCAACTTGTCTTATGCTGCAGTACTCACGCAACTAAATGATCACAATCTGGAAGCACCCATTTCATTTTTTAGCTCAAATCTTCAGGGTGCAGAATTGAATTACTCCGATGTAGAAAAACAAGCCTTTGTTGTATTTAAAGCAGTCAATAATTATAGACCCTTCCTTTTGAAAACCCACACAAAAGTTATAGTTCCTTTCCTTGCAGTTAGGCCACTATTAATCCAAAAAGAATTGGGTGAAAAAAGGGAAAATTTGGTCACAGCGCTTCAAGAATATGACTTAGAAATTAAACCAGCAAAGATTGTTAGGGGCCAAGGTTTTTGCAGGATATTGGCAGGAGCATCCAACATTCCAGAATCAAGCGATACAGATCAAAATGAAGAAATCAACCAGATAAGTGTTACTGATTCTGAATCTCAATATGCAGATTTAATCTTTTATTTAAAGAATGGTTATGCACCTCCAAACCTGTCTTACAAAAACAAAAGGGCTATTAGGTTAAAAGCAAAGAATTTTACAATTATTGATGATGTGCTTTTTAGGCAGAATTATGATTCTATCTTATTAAGATGCCTTGAGAAACCTGAAGCACAAAAGGTTTTGCAGGAGTTACATGATGGACCAGCAGGAGGACATTTTGGAGCTGATACAACAGCTCACAAAATTATTCATGCTGGATACTATTGGCCTACTCTATTTAGAGATGCCCACGAATATGTAAGGAAATGCCTCAATTGTCAAACTTCTAGTGGAAGACAACGTAAATCAGCTTTCCCTCTGCAACCAGTCAACATTGAACAACCATTTGAGCAATGGGGATTGGACATCATAGGGGAAATTACTCCACCATCTTCCAAACAGCATAAGTATATCCTTACTGCTACCGATTATTTTACTAAGTGGGTGGAGGCCATTCCTTTGAAGACAGCAAATTCTGAAGCAATCATTGAGTTCATAGATCAATTCATCATTACCAGGTTTGGTGTCCCAAATGCTCTTGTTTTTTATAATGCATCTTATTTCTCAGGCAATGCTATGTTTGATTTCGCTATTAAAAGAGGATTTAAATTAAAGTATTATGCTAATTACTATCCCCAGGGTAATGGTTTAGCAGAGTCTACTAATAAGAATCTTATCAAAATCATTAAGCGAACTATAGAACAAAATCATAAAAACTGGCACAAATCTTTAATGTTTGCATTATGGGCTGATAGGATAACACAGAAAGCTTCTATAGGATCTTCCCCATTCAATCTTGTGTATGGAAAAGAAGCAGTACTGCCCACAAATCTTGTTCTTCCTTCTTTAGCCCTAGTACAGTACATTGAGGAAACTCCTTCTTCTTCTATTCAGCTTAGACATGATCAAATTCTAAAATTAGAAGAGGAAAGAGAAAAAGCCAAGGTTATTCATGCCAAACATCAGCAAATTATCAAGGCAGTTTTTGATTCAGTCTCATCCGGTTCAAAACAATTTCAAGTCGGTGATTTAGTTCTGAAATGGGACAAAGCCCATGAGGACAAGGGAAAACACACCAAGTTCCAGAAGATGTGGCTTGGACCATTTCAAATCTGTGAAAAGATAGGCCATTTGACCTTTATGTTGCAAGACTTATCAGGGTTGAGAGATTCTCTCCCTGTTAATGGCCTTATCTTGAAGAAATTCTTTAATTGAGGAGGTAACCCCTTCTCCTTTTAGTTTGATAGATTTTTGTAGTTTGTAGGATTCTGTTTGGAAAATAATGTTGTAAGGTATCTTCTATTGACCTTTGCTGTGTTTGAAAATTTGATCTACAGAAGTAGAGTGATATTTGCTTTTAAAATAATAGAACTCTTAACCAAAAGGGATAATTTCTAGGAAATTAGGTATCATTGTATTCTGAAACCATATTTCAAGTTTTGTAAACTCCTCTCAAAGTTTAAAAGTATTGTAAATCATTTTTTGTTTTCAAATTGGTCTCAAAAAGTTATCAATATCAAGATAGAAGCTAATCCAATTTCAGCATCTTCAACTCTTACCCTGTCATCCATTTACTCTTAAGGAGAATATTGTTCATCCCATTCACTAAAGTTTATGATTACTCGGAGTGTAATTCTAAAATATCTGATATTAAAGATAAGGGGTCTTAGTACAAGCCTGCTTACCATGTTCATAGGGAAATAGTTTAACCGACATTACCAATACTGCATACCAAAACAGGGTAATGGCTTAAAATTATAAGACAAGGGGTCTCATCACGAGCCAGCTTGTTCGGTTAGATTACTACCAGTGAATGGCATTGTCAATAGCTGGCCACCAAACCAGGACAATGGCTTTTTATCTTAACAATAACAGAAAAGGGAAATGAAATACAAAATATGAAAACATGTTTTGAATTCATTCTGTTAATCACACTCTTAATTGGATGGAACAATGGACAATAGCATGGTTAAAAGGTATCCCTGTCGAAACTATAAACGTTTGCTGGCAGCAGAGGCTCTACCTATGACAGAAGAGTTCACTATAAAAGCTGATTTGGAAAAGTTTTCTGTTTTATAATTATAAACCAATAGAGGCCTATTTAAAACTTAGAATGTATCTATTTTCTTAAAAAAGAGAGGAAATTAGCAAAAATAGATTCATTTTACTTGGAATGCATACATACCTAGTTATATTAGAATTTTCCCCTTTGATTAAAACTCTATTTTGCAAAAGTTTAAGTATTTCTATGCTTTTCAGAGATAACTGGTTCTTCCAGCGAATCGCCAATTGTTGTGCCCTACAACAACCCCCCATTTCATATCATTTATATTTACAAAATTATCATATGAAATGGGTCCCTTTAGAAGTTAATTGGTATCAATATTGCATTATTTGAAAAAGGTCCGCAAACCAAATGAAGACATTATATAAAACCTTTTGAAAAACCCATTTTTGATCAAATAAAACAATCTTTTATCATTGCGATAAAGCGATCGCAAGATCGCATATCGCAATGACATAGAAAACACAAATAAGTGACATATGGGTTCCCGCCGATGCGATATCGCTATCGGCTATCGGCGATACTCTATACGCAGTCTTAAAGCACCCCAAGCCTTTCACCCTGATGCGATGGGATATCGCAATCGGCAATCGGCAATATCCTATGCACAATAATAAGGCGCCCAGGTCATACCCCCGATGCAATGCGATATCGCAATCGGCAATCAGCGATACACTATCTATGCACATTGTTATGCCCATTCACCCCGATGCGATGCGATTTCGCTATCGGCGATCGGTGGTATGCTATCCATATGTTTATATAATACCAATTCTCCCGATGCGATGCGATATCGCTATCGGCGATCGGGGTTTCAAAATTGTCAACATAAGGATTTAAGTGTTCCCGACGCCCGATTATGATATAGCGCGGATTTCAAAAAAGTCGTTAAATGGAGGGATATTACGATCCGTTCATATTTAAAGCTTGATCTGTTAAGCAATCGTTCACCTGCACTCAACCGCCAAAATATACATAGCACGCTTAAGCGGGCCATTCGGCCTAATAATGGTATAATGAGCATTTAAGGGGTGGCAGGTTTTAAACGGCCATTTAATGTAATTGTAAGATCTTCCCATGGATTGTATCCGCGGCCATTTTTAAGAGTTAATCTCTCAACACGCTTTGATCAATATATCTTTCCCATATTGGATTTTCATTGGCATATCTTTGTGTTACGTTTATTTTCGCCTCTGTGCAGAATTCATCCAAAGGAGAAAGCGCAAGCAAAATGGGGAAGAAATCTAAGAAGACCACAGGCGCTTCCGCTACACCAGCTGCAGGACAAGCCGTCGTGGACAAAAAGAAGGGATTGATATCTGATACTACATGTTTGGATCTCGTCAGAGTTACTTGGCAAGGTACCTACAACCTGATTGAAGCCGAAGAACCAGCAGCGACAACAGTAGAAGCTACTGTGGATTTAACTCGGAAGTCTAAGGGTACTCTCAAGGACTTAGTTGACTCCTTTCTTCACCGGATAGCAGCTAGGGAGCAAATTCTCCCATACACAGACGTAGTGCGGTGGGCGATTGAAGAAATCCCAATCCTGGATAGAACCTTCAGCACCAGAGACGGGAGAATTTTCGGGTCATTCAGGGCGGATGATCTAAGGCAAATGTATCATTTTCCCGAGCCAGAGAAGATATATAATAAGGCGTTCCTGGAGAAATTCGCAAACGAAAATGAAGTTGAATTCGAACCCATCCGGGATTGGAGACAAAATCCAGCAAAGCACAAACATGAATCTTCCGGTAAGTACTCGGTTGATTCTTTGGCTTCTCCTTATTGCTATGCTGGAATAATGATGTGTAGATTATGGGGATTGCATGATTCTGCTAATTTTACCATAGAAATGGTTCCCCTAATGGAAGCAGCATGCAACAGCGTAATTATGGATTGGGCCACTATCCTCTCAGACAAATTAGCAACAGCTGTGCTTGAGTTTAGAAGCAAGACCCGTATTTCTGAAAGGGTAATTCCCCCATTCTACTACAGTGTCTATATTCTAGATACCCTGTGTTTTAACTTTGAATTCCCCGTACTCGGCTGGAGGTGGACTGCACAAGACCCCACGCATATTCATATATATCATCAGAAATTGTGGAAATCTTCTTATAAACATCATCTATACCAAGTTTGTAATGGCTTTATGTTGCCTATTTATTATTCCATTTTTGATAAACCTACTCCCAAGATTTCTTATCAAGCCGGATTTGATTTAACCGCAATAGGTAGATGGTTTGGAGAGGAGAGATTTAACTACATAAGAGTTTTCGGTAGCCAAGCAGACCCCCATGTCCTCCCTCTATACATACCTGATAAACTGCTGGCAAGGGAAATCACTTACCAGATTATGGCTGAGAGTGTTACACAAACGCTCAAGAAAAATAAGAAGCAAGGCTGGCCCTCTTTTCCTTTGAGATGTGGTGTATATACCTTGCATGATCTCAAACATGCAGAAAAGGAAGCCACAAAGATTCAATCCTTAACTCTGGCGACTCTCCCAAATAGGCATTTTGATCCAAATAAAGTTGCCTATAATGCACTAGAACAGGCCAAATTGACAAGATTTGACCATAAAGAAGATATGTCTGAGGACCTGTTCTCTTCAGCTGAGACAATAAATCAGGTTAAGGCATTTGCCAAAGCAAAATATAATGATGAAGGGTTGAATGAATTCAATAAACTTAGAGAACAGAGGTTGCAAACTCTGCCTCTAGATTTACTAGCAACAACCCCAGCGACATCATCAAGCGAGCCTGATCAACAACAGTCAAAGGAACCTCCCGTTATAACAAAGGATCAGAAGAAGGAACGGGAGGAAAAGCAGAAGAGAGAACAAGAAGAAAATCAGAAGAGAGCGCAGGAGGAAAAACAGAGGAAAGAGAAAGAGGAACAACAAATGAAAGAGTAGGAGGAAAGACAAAAGAAAGAACAAGAGGAACAACAGAAGAAAGAGCAGGAAAATGTCCGGAAGGAGTCCCAAGCCAAAAAGCAAAAACAAACCACCATTGATGTCAATATAGATACTCATATTGATCCTAAATTGCTCCATTAATGGAAGCAATTTGATTCTATCATCAGTGGGTTGGAATGTTCAAAGGATACAGACACTTCCAAGACAACCGATACACAGGACATCACTTCACCTCAGGTTCTAAGTGGAACCAACGGCCCACCCATTTCCAAAAAAGTTGAGATTATACCAAAGGACCCCTCCGACCAAATCATTTTGCAGGTAGAAGATATTCCTCCCCTGGATGTCTTCTACAACCCAAGGCATAAAGTAGTGGTTAAACGACAAAGGAAAAGAAGAAGGACTGATCAACCTTCCCTTTTCCCAGAACAAACTGTTACGGGCAATGTGGTTTGGAAGGAGGAATTTGACCCCTCCGATGACCTGACAAAACTGTCGCAGTATGCGGGAGCCTATTCGGCAGCGACAATCGACAAGGCATCAGAGGTAAGTCTTCTACTGAAAACCAGAGATCAAGAGATTTTCTCGTTACAGGCAGAGTTAGCTGAGACAAAGCAGAAGGCAGAGTAGGCAGAGCAGCAATTGTTGACACAACAACAAGTGAACAGTCAACTAACTCAACAATTGCAGGCAGAAAAGCAAAGGATCGACCAAAGCGCGATCCAGAAACAGAAGGAATTATCAGAGGCATTGGCACAATTAAAGGCAGCAAATGAGCAAATGATGAAAACAAAGGATGAGCAAATTGCTCAATTGTCATCGCAGCTCGAAAAAATAAAGGGCGTTCCACAAGTGGTTGAATTCAGAGCAGAAGCATTACAAATAAACACTGCATTAATATCCCAAATTAAGCTTCTGTGTCAACAAATCGCCCAGGCAGAGCCACTGTGTGAATTAACGACATCCATAAATCAGCAGGTAGAGAAGGCCAGAAATGAATTGGATCAAGCCGAAGAAACCATAGCTGCATTTCTTGACTGGCAAGATTCTGATCAAGGGAAAGCGGCAAATTTGCCCAGGATCCTAGAAACGCATAAAGATATACTCTTCACAGAATGGCAGTCCCAGATGATGAAAGCAGAGAGGGCGGCTTCAAGATGTAAATCAACTTCCAGCAATCTAGTTGAACTAGTTAACAACACTCTCTACTTATCAAATATGATTTCCCAATGTACACCAGGAAAGTTGACAACAACGAACACATTGGAGCAATCATGTTATCCTGATTTAGAGGAAAAGGGGAGGTTAATCACTGGGATTAATAGTTTAACTTGGGACGCATATTGGTTCTTCCTGGTAAAGCCGCATACACAGAGAGCCGCCCTCAAATGCCTAACAGATGCAATCGGGTATATTCAGGATGCCACCTATGCCACCCAGCTCAGCTCGCACCTCAAAAAACCTCCTGAAGTAGAGCCAATGCTTGCGATAAGTCAGCTCGGATATAAAGGCAAGCAGCCTACCTGATGAATCATGCCACCGACTACCAGATCGCTGAAGAAAATCATATCAAGATTGATTGATACCAATTTAATAGGATTTCTGTTTTATAGATAGGTAGATTAGTTAAGTATTTATAGACCCTTTCATTGTTTTGGAAAGGGTCGAAAAGTTTTGTACCAGACTTAAAGACTGAAGTTTGCACTATTGTGCTTCAGTCAATATTCTTTTATGAAACTGGACCAGTTGTTCTTAATTCGACAAGGAAGCTTTTTATGCAATTGTGCACTATTGTCTTTGTTGAGAATGTTTCTGCATTGAAGGAAGAATTACAAATAGCGATTGATATTGGGAGTGTCAAGTAGCTCATATGGTATTTATATCTATGTCTGAATTCATTCCTTTCATATGAATTGTTATGTGATTATTCTTGCTATTATTGATTATATGCATGCGCTGTAACAACAGATCTATATTCATTCCACTACTGGATGTTTTATGATGTGCCTTTCTTTTTAATCATGTATATGTCAATGATATAAATGATAAGTGTGGTAATATCGCTTCAATCGCTTTGCTTAAATATTTAAGCATAGTAATCATGAATGAAATAATGTCTATGTCCGTTAAATAGAGTCATCTAATGCCTGTTTATAGACACAGATCATCAAGCGCTGCACTTTAAAGCTCAATAAGTTCCCAGGATCGGTAATAGTTATTGTATTCTTGTTAATAGTTTTAGTTATTCGCTCATCGTTATTCTAGTTTATAAATCATCCATTCATCCCGTTTATCCACTTTTGGGAAACTGGTCCCATTATCCCCAGTTGGAGCCACTATTCCAAACGGAAAAGGAGCTGTACTAAGGTCCGGACCGGGTGGTTATACCCAATGTTGTTGCAGCAATTTTCGAGGCATCAACACATACATATTGACACATCTCCCAAAGATATCCATTTTCAAGGGTCTTCATCTTTTTCCATCAAAGTCTTCATATCTTTCCGAGAGATTTCCTAGTTAAGTATTCTTGGTATTTTGGATGTTGATCACCTTTATCAGGGTTGCTTATCTCACGATATCCTCCTTCTCCACACATTCCTAGGTGTTTTCAATCAGAGTTTCTTAATTCTAGTCATATTATGTTGATTTCATATTTGTGTGTCTTATACTTTCTTGCATCCTTTCAGAGGAGGAGATCCTTTTTCTCTTGATCATGCTTCTTAAGATAGAAGTAATAATCCATGTTCCCTATAGCCATATGACATGACATTATAATATTAAACACAAGCATACATACCTTATTTTACCTTTAGGTCATCTATGCTTCTTTCGACAACTTCCTTGATTGAAGTATCTTCAACCCCTTGATCTACTTCTTCTCTTATTTCACCATAACATCATCTACGAATTCCACAAGTTAGAGTTTATGATGAAACACTTGCTTCCTCTCTAGATTAGTGAACCCTTCAATGAGGATTCTATTAGAGAATCTTGAGGATATTTGTATATCATTATCTACCAAATGTTTTCTATTTGACTTTATGTATGATGAGCCTTGTCTTGGATGACTTCTTCCTTTTCTGCAATGTCCACTAATATTCTCAAGAGCCATATCCCACATGTTTGTCTGCCATGGATTTTGTCCTTCATGATTCCCATGATTATGTATGAGATCTTGATTCTAATTCTTCCATGACGTCAAGATTCATCTTATAATCATTGTCGGATAGGTAAATCCCCGCTGCGGACAGAGGCGATCCCACTAGCTTAAAACAGAACTAGCCACAATCAATTCACGCTGCTACGCAAGTTCCTAGTTGTATGCTAAAAGTGAATTAAGAATACCAACCTGGAATCCAACGCTATAGTCGAAGCAGAGTTGGTATTCCCGCTCCCTCGCTCCAGCAGGTCACAATCCTTGCGATCCTTGCAAACGGACACCTGCACATGCAAAGGAAGAAACAGATACAAGCATAAAATCCACCAAGGCACAACTATATTTCAGTCAGAAAGGAAATAAATCAAACATCATTATAATAGACAATGAGATTGGAACCATAACAGCAGTCGTTCATTAATAGATAATAGACAGGAAAAGTTACAACCAAGGTTCTGACGTTGAACCTCTCCTCTGGCTGGGCGAGCAACTATATGTGTCTTGCAATGTACCTCCTCTCTGGCAGCATAACCTCTCTATGCTTCACTCACGAAAAGCGTAACCACAACTAGCATTCCTCCAAAAACTCAAAAAACTCCCTTGTCTAATGCATGAGGACAGATATTTATAGATGGAGAAGGGAGAAAGATTCGATGAACCAGGACACCCATTGTGGATTGGCATTATCTCTGAAAAGCCACTGTGGATAGATGTCAAGGATAGATGATGACTCTCGACCTCTATCAGATGGATTTTACCCTCAAAAGACTTCGTGATCTGAAGGGAAAAAACAGATGGGCGTGCGTTTAGCAAAAATCATTACCAAATTGGGTTGGCGCGGGTGTTGTTCTGTGACAGAGCGCCAATGGTTGCGCCCTCTTTTGAGGATCTCAGTGATTGGCACAGGTAAGATACTGTGGACCTGCGCCAATGGAAAAAGAGTACTTTTCAGGGAGAATCTGCAGAAGGTGTCTTCAGGGAACATGAAGTACATACTCAGGGGAACATAATGCAAGTGTTTTTGGGTTATGTCACTGCTCACAGGTCCCGGAATGCGTCCTCCAATGTATGGAAACGGGGCGATAGGGGCGGTGACCAATGGTGACAAATTACTGTGTAACAGATGCCCCCTAAAGCATGAAGTCCGAGAGGGAGAGAGAGGGGTGAAATTCTTTATAAGAACACACATAGCTGTTGCCGAGGATCTGCCTTGAGAAACACGACTGATAGTTCAATTACATGATGTACGTGGTATGGTCGCAGCCATCCATAAGAGAGTACATAAATAATTTAGATCCATAGTATGGACGCAGCCATCTGGTTAGGATCAATGAATTGACTCAGGTATGGTCGTAGCCATCCAATGAATGAGTCATATATCAAGAATCACGCCTGGATTACAACAGACACAATCCAGGGTCTTGCGCTCCATCTGGACCCGAACAGAAGTACAAGTTCAAGCATGTGAACATGTAAGCTGAAGTCGAACATGCATGAACATCGTCTGATTACCAGTCAATATTGGAAACTGTTAACAGACACGAGAGGTACCATCAATAATGAGAATGGCCCTCAAGGTACTATAGGTACAATCTACGGCGTGTGAATTAGTGATCTGAAGTCGAACACCCGTAGAATCATTCGATCGGAGGCCAATGATGAAAACCTCACATCGAACATGAAGAACCTGCCATTAAGGCATGCAGGCTCCAAGGCACCGGCAGGGAGTCTCTAGATCAGCTTCCTGGATAATGAGCTGAAGTCGACAGGAAGTGACCTTGATCGAAGGTGGGCCATAATGTTTCCCACATCATCGACGCGAGACAGAGAGATAATGTTGTGAATCAAGATTGTACGAGCTATCAGAGGGAGGTTGTTTCTTTGCAGAGGTCAACTTCTCTTGAACATATCGGCAGCACATTAATGGAATTGGCAGTATTTGACATCAATGTATCAAAGGTCACGATGACGAGGCAATGAGTAGATGAGAGGTCAAATAGGGTACCCAAGTCCATGGAAGCAAGTGAAAAATATGAGATGAGATATCCCCACTCTGGACACGAAAGCAGAGAAGTGCCATGTTCAAGAGCGACATACTGCCGACACGATAATAATTATGGTTCCAAAATTTTCTTTTCCCCCACCATTTCTGGCGAGTACCCTAGTTATTTTTAACAAGCTTGATGGGGATAGCATATGCTTGTGGTGTGTCATTTCGACAAAATCCGATGTCATCAGGTTTTAACGAGTCTGACAAAGGAAGAACTCGACGTCTTTTCATGTTTAGAGAGTTTGAAAAGACAACAGAAAAGGAAACTCCAGGGGTGTCCTTTTTCGTAAAGTTGTGTCTCTCGGGCCCGAAAAAGTATAAAATAATGCCCGAAAGAACCGCCCGACCATTACGATCGAGGAGTACTTTTCATAAATAGTGATTTCGACCTGAAAAGGTAAAAAAGCGATCAAAATCACGTCGTTTCGTAACCATTAACGAGTTTGAAACGACAAAAACCTGGTAATCTTTTTATGTTTTAACGGTCGACAAAAAGAACTTAAAACGACCGCCCCTTATTAACGTTTAACGAGTCAAGAGGAGTAACTCGGCAATCTTTTCTTTTTTTTACGAGTCAGAAAAGAGCGTAAAAGCGACTCGTCCTGTAGGAACGAGTGGTATAAAGGGTAGCAACTGGTTCCGGTAATGGTGGAACTGCTCAAAACATGTAATGGTCAAGAGGCTGGCTAATAAAACCACTCATCACTGTGGATCCTCAGGAAAAGGAAAACAACCAAGTGAAAGCATATGATCGGCCAAAGAGATGGTGGCGATGGAATGAAACAACCAAGGCTCATCTAGCAGAATTTAGCAGATAAAAGGCAATCACGGGATGTAAATCAGGTATGGGTTCATTTTTACACAAGCTTGAACCATGGAGAACTTTGCTTGGATTCGGTTTCATGTTTACACAAGCTTGAAATGAAAAACTATGCTTGCTATAAATTTGCATGCCCCCAGCATGATAATGCAAATCGAGATACATGCCCCCCAAGCTTCATGGCATTCACGGAGTGGATGGAATGAAGGTTCACTTGGAAAGACTCGATTTTGAAAATGAGGATGCATGCCCCCCGGGCTTCAGTCACACACTCGGGTCAGATGCCGTCATCAGGATGACGGACTGGATGTTGAGGCATTTCCTGTGGAAATAAGACCATTTAGGAATGGTAGATGACTATATGTGAAGTGTGAACCGGGGAACGAAAGTTGGTCTACGATCTTGATCGTCCTTCCTTCGTGCGGAAAACACATCACTCTGAAGAGTGAGGACACAATTGCACGTATGCGATAAATATAGTCTCGCCCAAGGAGTAAATTGTAATCTAACGGACCTTGGACTACCATGACGCCCATTTGAACGGTCTTCCCTTCTAATGTGATAGGTACATTGGGAAGAATTCCTAAAGGTCGACTGGTTTCTCGATGAAAACCTGTAAGGTTTCTCATCTCAGGCAGAAGCAGTGGCAAACCAAGTGCTTCCCAAGCTGTTGAAGAAAGGATGCTCACAGGAGATCCCTCATCAATAATGGTACCGGCCATAACCATTCGGTAGACTTGGACTATAATTTGAAATGGTATGGAAGCTGGTAACCAAGGATTGCCTAGTTGATCCCAATTAAAGGAAACAACTAGGTTGCATGGAGGTGGGACCGGATAAACGGCCGGATATGACTCTGATGAACTTCCTTCCTGCTGCGAAGGAATGAGAGGTATGCTCACTTGATCATGAGAGTCTATGTTTATGAATAGAATTTGGACGGTGTGGTCTTCATTCTTTACAGTGATAATATCATCTGAGGATGGAACTTCTGAAGGCAAAACTGGGTCAACTGTCATCTGGACCTTTTGAAAGACCGGGTCAACTGTCATCTGGACCTTTGGACTTTTGTCTGGTTTGGATTCAGATGGTTTATCCTTGATGATAAACACTCCCGGAACAAAGTGGTGCATAGATGATGAACGTAAATCAACACTCTTTCCGACCAGGGACTGGTCTGGAACAGGCTGAGCACAGCCAGGTTCGGGAAGAGAAGGCTGGACCAAAGAGGAATCATGCTTGATCTCTTGGTTAGCGGAGAGATGATCTGCATTTGCAAAAAGACGCTGATATCCAGCGGGTAGTTGGGGTAAGGGAGCTGACAGACTTTCCAAAAGACGGGAAGCTTCAGCCATAAGTGGACAAAGGCGAAGGAGATGAGTACCTTCACAAAGTCGACAAGGGAAACGAACCTTCCCTTTTCCCTTACCAGCTGATAAGGTATCGTCAATCCGCGACGACGAGGGGCGAGTCGGGTCACGGGACCATATATCTAGGACCCTGGGAATACCAGGACAATCAGTAAGAAAATGGTCTTCCTTGCATAATTGACAAGGAAACTTAGCCTTCCGCAGAGGAGCAGAAGGTGGCTCTACTTCAGGTATACTCGGGGTAGATGCGACCTTTCCCTTGGGAAACTTCTTGTTTTTGGTCTTCTTCTTCTTCTTCTTAGCCACCTGGTTACTTAAATCCATAGCTTCACCAGGCGAAGTAGAAGATGAGGACGCAACAATAGGCGAAGAAGGGGAGGGGTCCACCTTGGAATCAACATGATGTTGTTCGGGTGGAGGAGGTGGTGGTGGAACAGGAGTTATCACACTCGAGACCACCGAGTTTGAAAACAACCATACGGGCAAACCGATGGTTAACCCAGGCAAAGACAAAGTTGCGATATACTGAACACCGACATTTCCAACAGAAGGAAATGGACTAGGGTTTCCATCAGGGGGAACACCTTGGCCGGTGGACTCAGGGAAGGATGCCATTGAGCGAGAAAGAATCCTACTCAAGCTAACGCAAACAAAATCTAATTGGGTAAATGTTATCGTGGCCAATAAATTTTAGGACGCAAAGACACAACTTGACCTTTTCATGTTTTAAGAGTCGAGAAAAGGACAAAAGATGACTCTAGTCTCCTTCGAATATTTAATGAGCATGAAGTGACAAGACGCTCACAGGAACCTTTTCTTTTAAGGAGTCCGAAAAGGATCAAAAGTGACTACTCTGGAGACTCTAGGCAAAAAGCTTTACCAAACAATCCGTAAAACTGCTTATACACCTCGGCAATCAGATGAAAACCAAGGACTTCCCGTACTGCAGTCAATCTTCCCGAATGCTGTGTTTAGTGCATTACGGCTTGTAAGGCAGCAGACTCGGCTTCCTATGGATAAAGGATGATAGCCTAGTGGGGTCTCCCGTATATACGCGACGGTACGTGGGAGCTCAGTCCGTATTGGCACCTATCGTTTCACCGTGGAGGAATCACCCAACCACTCAACGGTAAGCTACCAGGTTTAAAGACGCCGGAACACGTCTCTAACCTAGACCTCTAGAATGTTTGCGTTAGGTTCCAATGCGTTGTTATGTTCATTGAGTTTATTTTAAATTTTATCTTCAATTATGTTTCAGTTTTTTGGTCCTACCGTATGTGATATCTCAAAAACTTCTTAAATGCGAACTACATGCCAAAACTATATCATTTCATTCAATGAATTCTATCTACAGGAAGGTTGAGATCTTTACACAAACGAAATGATCACTCAGCAAACAGCAAAGATCCTAATGCAGCTAATAACAAGAAATGAAAATTTTTCTTTTTCTTTTTCTTTTTAATAGCAACAAATAATAATAAACGCTAACTAATATGATGCAAAAGATCTTTTGTTTTTCTTTCCTTTAAGATGACATGATGCATTTAAACAAATCTTAAGAGATATTCACAAGTGTACACAATCCAAGTTTACTCAATGAAATAGAACCAATTCTGAAACACCAAAATGAACTATGCAAGCAAGGAAAAACACAAAGACTTTCAATGAACCATGTAATCTAAGTTCAAATGAAGTCGAGCAAAATCCAAAGAGGCTAGAAGTGAATCACCCAAAGCATAGAAGACCAAGCTTTAACAAACCACTAGATAGGTGCGGAACACAACCAACAAGTTGACTGGAAAATCAAAAGATCGAAACTTCCCACAGAAGGCTAGACACGCGAAGCCACTAGATGTTCTAGGGCTAGGACGAAAATCAATAGAAATAAGCAAACAATTGAAGGATAAAGGCAAAACCAGTCAAAAAGAGGTTCAACACACTTCCAGAGGTTGTAAGAGATATAAAAAGATAAAAATCTGAGTTGAAAGAGCTTCCAATCGACACACAAGCAAAATTCACAAGGCTGGCGCGACTGTCAGCCTGCAACTTGTGCTACCAAAAGATTGGCGCGAGTTGCTGTTGGGAAACATGCGCCAACTGGCACGACTGTTAGAGTAAAAACCGTGCCAACTAAGCTTGCCGGCTAAAAAAATAAATAACACGACCCCAGGTCGGGCCGACAGTGTTCAGATGGATCAAACAGTAAAGAAAACTGACCCAGAAAGCTCATTCACTCAAGCAAGCAAGAGAAAATTAACATGCAAGACAAGTTCCAAATAGCTTCTCCCCAGCGGAGTCACCAAATTGTTGGATAGGTAAATCCCCTCTACGGACAGAGGCGATCCCACTAGCTTAAAACAGAACTAGCCACAATCGATTCACGCTGCTACGCAAGTTCCTAGTTGTACGCTAAAAGTGAATTAAGAAGACCAACCTGGAATCCAACGCTATAGTCGAAGCAGAGTTGGTATTCCCGCTCCCTCGCTCCAACAGGTCACAATCCTTGCGATCCTTGCAAACGGACACCTGCACATGCAAAGGAAGAAACAGATACAAGCATAAAATCCACCAAGGCACAACTATATTTCAGTCAGAAAGGAAATAAATCAAACATCATTATAATAGACAATGAGATTGGAACCATAACATCAGTCGTTCATTAATAGATAATAGACAGGAAAAGTTACAACCAAGGTTCTGACGTTGAACCTCTCCTCTGGCTGGGCGAGCAACTATATGTGTCTTGCAATGTACCTCCTCTCCGGCAGCATAACCTCTCTATGCTTCACTCACGACAAGCGTAACCACAACTAGAATTCCTCCAAAAACTCAAAAAACTCCCTTGTCTAATGCATGAGGACAGATATTTATAGATGGAGAAGGGAGAAAGATTCGATGAACCAGGACACCCATTGTGGATTGGCATTATCTCTGAAAATCCACTATGGATAGATGTCAAGGATAGATGATGACTCTCGACCTCTATCAAATGGATTTTACCCTCAAAAGACTTCGTGATCTGAAGGGAAAAAACAGATGGGCGTGCGTTTAGCAAAAATCATTACCAAATTGGGTTGGCGCGGGTGTTGTTCTGTGACAGAGCGCCAATGGTTGCGCCCTCTTTTGAGGATCTCAGTGATTGGCGCGGGTAAGATACTGTGGACCTGCGCCAATGGAAAAAGAGTACTTTTCAGGGAGAATCTGCAGAAGGTGTCTTCAGGGAACATGAAGTACATACTCAGGGGAACATAATGCAAGTGTTTTTGGGTTATGTCACTGCTCACAGGTCCCGGAATGCGTCCTCCAATGTATGGAAACGGGGCGATAGGGGCGGTGACCAATGGTGACAAATTACTGTGTAACAATCATTGTCATATCTTATAACAAAATCTTATGATAGGGCCCTTTTGTGAGGGATACTATCCCAATCATAGTAGAGATCTATTACTCCCTCTTTCCTTGGCCCTTTCCTTCAACTTCCTCCATCTATCTGGTGATATGAGCTTCCATAATGTTAGCTATATTATTTTGTCTTGTTTGAGGACCAAACTTCCCTTTCCTTTTTTCACATGTTTTAATCCTTTAACCTTTAATTATTTTGCCATCAACTTGTCTTTCTCTATTTAGCATAGAGACCATAAGTTGATGTGTGAGGTAACTCATGAATATTTGTTACCTTGATTATATGTTAGTGCATTATAGGTCAGTGATGGTTATCTTCCTTCTTAGATCTTGTAGATGGGACCTTATGAAGATACCCTACATCCTTTGATATCCTCTACTTTTATGTAGATCAAATTTCATGTGACCTTCTTCATTGCACCTGCAGAGACTGAGTTTATCATATACATCTCTGTGATGTCTCCTTTCTTGCTACATAGGAATGTTAGGACCTTAAGAGTTTCCTGCGATGAATTTAAAGGAGACCTTTTTCCTTGGTATGCTTACTTGACTACTCTTATCTATGAGGATTATGACAATCCTCCTTATTCTATGCAAGTAATCTTGATGACCCATCCAACCTATAGATCTGCTTGCAATCATGAAGTCATTTTACCAAATTGATTTATGAAAATACTTACTTGACATGTGAAGATGAAATCTTCAGCTTGTTCATGTTGGAAGTGGTTGAATCAGATGTATTGATGCTTCTTCTAGATGAGATTCTTGATGTACTAATAGGAACATTTCCTTATTTTCCTTCGATCTACCTTGACTTAGACATCTGACAAACTGTTGAGATACTTGGGCTACATAAGTGGACTTATGGAACCTTGCAATATGCATCATCATGTAGAATCATAGAGTATTGAGGTTGCTTTCCATGATGTATAGAGACCCATCAGTTAGTATTGTTGTATCATAGGACTTCTTCATTTTATATTGAGTATTGTCCATAAAAACTTCTATATATGCCCTCAAATCAAGCTTTGAGAATCTGAGATGTCAAGATTGTTCTTTTTATAGAAAGGATTCAATCCAAGGTTGAAATCCTCATATTGTGGCACCGAGATTGTGGGTAGAATGGGACTTGTGAAATAAATGTTATCTGGCTATGTATATCCAAACTAAACTATTGTATGAGCTCTCCTAACCGAGTCTTCTGCCTGTGATAATTTGCATATTTTGTTCTATTTTTCTGAGGCTGAGAATGTGGGAAGAATCCAAGTATAGGTCATCAAGCTATGGGATACTATAATCTGAAACTGTGACTTTGTATACTACTGTTGTAGGCTGCTTCTTTGATCTAGGACTTGATCTTTGAATGTAGATCTTGATCCCTTTTCTTTGACATTCTTCAGCCTGTTTTGATATTCTTCTTGAAGCTTGATCCTTGAATTTTTTTGAGACTTGATCTTTGAATGTCTCTTTGTTGCCCTTCCTTAGACTTCAGCACCTTAGCTCTGATACCATGTGGAAGAATCTAGGGAAGTTAGAATTAATGAGATTCTTATTACATGCTAACTATTTGTGAGTTATTTAACTTTACTTCTCAGTACAACCATCACTTGTTTTTATTATTAGAGTGTGTCTTCTTAGTTCATCAAATAGCTACCAAAAATAAAGAGACAAGAACACACGACATTGGCTTTTTGCCAGGGCCAAAATCTCTCCCTCTTGGAGAGGAAAACTCGCACAAAATTCTTCTTATAAATATTCCAATTGATGAATACCAAGACCATGACCCTTGACCTATGAGGCCACTCCAAGAATAAGGCACCAATCCTCTTCTTTGACATTGCTGAGATCATCATCATTGTTTCACCATCATTGAGGTCTTCATCAACGAGATCTTTGTATTGAGATGTATAAGAGAGTTGCATGTAGATCCATCGATATGATGACAGTCTCATCATGAATGTTCCTTCACCGAGATCATAACCTTTATGACTATATGTTCATCAAGAACGAGATTGTGACTGCACCTTAATGTATGTCGAGATAGTGTGTCTCTATGAGGTCCTTCCATCATAATCATGCAAAGACTGAGTGGTATTGTAGGATTCCTGAGATCATCCTTATCACTATGGTTATGACAACATTGAGATCTGTACCGAGAATGAGACTGTGGTCTCTTGACACTTGAGAATATCTCATTATATTACCCATACAAAATCATAGTGATAATTCTCCATCCGAGGTACTGAACTGTTGCCTTAATCTGAGATTCCTGCACCTCCTGTACCCATCCAAATTTCATATAAGAATCTGATTTTCTTGCTTTTCTGTGGTGACCCTAATTGTGTATATGTAGTAGTTATGTCTCTGTATTTGAGTCGACATGACAATTTGAAGTGTTGTGTCCTTTTATTGAGCTGACATGATTTTCTTTAGTTTATTTAATTCAATTTGAGGCTGACATGACTTCTCTCTTCATCATTTTTCTTGCTTCCTTCTTCAAGAGGATTGTGCTTGTCTTGGAGGGTTGTTATAGACCTTTATATAGACTTGTATACATTACATATAGGCTCAAGAAGAGTATGACATTGACTCTTTGAAATCCTAAGGTTCTCAATGGGAGCCATCTATAAAGTAAACCTCTTTCTCATGAAACACATGCATCAAGGAACAATAATAAATTCATTTTCTTGTTTTACAAAAATAATAATTGAATGAAAGTTAGGTTGAAAGGACAACTTCTAAGTAAGGCCAAATGGTACTCTAGGGAAGAGTTAAAGGAAAAAATTCTTCACTTGCTTTAGTAAAAAAAAATTGGGGCGAAGATGGTGCGCACTGCAGCTAACCGCGAGGGTTTCGGCTAGGGTTTCAAACAGCCCTCCCTCTGCCTCCTGAAGCTTAACCGCGCACCTGCTCTGCCTGTTACCCGGCCCGGTTATTCAGGCCCAACTGTTGTTTTCAAGATGACCTCAGATACTGTCGGTGATGTTATGGAAACGGAGGAGGAGGTAGACTATTCTGAAGACCCGCTTCCTTCACAGGTAATTTTTGGACGCCCTAATTTCATTTCGTCTAAGGCTGGCCCTAGCCATTCACCGCTTCCGTCGCCGCATTCCTCTCCAGTGGTAACTCTCCCGGATCCCCACCCCCCTCGACAGCCTGATGGATCCTCCCCTCACAAGCCCCCTGGCTTAGATCTCCCTCCTCTGTCGCCAGGGACTCTTCGTTTCCTGTCGACTGTCATCCCCCCATCGCCATCTTTTGACCCGCATCCTCCATCCACTTCGTTCCTGGCTGCATCATCTTCTGGACTCCCCTCTTCGTCGGCGGTCGGGCCCTCTACTTCCCTCCTCTCACCCTCGAGATGTTTTGAGACCCCTGCAGTCAGGGTTAGTTCATCAAAAGCGACTCCCCTGGAATGCTCCCCGGATCCATTAGTGGATCACCCTTCAGCACCGCGTTCTGGAAAGAAAAGAACCAAGTGTGTCAAAGCAACCTCCAGGGACATATCTATTCGGTTCGGAGATACATCGGCTATTGGGGAGGCAGCCAGAATGGCGAACACCATTCTTGTAGGGCATGTTCGAGGGCGTGCATATTCGGCGACCCGGCTCACCCTTTGGGTGAAGGAGATTTGGGGAGGGGTCCTTAAAGATCTTCCTGAGGTGCAAGTCCTCCCCAGAGGTTGGTTCGCCCTACACTTCGCAAAGGAGAACTATACGGACATGGTATTAGCTAGGTATTGGCACATTGAGATGGCGCCGGTGCTGCTAAAAAGATGGAGCCCCCTCTTCGATCCGGAGCGAGAACAGATAGGGGCTGGGCCACTGTGGGTTCGCCTGCCTGGGCTTCCCCTCCAGTACTGGAGTGAATAAGTCTTCATTCGCATCGGGAACGCCCTGGGATCATATCTCGACCATGATCTAACCTTCGTGGAGTCTAGGAACAGAACGCTTGCTCGCATCCTGGTACATCTAGACACACGCGAAGGCTTGGAGGAAAAGATTACTCTTCACTGGGGCAGATACACTCGAGTTCAGATTCTGGACTACGAAGGGGTGTCATTCAGATGTCGTCGCTGCCATAGGGTGGGGCATATTTTGAAGGATTGCCCTCTTAACAAGAAACAAGAAGAATCCCCTGTGCCATCAAACATGCCCTCGAGGACTATATCTCCGGTCTCTCAGCGTACTCCGGCATCGGGCACCCCCATCAACATTCCTCATCAGGCACCTGGAGCAGCTCACAACACTATATCTCCGCCGGTTACTAGATCTTGGGCAGCCACAGCATCTGCCTCCACACCAGGTACATCACTCTCCCCTCCTTTGTCTATTTACTCTCCTGTTTCCTCTTTGCATTCTCCAGCTATGTCTGCTGCATTCTGCACTTTGCCCTCCTCCCCGTCCTTTGCTCCTTCCGCACCCTCATTACATAATCACTCCTCGCCATCATCCTCACCCTCATCATCCTGGGGGTCAAAACACCACTATAACCTGCGTCCTCATGCCCACACACTTGGTTCTCATCTAAAAATTGTCGGATTGGGTATTGCATCATCTGGGTTGACCCCCTTGTCTACCCGAGGGAGAAAATCTCATCTGTCAAAAGCTATCAGGAGGGAGGAAGCTGAGGTTGCCTCTGGGCGATAATCCACCATCGTTGGGGTTCTTAGAGTAGTGAACACCCCTGGCAATCCTCCCCCATGAAGTGCCTTTCCTTCAATTGCCGAGGCTTGGCTAGTGCCTCCAAGAAACTAGCCCTGCACAGGCTGATTGAATCAGCTCCTGTTGACATTATCCTCCTCCAAGAAACCCTTGGCCCGGCTGAATCCATATCTGCCTCTTTATCCACTATCATCCCGGGATGGCAATTTACGGCAATGGACTCCACTGGTAGATCGAGGGGCCTTGCGATTGGATTTAACCCAACATCCATCAGGGCTCATGGTACATGGGGGGGACCTGGATTCTTGGGATTAGACCTCTTCTCGGCTGACCTGGGTATCAATCTCAGGGTAATAAACATATATGGACCCTGTCAACAAAGAGAATCATTATGGAATCACTTACTAAGTTTATCTATCCTCTCAGCTGAGAATACCATTCTTGGGGGTGACCTAAATTTCTCCCTGGGATATAGCGAATCTTGGGGATCTATGGCACAGATTGACTCGATCACCGGATTTATGACCGACCTCCTGGAGCATCATAACCTGATCTATGTTCCCATGAATAAACCGCTCCCCACCTGGAGGAACAGAAGAATTGGAGAAGCTGCTCTGGCTCGCAGATTAGATAGATTCATAATGAAAGGTACTCTAATTCAACAGCTCTGTTATCACCCTAAAATCTTTGTCTCTAAGCTTTGGTAAGTTGCCTTGTTTCTAATCATAGTCTTATAAGTTTTGAGTCAGATCATCACAATTAGTGTCATTCTCATTTACAAACCCTTCTTTTAGTCATGGTGTTAAAAGGTCTCTAGGTCATTTCATGCTTTAAGAGTTAGGTCATAAGGTTAGAAGTCTTTCAAGGTCATATCTCTTTTCCATCAAAGTTTGACAGCCTCATTCCATGTCCTAGAAGCCTCACCATGAGTTTGGAAGTCATATCTCACATTACTTTGGAGAAATTTTCAAACTAGCTTCGAAATCACTGAACTAGGAGTTTTCGTAGCGCGCTACGAAACCCCTGTAGCAGCCTGTTTTAGCAGAAAAACTCTGTTTTCTGCTTTTACTAGTCAATTTCCAAAAGCTTTCCTGAGCAGCTGAGAACTTAATTTTTCAAACTGAAAGAGGCTTTTCTTCCTAACATGCTGCACTACAAAAACCTCTTTCAGTTTCTTCAAATTCGTTCTGAGGTGGGAGGAATTTATGGTTAAACTTGCGCTACGAAACTGCTGAAAGTCAAGCTTTGTCTACTGGTTTTAGCAGTCTTTTTCAAGATCAGTTTTTGGTTACAGGAAGACGTATCTTGGAATTATGAGGGAGGTTTCTCTTCATAAAATGTCCAGCTACAATAACCTATCTCACTTTATTCATAAGTGTTTTCAGTTGGGAGATACTAAGCTTTCATTGAGACCCTACTTTCAGAAAACGGATTTTTCCTGTTTGCCACGTGTTTTTCAAGGACAGTTTCTGGACAGATGGAGAAATGTTTTAAAAAACCAGGAGAGGTTTTTGTTCTGGACAACATGGGCTACAAAAACCTCCTTTATTTTCGTAAAATGTGTCATGGATGAAGAGATAAAGGCTCTGTCCCACGTGCCATTTTCAGGGATCCTAAACCTAAAAACAGGGAAACATGTTCCCTAATTTCTAGGGTTTGTCTTCAGCAGTCAGATGACCACGTGGGAGGCTTCATCAAATTCGACTTCATGGAGTGTTAGGTGTCAAAGAATGCTTTAAATGTTTAGATAAGGATGTTTTAATCATAATAAGGAGTTACACTCCTAGTTGTATTAGGTCACTAGCACTCCTAGTTAACAGCTAGTTCTAATTAATGGTTGGTTTTATGGTTAGAATAGGTGTCACTGATGGCAAATTCGAATTCTCTTGATGAGGGATGATGTAATCCTAATTGTAAATGCTTTATATAGAGCAAGAGGTCGAATTAGGAAAGGGTTGGAGACTTTTTGGCTCAACTGCTGCTCTATGTGCAGACTGTGTATATTTTTAACCTAATGCAGAATTTCTACTTAGACAACTCAAGATTCATGAAGAGTTCTTGTATGTTCTTGTTTTGATGGAATCTTCCAATACTTAAATTGCAGTGAGGTTTACTTATGATACTCAGAATTCATCAATGATGCTCTGACTTCCTTCATAGATAAACTAACTGTGTTTCACTGTTTTATATTTGCATTTCTGCACTTGAACTCTATAATGCCTTGACTTCCATGCTAGGTAGAATGTTTTGGCTTCACTACTCAGGATTCAAAGAGGGTTTTTAATGTCCTATTGTCTCATGGATTTCCTCTTTCACTTACTTGCAGTGGTATGAATACATGTTACTTAGAACTCATCAATGATGCTCTAACTTCCTTCATGTATTTATAAACTGTGTTTCCTTGCATTGTATCTTTGTTTTGTTGATGTATAAAAACTCTCTATGCCCTGACTTCATGTTAAGCTGATCTTGCTGTGGTACTGAACATACTTTGACTCCATAGCCCAATGGTAGCCAACCTTCATCTTTCAACCTATAAACATATACAATCACAAACCATAGAGTTAGCCATCTATCTTATTCTTTAATCAAAATCATTAAACCTTTGAGAGAGCCCTCTCAGGCTGAGGAGGCTAAGCCTCAGCCAAAAGTTGGTTTGAAATAATTACTTGAAGTCTTCCTGGTCTGCAGCCTTCCAGGGTCTGATTTTGAGATAACAAGCTCCATCATTATAAACAATGGGTCGGTTCAGGAGGCATATCTGATCACTATCCTATTTACCTGGAGATATCGGGGCCAAACAATAAACCAAAAGCCCCCTTCAAGTTCAACCATGGCTGGTTACAGGATCCCTCATACATCAAGTTGGTTAAGGAGTTTTGGATCCGCAACCCGATTGATAGGTCAGATTCTTTGGCAAAAGGTTTTTGCATGAACTTATCACAGCTCAAACATCTTTCTATCGAATGGGCCAGAGAAAAATATCAGAAGGAAAACTCAGCACTACTGCACATAGAATCTGAACTATCCTCACTTTCAGATGAAAGAGGCCTGGGGTACGTTACAGCTGAAGACAAATCCCATCTGGTGGAACTTGAAAATCAGAAGCAAAAAATTTTAAGGGAGCGAGAAGAATCCATTCGGCTCCACAGTAGAGCCACCTGGCTAAAAGCTGGAGATGACAATACCCGTTTCTTTCACAATTATGCAAAAGGCAGGAAGGTAAAAAATACTATTTGGAGCCTCCCTCTGCCAGATGGTGGTGTAGCAGATACCTTCTCTAAGCTCTCTCATCTGGGATCAACACACTTCAGAAACCTCTACAAGCAACCCCCGGGTTCAACTATTGCGGACATCATCAACATCGCTGGTCACTTCCCCAGGTTTGTAAATGAGGATGAGGCGGAGAATCTTTTTAATCCAGTGACACTTGAGGAACTTGAAAACACCATAAAGTGGTTCAAGAAGGATCGAAGCCCGGGGCCGGACGGGTGGACCATCGAGTTTTACATTACCTTCTATGAGCTGATCAGCAATGATTTACTGAGGGTAGTGGAGGAATGCAGGGTATCTGGGTCACTGTACAATGCCATCAACACAACTTTCATAGCTCTGATCCCCAAATCTGATACCCCTTCCTCCTTTGACGATTATTGCCCCATCTCCCTTTGCAATGTGCTCTACAAGATCATCTCCAAAATCATTGTTAATTGCATCCATCCTATTCAGTCTCTTCATATTGCCCCACATCAATTTGCATTCCTGGAACACCGTCAGATTCATGAAGCCATTGGAGTGGCTCAATAAGCCCTTCACACCATCTGGACCAAGCACCACAAAGCCATTATCTTAAAGATTGATTTAGCCAAGGCTTTTGACTGAGTCAATTGGCTCTACCTCAAGATGCTTCTCATCCATCTGGGCTTCCCAAATAACTTCATCACTTGGATCATGGCCTATATCACCACTCCCACTTTCAGTGTTCTGATAAATGGGTCTGCATCCCAGTTTTTTCACTCTGAACGTGGTCTTAGACAGGGCTATCCTCTGTCTCCCCTACTTTTCCTGATTGTCATGGATGGCCTGAGCCGACTTATCGATTCTGCTAAGAGAAATGGGGAATTTAGTGGTCTCAAGATATCCGATGATTGCTTTCTCACCCACCTTCTTTTTGTGGACGACGTCATGATCTTCCTTGATGGCAGCATCAGGGATTCCCGCTCCTTCTCGAACATTATCACTCTTTTCTCTACTGCTACAGGGATGCTTGCCAACCATACTAAATCTTCCATTATTCTTTCCAGAACTTCTATCCAAGAGTCCCATCTGGCCCGCCATCTGTTTCCTTATAGCATCCATCCCTTAGACCATGGCCTCAAATATTTGGGTTTCTGGATCAAGCCTATCAGCTCAAAGATCACTGACTGGGTCTGGCTAGTCGCAAAATTGGAGAAACGCCTCAATATCTGGAGCCATCAATATCTCTCTAGAGCAGGTAGACTTGTACTGGTAAAAGTTGTCCTGGAGGCTACCCCGGTCTTTTGGATGGCACTAGCCTGGATTCCGCGAAGCATCCTGGCTAGATTACAGCAAACTTGCAATAGGTACCTATGGAATGGGAATCAGGATAAGCGCATATTTGCATGGGTTGGATGGAAGAAGATCGCCACTCCCAAAAAATGGGGTGGATGGGGACTAAAATACCTTCCTACTTTCTCTCAAGCCCTTGCAGCGAAAATGGGGTGGACCTTACTCACAGGCAACAATCTCTGGACCAGCATAACATATCACAAATATATCTGGCCTCTCCACATCTTGGAATGGATCCAACTACGAACCTGGCCTAAAACTGGTATATCACCTGTATGGAAAGCACTTCTAAACTCTATGCCTCTTATCAGGGATAATCTGGTATGGAAAATCAATGATGGATCATTGGCTCGTATTGGTATGGACCCATGGAATGGTAGTGGCGGCAGGCATATTCTACCTGAAGCCCTCATCCGGCATCTACACTCACAAGAGATTAAAGTTCTGGCTGACATTGCTGATCCACAAAACTCTTCCATATTAGATCAGCGTTGGAAATCCGCATTGCAGATTAATATCCCACCTCTCTGGCACCAGGAATGGTCTGCATATATCAATGCATTATCAGAATCGCATATTAGGATCAAACAAGGGCCGGATGAGCTCATCTGGTATCATTCTGAGAACGGAGTTTACTCACCTAAGACAGGCTATCTCACTCTAATATCGCACAAGGTTGCAGACACAATTTCATTTTGGTGGAAATGAATATGGAAGCTCACCGCTCCCCCCAGGCAGAAACTATTCTTTTTGTGTATCCTAAAGGGAGTAGTACCCACAGGGGAATATCTCATGCGTCATGCAGTCTATGGACCGACCTGGTGCACCCTGTGCAAACGTACCTCCGAATCGAGCATCCATTTGTTTATAAACTGCTCATCATTAACGTCCTTGTGGCAATCTGTATCATCCTCTATTCAATACACAGGAAAATGGGAAGGAGATGATATAATTCGAACCTGGGAAACTTGGTTTTATAATCACAAAAACTCCAAGCTACAAAGCCTGCCTATCATTATTAGCTGGTACCTCTAGCTGGCTCGAAATCGGGTGATCTTCAAAGAAAAACCAGTGAACTGGCCGCATCTTACCGCTCTCATCATATCGGCCTATAATGAGCTGCCTGAGCCGCCGCAACCTAGAACTAGAAGACCGCGTGACCCTCCGCATATAGAATATAGCACTCCATGGGCATTCTTCGATGGCGCTGCCCAACAGCAGGGTTGTGGGGGAGGTTTTTTGTTATACATTAATGAACATCACTTCTTCAAACTAAAACTGGGCCTGGGAACTGGCACAAATAATTTCGCTGAGATTATCACCCTCCGTCATCTTTTGCATTTTGCATTGGGGCACAACTGCATGCACATTCATATATATGGAGACTCGAAGATTGTCATTGATTGGTTCAACAATATTACTGTTTTCCACACACACACTCTCAGCAACATCTTGGATGATATTAATATACTGAAGGAACAATTTATTGACATCACTTGTAATCATATCTACAGGGAACACAACAGCAGTGCCGACCAGCTATCCAAGGAGGCCACAGCACTTCCCAGAGGAGAGTGGATGATTCAGGAGCATCGAGGAACAAATGCATATCACTACTACCATCGTCCGTACATAGATACACACTATCACAGGGCAGCCAACCCATGAGATACAGATCTGAAAAATGATATTTTTTTAACATTTTGTACATAGATGATAGTATTACATATCAGAAGCCCTACGTGGCAATATGTATATATAACAGATCAACAAGGAACATCCTGTGTGATGATTTTTGCTTTTGAACAGACATAATAGACATATAACTGTGCCCACATGTGGCAGAAGAACTTACAACATATGCACAATGCATCTACAATATGTAATTTTTCAAAGTTAATGAAAGATTACGATTTTTCCAGTGGGAAAAAAAAATAATAATTACAATATCATGAAGACCGAACCTTGTTACACTTTCTTCAACAGGTCCTGGAACTGCTCTCCAGTACATCTTCTAAATCTGAATGAGGTGTGGCTATGGATATGGGTTCAAGAAACAATGGCTTGGGCAATAGGGCCATTTCCAACTCTTTTATTTTCTCCTTAAGCACAATATTTTCAACTTCTTATTTAGAGATTTAATAAGCTAATACCTCACTAGTGGCAATATGAAATGCATACAATTCAAAGGCTTTATCCCTTTGACAACAATATCATAATTCACCATAGAAATTACCTCATCATTCTTAACATTTACCTTTTCAAATTGTAACTTATTTAAATTTCTATTGCAGGATGTGTGATGTAGAGTAACTTACTTGATTTTAAAACTAGTTGACTCTTGTTGAGCTAGCTCTTCAACAATGCATTAACGCTCCAAGAATTTCCTTTTAGCCCAGTCTAGTTCTTTCGGAATTTCCTTTATTTGTCTATCTTAATAGCCTAAGCATTCATGTCTTTGGATGTTCTTTGGGTGCTAGAATCCCTTTTCTCTTTGCACTAACTCCAACAACATGAGACCTCTCAAGGATAAACCCTAGTTGGTTGCCATCACCACCATATCCAACAAAATTCATATCGATTTTATCTCCCTTGCTTGTGGTTGACCCTTCAAAGTAGAGGTTCTTTTATGTGAATGTTGATGAGTGGATCTAGTGCTTGCATTTGAGTTTCCATGTTGTTTCTTCCATAAGTTAGAGAGAAACAAGGCACTAACGTCTTCATGAAAAGGATGGAGTATTCAAAAAGATATGATTATCTCTAGCACCTTTAACTTAGTTTTCATGAAATTTAGTACCATATCCAATGGACTTAAGATGCAAATAAAATATAAACTACCGGGGAAAACCCTTCATTTCTTCCAACTCATTTAACTTGAATGTATCAAGGTGGGTTGCATACTCATCAATTCTAGAATTTTTTTTTACTTTAAAACTTCATGATGTAATTGGTAGAGGTATGAATTTATTATTCCTCTTCTCATTAAATAAATGAGCCCATGACTTATACTATTGACATATTTTTGATACGAAGAATTTGTCACAAACTTAAACTAGTAGCACCAATGGATTTCCTTTGATTCTAAATAATATGATATAAGAAACTTGTTGTTCCATGTGAAACACCCTTCTCCTTCCAAGAGGTCATGGGCTTCTCTAGAGCATCTTCCAACAAGAGGACTAATAAACATTATTATACACTTTGACAAAAGGGAATTTTTCATAAGATAAAAGTGAAATTGAGCATTGTGTCTGCAAAAAGACATGTACCAAAATTCGACAAGATCAATGTCAAAATTGGAGTGTTGTACCCTTAGAAGGCCTTCAAAGATGTTACAATAAATGATGGCATACACCAAGTATGAACTGATGGAAAATATCTTTGGTTGTTTGAAATTACCTAATTGATAAGAATTCCTTCTGAGATTGCATGAGCCTAGCCGAATACGACTCCCTCATGCACACAATAACATAAACATACAAAAATACTCAGGAACATATTCAATCAATTCAAGACAACAACCTAGCTGAACAACCAAGAGATTTATCTATATGGGATGGTAAGCGTGCATACCTAAATCATGTTGGAGTTCACCATCACTCTAGTTAGGTTCCTTAGAAACTTCTTCAATAGAGTCTCTCCTCCATTATAATCCATCAAGAAGGAATCAACTTCCTCTACCTTGAAAGTCCAGTCGGGTTTTTGAAGATTGTGCATTTTCTTAAAGACACTTAGAGTAAGAGGAATAGTGGTGCTAGAAAAATCAACAGGAAATATGTGCCTTTTCCTTTGGTCAAATCCCTTTGTGCACCATAAAATCAATTATGAGAAATTGAAAATTTTAGGAGTACACTCGACATGCAAAATTAATAAAGTATAAGCCTTGTTATTATTCTTTTCTTATATCCTAAGACTCGAATACCACCTATAGGCCACCAACCACTGAAAATCTAAGTCTTTTATTCCAAGAGTGTTAAGGGTGTATCTACAAAAGGCTTTTTGCGTTCTATTTGGCATGTCCGTTTGGTACTTATCAACACTTGTTAAGTGATTGGATGAATCACATGGGGCTAATTTGAAAGGTATGAGGTATTAAATACATTATCAATTATGGCTAAGTGGATCCGTACAAAAGAGATGGCCCATAAATAATAAGTACTATGGTGATTAGAAAAGATAGCGATTTCATAATGAGAACTACATGACATTCAATACTAGAAAGAAATTGGATCATGTAAAGGATGCGCTAGAACTTGTGATAAATGCATCTCAAGAGTATGAAGAATCTATAAGTAATAATGTGGGATACATGATGCAGGATATGAAAATGGAAGTTTGATGAGGAGTGACTCACACATCCACATAGAAATGAAATGTTATGTTTAAATTGACTAAGCGTTGGACCATGTGGAAGTAATTGATGTGGGAGTGAAAATGGATTAAGGAGGGTGTTCAACCCACATACAAAAAAATAACTAAGTATGAAAAATTGAGAGTGCCATACAAGATGACTCATGTGGGATGACGGGTAGGGAAAATTCATTTGGGAACCGACGTGAGGTTAAATAATTCAGTACAAAAAAATGTGGAATTTGTATGCTACTGAATTATAAGTGCAAATTGTAGAATGCGAAATGTGGGTGTAGGATGATATATAAAAAAAAAGGGGTTCATGACCAACATAAAAAGAATGACTAAGGAAGAAAGGATATTGTGGCATAAAGAGAAGCAAGGAAGAGACATGCTTAACCACCCACAATCATTAAAATGGTTGTGTGTGGGAAAGAGGAGACACTTGAAGTTAGATAGAAACATGGGGGTTTACTAGGTAATTGAGCAATAAGAATTGGTAACATTTGACTACAATTGTGGGATAGTGATCCCCTATGAGTTATTGATAATTCACAATATTTGAATCACTAGGGGCATCAATTCATAAAAATGAGAAAAAAATATAGGTTCTTTCAACAATGTGGAAAAAATGTACACAAAAGCAAGCAATAATGTATAGGTAGGGATTTTAAAAGAACAAGTGTTTAAGATTTTGCTCATTTACAAGCAAACTTTGAATAACATTGTTCATATATTTGAGAAGGTAATAGTTAAATCTAAAGACTTTCTCTATTTGATATGGTCCAACCGAGAGAGTTATTTTTTTTATACGGGAATGGTTTCTCTTTCAATTTGTTCAATAATAACACTAGTTGTTCTTTTTGAAAATTCTTTAAGGTAGAGCTTCAATCGAAATATTTCTTGATTGTTTGTTGTCTTTTCTGTATATGCATCATTGCTTGAACACATTGTTATTCCAAGTGGAGAAGCTAATAATACCTCATCTAAAGTGAATTAACATCTTTTGTGTCATCTATCCCTATAACAATAGATAAAGCACTTAATTCCAAATGTGTAGGAAGTCTGACATCTTTTCCATATATGACATGTAGGGTGATTGTCCTATGCTTTTCTTTGGGCTAATTATGATTGTCCAAAGTGCATATAACAACCTCTTGTGCCAATTTATGATTTGAAGAAATTATTTTCTTCATAATTTGGATTAAGGATTTGTCGATCGATTCAACCAAATCATTGCCTTGCAAATAAAAATTTGATGATTGTCCCATCAATATTCTATATTATCTACAGAATTGTGTAAACTTAGATCCAATAAAAAATTTGGACCCATTATATGTTATAAGCTTTTTTGGGATGCCAAATCATGACAAAATATTTTCATTTCAGAATTATATAAACTGTTCAGAGTTGAAAATGTTTAACACTACAACTTCTAACCACTTTGTGAAATAATTAGTAGCAGTTAAGATATATGAATTCCATTTACTAGATTTAAGACTTATGGGACCAATGACATCTAGACCCCATTTTGAAAGTGGGCTTTCAAATGTAATTGGTTTTAATGTCATATCTCTTCTTGTCATTTTCCTTGAGAATTTATAACATGGAACACATTTTCTAATTATTACGTAATCATATTTAAATATGGTTAGCCAATAGTAACCAACCCTAATCACTTTATGAGCATTCACTAAAGAAGTGATGTTTCCACCAAAAATTCCCTCATGGAGTTCATGAAAAATTTTCTTAGATATTTGGGAATTTAGGCATCTCAATAGCATCCCATAAAAATCTATTTTAAATAAAACACTAAATACCAGAACATAATTATTGATTTTCATCTTTAATGCTCTTCTTTTTTTTAGGTCATTTCAATCGAAAATTGTCTAGATTTTAAATAAGAAAATAATATCCTTATACTAGTTGCATTTCGAAATAGTAGGATAATCTTGATTACAAGTAGGAGTGATATCTACAACATTGATACTAATGATCAACGTGCATAATCCTTGTCTCTTCACTACCTTCAAGGTTTTAACTTTGATATCATATTCTTGTAATTTTGTAGGCCAATTTTCCCATTTCCCTTCCCTGAAGTGCTAGATGAGAATGGTTATAGGAGGATTTAGTACATAGGCTAGGCAATAACATGAGGTGAGATAAAGTAGGTTTTGAAATGAGTGATTGCTTTGACTAAGGCAAGAATCTATTTTTCCAAAGCTAAGTAATTTAATTCACAGTCATGTAAAGTCTTGCTAATAAATGAAATAGGAACCTCTTCTCCCTCTATATTTTTCTAAGTAATAATGGAATCAATCGTTTCATTAGAAGAAAAATACTAGACGATGAAATCTCGCTCAAAATGTAGACTTATTGAAGTGGGGTTGTGGTAATTTTCTGCTTAATATTTGTAAAGGCCATCTGCATTTCCAGTGTCGATTGAAAGATTTTATTCTTTTTCATTAACCTATTGGTCATGCTTATATTGAATCATAGTTAGATATAAAAGGTTGCATGAAATTTATATTTTCAAGGAATTGTTCTGCTCCTTTTTTGGAAGTTGGGGGTTGCAAGTCATTTATAACTTTTACTCTATTTGGATCAATGTACCTATACTTACGATATGACCCAAAAAATTTCCCTTTGAAACTGCAAATAGGCATTTCTAGGGATTGAGGGATATAGCATATGATCTATGATGCTAGAACACTTGTCTGAGATATCTAATATCTCGTTATCTTAATTTTGAATGGACAATGAGATCATCTTGATAATCTACCATGAACTTACTGATCACGTCTTTAAACATGTAATCCATAGCTCTTTGAAATGTTGGTTCAACGTTTTTTTTGTCCAAATGGTATCCTTGCATATGCAAACATTCCCCATGGTGTGAAAAAGACAATCTTATGTCGATTTCCTTTAACAACTAATACTTAATTATATCCAAAAAATCCATCAAGCATTGACATGAAGGCTATACCAATGACTTGTTAGAGAAGAAATTCCATATTTGATAGTGGATAATGTTCCTTTAGAGATTCTTTATTAAGGTCATGAAAATACACACAAAGAAATATTTAGTTGTTTTTCTTTCATACTACTACTAGATTGAATATCCATTTGGAATATCTTATTGGAAAAATAATACTAAACATTTTCATCTTCTCGACTTCAAGCTTTCCCAATGGCTTCAATTTTGGATTTTTTATTCTGGTCTTCTACCAGAAAGGTTTATTACCTTCTTTGAGTCGTATAATATGCTAGAAAAAATATTTATCATATTCCTTCAAATCATAATACATCCACACAAAGACATCTTGAAACTCTTTAAATAGCTTGATATATTACTACACTTCTTCTTTGGTACATTTTTTCCCAAATTCAAATATTCAAGATTTTTCATCATACCAATGTTAATCTTGTGTGCATCTTGGACCTTTCTAAATAAGGATTCTTCTTTCAAATTATACTCCAGTGCTTTGCCATTTCCCATGAATAAATATTTAAGAGTAACATATTTCCTAGGAAGAGAGTGTTGGAATTAAGATTATACTAAGAGGGGTAGGTGAGGGAGGGGGGGGGGGTGAATCAATATAATGGCCAATTTAGAATTTAAAAAAAAAAATCAAACCATATAATGCATCAAACACATAAGAAACAGGTGAAAAAACTAGAGGTATGTTGAAACCCTTAAAGGGGGAACATCAAAAAGCTTATTTGAGTAATTCTTGTAGGCACCAACCAAAAGGAGACACCAATCCCTTATTTATAGGCACCAACTCGAAGGAGACACTAATCCCCTAATTTACAAGCACCAACCTGAAGGAGACACCAATCCCCTGATTAATAGGCACCAACTTGATGGAGACATCAATCCCATTATTTACGGGCACCCCTTTGAAGGAGACACCAATCCCCTCTACTTTACTTATGATTTGTTCTACTCTATTCTTCACAATTATGCACAAAACATTAACTGTGATATTCACAATTTGATACATTGCTCTCTTCTTTGTACTGGACATCTTTTCCACTACACTTTTTTCATTACAAAACCATTATGTGGCATTAGCTTCTCTCACTTTCTACAACACTTGTTTTTCACTTCAACACTCAGTCTCATCTTGAAAACATCAATTCATGCTTCTTTACATGCCACAAACTTCATCACTTCGAAAGTATGTTTTGGGTAGGTTTGCTACATAGGCTACATGTCTTCTTCATATTTCAGCCTCAAACTTCTTCATGCTCGGCTCCGCAAACTTTAGATTTCGTTGTCTCTACATTTGATCTTAGTTCTATTTATTCCACTCTCTACTTACGACTTTCAAACTAAGTTATTTATAGGAAAATTAATTTATAATAGCTTATGCATAATTGAAATATGATCTAGGCTAATATGAAATCTTGGAAGCTCATTTGGGGCTAATACTATGAGCCACACAAGAAACCTTAGGCTAAAACAATGGGCTTGCCCAACATTGGCACCCAAAACATCAAAAGGACCAAATATTTAGATTACCCAAATTTACTTTACCTTTCATGAGCCTTTAGCCTTATAGGAAAAATTGTCAAGCACCCATGACAACATGGCGTGAACAGGTGCTAACCCATATCAGATATAGGATATTTATTTTCTTTCCTTCTACACCAAGATACTTCTATATGATATCCCAATAGACATAACCCTTGGGGGTGAGTCCTTTAACCCTTCATGACCATGTGCCATGACCTCAACATTCATACCATAACAACACATACTGGAATCTCACGCATCACAATCCATCCCAGTACCAAGGTACTCCTTTTCTGTCAATAGACAAAAAGTTTAAACTATTTGCCATAACCTATAATTGATGGCCTATTTTTAGTCATACTGGATACTAGATATGCTCATGTAGTGTTTATTCATCCTGATACCTTAGTACTCATTATCCTCTAGTGCCCAACCTAACATCAACTGGGACCCACTACTACTTCATATCTCTTCCATGTGTCATGATCTACTACTACCACTTTTCATCCATAAACTATCTATTTAGCCATCCAAAAAGGCCAAAAATGAATGCCACTTGTTGTGCACATGGTGCCACATCATATCGGATCATCGACCATTTTATGACACTCTTTATCAATAAAGGATCTAATGCGCAATACCTTAGTATAGGACCCACCATTATTTCATCACGCCAGATCTATGCTCACATCATATTGGGATGCTCAATCAACAAAGCATCCAATGCTTGGTATGCCTAACATCACTAAACCCATCAAGTATCTATTAATTACGCCTTAATTAAAATTGTCACATATTGGCAGTTAAACCTTTTCATTTTAATGCTTTAAATATAAACCCAATACTGAATATATCTGGTATCAATATGCATCAACACTTCCATGGCATTGCTCGTTAACTGACAAGCACATCACTTAGATGATCCATGGATTCCTACTTGGTCCTTTGTTGCACAACACTGTAGTAATGAAATTGCAAATATTTCTATAACATCAACGCAACACTTCCTTTGACATCATTGACACCACACAACTTCCTTTGGTATCAATGATAACCCATTGTTCAACAATATCCCACTTTGTCATTGGTGGAAACACCTGACATTTTAGCATTGTTGTTAATCTGCAATCTTGCCAATCTACAATATCTCCACCAATCAACAATTTCTCCCCCTTTGACATCAATGGAAAAATGGATATACATGATAATAGTGAGACTCCTCATGTTTATACATGTTTGTGTGCAATTCTATTGTGATAATAGGTTTCTATACTGAAGCGCACTCTACCTGCAACTGTTGTGGAACTCCCCCTAACTGTTTTGAATTATCATGCTTCTCACTCTCCCTGTTTGACTATAAAAATTTATCCACTTGGTTTTATATTCTTCAGTATGTCTACAATTCTACATTTTTTCTATAGATACTTCAATTTCCACTTACTCCTCGCCCCCTCTTAATAACTTTTACAAATTTTCCTTGTGATTTCATCTTCTTCCCCTTTATGAATGGAAAATCACTATGTCTACTTATGGTTGTAATTTCTCCCCCTGAGATATTAGCACAAAAAAATTACTTCCTTTGATTTGATCACTTTTCCTTTGTTTGCAACTATGCTCCCCTTGTGAAGGTTGTGTCTATATGTCCTTTCATCCAACATTTCCTCTTCCATAGCTCTTCTCTTTAGACTTCCATCCTTGTGCTTGAAATTCCTTTTACTTCTTTTTTTTGGGACTGCACACCCCCCCGGGTTTATGCTTCCTTTTGTATACAACTTAACTCCTTTGACATTAAATGATTTCTCCCCATGAAATGAAGCTCCTTATTACTTGCAACTTGTCCTACTAATGAACTACTCCCCATGTGATTGTCATATATATACAACACTTTGTCTTCTAGTAGGGAACCTCATCAAAAAGACATGGTGTGGTGAACTATAGTTGTGCACCACTCTTGTTACTTAGAAAGTGAAGGAGAGGTCACTCCGAACCTCTCTCTAAGATATCAAAATATTCTCTAGGTAGTGGTATGGTAAACATATCTTCAACATGTTCTTTTGAAGAAATATATTCTAACTTGACATTCTTATCAACTGCCTATTCTTTGAGAGTGATATTTAATGCTAATGTTCTTGGTTTTCATTGTAGAACATGATTCTTTGATATATTGATAGACCTTCTGTTATCACAAAGTATGATAATAGGTTAATCATGATTTACCTTCATAGGTTAAATTAATTAATTAATTTAACTCAGTTAAACTGAATTAATTAATTACAACTCAAAATAAACTCAACCAGGGATCCTATAATGTAGGAGACACTCTACATGACTCAAGTTAGACCCTCAACTCAAATTAACTGAGCCAACTAAGTCAAATTAAATTGGTTAACTAATACAAGTTGTCATGAGATATGGAATTACAATCTTCTAACCGTGGATGACCATTCCCAAGGATCAATACATGAATAATCAATCTTCAATCTGCTTGATTGTTGTTGTTTGTTGCATTGTGTTGATGAATGATTTGACTTGCCACAATGGTGACAAGGATGGAGATCAAAACACTGATCTTCCAGATGACCGGTTCTTTGACAATGAAGGCAGTTTGGTTTGACTGCAACTTCAGTTTGCGCACATGTTTGTTTGTCTGCAACTTTCTCATGGCTTGTTGATGTTATTTGATCAAGAAATCCTGCACTGATGAACTTAATTGGCTTAGAATAATCGGGGATATGCAAGTTGTTTTCATTTTTTTCATATCCTAATCCTCGTCGATTTTTGTTACTTTGAAGTTCTTCCCATGGCTTGATGATTGGTTTGGAATAAAGTTGAACTACATCAGGAACCACTTTGACACTAGAAGTTGATTGGATCAGTGACTTGGAAACATCACTCTTCTGTTGCAACTCATCTCTTTGAAGTTGTGACTCCAGTTGAAGGAACTCAATTGTTTCATGTGCTTGTTATAAATTTATTGGAATATCAACAAATGTTTCTTTGTTGATTTGTACCATGTCTTTAGCAGTTGAGAAGATCAAATTGTTAATAATCTTCAACAACTGAATGCTTTTCGCCATGTGAACTTGTTGGAACTCACGCTTGCTTGCTTTTAATACTTGTTGGATTTGTAGAACTTTCTCACTTGATGTTTGATTGATTGTTGCACGCTCGCTTGAACTTGTTTTAACTGTTGATTGTTTGAACTCACACTTGCTTGCTTTCAATCTCACTTGATGATTGGTTTGAATCAGTTTTAGGCTCGCTTGATGTTGTGAGATTCGCACTTGCTTAAATTTACACTCTTGATTGATCAAAAGAAGGGTGTCGAATACTATTGAAAAATGCACCCAATAGAAATACTTACAATGATTTGAATGACTCAGTTAAAAAACAATGGATTCACTTGGTTTAATGACTCAGTTAAAAAACAATTGATTCACTGGGTGTCAAATACTATTGAAAAATGCACCCAATAGAAACACTTACAATGATTTGAATGACTCAGTTGAAAAACAATGGATTCACTTGGTTTAATTGATTCCCTATCAATTCAAAGCGTAGGTGTCGGTTTCAACCGAGAATGCACCCTTACAATTTCACTGAATTTGACTTTGATTACAATCCAACTTACAAATTATGATTTGCAAGTTACAGTTTTTTATTGAGCTTATTAAAAAAATAATGGTGCAAGTGCAATTTCCAAAAATATTGTTTTTGAATTGCTGCAAAAATTATTAATGTAGATGGCAGCTTGATTGGATGTTGATGTAGAAATGTCGTTGACAACTTGATTATGTATTGTTGCTTCTTGATTGCTTGCAATTTGCTTGATTACATAAGCTTGAATGGAATTGATTATGTGCATGCAAGTCGTTCATGTATTGTATGCTACATGTGTACCATATTAGAAAGATATCACATGAAGGTTAGTATCAAAACTAGACACAAAACAAAAAACAATATCAAGAATCATGCGCCATCACAAACATACACATGGTGTACCTAAGATCCCCTTATTCAATTACGGGCGGATCTAGGACACAATCACCACCAAAAAGATATGTTTTTATTTAAGTATGGAAGTACATCAATCTTCAACTTCTCAAGCAATGAGAATGCCACACTTGCAAACTTTTGGAAGCAAATTGTCTTAAAAAAATTGCCTGCATTGACTCAATCGCTCTCAAAATAAAATGACTTTCATCTAAACAAATTCATTTATCGCTCCAAATTTACAAAATAGGCACCTTATGACTCCACAAAATCACTTATTACTCCATTACACAAAAAAATACAAATACTCCTTATCTCTCCAATAATAAAATTTTCCTTTCAATATTTTTTTTTTTTAATTCAAAAAAATATTTAGTTCATCTCAACAATGGAAGTATTTATCTCTTGGTGTTATGCATTGTAGACTCTAAAAAATAATATCATAGAAAACATTGTCCTATCCACTTCTATACCAACTCGTGGATGATATATATCCCATACTCGAAATATTCAATTTAACTTTGAAATCTGCTCATTTATCTAATGATTGCATGCAATTAAATATTTTGATTGGATTCATGCCTTTGTTGTCAATTGATATTTAAGACTATTTACTTTCCAGTTTTGGAGCTTCAATTCAATTTTGGAAAAACACAAAAATATCATCAATATTCAGTGTTTTTCAGTGTGTGCCACAGAAGGGTGAAATCTTTTATTTCAAGAACTTTGTCCAGAAGGAATTAGAGAGGCGGAGCTGCAACTTTGGTGGGCTAATTCTATGGCATTGAGAACCTGGTGGGAATTTTCTGCTGCTGAGGATGAGGAGGAACCCAAGACGAGGAAGGGGCCCTGGACTGTTCAAGAGGACATGCAGCTTATTAGGTATATAAGTTCGCATGGAGAAGGACGGTGGCCCTTTCTTGCCAAAGCAGCGGGCCTAAACAGAACAGTCAAGAGCTGTGGGCTTAGGTGGATCAAATACCTCCGACCTGATCTCAAGCGCAGCAAGATCACTCCTCAAGAAGAACGTCTGATCATTAAACTCGTCATTGGGGGAACAGGTGGTCTCGCATTGCGCAGAATTTACCGGGGAGAACGGACAATGAATCAAGAATTACTGGAGAACTCGTATCAAGAAAAGACTGAATCTGAATCTACAAGCTGAGAGTGGCAGCAGCAGCATGGATGCAGACAGTGGCGTACAAATTGCAGGCTCAAAGGGTTCTGACTTCCTCGCAACTTCATCTCAGAGACTGCCTGGCCTAGATAGTCTGGAGTCTTCCACTAGAATCACAAGGCAAATTACCGAGGAAATAGCGGTTCAACCAAAGGAAACCCCATATCTACAAAGTCATAGTTCTCCAAGTAGCAGAGAAGATTGCGATAATGGATTGCAGGGAGAAATTCGAGAGGATTCTCAAATCAATGAAGATGCGCAACAAGGCGCAGCTTTGCAGGGACATTTGGAAGGATCAGAGGAGCTGTTTGAGAACGCGGGGTTTGTCAACTAAGGCACAAGAATCAGCATTAAGGTCCCGGCCTGATATCTTTAGTGGCACCAAACAAGCAACACATCGCTTGAATATTTTATTCGGACTCTCTGATTTGAAAGCTGCCACGCTGCATGGAAATCGCACTCAAGCACAACGACTTGATGCCCTTGAACAATTCAGAAAACAAGAAGTTGATTTTCTTATTGCGACTGATGTAGCAGCTCGGGGCCTGGACATCATCGGTGTTAAAACAATTATAAATCTTAGCTCTGAAAAAGTCTAGCCAAACTCCCAATTTGGAGGCACAATTTTCCAGGATGTGGAGGTCCTGTGGTCACTGCCAGTTATTCTGAAGGAGAGGCTCTGTTGTTGTCGCTGCTGCCCTATGCACATCTCATTCATAAAACTAATTGAGACTAAATGTTTGAGCCCAAGTTTCCATGGAGAAAGGTTAGATTAGCCATTCGAAATGTAAGCATACCAGATTGAGTCACATCCTGTTTGAACTCAATCAAGAAAGATCACCTGAAAGAATACTCAGCTACGAGAAACCTTGGCTCTAGAGGGGTCCTTGCAACCCTATCCTAATCTCTTCTTCACGTAATCAATGACAACACTAAATTCTTGTTAAGTTTAGGTATGTTCTATGTTAGAGCAATTTATTAATTTCTTTTCATATTAGCAATCACATCAGCATAAAGTAAACTGCAGATAGAACATAAATATAAATCGCAGAAGACAAGCCAAGACAAGAGGACACAGGATGTGGCGCAAGCCAGGGACAAACCCCACAATGTGTGGGGAAACCCTTGATCAATTCTTCTTTTATCTTCAAAGTTCAGCAGAAAAAGAGAGAGAGAGAGATAGTACATTTACAACAGAAGTCAACACTTTGACTTATCTAGATCTAGCATAGATCATTTCGTATAACGATGAGATCAGTTGAAGACATTCTGCTTCAACTGATTCTCCAAGGTGACTTCTTCACCTATCATCACAGTGCTGCATCTCGCCCATTTGCCACACCTTACCGTGTAGCACCATGTTGCCCCATCATAGTGCTGGACCTAGATGACTGAGTTGCTCTCATCTATGTTGCTTATCATGTTGCATCTTCCATGGTTGTGCCCATGATTATGATTACATTCATCATGATGTTTTCCATGCTCCATGTATCATTGTGCTGCCCATGCACATGATCTCATACATCATGCTGCCCATATATCTCATGGTGTTGTCCATATTCATTATGGTGCCTATATATCTCATGATGCTATCCATATTTTGCATAGAGTGTCTTTTATGTCATGCCATGCCATGACATTGATTACGCTAACATAATTCCACTGAAGATGGTTACAACTGTATCATCATTGCTGCCCCTCAAAGATGACAACGTATATATCTGGCACCCTTATATTTGACTGCGGCTCCCACTGTGGCTTACCCTGCAGCTTGATTGTGGCCTCATGTCCTTATGACTGTGGCTTCCCTTACTGTATAAACATATTTCCTGAGTGTCCCTGATGCCAGCGTATTTGAGTCTCTACAACTACATTGAATATTTAGTGTGTTTGACAGCGTGTATATATTATACTTCTCATATGCGTTGTGTATACCATACTGTGCGTAGATATTGAGTTCATTACAGCGTATGGACTGCGTGGAGTTACCATACTATGCATAGATATTACAGCGTATGGATTTGCATGGATCAGATTATGCATAGATATTACAGCATATGGATTGCATGGATCAGATTATGCGTAGATATTACAGCATATGGATTGCGTGGATCAGGTTACCATAGACATTACAGCGTATGCATGGAGAGAGTGTTGACATGTATGTTTTCCAATGTATGACTGCGTTCCAATGTCTGCGTTTCATGTATACTGCGTATGACTGTCCACAGTGACTGCATTTCATGTATAAGACATTTACATGTATGCGTTTCAATATATCTTCATTCCCATATGAGCGTATATATATATATATATATATTGATCCACGCATCTTATGCTGCCAGATCTATGACAACCACGCTGCCAGATCTAGGGTATGACAGCGTTCCATACCCATACATAGTGTATTATATGACCGCGTTCAGCTTTTACATTAAATGCCCATCATCCAACATTTACATTACTGTGTATGATTGTCCAGCGTTTTACTCCATGAAAGAACAGTGTATACATTCATCACGTTGCTTAATTAGGGCATCATCTTTTGGATCTTTTCTCCATCAAACCCAAAACAGGATGAAGAGAGATCACAAGAGAGTGAGTGTACCAATTGACATCAAAACTCTTCTATTTACACTAAAGTGATGATGATGAATAGACACGTCAGTTGGGCTTCTAGAGCCTACATAATAGTTGGTCGGCTTGATAATAATTTCATAAACAAAATAAATTCATATCACCATAAATACTTATTGGAATCGGATGATCTTTGGATCAATCCTACACCTCTCGACGAGAGGGATCCAATAAAAATATCAGCTACCATAAATAAGCTGACCCACATGGAGTTTGGCCCTAGTTTCCAATTTAACAATTCTTTGTTCCAATATGTAACAGGTCCACACAACAAGCCATGCAGCATGTCTACGCGGAAGAAAAGGAAATCATCGACATCTATGTTTTTTTTAGCTTCTGAGCATCTGAAATTTCCAATTGAAATATGAGGATTCTATTGTGGATTTTGCTACTTTCAAACTTCCTACAAAATCTCTTGACAGTTGCAAGCCTCGGCTTCATATGCATAGATCTCTCCACCACGCTTCCACTGCATTGCGGTTGCTCCTTTGTCTGGACGGAAGTTTTGTGGGCTCCGGGCTCTTCAACCGGTGGCAGTGTTTGTTTTTAAACAAAAAATTTGCACTGCATTTTGGCGGCATCTCTGCCACAAGAACTTGCAGTTTTTTATAATTCGTAGCTCTAATCAAGCAGGTCTTTCTCTCTAGCAGTTCCCTTTCTCTCCGGTGGCGGCTCCTTTGTTCGACTGGCGGCTTTGTTCAAATGATTGTTGCTTCCTTCAACGTATAGGGGTTCCCTTTCTCTCCAGATTTTGTTCTTCGACTAGTGGCTTCAACAAATTTTGACCGGTGACTTCTACAAGAAACGACGGCTTTTCTGCTGTTCAATTGGCGGCTTCAAAAATAAGACGGCTACATTTTGCTGGACTCCAAAATGTAGCTTTGTGGGTGCACACAATTTGTTTAAAATTTGACCTTACTACTCTCACAACGAACCCCAAGTTGAGGGGATTTGCCTCATGGCTCTGATATCAATTGAAGAAAACTAAATCAACTAATAATAACACACTCACTCATAAAATAAATATCAGAAATATAGAAAAACTAGACATGGCGGAAAAGGCTTCAGCCTTACAGCATTCCTCTCATTCTCATTCTCATTATTAAAATAATGTTTATGATACATACAAATACATGAGGAAGTTGTCTCAAGATAGTGCGTTTATCTTGAATAAACTTGGTTGAGATATTTTTTCAACAAAACACTAATCTAGGAGAACTAGTTGGAGAGAATCTCTCATCCTAACTAAACTCCCTAGTTTGAGGAACTAACTCCTAATTCTCAAGATTTGATTTATTTAATTATGATTTTGGATTTATAATTGTTTTATTATGAGAGTGAGACTAACATTCACTTCCATGTACCCTTGGGTATATCAAAAGCCCCCTAGGAACCTTAAACCTAACCTTAGATAAGTCGTCGGTCATCTTGCTATTACAATACACTGAGAACAACACTTAGGGAGATTACTTACATATACAATAGGGTATTTGGGTAGTACGACTAAGGGTACGGTCGATCCTCCTTAGTTAGCACTGTGAAAGATTGGATCGATTACTATTTTTGGATCCTTACGCATATTGTTATTTGTAGCACCTGACGCTCCTTTGTGACCATAGTCCCCTCAACTATTTAAAGATATCCCCCTATCTTTTCTTACAGATCAGATCGAGTTGTTCGGGTTCGACTGCCACTGTCCATATCAGATCCAGCAGTGGGGCTTATGCCGCCACCGTATAGATCAAATTCATCATTTGGGATTTTCACAACGTAGATTATACTCTTTGTGCAGTAAGGGTTTTAACTGTCATAGTCCAGATCAAATTGTCACAACCCACTCGGTCATACCAAGCCTTTGGGGTTTCTTTCACTATAGTCCAGGCCCGATTTTCGTAGGATATTTGTGAGTATCAAGCTTCCTAGAATTTAGCCACTACGATATTGATCAACTTAGAGGAAAACTTCTTTCAGAGTAATAAAAGAAGCCGAAGTTTGGGGCCATCTTGGGACGCTTACAAGCGAATTAGCCCATAAGATTCAGGACGACGAGCTCGTTGCAGTGGTACCATTCCCTTGTAAGCCCCAAATTTTTAGGCGGTCCCAAAATTTTCCTGGCGAGGCTTCAAGTGACCCACATCACTAGATTCCTGAGTTGACCCTCTTCCAGTCATACTACTCTTAAATAAGCTCAAAAATTTGACGAAGGATAATGCGTATATCGTACCAGGTCTCAAGTTATGGCTACAGAGAAGACACTAGAGAGACTCAAAGCCCTCGAGAAAAAATTTAAGAATTTCCAGTCATCACTTAACCACATCAATGAAGCATTGAAGGACCTAACGAGGTTGCACAAATCCATGAGGGAATAATATACTATTGATGCAAACGTAGAAGGATAATCGAACCATAACCTTCATTTCCATGGAGGTCACCAATGTTTGAGCCACCGGACACACAAGTTGAACATGTACAAATTTGATGGCTCTAACCCCACAGTATGGGTAGCACAAATGGAACAGTATTTCCTCCTTAATAATATTTGTGAGGATGGAACAAAAATACATGTAGGATCCCTTTACTTGGACCAAGAGAGATGGAAGTGGTGGAAATGAAATCATAAATGTTATCTAGGCAGGGAAACTTGGAACATGTTTGCAAAATCTATATGTGACCGCTTTGATCGGGAATCTCATTTTTTGGGTCGTCTCACTAAGCTCAAGCAAACAGGTACTATAAAAGACTACATTGCAGCTTTTGAACAATTAACCATCAGAACTAAAGTGCTAGGAGATGACTTTTACTTGGAATTTTTCATCAGTGGCCTCAAGGAATCCATCCAAGCCCATGTCTGAATGCATCACCTAGCTACTTGGTTGGATGCATGCCGCAAGGCCTTAGATGTGGAATTTGCCTTAAATGCCTAGTCCAATCGTCCAAATTTCATTGCCAAAGCACATCCCACCCAGGCTACAGGCTCCATCCAAACACTTAAGGTTCAAAAGGTGTCACCGGGAAAAATGGTCGAAACAAGGAAACAAGGACTATGTTGCTACTATGATGACAAGTACTCCCCAGGACATAAATGCAAGGAACAAAAATTCTTGTAAATTGATGCCACTGAAAACAACTTAGCCAATGAAGCTCCATCCACTAACAATGTAAACTTTGAAATGGGAACTATAAACTCAAAACGGGATCTCTAGCCAAAAAACCCCGTAAAAACATCAAAAACAGTGCTAAAAACGAAAAGTGTTAATGTTGGAATAACACCTTTTTTTTCTAGGGTAAATTTTCAACATGTTTTAAAAATGGCAGTGAAAACCAATTTTTTGTGCAAAAATTGTCCAAAAAACACCCTCAAAATGAAAAGTGTTGACGTTGGGATAACACTTTTTTTCAAGGGTAAAATTTCAACATTTCGAAATAATGGCGTAAAATATTTTATCATGACCCTGAAAAACATTAAAAAAAAAAAAAAAAAATGAAAACATAAAATAAAATTAAAAATTAAAACAATGAAAAAACACAAAAAAACGTTTAAAAAAAATAACAAAACTGATTGAGAAAGTATTTTGGCGTAAATCACATAATAGAATAATTGTCGACGCGTTTCGAACCAACAAGTGTGGTTCATCGTCAGGTGAAGTTGAAGAACTAGATCATGGTTGCATATTAAATAGGGAGAGCAGATCATCCAACGGCTAGGTTTGACTAAAAACAGCTATATTGAAAAACGACTATATTAGGACAGACCTGATAAACGGCTAAGAATGACCGAGAACAGTTACATTTGACTATTCAACAAGTTTAATTAAATAATACTATTATGTTAAAATATTATTTTAATATTTATCATGAGTTATTTAGGTGAAAAGATAATCATATTTAATAATAATATTAGCGGATATTATATTAGAAATGCTAGAATAATATATCTAAGGAACTCCTTGTTAGTAATCGGAAGGATTTAATATTAATTAAAAATAAATTTTATACTATTATTATAATAATGTCATAATATTCAACTTATTATTAATGTCTGGTGTAACTAATTAATAAAAAAGGAATAAGTAATAATAGATCTATGTAATATTAAATATATTAGATCATTCATATTAGTGTTATTATCATTGTTATTATTATATAGTTAATATTAATATTGGAATTAAAAGTCATATTCGTTATGATACTGGAATTATTATATTAGTATTCTAATTCTAGGGAATTCAATAATAGTAAGGATCTATTGTATTGTTATTAATAATGTGATAGTGTTATAATAATAATATTCTATTAAGGGAAGGGTGACTAACCAACATAGGATTATTAGTAAAGCCGTTTGCAAATTTGTAATTTAAATATCATATGTTATATAATTTAATCATATAAGAAAGGAATGAAAAGAAAACAAGGAAGATTTTCCACAGAGGATCAAAGAACTAAGGCTAAAGAAAGAAGGTTAAAGAATATCAAGGGGATATCCTAGGGACAAGATATTAAAAGAGGGAGGAGAGGAAGGGGAGGAAATGACTAGGAGGCGATGGTCGAGACCCAGCAACTACTGCTCCTCCAACCGTCATCTCTATTAATATTGCTTGGCCTTTTTTCAATCTCAATGGCTTCCCTAAATTTCCAGTGGATCACAGAAGTCTCAACTCAACAAAATAACAATTAAAAAACTAAAAAATAAAAATAAAAATTATAAGCAAATAAATAGTAAAAAAACATATTTAAAAAAGAATGGAAAAAAAATAAAATATATATATATATATATCTTGTAAATTGACAAAAAAAAAAAAAAAAACATTAAAAAAAACTATAAAATTAAGTTGGTAAAAATAGAAAAATTTAAAAGACAATAACAAAAAACTTAAAAAAACAAATGAAATTTAAAACAAACTAGATTTAAAAAAAAAAATTAACAAAAGAAAATTAAAAACTACTAAAATTAAGATTAAAATGTTGATTACTTAAAAAAACAAATATTAAAAAAATAATAATAAATAAATATATGTATATGTACATGTATATATATATATATATATTTGAGTAAAAAAAAACACACGCACTAACAAAAACTAGGAAAAAAAATTAAAAACAAACTAAATTTAAAAAAAAAATAGAAAATTAACAAAAAACAAAAATTTAAAAACTAGTAAAATTAATATTTAAAACATTTTAAAAAAACTAAAAAACAAAAATAAACTCAAATTAAAAATAAATAAATAAGTAAATAAACAAATAATATATATATATATATATATATATATATATATATATATGTGTGTGTGTGGGGGGAAATGGCGTAAAATATATGCTTTTCAAAAAAAAATTAAAAAACTATGTATTTTATATATATATATATATATATATATATGTTAATAAAAAATTTAAAATTTAAAAAAAATATTTAAACAATTTTTTTTTTATTTAAAAAAAAATCATTAAAAAAGTTAATTTTTTTTAAACCAATTTAATTTTTTTATTAAAACACGTGATTTTTTTTTAACGAATTTTTTTTAATATTGAAAAAAAAACAACAACAATAACTAGGCCCCCCGCCGCCCGTGGTGGCACGACCCTGGGTAGAGGAGCCACGAGTTTAAAAAAAAAAAATCGGTAAACAAAATAATCAAATTTGTCTAATAATTTCTTTAATTTTTAAATTTTAAATGTTTTAATTTTTAATAATAAAAAAATTGTTTAAATTTTTTTAATGTTTTAAATAACTTTTTTTAAAATTAAAAAATAAATAAATAAATAAAAAATAAAAAGATGTGTTTAAATTTTTTATTTTTAACTTTTTAATAGTTAAAAATAAATAAAAATAAATAAATAAAATAAAATAAATTTAAATTTTTTAATAATTTTTTTTAAATTTAAAATAAATAAATAAAAATAAAAATAATTCTTATTCCTTAATTTTTTTGTTTTTAAATTAAAAATGTAAGCTTAATAAAAAAGTTTTTTTTTTTAATTAAAAATACATATTTCTTTAAAACTTTAAATGTTTTTTATTTTTTTATTTTATTTGAAAAGAGATATATATTTAAAAAAAAAAAAAAATTGGTTTTTTGTTTTATAATTTTAGTTTTTTTTGTATTTTTAGTTTTTTTAAATGTTTTTAATATTAATTTTACTAGTTTTTTATTTTATTTTTGGTTTATTTTTTATTTTTTTTAATCTAGTTTGTTTTTAAATTTATTTATTTATTTATTTTTTGGTTTATTTTCTATTTTTTTAATCTACTTTGTTTTTAAATTTATTTATTTATTCTAGTTTTTTTATTTTATTTTTTTTTCTTTCTATTTGTACTTTCTTAATTTTTTATATATTTTTTTAAATTTTTGTTTTTTTTTTTTTTTTCTAAATTCTTTTATGGTTTATGAGATAAAATAAAAAATAAAAAATAAATAAAAAATAAAAATAAAAAAATTAACATTTTTTATTTTGATTTTTTGTCTTTTTTATATATTTTTTTATATTTGTTTTTTCTAAGTAATCAACATTTAAAAACAAAACAAATTGAAAATTCGTTAAGTAATCATAATTTTAAAAAAAAAAGGGACATAATAAATTTTAAAGTGTGAAAAATAAGTCCTCTAAAAAAAGGTATGTTGCATCAACACATTGCATCAGCATGTTTCAAAATCAGCATGAAAATCACAAACATTTAAAAACAAATATTTATATTTGATACATAAGAAAATTTAAAGTGTCAAAAGATGCTCTCAAAAAAAAGAATTGTACTCTGCATTACCACTTTTCAAAATCGGGTCACGTTTTTACTACCCCTACGAAACGAGTAATCGTATCGGTTATTTAAAGTGCCAAAAACTATGCTCTAAAAGAATATGTGTGTTCTGCATCGCCCCTTTTCAAAATCGGGTCAATTTTTTGCTATCTCTATGAAACAAGTAACAGTATCAGTGCTCGTCTCAAAGTTTACGTTGTTCACTAAAGTGCTTGAGGAAGAAGTGGGGGAAACTCAAACCGACCCAAGCAATGATCTCATGGCTACTCCAGATGAGTTGGTTATATCACTACATGCCTTGGCTGGAATCTCTTCGCCCCAAACTCTCAAAATCCGAGGTTTTATTAAACATTGGCCAGTAGTGGTGTTTATTGATAGTGGCAACACTCATAAATTTTTCCATAAGGGAGTAGCATAAGTTGTTCATTGTTTTATATGGGTGGTATCTAATTTCCAAGTACTTATTTTTTATGGGGGGACCATGAAATGTGAAGGACGCTGTGAAAATATTAATCTTCAGATGGGGGATTATCACCTCAAAACCCACATGTTTTCCATTGAAATGGGTGGTTGCGACATTGTCCTTGGTTGAATGGCTCTGCACACTAGGCCCTATCACAATAGATTTCCAGGAGTTATATATGAGCTTTAAGCAGAACGGCCACACTCATACATTGAGGGACTCCAGGCAGGTGCTCCTACTATCATCAGCTCGCATCGAATGGAGAAACTTTTAAAAAAGGATCATCATGGGATAGTAGCCCAATTTAATTCCATCCAAGCCATTGAATCCACTACTCCTCATATTCATCCTAATATGAAACAGGTATTAGATCGACATTAGCAGGTCTTTAACAAACCTTAAAGAGCTCCCGCACTCTAGGGGTGAACATGATCATAGCATCCCTTCGGTCCCGAGTGCCCAGCCGACAAATGTCTACCAATATCGATATCCTTTTGCACAAAAGAATGAAATTGAAAAAATCATGAAGGAACTCCTCAAAGTCGTTGTTATCCATCCCAATACTAGCCCTTATCTGTCTCCAATTGTTATGGTTCTCAAGAAAGATGGAGAATGGTGCATGTGTCCTAACTCTAAGGCCCTTAACAAACTCACTATCAAGGACAAATTTCCAATTCTAGTAGTTGATGATTTGCTTGATGAACTGCAGGGTGCTAATCTTTTTTACCAAGCTAGACCTCCACTCGAGCTATCACCAAATATACATGAAGGGAGTTGACATTCCGAAGACAACCTTTTGAACTCGCGAAGGCCATTATGAATTCTTGGTCATGCCATTTGGTCTCTTCAATGCACCATCTATTATCACTCCTCTGGATCTCCAACGTTGAGGAAGAGGTCACCTGAGGTAACCACAGACCAATATTTTGACTTGGTAGTTAGCCCTACCAAGCCGGAGAGGGCTCTCTCCAAAGGATCACAGTCAAGAGGGATGGATGGATTAGGGTTTTAGGCTAGATATGGTAGCTCAAGGTTTGTTTGATTTTATTTGGTTGGGGTAGTCACAAGGATGAGTGAATTAGGTCAAAGAATGAACTAGGTCAGGAAAAAAAGAAGTTCAGAAATGCAGACATCTAATGGGGCAAGGTAGGCAAGTTACTTTAATACTTTTGTAGTATAGTTATGAGATGGTTTAGACTAGTGAGATGCTAAAAAGAGCATGAGATCATGTATTCTTTTTAAACTGAAGAAATGAAACAATTTATGATGATTTTCCCAAAACAAAGCATACAAGATGAATTATGCTTATCACACCTTGAAAATCAAACATACTGACAGTGAAATGGATCATGAGAGGTACAAAACATTCACACATGTGAAACTAAAGAAGAAACAAGATCAAAATACCATGCCACAAGAATCCCACCAAAATAGTTGCAACTCATCCAATATATTCCATGCCAAAGTCTGAAACACTAGTACAACATCCAATAGAGTCCAACCCTTGTCTATGGTGAAGAAAGGGACTAAATAGACATGAAAACCACTTCCCCTCATCCTCAAGGGTCGAATCCATGAGGTGAGGAAGATATTACATAAAAATCTGAATTGATAGCTAAATTGTAGGATGGTCCAAGTGACTCATTCCTATCTTAAGTGAATTGATTCATTATACCTCATCTACTTGATTTACCTAATGCATTTACCCTAGGTAATAGTAAAAACATGATAATTACATCCAATTTGATCATTTACATAGGTAAAATCATCATTTGCCAAGGTGAAAATCAAAACATGAGAGAAACTCGGAAAATTGGAGAAGACTGTCAAACGTGTCCTCTCTTTGTCAAACGCGCCCTCTCAATGTCAAACGCGCCCTCCAAGTACAAGACTGCTTTTGGGTGCCTTCCCAGTCTCCAAATTTGCTCCAAGATGGCTTGTTTGAAAGTCGTTCAAGTCTAATTTATAGACATTTCTTCAGTTTTCAAATTGGAGCTCATTTTCCCTATCAAAAACTCAATCTCCCAAGATTGGTAAACGCGCAGCGCCCAAGCCAGAAATGAGGCAGAAACATGGTTTTTTGGTGGTTTTTGACCTTTTTGACTGACCCATTTGTCTCCAAATGCCTAGAAAATTCACAGGATGTATGTCCTCATCACTCTGAATCCAATTATGTTGACCTTTTTCTCATTAGATGCCCCAAAAAAGAGCACAGTACCCTAGGTGTTGCACGTTTGACCTTTTTACTGTGCTAAAAATGCCTAAAAAAACACAGAAAATCACAACTTGCAAAATTTGCTCAAAACTTGTCAAAATTGGCGGGATGATGGCTAATCATGTGTTTGAGGCATGTAGTGATGTCTTGGAAAGAATGTCTAGCCTCCTTTTCTCCTCTTGCTTGGTCAAGGCTTCAATCTTTGCATGGACTCCTCTGACCTTGGCTCTTGCAATTTTGTTTCTCATGGCATAACACTTTGTCATCCTTCTTTGAATATCATTGTCCCTTTTGGCCTTGTCTAGGAGTTTCTCAAGATGACCGTTTACCCTATCGAGCCAATATTCCTTATTCTTATTCATCATTTTGGCAAACTGTTCAGTTAGGGTGAGCTAATTAGCTAGTTCTACCTCTCTCTGTTTTTCAAGCTCTAATGCTCTTTTTAGGCCTCTAATCCTTGGCCTTGTTCTTGGCACCTATTTTTTCTCTATTTGTTTCCTCTTCCTCACTATGTGGTCTGTATTCCTCCTCTGCCATGGTTTTTAGTATCAAACCCTAGGGAGGTGTAAGGTAGGGGGAATGCAGATTTTAGGGAATAATAAATGGGGAAGGGTAAATATGAAGATGATGGGTGAAGGGATATTTGTATTGGAGAGGGATATAGGGTAGTAGTATGATAGTTTGGGGATGGGGGAAATTTGTTTGCAATATAGGGGGTTTTGGAGCCTAGGTAGTTGTATCACCTAGGACTTAGGGTTTTAGGACAAAGGGTTAGAGGGTATCTGGGATAAAAAGGTTTAGGGAAAGGGAAGGAGGGTGGAGGGAAGTGTATAAAACCTTTCAAACATTTAGGAATTAACTTGAGGAGGAGGAAAATCACATCCTTTAGCTACTACTTACTTGTTTTGAGGTTGAATGCACTTTGGAGGAGCTGAGAAGGTGACTGTATCCTTCCTGGACAAACGCACAACACTCCTAACAAGCGTGCAAAACCCTTAGGAAACGCGCAGCGTTTTCAGGCAAACGTGCAGCGTAACACTGAAACGCACCCTCCACTTGCCAGGCATGCAACGCCATCTTCAAACCAACGTTTTAGTGCCTTCCCGGAGTCCAAATTGAGCCCATGAAAGCTCGTTGGAAAGATATTTATCCTGGCTACATAATGGACCTATAAATCACTCAAAATGATCAATTATATCCCCTCAAAAATCAATTCTCCCAAGACTGGTAAAAAAGTGCAGAATGAGTGTGCAAAAATGAAGTGTTCTCTTGTAGGAAAATTTTGGAGGCCTTACTCAACTCCAAATTAAGATCATGATAGCTTATTCAAAATATATTTCTCTCTAGTTATCATTTGACTAATCAAGAAAGTCATTTTGACAATCCAAATAGAAGAAAAAATTATTTTCCCAAGGTCACTCCAGAAGTGCAACAACTCTCTTGTAGCAACTGAATGTTTGATATTTCTCCCAAAACGTGACACCTGTGTAAAAAGTGAAGGAGGTTTTTCATCCTTAGCCTATGATGGACAAAAAACTCTCTCACTTTTTTTAAATTCATCTCTGTTTGGTTAGAACCATACTTTTAAGAAAAACTAGACGTATGTGTGGCAAATGATTTGTCCCTTGGAATGACTTCTTGAAAAATGATGGAGACATGATTTTTATGAGTTGGAATGGCCTCATACTTGCTGAAATTACCTCCCTTAGGCCTCCTCTGCTTAGATGTCTCTGATTCTATAACCAACCTAGCTCTATGGGAGAGGAAATTAGGGTTTAGTGCTTGTGGAAAATGATGATTTGGACACCCTTGGGAAAATACAACTCCCTTTGGCATTCACTTAACCCTTTGAAACTTTACCCTTTCACTTGACTATTTCCTTTGAAAAATTGATATTTTGATGGTCTGGCATCTTCGAAATATTGAGTTAACAGCTTGGGAACCTTGCCCTTATTACATTTAAATGGCATAAAATTACAAAATGAAAATTAAAAATATTACATTTGAACTCAAAATTACATGATGAAATAAGCATTTCTCTTTACAAATCATCTTCACATGGTGAAGAGATGTTATTTGATCACCCTTTACTTGCTGGTCTTATGCAATGGAATGGAGTTTTATTGGAACCTTGGAAACCCTAATGACCTAATGGGACCTTGAATGACCAGACTCCATGTTGACTTGACTGACATAAAGACATGATGAAATGATCTTTTATGATTGATGTATGCCCAACAAGACACATGAAGGTGGGTCAGAAAATATTGATTTTTTGAGAGGGGCTTAGAGTTTGAACTTGGGCTACCATCAGTGAGTAAATGTTTACATGATGACCTAGGTGGTGTTATCACTGAAAATTCTGTTGCCAAAAATTTTTAGCCTAGCTTAAGGACAAGGTGTTTTCGCAGCGCATGAATCCTTTTTAGCAGTTTCGCAGCGCTACCTGTTTAGGTGATTTCGTAGCGTGCTACGAAATTGGGGATTTGTTCGAGTTTTCAGTGGAGACCCAAAATCCTAGCATGCCTATTGAACAGAGTTCTGAAAGAGGGAGTTAGAAACACTGAAAAGGCGCTTGGAAGAAGTGGCGGTGTTTATGTTCCTCCTTTCAAGCTGGCGCAAATGATGAAAGGATTTATAAGATAAAAGCAGCTTGGAATATCAGCGTATGTCTTGGGATGCTCTTTGTAAAAATATCATGGGCTTGTAAAAAGTGAACGCATCAAACATTAAAAGCATTATTTCAGCTTAGATGCCTTTCCGCTAGCTGGCAGAAGCATTACAACACGGTTGTCTGAGTTTGACATTATAGCAAAACAAGTGGAAGCAGGGGAAGGCTGGTTCTCTAAGTTGCATTGTATGTGGCAGAGTTCAAAGGGCTATGGATCTTCTCAAAATGGTACACGCAGCAAGGAACCTGTTAGTATTGAGTTACGGGAGACTGACAAGCTTATCAAGGAGGTGGAAAGGGTTTTTAGAGGTGATCATCTTGATCCTACCAATGTAGAGAAAGCTAAGGCGGCACTAAAATAGCATGAGCAATCTCTTTTTGAGGCAATTGCACGCCTTGGCGATGCATCCGATGAAGAAGATGGTCGGATGCTTCATCCTCATTCTTCCCATATATATATTAGCCAAGAATGCACAGTTGTGATTGTTGGTGGAGGATACTTTGGCCTTGAACTGGCTGCGGTTTTAAACATTAACAAGTATAAGGTTAAATGGTTTACCCTGAGCCGTGGTGCATGCCTCGTCTTTTCACTACTGATATAGCTGCTTTCTATGAGGGCATAAATGTTAGTAGAATTTCCCCTGTAACTTTTGAAAAGAAGGCAGATGGTGTAGGATTGCCTCTGTCACTTCGAATGTTGAAGCGGAAGCAAAATAAGGAAAGGGGTGTTAGTCCCAAACAAGAAGGGTTCAGAAATAGCTTGGCAGAAGCGGTGGGGCATACTGTATGTAGCTGCTGAAGATGCTGTAGATTTAATGATGGCTGGGTTTGCATTCCGATCTGATCCTACGCACCCTCCGGATCACCGAACGGGGCCACTCATTCTCTGTTCATTCGACGAAGGTCTCTTACTGCTGCAAGGAACTTATCTCCGCCATTTTCAATCATTTGTAAGATGGGCGTGGAAAATTATCATGTTGTAGAGTTAGTTGGTGAAGGTTCTTTTGGAAAGGTGTTCAAAGGCAGGCGCAAGTACACAGGGCAGACAGTTGCTATGAAGTTTATCTTAAAGCATGGAAAGAGTGAAAAAGACATTGACAATCTGAGGCAGGAAATTGAGATATTACGACAGCTGAAGCATGAAAATATCATAGAGATGCTAGATGCATTTGAAAGTCCACAGGAGTTTTGTGTTGTCACAGAATTTGCACAGGGTGAACTATTGGAGATTCTTGAAGATGACAAATGACTTCCTGAAGCACAAGTTCAGGCTATTGCTAAGCAACTGGCGCGGGCACTTCATTATCTCCATTCTCATCGTATTATACATCGTGATATGAAGCCTCAAAATATTCTTATTGGTGCTGGAGGTGTTGTCAAGCTTTGCGACTTTGGATTTGCAAGAGCTATGTCTTGCAATACAATGGTGCTTCGTTCAATCAAAGGGACCCCGCTTTTTATGGTGCTTCGAATGACCGAGAGTGGACTGTTGAGCTTGTGGATGAGGCAGCACGTACCCTGAGATACATGAACAAATGCAAGGACAAAGGACGAGACAGAGATAAAAAATATATAAAAAGGGCATCGATTTTGTGTGCTTCAGTTCTCAATAATCATGTTAGGCCTAAGCTTGAGGTGATCATTGATGAGGAAAAGAAGGTAACCCACTCTAGCCTTATGGAGGATACAGAGAATGTGATTCTGAATCCCAGCATAGCAAAGGTGAAACTGAAGAATGGCAACAACAGCTATTCAATTTTGTGAGGAGTTTAGAGGAAGACTGTGTTTTTTTTAAATCACACAGCAGTTTCGTAGCGCGCTACGAAACTGCTGTAGGTGGTGATTTTAAATGCAGAGCAGCTATTTTGATAATATGAACGGGAATTTTGAAAGAGAGACACATGTTCAATCAATGAAGCCTCCAGCACATCTGAAATATGGTGATGCTCATAAATTTTGGGGTATTAAAGAGCTGGGAACATGTTGCTTAACTTTCGAAGGATGGTGGGAGACAAGGACCGGAAAAACAGGGGTTTGTTCTTATGATCAATGAACCATCAGCGCATTCAGTATCCAATGCTAACCTTGTTCATTGCATCCACTTCTCAGTTATCTCGGCCAAACTGAAAGGAGACAGGTGTCCAAGAGCAAAGAAGGATCATGATACGAGGAAGATAGAATTAGATATGTAGTTAATTAGCACTCTTTGTAATTACAGTCAGCACTTAATGTATTTAATGAATTAGTTAATTGGAAGATAGGGGTAATTAGTAATAGTCTTCGAGCTCCCCTCATGCTGGAGGAGGAAGCTCATAGTGGTTAAGGTTGTATCTCTATATATAGATCAGACTTTGATGTAATGGGGGTTGGATGTTTTGGAGAAGACTGTTTTTGGTTTATGTATAAACAAATTTCAGTAATGCAAATGACTGTGTTTTCTTCTCAGGATTCACAATGGATCTTCTTGTTCAAATGTGTGATGGTATTCTTTCTTTAAGGTTCTTTTACAGTTTTGTTAATGCATAATCACTCAGAACTCATGAATCATGCTCTGACTTCCTGTATGCCTTGGCAAACTGTAGTTTCAAAGTTATGTTTGAACATATAGATGTAAAGTGCCCTGATTTCTATGAAAAGATAGTGTTTTTGTTTGCTGAGATATGAGAGACTCCATAAGCCCAATGGGAATCAATTCAATGTTGTCCAGCCAGCTTATTTTTCATGTGTCTTATAAGAGTTAGCCATCTTTTCTTGTCATTAGTCAATATTCATAATCTGTGAGAGAGCCCTCTCAGACTAAGGAGGCTAAGCCTTAGTCCAAAGCCTGGTTTGAAATAGTTACACAGAATCTTGCTGATTGGCAGCCTTTAGTGCTTGATTTTGTGATAACATTTTGGTGCGTTTGTCGGGAGCCTGAAGTCTATTCATTCCCGAAATCAAGAGACTGAACTTCTGAAGGTAGCAGGAGCTCAGACATCTTTTTGAGGCTACAAAACTACCTTGGCGACTCCACACATCGAATAAGAAATTAGAAGGTGACTCCACTGCTAGAAGATCAGTAGCTTGATGAAGTTTCAAGATGGATTCCACTGCAAGAATGAATGCCAGGTATGCTCCTATGGATCGGTCTCATATCCCTGGTTTTCCAAATCCTATGCCAGAGGTTGATTGGTTAGATGATCTTCCAATATTCAAAGATGAAAAGAAGGATAATGCTGCTCTCCATTTGGTTAAATTCCATATGCATGTACGCAGTCTTAAGGCTCATTTCCCTTAAGATTGTCTCATGAAAATTTTTATGACCACTTTAGAAGGAAAAGCATGGTCTTGGTATAAAAGTCTGGAAAATGGTTCAATATATTCGCTTGCTAGTTTTCATCATGAATTCTGTGAAATGTATAAAGAAGGTTATCCTTCCTTATTGCTGCTTAAAGATTGCTGTAGGCATTCTTTAAATCTTATTCAGTATTTGAAGGATTGTTATGATGATGATGAGTTTACGGATGAAGAAATTTTAGAGGCTCTTCATAACAATGCATTCCAGCACCAAGGAGAAGGTATAACATTCCATGAAACACAGTATGAAGAGCAGCAGGAGTTTACTTGTGAAAACCATGTTTTATCCTTAGATATTGATGTAGAGATGCAGCAGATTTGTCAGGCTTCAGATCATGATGAAGATGAAATTGATTGCACCCAGCAAGAAGAAATATTGGAGGAAATTTTCTATGACCCTCAGGCAGAGGAAAAGCTTGTTCAATTTTGTAATTCCTTGCAGCAGCTTACTTCAAATAATGATCATAGTAGTGAGGAAAATTACATTGTTTGTGAGCATCATTCAGAAAGGCAATTGGATAGCATATCAAATAAATTTGGTGTGGCTGAGGATAAGTTGTTTGAAGATATAGAATGTTATGAGAATCAGCAAACTAACCATGGGTTTTTTGACCCTATAGCTGAATACATGGAAAATATTTATTGTTCAGGATTCCAGTTATATTTTCATGTTGAAGAACAGTTACACCTCATGCTGCCTTGGTTACTTCAGTATCTGGTTTATTTTTGTTTCAAGCACAGCCAAAGGACTCAAATGTCAGATAAAACAGAGGATTGGCTACATTGGAAATTTCATATTGATTGAGCAGAAAGAAGTTGAAATTGTTAGGGTAGGTAGGTAGGTAAATGCAAATAAGCTCAAGGTCAACTGAGCATTTTTCAGTAGATGTAGTTTTCTTTTTCCTAACAGTGATCATCCAGCTAAAGCCCGAGGTGAAGGCCCAAGAAGCTGAAAGAGGATGTTGTCAAATAAGTTTTATAAGGCACTGGACCTGCGAGTTCTTAGTGTACCACAAGGGCACACTATCCCAAGTGGAGCCACTGTTATCACTGAAAATTCTGTTGCCAAAAATTTTTAGCCTAGCTTAAGGACAAGGTGTTTTCGCAGCGCATGAATCCTTTTTAGCAGTTTCGCAGCGCTACCTGTTTAGGTGATTTCGTAGCGTGCTACGAAATTGGGGATTTGTTCGAGTTTTCAGTGGAGACCCAAAATCCTAGCATGCCTATTGAACAGAGTTCTGAAAGAGGGAGTTAGAAACACTGAAAAGGCGCTTGGAAGAAGTGGCGGTGTTTATGTTCCTCCTTTCAAGCTGGCGCAAATGATGAAAGGATTTATAAGATAAAAGCAGCTTGGAATATCAGCGTATGTCTTGGGATGCTCTTTGTAAAAATATCATGGGCTTGTAAAAAGTGAACGCATCAAACATTAAAAGCATTATTTCAGCTTAGATGCCTTTCCGCTAGCTAGCAGAAGCATTACAGCACGGTTGTCTGAGTTTGACATTATAGCAAAACAAGTGGAAGCAGGGGAAGGCTGGTTCTCTAAGTTGCATTGTATGTGGCAGAGTTCAAAGGGCTATGGATCTTCTCAAAATGGTACACGCAGCAAGGAACCTGTTAGTATTGAGTTACGGGAGACTGACAAGCTTATCAAGGAGGTGGAAAGGGTTTTTAGAGGTGATCATCTTGATCCTACCAATGTAGAGAAAGCTAAGGCGGCACTAAAATAGCATGAGCAATCTCTTTTTGAGGCAATTGCACGCCTTGGTGATGCATCCGATGAAGAAGATGGTCGGATGCTTCATCCTCATTCTTCCCATATATATATTAGCCAAGAATGCACAGCTGTTATTGTTGGTGGAGGATACTTTGGCCTTGAACTGGCTGCGGTTTTAAACATTAACAAGTATAAGGTTAAATGGTTTACCCTGAGCCATGGTGCATGCCTCGTCTTTTCACTACTGATATAGCTGCTTTCTATGAGGGCATAAATGTTAGTAGAATTTCCCCTGTAACTTTTGAAAAGAAGGCAGATGGTGTAGGATTGCCTCTGTCGCTTTGAATGTTGAAGCGGAAGCAAAATAAGGAAAGGGGTGTTAGTCCCAAACAAGAAGGGTTCAGAAATAGCTTGGTAGAAGCGGTGGGGCATACTGTATGTAGCTGCTGAAGATGTTGTAGATTTACTGATGGCTGGGTTTGCATTCCGATCTGATCCTACGCACCCTCCGGATCACCGAACGGGGCCACTCATTCTCTGTTCATTCGACGAAGGTCTCTTACTGCTGCAAGGAACTTATCTCCGCCATTTTCAATAATTTCTAATATGGGCGTGGAAAATTATCATGTTGTAGAGTTAGTTGGTGAAGGTTCTTTTGGAAAGGTGTTCAAAGGCAGGCGCAAGTACACAGGGCAGACAGTTGCTATGAAGTTTATCTTAAAGCATGGAAAGAGTGAAAAATACATTGACAATCTGAGGCAGGAAATTGAGATATTACGACAGCTGAAGCATGAAAATATCATAGAGATGCTAGATGCATTTGAAAGTCCACAGAAGTTTTGTGTTGTCACAGAATTTGCACAGGGTGAACTATTGGAGATTCTTGAAGATGACAAATGACTTCCTGAAGTACAAGTTCAGGCTATTGCTAAGCAACTGGCGCGGGCACTTCATTATCTCCATTCTCATCGTATTATACATCGTGATATGAAGCCTCAAAATATTCTTATTGGTGCTAGAGGTGTTGTCAAGCTTTGCGACTTTGGATTTGCAAGAGCTATGTCTTGCAATACAATGGTGCTTCGTTCAATCAAAGGGACCCCGCTTTTTATGGTGCTTCGAATGACCGAGAGTGGACTGTTGAGCTTGTGGATGAGGCAGCATGTACCCTGAGATACATGAACAAATGCAAGGACAATGGACGAGACAGAGATAAAAAATATATAAAAAGGGCATCGATTTTGTGTGCTTCAGTTCTCAATAATCATGTTAGGCCTAAGCTTGAGGTGATCATTGATGAGGAAAAGAAGGTAACCCACTCTAGCCTTATGGAGGATACAGAGAATGTGATTCTGAATCCCAGCATAGCAAAGGTGAAACTAAAGAATGGCAACAGCAGCTATTCAATTTTGTGAGGAGTTTAGAGGAAGACTGTGTTTTTTTTAAATCACATAGCAGTTTCGTAGCGCGCTACGAAACTGCTGTAGGTGGTGATTTTAAATGCAGAGCAACTATTTTGATAATATGAACGGGAATTTTGAAAGAGAGACACCTGTTCAATCAATGAAGCCTCCAGCACATCTGAAATATGGTGATGCTCATAAATTTTGGGGTATTAAAGAGCTGGGAACATGTTGCTTAACTTTCGAAGGATGGTGGGAGACAAGGACCGGAAAAACAGGGGTTTGTTCTTATGATCAATGAACCATCAGCGCATTCAGTATCCAATGCTAACCTTGTTCATTGCATCCACTTCTCAGTTATCTCGGCCAAACTGAAAGGAGACAGGTGTCCAAGAGCAAAGAAGGATCATGATACGAGGAAGATAGAATTAGATATGTAGTTAATTAGCACTCTTTGTAATTACAGTCAGCACTTAATGTATTTAATGAATTAGTTAATTGGAAGATAGGGTAATTAGTAATAGTCTTCGAGCTCCCCTCATGCTGGAGGAGGAAGCTCATAGTGGTTAAGGTTGTATCTCTATATATAGATCAGACTTTGATGTAATGGGGGTTGGATGTTTTGGAGAAGACTGTTTTTGGTTTATGTATAAACAAATTTCAGTAATGCAAATGACTGTGTTTTCTTCTCAGGATTCACAATGGATCTTCTTGTTCAAATGTGTGATGGTATTCTTTCTTTAAGGTTCTTTTACAGTTTTGTTAATGCATAATCACTCAGAACTCATGAATCATGCTCTGACTTCCTGTATGCCTTGGCAAACTGTAGTTTCAAAGTTATGTTTGAACATATAGATGTCAAGTGCCCTGATTTCTATGAAAAGATAGTGTTTTTGTTTGCTGAGATATGAGAGACTCCATAAGCCCAATGGGAATCAATTCAATGTTGTCCAGCCAGCTTATTTTTCATGTGTCTTATAAGAGTTAGCCATCTTTTCTTGTCATTAGTCAATATTCATAATCTGTGAGAGAGCCCTCTCAGACTAAGGAGGCTAAGCCTTAGTCCAAAGCCTGGTTTGAAATAGTTACACAGAATCTTGCTGATTGGCAGCCTTCAGTGCTTGATTTTGTGATAACAGGTGGAATGATAAAAATTCAACATGGGACACTAATATGATATAAAAGAGGAATTTTGATCACTGGTGGTAGTATGCAAATACTGACTCTAACACCATCCACTTTTCGTATCCTTCTGAAACACCTTGTTATAGACATTTTTGTGCCTCGCAGCATGGAGCATGAAATGTTAATAATTACAGGGATCCTCAGTCCCTAAACATGTTGTTCTTACCCCTAGAGGAGCAAGGTCAGCAAACCACAGCACTTCCCATCAGTTCTCCACCTGAAAACACTCAAAAACAGGCTATTTTTGGATCATGTCAGCTGCTCCACTGAGCATCTGCGCTGAATGTCAACTGCTCCTCCTTGTACCTGCGCTGAAAGTCAACTCTAATGAAGGCTACCTGCGCTGGGCGAGATTGGCCAAGTGGCACAGTCATTCTGCAAGGTGTCAATTGCCCAGGAAGCTTCCAAACTGACACTTGGTTCAAGGAATTCGCCCTATGATGAGTAAGAGGTACTTGATCTCCATGTGGAAGCAAGGATCTCCAAGTGGACTCAAGAACTGAAGTTTAACTGAAGAGGGAGAGGACACAAGGCAGCTTTATGTCAGTCTCAAGCTGACTCATCCTTTCTCCTTTTACCCTATATATAGAGCTCTCTCATGAGGTCTCAGGGGGGCTGGAATTTTGTGCAAAGTAAGGAAGTGCTGTTGGTTTACAGTTAGAGCTATTGGGTGATTGCTTTTATAGAGGAGAAGAGGAGATTTCTTGCTGCTGGGGAGGTGCTGCTGGATTGGAGCCATTTATGGTTGTAACCTTCTCAGAACCTTTTTCTTCTATCAATAAAGCTTTTGATGTTCTCCTATATACTTGTATTGCAATGATGTATTGTTTTCATCTGTATATTTGATTCATCCTAATCCATGCATCAGTTATGAGTACATGTTTCTTGTAGTTTCCTTCTCTCGTTTTGCAGGATCTGTGTGTAGCTGGGCCGGCAAGAGAGCAAGGAGCTGGGAGCAAGAGGCAAAGAGAGAAGACGGGATCGACAAAAGCGAAAGACATCGGTTGGTCAATCTTTTCTTCCTTCTCTGTATTTTCATAAAGGAAAACTATCAAAGCTTTACTTTCAGTTGTTGCTAAGGAACTATCACCCTTAGAGTAGGGATAGGGTCATTCCGAGTCGGATACTTTTCCCCACAACAAATTGGCGACTCCACTAGGGATCTGATATCTTGTTGGTTAGTTCTGTTTCTTGCTATTCATCTCATAAACAAGGAGAGCACCAAATCGAACTGCAATTGAGTCCTTCAATTGCAAAGTAGAGGGCAGCTGCTCTGGCTCAGTTTCTGAGCAAGTTTATGATTTGAAGAGCTGATCCACAAGGACTCTTGTACTCTTTGTGATAGCTTTTCGTCCTCTTGATCATCCCTTAGCTTGTACTTGACCTATAGCTTTTTATTTCAGCAAAAACAGTGAATTTTTGAGCTTTTTATGACCCGGAAACCCTTGTAAACGCAACTCTCGTGTCTCAGTGCAGGCTGCCCAAAGGCAGTCTGCATTTCAGTGCAGGTACTCCCTTTGGGAACTGCGCTGAATGTCAATTTGACAGACCAGAGCCTGCGCTGAACCAGTTAGCCAGTGTCTTGCTGAGGTTTCCTCCTGTGTCTTGGCCTTGTTTTCACTGTTATTTTGCTGCTGATTGCTTGTCATTTGTACTTGCTGTAAACCAACTTTCCTTGACATTATTCCGCCTCAGTTGTATGATGAAACTGTGATTGTTCTTTCAGTATTTCTTGTTTCATTTACAGTTTCCCATTGTGAAAAGCAAACCAGTATAGCTGTGGCCTCTTAGATCCTGAACTGTAAAAGTGTCTTTGTGATCTTAAGAGCTAGTTTTATTGCTGTTCATGGCTGTTTGAGTTTGTTTGTTTTTCATCTTATGGTTTGAATTCATACATTTTTAGTGTCGAAACAAGTACCTGTAAGGCGTCTTTGATTTTAGACAAAACTTGTTTGTTTACGCTTCAAATTGAATTCGAAAATTATACGACAGTTTCCTTTTTGTCTTACATCAACATTAAGGGAAAAGAAAAGAAATACATGCATCTTGCATTTGCATTTTTGATAAGTTTGCGTGATTGATCTAGGAGAAAGTGCATTAGTTTGTGCTTTGTGCTCTGTGTGGAAAGATAATGTTTTTCTCTCCCCTCAGTAGTTAGGATTTTCAAAGCTAAAAAGATTGTAAAGCTTGCTTATCATTTTAGCTGCATTTAGGAATTTGTACCAATACATCTCGTGGTGATCCTGAAAGACAAACTGCTAAACAAGATCAACTTAAAATATATTGAATGAATCTAAAAACGCTTTGTAACATAACGCTCACAATAGAGGTCTAGGTAGAGACGTGTTCCGGCGTCGTTAAACGTAGTGACTGTCGATCTCTACGAAGGTGGGTGATTCCTCCTGAGGGACGATAGCACTAATACGGACTTGTGCTCCCGCGTACCGTCGCGTATATTGGGAGACCCCTATAGGCATTTATCCTTTATCCTTAGGAAGCCGTGTCGGCCGCCCTACTGATCGCGATGCAATGAACACAGCATTCACGAAGATCGACCACCCGTACCGTAAAACGTATTCTGTGGTTTCACGAAAGGTTTGGCACACCCTCTGCCTAGATCTCCAGAGCAGTTTCTTTTGGCCTTTTTCAAACTCTATAACTGAAAAAGTCCAACCGAGCATTTGTCACTTCGGGCTCGTTAAAACATCGAAGGAGACTAGAGTCATCTTTAGCTTTTTCTCGACTCTTTAAAACTGAAAAAGCAAGTTGTGTCTAAAAGCGTCGTTAACAATTTATTTTAAACGGAACAATCACCCTTTATTCCTGCGTTGATCTTAGAAGTTAGTCTACCTTCATCACAAAGTTCTTGTAGAATCGCTAGGAAATCTCTTGGATAGACTAAATATGTCTGAACAACCGTCGACATCCAGGACTGTGTCATCCGACACAGCAGCGGCAGAGCCTCATGCTGCTACTCCAACGATGTTCGCTGGTATACCATCTGTCCCGGCAAATTGTCAACAACAAGTCGGAGTCCCATCAGGGACTGCTTCGATGACATGGTTAGTTCCTATTTCTTCATCCGGATTATCATCTGGTATTTCTTATGTTGAAACTCAACAAATTGATCCAATGTGTCTTCAAAGGCCAATCTGCCCTTTAAGTACTGGATTGCCACCATATGGAGGGCAGTATGCTTTTTCATTGTTCTCCGCCGGAGAACAACCATATGGGAGTTTACAACAAAGTTCAGGTCAAACTGGAATTACATCCAGCGGTTGGGTACCAATACTGCCTCAGCAACCAAGGGTTGCATATTCCATGCAACCAGTCCACCCTGTGTCGAATGTTGCCACTATACCTGGTATGTTGATTGCGTCGCAAGGACAAGCGCTACCTGTTGTATGTCAACCCCAAGTTTCTCAGGTTGCCATACAACAGCCTCTTGTCTCGACAACTCAATCACAACCTCCGGTTAGTGCCTCCTTATCTGGAGCGACTCAGGCTCAGACAAGTACTATGACTCCTCATCTTGGTCAATCATCCAGTATTGGACAACAGCAAATGTTCCAACAACCAGAGCTGGTTCAAACTCAACAACCGCAATTCCAGCAATCATATCAAGGACCCGAGCAACAAGTCTTTGTAAGTAATGGGCAACCATATAATAACGGTTATGCCCATCAATCTTGTCAAAGTTGCCAGCATTGTGCTGGTCTGCAAAGACCCATTGCTCAGGCGATACCATCTTATCCTGGATATGCTTCGCCTAACCCGAACCAACAGTTGCCCTTTGTAGCAACTCTAGAATTACCAGATCTAAACCGGCTGACGAATGATCCAATTGCTTATGCCCCTTGGTGGCCAGCGATTCCGCATAAACTTCCATCGAACATTCCTAAATTCAATGGAAATCCTGGCGAAGACCCGTCGAATCATGTGATGACTTTCCATCTGTGGTGTTCGTCGAACACCTTGAATGATGATTCAATAAGGCTTCGCCTTTTTCAGAGGACATTGACAGGTCCGGCGGCTAAATGGTATATTGAATTACCTAGAGCCTCTTTCGACAATTTCAGTTCCCTAGCCACGACTTTCTTAACCCACTTTCAGTTACCTATAAGGTACGAAACTGGAACAGAGATCTTAACCAATTTCAAGCAGACAACGGCCACACATATATCTGATCATATACATGAGTGGCGTCGTCGTCGCAGAATGGTAAAGACTTATGTTCCAGATCAGCTATTAGCTGAGTGGTTTATAAAGTCGCTTCTTCCTGCTATAACAGAAGATGTGGCCAAGGGAGGGGTCGTAACAGAGGAGCAGGTTATTGCTCGTGCCCAATATTTATACTTAGTATATACTCAGTCTGGCACGCTCTATGACAAGATACCTGATGCCCCCAGACCAGAATTTTCAATTCCTCCTCCTCCTGGATCAAATAGTGACTCTCATGCCGGCGACGGTGTGATTGGCACTGCAAATGCAAAGTCGACAAGGGATTCGAATAAGAAAGCCCGTAAGACTTCGAGTCAAAATGCAAATGAGGAACTTCTTGCCTCGGAAGTAAGTGTCGTGTCGGACGACAAGGGCAAACAACTGAAGCAACCAGGGGGCAAGAAGAAAAAGAAAGGGAGAAAAGGGAAACCCCCTTCGGGGTGTCATATATGCGATGAGGATCATTGGACAGCAGATTGTCCATACAAAGCTGAGCTTAAAAAACTCTTCAAGAGTTCAAAAACCCCAGCAGTATTGACTGATCTGTTTCCTAATCCAGGTCAAAATCTGGTTGCTAATCAAAATGCTTCCCGATCCCAAGTGCTTATGTTGTCTACCTCAAAGCAGCAGAATAATGCTTTGACAAGGAATAAAGATTACGGGAATCCACGGCTGTCGAATAACAAGGCTAATGAACAACCTAGTAGTTCGACGACAGCTTTGACCAAAGTTGTGCCACCCATCATTCCTGAACCAATGATAAAGTTGCCAAAGGGAGTAGTACATAAATCGACATTTAATCCTCGTGCCAAAATAGCACAGAATTATAATATAATAGAGGACCTGGCCCAATCGCCGTCCGCTATGTAGACACTTGAGGTACCGCAAAATTGCCCCTCCCAAGAGCAAACTTTATTATCAGCAATAGGTGGGATTGGCCCAATGGATTCCAATCTTGTGGCCTTTGATCATAAAGGATATGACCCTAAGTTACCAGCTCAACTAGCTTTCCTTATTCAAGTGAAAGCCCTCAAAAAAACTGTTCATCGAACAATTATTGATGAGGGGGCATCTACATGTCTTATGTCAATGAGTTGCTGGAAAAATTTAGGCTCACCACCCTTGTCGAAATCGTCAACGACCTTAAAAGCATTTGATGGACGATCATACACTCCATACGGGATTTTAAGTAACTTGCAAGTTGAACTGGGGGGAAAAATAGTAGAAGTCGATGTTGAAGTAATTGATGGAAACCTCGATTACAACATCCTACTAGGAAGGCCCTGGATATATGCCATGGCCGCAGTCGTGTCGACCTACTTCAGGAAGATTGCATTTCCCTTTCAAGGAGGGATTACAGTCGTCGACCAACAAACTTTCCTCCCCGACAGTTCACAAGTTACGGGAAGCATTCCAATGATCCATGGAAGCAATCATTCGCTTCAAAATGTTGGAGTAGGTTTCCTAAAAGACCCTGCCTTAATGGGTACTTTTGCCCTACCACCTGCAAGCAATCTGGCGGAAGTGGCCACAGTGGAAACCTACAATATGAAATCTTCTATATCTAATGGATTCGGAAGTTTCCTAAACATTTTGTCAGCGTGGATCGTCGCCCTAATGGAAATACTGTAAATACAGTGGGCCCCGAGGACGGTTCTTATCTCATGTCAACCTCGTTAAAAAATGAAATAAGGAGTCATGAGGATAGTTCTTTTACTGTGTCAACCTCATTAAAAAATGAAACCAATCCCCTTTCCAAATCTCAAAGGTAAACCTTCATTCCAACCACCAAGTTGAATGCAATGAAGCTTGGGGGGCATGCACCTCGATTTGCATTATTATGCTGGGGGCATGCAAACAGAACCAAGCAGTTTTAGCATATAGTTCATGCTCGTTAAAAAATAAACATAAGTTTATGAGCAGGCTTTCCCCTAGAGTTCAAGCTCATCCAGAAAAAATGAATCGGTAATACCCTTTTGAGATCGGAAATTCATCAGCCATAAAAAGCCTTGGTCGTGTTTGTGCACCGTCACCTCCATTTTTCATTTGGCCGATCATTCACCTCCATTTGTGTGTTTACCTCTTTTGAGGAACAGCTGCAAAGAGTGAGTTCACCTAGCCATCCTCGTGACACTGCCGTGATTGGAAAATTCCAACTTGTACCTGGAATCAGTTGCTATCCCTGTTTATCACTCGTTCCTCAAAAGACGAGTCATCTTTGAGCTCTTTTCTGACTCGTAAAATATGAAATGTTTGCCGAGTTTTGGCCTTCCAGCTCGTTAAAGGGACCGGAAGAGATATCCCTCATTTAGACTTTAATCTTTTTGGACCTGAGGGATTATTACACAAAAAGATCGAGCGCTTGTCTTGTTCGGCTCGTTAAAAGTACCGAACATCCATCCCTTCTGTATTGTTTTATACTTTTTCGGACTTAAGGGATTAGATGACGAAAAAGGAAGTTTGGAGTTAACTTTCTGTACCTTTTCAGACTCTCTAAAAATGAAAAGGACCGAGTTTTCCTTGTCGTTAGACTCGTTAAAATGATTAAATAGCGACAAACTTGTCTTTAGACGAGAACGAGTTTCCCTATTGCTAAGCTCGTTAAAACATAGCGATAGGCTTGCCCGAAGGGCAGGTTATAGAACAAGCATATGTTATCCTCCTCAAGCTTGACAAAAATAAAGAGGTACTGGTCAGAAATGACTGGGGAAAAATTGGGAGAACATCAAAGCTTAAATGGTAGCAAGTCGCTCTTGAACATGACACTTTTCTTTCGTACCACATCGGGTTGGGTTGTTTCATTCACCGGTCTCATCACCATGGTCCTCGCCAAACCATCCACATTTGGGGTAATGCTACCGATCCATCGCATCAGTGTCGTTATATGTTCAAGAGAGGTCATTCTGAAAGTGTCAACCGTGTCCCATCCACTGCCATACATTATCCTTCATCCGTTCATGATCGCCACCCTGAATCATATGTCACAGTTTGTTTTCACCTCCACTAAAATCATTAGCTCCATTCCGTGTCATTGATGTGGGATTCATTAAGGCCCTCCTTTGACGGGTCGCTTCTTGTCGACTTCAGCTCATTATCCAAGAAGTTGATCTAGGAACAACCCCTTCAGTACTTTGAAGCTTGCATGCCTCAATGGCAAGTTTCTCACTTCCGGCAACAGGTATACATCAATGACCTTCGACCAGAAGATTTTGCGTGGCGTTCGACGCCAAGTCCTTTATTCACGCCACGTGAATTGTACTGTAGTACCTTGAGGGTCATTATCATTATCGGTGATTCCTCTCACGCTTGTTAACGGTTTTCATCATTGACCGGTAATCAAGCGATGTCTTTCCATGTTCGACTTCAGCGCAATTCTCACATGGATCGACTTGTACTTAGAGTGAAGATCGAACGAGTTTGAAGACCCCGGATCTAGTTTCATCCATCCAGGCTGTGATATATATTCAGGAAATATAAAAGCATTTGTCATGTACATCATTGCAGCAGATGATCATCCTATTCAAAGGATGATAATTTCAGCAGAGGATTATCAGTCTACCATCAGACGATCGTCTGTTCTATGTACCAAAATGTATTTATAAAGTTGAGCATGGGAATGCCCGCTTCAGCTAGATTATGAAAACAGAATGAAAAATAATGTATTGTATTGTATTGTATTACAGGGCACCTCTCAGCACTTGAATGAACTTCGGATCCTCTGGATAAAGCATTTCACCCGATAAACGGCCTCATACTTTAGGGGGCAACTGTTATAGACATTTTTGTGCCTCGCAGCATGGAGCATGAAATGTCAATAATTACAGGGATCCTCAGTCCCTAAACATGTTGTTCTTACCCCTAGAGGAGCAAGGTCAACAAACCACAGCACTTCCCATCAGTTCTCCACCTGAAAACACTCAAAAACAGGCTATTTTTGGATCATGTCAGCTGCTCCACTGAGCATCTGCGCTGAATGTCAACTGCTCCTCCTTGTACCTGCGCTGAAATTCAACTCTAATGAAGGCTACCTGCGCTGGGCGAGATTGGCCAAGTGGCACAGTCATTCTGCAAGGTGTCAATTTCCCAGGAAGCTTCCAAACTGACACTTGGTTCAAGGAATTCGCCCTATGATGAGTAAGAGGTACTTGATCTCCATGTGGAAGCAAGGATCTCCAAGTGGACTCAAGAACTGAAGTTTAACTGAAGAGGGAGAGGACACAAGGCAGCTTTATGTCAGTCTCAAGCTGACTCATCCTTTCTCCTTTTACCCTATATATAGAGCTCTCTCATGAGGTCTCAGGGGGGCTGGAATTTTGTGCAAAGTAAGGAAGTGTTGTTGGTTTACAGTTAGAGCTATTGGGTGATTGCTTTTATAGAGGAGAAGAGGAGATTTCTTGCTGCTGGGGAGGTGCTGCTGGATTGGAGCCATTTATGGTTGTAACCTTCTCAGAACCTTTTTCTTCTATCAATAAAGCTTTTGATGTTCTCCTATATACTTGTATTGCAATGATGTATTGTTTTCATCTGTATATTTGATTCATCCTAATCCATGCATCAGTTATGAGTACATGTTTCTTGTAGTTTCCTTCTCTCGTTTTGCAGGATCTGTGTGTAGCTGGGCCGGCAAGAGAGCAAGGAGCTGGGAGCAAGAGGCAAAGAGAGAAGACGGGATCGACAAAAGCGAAAGACATCGGTTGGTCAATCTTTTCTTCCTTCTCTGTATTTTCATAAAGGAAAACTATCAAAGCTTTACTTTCAGTTGTTGCTAAGGAACTATCACCCTTAGAGTCGGGATAGGGTCATTCCGAGTCGGATACTTTTCCCCACAACACACCTTATGAAGCCATATATCAGAAAATTTGTTCTGGCCTTTTTCAATGACATTCTCATATATAGCATAACATGGGACAAACACCTTCAACATGTTGACTAGATATTGCAATTTCAACAAGACCACAAATTATTCGTCAAATTATCCAAGTGTTCCTTTGGCATGGAAGAAGTAGAGTATTTGGGACACATTGTGGGTGGTGGTGGAGTAATGGTTGATCCAAAAACAATTCAGGCAATGCAAGACTGTCCCCAACCAAAAACTTTGAAGAGTTTGCGTGGATTCCTGGGTCTCGCAGGCTATTACCACAAATTTGTCCGCAATTATGGACCCATTTCCAGACCCCTCACTAATATTCTCAAGAAAAATTAATTTCTCTAGAATGACTTAGCTCAGCAGACCTTCTTGCCTCTCAAACAAGCCATGTGCTCCATTCCAGTATTGGCCTTACCATACTTCACCAAATACTTTGTGATTGAATGTGATGCTTTAGGTACCAGCATGGGCGCAGTGTTAATGCAAGAAGGTAGACCATTGGCTTTCACCAGTCAACAACTCAGTGGCAAACATCTGGGTCAATATACATATGAGAAATAAATGATGGCGATATTACATGCAGTAGACACCTGGCGACCATACTTATTGGGGAGACATTTCCAAATCCACACTAACCAACATAGCCTAAAATATTTTCTAGAGAAGCGTTTATCATCTTCACAGCAAAATCAATGGCTTGCAAAAATGTTGGGATATGATTTTGAGATGATTTACTAGAAGGGGCGTGACAATGTAGTGTTTGATGTCTTATCACGCTAATTTGAGGATAAGGGCACCCTTCTATCACTCTCTCTACCCATACCAAATTGGAATGAAGAGGCCTACCATGAATGGTTCTCCCACCCCTCTCTGTCCCAACTCATTAATAACTTAAGAGAAAATTCTAATTCCTCAGAAGAATACTCTTGGAAGGATGAGGTTCTTCGCTACAAGGATCAGTAGTGTTATCCCCAACTTCCTCCCTCAAAACCCACATCTTGGAAGAATTGCACTACTCTCTGATTGTAGGACATTCAAGCTTTTAGAAGACTTATGCAAGAGCACGTTGTTCTTTCTTTTGGACCAGAATGAAGAATGACATTCTTAATTTTGTAGTTGAATGTGATGTATGCTAATGCAGGGAAATAATCAAGCTACCAGGAACCTTACAACCATTACCACTCCATGCTTCAGTCTAGACAGATGTTTCCATGGATTTCATTACAAGTCTCCCAAAGTCAAGCAACAAATCAGTCATCATGGTGGTTGTTGACAAACTTTTCAAATATGCTCATTTTTGTGCTCTACCACACCCATTTACCCCAACATTGGTGGCTCAAGTTTTCATGGACCAAATATTCAAACTGCATGGCATGTCAACTTCCATTGTGTCTAATCAAGACCCCACTTTCACTAGAAAATTTTGGCAGGAACTTTTCAAGCTCTAGGGCATGCAACTCCAACTAAGTACAACTTATCATCCCCAAACAGATGGTCAAACAAAAGTCATCAAAAAATGTTTGGATACCTATCTGCGATGCTTCACTTCAGAAAAGTAGCATCCATGGGTACAGTATCTACCTTTAGCTGAATGGTGGTATAATACTAACTATCATGAAGCCACCAAGATGACTCCATATGAGATAGTATATGACCAACTCCCACCTTCACCTTCTTATATCCCCAGATGTTCCAAATTGCAGGAAATTGATCAGCTCCTACAAGACCGAGCCACCATCATCGCTCATCTCAAAGATAATCTATATCAAGCTCAGAACAGAATGAAGCAACAAGTTGACCAACATCATTCTGAGCGCTCATTTCAAGTAGGGGACCAGGTGTTCCTACAACTCCAACTGTATAAGCAAACCTCTCTCAAAGAAAAGGGTTTCTAGAAACTAGCACCAAAATTCTATGGGCTTTATCAGGTACTTCAGTATATAGGAGAAGTCGCTTACAAATTGGCCTTACCCACTACTTCAAAATTCCACCCAGTCTTCCATGTATCGTGCCTTAAGAAAGTGGTGGGGAAAAATTGCAAGGTTCAAACAACTCTGCCATAATTGGATGAGGAAGGCTTACTTTGGCTCCACCCAGAATAGGTCCTCCATACTTTTGAAATACATATCTGTGGTTGCACGATCAAGGAAATCCTCATCAAGTGGAAAGACACCTCTCCAGAAGATGTGACATCGGAACCAACCACTGTACTTCAGGTTTTTCCACAACTTTAGCCTTGAGGAAAAGGTTGTAGTTGATGGGGGAGGGCATGTTAGGGTCCAACCCTAACCCCTTTTATTTATGTAATAAGCCCAAGGGACCTAGTCAGAGTCATAGTTAGTTATTTGAGTCAATAAAGCCTGTAAGCGATTATCCACATTAATAATAATTTTAAGTGGTTGACCTGCATTATAGAAAAGGGACCACAATTAGTTATAAATGGGTCATAGTTAATAAATAAAGTGGTTAGCCTGTGTTATGAAAGGGACCACTAGTAGTTAGGGTTTTGGATGTCATTAATCTATAAATAGTCTTAGAGAGTAAGGGAAGAATCTTCGAGTCTTATTGTAATTGAGATTTGTCTGTTCAAGGGTGCCCCCTCGAAGAGGCTAGTGAAAATTGTATTCTACTTTTGAATAATAAAATATCTTGCAGTTTGTCTCATTTCATGTGATAATATTGTGTTTTGGGTTATATTGCTTCGTATTTCTGGTATTTTGGATTTTTCGCAGGTCAAGAGCATAGCAATGAACTTGGGCTAGTTAAAAAGCTCCCTTTGACCTCCTTCTTTTGTCCTTCAAATATCGGTCATTGGGCCTTCAATCTTCACCCTTCTTACAACTTCTAAATTTCTTGCCAGCTGATTTAGGGCTACTAAGATAATCCACTTATTTCCCTCTTTAAAGCCTTAGGATGACCTTCAATTTATGTCCTCTACTAGGACACAATCCATTTATCAAAGAACAACTTGAAACACCATTATGCCTAAGATATAACTATTCTTTCTACCCTATAGTTGGAGTTTTTCATCCCACTGGTTAGGGCTCTCTATGCCACTGCAATAGCCCTTAACTCATCCTCAAAACTCCTCTAAGTTTTGTGTTATCCAACCTTCCTTAAAGCCTTGCCTTCCCACTATATTCAACCTTCTCCAAAGATTTCATAACAAACTTTGCATGAATTGCCTTGGATACTACTATATTTGAGATGTATTCCTTATGCTCCTTGCACTTGGATGATCTATCAATTGTCCTGAACTAGGAACTCATCCTTTAGTAAAACATCACAACAAGAGAACAATCTTACCTTTACAATTTTTTTTCCTTCTTGTCCTAGAGTTATGCCTTTCCTCTGCAATCTCGTCCCTCTGGTTAGGGCTAGCTGTAAGCATTGTTATAGCCCCTCCTCTTGGTCGCCTATGCTACCAAATTTTGCATCTCTCCAAACAGGTCTCCTAACTCATTGTCTCTTACAAGCCTTACAACCCTCCTGTTTAGCTTTTGGTCCCTCCAAAATTCCACTATAGGGATGCGGCATGCAAATGGGGCATCTCAGAAGTTCAAAATTGAATCTTTTGGTGAGAAACTCCTCCAATCTTGGCACAGAACAACCCTACTCAGCTCCCCTTCTTTGTTGGATGCTTCTGCTCCTCATGTGGCTCAAACATTCTTGGAAGATAAGCCCAAACAATCCCCTTCCTCCTTCGCTTGGCCTCCTAGAGTTGTGGCCTATTTCAAAGAGGTATTTCTTGTGATGTTTCACACTTGGATTGTGAGAATTATATCTCTTAGTGTCTCCTTTTATACCTTCTCTTAGGGTGACTTCCAACCTATCAAGAGGGGCACCTTATACTAAGGTCAACTTGAACTTGAGACAAATTCACCCACACAATTATTCAAAAATTATTTTCTCTCAAACTACATGGGCTCTCTTGGTGCTTGAAATTGCCCCTTGTTCCTCTAAGGGTGCACTATCATCTCCAAGTGCCATGTCATCAAATCTCCTCATGGTTTTGGCCCCACACCTTTGGGTACAAAACCCCAAGCTTAGATTCTTAGCCCACAAGTAATCTTATGAAGCAAATTCCTCCACAACCCTCTTGTTTAGGGTTCGGAGTACCTCCCAAGCTACAAATCTCAACACTTTCCACCCAACTGTAGGCTTTGTTGTAACTATATCTTTCTACAACTAGTCACCCCTGAGTCAGGCCATGATACCACTAGGGAAATCCAACTTCTCAGTGAAATTGATGGGTGTGAAGGCCACTCTCCTTCAAATGGAGTAAATGAAAGAAATCCCCTTACCCCTCAGGTCCAGGGCTTCCACAAATTCTTCAAATGCCTTACTAGCTAGTTTCAACTACACAAGGGAGTCCCTTCACTGCCTATGTAGTCCCTTAGTGCCCTCCCCTCTTAGTGCATTTTTCCTTATCCAACCAATATAGGAATTCACAACCCTCTTTTCCCATGTTGGGTTTAGGATTTTATTCTTAAATTCAACAACCAAATTTGTGTTTTAACCGGACCAAATTCCCAACAATGGAACCAGCTCAAATTTAGCACCCCTGGGCATGATTTTTGGTAGCCCTAATGAGTTTGGCTTGCTTGTAAAAATACCAATAGTATCCCACACATTATTTTCATTCTATCTATTTGTGGGCACTTCCAGAATTCATGGAAACTCTCTTTTTGCACTTCCTATGTCTCTTGCACACTCCCCACATTGAATTATAGTTCTCTCCTCCACCACATACATCTTCTTTCCCCTACCCAAAAATCCTTGTGAGTTTATGGTTTGTGGCATATAAATTCACAGGCCAATTGGGAAAATAGAGGTAGGTACTAGTTGTACCATTGGTTTGACATTTTTAGCTACCCCAGCCACCTCCCTCAAACCTTCATAATTATGGTTGGTTGACTTCCCAACTACCTAGCTCTTTCTCAATAAATATTTTTGGGAAATGGGTAGAGATAAAGTTTCAAATTTAAATTTTGGCAATTTGGTAATATGAGTCTTTTTTGCAAAGGTTATTTACTTTGTAGGAAACGTAATCTCCGAACCTGCTCGCCAATTTTCGCTCATAGTATCGTGTCCAGTACTAACACTCCACCCTTCAATCAATTACTTAGTAAAATTTCATTAATCAAACATAATATATTTACAATTTATCCACCATAATTCAAAATTTATTAAAATATCTTTACCACAATGAAACTAAATCATGATATAAATACATATGGGAGAAAACTAAATATTACACTAAAACCCTTAACAAGATTAGCCAGTGATAACACTCTTCTTTCTTTAAGCCATCCCTTTCACATTAATTTGAAAATAACTAATACAAATATTAACGAGATTACTAATTCATGTTTGTAAGTAATTCTGAAATGATGCTCACCCAATCAATTAATGAAATATTTGAATACTCTAAATTAAGAATTGCACATCCATCATGAAAATGAAATTTCCAACATGAAAAGTGCCTTATAAAGCATGAAAGGGGATTCTGGGGACCCTAATACCCGTGCAGCTGTCAATTCTGCAACGGTGTGGCTAAATTCTTGGAGCCAGAGACCTAGCGAGGTCAGGGTAGAATGAAAAGTCGGAGGGAGGGAATGCAATCAACCCTGGGCCTGCCCTTTTACCAACCTGTCTGTCAATCCCGTCAAGGTTGGGTTTTCTGGAAATTTTAAGGTCCAAAGGGGCATGAATGGTGAGCCAAGGTCACTAAACACTGATGGGTATGTCAATTCAGTTAGGGTCTGGTCTGCCACCTGCATCCCAATACCTGAGTGTCCCAACACCTGTGATTCTGTCAATTCGGTCATGGAGGGGTTTAATCCATGGAGCTAGAGCGTTGGCTGGACTGGGGGAAGAATAGTAAGACAGAGGGAGGGAATTCACCTAAGTCTGGGTATAGAGAGGATGAAGGCAATTGATTAAGGGGTTGGGGGGAAATTGGGTTTCACTCCTCAGACCAGGAAACATGACTCAGTAACTATTCTCCATAGGGAATGGATGGATGGAAACATTGACATTTGGTTTGGTTTTAACTTTTCTACTTACGCTACTCTTTCAGGTCTATCTAATCTTCTTCTCCCTCCGACTCTGGCACTTCTGCTCCATGACAAGGCAAGAGTTTGGGAGTCCCCATGGTTGAAGGAAACTCTGATCGAAGGCAACATGGTGAAGGGAGAAGCAGGGTCGGGGAAAATAGGGCATCGTTGTAACTGTAAACAGACTGATAGAAAAAGGAAAACATCGTTGGCCTCAACCAATAAGACCCAATGGAAGAGGGGCAGGAAAATAGGGGAGGAAAATATGCAAAACCTCATGCATGCCTATAGTGGGGTAACTCTAGCACAGGTCAATTCCCTAATTTCGTCATGGGAGGCAGAATTGAGTGCCAAGGTAGCGGTAGAGCCGCTTCCAGCAGAGGATTGGGAACCCCTGCTTTTGGACTCGGGACACTCCCGAGGTAGGTAGACTCTCTTCAAACATACAGTCCAACTCTACTGGGTTATGAGGAACTTATTGGCAAAAGCAATGACAGCTACCGAAATTTGGAGGATCTGCCACAAACCCAGCAAGAGGGACCTAGCTTAAAATATATTCAATGGGAGATCCAAGCAGTACAGGTGCAATAGTACCACCAAAATGTCCACTTAGGCCGCATGGAAAAACAAATTTAAAGCCTACTGTAGAACGAAATGCCAGGGTCAAGTGCTAAGGACTCGGCTCCCATAGAATCGTCAAATGATTGAATGTTGAGAAGTTAGGAAGTTATGAAATTGTTTTCTTTTTTTGTTACAATGATCTCGTCAAATAGCATTTACATTAACAATAGTATGTTTAAACATATAATAGACACAACGACTTATTTAGCCTGGATGGACATGCTCAAACTATTTAAGTTTTGGATGGCATATGATGTTGATCGATGGCCAACAAACCTAGTTTCCTTCAGGAAGGTTGAGGTCACTGGACATATTTTTGTTACCTGCCTTATATATGATTAATAGAAAAGAAAGGTATTGCGAAGCATACACAAAAAATACACACACACACACACACATATATAAGATTTTATCTACTTTTAATTAATTCATTTTTCTCTATATAAAGTTGTTATAAATTATGTTACTTAATATGGACATTTGAATAATTTATTTATGACTGAAATTAAAAAAAAATGTTATTAATATATTTTATATTAAATATTGCTATAAATATGTTTTTATTTTAAATACCAAATGTCAACTGAACAAAATGAATTACATATCTCTTTTATATTGGACTATAATATCAATAATAATATTTTAAGGTGTCACATGTCAATTTCATATTGAGTAGTAAAGGAATTGCACATCTCCCTCATGCTAAAAAGTTGAAAGCAATTATAGACTAAAAAAAAATCTTACGTTATCTCTCTATATAAAGTTGATGTCAAATTAAGGTGGAAATTAAAGTATTTTATTTATTGCCTACTTTGAATTTTTTTTTTTTTTACTATTTTTTAACTTGTTTATATTAAGATTATATTATTATTTAAATGTAATGTTACATGACGACATTTCCCTCATACTAAGTTGTAGAAATCCTCTTGGGACAATTATCATCATTATCTAGCAAACAAATGATTCATAAATATATACCTAGCAAGGCAAAATCCCTATTTTTTATTTTTATAGTAAAAAGACATGTGCAATAGTTGATTAGGTTTAGCCTAGACAATATTAAGAATGAGTGTTATCCTCCCCATCGAGATTTAATTATCGCAAATAATATGTTATTTTGTTAACAAGTATATTATGGAGTATATGTCCTTGGATGTTGGATAGGACACCCTATACATGCTTTGCCAATTTGTGAAAATGACCTTTAAGGTTGTTCCAAACAACTATAAAGACTCAATGTGCCACTACCCTCTTCGATAAGATATGTGATTATGCTTTTTAAATCCCAACGTGGTTTTGATAAGAAAAATATTTAATGAAAAGTTGAATGGGTTAATAAACTTATAAAGATTTTGGTGATTCTTTTTTAATCCATGACTAAGAATTCATTTAGGAAAGTCTCTCTAATATTGACGTTCCTTTTAGCTATGTTTGAATCCCTAATGCCACTTACAAATGCCATGTATTCTTTATTGTTCTAAAAATTGATCTCATGTGAATGTTTTATTATAAGCCACATCATACTTATTGCTTTTTAACGTGTTTTTCACAACATTCATTTGCACCAACCAGACCAATGGCTAGTAACAACATTATTTTCAAAATGTCATTCAATCTCTAAAAAAGTGGGATAGGGAGTGCACCAACCTAGGGTTTCCCATTATCTCCCATGAATTCCAGGGAAAATATTAACATCCAAAACCAAATCCAACATTACATCTTTAACATCATCACTTGCATTTTAAATTTGCATCCTTAACATCATCCCTTGCAATCTAAATCTTTCCTTGTTTGGACTTTCTTCTCCTTAACTTGGCACAAAATTCTTTCATGTAGGTTGACATCATTAGGTACATGTTCCTCATCCCTACCCTCAACAAGTTTGTAGACATAAGTATGCAACCTTTTGGTCCATTTTCCACCTTCCAAGATTTTGGCAATCAATTGAACCATTCTACTATTTTCTCCAACATGACATTGAGAACCAAAGGCAACTCCTAAAGTTGTAGGAGCACTAAAACCCTTCAACATTTATCTAGCTACCTTGAAGAAATTTTTTCATTGCATCATGGTGGATTGTTTTTGGAATGCTAATGAGTGCTTCATTACTAATGTCTAAACATCTCTAAATACATCCTTGAGCAACCACACTACTATTTGTGCTTGCAAATTAACCTAGGATCAAAATTAACTAGATTGGTTGTCCTTTGTCTAGCTCATGCTTCCCGTTTCTCAATTAGGCATGAGTAGTGCTATGTGGCATGACCAATTTCTCATTAGTAACCACACCTTGGTCATCTAGTGGGAAATCTTTGGGATATAGTCCACTTCATCACAATAGTAAGCACCAAATTGACCTAGTGCTTCCACCAACACTTCCACCTCAATGCCCTCCATCCTCACCTCTACCACCTCCACCTTACATCTCAATACCTTCCATATTGACCTCTACCATCTCCACCTTACAATTAGGAGTTATTTTCAACCCAAACTATGTTTTCTCCATTCTTTTTGCAAAGGCTTGTAAAGCTCAATTTTTTTTATATGCATGTTAGTATAACTTACAATGTACAATTAAGAGACCAAGGAATACTTCTATAAAATAGGGCATTCTTTCAAAGGGCACCCATACTATCTTAGATCTCATAGTGATCTATTTATAAACTTTGATGAGGGGCCACCCTAGGCCCCCTATGCAACTACCCCTGAAGGTCTCCGTCAAAAATTTTTGACTAGAGGATCCTATGAAACTCCTCTTAGGAATGGGCACTAATTCATATGGTGTCCCTCTATTTTACAATTAATAAACCATATGTGTTCATTTCATACCTTGGTTTTATTCAATTCCTAAATCTATTCAAGGAATGGGAAATTTTGTGTTTGACACCATCCTAGTTCTAGTGTTGAATTTTTTTTTCTTTTTTCTTTTTTTAGGAAATAAAAATTGACATTTTTTGTATTAAGGAAAAAATGGTTACATGTGTCTAATATTACATAATCACATATTCAAATCCTTGACTGATTTCAAAAAATACAACATTGCCAAATTTTGGAAATATGTCCCAAAAGATGACTAAACAACAAAAACAACATATAATAACCACTATTAAAACAAAAGTTAATGATAAATCTTATACATGGAAGAAACATATCAACAACATATATAAGGAGCTCATGCCATAAATGGGATTTTACCAGTTTTGAAGTCTGCCCAAATAGAGAGTAGTGAAATTGATCTCCCCCAATGTATATGTATGCCCCTGCTTCGAGAGTGCATTAGAGGTATTATTTTTTTCCCTGTGTATATGGAAAAATGACACCTTATTGAAAAGACTTATCAACATCCTATTTTTGTTCATCTAGTTGAAAATCATAGGAGGTTCAAAGGACTTTTCATTAACCTGGTCAATAACAACTTTAGAGTCCCCAAAAACATTCAGTGCCTCAATAGATAGCCATCTAACACAAAATAATAAGTCCCATAGTGCAATGATCTCAACTTGAGTGTTTGTCTATGTATTATTATACCGACTAGAAAGATGATATAGATCTGGATTCATGACAATATATTCCCCACTACCACATATATTTAGATGTATTTTCCCATCAAAAAATCCAACAAGATATTTGCTCCAACAATTTTTTGGTTGAAAGAATTTTTGTAAACCCTTTTGTGCCATAGGACCATATCCATTGAAATGTGCACAAATACTAATACAATTCTTGTTAATGCCATACAGAATATCTTCAAAAATGAAGGCATTCATGTTTCTCCAAATGCTCCAGAAAATATAGTAAGGAAGATTACCAACTTCCTTATATTTCGACTTCCAAACCTGTATACATTCTTCAATAGATGTATATGCCCAAACCACATTGATTTTTAATATTTGGAATACACCTATCCAAATGGTCACAACGTAGGGGAACTTGAGAAATAAGTGTATTACGTTCTCATTTTCGCCCTGGTTATGTTTCTCCAAATGCCCCAAAAAATATAGAAAGGAAGGTTACCAACTTCCTTATATTTCGACTTCCAGACTTGTAGAAATTCTTCAATAGATGTATATTCCCAAACCGCATTGATGTTTAATCTTTGCAATACACCTATCCAAATGGTCACAATGTAGGGTCACTTGAGAAATAAGTGTATGACATTCTCAATTTCGCCCCGACACATAATACATTGGTCAGGACCATTGAAACCCCTCTTGCACAATTCTCCCATGTTAAAATATTATTTTTCAAAACCAACCATCCAAAACATTTGAGTTTCATTGGCATATTCCATGACCATATTTTTGAGTACCACATCTTTCCACCGAACCCTGTTGTGGAAGAAAAATATACTTGTAGATCTCCTCAATAGAGAACTGGCCCTATACGGATTTGTGATCCCATTTGAAGGAATTAGCCTTATTCGTCAATGTGTGACCTAGGTGGATATTGGTGGCCACCTACCTATTCCACTTGGACCCCCAACAATGTCTCTTTCAAATTTTATGTTTCCTTAATTGTAGCACAGTTTACTATTTTTGGTAGTTTTTCGGGTCCTGGACTTCCGGAGCGTTTTGAGGCCCTAAACAGTGCTTTTAGGGAAAACGGAGAGACCAGAAACATCCTAAATTTTTATACTTAATTTTTTTCAACCTCCTCTTCAAGATCTTTGAAACAAGGTATTATGATAGCCAAACGGAGATCGTATGCCAAAGTTACGACCCCAGGAAGTTGATGTACCAATTTACCCAAACGGGGCCCACAGTTTTGGCACTTCATCTCCTAGGGTTAGGTTTTCGAATGTTTAGGGTTTTCCATTGTTTCTCAATACTAAAAAGGCTTTTGAGCCTCATTGTAACACAGTTCGGAGGCATGTAGCCGCCACATCTCTTCTTAGAGATAAGCTACCATCGCTTGAGCTAGTCTTATTTCCATTCTGTTTGTAAGCATATTTCAGTATTTGATATTAAATGAAATGAAGTGTTATTTCTACTAGATATTTGTATTTATGGTTATATTTGTAATATTTTGCGTTCCTATTTAAATCTGAATCAGTAGTATCAGAGCGGTATGCTCTTTCTCTATTTTTCTTTGCATGTCCCCAACGAGGTCGGGATATAAGGAGTTAGGGCTTGAACTGGTCGAACCTTTGCAAGACCAGCATCGCAAATCCCAACAACCTCCCATGGCAGATGAAAAGAAAGACGAGGGGGCAAGAGATCCTATCAAAATCTTGCTCGAAGAGGCCCTTAAGTGACAAAGGAACACGATGATGGAAAACTTTGTCCAGATCCTTCAATGGCTTCCCAAGGGCGACGCATCTACTTCCGGCAGCTACTCTAGAAGCGCCACACCTTTTAAGGTACAAGTCAACTTTGACAGTCCCATATTTTAGGGTCAGATAGATGCAGACGTTTTAGATAAATGGTTAAATCTGCTAGAAGGATATTTTTTCTTTCATGATTTTTCCAGCCGGGAAAATGTCACTTTTGCACTTCTCAAAGCAACCCCCCACGTCAAGCACTGGTGGGAAACCTACTGTGAGTAGAAGGATGAAAGTACAAACTCAGTGTTTTCTGCCACACCCACTTGGAACTCATTCCGCGATGCCATCAAGGAGCAGTACTACCATGTCAGGAGCTATGAGGATAAATACATAAAGTGGACAACGCTGCGATAGGGAAGGGACCAAGATGTGTCGAAGTTTACCAATGTTTTTCATACCCTTCGTACGAAGTTGGGTATCAAAGATTCTGAGAACCATTTGGTTCTCAAGTACTATGGCTACCTACAAAGGTACATCCAAGTTCCTGAACATCTCCTCGCTTGGCACGACATATCAATATGCCGTTAAGATCGAGCAAAAGTTTAAACAAAAGAAGCGAGACTTTGGATCTACGAATCTGAAGCAAGGGAAAGGTACCTCCAGATCGCAAAACAAAGGACAAAGTCGAGGCGGGGTGGCCCAGGACAACCCGCAAAATCCACAAGCAAAGAACAACACTGCGAAGCCGAAGAAGGACACGGGAAAGTGGTGTGAGCTCCATAAGAGCTCCAGTCACAACACAAGTGAGTGTCGGGCCAAGCAGTCACTCGTGGCCAAGCTAAAGGCTTTGGAATCATATGCATGTTCTGAATCCGAGTCAAAACCCGACAAGGGGAATGAAAAAGACAAGCAAATTATCGATGTTGGGCCCAACGCCACCGTTGCCACCACGAAGATCTAGAAGGAGGAACCCGAAGATCCAGAGGAGGGGGAGCGCCTCTTCCACACCCAGATGTGGGTAAAGGGTTCCCCGCTACAGTTCAGTGTCAACATCGGGAGCCAAAAGAACCTCATTTCAATAGAGGTCGTGAAGTGGCTAGGCTTACTAACCACAGCACATCGACAACCGTACACCATCAGGTGGCTTCACCAAGGACGGGATCTTCGCGTGAGCCAGTAGTGTCGCCTTCCATACAGCATCAAGCCCTTCACAGATGATGTATTATGTGACGTTGCTCCCCTTGATGTTTGTGATGTATTATTAGGCCAACCATACTTATGGAAGCAACATGTTATGTATGAGTCAAGGCCTTGTGCTGTTATTATTACTTTGGGAAATAAGTTGTATAGGATACCAAAGGTAGCACCGCCTACCGCTATCTCTTTAGTTACTACAAAACAATGCAATAAGCTCATTTCCAAAACCAGGAAATTTGTTTTCCTGATGATACGCCCTCATGGAAAGAAGACGGTGGCCACGACCTCTAGACAGGGCCCCTCCGCACAACAACAACATATGGGCAAGGTCATGGAGGAGTACGAGGACATCTTCACCTCCCCTGCAGGGGTGCCTCTGCACTGTCAAGTCAAGCACTCCATCGATCTGACCCCAGGTGCGTTGCTGCCCAATGGAACAATCTATCGGCACTCCATTCTAGAGAATGATGAAATCAAGAGGCAGATTCAGGAGCTGTTGTAGAAAGGTCACATCCGGCTGAGTTCATCGCCCTGTGGGAACCTGATCGTGTTGGTACAGAAGAAGGATGGGAATTTGAGACTTTGTATTTGCTCCAACAATTTTTTGGTTGAAAGAATTGTTGTAAACCCTTTTGTGCCAAAGGTCCATATCCATTGAAATATGCACAAATAATAAAACAATTCTTGTTAAGGCCATACAAAATATCTTCAAAAATGAAGGCATTTATGTTTCTCCAAATGCCCCAGAAAATATAGTAAGGAAGATTACCAACTTCCTTATATTTCGACTTCCAAACCTGTATACATTCTTCAATAGATGTATATGCCCAAACCACATTGATGTTTAATATTTGGAATACACCTATCCAAATGGTCACAACACAGGGGCACTTAAGAAATAAGTGTATGACATTCTCATTTTTGCCCTGGTTATGTTTCTCCAAGTGCCCCAAAAAATATAGAAAGGAAGATTCCCAGCTTCCTTATATTTCGACTTCCAGACCTGTAGACATTCTTCAATAGATGTATATTCCCAAACCTCATTGATGTTTAATCTTTGCAATACACCTATCCAAATGGTCACAACGTAGGGGAACTTGAGAAATAAGTGTATGATATTCTCATTTTCGCCCCGATACATAATACATTGGTCAGGACCATTGAAACCCCTCTTGCACAATTCTCCCATGTTAGAATCTTATTTTTCCAAACCAACCATCCAAAACATTTGAGTTTCATTGGAATATTCCATGACCATATTTTTGGGTACCACATCTTTCTACCGAACCCTGTTGTGCAAGAAAAATATACCTGTAGATTTCCTCAATAGAGATCTGGCCCTATACAGATTTGTGATCCCATTTGAAGGAATTAGCCTTATTCGTCAATGTGTGATGCAAGTGGATATTGTTGGCCACCTACCTATTCCACTTGGACCCCCAACAATGTCTCTTTCAGCTTTTATGTTTCCTTAATTGTAGCACAGTTTACTATTTTTGGTAGTTTTTCAAGTTCTGGACTTCCGGAGCCGTTTTGAGGCCCTAAACGGATTTTTTAGGGAAAACGGAGAGACCAGAAATATCCTAAACTTCATTACTTGATTTTTTTCAACCTCCTCTTCAAGATCTTCGAAACGAGGTATTATGATAGCCAAACGGAGATCGTATGCCAAAGTTACGGCCCCAGGAAGTTAATGTACCAATTTACCCAAATGGGGCCCACAGTTTTGGCGCTTCATCTCTTAGGGTTAGGTTTTCGGATGTTTAGGGTTTTCCATTGTTTCTCAATAATAAATAGGCTTTTGAGCCTCATTGTAACACAGTTAGGAGGCATGTAGCCGCCACATCTCTTCTTAGAGATAAGCTACCATCGCTTGAGCTAGTCTTATTTCCATTCTGTTTGTAAGCATATTTCTTAAATGAAATGAAGTGTTATTTCTACTACATATTTGTATTTATGGTTATAATTGTAATTTGTTGCGTTCCTATTTAAATTCGGATCAGTGGTATGAGAGCAGTATGCTCTTTCTCTGTTTTTCTTTGCATGTCCCCAACGAGGTCGGGATATAAAGAGTTAGGGCTTGAACTGGTCGAACCTTTGCAAGACCAACCTCGCAAATCCCGACGGCCTCCCATGGCAGATGAAAAGAAAGACGAGGGGGCAAGAGATATTATCAAAATCTCGCTCGAAGAGGCCCTCGAGCGACAAAGGAACGCGATGATGGACAACTTTGTCTAGATCCTTCAGCGGCTTCCCAAGGGAGATGCATCTACTTCTGGCAACTACTCTAGAAGCGCCACACCCTTTAAGGTACAATTCAGCTTTGACATTCCCATATTTTAGGGTCAGATAGATGCAGACGTTGTAGATAAATGGCTAAATCTGTTAGAAGGATATTTTTTCTTTCATGATTTTTCCAGCCGTGAAAATATCACTTTTGCACTTCTCAAAGCAACCCCCCACATCAAGCACTGGTGGGAAACCTACTGTGAGTAGAAGGATGAAAGTACAAACTCACTGTTTCCACCGCACCCACTTGGAACTCGTTCCACGATGTCATCAAGGAGCAGTACTACCATGTCAGGAGCTATGAGGATAAATACATAAAGTGGACAATGTTGCGATAGGGAAGGGACCAAGATGTGTTGAAGTTTACCAATGTTTTTCATACCCTTCGTACAAAGTTGGGTATCAAGGATTCTTAGAACCATTTGGTTCTCAAGTACCGCCGCTACCTACATAGGTACATCCAGGATGAGATGGAGTTCCTGAACATCTCCTCACTTGGCACGACATATTGATATGTCGTTAAGATCGAGCAAAAGTTTAAATAGAAGAAGCAAAACTTTGGATTTGCGAATCTAAAGCAAGGGAAAGGTACCCCCAGATTGCAGAACAAAGGAAAAAGCCAAGGCGGGGCGGCCCCGGACAACTCGCAAAATCCGCAAGCAAATAAAAACACTGCGAAGTCGAAGAAGGACACGGGAAAGTGGTGTGAGCTCCATAAGAGCTCTAGTCACAACACAAGTGAGTGTCGGGCCAAGCAGTCACTCGTGGCCGAGCTAAAGGCTTCAGAATCATATGCATGTTATGAATCCAAGTCAAAACCCGACAAGGGGAATGAAAAAAGAGAAGCAAATTATCAATACGGAGCCCAACGCCACTGTTGCCACCACGAAGATCTAGAAGGAGGAACCCGAAGATCCAGAGGAGGGGGAGCACCTCTTCCACTCCCAGATGTGGGTAAAGGGTTCCCCGCTACAGTTCAGTGTCAACATCGGGAGCCAAAAGAACCTCATTTCGGCAGAGGTCATGAAGCGGCTGCGCTTACCAACCACAGCACATCGACAACCATACACCATTGGGTGGCTTCACCAAGGACGGGATCAAGCCCTTCATACAGCATCAAGCCCTTCATGGATAATGTATTATGTGACGTTGCTCCCCTTAATGTTTTTGATGTATTATTAGGCCAACCATACTTATGGAAGCAACATGTTATGTATGGGTCAAGGCCTCGTGCCGTTATTGTTACTTTGGGAAATAAGTTGTACAAGATAACGAAGGTAGCACCTCCTACCGCTATCTCTTTGATTACTACAAAACAATGCAGTAAGCTCATTTCCAAAATCGGGAAATTTGTTTTCCTGATGATACACCCTCATGGAAATAATACAGTTGCCATGACCTCTAGACAAGTCCCCTCCGCATGACAACAACATATGGACAAGGTCATGGAGGAGTACAAGGACATCTTCACCTCCCCTGTAGGGGTGCCTCTGCACTGTCAAGTCAAGCACTCCATCGATCTGACCTCAGGTGCGTCGCTGCCCAATGGACCAATCTATCGGCGCTCCGTTCTGGAGAACGATGAAATCAAGAGGCAAATTCAGGAGCTGCTGCAGAAAGGTCACATCTGTCTGAGTTCATCGCCCTGTGGGAGCCCGATCGTGTTGGTACAGATGAAGGATGGGACTTCGAGACTTTGTATTGACTATCGGGCGCTGAACAAGATCACTGTCTGGAATAGGTACCCGATCCCACGGATTGATGACCTTTTGGACCAACTGAAGGGGGCAAAATATTTCAACAAGATCGACTTGAAGTCAGGATATCACCAAGTACCAATCGAACCCTCCGATGTGTGAAAGACTACTTTCAAGCCAAGGAGGGCCTTTTCAAATGGTTGGTTATGCCTTTCGGGTTGACGAATGCTCCTGCAACCTTCATGAGGTTGATGGATGACATCTTGCGGCCATTCAATAACTCATTTGTAGTGGTACACTTGGATGACATCCTAATCTTCAGCCAGAGTTGGGAAGAGCACCTCCACCACATTCGACAAATTCTCCAAACACTGTGGCAACACAAGCTATGTGAAAATTTGGAGAAATGCACTTTTGGCATGACCCAGGTTCAGTATCTGGGATACATTATTGATGAATGGGGGGTACATGTGGATCCAGCCAAGATCCAAGTCATCTAGGATTGGCCAACTCCAACCACTTTGATAGAGTTCCATAGCTTTCTGGGTCTTGCCAATTTCTATCGCAGGTTCGTGTTGGGATTCTCTCATATCACGTGGGCCTTGAGTAATGTCACCAAAGGAGGAGCGAAAGAAAAATTATTTTGGTCTGAATCTCAACAGAAGGCATTCACAGAGTTGAAACATTGCCTTTGCTCTGCACCAGTGCTCACATTACTAGACTTGCAAAAGCCATTCGAGATCAAGACAAATGCCTCTGACTATGCTATTGGGGCAGTCCTTACTCAACAGGGGCATCCAGTGGCATATCACAGTGAGACACTTTTAGACACAGTCTAGAAGTATCCCACTTATGACAAAGAGATGTATTCCATTGTGCAGGCCCACTGACAATGGGAGCATTACATTTTAGGGAAGGAAACGGTCATCCACACAGACCACCGGCCCCTGCAGTTCATACAAATGCAAGGGAAGTTGTAGAATGATCATCATTAGAAGTGGTCCACATACCTGCAATAGTTTCATTTGAATATCAAGTATAAGAAGGGTAGCACCAATAATGTTGCATATTGCCTCAGCTGACCACCGATCATGGCGTTAACCATCGTGCTCAATTCTTGTGGGCAGGAGACTTCTAATTGGCCACTTCTCTACAAAGGCGACCCAAAATTCGGCCACACATACCAGACGCTCTTGGAGGGTCAACAAGTTCCATATTTTCACCTCCAAGATGCCCTATTATGCCACCTAGCACACCTTTGTGTTCCTTCAAGAGAGTGTGCCAAGATGATTTGGGAAGCACACTACAGTGGGGTCACTGGGCATTTCGGGGTCGAGAAAACGATGGAAGTATTGCAGAAGTATTTCTATTGGCCGAATATTCGATAGGATGTCGAGAAGTACATCAGATCCTACACTGCTTGTGCCATTACCAAACCGACCATCAAGAAACAAGGCCTCTATACTCATCATTTTCTTGATCATTTTCTTCCTCCTCTTCACGATCTATGTAGAATAATTTATTCTCAACACATTTGTGACCTTTAGTGTATTTGCTATCACAACTGTAACAAATCCCTTTTGCTCTTTTTTCTTCCAATTGTTGTGGTGTCAACCTTGTAGGTTGTGGAAGGCTAGGAGCAACAAAACTTCCATCTTTATAGTTATGAATGGTAGGCTTCCTTGTTGCCATAATTTTTCTTTCAATTTCTCTTACCAACCTGAATGATTTCTCCAATGAATCGGGTTCCCAAAGGAAAACCTCATTTTGGATGTTATCATTTAAAGTACCTATAATCAATCCTATGTTTCTCTGGAATATCATTTGCCCTTATATTCAATTTTTGGAATTCCTTAATGTGCTCTGCCATTGAACCCTTTTGTTTGAGATTTATCAACTAGCTAAAGAAGGTGTTGCTCTTTATAACCTCATAATGTGCTATCGTTTCCTCTGTGAAAATTGACCAGGTGACAAGTGGTTTACGAGAATAAATCCCTCTATACCATACAAATTGACTCAGTTCTAAATATAAAGATGTGTTGGACACCTAATCCTCAATGGGTTAGTGTGGAAGCCGAATGGACAAAAGGAGTCCAAGAGACCTTGGGATGTGAAACCCAACGATCACAACATGTACTATAAATGTATATCTCTTGTTAATAAAAATGCACTGTCATGTTTTATCTTTCCTATTTGTTGTTGCCCATGTGTGTTTAACATGGTATCAGAGTTGCAGGAGAATTTCTGCCCTGCCCAAATTTGAGCCACTAGTTGTGGCCTCTCTGTGCATGTCAGTTCTGCATTCCTGCAAATAGAACTGTCATTATTGTGTGCATGCCTATTTCATGTTGAAAACTGTCTGGCTGACACGCACCTGCACTCCTGCCTATTCTGCCCATGCTCTGCATTTCTGTAGCCTGACACATCTGCCCTCTGCGTGATAATCAGGGTCTGCCCTCTGCGTGATAATCTGGGTAACGCTTGAGCGAGGATTCCATTTGTAAGGGGAGAATTACAGTTCGTCAGTCTGGGTCTGCTCACCAAAAGATGGTATACACCTCACCTCCACCGCCTGCATAATATATTCTTTCATATAACACTATTGCGTTGTTTTCATATAACGTTGTCTATGGTATCCTTGAAGAAGTTCTGTTGCAGCAATCGATGCTCCTACAAAACGCTGTCTCAGTCTCCACGCTGATATATAACAGCGCTTTCACATAAGTCCACTAGCTGCTCTCTCCACGCTGATTGTGAGTCAAATTGCCAAGTCTTCACTTCAATTTCGTCTCTGGCTTTTGAGAACGCAAAAGAATGAGAGCGTTATTGAGGTACTTCAGTGTTTTCGCCATAGATACACCCGACCACCTACGATTGGCCCCTGCCAATACGCCGTGAATGAAAGGATGCTTAGAAAATCTGGTAGGAATTGCTGTTATGAATGAGTTGTGTAAAGTTGTTGTAATCTTTGTTAATGTAAGCTCCATCTACCTGCCAGTGCCGACGCTTCAAGCATGTGTCTCCTGGTTTTTAACGCTGCCCCATATATGTTTAACGCTGCCATCAAAGTCTCTACTTTCGTTGCTCCCATATATGCTTCAAGTTTAATGTTGCTCTGTTGAGTTAGATCGGCAGACCTTCCAAATCAGCTCCAAAACAACCATCTGGAACTTAATGGCACACGAGTGTATCACCTGCACTAGCATTTTCCTGTACTCTCCATTCTTCTCCAATTCCATGCTTTGAGTCTTCACAACCTCTTTCTCCAGTGTGCTGAAGATTTGCAGCTCAGAACGTTGGTATAATGGCGGCAGCTGTTGATATATACGACGAAGAGGAGACCAGTTACCATGTTTACAAGGGTCAGTTGTTCCCCACGGAAATTGTGGATGGACACTTTCAAAGTGGATGAATGCAAAGTGTTCGTTTGGCTGAAAGTGAGTCTTGGGTAAAGGGTGCCTTCTGATGGCCGGACCCTGGTTTTGAAATATTTCTTTTAGCATTCAACGTTCCTTTTTCTGTTTTCTGGTTAATCGTATGTTTGGTTTGCACCAATGTGTGGAAAGCTTCGATGGCTTGCGATTTTGGGGAATTTGTAATTTTTTGGGGGATCCTGGTAATCATTATTCTAAGAATATCAGAGTGGTATCATACATAGTTGTAGTGCGTTGGACAGTGTAATGGTGTCGTGGCTCAGAACTGGTTGGTTGCTACATTGAAAGGGTCAGTCTATCCTCATGTATCCATCGTATTAGCTTGCTCACCCGCTACTATTGTATGCATCTTGTGCATTAAGTTATTTTGAAGATCGTATGGTATCAATGTATGCTGGTCCAAACTCTTGGTATGTTTGGCGTAACTACATTTGGTGTATGCGCTGCGTATGATGCGTTCAAGGAGGTTGCTTATGGTATGACAGTGTATGGTGTGAATACAGTGATGATTCGAATAGAGATCAAAGAAATCACAAATGTTGCTTTGTCCATTTCCATTTCTTTGGTGTTAACTATATTCCGTGATTGCAAGTAATATGACAACAACTTTTCATTCCATGTGGGCCACGAAAAATGGTTTTAAATGCATCCCTTCCCGATGAAGAAATGGAAGTGTTAGATGTTTTGAATCCAGAGTTCAAAGCATTGTTCCTTTTCTATTTTTATCAGTTTTTATATACTAAGAAATTTGCCTCTTAAAATCTTGTGGTTGCTCCTCAACAAAACTATGACAAATTGGGCTAGACGAGGAAAGGATTGGTGCAGCCAAGATTTTGTGTGGTAAAATTCTTGTTTATGGACATAGTGCAGGCTTTCAGGATTGATAAGATACAGAGGATGCCACCGTGTGTGAAATATGTGTGTTTAAATTCTGAGTGATATATGAGGGCAGATTGTTTTCTTTGAAGAAGTGGCAAGATCAGAAAATATTTGTTCGTACCCTAGTCAAAGCATTTATATATGAACATTCAAGTCTTGTCCATGACATGGTGCTATAGTTATTGAAGTTTTGATAGCCATCATTTCTGCTTTGAAGTGAAGGAGTATTTGAAGGATCCAAGCAAGTTTGCAGTTGTTGCCCTAGTTGTGGCACTGTATTAAAACTCATTATAGTCTCTGTCTACATATATATGCATTGATTCCTTGATTCATTTGCTGCACATTTATAAAGGATATTGTTGTGTACTGTGAGTGGGTATTACTTTTCTGCACTGAGTAGTAGTTGTGATCAGTTTTTAAGGTGTAAATCTGACATTGAAGAAAAAAAATGGCTAGAATCAGTGAAGTATTAGAGTTCCTCAAAACTCTCATATTGTCTACTAATCATGATACATTAAAAGTCAGCAAAGTTTCTCTCACAGACATTCAGGTCTGTCTACAAAATGCACAAGAGAAAATTGATTTTTTGCAGCTCGAATCTCAGCTACAGCAAGAAGAATTAAAACGGAGGAGTTATTCTGAACCTGTTTTTGTTCAAAACAATGAAGCAGACTCCCATAAATAGCAAGACAATATTTTTGAAGTTCATTCAAAGCCAGTGCCCAATAAAGCAGCAATTGTACATACAGATACAGAAACTCGGTCTGCACTTCCCAAGCCCATCATCAAACCTTGGGAACAGCGTGTCCACAACAAGCACAAAACTGGTTTTGGTTATGACAAGGACTTGTCCTTTCATGTTCCAGACTACGCCAAGCCCATTCAATTTCAGAGTGCTGGATTCATTCATGACAGTTCACATCCAGCTGTTCTAGATTCCACTCCTCTTCCACAGAGACAGAAACAACAACAGATTGTGAAATGCCAACACTGTGACCGAGTTGGCCATTTGAAAGATCACTGTTTTGATATTCATCATGTAAGCACTGTCATAAAACCACCCATTCTTCACACAGATGCTTCAGAAACAAACGTCCTACAAGAACAAAGATTCATCTTGGATGGATCGCTTCTTGGCAATGGGCATCAATAGCCAAGAAGATATTCCAGTCACATGTCAGAACATGTTCCAGAGTATTGAACAGTGTTGCAGTTGAGTTTTCTCCATCATCTCACCTTGTATCTGACATGGGGGGAAATGATGGTCATCTACAAGCCTCAAAGTCACATCAAGTGAGCCTGAGCCACAACCTGCCACACAAGTTTCAGAGTTGCAGCCAGAAACAAAGATGCCCCTAAACATGCCTTTAGTTGGTAATCTAGGACACTTCCTCTAGCAGAAGACTTCAACTTCTTGCCAGTTTCGGAAGAATTCCAGGAACAAAATTGAGAACACTTCCTCTAATAGAAGACTTCAGCGTCTTGCCAGTTTTGGAAGAGTTCCAGGAATTGCATTAAGCATTCTAGATTTGTTGGTCATCCTTAAATCATCACAGGCTGAGACTTCCCTTTTCAGGTTGAAGTTCTCCCTTTTATGCGGGGTGAGACCTCCCTTTATTGGTTGAAGGTTTCCCTCTTCAAAACAATAGGAGCACTTCCTCTAGCAGAAGACTTCAGCGTCTTCCCAGTTTTCGAAGAGTTCTGGGAACTGCACTAATCGTTCCAGTGTTGGTGGTCATCTTTAAACCACCGCCCTTTATACCAACATTTCAGAGAGCACATTCAGCGTAGTGTTGCCATGCATTTTTGCACATTTTGTATTACAGCTCTCTTCTTGGACTGATACATAACCCTTCAGATTAAGGGGGGGAATGTTGGACACCTAATCCTCAATGGGTTAGTGTGGAAGCCGAATGGACAAAAGGAGTCCAAGAGACCTTGGGATGTGAAACCCAACGGTCACAACATGTACCATAAATGTAAAGCATTTGTTAATAAAAATGTACTGTCATGTTTTATCTTTCCTAATTTGTTGTTTCCCATGTGTGTTTAACAAGATGTAATGCATACCTTTTATGTGGTTTGCACGTCATGTAGATCAAAATATTGCTCCATCTGTTGTATCCAAGTTACCGGATCATTTCCATTAAAATTCCTTGTATCTACCTTTGGAATATGATAGGTCTTCAATCCCATGTTAGATTCTATGAAATCTTGATTAACGTTTCTTTTGTTCTCATCATGAGTTTCCTCTACTACCTTTTCATCATTAGGAAGTCTTTCTTGTAGCTTTGTCCAACCTTCCTTCAAACCTTCCCTGTCTTTCTTCAAATATTCCATGTTGCCTTTCAATTTTTCTTCTATACTATCGATATTAACTTCCATTACATAGATAAAATCATTTATCTTAGCTTTGATCGCATTCTTCAAATCATCTATCCAATTTTGCTTACTAGGTGTTTATATTTTCTTGATTCGAGTCATTATTTTTCTTTCTTTCAAGATCTCGATCTTGAAACGATTCTAACTCTACAATTTCGGATCTCCAAGTTCTTAAATTTCGTCTCATGGTATCCTTCTAAGTCCTCTTTCCAACCCCACAATTATGATTGAGATTGGATCTCCCAAAAAGAGTTATGCTCAATCTCCCATGATGACCTAATTATAGACTAGTTCAGTAGAGTGAACTTGTACGAACTTCCACGTGTCATTGTTTCGACCTTCGGCCTTGAAAACGATACTTAAAAAACTACATTTCGTCCTCTTTTTGTAACATTTTACGAAATTTGAATCTGATGCTCAAAGATAAATTTATGACGATTTTCCCAAGGTCACCTGTTTGAGATGGAATTCGAGAGCCTCCAAAGACCTTAACGTCCTCAGCTCATATCTCCGAACATATAGTGAAACAAGCTCTAAAATTCGGACATGAGGTTCATGAATATTTCTGCTCAAATGGGCTTTAATTTCAACGTCTTAAGCTTCGTATAAAAAATTTATATGAAAATGCCACAATTACCTGTTTGAAGCAGTGAAACTCTAGAATCCAAAACTCTGATACCAAATGTTATGCAACTAGCTCACAAAATAGAAGAAAAGATAGATTAACTACTTCAAAATAAGGCTTTTTGAGGGAGAAACCTTCTTTACATTACATAAATGAACAATTCTTGAATAATACAAATGACAAGACCTCATTTCTATATATAGGAGTCTAAGGGGTCACAATAAAATCATAGCCTACATGACAATAATATTGTAAAGACACAACAATAACAATATTGCTTCTATGGGGAACAATAATAACAATATGGAGACTACATGGGCACAATAATACAATAAGGGGGTTTCACTAATAACAATAAGGGACTATTATAGTAGGATAGGGACCTAACAGGCAGGGACATCAGTGTAGGTGCCAAAACGAATCTCATGAGACTTGTTAATTGAAGGAGACCTGGCATTTACATATAGCTCGTCAACACCGCAACCCCCCACAAAACCCATGGAGGCTGCAGAGCTCAGAGAAGAAGTACAAGCCTCCATATGTGGAAGGGATTTAAAAATAGTAGAAATAGCCACAAAACCAAATCAAATCACTGTATTTTTAAATGGGGAGAAATTTTCTTCACACGATTTCGTAGTAAAATGTATATGCATTGCATTATCCATGTGTTCCATGTCACAACCATAGAAAACTGAAGTGGGTAACTTTGAGAAGGAATCATGAATAGTACTTGCATAGGAATGTGAAAAATTAGCACTGGAAATAGCCACCCCCACATCCACTGGAGTGGTTGCAACCCCATGTTTTGATCGCATAACAAACTTTGTATGATGGTCGTACGCAGGTCCCCTAACACACCGAGGACATTTAGTGAGCAAGCAGCTCATCTAGTGACACCCCAGGCACCGAAAAGGTATGCCCCAATAATTGATTCATTGCCAAAAAGTTGTATTACCCCGTATAATGTCCAATTTCTCTAGAAAACCCCTTGAGAAATCCATTTCCACCAAAATCCAGGCGAGACATTTTTCCATCCCGCATAAACTACTTTTGCGCATAAGCTACTTTCATCCAAAAAGATAAATTTCCTAATCAAATTACCAATCAAAACCATGGCATTCTGAGTCCACAGCTCCAGTGGGAGACCCAAAAGCATAATCCATATCAATTTTCTTCGAGCAATTTCAGTGAGTGGATTAAAACCCACATACCAATGATGCAAGCTCAAGAAACTTCGACCACTAACCCATCGAATGTGCATGATCTTCATTGTGTCCTCGTGATGAATGAAATGAAATGAAATGGTTTTAATGACCTCCATGAGACCTCGCAGTCTTAGGGACCATCCATTATCGCTTAACCCATATTTAGATCTTTTTCTAGGTCGATTTTGTTGTTATGGATCTTGAGTAAGAAATTTATTGTTTTGTGAAGTCTTATCTCCTCAAAAAGCTCACTAAGATTGTTCACCTTTAGGCTGCTAACAAAATGATGATGAATAACTTCATATGTTGCACACCCTTTGATAAAATTTCATTCTATCTCTACCACCCCTTTGTTGCAAAAAAATGCAAGTTTGTTCTTCCCAATTTTCTTTAGGGACCGCCCATCTACCAGTTTCACATCTTAAATGATGTGAGCTAGTCCTCAGTCGAGTAATTAAAATTTTAGCTATTCCCTTGATTGAGGAACTCAAATACTCTTTATCGTCATGCTTCCACATTGGATTAAATTCTTTGACATACCATGCTTTCTTTTTTCCTGTCTGCTTTGTCCACATGGCAGTCCTAAAGTTTTCTAACACCCACCTTTTTATCTCCTCCTTAGCGTGAGGTAAATCATGCAGATTTATGTCCCATTTTCCTAACCACTTTCTGTTTTGTTTCATCCATGTCTTTTTCCGGTAGTTTAGCTCTTCTTCAACAATCAATTTGGGCCATCGGTGCTTGTCCATATTTTTGACCTTCTTTAGGTAACTTAGCAAATGAATAATCGATGATGCCTCAATTGGAAACATACCAACCTTAGCTAAAAGGATATCATATGGGACCACTGATTTAACTTTGAGGCTACTTGTGATTAGGTACTTTTGAATTCTTTATATTTGCCACCATTTGTGGCTTGACATGTTGCTCCCCCATATTTCGCAACCATAGAGGATAACTGGCACCACTAATATACCAAAGAGGGTTTTCTTAGTCTTCCAATCCCATAGTTCTGCCTGTCTACACCTGTTCTGAAGGAGGTAAGAAGCTTTCCACCCTCCTTGGATTCTCTTTGATCTACATGTCTCCCAGCTAAGCCTATAGTGAAAGTCAATTCCTAAATACTTGTACTCATCTACCACCTCCAAGGGGTTGCCCTCAAAGAGAAAAGTACCATGATGTTTCTTTCTTTTCAAAGAGAAAATCATGACTTTAGTTTTGCTGGAATTTACTTGCATTCCCACCTCTTGACAAAAGAGTTCCGGAGTTTTCAAGTGTTCTCTTAAACCTTGTGCCAATTTAGCGTTAAGAATAAGGTCATATGCATATAAAAGTAGTTTCACCAAATATCTTGCCAGTTGGATGACTTCTCCTTCGGTATTGTTTATCCACTCTTCAAGCTTATCAATATATAAACCAAATAATGTGGGAGAAAGAGGACATCCCTGTTTGACTCCTATGTCATTGTCAAATCATTCATAAATGCCTTCCTTTATTCTGATTTTGGCTCTAACCCTCTCATAAAGCTTATGAACAGCTACCCTATATTCCTTTGGGACCTTTAGTTCTTCCATTCTAAGCCATAGTTTATCTCTAGGGACAGTATCGAAGGCTTTTTTGAAGTCAACAAAGCAACAAAATGCTTCCCCACATTGGTTGTCCCAAAAAATTTCAATAAAGTGTCTTAAAGTGACGCAATGATCAATGGTAGAATGTTTAGGCCTAAAGCCAGCCGGTCCCTTTGCTCTTTTTCCCTCTTTCTGCCCATTCACTAATTTTGCGCTCTAGCATGCTCCCAAAAAGTTTTCCAAGAAGAGGGTTGATCATAATAGTACAATAGTTAGAAGGGTTATTGATATCTCCGATTTTGTGAAGAGGTATAACAACACTGATTGTCCACTCAACTGGAAATCTCTATTGATTGACTTTGTTAAATATCTCCTTAATATGTGGGGCTAGAAGCTTCATTCCCCATTTCAAAAATTATGCCTACAAACTGTCAATGTCCTACGCCTTACCATTTGCCATTTTCTTTATACCTTGCTCAATATCAACGACCAAAAATAGCTCAATTGAGGAGGCAATTATGAGAGGCTTACTTTTCTCATTTGTCCGCTCATAAAAAAGTTTTGCATAGTCTAACCATTGAGCCCTTGTGATAGTGTTTTCTATTTTCTTTTTCTTTTGTTGTAATTCCGCCCTTGTGATAGTGTTTTCTATTTTCTTTTTCTTTTGTTGTAATTCCTTCCAGAAACCTTTGGGATTATGTTTTCCCAAAGAAATTAATTTCTTCTTTCTTGAAATCATATAACTTTATTTCTTTGATTTTATCAATTTTTTATAACTTTTCTTGAAATCATATAACTTTATTTCTTTGAGAAATCTTTTCGCTTCCTTGCATTATTTATCATACCAAGGATTAGTTGGAAAAGTATTTGTGATGCTCTTCATAGGACTAGATCTCTTACATACCTTTAAATCTTTGTGTATTAAGGGGATCAACATACTACCATAAAAAAAACTCTTATCTCTTTCACTATTCTTGCAAACCCTATTGTTGTTTTTGGCCTGTTGGAGGTGTTATTTAAGAGCAGCTCTAAAGGCTCCTGATTTTCTTGGTTTAAGATCTCCCATGCTCTGAAAAGGATAACTTTTTTTGCAAACAAAATCACTTTGGTGTCCAGCAAAGATTTGGTGTAAAGTAGTGCTAGACATATTCAATCCATACCAAAGGAGAGGTGTTCCCCAAAGAGTACAAATTGAAAGATATAACATCACCATTCATCTTATTATTAGCAATCAAACACTACATTTCCTTATTTTATGAGATGAATCCCATCTAGCCATAAACTGGCTAAACTGGCGAATTGTGAGCTAAATCATTAAATTTGACGAATTTTTTTAAAATTTAACATTTGAAATTTGACAAATCTCATGATAAATCAAACAAAATTGATTTAAGTTCTACATACAAAATTGATTTAAGTTCTACATATTTGAAACCAAATTTGAGAAAAAATCAACCTCAAATAAATTCCAGACTTTTCAGGCCCTGGTTGCAGTTTTTTTCCACTCCACACGAAAATCCAAACATCCAACCAAACAATTAGTTTTTTATTTTAATTCGATAGACTTTTCTGACCCTTTATATATGGTTTCATTTTTTCCACTCCACACCAAAATCCAATCATCCAACCAAACAATTATCTTTTTATTATGAAAATACAAATTTTCACGGATAACCTAAGCATAAAGTTGGTCTCCAACAATTTTCTTTGGATATTTTATTTTATAATATTAATATTAATATAGTAATTATTATGTATATATATAATTTATTATTAATTAAGTGATAATTTTATATTTTCTATTTATTTATAAATTCTCATTGTTTTTTATTAATATATTTTATATTTTATTATTATGTAATTTTTTAATTTTTTATTTAAAATATATATATATATATATAAAACAAAACAAAACAAATCGTCTAATTAATTTAATTGAGACCCTTTTAAGAGGCCAACCTCATGCCACTAAGCTTGCAACAACAGGTCAGAAAGGAGCCGAGACCCAGGGCCGAGGGAACTAACTGTTGATTCCATAGCTAAAAGAACTCCACACCCTAAGAGTTGAGAATCCTGAAATTAAACTTTGTCGGGCATCAAAAGGTAATTCTGTGGTAGCATATGCTAGCAGTCATTTGAAACTACCAATCAGATAATTGTTTGGCTGGACAACTAGACTTTAGCACGACAGAAGAATGACACAATCAATAGAGGTACTGCAATAATTGACAATGTCCATTAGAAAGAAGCTTCAGTATAATCAGTTGAGATCCTACAGCCATGTAGGATGAAAGATGATGACAGGTTACACAAAATCCACTTTGGCACTGGACACGTGTACCTACTATCACTTTGACAATGGACACGTATGCCTACTCCCTGGAAATGGTATGGTCAAGGCCGGCCTTTTCGGTCAACATTATCCTTAAAGGAAGGACAAATTCGCTGCAGGAGAAGAGAAGACGCGAAATGACAATGCCCAAAACAAAGCTCCACTGAAGAATTTGTATCCACAAATCAGAAAGCATAAGCGCTAAATCCAGACGGGATTTCGTAGACTTGTATATGTTCCAAGTACAAATAATGATAGCTTGAGCTCCCAGGGAGTTCTAGTTTTGTCTCATGTAGTCTTTGGACTTTCCAACTGCATAAGCGCTACATCCAGACGGGATTTCGTAGACTTGTATATGTTCCAAGTACAAATAATGATAGCTTGAGCTCCCAGGGAGTTCTAGTTTTGTCTCATGTAGTCTTTGGACTTTCCAACTGCAAGACTGTAGAGTATACATTAATGAGGAAGAGATGTTCAATCATCTTCAAAAAAGCTCCTGAATTACCCTTATATTGCCTCTTTGCACCTTGTGGCCTTTTTTACACACATTTTCTGATCAATTATGGGCAAAATGCAACTAGAAAATGTGGAAACTGTAGTTTTAAGTTGTGGAGTCCGTATAATATGACTGTCCCATGGGTTTTCCAGAGCAAGGAATCCATGTTTGGGATTTCACCAAGAATCATATTGCCAGATTCCAATAAAAAGATCAAAAAGTTGCCTCATTCGAGCATATCATTATTTAATAAACATAGATATAACTTTTTGGCGACATACATGGGTTGTAAGCATCGCTTCTCTCAACTCTCTTGGCGCAATAATTTTATGCTTGGGAAATCTCATTGAACATACTGAACCTAGAGGCAAATATTTACATAAAGAATGTACATTCAAACATGTGCATTGCTGATCAAACTCCAGTTTTGTAAAGAACAAATGTAGTGCTTCTGAAGGCAAAACAAGTACATATCAAACTTCTAACTTCTAGCCAATCACCCGTGGCACAGCCCATGATCTCTGTCCATAAACTTCTAGTCCATATCACGCCTATAGCATGCATGTTCTTTTACCATGCTCAACAAACTAGACGATATAGTTAACATCTGATCAAACTTAACAAACAGTCTCGATATCAATTTGTAGAAACTGGTTACAAAATATGATCTGGGCTTGTTAGCCCTAGCAGCCAGATAACACTGTACAGTTAACCAACAAAATATCTGATGGAAATTTCTAAAAACCGCTTGAACATCAGAAAGACTCTAACTGGTTGATTCTGCATGTAATCTTCAAAGCCTCATGACAGACAGACTTCAAGAATAATTGTATGCTATCGGTTGCCTTGACTGCCTCACCGGTGACCTACTGTTTAAACAAATTTAAGAACAAAGTTAAGCCCTTGGATCAATAATTAGACTAAACCTTAAAAATACAAACACATTACATAAACCCTACAAATATAATTGTATTCCATACACACCTGCGGTATCGTTCATGAACAGGACTTGCAACTCTGTCATAATCTGGACTATTTCTGCGTGGATGGCTGGCATAAACAGGACTTGCAGCCCTGCCAGAATCATGGATGTGTCTCTCAGGGCGCCCTGCATAAATAGGACTTGGGGCCCTACCATAGTCAGGACTGTATTGCTGTGGGCGCCTTGCATAGATAGGACTTGAAGCCCTACCATAGTCAGGACTGTCCCTCACTGGACGCCTACGATACATAGGAATTGCAGACTGATCACGGTCACGACCATCTGTGGCTCTGCCATACCGACCACTTCGAATGGGGCTGGAATATCCGCCTCTTCTATCACTATCCTCACGTTGAGCATATTCAACTGTGATCACCCTATCTAACATTTTGCTGAATATGCCCAATCACAAAATGAATAAAAGATGAGCAACATAAAAACAAAGTTTGGACTATTCTTATTTGCTTCCCTAAGTAACCAGAAAATAAACATGACATGTTAAGAATGCCTTCTCACATAACAGGTTGGATGCAATCCACTAACCCCGCACTAGAAATTCTACATTAGAAATGAAAGATACTAGGCAAACAGGCTTCTGCAATTGCCTCTGGACAAATCTTACATGAGCATTTTTTAAACAAGACAATTTAACTAACCTCATATGGGTGGAATCCAGAGCTTTAGTTGCTTCTTCTTGCAATTCATACCGGACAAATGCAAAATTCCTTCTAATTCTTACGTACACCAGATTACCATAAGGCCCAAAATGCCTTTCAAGGTCCCTGACTCTGGTATTGTATGGGTCAAAGTTTATCACAAATAAAGTCTTCGTTGGCTTCGAACCTGTATCAGACCTCCTGCCATCTTCATATCGGCGAAAACCTCGGTCAGCATGCTGTAGGTATTTTCAAAGACAAAGCAAATATCTCATATTAGAAGAGCAGTAACATCGATTGCCTCAATTCTTGCATCTGAAGACATGAATCTATTAGAGAACCCTCATGGACTCAAACATACAACCCAGGAAAATATATGAAAAATATAGGTATATGTACTACATATAAAGACACCTTTGTCCACTCTACAGTTAGCCTCCGTCTTTGTCTGCCAAATTCTGTATTGTCAAGCCCTCGGATTGCATCCTCTGCATCACGCTCATCTTCCATGTAGATGAAAGCATAACCTACAGAAACAACAAAGAGTCAATGAAGAAACAAAAAATTGAATTGCGATCACATTTGCAGTGTTCTCGGACACGGGATTTCATATACAGGATAAGACAAGGAAAAACAATACAACACCTGTTAATTATTGCTGTAAATGACTTGCTGCATTAGGGGACATCAGGAAAAAACGTTGCATGTTGTACTAAATGGTATCAGGTAAGTCTAATCCATAAGTGTCTGTAGGGCTATCAATCGGATAAGTGCCTTCACCAGTTATGCTCCATTCTGATTGCAGTGATGTGTCATGGATTTTTATCTCTTGATATGCTTGAGCCTGGCTGAACATTTAACATGGCATGAGAATGATGAAAAGTAACATGCTTCATTCTGATTGTAGTAATGTGTCATGGACTTTATCTCTCGACATGCTTGAGCCTGGCCGAACACTTAACATGGCATGAGGAATGAAAGTAACATGATCCATTCTGATTGTAGAAGTCTCATGGATTTCATCAATTGACATGCTTGAGCCTGTCTGAACACTTTAAAATGGCATGAGAGGGATGAAATGTGACATGATCCTTTCTGATTGCAGTGATGTGTCATGGATTTTATCTCTTGACAATGAAAAGTAATGGTGTCACCAGGCAAATGTAAGATAGCCTTTGTATATCGATTTTGCTGAACAAATCTAGAAGCTGATTGATGCCAAGATGAATGAATATGCACAGGATCTCCAGGAAGAGCTCGGATGCTCTTAACTATTCCTGCGCCAAAGAAACTTTTGATTACAGAGGCCCACATTTCAAAAATGTTGCTTCTTAAACTCTGCTTGCGCCCTTGGTTATGAACCATAAAGGTTACAAATTACAGCCTAGAATGGAGACTGAAAACCATGCATCCAACATGATTTCCAAATCTAAAATCAAAGCAATTTTGTCTATATACTATATTCTGTTAAGAATGAATGTTGCAGTTATATCTTCTGCCGTCAAGGATCTTTGGCAGTAATTCGCTGCATTAGGTTAGTCAGATGATATTTCCATCCAATGAGGATAATAGCTTGCTATTGAAAATTTGCAAGCTCACGGTTTAATGAGGTAGGAGAATGGATATGTACGCTGTTGGAAACCAAAGCACTCATCTCTCCTGACAACAATGGTTTGGGTGTAATTCTGACTTTACAGGGTCTTTTACCTCTGCGCATGAAACTAAGAAATTCACTTAAGGTCTTCTACATAGATATATTTTTTCCAGATGAATTTAGAAGACCGTTTAAAGTTTTATAAATAGAGTGCAAGATTCTTCAAGGAGATTGGAAGACTTAACAGGTTTTATTCGATGGTTCAGACAGTATTTAACCGGACCTAAACAGACTGCAAAGAAGACTGACAACACGTCTAGGGTTTTGAATAAGTAAAGACAGTTTGTATAGCATTAAGGTCATTCGTTGCCAAAGCCATTGGATTGACAACATATCAACCTTGTCATTACCTGATTTCATATCAACCCTGTCGACTCTTCCATATCTACCAAACAATCGTTCAATCTCTATCTGCCGAACAGCGTATTCTATGTTTCCACAGTACAAAGGCTTCATCTTCACTGAGTGCCCGATATATTCAAAGAGCGTTCCCTGAAAACAAAATTAAAAGGGGTAAAACATAATCATAGTAAGTGGCTGCACATAAACTTTGGAATAGATTTTAATTATTAAAAAGAAAACCAATAAAATTATGCTCAAACCCTAAAAAAACACCAATTATTTGTGCTCAAACCCTAGGGATGAAAAGCCATAAAACTCTCAAAACCGTTTAGGGTTTCTTGAAGGGAACAAAGGATGATACAAATGCAAAAGTTGTATTGAAAACGGGGGGATAAAACATCATTAACTCCTTTAGGAATTTTTTTAAGGGAGGAAAAGATGCTGCAGAGAGAAACAAAATGATGAATTTTAACCAGACCAACATAATTGTTCAACAGTAGAATAAAAATCAGGAACAAGCTTATCAAAATCATTCCTACTGCTTCCCATCAAAGAAAAAAAATCATATAATGAATCTGAAGACTTCCCAACAAACAAACAAACAAAAAAATATTCAGAGGGGTAAACAAGCAAAAAATATTCAGAGGGGTGGACAGATAATGTGATGAACAATCACCAGACAACATAAACTACAGCACTCGATTTAGATCGGATAAAAGCTTCTGAAAATCATTTCCCTCCTACGACTTCCGAGGAAAATCTCAAATAAATAAACCATATATCCAACCTGAATAGCCAAAAAAACATAAGGATAATTACCCTCAGGAGATCGATTTGCGGAATGGATCACTCCGTATGATAAATCGCTACGCGAAACAGAGAAAGGTGAGACCGCACAGCCTGAAGTACATATATAGAGCTGTACAGGCATATATATTTATAGATATTCCTTCAACACCACCACCCATTCTGTGCTAAATATATAAATATTTATAGGGGTGCATTGTGTGAGATGATGTGTCAAAAAGAGAAAGAATAACCAAGAATAACCATTTTGAGTGGGTTTAATGGTGAAGAATATGTTTTGTTTTAAAAAAAATAAGTTTAACGATTAAGAATATGTTTTGTTTTTAAAGAATAGGTAAAATTTATATATGTGGAATGATTAATATTATTTTGGTAGTGATGAAGTTTGAAAGATATGTATTTTTTTGGAGTGGGATTTTTGTAACACATTAATATTGTCCTATTATGATGTTTTTTAGTGGGACAATTTAGTGGTTGGGACAATGGAATGTTATCCTCTCTATTATTTTTCAAATCCCACAAGGGGACATCTTTGGCTATACTCTAAAAAAAAAATTGTCTCACTATAATGAGGCTTGAGGGTATTGTCGTATTTTTTTTTAGTGTGATTGGGTTTAATTGGTGAGAACATTTTTTTTCTCCTTTGCAAAGGAATCGCAAATGGGTTGATATAATGTATCGATATATTTTTTTTAGTGTGACTGAGTTTAATTGGTGAACACGTATGTTTCTCCTTTACAAATGAATTGGGTTAGAGTATGTCAATTTGTTACTTGAAATGTTCTTTATCCCACACACAAGAGGATTTTATACATCAATTTGGTATTGATCTAAACTATCACATTAAAATCAAGTTATTATTATTATAATAATAATATTGACATCTACATGTTTTTGTTCACGATATATATTAATTTCCTTTGGTATGTCCATTGATAGATTTGTTCTCTTGATTCCAATTTGAATGGAACTCAAGTGTAATAACAATATGTTAAGTCCCTATAATACTAGTGTAGCCCCTATATTGTTATTGTGTACCCCATAGAAGCCCCCTATTGTTGTTGTTGTGCCCTTACATTATTCTTGTTATGTAAGCCTTAACTTCATTTTGACCCTTTAAACTCCTATATATACCAACGAGGTCTTGTCATTTGAATCATCGAAAAATTGTTCATTTATGTTATGTAAAGGGAGGTTGACCCTCGAAGTGGCTTATTAAAAAGTTGTTTATCTATCTTTTCTTATGTTTTGGTGTTATTTTGATCTGGATATGTAACAATCTCGGTTAAAAATCTATGTAATAAAGTTAATAAAGGAAAAATAAGATCAAGATCATGGGACATGTATTCCAATCTGAATGTTGGGCAAAAACATAGTGATGGGGATCACTGGTGATTAATTAATGACTATGGAAATTGGCAAGGCAGTGGAAAAGGCTTTGGAAAGGCAAAGTGGCATTTATTTATGAAAATAATGGAAAATAGGAGAAAAGGTAGGAGAAAGGTCACAAGTTGCATGTGAGGAGGAAATTGAAGGAAAATAATGGAAAATGAAGAAAATGGAGGCCTAAATGATAAAAAAAGCCTATGAGGATCAGCTCACAACCATTTGTCAGTTTTAGCTTGGAGCTCTCTCTCTATTCTCTCTCTCACACACTCTTGCGCACTTCGAGTTTTCTTGGAGCAATCTTGGAGCACAATGGATTTGGAGAAAGAAGGCAAAGGAAAGCAGGAAAGTGCAAGGGGACAACATGATCAGCAGCCACAGCTGAATTGATTTGCAGGTATCGAATTGCATGTATGGTTTACTTGATGGTTTTGGCATGCATAGTGTATGCATGTGGTTATTTGGTCATGATCTGTCGTTGGCATGGAGGATTTCCTGGATTGACAGTGGTTTTTCCTAGCCTTGCCATTTCCTAGATAGTCATGGTGTTGTGGGTTTTCCCTTTTGTTTTCTAGTTTATGCTCATGTTCCTTATGGTTGTGGGTTGATTTACTAGTTTCTGGAAGCCTTGATTGAAAAAATGCTCTAGAAGCCCTAGAACAACTTGGGTTGAGTTACTAGCCCTGTAAGCCTTGGTTGGACAAGTGCTCTAGAGCCCTTGGTGGGTTGAGTTACTAGTTCTAGAGCCTTGGTTGGACAAACGCTCTGGAGCCCTGCGGCAACTATGGATTGAGTTACTAGTCCTGGAGCTTGGTTGGAACAAATGCTCTAGAGCCTTGGACAACTTTAGTAGAGACCGATCTAGTGATGGTTAGTGATGTATGACCATGAGGTGGAATCATTGGTTGATGGTTGAGGCGGTTTGGCCTCTAGAAGCCCTAGTTTGGTTTTGTTTGGTTTGTTCCATGAGATCCCACGTTCATGCTTAGAATATGGCGCGGGATTGATTGGTTGAAAGAGAGATTTGGTTCAGCTCAATCTATGGTCAGGTGGTACATGGAAGTCCCTGACTTGGTTGGATATTGTATATGTTAATAAGAGTTATTTCATCTTGTATTAATGATTAATTGTACTTGTTATTATGTGGCTTTGATGGTTGGTTTATCAGGATGTATATGTTGTTCATTTACTGGTTATGTAACCACCCCACCCCACATTTTCCTACTTTAACATACTTACCAGGGTAAACATGAGTTGAGAGTTACTATGCATGACCCAACTTCCAAGATGCAGTTACGGAAATGGGGTCTAACTTGCCAACACATGCTATTCATTTTTACAAACACTTTGCATACATAGTACCTGTAAGTCATGGATGCATAGTTTGGTCACTATTTACATTAGTTTCATCAGATGTTCATCAAGAAGGCTTTCTGCCCTCTCATACTTGCTGCAACAAACACATATTATCTCATGCATCCATATAAAATAACCAAGAGCCTATCAAACCATGAATTAGATCTAGATCAAGAGCACATCATATAATAATAAATACACCATGCATGTAGCATATACTTAACCAACAATAAAGCCATGATAAATCAGTTATGAAGACAACAATAAATCAACAATTATGCTCATTGATCATCAATAAATAATAACACATATTAACTTGTGCAAGTACCAACAAAGTCAGGGACTTCCATGTACCACCCGACCATAGATTGAGATGAGCCAAATCTCACTACATCCAATCACCCCTGTGCCATATTCCAAGCATGAATGTAGGATCTCATGGAATAAGCCAAGAAAACCAAACCAGGGCTTCCAGATGCCAAACCACCTCAACCCTCAACCAGTGATTCCACCTCATGGTCGGGCATCACTAATCATCACCAGATCAGTCTCTACCCAAGCTACTCAGGGCTCCAGAGAGTTTGTTCCAATCAAGGCTTCCAAGACTGGTAAATCAACCCACAACTGTTACCGGACTTCCAGATCGTTTGTCCAACCAAGCCTTTCGGGACTAGTAACTCAACCCACCAAGGGCTTCCAGAGCGTTTTTCCAACCAAGGCTTCCAAGACTAGTAATTTAACCCAAATTGTTTCAGGGCTTCCAGAGCGTTTTTCCAACCAAGGCTTTCAGGAACTAGTAACTCAACCCACAACCATAAGGAACATGAGAACTAACTAGAAAACAAAAGGAAAGAAACCCACAACACCATGGCTATCCAGAAAATGGAAATGCTAGGAAAAACCATTGTCAATCCATCCAATCCTCCATGCCAATGATAATTCATGACCAATAACCCACATGCATGTGCCATGCATGCCAAAACTGGCAAGGAAATCATACATGCAACTTGATACCTGCAAAGTAATCTCGATGTAGTCGTTGATACCGCTATCCCCTTGTGCTTTCCTATTTTTCCTTGCTTTCTTTCTCTAACTCCAGTGTGCTATAATTCTCCAAACATTCTCCAAGAATACTCCAAGTGTACAAGAATATGAGAGAGAGAATAGAGAGAGAGCTCCAAAGCTGAAATGACCAAAGCTTGAACCAACAAAAGTCATTAATTGATCCTAAGAAGCCTTTTTATCATTTTCCTCTATTTTCTCTTCAATTTCCTTCTCATGCAAAATTTGTAACCTTTCATCTCCATTTTCTCCTATTTTCCTTTATTTTCATAAATAAATGCCAATTAATGCTTGTTTGCCTTTTCCAATGCCTTTGCCACTTCCTTTTCCAATTTCCATAACCATTAATTAACCTAAAGTGACACCCACTAGGATGTTTTTTCCCACCATTCAACTTGGAATACATGTCCCATGACCTTGGTCATATATATATATATATACATGGAAATTCAACCAGGCGTTATTACAGGTTATATGTTGGTCATGAGATGTACAATGGTTATGGCTCTTGATGTGTTTTGATTGATTGAGGAATGGTTAATGAATGTATGAGCTAATGGACGTTAATGTAGATATTATGAGGGGGCATTAGACCTTCTTGACAATTCTCAGATAAGTATGAGATCCATATGATCAGATATGTAATTATGACATTTAGATTACATGTTCATGATGTGTTTAACGGAATGTTTGTCATGGTTAGACCTTGATAGGTCAAGTTCTTGTCCAAGTTTGTATGGAAGGATTTTTCCCTATGTCATTTATCATTTATGAGAGTTTCATTAAGTTTTGGGTAGTGGTTTGGAGTCTAACCCTTAAAAAGTGCCTCAGATCTCATGGTCACAGACATAGAGCTGAATGAAAAAGACTGCATTCGCTCCCTTGTAGGCTTATGCATGCGACTGGAGGGTTACAGTCGAATTCTTGCAGTGTTGTGACAACGTTTGGGAGATTGGGACATTGAAAAAGAGGTTTAGCTTAAGGTTTGGGCACTTGGAAGGGTGGTTTATCCCTTGGGGTTCCTGTAGCACATGAGGGAAGTCAATAAGGTTTTGGTTTGTCGATTCCACTTCTTTAAGGTTATCTAGGAGGTTAAGTCATATCATAGTAACTCCTCATTACACATTTACCCCGGTGCAGTGGAGAACTTGGGTAAGTATGGGAGGAGGTAGTTACAGAGTGGTATCAGAGCTCCCAAGTTCAACACTTGGACAAGATGGGCAGAATGTGTTTGGCATGCATGCATGTAGGTTGTATATGTGCTTGATATGTGTGCATGGTGTTGGTCATTGTTACAGTTGTGTCATCATGTAGAAGTTGTTGATGTTGTTGTTGGGATGTGTTTTTCATGCATGCATGTAGGTTGTATATGTGCTTGATATGTATGCATTTTGTTGGTCATTGTTGTAGTTATGTCATCATGTAGAAGTTGTTGATGTTGTTGTTGGGATGTGGTTGTCATGAATGCATGTAGGTCGTATATGCATTTGTTATGCATGTCAGTGTCTATATGTTTGTGATGCATGCATTGTTATGGTCATGGTTGTCGTGCACAAGGTCATGGTATGCAGTTGGTATTGTCATGCATGGTAACTGGATAATGACTGAGTTCATGTTGATATATTGTTACGATTATGATTATACATGTATCGTGCTAACTTGGTTGATCTTGCAGACGATATATCCTCCCCTGAACTATACTGAGGTATGTTGATTATGTTTATATTTTGGTTTAGCTGACATGGTATACTTGCAGGAAGAAGAAGATTAAAGATGACTAGCAAAATGGTAGACTACAGTTCACATGACTTTCCCTACAGATCAGATGAGCAACATGGTGATGATTACTCCCCTCACATCGCAGATACAATGAGAAGTTTGAAGGCAAAGATAAGAAGTTGCAAAGCAGATAATGACATAACCATTCAATCACATGAGAGACTTTCTAGGGCATAAGAGAAACAAGCAGAGGTTAATGTAGTTATCCTACAGATTTTTTCCAGACTTGCATAGATAGGGACCGCTTAGGATCAACCATGGATAGGAGGAAAGAACCAATGGGGCTTAAGGCAACAAATCTCAGTCGAGATACAGGTTTGACAGGGACGACATAGTTAGAGATGGTAGGTTCATGGATACACTTGACAAGAGGGATAATGACCGTGGGTTCTATTCTAGTTCTAGATCAGAGAGACAACATCGCCATTACTATCACCAGTTGTATAGGAGGCGTGAAAAGCAGTATTTTCTAGAAGAGTTTAAGAAAACAAAGCCACCTACCTTCGATGGAGAAATGAAGAAGTCGCAGGGTGCAGAAGCTTTGCTACTTGGGATGAATAAGTTCTTTAGATTGCGTGAGTACTCAATGAAGATGAAAGCTAGGATAGCTACTTTTAGTCCTAAAGGTAAAGAAAACATTTGGTGGGAAGATGTAAATAATGTCAGAGGCATTCAGGAAGAGGAGTTAACTTGGAGTGAGTTCGAGAGACTTTTCAGGAAGAAGTATCTATCTGAGAGATACTATGATGACAGGGAAAAGGAATTCTATGAGTTGAAGATGGGATCTATGACCGATGAGGAGTATACTAGCAGGTTCTTGGAGTTGTTGAGGTATGTTCCTTATCTGAAGGAGGAGAAAGTGAAGATCCAGGGATTCATCAGTGGGTTACCGGTAGCATTCAAGGACATAATCGAGTTTGATGAGCCTAGATCGTTGGAGGAAGCCATTAGAAAGTTGAAACATTGTTATGAGTAATCGAAGTGTAGGTTTGAGACTAATCATGATTGGAAAGGTAATGAAAAGAATAAGGGAAAGTGGAATAAGAAGAAAGGAAATCCACATGATATGAATAACAAGGAGAATGCAACACCACACAAGAGGTTCAATGTAGTAGACAGAGGACAAGGATTTTAATTTGAGGAGCAGAATAAGGGTGATGGCAGGAAGCCTTTATAGTGTTGGACTTGTGGCAAGGATCATCGTAGGAGAGATTACCCACAACGTTAGGGTGGAAGACCATAGATCTACAGTGCTCAAGAGGCACAAATAGTGGGGGATGTTGGGAAAAGTATTCCACATATATATGCAACATTAGATAACAGGCAGGCAGATCACGAAGCATCCATTATCAAGATGTATGGTAAGCTTTGTGATCAAGTTGTTTCTATTTTGATTGACCTTGGATCTAATTATAATTTTGTTAATCCTAACCTGGCGGATAAGTGTGGTTTGAATAAATAAGTACATGCGGAATCTTGGTTAGTGCAGTTGGCTACAGGTATCAAGAAAAGAGTTCATCATTGGGTAAGAGTTTGTGCATTTGAGTTCAATGGTATGCCTACATCAACGCATCTGAATGTACTTCCAATGGGATCATACAATATGTTATTGGGTATGGGTTGGTTGTATCTTCACAGGACTAAGGTGGGCTTCTATGATAAGGCTATTGAGTGCTTGGATGACATGGGGAACATGGAATCTTGTAGGGTAAGAAGAAAGCTACATCAGAATAGAATGGTTACTGCTACGCAGGCAAAGTGCAGTTGCAGGAAAATGTGTGTATTATTTGCAATGCATACTTCCAATAACAAAGGTAAGGATATTGAGGATGTTGAGGATGATGAGGTCTTGAATACGTACCTGATTTTGTAGTAGTTTCAGGATGTGTTTCCAGTAGAGATCGTAGAGTTACCACCTCACAGGGAAGTGGACATTTGTAATTAGTTGGTACTAGGAGAAACATCAACATCAAAGGCACCTTACAGGGTGATCACACTAGAGTTAGTGGAACTAAAGTTGCAGTTGAAGGAAATGCTTGACAAGAGATACATCAGGCCAAGTGTGTCACCTTAGGATGCACTAGTGTTGCTCATAAAGAAGAAGGATAATACTCTCAGATTGTGTATTGATTATAGGCAGTTGAACAAGATGATGATTAAGAACATGTATCCGTTATCAAGGATTTATGACTTGTTTTATCAGTTGAAGGGAGAAGCAATATTCTCGAAGATTGATTTGAGATCAAGTTGTCGTCAGGTACGCATCAAAGAAGAGGATATCTACAAGACTGATTTTTGGACCAGGTATGGGCATTATGAGTTTTTTGTAGTTCCTTTTGGTTTGATTAATGCTCCAACTATTTTTATGTGCTTGATGAATAGTGTGTTGCATCCTTTTCTAGACAACTTTGTTATTGAATTCATTGATGATATATTGATATATTCTAAGAATGAGGAAGAGCATGCCGAAAACTTAACATCAATATTGAGATTACTAAGAGAGAATCAGTTGTATGCCAAGATTAGTAAATGCAACTTCTTTTAGAAAAAGGTACATTATTTGGGGCATGTGGTTTCCAAGGAAGGCATAACAGTGGATCCGGAAAAGATAAGAGCTATCATGGAATGGGAAACTCTTAGAAATGTGGATGAGGTTAGATCATTCATGGGGTTAGCAGGCTAATACAGGAGGTTCATCAAAAACTTCTCGCGGGTTACCTATCCTATTACATCATTGCAATGAAAGGGGAATAATTTGAATGGACAAAGAAATATGCAACAAGTTTTGAGCAGCTAAAGTAGTTTCTTACCAACACGCCAGTTTTAAAGATTGCAGGTTCGGATAAAGAGTTTGTGGTATGTACATATGCTTGGAAAATAGGAATTAGTGGGATTCTGATGCAGGAGGGATAGGTGGTATGTTACGAGTCAAGGAAATTGAATGAGCATGAGCATAACTATGTGACACATGATCTTGAGTTGGTAGCGATCATCCATGCTTTGAAGATATGGAGGCATTACCTTCTTAGCAGGAAATTTTCCTTCATGAGTGATCACAATGGATTGAGATACTTGTTTGACCAGCCAAAATTCCAGGCAAGCTAGATGGTTGGCTATGATTAGTGATTTTGACTTCGAGATCAGGTACATTAAGGATAAAGAGAACAAGGTTGCACATGCTCTTAGCAGAAGGATATAGGTAAATCACATTGCAATTATGATTTCTTATGGGACATATTTATTGGACCAAATATTACAGGCGGGACAACAAGATGACAGGTACAAGGACCTTAGGCACATGTTACAGTAGTAGGGTACATGTGAACAAGATGTGGACTATCATCTCATGACAGATGGGTTGGTGAGATTTAGGGGCAGGATCTATGTGTTGGACATCAATGAGCTCAAGAATTTTATCTTGGAATTTCATGTCAAGTCGTATTCAAGACATTCGGGATATCAGAAGACATTGACAGCAAGCATCAAGGTGGTTTAGTACAACCGATTCTATTCCAAAGTGGAAATGGAAGGTCAATTCCATGGATTTCATTATAAGTTTGAGGAGGACATATAGATAACATGATTCTATCATGGTTACGGTTGACAGGTTGACTAAGGTAGCTCACTTCATCGCAGTTAAGTCTACTTATTCAGCGAGTGAGGTAGCACAAGACTTCATCAGAGATATAGTGAGGTTGCATGGTGTCTTGAAAAATATTGTGTCAGACAAAGATGCCAAGTTCACTTCCAAGTTCTAGAAAGAGTTATTTGTAGGTTTGGGTATAGAGTTGGCCTTCAACACAACTAATCATCCACAAATAGATGGAAAAATAGAGAGGGTCAACATGATTTTAGAGGACATGTTGAGGAGGTGTATTATGCATCGAAAATGGAAGTGGGAAGAGTATCTTCCACTAGTTGAGTTTGCTTACAACAATGGGTATCAAGAATATTTGAGGATGAGTCCATTTGAGGCACTTTATGGGCAGATTTGTAATACTCCTGTCAGTTGGAGTGATCCAATGAACAGCGTATTGACAGGACCAAACTTGTTAGCAGAGATGGAACATGAAATTGAGGTTATCAAAAAGAATTTAAAGGTAGCACATGACAGGCAAAAGAGATATTCAGATCAACACAGGGTATTTAAGGAGTTTCAGGTTGGAGAACAGGTGTACTTGTGCATCAAATCCAAGAAGATCTCCTTAAGGATTAGATCATGTGCTAAGCTAGCACCTCGATATTGCGGGCCTTTCAAGATTCTTGAGAGGATTGGACCAATGGCTTACCAACTTACACTGCCTCCGACAGTGAAATTCCATGATGTTTTCCATGTCTCATTGCTTAAGAAGTATGTGAAAGATCTTGATCATGTGATTGACTGGTCTATATTGCGGGTGGAACCCAAAGGAGAATTCTAGCTAGAACCTCAGTGCATTTTGCTGCGAACAATGCTCCTGCTCCGGAATCAAGCAATCGAGCAAGTTAAAGTGTAGTGGAAGCACTTTGGGCCCGATGAAGTTACATGGGAGATGGTTGATTAGATGTGGGCTATGTATCCTTCTCTATTCGCTCGTTGAGCGGATGTATTTTGGTAAATGTTTTGGTTTTGTATTTTGGTTATGTCTATATATGTATATATACGATGTAAATACCACATCGAGTTGTGTTATAAAGTTCCAATAAGCAGTATGGTGTTCATGTTATGCTGGTTTGTTTTCAGCAGTATGATGTGATGTAAATGTTGCATTGAGCTATGTTATAAATCTCCATGGGAAACATGTGTTTTGTTGGTTTATAAGTGTCATTAAACCCCGAGGATGATGTTCCACCAAGGGGGAGGGTTTTATAACAACCTTGGTTAAAAATCCATGTAATAAAGTTAATAAGGGAAAAATAAGACCAAGTTCATGGGACACATATTCCATGCTGAATGTTGGGAAAAATCATAATGTTGGGGATCACTAGTGATTAATTAATGGCTATGGAAATTGGTAAAGGCAATGGAAAAGGCTTTGGAAAGGCAAAGTGGCATTTGTTGGCATGTAGCTATGAAAATAATGGAAAATAAGAGAAAAGAAAGGTGAAAGGTCAGAGGTTGCATGTGAGGAAACATTTGAAGGAAAATAATGGAAATTGAAGAAAATAGAGGCCTCAATTATAAAAAGGCTTACGAGGATCAATTCAAAACATTTTTTTAGTTTAGCTTGGAGTTCTCTATCTATTCTCTCTCTCTCTCTCACTTGGAGTTTTCTTGGAGCACATAAGATTTGGAGAAAGAAGGCAAAGGAAAGAAGGAAAGTGCAAGGGGATAATGAGATCAACAACTACAATTCGATTTATTTGCAGGTACGGAGTTGCATGTATGGTTTACTTGCTGGTTTTGGCATGCATGGTGTCCGCATATGGTTATTTTCTCATGATCTATCATTGGCATAGATCATTGGCATGGAGGATTTTCTAGATTGAAAGTGGTTTTTCATAGCCTTTCCATTTCCTGGATAACCATGGTGTTGTGGGTTTTCCCTTTTGTTTTCTGGTTGGTGCTCATGTTCCTTATGGTTGTAGGTTGAGTTACTAGCTCCTGGAAGCCTTGGTTGGACAAACGGTCTGGAAGCCCTGGAACAACTTGGCTTGAGTTACTAGATTTGGAAGCCTTGGTTGGACAAACGCTTTTGATCCCTTGGTTGTGTTGAGTTATTATTCCTGGAGCCTTGGTTGGACAAATGCTCTAGATCCCTCCGACTATTATGGGTTGAGTTACTAGTCCTAGAGCCGGGTTGGAACAAATGCTCTCGAGGCCTGGGCAACTTTGGTAGAGACCAATATAGTGACGGTTAGTGATGTCCTACCATGAGGTGGAATCATTGGTTGTGGGTTGATGCAGTTTGGCCTCTTGAAGCCCAGGTTTGGTTTTGTTTGGTTTGTTCCATGAGATCCCACATTCATGCTTGGAATACGACACGAGGGTGATTGGTTGAAAGAGAGATTTGGTGCAACCCAATCTAATGTCGGGTGGTACATGGAAGTCTCTAACTTGGTTGGATTTTGCATGTGTTAATAAGAATTATTTCCTCTTGTATTTCATGAGTAATTGTACTTGTTATTACGTGGTTTTGATGGCTAGTTTATTAGGATGTATATGTTGTTCATTTATTGGTTATATGATGGTCATGAGATGTACAATGGTTATGGATCCTCATGTATTTTTATTGATTGAGGAATGGTTAATGAATGTTTGAGATAGTATATGTTAATGCAACTATTATGAGGGGGCATTAGACCTTCTTTATGATTCTAAGATAATTATGATATCCATGTGTCCAGATATGTAATTATGACCTGTAGAATACATGTTCATGATGTGTTTGTGAAATGTTTGTTCTGGTTAGACTTTGATAGGTAAAGTTATTGTCCTAGTTTGTATGGAAGGCTTTGTCCCTATGTCATTTATTATTTTTGAGAGTTTCATTAAGTTCTAGGCAGTGATCTAGAGTCTAGCCCTGAGAAAGTGCCCCAGATCTCGCGGTCGCAGGCATAGAACTGAGTGAAAAATATTGCAGTCACTCCCTTGCAGGATTATGTATGCGAATGGAGGGTTATAGTTGAATTCATGTAGTGTTGTACCAATGTCTGGGAGATCATGACACTAAAAAATAGGTTTAGCTCAGGGTTTGGGCACCCAGAAGGTGGTTTAGCCTTTGGGGGTCCTGTAACACCTAAGGGAAGTCATTAAGGTTTTGGTTTGTCAATTCCACTTCTTTAATATGATCTAGGAGGTTGAGTCATATAATAGTAACTCCTCATCACATATTTACCCTTGTGGACTGGTGAAATTGGGTAAGTGTGGGAGGAGGCGGTTATAGGATACATAACATTTGGTATCTGAACTCTTGATCCTATGGTTTTGCTACTTCAAACAAGCCATCGTGAAATTTTCACTATAACATTTTTTTTTAGAAGCTTCAAAGTGTCATGGAGGAAAAATATTGATGAGCATCTAGTTATTATTTGAAACCTTCGTTCGCTATAGTTTTGGAGATATGGTCCAAGGAAGTTAGGGTTATTATATGACCTTGAATTCAGTCTCAAACAAGCGTCCTAGGGAAAATCCTCATAACTTTTTCTTCAAGCATTGAATTATAATTCTGTTAAAAATGACTAAAAGTGCACAAACAAAAGTTTTTTGGGTATGAGTTTCAGGGCCGAAGGTTGAAACAGTGACACGTGGAATCTCGTACAAGTTCACTATATTGAACCAATGCATAATCAAGGAATCGTGGGAGATTTGGTGTAACTTTAGCTTGAAGAATCCAATCTTGGTCTAACTTGTGGGATTGGAAAGAATACAAAGAGAGCTACCCCAGGACTGAATTTCAAACCTTGTGAGAATGAAATCACCAAGATACAACAATTTCAAGCTCAACAAAATAAACAAGCTCAAAATAAATCTCGTAAAAGGTCTCTATTTGTAAATTTGCATAACTTTTGTTTGAAAAAATAGTTTGAAGTGATTCAAAGGGAATAGTAAAGCATAGATGTTAATAATTGGTTCAAAATTTCCTCCCAAACAAAAAAAAATGCTACAACTATTAAGCCCTCAGAAAGCTCTATTATGACACATGAAGAGGAAGAAATGCAACATGATATATCAAAATTATAGGACCAAGCGCAACAAATATCTCTCTCACAAAAAGCAACCAAAGAAGAATTGGAAGTGATGATGAAGGGCTTAAAAGTAGACATAAAAGGGGACATGGGTGGTTTAAAAGGGAACATGGAAGGTTTAAAAGAAAACATGGAAGGTTTGAAGGAAGGCTTGACAAAGTTGCTACAAGAAAGACTTCCTAATGGTGATAAGGCAGTCCATGAAACTTATGATGAAAACAAAATGAATATGAATTGTGAATTTAGAGACTCCAACTTTGGGTTGAAGACCAGCCATATTCCAAATATTGGTATGAGGAAGTTTGATGGCAAGGATCTAGCTGTAACATGGATACTCCAGATGGAGCAATTCTTTGATCTATGTGATGTGCAACACACAAAAAATGTACGAATTGCATCATTATATTTAGAATCCAATCAGTTTGTGTTGTATCGATGACTTTGTTCTTGTAAATAACTTGTCACTTGGACAATTTTTTCAGAGGAATTTATAGCACATTATGAGGATACTAAGAGAAATACCTTCTTTAGACAATTGATAAATCTCAAACAAAAGGGTTCAGTTCGAGCACACTAAGGACTTCCATGTTGGGTGTGTGTTATATTATTTCCACGACTAGTTGCACGTGCGAGGGGGTCACGGGGGGGCGAAAGCCCCCCTTGTTTTTTGTGTCAGGCACAACAGGGGGGTCATTGGGGGGCACAACCCCCCTATAGGGGTTCTGGGGCGGCACCCCTGGAAATTTCTTTTGGACCCTATATTAGGTGGGTGAACCTACCTATGATTTTTGTGCATGGGTTTCACACATGGTTTTGGGCATGATGGTTTTCTGCCCATGGTATTTTGTAGATTGGTCAAGGGAACTACGATTATGTTCTAATCCAGGGTTAATGGATTGAGGTTTATGAATGCTTCGACATGTATATATATGTATTGTAACATTGAAATCAATATAATGAAAAATCAATCTGGTAGTCTCGGTTTTGGGATCCAGGGAAAAATCTCTATGTATTTGTTTTGTGTTTCTCGCCATTGTATATTTTATGTTTTTAAGAATTCATTTGTAGGTAATTTATGTACAGGGTTAAAACCTACATTCCAAAGATTGAATATCAAGGTAACTGACATTCTAGAGGAACATCTAATTGATGTTTTCATAGGGACTTTAAAGGATAATATCCAACACGAGGTTCACCTTTGGGAACCTAAGTCATTGGAGAATGCATCAGGGTGGCAAAAAAAGTTGAAAATAAAACTATGGAAACAAGGAGGTTTACCATTCACAACTTTAAATATGGAAGTGTTTTCACTTCTAGCCTCCAGCAACCTACAAGGTTGACACCAAAACAACTTGAGGGGAAAAGAGAAAAATGGATTTCTTATAGTTGTGATAACAAATACATTAAAGGTCATAAGTGTGCCGAGAATAATTTTTTTTACATAGATTGTGAAGAGGAGGAAGAAAAGGAACAAGAAACATCAAAAGAAGAAGATATACACTAGCAACTAACCCCAAGGGTTGAAAAAGAAGAAATGAACCTGACCATTTCTTGTAATGAATTGGCAAGAATTACCACCCCTCAAACTCTCAAGATAGAAGGATATCAAGAAGAAAAAGTTAATAGTGTTGATTTATTTAGATAATATCTATAATTTTATTCACTGTAAGATAGAAAATGATTTGAATTGATTTTGAGTGTCAAGTGATGGTTGTAGATATAGGAACTATAAATTGCTCAGGGAAGCACCATAATATCAATGTGACCACAGGGGAATATGTACTGGATAGTCCAATGCTTGCCATTCCAATGGGTGGTGTTGATGTTGTATTAGGAATCTAATAGTTACAATATTTGGGGATGATAAATTTTAATTTTCAAGAACTTTTCTTGAAATTTTTCTAGGAAGGAAAGGAGACTGAATTAATGTGACATCGCCTAGTCAATATTTTTTCTTTTGTAAACAATTTGTAATTAAATTAAAGGCTGAGAGAAGGGACATGGATTCCAGTTGCTCGGGGAGGGAGATTGATTAAGAATTGGAAAAATTAAATACATGATACAAGAGTTAGCTACGAAGCTTAAATGAGTTGATTGTGCACTAAATTTAACTGAAGAATAAAAGGACATGCCTAGGTGTCCTTTAGCTCTAACAATAAGAAAATAGGACAAAACATTAAGGAACAATAATGATTTTAGTTTTGACTATGTGGAACATAGGAAGAGATAGATGGTTGGTTTGTGGGGAGGCACAAAAATAAGTCGATGAGGGGGAGTTATCACTCGGGGGCTAATGCATATGCATACACAGCAGGAGCAGAACTCTCTGACAATACACAAAAGAATAGAGTTAACAGAGCAATGATTAAAAACACACAGTGATCAAGCTCTGGAGTAAGTGAACCAGTTGAGGAACCTTTAACGGGGCTTACTGGGTGAGAAAAAAACATTGTGGAGAGAAATGGCTTGCCTAAGGGCCGAAGAACCATTGGAAGCTTATGGATTGATGAACCACTGGCTAGGAGAGAAGCACCCAAGTACTTGGGGAGCTTATGAACCACTAGGTTATGACAACATTGGTGCATACTCTCATTGATGAAATATATAGTAAAAATGGCTTCTATGCTCCTAAAGTAACATATCCACTAATGAATCTTCCTTAATGTGGGCTCCCTTCTCTTGAATGTGAGCTAAAATCTCTCTGCATTGTGGTATCTTGGTATGGATGTGATTATGCCTGAAAAGACTAAATGTTAATGTGTGTAACGGGTGGATGAAGGCAGTGTGGCCTTGTGGCATCCTATTTTAGTTGGTCTATTGGTTAAATTTCCTCTTAAGAAGCACTCCATCTCACGCATTGGAATCTAGCTTGGGGTGTCAGCTACAAGTAATAACAAATGTAGCATGTTTATGGTTGGGTGGAGAGTTAGAGTCCCACTCTTAGTTGCCAAGTCTCTTATAAGATACTTCACTCTTATGTTTTGAGCTTGGGCTTATTATTATATCTTTGTTATTGGCATGGAAGCAATTTTATGCTAATGTTGTAGAGTGTTTCTCTTGCATACATGAAGAATGTAAATGATGGTGTAAATATCATGTGATATGGTCCATGACTTATGGATGTACTAAAATTGAAATAGATTAAGCCAACTTGCGCATGAAGAGATTGAAATCCAATAAATGGGTAATTCTTTATGAAGGCCTATCGGAGTATTTGGTCTCTGTGTTATTATTCTAGGATGGGTTGAATTCTCGTGTACACCTGAGAGTTTGAATCTTTGCACCTCCATTTGTGAGGGAATGGATACATTTTAGTTATTGTTCAAAATTCTTATGTATTTATGGGATGTTGACTAGATTTGTATAACATTAGTTTCCCATGTTTTTTTCCTTGAGCACAAAATTCAGGCTAATGGCTAGAACATACCGGATGCATAAACTTGTTAATGTGTTTCCGTAATACCCTGTACGTATTATTTGAATAATGTGAGTTGTTTGCTGAAAAGGCATGTAGATTATGTTGTTGTTGGGAAACTAGATTGATTTCCATGAGGCTTTTAGAAGTGTACTTAGATGCACATTTTCTAGGTTTATTTTTTTCAGAAAAGGTAATGGTTGAAGTTTATGCTTGTTTCAGTTGACTCTAAAAGTAGGAATTTAGTGTATTTTAGTGAAGTATACTTGATGTATCCAAGTGTGTTGATTTGTGGCCTCCATGGCCATGGTGTGTTGAAAGAGAGGTGAAAGACATTAGATTTTCATCCTCGGTCTCATGAAGTTCTAGTTAACTAGGCGGTCGATTCGTGAAGGCCTTAGGTTTGGACGATTTTTCAAGGAAATCAGAAAAATATTCTAAGTAAGAAAGGTTGTAAAAAAAGGTTGAAATTCACCTAAAGGACCCACTAGGTCAAGGGTTGGGCAAGTTGACTGGAAGATGAAACTCATGTGAGTTCCCACCTGACCAGGTGTTTTTCCTAGATAAGGTCAGGCCGACCTTTGGGTCGGGGGTTAAAAGGTTGGGCCAATAAAGCTAGCTGGGGTCGAGGACTCTAGTGTAAGTAGTTGGCGGTTCCCAAAGAAGGTGTTAGTGTCAGTCTTTCCAGCCTTCCTCCAGTGATCAAATATACTCTTACAAAGTGGTATCAGAGTGTCAAGGTCAAATTTTGTCATTTCAAAGAGTTTTCAAGCAAAATTTGGTCACTAGGCATTAGGTCTAGGGTTTGCCCAAATGTCAGTCCATGTCACCATTCAGCTGAGTTTATCATCATTCATAGGGTTGTCATTATCATGTCAGTGTCTAATGAGTCATTTCACACCTTGTTCATGCTTCAGTTGCACCTAGGCAAGGTCATTTCCCTCTCCTAGGGTTTTGAAAGCAATTTCTCTTGGGCGGCCAAATCATCGGCAAAACTTGTTTCCTGATGTTCATACACCTTCCCCTATCCTTAAGGTACCTTATTAAACACTTCCCATCCCTTAGATCCGCCAAATTCCTCATTTTTGCACAAACCCTAGTTTCTAGCTACAACCTGGCAATTTTCTAGGTTTGGCCTGTGTTTTTCCCTTTTCGACCCCTTCCCCTCACTCAATCTCTGAGATTCCACTTTCCCCTGCTTCCTAACATCCCTCCCCACTCCCAAAAATTTCCCCAAGAATTTAGAAGCCCTCTATCCCCTTCATTTCGCTCCATTTCGACAAAATCCCTTGTTTCACACATCGGGACAAGTTTCACTCAAAAGCTGTTTCTGAGCAATAAAAGATGAATTTTTCAAAACTGAGAGAGGTTTTTGTCCACAACATGCCAAGGAAGAAAAACCTCTTTCACTTTTTACACAGGTGTCATGGTTTGAGAGAAATGTCAAAAATACCGGCGAGAACGAAGGTGCTCCAAGGACGGTTGGCCAAAGCACAAAAACGAAGGAAAACGCCCGATCCACTCCAAATTTTGGCCAAAGCCTCTTTGACTGAGCATGGTACTTTATTGGGGACTCCCAGCCCAAATTTCAAGAAATTTGGAGAAAATTTTGTCATTTGTGAATTTTTTGTGCAATTTTACAGGTTTTTCCCTGTGGAGTGGTCTCACCCCCCGCGCGACCACTCGGGAGGACTGCTCAGAATCACAAAAAGTTGACATTTTTGGAAAGGGCATGCAAAAACTAGAATTACCTATACTTGGGGTCAACTTGATTTTGAGATTTGGGCCTCCAAAAGCTCAAAATACATCAAAATTTTGACTTTCTGCCTACTTTTTGAGTTGCAGAAAGTGACCTTGGGAGAATTGACTTTTGAGGGGTCAAATCAACTCCAAATCCAGAAATTCCACTTGGGATGGAAAGTAGACACACAGAGCTTTCCAATGAGCCATATTTCACTTGATTTGGACAACTGGAACCCACTCAAAAAGTGCTGCAAAGGGGCGCGACCACTCGAGCTAAAATTGCCAGTTTTGACTTTTCAGGCCTGCAAACTCTGTTTTTACCTTGGTTGATCATTTGTACTTGTAAATGATGGATGTATGGATAATTTTCATGGCACATTGATAGATTTAATCTCTCTTAACCCTTCTAGAAGCTTCCTTGATGTAAATAGTGAATATTTAATGCATGGATGAGTTAGCTAAGTTTTAGAGGCAAGTTGTTTTGACTGCCTATTATCTAGTGCTTAGTTTAGAATTAGTTCAAACTGCTCCTAGGAAGCTGAGCTCGACCCCTAGAGGTGGGGAAAGGAGTTAGATGGTCTATATTATGCCTTCTCTTGCTCATTTTCATGGTTGGACTCTTGTGGGAGAAGCATTATTGTATATTTTACCTGTATCTCTGCAATTTGAGGAAAAGGAAGGCCAGGGTTTTGCAGACATCATTGTGGATTCTTGTGGATTATTGTGTTGATGGTGTGTTTTCTACTTGTCATTGTAAGTGTGTTTATGTGTTCCATCTCTTATTCTATTGCTGCTAATTAAACAAAAGAAGTGATAAAGTTTGAATTCATGCATGCCATGCTCAGCTTTCAATTTTGTTTAATATTTATGTTTTCCACTGTCTAAAGAGGATTCAAAGTCATTGTTTGCCCTCTTTAGCTCCCTCTCTTTCTTCCTTGATCATCCATCTCAGCTTAAGGCATCAGCACAAACTCCTACCTTGCCCCAAAGACCCACCTGCAAAAACTGAGCTCAATCCCCGCACCCTGAATTGCACTCCCTCCAATTGCCACCAAAAACCCCCAAATCAACCTTTTAATCAGTTTACTAGCCTAATATCAGTGTTACCTTTGATTGGTCATCTCGCCCCATTGAAAATTTGCCGAGATAGACCGGAGAGAGCCTTCTCATACCCCGTAGGGCTAGCTACGAGGTGAAATGGTTTGATGTTGCCTTGAAGGTTTACCTTCCTCAGCCTAGGGTGAAATCTCAAGCGCTAACAGAAGGGTCAACCGCTGACTGGGAATGTTGATGCAATTTCAACGTAGACTCACCAGGTGGCATAGAAACTATGTAGGCACCACGTGGGGTGCCACATGGAAATTTAGATGGCATGGCAAGGCCTAATCGGCATTTTCTTTGATTGGCCATATCTTTTGATCCGAGAGTCATATTGAACCAAATCTTATATCAATGGAAAATTCTCGATGAGACACATGCAACAATGTTATCCATTTTAAGTTTTAAAGTATTTGGAAAGATCGAAAAAATTTAGACCTCATCTCCATAACTAAATCTTGGGAGTTGGGTCATCACGGTTACTGCCTCCTTCTACCCTTTGCTTGGGTGGGGGATTGCAAGGGGTATGTTATAGAGTGTTATCAAAGCTTCTAGGTTCAACACTCGGAGTGGAAGGGCATCATTACAAAACTAACACGTGAAGGTTTGACACTGGACCTTTGGAGATCTAGTGAGCCCTTAAAGCCTTGTGTTGAGCACTAGAAATATGGTTGTTTGCATATCGATTATGTGTGTTGCTTGGTGTATTTTATTGTGATATTTTCATGTGGCATAGTAATGATGATTTGTATGATTTACTGATGTTAATACACTAATTTGGGTGTAATGTTGTAGGTAGCTTTAGAACAACAAAATTCCTTCAGCAAGCCAAGGTGATAGTTTTTATTATGCAACTGGATTTTGTTAATCTAACAATTATGTGTGTGTATGACAACACATAAAAGACACTAAGGCTCAAAGAGATGAAGATTAAGGACCATGTGAACAACAAAGGGTGGTACAATATAGAACCAATAGACCAAGGAAAGAATAGTAAAATGGTGCAGTATAGCTCTAACCAATCACAACATGGACATGAAGAGGAAATATCAGTTGAACAACAAGGAGGGGAAGACTCTCTTGATTGGATGGACACACTGAGAAGCCTGAGAGTAGAAATAAGGAGTTGTAAAGTTGACAATGAGAGGCTTGTTCAATAGTAACAAAAGTAAGTTGAAGTCAATGCAATCATATTACAAATCTTATCATACCAGCAAAGGCAAAGGCAACATGATTTGGGGATCAAGCATAGAGACATGTGAAGCCTATTGGGGTAGGAAGAAAGAACTAATGGGCAGATGAAAGCAAATTTAGAAAGAGGCATTTGTAACACCTCCTCCCATAACTACCCACTGTAACCAGTCTGTCGGGCTAAACATGAGCTAAGGGCTACTATGACATGACTTGAACTCCTAGATAACCTTAAGGAAATGGAGTCGACAAACCAAGACTTTACTTACCCTCCTTAGGTGTTATAGGACCCCCAAGGGCTCAACCACCCTTCGAAGTGTCCAAACCTTGAGTTAACTTGCTTTTTTAGTGCCCAAACTCTCTCAAACGTTGGCACAACATAGCCTAATTTTGAATGAAACTCTCCAGTCGCATGCATGATGGTTGTAAGGGAACAACTACAGTCTATTTCACCTACTTTTGTGCCTGCAACCATGGGATTTAAGCCACTTTTTCAGGCTAGGATCCATACCACTGCACAAAACTTGACACAACTTTATAGAATGATAAATGACACAAGGACAAAGCCTCTAACAAAAAAATTAATCAAGGACTTGACCTAATATGATATAACCATGACAGGCATTCAATTAAACACATGGTAAACATGAAAGCTACAGGTCATGAATGCATATTTGAGCGTAGCGATTTGAAACTTATCTGAGAAACATCAAGAAGGTCTAATTCCCTCTCATAGTAGCTGCAATAACATCTATTAGGTCATGCATTCATTAACCAGTCATTTACGAGTAAAAACATGATAAGAGCCACAACTTGAATCTATCATAAAATTATGCTTATAACTAACATATAACCATATAAATAACAATGATAGTAAATCCATTAAAGCCACATAATAACAAGTATAATTAATCATCAATTACAAGGGAAAAGAGCTCTTATCAATCATAGATAAAAGCCAATCAATTTAGGGACTTCCACATACCACCTGACCAAAGATTGAGCTGAACCAAATACTTGTTTCATCCAATCACCCCCGTGCCATATTCTAACCATGAATGTGGGATCTCATAGGATAAATAGATACATGAACAACCAATGGAATCCAAAGGTTAAACCAACTCTACCCTCACACTACCATGATCTCACCTAAACTGGTGCCAAGATCACAAAACCAAACCGAGCTTAGATGACTAAGAATTTTTTCACCATCGCTTGAGGAATTTTCTTGTCTCCACCCACTTGTTGAGGGCTTCCAGGAGAAAACCATCTCCACTCCCAAACCTTGGGATTTTCCTGGGACCACCTAACACAGATCCAAAAAACTTCCGAAAAACCAAAGCTCAACCAAGAATGAATCCCATCACACCATGGCTATCCATAAATGGCAAGCAAGGCTAAAAGCCATTGTCAAACCAGGAAAAACCTATTCCAATGACAACAAATGAACCAAATACACACATGCATATACCATGCATGCCAAAACCAGCTAGGAAATCATACATGCAACCTATCACGTGCAAGTATTCCCACTAAAGCTGCTTGATCCAACATTTCATTGCTTGATCCTTTCTTTCCTTTACTTTCCTTGTCCTTCCTTTGCTTGCTTTCTTGCTTTCTCCTCTTGGTGCTCTTCTCCTCTTTAAAACCAATTCCAAAACTCAACTGACAAAAGGCTCCAAACTCATGGTTAGAATCCTTTTTATTATTGATGCCTCTAATTTCTTCATTTCTCCTCTATTTTACTTCAATTTCCTCCTCACATGCAACCTGTGACCTTTCACCTTCCTTTTCTTATAATTTCCTTTATTTTCATAAATAAAATGCCAAAAATAACTTTTTTCCTTTTCAAATCCTTTGCCATTGCTATTGCCAATTTCCCTTAGCCATAATAAACAACTAGTGATGCCCACTAGGATGTCTTGCCCAACATTTAGCTTGGAATACATGTCCCATGCACTTGGTCTTATTTTTCCTTCATTAACTTTATTACATGACTTTTAACCCGGGTCTGTTACAAAACCCTCCTCCTTGGCAGTGTGAGTAATCTAGGGCATAGATATTAGATGATTTCTCTTATAATGATAACTGCTTGTGAGAACTTTTTATTTTTGTTAATTAGGTTGTTCTTGTACTTGATTATTATTATGTGTTCTTCTTTTTCATCAAATAGCTACCAAAACATAAATAAAAATAAGACAAAGGACACAAGATGTAGGCAATTGACCAAGGCCAAAACCTCTCCAAGGTTGAGAGGAAAACCCACTGAATTCTTCTTCTTATAGAATCTTCAATTGACGAATTCCAAGACCTAGACCCTTGACCCAATAAATACTCCAAGACCAAGTCAATTCTTCTTCTTGATGAACTTATCCTTCTCCAAGTCAATGCTAGTCAAACTTGTACCACAACTTCATATTTCAACCCTAACTCATAATTTCAGCTAACTGTTGTAGACCTGCAATTTTGGCCTCTTTTATAGAAACCCTAGGTCACACATGTGACTGAAATATGGATATATTATCCTCATTTTGACTTCGCTTGACCTTGACTCTCTTCCTTAACTATTCAACTTGCTACTTTGACCTTATTTGACCCAACTTCGGCTCCCTTTGAGTGGCTACAATTTTCAGCTTTCACTACTGCAAATGATGTCCTAACCTTCACACATGTGGAGGAGAATTAGCCCAAAATAGATTAGAAAAAACTTTTCTCTTCTTCCTTCTTCCTTCGCTGGATATTAGGCTCCTTACTCTTCCTTGATCAAACTCTTCTTGATGCTTGTGTGAGTGATCCTTTAGTGAGGTCGAGTTCTCCTTTATATAGCCCTTCATGAGCCCTCAAATAGGATGAATTCATCTTCTATAGAGGCCGAATTGCTCCTTTGTAGGCCAAATTGATAATAACCATTTGACAAGGTCTTGGAGGGTTATTTGACTTGACTTTGACTTAAATATATTTTCTTACAATATGTAACTGCCCAAGAAGGGTTATTCATATATGAAAATCAAAATCTTTTGACTTTATAGAACTAATGACAAGTCCAAGAAGCTCTCAATGGGAGCTTGACCTAAAATAAATTTCCCTTGAGCATGAAACCTATGCCTGAAGAATAATACTAATAAATTTATTTTTCTCTTTTCATTGAATACATAAAATCAAAATTACATATGTCATCATGAAGACTGAACCTAGTTATATATTTCAACACTCTCTCTTAACTAGGGAGGTATTCATAATCCATACAAGGTACTTGGACATTCTCAATATGAATAATTCTCATAAGAAGAGTCAGATTGTTAACCCATATGTATAGCATCATATCATCTAGCATTGTCACATAGCAAGGCCTTGATTAACAACTCTATCTCTCCACAAGATCAGAGCATAATGATGGTGAGACCAATGATTTATAAACACCATCATCATTATCTCTCTCGAAACATACCCTACCCAGGTTCTCTTGGAGTATGTTCCATCAAGACTATTCTTGGATTCATAGTCATTAAAGAATATCAGTCCTCTATGACTACTATTATCTTGGATGCCCTACCACATCCTCAAAGAGTATTGAATGCCAAATGCTTACACAATCCTCCATTCTTTCTTCCAAAGTGAAGACAAGAATGATGTGTCCATATATCCTCATGGCCTTCACTAATAATTACAACTGTTAGTCCTGGTCTAGTGCATGACACATGAAGTAGACAACCATATCTGTCACTCCCTCTTATCTAGGGATGACCAACCCATTCCATAAAAGGAATGTACCCAAGCTCCCTCTTAACTAGGGACTTGACCAAGCTTCCCCTTAATCAGGGACTTGCTTCCAACAACTCTCTCGATGGAGACCATGGGACGACAAGTTTCCTTCATAATTGCCTCCTTTGATATCATGAATTTATTATTTGTTACGTATCCTACATATTTTGGGACTTATTCATAGGGAAATGACCATCCATCACTTTAATTCATGAATCATGTCAGCCATGTCATCATTTCTTTCATCGTAAAGTGATCCATTAGTCCATATCTGGTCTTTCCTTCATACCTTACTACCTTCTTCACATCATGTTTCCTTTAGGATCTTTCATCCTACCACATGAGTATCATTTGTAGATGACATCTACAACTCTCCCTTTGGTAGCACTACATTAGCCCATTGAGATATTGTTCAAAAATCAATAATGAACATTAAATCAAACTTACCTTTGTGATGGTATTTTCATTATGACATATGCTTGTTGTCACATCAAAATCCTACATACATATTGACACATCTCTAAGATATACAATGTCAAGGGTCTCCTTATTCTTTCAGACTGCATCAGAGTCTTCATACCCTTTCCATGGAGATGTCATAGCCAATCCTTCTAGTCATGAGATGTTAATTTCATTTTATATATGACCATAGTTTCATCTTTCATGATCTCTCCTTACTTTCTTCATATATTGCTTCTCAGAAACTTCCATTCATAGTTCCTTCATTTTTGTCAACCACCTCGTATTCCATATGAGGACTTATTATGTTGATTTCATCTAGTCAATATGTGAACCATGCCTTTATGCATCCTTCCAAAGGAGGCGACCCCTTTTTCATGATGTCGAGCATTTATTCATGTTATCTGCAACTATATGACATGACTCAATTTTATCAAATACAAACATACATACCTCATCTCTTCCTTTTAGTCATCTAGGCTTCCTTCGATAATTTTTTCCATGATTGAAAGTACTGTAATAATCTTGAACTACTTCACTTCTTCGCTATCATACCATCATCCCATAAATCCCATACATGGTGGAATTCTTAGAGAGACATCGCTTCTTCCAATAGATTAATCTTTCGATGAAGATTCCAACAGAGGATCTTAATCATCCCCATCATGCAAATGCTTCCTTTTAAATGATGTATGATGAGCTCTATACTAGATGACTTTATTCTTCCCATAAGTACTACTTATGCTTCTAATGAGGTTACCAAGAGCTACATCCTTCTATAGGTGACTGCTATAGACTTCTATTTCAACTATCTTTCATGCTTCTTTATGATGATGTCATGAGCTCTTGCTTTCAATCGTATTATGCATCCTATCATGTTTCTAATGATTCCTTCCATGATAGCTATACTTTATAACAGAAAAAATGAAACAAAAGCTTGAAAAGAACTAGGTGAGGAAGACTATCTCAACCATAGTAGAGATCTTTTACTTCCTCCTTCTTGGATTTATTCTTTTCATTTTCTTCCACTTCTTCAGTTATATGGGCTTCTTCCCTTCCTCTTTTGTTGTTGTCCTTATTGAGTTTTGAACAATATATCTTGTAGTTCCCATATTCATCACATCCATAGCATTGAACCTTCGACATGTTATTCTTCTTTTTATGAGGACCAAGCTTCCCAAACTTCATTTTTTTCTAGCCATGGCAACAAATGCTTGAGCTTGCTCGCTTGATCCTACATTACTCTTTACCTTCAACCTAGTTTCTTCTATCTTGCATAGTGACCATAGTTCATTGAATGGAGTATCTTCCTTCTTCCCATAGATGTTGGATGTGAAGTTGCCATCCTATGGTAGTGCATTGATCACTATGGTGGTCATTTCCTTGTCACACATTATTTCTCCCAACTCTTGTAGTTGGTCCCTTATTCCAGCCACCCTCATAAAGTATGAAGCTATTCCTTATTATTTTGATATCTTCATCTTGTTGAAATTGGCAACAAGAAGCGCTAAAAATAGAAATGCTATAAATAACATTGCTATGAATAGCATTTTAGGTACCAGTGTTGGACATAGCAACAAGGAATGAAAAATGGAAATGCTAAAAATAGCATTTCGGGATAGATTCCAATTTTAGTTAGTCCCTGAACTACAATTGAGAAGTAAAATTCGAATTTGATCTTAGCAACTGTTTGTAAAATAATTAATTAATTCATCTTGAGTTAATTAGTTGTAGAAAATCAAACATGAAGTCTATGTGAAGACATGCAACAAATTCTCCATTGATTGAGGAAGTTATCCCTTGATTAAGGAGATCAAGATGAGTTGTACTTTGAGTTGTAATTAGTTAGCTCAGTTATCTGAGTTAAGTCCAGTTAGATTAGTTCCAACAATTTTTGGAACTGATTGTGAGTTCAGTTAGTTAATGCATGCATGCATGTAACTGCTGCACTTCAGATAACTGAATATTCTCTCATAAATAACTCATGCATGTCAGTTCAGTCAGAGACCCAGTTGAGATCATAAGAAGGGACAATGTACTATCAGTTGGAGGATTTTTCCTATATAGGAAACTCATCCATGCAGAAGGAATTATCTCCTTCAGGACTGCGCAGTTACTATTGAGTTTAATGTGTTGTGTGAGAGGTAAATTCACACAGGTGGCAGCATTGGACCCCAAGAGAAACTTCGCAAGGAAATAGGAGGCTTGGAGGGTAGAGGAGAAGGTTTGTGAGAAGCCTTTGACTGTCTATGAGCAACAGAGGGATTGTACTGAGAGCTGGATAGCTTGTGAGCTAAAGCTTTGTGTATTCTGAACATATTTCCACTTGTATGATAATACAGAGATCGAGGTTTTTAGCTGAGGCTTTCCCCAGAGTATTCTTCTTTGTTCATGTGTGATTGCTTTTCTCATTCTCAGTTATATGTGTTCTATTTGATCTTGCTCATATTCGATTAAGCTTCCGCAAAGTTTGTGGTAGAAGTAGATCTTGTATTTTGCTTTAGTATATTGCATAATCTGTTGATCTACAGTGGGAAATTCTACACATCTTGTAGATTTCTTGTCTTAATGAGATCACTTCTCTTATAATTCTTATGGAGAACAATTCTACAAGTTTGTCATATATTTATTTTGAAGTTTCTAATTTTGATACATACGGAATTAGGGGATCCTTAATAGATTCTATGAGAATCCTTTGAGCCCTTACTTTCCCTTTCATGAATTTTGTAAGTGTTTGAGCTTCTTCCTTTGGATGTTTAGTGATTGAGCCCTTAACATGTTACATGACCTCGTTTTCTATGAGATTCAGATATATCCTTTTCTTCCATGCAAGAAATTTTGAAGCCCCAACCAACTTGTTGCTTTCCTTGCAAAAAGACATTTTGACATATTCAAATGTAGACATAAATATACTTACTAGTGAATATTCTCCTTCAACCTTCTACCTTCTTGAATTTGATGATGATATAGAAAAATTAATCTTTATAAAGATGGTTTTCTTCAAAAGAGATCCTTGATCCAAGGAGAGGGAGATCACCTCCAATCTTTTGATAACGATGACAATGCATTTGTGTCTTTGTTTCCCTTGGATGGAAAGACTTCAAGATTATTCAAATAGTAGATATTTCTCAGAGATAGGGTCTTTGAGCTCTTCTTCCTTGAGATGATGATTTAGTGAGATTCCTAATAATGCTTCAAGTGTAGAGTTCTTCTTTGATTGATCTTTCCTTCAAGTTGATGATGAAATCCTTGTCTTTGAAATGCCTTGGATTTGAGAGGATATTCTTGATGCTTTGAGGCCCTTGAGTGCCTTCTAGAACTTTGGTCCTTGAATGCTTGAGTGTACATTATTGACCTTCCCTTCCTTGACTTGTTACCTTGGCTCTGATACCATGCTGAGAAATCTAGGGCAAAGATATTAGGTAATTTCTCTTATAATGATAACTCCTTATGAGGAATTTTTATTTTTATTAATTAGGTTCTTCTTGTAATTGATTATTATTATGTGTTCTTCTTCTTCTTCAAAAAACTACAAAACTATAAAGAACAATAAGACAAAGGACACAATATGTAGGCGATCATCCAGGGCCAAAACCTCTCCAAGCTTGAGAGGAAAACCCACCGAATTATTCTTCTTATAGAATCTTCAATTGATGAATTCCAAGGCCTAGACCCTTGACATAATAACCACTCCAAGACGAAGTCAATGCTTCTTCTTTATGAACTTCTCCTTCTCCAAGTCAACACTAGTCAAACTTGTACCACAACTTCAGATTTCAGCCCTAACAAAGAATTTCGGCTGGTTGTTGCAAACCTACAATTTCGACCTCTTTTGCAAAAGCCCTAGGTCACCCTAAACCGAATCTCAAGTCAAACTCATTGATCATCACCTACCACCTAGCTTGCCTGGCATTTAGATTCGGTTGGTCAAATATATATCTCAACCCACTATGATCACTCATCAACACGAACCTCTTGCCAAGAAGATAATGCCTCCACATCTTCAAAGCATGAATGATCGGTGCTAACTCAAGATCATGCACCACATACTTCTACATGTGGTCATTATGTTTCCTTGACTCATAGTATACTACATGTCCCTCCTACATCAAGACTCAACCAAGTCCTCTCCTATAAGTATCTATACACACCACAAACTCTTTATCCTGCATTCTTTAGAACTGGAGCATTTGAAAGCAACTGCTTCAACTTCTCAAAGCTGGTTGCACATTCTTTTGTCCATTCAAATTTCTTACCTTTTCGATGCAAGGATGTAATAGGATAGACAATCCATGGGAAGTTTCTGATGAACCTTCTGTAGTAACCTATTAACCCCATGAATGATCTGACCTCATCCAAATTCCTAGGAGTTGCCCATTCCATAATAGCTCTGATATTTTCTGGATCTACTCCTATGTCTTCCTTGGAATCAACATTCCCCAAGAAATATACCTCTACATGAAAGAAACTACATTTGATAAGATTGGAATACAACTAATGCTGTCTTTGTAATCTAAACATTGTTTCTAAGTATTCGACATGCCCTTCCTCATTTTTAGAATATATCAATATATCATCAATGAATACAATCAAAAACTTTTCCAGATAAAAATGCAACACACTATTCATTAAGCACTTAAAAGTAGCTCGAGCATTAGTCAAATCGAAATGAACCACAACAAACTCATAATGCCCATACCTGGTGTAGAAAGAAGTCTTGTAGATGTCCTCTTCTTTGATGCCTACTTGATGGTATCCTAATCTCAAATCAATCTTCGAGACATCACTGCTCCCTTCAACTGGTCAAACAAATCATCGATCCTTGGCAATGGATACCTATTCTTGATTGTTAGCTTGTTTAGCTACCTGTAGTCAATGCATAATATGATATTCCCATCCTTCTCCTTCATGAACAAAACTGGTGCACCTAAAGGTGATACACTTGGCCTAATGTATCCCTTATCAAGGATTTCCGTCAACTGCAACTTCAATTCCACTACCTCTGGAGTGCTCATCCTGTATGGTGCCTTTGATGCTGGTACCACTCCTGGTACCAACTCAATAGAAAAGTCCACTTCCCTGTGAGGAGGAAAATCTAAAATCTTTGTTGGGAATGCATCCTGAAACTACTGCAAGACAAGGTACCTCACAGATATTTTTGCATTCTCAACATCCTTACCCTTGTCACTAGAAATATGCATTGGAAACAATACACACCCTTTCTTGCAATTGTGCTCTGCTTGAATAGTTGTGACCATCCTCACCAATGTAGGCTTCTTCTTTCCCTTCAAGACTCTCTTTTATCCATTATCATCGAGACACTCAATAACCTTATCATAACAATCTAGTTTGGTCTTGTGGAGGTACAACCAATCCATACCCAAAAGCATATTGTATGATCCCAATGGAATAACATTTAGATGTGCAGATGTAGGCATACCATTTAGTTTAAATTCACAAGGTCTTACCCAATGATGAACTCTCTTCTTATTACTTATAGCCAACTACACCAACCAAGGCTCTGCATGCACTTGTTTTCACAAAACACACTTATCCAACAGGTCAGGATTAACATGACTATAATTAGATCCAGGGTCAATCAAAATAGAAACAACTCGACCACAAATCTTACCTTCTATCTCAATAATGGATGCTTGATGATCTGTCTGCCTGTTGTCCACAACTACATAAATCCGAGGAATGTTATGACCAACATCCCCATCTGTCTGCGCCTCCTGAGCACTATATATATGAGGCCTACCACCTTGGTGCAATGTAAAATCCTTCTTATGATGATCTTTGCTACATATCCAACACTACAATGGTCCCATACCATCACCTTTGTTATGTTTCTCTCTAGGTTGTGAACCATATCCCTTCTCAACTGCATTGAACTTCTTATAAGGAGCAACATTTTCTTTCTCACATGCATCCTGAGGTATTCCCCACTTTAGTGGCCACTTCCCTTTAACATTCTCATTTCCCTTCAAGTCACACTAAGGCTCAACTTTACGCTTTGACTTCTGGAAACCCATTGATGAACCTTTGAATCTTTGCTTTCTCATCCTTGAGGTAAGGCACATACCTCAACAACTCTAGGAACCTGTTAGTATACTCATCATTTTTCATGGATCCCATCTGCAGCTCATAAATCTCCTTAGCTCTGTCATCATAATATCTTTTAGATAGATACTTCTTGTTAAAGAGTCTCTCGAACTCATCCCAAATCAACTCTTATTATCAAATTCCCTTGAAATTATTCACATATTCCCACCAGATATTTGATTTCCCTTTGAGATTGAAGGTAGCTATTTTGGCTTTCATGTTCTTTGAATAGTTATGAAATCTAAAGAATTTATTCATCCCAAGAAACCATGCCTCTGCATCTTCTAACTTCTTCATCTCTCTGTCAAATGTAGGAGTTTTGACTTTCTTGAACACTATTGGAAAATACTCACTCCTCCTATAAGGATGATGGCAGTGACGACTGTGATGATGTCTCCTGGATGAGGAACTAGAATGATACCCATACATACCAGTCCTCCTATTAGGTGTATCCAATGATCTTCCACCTCTGACTGTGTCCCCTCTATCCAACCTGTTTCTTGACCGATACCTGCTACCATATGCCCCATTAGTCTTCTCTTCCTTCTTGACTAATCCTCAACTGTCCCTATCTCTGCAAGTCTGACAAACTTTGAAGGATCACTGCATTGACCTTTTCCTGCTTTTCATTGTCTTATTTACAACTCCTTATCTCTACCCCCAAACTCCTCAATGTATCTGTTATACCAGGAGAATATTCACCTCTTTGGTGCCCAAATGATCTTCAGGGAGAGTCACGTGAACTGTAGTCTACCATTTTTATCATCATATTTGTTTCTCTTCTTCCTACAAGTATACCATGTCAGCTAAACCGAAACATAACATAATCAACATACCTAAATGAAGTTCAAGGGAGGCTTATCTCATCTGCAAAATCAGTTCCAATTAGCTCGATACATGTATAATCATAATCATATAAATAAGACAACATCATGAATGACCATAACAACTACATACCATGACCCCATGCATGATAACCATAGCCATGACAATGCATGCCTAACCACATGCATCTAGATGCATGGACCGAATGGGCTAACGATAACCATACCACCCAATGAGAATGCAACCCACTCTGTAACACCTCCTCCCATATCTACCCACTTTAACCGGTCTGTCAGGATAAACATGAGTTGAGGGCTACTATGAAATGAATCAACCTCCTATATAACCTTAAGGAAATGGATTCAAAAAACCAAGACTTTAGTTACCCTCCTCAGGTGCTACAAGACCCCTAAGGGCTCAACTACCCTTCTAGGTGTCCAAACCCTAAGTTAACTTTCTTTTTTAGTGCCTTGATCTCCCAAACGTTGGCACAAAACTGCCTGATTTTGATTGAAACCCTCAAGTTGCATGCATGATGCTTACAAGGGAGCAACTACAGTATTTTTACCTAGTTTTGTGCTTACGACCATGGGATTTAAGCCACTTTTTCAGGCTAGGATCCAAACCACTGCCTAGAACTTGAAACAACTTTCCAGAATGATGAATGACACAAGGACAAAGCCTCTAACACAAAAATTAATCAAGGACTTGACCTAATCCAGTCTAACCATGACAATCATTCCGTCAAACACATGGTAAACATGAAATCTATAGGCCATGAATGCATATATGAGCATAGATATATGAAACTTACCTGAGCAACATCAAGAAGGTTTAATTGCCTCTCATAGTAGCTACAATAACATCTATTAGGTCATGCATTCATTTACTAGACATTTACAAGTAAAAACATGATAAGAACCATAACTTGAATATGTCATAAACTATGCTTATAACCAACATATAACCAGATAAATAAGAATGATAATAAATCCATTAAAGCCACATAACAAGAAGTATAATTACTCATGAATTACAAGGGAAAAAACCTCTTTTAATTATAGACAAAATCCAACCAAGTCAGGGTCTTCCACGTACCACTAGACCGTAGATTGAGCTGAACCTTATCTTTCTTTCAGCCAATCACCCTCGTGCCATATTACAAACATGAATGTGGGATCTTATGGGATAAACCAATAAATTAACAACCAAGGGAATCCATAGGTTAAACCACCTCCACCCTCACACTACCGTGATCTCACCTAAACCGGTCTCAAGATCACAAAACCAAACCAATTTTGGATGCCTTAGAATTTCTTCACCATCCCTTGATGAATTTTCCTATCTCCACCCACATGTTGAGGGCTTCTTGGAGAAAACCATCTCCACTCCCAACCCTTGGGATTTTGCTGAGACCACCTAACCCAAATCCAAAAACTTTTCAGCAATCCAAATCTCAACAAAGAATGAATCCCATCACACAATGACTATCCATAAATGGCAAGGTAGGGCTAAAAACCACTATCAAACCAGCCAAAACCCATGCCAATGACAACAAATGGACCAAATACACACATGCATATGCCATGTATTCGAAAACTATATAGGAAATCATACATGCAACCCGTTACCTGCAAGTATTCCCGCTAAAGATGCTTGATCCAACCTTTCCTTGCTTGATCCTTACTTTCCTTTGTTTTCCTTGTCCTTCCTTTGTTTGCTTGCTTGATTTCTCCTCTTTGAAACCAATTCCAAAACTCAACTTAAAAAAGGATCCAAACTAATGCTTTGAATCCTTTTTATTATTGATGCCTCTAATTTCTTCATTTTCCCTCTATTTTCCTTCAATTTTCTCCTCGCATGCAACCTGTGACCTTTTACCTTAATTTTCTCCAAATTTCCTTTATTTTCATAAATAAAATTCCAAAAATCCCTTTTTTTCCTCTTCAAAGCCTTTGCCATTGCCTTTTCCAATTTTCTCTAGCCATAATAAATAACAACTGATGCCCACTAGGATGTTTAGCCCAACATTAAGCTTGGAATATGTGTCCCATGACCTTGGTCTTATTTTTCCTTTATTAACTTTATTACATGACTTTTAACCCGAATCTCTTACAACATAAGTTATATAGTGAATACATCATGAAAGGAGGCACTCTGTTAAGCACTCCCAGAAAGAACTCAAGCACCCATGAACAATTGTATGAAGACACTCATAGAAGGCCGCATCGCCACCACTATTATCATTATCATGGGAGAAGATGGGAAAGAGAGTATACATTGAGGAGTTTAAGAAGGCTAAGCCTCCTACCTTTGATGGTGAAATGATGAATTAGAGGATGTTGAATCCTAGCTAATGGTAGCCACAATTACTCAGAACATGAAAGCAAATGTAACCACTTTCACCCTAAGAGGAAAGGATCATATATGGTGGGAATATCTGTAAAATATAAAGGGCGTAAGGGAGGAAGAATTTTCCTGGAAGAAGTCTTAGGAGTATTTGAGGAGCAAGTATCTATCTGAGAGATACTTCGAAAACAAGGTAAAGGAGTTCTATGAGCTCATATTGGGAGAAGTGATAGATGATGAGTACACCACCAAATTACTATAGTTGTTAAGTTATGTTCCCTACCTTAATGAGGATAAAGAAAATATTTAGAGGTATGTCAGTGTACTGGCGGGCTCCAGTATTGCAGCAATAATGTTGCAACTCTTGGGGCTTCCTTCTTTACTTTTATCAACCCGGTAGTTCGTAAAAAACTTGGAAGTGACAGTGCTGTATGCACAAGTACTAGCTCTTACTGTAGGATGTCACTTGATCAGCTGGCGCAAGTTCGCTAGGAGCTTAAGCCAACTTATATGAGTTCTCAGAAGAATATTTAATTGTGATGAAAGAAAAATAACTCTACAAGGGCTATCCTATTTGCAGAAAGAGAAGGAAAATTGAAATGAAACACAAACCCTAGCAAACCCTAATTTACCTACTAACCCTACTTTTGCAAGAAAAGAGATGGAAACTAATGAAATGAGTGCCATTGACTATTGAAAAGGTAAATTGCATTTATTCAGGCTACTTCTGAAAAGAAATGAGAAGAAATCATCTTTTTGTACTTTTGAGCGTTTTTATGTGAAATTATTATGCTTGTGATTTATCTGGTTATGACTGTGCAGAGGTTTGGTGGAAAAGGACGATGGAGTTGGCTGTTGCAGAGGTGGAGGAAGGTGTGGAGATGTCCTAAGAAGCCCCTAGTACCCTTCTGAAGACTTTCATAGCAATCGGACTTCGAAAAATCACTCATAGGAAATTCTACAAGAGGAGGCCGAGAGCTATTTTTAGAGTTTCGAAGGTGGAAAAATGATGGGAAAGGGGAACTGAAGGCTAGATGAAGGTGTTGAGGTGTCTAGAACTTTTCAAGGAAGATCAGGGACGAGCGTGATGGTTGGATTTGTTCAAATGTCAAGAAAGCAACTTTATGGAAAAAACGCAGAAATTAGGGAAGATTGGCGAAATGTTGTGAACGAGTTGGGAAATATATGAGAAGTGAGCTGGTGCTGGCTGTTTTATAGAGGGATGGTGAGCTGAGATGTCCTGCAAGAGATCTGCACATTTACTTATCAAAACTGACCAAAGAAAGAACTACAAACAAAACTTTGTCTAGCTTGACCTAATTTCTGACATATAAACAAAAAATGTTGAACAATACCCTATGAGCAGAAAAGCATGCGAGAGAATGATGGTAAAAGAACAAGAAATGATCTAAGCAAATGATTCTGAACCAATATCAACCTTTCCAACTCAAAGTATCACACTAAAAGTTGCATGGAAGAGCAAAAACTGTGTTTTTGGTGGCAGCAGTAGTGCTCTGACTTCAAATCATAGTCCCAAGAAGGGAGAAAGGAGATCAGGGCCTGTTGTTGCCCTTTTTGTATCTTTTTCTGTCACTGTAGTAACTTACTTAAGCAACTTGAAACAAAAACAACTATACTAACCATCAAAAGCAACATAATCTAACAAAGTAAAATGAATATATGCAACATAAATTAACTCATGAATGGAAGCAAAAACATATAAGTACACAGTAGGAGGTGCTGGGCAGCTTGGGTTGGGCCCTAACCCAAGAGCTTCAGCCCTTTGAAAGAGATTAGTGCTAGCTCAAAAACTGTTTCATCTTCATTATCAAAAATAGCAGTTACATTACATAAACTGTCCTAAAAAAGGAACTCGAAAATGAGCTAAACACAATGCTGCACAAAAGTGCGAAAATATACTAATAACTGGCTAAACTACTGAGGCTCTAAGCCTTCTTATTTATGCAAATGGGGACTTCCAACAGTCCTCCTAAAATCAAGGAACTCGGCTTCCTAGAACTGAAGATAAACAACAATCCTACTTGACTTGCTCGGCTGCCCCTTGGAATCATCAATGTGGGCCTTTGTGCCCCAAGTTGATGATGGAGGATTTGAGGAAAGGGGTCGTTAATGAAGGAGACACCCCCCCTACAAGTCCTCTTCCCTATTTTCCTCAAGTTTAGCTGCCATTTGCTCATAAATTCCTTGTCTTTGTCCAAAATTGTCCAATTTTTTTTTCATAAAACACACTTTAGACTACATGGCAAAGTGACTAACCCAATTCACTCTATTAGCATAAATATATTCAAAAATATGAAACAAACTAATGAGAATGGTGGATTAAGTTGAAATAAGAGACAGAATGAGCCCATATAATTACCCATTTTTGGGGCTCATCATCACCCCCTTGCTAAATGGGTTGCTCATCCTCTGAGAAACTAATCTAACTCTTCATCTTTAATGGCTCTGATAGATTCCTTGACATCCCAAGCCTCTGATGTGATGTCTTCCTCTCTATCATGGAAACCTGCTTTCCTATCCACTTCTTCCCATTGTTTTTGTTCTTCCTCCTCCTTAACTCCTTCCAACAGTCCTAGCAGTAGTGGAGGACTGAATTTAAGACCAATCCAATTGGCTTTCAAATTTTGCATTGAGTGCTTATACAGGGGCACTCTCCTCATGGCTTCCCTCATCCTGTTTGGGGAGTGATACTCCTTGATCCTTAGGTTGTGTGGCAATGTATTCCACCTTCTCATGTAGGCATGAATACAGTCATCGCCAAACAATCTCTCCATATCCTCGAAATGAGCAATAGCCTATGCTTGCTTGTCAACATAGTCAGGGAGAACTTGAGGATTAGCTGCAAGGTGTTGGTGGGCATAGATGAGAGCCAAGGGTTCTACTGGTTTTTCTCTAATCATCAGGGGCTCACTCAACTCTTTTGCCATCATTTTCTGAATTTCCACTGCTCTCTTTTCTTCATGGCTCATCCAAGATGCCATAGCCATGAGCTGCAAGTCTCCCAATGCAGCATTTGGATCCCATAAATTCATGTCAATAAGTGCCATGTTGTGTAGGTAAAATTCTGCTAGCTTTGCTTTATCCTCAGCTGAATTGTGATCACATAAATGCATAAATTGGCCATAATCTTGAAATGGTATTGTGCCCCTCTGGGCCAGTGTTTTAATCTGAAATTGGAGCCACTGATATTTGAGGTACAATGCATATGATTTGGCTGGTTGCCTGCACTATAATGCTTCCATTGGTCGGCTGGCCATGAAAGCTAACTGGGCTTCCTTTTCCTGTAGCTGCCTTTTCAAAATCAGCACTTCAGTTTCTGCCTGGGATTCTTTTTCTTGTTGTTGTTTCATCAATGTCTCACTGTCGGTCTGGGGTTCTTCTTCTTGTTGCTATCTCTCTGCTGCCTCACTATCTACCTGGGGTCCCTCTTTCTATTGTTTTCCTTTCAAGATTGACAGCTCATTTCCTCCTTGAGGTTCCCTTTCTTGTAGCTGCTTTTTCAACAATTCATTTTCTTCCTGCAATTGAGCTCTTCTGATGCTCTCTGTATGCCTTACCATGCTCAATTCTCTGCTCATCTCTCTCAACTTGTTTTCCATGTGCCCTATGTCTTCGACCCCTTTGGATTTTGCAATCTGCATCCATGTGTGGGTCCTGACTCTTTCCTTTTCCAGCTCAAATAAAAAAGGTACTGCAAACTTTTATGGGATGATCTTCCCACCTTCCAGAAGGTTGTAGTAGGAGCCTAAGTTAAGCTGAGGTCTAGGCTCTAATATCTCTTTTGCTTTATCTACCTCTTGGGACTGTTCTTCTGCCTTCTTTTCTAGTTTTTTAGTTTCTTTGAGCTTTGCTAATGTCTCCTGTAGAGAGGTTTGCGCCTCCTGTAGGACTACTTTAGAGTCCATTAATTTGATCCTTTCCTTCCAGGTAGATGTCTTAGGGCTTCCTCTCTCGTAAGTGATGGAGATTTTGGAGGGAGATTCCTCCTTTGTTATAGTAGGTGCATCCTTAATGATGATGGGTTCTTTCGAACAGCTGAGGCTTTCCCATCTTGATTCTGGTGCTCTTTCAAGCTTTGAAATACATAGATGGTTGTCTTTTTCTTTTCCCTTTTTGCTTAGCTAGAGTACTAAGTGCAGCAAGAACAACCACTACTTCTCTTGCTAGTGTCTCAGGAGACACTTCTTCTTGTTGTTTTTCTTCTGCTTCCTCTGCAGTTTTGCCTATGTCTGCTGTCTCTAATGTTGTTTCTGCTGTCTCTGGTGTTGTTTTCCCCTCTACTTGCTGAGTCTCTGCCTTTCCTGTGGCAGCCTTTTTCTGAGCTGTCTTGGGCTTCTTCTTTTCAGTTCTTGTCCTTTTCCTTTTCTCTGTTGTAGCCTTCCCTTTTTCTGCTTTTGATGCTATTTTCTTCTCTGCTTTAGGTTCAACTATGGTTGTGTCTTGTTTCTCCTCTCCTCTCTGTTTTTCTTCTTTTTCTTCTTCTAATTGAATATTCTATGCTTCCTCATGGATTTCCTTCTCAAGTTCCTCTTTCTGCTCCTCCTCTTCATTCCCAGATGGGCTAAGGTCATTAGTGAGAGTTTTTATGTCATATTCTTTAGTCATATTCCTAAAAATTTCCTAGGCTATAGGGATTGTGTATGTGTGGAGGGCATCCTCTACCAACAATTTAATGAGCCCATGGTGAGCCAGTTGGTCTGGAACCCCTGCATTCAATTTGGTGCCACACTCTATCAAGGATTGGAGGAGAAAATATGGAAGACTGAGTTTTCTAAATGCAGGAAGGTCCATTCCATATCTTAGTTCATGCAACAATATGAAATGATAACCATAGACTATACTATATCTTCCTTCACAGGAGATATATTTCACGATCTGGTAGCTGATCTCACCCCATGGATAAGGTATACTTTTCCTTTTGATCCCATTCTTATCCTCCAGAGGATGTTCATCAGGCTGGAAAAAGGTCTTTTTAGCAACTTGTCCTAGTGGTTTTTCTTCTTTGCTCCAGGGGAGCCCAAGTGGAAGACCTGTAATTCTGCTGATGAATTCTGGTGTAAGTTCTATGGTTAGAGCCCTAAAACTGACTGTAGCATGGGTTTTTGAATGGGGTCTTAAAGATATTAAAAATTCCTTTGTAACTTCCTCATCATACTTATGAAATTTCTCAAAGAAAGGCATCCAATTTGCCCAGGTAAAGAGGGCTACCACTTCTGGGTGTTCATGCAATTTGGTGGATTTCAGAGGCTCCTTTCTCATAAAACCCCCTGTCATGATGTTTAGTGTCTACTGGAAATTCTCAGGTGAGGAGGAAGGCAACAAAATTTCAAACCCGAAAATAGAGGAACAACTGAGGTTTTTTCTGGAACCAGAGAGAGTTTTTCGTGTTTCTTCTTTTTAACAAAAACAAATTTTAATTTTCTTGCCCTTCAAACTCTGTTCTCAACCTTACTTTACTTCTCGGGCTATTGGAGGAAATCAATAGTTTTTCTTTAAAAAAAACAACATAGAGAGCCAGATAGTGTGTTTCTTTGACAGACCACCCAATGCAAATTCAATGCTTTATAGGCTTAATTTCCCACGGTTGCATCACTTCTTCATATAGGAGAATATGGGGAAGAAAGAGACAGACTTTTAGTGTAGAGAGTAAAATGGAGAGACTGTATATATTTCCAAAAAACACAGGCAGACTTCTGTTTTCACTTTCTCTTTCTTTTTCACCTCAGTACTTTGTTTCAAATCCACCACCTTTTGTAGATAATTAACATGCAAAGTGGGTTGTCCAAGCCTACCTTCTTTCGAGCTCGAATTTGGCACAAAATCTCGAATTTTCCCTCTGCAGAGCTATTCACTGGCCTTCCTGTAGAAAGGCTCTTGTAGACTGTGTTTCTGCTCCTGTAGAGTGCGATAATGCTCCTGTAGAGCCCGATAAGCGGAAGGGTTTCGAAACTGGCAGAGAGCGACTGTTTCGAGGTTCTGAAGGTGGTAGGTGAGTTGTTGCAGCCGAGAACTCGTCGATGCAAATGAAAACAAAGGTGGTGGAGGCTTCGACTGCAGTGTACTTAAGCTTATGGTGTTTTTTTCGGTGACAAGGTGAGGTGGCAGGAAGGGTATGTTATCCCCATCCGGACTTTTGGTCGCTATTGCAGTTCCATTATGATACTTCATGCCACCTACCCACAATCACTTCCATCATTCCTGTTATACGCCACCACCACTACGTGTTTTGAGTTTTTCTTCCCAAGTTGACTGAACACACGTGCTAATTGCATCCACTGAATGCTATTTGAATTGGATGATGCTTGTTCAAACTAGACGAGGGTGGCCAGTTAGCTGGCCACCGGTTTCGTTTAATTGCGACCATCTCAATGGTTCATGCAGTTTCTAAATCGTATTCATGCAACAGAGGAACGGGTTTAGCCACTTACCTGTTAGTCGCTACCGTGCTCTGCATGTTCAGACTTTGGCACTTTGTTCTTAGATTGTTGTTGTTGTTGGCCGCTCATGGCTTCTGAACTGGTGACCAGGCTATCTCATGCTGGTGATCTTCTTAATCAGGAACGACTCCTTGCGCACTGTATACACCTGTGGCTGCACTGACCCTGCCTCTAGAGCTTGTTTTTTTTAAAGGGATCAACTGTTACAGGAATCCTGCAGGATTTCCTGTAACTACTTCTCCCTCTAAAATTTCTGGCTAAGGTTTGAGCAGGGATTGAAGAGATAGCGAGGAAGGTTCTGAAGGAAAAGGAAAAAAGCAGTTGGTATGCACCAGGTAAGAAACAAGTTTAGAAATGCTGTTGTTTATTCTTCATCATTTTTTTTTAGACAAAAGAAACATAATTTCTGTGTTTTCTATGCAGGGAGGAAAGAAGCGAGTGGAAATGTATTATTGCAGGGATGGAATGGAGAGTTAGGAGGATTAATGGTGGTAGGGAGGTCCACAGGTCTTTTGGACAAATTTCTAGCCCTATGATTATTTTCTGAACTTGATTTCGAGCTCTCTGTGGTTTCTACAAGAGCCTCCTGTAGAATGCACAGAGATTCTTGTAGGATGCAAAATTTCTAGAACAAGTGAGACCAGGGCTTGGGAAAAGACAATGGCGATGGAGAAATGAACTATCAGGGGTGTATTCAGCCTGGCCATGTCCTTTTTTCCTGTGACCCTCCTGCAATTTGCAATGCATTCAAAAGAAGTTAGTTTTTATGTTTTTTCCTATTTTTTTCTCTCTTTTTTTTGAGACAGTTGGAGCGCTTCCAGGAGGTTTTCACCCTCACTGCCTGCCCTGGGTGCCTCCAGGAGGTTTTCACCTAGATATATATATATATATATATATTTTCTAGGGTGTGGGTGGAGTGGAGGCAGAGACCTGCTCCACTACCAACACTGTTTTACTCAGATTTTCAATGAATTCCTGCTTGGGGAGGGGCTTCCTGTAGATCTTCAACCGATGCCCATTGACGAGCATGGGGATGGCTTCTTCATCAATGGTCCGGATTAGAACTGAACCATTGTCATTGCATTTTTCTACTGTGTACGGTCCCAACCATCTTGTCCTCAGTTTGCCCTTGAAATCTTTATATCTTGAATCATACAACAGCACCCAATCTCCTTCCTGGAATTGTTTTTCTTTGAGGTGTCTGTCATGCCATATTTTCCTTTGAAGTTGGACTACCTCTGAGTGGAGAAGGGCCTGCAATCTCTGTTCATCCAATCCATTTAGCTGAAGTAACCTTTCCTTTTGTGCACGACTGAGATCTAGGTCCAGCTGAGCTGCCATCCTTAAGGTGTTATATTCAAATTCTATTGACAGCAAAGCCTTCTTCCCATAGACCAGCTCATAGGGTGTGAACCCTGTGGTGGCTTTCCAAGTGGTGTTATAGGCCTAGGTGGCCTCAACCAATTGATCTTCCCAATCCTTTCTGTTGTTGCTCACTACCTTGGTCAAAATTCCTTCCAAAGCTCTATTAGTGACTTCCACCTGTCCATTCGCTTGCGGATGATAAGGGGTGGAAGTTCTGTGCTTAATTTTGTGGTGTGTGAGCAGGTCTTCAATCAGATTGGATGTAAACTGACTCCCTTGATCTGTGAATAATTCTCTTGGATAGCCAAAATTGTAGAAGATATTTTCTCTCAAAAACTCAGCTACTTTTTCTTCTGTTGTTGCCTTGATCACCTTTTTTTCTACCCATTTTGTCAGATAATCAGTGCACACAATGATGTAAGATTATTGTTTTAAAGGAGGGTTGATGGGACCCACAAAGTCCATTCTCCACTTCTCAAATGGCTCAAAAGTCACTTGAGGTTGCAGGGGCATCTCATCCTTTGGAGTAGGTTTCCCCATCCTTTGACATCAGTCACATTGGCTGATATATCTCCTGACATCTTGATCAAGAGTGGGCCAATAGTAACCTGCTTACAAAATTTTGAAGGCGGTCCTCTTTGTTGCAAAATGCCCCCCATAGGGCCCATCATGACAGGTTAGGAGAATGTCAAAAACTTCCTCCTCCCTAATACATCACCTCAAAATCTAATCTAGGCCAAGTTTGAAGAGATTGCCCCCAACCCAGGTGAATGGGGCACTTTTCCTCACGATCTTGCTTTTTTCTTTTGAGGATAGGTGTGGCGGAAACTGTGTTGAAACCAAGTAATTTGCTATATCAGCAAACCATGGAGAGAGTAATGAGATAGCAAATAGGTGTTCATCTGGCATTTGATCATCCACCATTCCTTCTTCACCTGCAGGCAGATCTAATCTAGACAGAAAATCAGCAACAACATTTTCCTTACCCGGCTTATCAACAATGGTTAGATCAAATTGCTGCAATAAAAGTAACCATCTAATAATATGAGCATTTACATCTGGTTTGTTCATTAAATACCTAATTGCAACATGATCAGTGTGTACGAATGTTTGATAGCCGGTGATGTAGTGTCTGAACTTATTTAGGGAATGGACTACAGCTAGGAGCTCTTTTTCGGTTATAGTGTAGTTTAATTCTGCCTTGGACAAGTTTTTACTTACAAAATATATGGCATAAGGCAGCTTCTCATCAACTTGCCCTAAGGCTGCTCCTATCGCTTTGTTCGAGGCATCTGTATGAATGTGGAAAGGTAGGGCCCAGTTTGGACCTCTCAAAATTGGGGCAGTCACCAGTTTACTTTTCAAGGTATCCAGAGCCTCTTGACAGTTGTCAGTCCATATGAACTCAACATCTTCCCTAAAAGACCAAACAATGGAGAGGCTAGCTTACTAAAATCCTTAATGAATCTTTTATAATACCCTGCTAAGCCTAGGAAACTTCAAACATCTCTTACCTTTTGAGGAGGTGGAACCCTTTGGATGATGGCAATTTTGTTGGGATCCACCTGTAATCCTTGCTGAGAAATTGTATGACCTAGCATGGTCCCTTCAGTCATCAGGAATTCACATTTTTCAGGACTAAGGGACAGGTTCATTTCAATGCACTTGGCTAAAACTTTTCCCAAGTTAGTCAAAGCTTCCTGGAAGTTAGAACCATAAGAGGCAAAGTCATCCATATAGATTTCCACTGAATCATGAACCAGTTCAGCAAATATACTTAGTACTGCTCTCTGGAAGGTGGCAGGAGCATTGCACAATCTGAAGGGAAGGACCTGGTATGCAAAAGTACCCCAAGGACAAGTGAAAGTGGTCTTATCTTAGTCTTCCGGGCTGATTTGGATCTGGTTGTACCCACTAAACCCATCTAGGAAGGAGAAGAACTTCTTCCCTGCCAGGCCATCTAACACTTGATCTATGAAAGGCAAAGGGAAATGGTCCTTCTTGGTGGCCTTGTTTAGTTCCTAATACTCGACACAGATTCTCCACTACCCGTTTTTCTTTGGCACTAGCACCAAAGGAGAGACCCATTCGCTGCCAGAGATGGGGTAGATGAATCCTACATCCAACAGCTTTTGCAGTTCTTCTTTGACAATGTCCTTAAGGGTTGGATTCATCCTCCTTTGAGGTTGCCTGACTGGTTTACAATCTTCTTTAATGTAAATGTGATCATTACAAATTGAAGGGTGGACTCCCTTCATCTCCTTATAGCTCCAAGCAAAAGCATCCAAGTGGTTTTCAATAAGCTACACAATTTTTTCTCCTGAGAGGTGGATAGGGATGAGTTGATCTTCAAGGTTCTTTCTAGGCCAAATTCCACATTCTTAACTTGGAGAGAGGTCAGATCAGCCACATAGAGATGAACTAAAGGATTGGCTTGGGTTTCTTCCACCAGTCTTCTAATGGCAACTCATTGGGGGGTGGATTTTGAATTAGACTTTCAATAAGATCATCCTCGGTTTGTGGGCCCCCCATGGTAGCTTCTACTGTAAACAATGGTGCGGAATAGACTTCATCCTCATCTTCCTCCTCTAACTAGAGAGGTAAATCAGGTTCTAACAAAGGTTGGGTAGGAGGATATAGGACTAGCTGCTTGGACATATGCCCATTCTTGATTGTCATGTTCACAACTCGACAACTGATGTAAGCATCTGTAGTAGCCAACCAAGGTCTTCCCAGGATGAGAGGATACCCAGTGAGCTTTGCCTTTGGTTGGAGAATAAGGAAGTCAACAGGGTACTCCCAAGAATCGACGGAGACCATTACATCTTCCACAATCCCCTCAGGGGTCATGGTGGAGTGGTCTGCTAACTGCAGTAATGTTGTGGTCTTTCTCAGGGAGCCCTGAAGGTTGAGCTTGAGCATAATGTCCTTGGTCATCACATTAATGGCAGCCCCAAGATCAATCAGGGTATGGGGGATTACGGTGCCATTGATGTGGACATCGACTACAGGACTCCTAGGGTCTAGATATTTCGGACAAATTACCTACCCCAACATTAGGTCAGATAGTTGTCCTATGACATTGATAGTTGGAGCATCTCTCTTGCGCCTGCCTAGGTGCCTGAAGCACTTCTCCTTGATCATCTTGTTGTATATAGGCACATCCTTTATGGCTTGGAGAAGTGGTATTTTTACACATAACTATTTCAATTCTCCCAGAAGTTCAGTTTCTTCTGGGGTCGGTTGAGTGGTTCCAGTTAATATCTCAGGAAAGGGTGGAATGGCTTTTGGTTCACTTTCCTATTTTTCTTCCTCATCCTCCTTAGGGGGAGGTTGGTTATCTGGGAGAACCTTTCCAGATCGTAGGTTAATATCCTAAATTTCCACAACATAGGTCGGGCATGATGTTTCTCCACTATATACATGCTAGGTTTGTCTGTTATTGGGGTTCAGGTTCGGTTGAGCAGGTATTTGAGGTTGCCTTGGTGGAGCAGGAGGTAATGGTTGTGGTTGAACAGGTGGTGGAGGCAAAAGAGCGGGAGGAGAGTTGTATTGGGGCCTCCACCCCTGATGTGGTGCATTCCACTGAGGCTGTGGCTGAGCATAAGAGTGAAACGAATGAGCAACTGGTAGAGCCTGGTATTGAGGTGGATACAACCAAGGAGGGGGTGTGGACCAGGAAGGATGAGCAGGGGGACCCCAAGAAGGCATGGAAGTGGCTTGATTGGGGTTGTAATAGGTCTGGGATGTCCCTTGCATTCCCTGCTGGTAAGGTCTGGGCCCATGTGGCCTCCTTTGGTTCATGAAATAGAGTGGTTCAGTGGCTCCTTCGGCCCCTTGATATGCAGCTTTAAGTCCGAGCAAGGAAGGGCACTGATTCGTAGGATGGTCTTCTTCACAGACTGAACACACTTCTATAGAGTTCAATGGACATTCGTTCCTAGGATGCTTTCTAGTGCACCTGGGACAAAATATGGCAATAGCCCTCTCGGCTTCCTCTTGTTTCCTTTTGATATGCAAGGTATCCATTTGCATGGCAAGAGTCTGCCTCATCTTGCTCTTGAAATCTTCTAGCTGATTCTCAAGTTCGCTTCTAAGGAATGAACTGGATGAGGATGTACTGGCTAAAGGTTGACTTCCCCTACCTCTCTTTCTGGCTGACCTAGAATGGTTTCTAAACACAGTCTTTATGTCATCATAAGGTAGTTGGTAGATGTCTCCCCCAGCCAACAAATGGAGGGTATCTAGAAGGTATTTAGGGACTCCTCTTAGCAGGACCAACTTCAGAGATTCAGGCTTAAGTGTGCACTTGGCCCTTTTATAACTGAGCTGAAACCTCTCTTCATAGTCTTCTAAGGACTCATCACTTCCCATGGTCATTCGGAAGATTTCTTCCTTGGTATCCTTTGATCTACAGTAGTCCCGGTATTTGTTGTTAAAGGCTTGCTGCATCTGAGCCCAGGTGGTGATGCTGTTTCCAGGTAACCCCATGAACCAACGCAATGTTGCATCCTTGAGGGTAGAAGGAAACAATTTCAACTTCTGCTCATCTTTTGCATAGTCATAGGTTCGATAAAGAACAACAAATTCAAACAAGAAGGTATCAAGATCTTTGGTAATCAATCCATGGAAGTGAGGTAAGGCTGAAGGACTTATGTTTTTCATTTTAGTGTCCCCATTGGTCTCCCAGATAGGAAAGGCACCTTCTATTCTTTCCCCATTTCCTCTAACGTTTCTGTTTTCAGCCATGGTGTTAGGAGGAATGGTTTCTTACTCTTCTTCTGTTATAGGATCTTTGTATATCTCTGGAGTTCACCTATAGGTTCTTCTGGATCACTACCACCAAAGAAGAGAGAAGGGTGACTCAGTGATGTGGTGGTGTTGTTGGGTAGGAATTTTCTTGAATTGTCTCTGTTCCTATGAGGCATGAAATGAAATATCTTTTTGGGTGATTTTTGTTTTTTCTTCTTGTACCTACAAAACTGAAATGGATTGAACAACAAATTGCAACTAACTGAAATAAATTTTGCTGAAATGAAATTGTAGAATTGAAATGAAAGCAGGAGATGACTAATCTACTTTGCTAGAATGGAAATTGCAGAATTGAAATGAAAGTAGGAAATGCCTAATCTACGCTTGCTGAAATGAAATTGCAGAATTGAAATGAAAGCAGGAAATTCCTAATCTATGCTTGCTGAAATGAAATTGCAGAATTGAAATGAAAGCAGGAAATTCCTAATCTACTTTTGCAGAATTGAAATGAAACAACTACTCTACTTTTGCTGAAATAAACTACTTAGTAGAATGTTGCAGTAGAAAATAGAAGAAAAGTAGTAATCACAAAATACTCTGACACTTCACTGGCAACGGTGCCAAAAAGATGGTGGGCTCTATTATTGCAACAATAATGCTGCAACTCCTGGGGCTTCCTTCTTTACTTTTATCAACCCGGTAGTTCGTAACAAACTTGGAAGCGACGATGTTGTATGCACAAGTACTAGCTCTTAGTGTAGGTTGTCACTTGTTTAGCTAGCACAAGTTCGCTAGGAGCCTAAGCCAACTTATATGAGTTCTTAGAAGAAGCTCTAACTGTGATGAAAGAAAACTAACTCTACAAGCGCTATTCTATTTGCATAAAGAGAAGGAAAACTGAAATGAAACGCAAACCCCTAGCAAACCCTGGTTTACCTAATAACCCTACTTTTGCAAGAAAAGATATGGAAACTAATGAAATGAGTACCATTGACTATTGAAAAGGTAAATTTCATTTATTGAGGCTACTTCTGAAAAGAAATGAGAAGAAATCATCTTTTTGTACTTTTGAGCGTTTTTATGTGAAATTATTATGCTTGTGATTTATCTAGTTGTGACTATGCAAAGGTTTGGTGGCAAAGGAAGATGGAGTTGGTTGTTGTAGAGGTGGAGGAAGGTGTGGAGAGGTCCTAAGAAGCCCTTAGTACCCTTCTGAAGACTTTCATAGTGATTGGACTTCGAAAAATCACTCACAGGAAATTCTACAGGAGGTTGTAGGGGATCTATAGGAGGAAGCCGAGAGCTATTTTTAGAGTTTTGAAAGTGGAAAAATGATGGGAAATTGGAACTGAAGGCTAGATGAAGGTGTCTAGAACTTTTCAAGGAAGATCAAGGACGAGTGTGATGGTTGGATTTGTTAAAATTTCAAGAAAGTAGCTTTATGGAAAAAATGCAGAAATTAGGGTAGATTGGCGAAATGTTGTGAACGAGTTGGGAAATCTATGAGAAGTGAGTTGGTGCTGGCTGTTTTATAGAGGGATGGTGAGTTGAGATGTCTTGCAATATATCTACACATTTACTTATCAAAAATGACCAAAGAAAGAACTACAAACAGAACTTTGTCTAGCTTGACCTAATTTCTGGCCTATAAACAGAAAATGTTGAACAATACCCTATGAGTAGAAAATCATGTGAGAGAATGATGGTAAAAGAACAGGAAATGATATAAGAAAATGATTCTGAACCAATATTAACCTTTCCAACTCAAAGTATCACACTAGCAGTTGCATGGAAGAGCAAAAACTGTGTTTTTGGTGGCATCAATAGTGCTCTGACTTCAAATCATAGTCCCAAGAAGGGAGAAAGGAGATCAGGGCCTGCTGTTGGCCTTTTTCTATCTTTTTCTTTCACTGTAGTAACTTACTTAAGCAACTTGAAACAAAAACAACTATACTAACCATCAAAAACAGTCTAATCTAACAAAGTAAAATGAATCTATGCAACATAAATTAACTCATGAATGGAAGCAAAAACATATAAGTACACAATAGGAGGTGCTGGGCAGCTTGGGTTGGGCCCTAACCCAAGAGCTTCAGCCCTCTGAAAGAGATCAGTGCTAGCTCAAAAACTGTTTCATCTTCATTATCAAAAATAGCAGTTACATTACATAAATTGTTCCAAAAAAGGAACTCAAAAATGAGTTGAACACAATGCTGCACAAAAGTGTGAAAATATACTAATAACTGGCTAAAATACTGAGGCTCTAAGCCTTCTTATTTGTACAAATGGAGACTTCCAACAGTCCTCCTAAAATCAAGGAACTTGACTTCCTAGAACTGAAAATAAACAACAGTCCTACTTGACTTGCTCAGCTGCCCCTTGGAATCATCAATGTGGGCCTTTGTGCTCCGAGTTACTGATGGAGGATTCGAGGAAAGGGGTCATTAATGAAGGAGACAGTCCCCCTACAAGTCCTCTTCCCTGTTTTCCTTGAGTTTGGCTGCCATTTTCTCATAAATTCCTTGTCTTTGTCCAAAATTGTCCAAAAAACCTACATAAAACACACATTAGACTACATGGCAAAGTGACTAACCCAATTCACTCTATTAGCATAAATATATTCAAAAACACGCAACAAACTAATGAGAATGGTGGATTAAGTCGAAATAAGAGGCCGAATGAGCCCATATAATTACCCATTTCCGGGGCTCATCATGTACTGCCACAATATTTCAAGGATAGAATTGAATTTGATGAGCCCAAGACATTAGAGGATGCAATTGAAAAACTGAAGCATTTCTATGAGTAGTCTAGACACAGGCCTCAATATAAATCAGATTGTAAATCCAAGGGAAATTCCAAGTTCAAAAGGAAAAATAAAAAGGCAACCAAGGGAGTAAGTGCTACCTTGTTGACCAAGAAAACCAGTCGAAGTCCAACGCTGCTAGCAGAGGTAATTCTACTAAAGATGAAGCCAAAAATTATGGGAAGGGTCCATATAAGTGATAGATTTATGGAGAAAATCACCAAGGAAAGTTTGCCTGCAACATAAGCATGTTGGACCAAGAATGTACAATGCACATGAGGTGGAGACAATCAAGGAAGTAGCTCAAAGTATACCCATAATTTACACAATAGTGACTAATCAGCAAGCTAATCATCAAACAATGATTATATAGAAGGAAGGTATGCTCCATGACCAAAATATTTCAATTTTGATTGACCCTGGTTCAAATTTTAGTTACAATAGTATTGTTGTCGTGGAGAAATGTGCACTAATGAAGGAAGCAGGTGATGAGCCTTGACTAGTTAAATTGGCCACATGGATGAAAAGTAGGGTTGAGTATTGGGTGAAGGCTTGCCCAATTGAATTAAATGGAATGTCAATAATTGTAAATCTTAATGTGTTGCCACTAGGAACATATAACATATTGTTGGGCATGGACTGGTTATATGCACATCGGACAAAAGTAGACTATTATGAGAAAGCGATTGAATGTCTTGATGAAGTTGGAGAGAGAATAATGTTATAGGAGGGGAGAAAGCTTACTTTGGTGAGTTAATTTCAGCTATGCATGCCAAAAAAAGCTACAAAAGGGGATGCCTTTTGTTTGTTGTAAGAATATCCAACAACGCTAAAGTTAATTGCAGCGCTGATAATGATGATGATGATATCCTGAGGAGATACCTTGTCTTGCAACAATTTTCAGATGTATTCCTTGAAGAAATTCTAGGTTTACCTCCTCATAGAGAAATATACTTTTCCATCAAATTAGTTCCAAGGGTAGTGTTGACAGTGCTGGACCCGCCAACATGTCAGGGGATCTCCCCAGTAAGAAGTCCCAATTAGACCTTAGTCTGTTTGGTGTAGGAGTCCCAGTAGTGGGTCGTATGGTAATGCCTTGATCGTGATTTCACAAAGAGGCAAGTAAGATAACTCTGTTGGTAGGAAGGGTGTGACAGATGTAGTGAGCCAAGGAAGGTTCATGAGAGGTTCTAACACATGAGGGTTGAGATGAGTGCGCCCCTTGGAAACCTGTGATAGCACGGAGTTAAGAAGGGAACACACGAACAAAGATACATCACAAAATGGAAGACAAGTTAGATAGCAATACAAAGTGATGGTTAAACCAACAACACATTTCAGAAAGATTCATACAATCATACACAAACAACTATACGTGAATGCGTAAGTAAACATAAACATATATCACTTATAGTAAACTAAATAGCATAGAATACAATACAACATATGCATGAAATGTTTTGGCTCTTGTTATATTAATAAGTGTAAGTTCTAGTCATACAATACATCCATGTCCAACCACTAGTTCCAACAACGAAACATTATAGCCACAACCACTTGCTCCTTGTACTAGCTATGCGTAGTGGAGAAGCCAAGGCTCGTTACAATACTGTCCAAGCTCTCTCCAAGATAGTATTATCAAAAGCTTGGCTGACCAAAAGAATTTACAATGAGTTATGAGGGACTATTTATGGCAAAGGGTGGGTGAACCTTGAAATTCCCCTTTGTGACAGTTTATCTACCCTCATGACTCTTCATCTACTCTACGACTGTTACATCCAACTATCGACACTTGAATTACACTTGAAAAGACGTTACATTACAATGCACATGTACCCATGTGAGACAAAATGGCTTGAGCAAGCCATGTTAGACATCACTATGACTTAGACAACCATGGAAGTCCAACTCTTCAAAATCTTTGCGATGATCAATAGTAGCATATTGATGCCAAGATCGATAGTCTGCAATAGTTTCTGTGTGCTCCACGATGACATCTTTCTAGAACCTGACTCTTGCCTCCATAGCATCCGGGCACAATGCTCGAGCTCCTCTGTCCAACTCATCTGAAAGCATGCTCATCATTCTCTTCAATGCATCCGGACCAACAACATACTTGTGCATGATGTCTGCACTGATGGGAAAGTCTAGGTCGGTCGCAATCCGCATCAACTCGTCGAAGTACGAGTCAAGCTCTAGTCAGACCTGTGCCTTTGTCTTTTCTTGGGTGAGAGTCCCAATAGATGGGATCGCATGTGCACACAACACAACATCTATACTCTTGAATACACATGCATGGGAAGCGTATTTACTAGTGATGAGCTACGAGAGCTCTTCGTAGTTCCGGATTTGACTCCGGATACGTGCCTTCAGCTCGAACGCTTTGGACTTCATCATCTTAGGTAAGTGAAGTAGGGCTTCCTTGTATCTCATCATCCATTTTTACATGTAATCAACAACAACATGAAAGTTTGCCAAGATATGTTCTCTTCTATCACATCGCTGCTGCCATCCATTGAGATGGACGACTGCCTTATGCACAGTATCAAAATTGGAGTACAATAATCGCATAACTGTGTTAAGGGACAATACTTCATCCAGTATTGCCTTCTTCAGTTCAGGTCGGGCGGACGCTCTCATTAACTCTCCTCCTTGCTTGGCTGTCTCTAGCTCCTTAGCCATTCGCTTATTCTCAGCTATCATAAAGCGAACACTTCAGCTAGTGTCTGTGGCATACACTCTCGTAGCATCGACCAAGGTTGTTGGATGTTTGCACATGTTAGACACGATCACTCATTCCTCAAGTTGCGCAGGAGATGTATGACCACCCAGAGTCGACACTCTGCGAGACTGCACAACTATATGTTGAGACTCGTTGAATGAGATGTTGTGCATCCATCCTTCCGGCTGATCTCCACAGATCTCAGTGTCTCCTTGGTCACTTGAGACTTGCTCATCTTCTGGATGCGGTGAATCAGGTAAGTCGACCTCTTGGTGGTGAGGCATGAGTTCAGTGTCTTATTCCAATTCCTGTTGCTCCATATTTGTATCCAACTGTTGAAGTGCTTACTCTATCTCACGAGCGAAGTCTTGCTCCTGTGATGGTTCACCTTGTCTGCTTGATGCCAACTATTATGTTGAGTCCACTACTTGTACAGGTATTGTTTCATCCATTTGCACATGTTGCGCCCCCCTTCTATACCTATTGCTGCTACGCTTCCCTCTCCTATTTGCGTAGCTCTTGTTCCTTCCAGAGTTGCTCCTTCAACTCATGCAACTCCTTCTCTGTTTCCTCCATTCTTCTCTTCTCCTTCTGCCTTTGTGTGATTTGCTTGTCGCCCTGTTGCCTCTATAGCCATAGCTACTTTCTCCACAAGAGGATCTACTCTAAACTAGTAGCTTTTCTCTTCCTCCATGCGATCGACAATCTTCCTCTTGCCCTTGTCGCACACTAGTATGCTTACTTCTGTTACTTCTGGTGTTGGTGCTCTCTGAGATGCTACTTCATGTTGCTTCGCTAACCACTTCATAGCGAAGCCTACTGGTTCATTGAGTTTGGAGGAGTTGTAACAATATCTCCATGGGTCCTCCTCCGCCCAATGACATGCCCCGTGGATCCAGTGGAATTGTACTCTCGTGCAATGATCTTTTACAAGACAATGTGGGTCATACCGATTGTAACTTCGGAGGTCAAATGGGTACTTCTTTATCTATTCTGCTTCGACATCCGCTTGCTTGAACTCCAGATCTCATATAACCCAATCTGTAACGGAAGAGCGGGCCAAGGTGCCTTCTTCTTTCGGTGCAGTCTAGATGTCAATCCTCCCGAGATGTGATATGCTACTTCCTACATGACGAGTATGTCCAAGGCAAACTTTGATAGAACATGTAGAGGCTTCTCCGTGTTGTACACCTGTATGAAGGTGTCAGACAGTGAGGCATGCCAATCAACAATGTCTATCAGTGCCTCCATTTCTACCTTCGACATGCAGGGTGGATCTTATTTGAATATCATCTTGTAAACCGGGGTCACAAAATGATCGGATAACCGTGTGATAACTCCTCTGAAGTTGCATTCAGACAACAACTTATAATATGTGTTCACAACAGTCTCTGTCGGTGACCATGTCCACTTCAAGCCTGGGAACTCTTGTCAGGCACAGATTGCATCTAAGATGTAGGTGGACATGTAGATCTCTGCTTTCATACCTTCGAGTGACTGTCGAGCCTTCATTACCTATTCCTTCAGCTGATGAGCCAACATGCCGGACCAGTTACATGGTTTTCCCTCTCTGGCCAGTTGGTCCAGTGCGATCACCCAACTCTGTGGGAAGGTTTTTGTGCTTTCTTGGCCATACAATCGACATGCAAATATGACCAAGTATTGATATGCCTTCCGCAGTATCTTTGTCTTATAGATCTGGTTGGGTGTCATCCTAAATCTAGCCGACTCCTTTACCCAGTTCTTCAGAATGTCTCTAGAGTTGGCATTGCTGCTGGGTAAGCTGAAGGGAGTCTCCATGATAGTCATGGGCTCTGACATCTGATACATCTCATCATAATCCTGTTCCTAGAAGGTTGCAATCTTCGTCCCACTGACACTACTCAAAGTCATCGTCTCAAGATCACTATGCGAGATGATCTAGTGTATCATGTTCGCGCATGGGAACACGGGGTATCTATATGCAATCCGATACAAGCTAGATTTTTGGATGTTCACATATACTTGGCAGTCTTCGAGGTCTTCCCCAAAAGTGTTTGCAAATGCTTCATTGACCTCTTGCCATTTCAGCTTGATGTCCTTGTCTTGAAACAACTTGGTATCTTCATAGATTCGTAGACTTGAGGACATTCTCTCAACTACTGATCCAGTTGCACTTCCGTCAGTGTCCTTTGATCTTGCCCTCATGGAAGCCATTGTTCATGTACTACTAAGAGGCGGATTAACACCTAAAATATCTGGAGACAGAGAAACATGCATGGCAAGAAATCTATCAGCGAAAACCAAAGAAAATTCGGGAATGACATAACAAATACCTGGGGATTGATAGGAAAAGATTGCATAATTTTTCCTGGGAGGCTAGGAGATTGGCTTCCAGAATTGCACAAAAAGTAGTCTGGACTATTTAGGGAGGTTTACTGGTTGCTAGATTTGCGCAATTCGCAATCTAGGCTGACTACTGACTGTTGGAATTGCGCAATGTGCAATTCCAACTGGCAATGACTACAGGCTCAGTGACTGTATTGCGCAATTTTCTGGGCCAACAATCAATGTCCCTCAAAAATTCACAAATCGAGCTTTTTGGATAGTCACTGGGCACAAATTCACATTTCTGGAGAGGAAGACAAAGCCTTCCCTCTTCGGATTGCACAATGTTGTCTTGGGGAGGCAGAGTCCAAGCCAAGTCTGGCCAGACTCACCGGCGGGCAATTGAAATCAAATGTGAAAGTGAATGCATGGAGATACTGAGTATAAGAAGAAGTGATTGATTGTGCATGCAAATATTGAATGAAAGATTAAGCCAACAGAACAACATGCATGTGGGTGAAGCGGGTCGTCGAATCGACGACTGTTCATGAAAAACAGTTTCATGCATGCGACAACAGTGAGATAGAAACGAAAACTGAAACGATTATAGTGCAAAATAGTATGCATGTAAATGACAACATGCATTCAAAGAAATCAAGCAAACAACACTCACACAAGTGAAAACACAAAAAGCGACAGAAATGCCGAAAAAGTCAAGTTGAGACCACTTACTTGTGAATAGCTAAGCCGAATGTGTCGAAGAGTCATAGATTTGTTGTGGGATGTCAAAGTTCCAAGATATATGTGAAATAATGAGCTTTGATGCGTCAAATAAATAAGTTTGTGCTCATGACATGCATGCCACAAATCTAGGAAAAAGCGACACTTGGAGGAAAGATTCTAAAACGACCATTACATGCAACCTCCAGCTGCTAAAAATAGCTCCCTGAATCAAGGGATTATTTTTGCATGTTGCCTTTTACTATTCCGGGAAAAGGAAAGCCATGCATGCAAGTCAAGTTTCCTTGGTCCCGGGTGGAACTATTCAACCCAACTGCATATGCAAGAGGCTGCTCAACTGCTGGAAGAAAATGCGCATTTCTAGATGGGCGCTGGCTTGGATGCCTAGGAGATTTGCGCAATTTCTAGGCAGAGCAGTTGAATGTTTCCCAGGATTGTGCAATTCCTGGGCTGAGCAGCCCTGCTGGGAAGAATTGCGTAACTTTTTGGATGAAGCCTGACTGGTAGAATTGCGCAATTCTGGAGCCCAACAGGCTGCGAGACAAAATTGCACAATTTCTGGAGGGAAGGCTGGTATCCCTCTAGAATTGCACAATTTCTTGAGGGAGCTGCTCAGCCTGTAGCTGGATCAAGTCTGGAGGAACAACCCGTGAGGGTATTGCATCAAGCTTTGACAAACAGACTGCCTTTCTGCAAGAAAAACACTGAAGATTGTGTACTTGATGAAGCAAGACATGGTGCTACGAAAGGTTGGTAGGGAGGCTCCAAAATGAAGCTAAGGAAAATTTTAGAGGGTGGTTGTAGCTGCTACATCACTTGGCGACACACTAGTAGAACTCCAGCTCTCTGAATGGGCCTTGTTCGTGAAAAACAAGTCTAACACCTACAGCAGTATTATTCAGTTCTTAGCTCGTCTTGGTTTTTGTTGAGGCCTCGAAAATCGCTGCAACAACATCGGGGAAAACCACCCGGTCCGGACCTTAAAGGCAGCTCCTTTTCCATTTGGTGTGGTGGCTCTGACTGGAAATAATGGGACCAGTTTCCCAATTGTTTGTAGATGGGATGGATAAGTGGTTGATTTTCTAATATCTAATGATAATGGATGGATGATTTAATCTAAAAAGGTAAAATTATAAACAATTAATCTATCCCGGGAAATTTCTGCTTTAGTGTAACTTTTGATGATATTTATCTACAAACAGGCATATAGATGACTCTATTAGTAAACCAAGACATTTATTCATATGATAATTACTTTGTTCAAGTAGTTGAACGATGTAATCATTAAAACATTATTACACTATTTTTCATATATCATCGACATAAATATGATTGAAAGAATAACACTCCTTAGACATTCAATAGTGATAAGTATAAGGACTGTTGTTAAAACACATACATATATCCAATGGTAGAAAGATCAAATAAATGCTAATTCACATGAAAGAATGAAGCAAAAGCATAGATAATAGTACCATATGTTATTTGGATCACTCTCGATATCAATCGCATTCAAATTCCTTCCTCTAACTTAGAAACACTTCCATAACAAAGCAATAGTGCATATCTCATCAAAGCTTTCTTCGTTAAAGTTCAGAATATTGGCCCAGTGTTCATAAAAATTATATCAGAAGCACAATAGTGTGACTTACTAATTTGAGTTTATACAAAAACTGAGGACCCTTTCTAAAACAATGAAAGGGTCTATAAATACTATCTAAGCTAACTAATTATGAAATAAAAATGCTATTAGGTGGTATAACTAAATCATGAGAATCTCCTCAAAATAGGCCTGTTTGCAGTCGGCAGCATGATTCACTGTTTTAGACGATCTTCCTTTGGCTTGAGCTGGCAGATAGCAAGCATTGGTTGCAATTCTGGAGGGTGACTCAGATGAGAATGTAGTTGGGCTGAATATGTGGCATCATGGATTTCGGGAATCATGTAACCGATTGCATCGGTTAAACATTTGAGTGTTGCCCTTTGACTGTATGGTTTAACTAGGAAAAACCAAAAGGTATCCCAAGTTAAACTTTGGATGCCGACGATTAATCTTTCGTTCTTCTCCAATTCTTGATTGCATGTTTGTTCCAATACTTTGGCTGTCGGAAATTTACCTGGTGTGCATTGTGAAATCAAGTTAGATAGATAAAGAGTATCATTGATTAACTCAATTAAATTACTGGTTGCTGATCTGCATCTTGAGGTTTCTCTTTCTGCCTTCATCAATTGTGACTGCCAGTTTAGGAAAAGAATCTCTTTGTGTGACTCTAGAATTTAGGCAGATTTGTGGCTTTCCCTTCACTGGTTTCTTTCCAAGCAAGAAAGTTGGTTAAAGTCTCATCGACCTGTTCCAAATCCTGCCTGGCGTCGACTGATTTGTCAATTATTGATGAAGTAATCTCACAGAGGGGCTCAACAAGGGAAATATTATGACATAGAAATTTTAGCTGTTTAACCAATGCTTTATTGATCTGGAGAGCTTTGGACCTGAAGTTTGCTGGTTGAGGAAGACTCTTGAACTTTTCTACTTGGTGTGATAGTTGAGTGATTTGCTCATCTTTTGTCTTACTCATTTGTTCATTCATTGTCTTCAGCTTGGCCAATGCTGCGGATAATTCTTTTTGTTTCTGTACTGCGCTTTGGTCTATCCTCTGCTTCTCCTTGAGCAATTGCTCATTTAATTGGTTGTTTATCTGCTGCTGTGTTGATAGTTGCTGTTCTAACTATTCTATTTTTTGCTGTCTTTCGGATACCTGTGACTGTAATGAAACAATTGTTTGGTCTTTTTCCTTAAGTAAATTGCTTACTTCCGATGCTTTATCCATAGTAGCTGTCGAGTAGGCTCCGGCATACTGAGAAAGTTTTGTGAGGTCTTCAGAAGGATTGAATTCTTCTTTCCATACCACATTAGCCATCTCTATTTGTACTGGTAAAAGGGAAGATTGATCAAGTCTTCTCCTTTTCCTTTGTCTTTTTACTACAGCCCTATGTTTGGGACTATAAAAGACATCTAATGGTGGTATGTCTTCTATCTGCAAAACAATTTGATCGGATGGATCCTTAGGAATTATTTCTACATCTTTGCTGGTGGGTAGGCCACTGGTTCCTTCAATTGGAACCGTAGTTGTTGCTGTCTCCTGACCAACTGTTACTTGAGGTGTGCTGAAACCTTGTGAACTTTCAGGATTGCTTATAATGGAATCAAATTGTTGCCATTCTTTAAGGAGTTTGGGATCAATCTGAGTATCTATATCGATATGTTCATTGTCCTGTTGCTATTCTTTCCCCTGTTCTTTCTCCTGTTCTGGCTCTTTTCCCTTCTCGGGAATCTTTTCCATAGCAGGCAGTTTGTCAACAATTTGCTATTCAGGCTCGCTTGACTGGGTTGCTGGGGTGGTAGCTAATAAGTCCAGAGGCAGAGTTTGCAACCTCTGTTCTCTGAGCCTATTGAATTCTACCAGCCCTTCATCTTTATATCTCATCTTGGCCAATGTTTTTACCTGAAATAATGATTCTGTTGAGGAAAACAGGTCATCAAATTCATCTTTTTCATGATCAAACTTCGTGAGTTTGGCTTGTTCAAGAACATTATAGGCAAATTTCCTTGGATCATATTGCCTGTTAGGAATGGTTGCAAGATTGAGCATATTTATTTTTCCTGCCTCCTTTTCTGCATGTTTATAATCATGGAGAGTGTAAACACCACATCTCAAAGGGAATGTAGGCCATACCTGCTTTTTAGAAGTTCTAAGAGTTTTTGATGTTCCTGCTGTTGTTATTTGGTAGGCCAATTCTCGAGCTAACAACTTATCGGGTACATACAGAGGAAGGACATGGGGTCTTGCAAGGCTACCATAAAGCCTTATATATGTGAACGTGTCTTCCCCGAACCAATTTCCTACAGCAGTTAAGTCGATCTCTGCTTCTTCAAAGATCCTTGGGGCAGGCTTATCAAAAATAGCATAATAGATAGGCAACATGAAACCATTATAGATTTGGTACAAATGGTCTTTATAGTGAGCCTTCCATAATATCTGATGATAAATGTGGATCGGCTTAGGGTCTTGGGGAGTCCATCTCCATCCAAGTACCGGATATTCAGAATTAAAGCAAAGAATATCCATAATATAAGCACTGTAATAAAAAGGGGGCATGGTCCTGGTGGTTTTGCATGAATTTGATCTAAATTTTAGAATTGCAGTGGCTAATTTGTCGGACAGTATGTTTGCCCAATCCATCACATAACTATTGACCACTGCTTCCATTAAAGGGACCATTTCAATAGTGAACTTTGTAGAGTCATGCATTCCCCACATTCTACACATCATTGCCCCAGCATAACAATAAGGAGAAGACAATGATTCCACAGAGTACATACCTGATGATTCATGTTTGTGCTTTGCGGGATTCTGTCTCCACTGCTTAATTGGGGCCGATTCAGTCTCGTTCTCATCTGCGAACTTTTCAAGGAAGGCTTTGTTGTATTTCTTTTCAGGTTCAGGTAAGTGATACATCTTTCTTAAGTCATCAGGCTGAAATGAGCCAAAAATCCTTCCGTCAACTGTGCAAAATGTTCTATTTGAAACTGGAATTTCTTCTACCACCCATCTCACTACATCAGTGTATGGAAGAATTTTCTCATGCGCTGCTATTCTGTGCAAATATGAATCAGCTAAATCTTTGAGGGAAGCTTCCGATTTATTAATTGAGTCTGCAGTAGCTTCTTCCGATACATACTCAGGCTCCTCTGCTTCAATTAAATTGTAGATGCTTTGCCAACTAGTATTTCCAAGGCCGAGGCACGTAGTGTCTGAGATTAGCCCTTTTTTTCTTGGCCCTGGATCATTGGCTGGCTGCACTGTTGCTGTAGGAGCCGCTGCTACTACGGATTTCTTTGATCTCTTTCCCATTTGTTTCAAATTTGTTATTTTGGCGGAGTTCTGCACAAGCAATGAAACCAACGTGATACAAAGAATAGCCAATATGAAAGAATTATGTCGATTATCGGATAATAATGGATTATAGTGAAACTGTCGTAGATACAATCAAAAGGAAAATCTCGCCATAACTGCTTCATTAATTAGCCATTTAACCTGTCAATCATGGTAAAGGATTTTTTAAATACCCATTATGTCGTCTATATGACGAATGATCTATTCAAGCGTGGCTTAGATTCTTTGGCGGATAATCAGAAGTAAATTGCAATGGGCGATTGGTAATGTAAATAGAAAGGCTTTAATATTTGTCCAAAATATCTTCCGATCACCGAAAGGTGATACAATGCATGCAAGCCTTTTAATTACATTTTCAAAACATGCGCCTTGATTTAACGCATCGCAATCGGGGATGGATTCGGGTCTTATTACTTATGCCATTGCAACTTCGCCGATCGCCAATTGCGATATGCCTTATTGCACCGGGGGATTTGAATGTGCCATTAATCATGTGTTGGGTTGTTACCGCCAATTGCCGATAGTGATATTGCATCAGAGAAATGAGGGAGGCTCTTTCATTATACTTTGTGATTTGCCTTTCCCGATATCCGATAGTTATTTTCTTTTCGGATTGGAGTGAGTCAATGGGTCTTTATATATGTTTTCCTTATTATTGCGATATGTGATCTTGCGATCGCTTTATCGCAATAACAAAGAACTTTATATTCATTTAAAAGACCAATTTTATTTATATTCAAAAAGGTTTATGTTAAAATATATCATTTCCGTTGAACCTTTTAATGAGGGTTTTTCTAATGATGGGTTAATACCAATTTATTCACACGTCTAAGTTTAGAAGGGACCCATTTCATATTATGATTTTTTTAAGTAAAATTTTTATGAAATGGGGGGGTTGTTGTACAACACAATAGTTTCATACTAGCTTGATTGTAAGATGTAGCATCTGCCAAGCTCTTGGTTGATTGACATACATTCCAAGCCAAGGAAACAGAGTTGTTTCGATTGGGGTTGAGGGGTATATTAATGCGCAAGAAGTATAGTCGTCAGAGTCTTAGTTTCATCTCTGGTGTTGCTCCTCTGCCAATAGGCCTGGACAGTACCCCGGTGTAATCACATAGGAACACAAGCATGGCTCCGCTGCTAGCGATCCTGGTCAGTACCCCAACAGAGTTACTTGCATCACCTCTCTGCGCAGGAAGCCTTTCTCTTCTTTATCCTTATTCATTTTTCATTATTTGAGATTTTCACTTTTCATTTTCATTTTTATATAACTGTGCATAGCACTTATTCATTCTAGAGGTGGAAGAGGGATCCCGACTTATTGAGAGCAGAATAGGTTGTTCCAGTAGAGAATTAGTTTATTATATCTCTAACATGCGTGTTAAGGTTTCCCCCCTCACCTTACTCTACTTGACTGAGCTAACAAGGGTTAACCCAAACACAACCGACTAGAGTAGGTGACACTAGTTAGCGCACAAGCGTTGTGTTTTCACCTAGGTTCACTTCGAACAATATGTATTTTCCATCAACGTTTCATGGACTAAAAGTAATAAGTTCTTCATACAGAGGCAAGATGATAGATAACCAAGTAGTGAGTTATACAAGGCCTCTTTTACTTTACCCAGCTTGTTTCAAGAGTCATACATGGTTTCATCTGAAACTAACCTATGAAAAAAACAAGCAAACAAATAACAAATCAAAGCAGGAGCAGAAGCAAATGCAAAAGAAAAGTAAGAAAACAAGCAGGAAAACAAACAAACAAACAAAGCAAGTAAGCAAACAAGCATGCAAGTAGACTGGTTGAAATAAAACACTACTCCTACTCCTAAACTAACGGTGCATGGGCCTGATCACGTGAAGTGATATTTCCAATGCATCCACCGATGCATTGGTTGACCCATGTTGATGAAGGCTTGGTTTGCGAGTAACCCAACTGTGCGAACCAACAAGAAAGAAAGATATAACAATGAAGACAAACACACTTCGTGTTTCAAAGTGCTCACAGGACATGAATGAGTGCAAGTGCATGACATGTAGTCCGTGGAATTGTCATGATGTTGTGCAACACTGTGTGCAACTTTGAAGCATATGCACACTCTTGACTATGACATGCAAGAAAACGAAAGAAACAAATACAACTTGTGTCATGCATGCGTGCTTGCAATGTAATATTCCTCCAATGCATGAGCAATGGGATCATGCAGTTCGAGTGGAGGAAGCATGATCTGTGTGTGAGATTGATCTTCAATGCATACATATGAGTGATGAGGAGCCTCAGGTGATTGAACAATTTCCTGATTGGAAGTGAAACCAAACTCAGCACAACAAGGGATTGAAATAACCATCAACTTAGGCTAAAGTGTCTCGACAGTCTTGGGTGTTTCAACTTCATCATCAGATAGATACTCATAACCGGTGGCTTCAAAAATTTAATTGCGATAGAATCATGATCATGATCGAATATGGAAGTAAATGGATCATGATAGCCATGACCAAAAAAATTGATGATTTCATCGGCATCCTCATGATCTGATGAATCAAACAGAGGGGTAGATGAAAAGTAGACAAATTCATCCTCTGTGTTTCCAGAAAAGGTAGATGAAAGATCAAGTGGATTTTCAATGAATAACTTATCCTCTCCGTTGTCGGATGATGGAGTGACATCCAGTGTGTCATGAAAGTGATCAACAATGGGTGCATTTGTAGATGAAGATACACATGCGAAATCATGGATGGCAGATTCATCAAAGATGTCAGGGAAGAACAGAGGAGGCTCGGATGGAAGGGAGTCATCCTTCACCAAGCGTTGATGCTCAAGCTCCGAGTCATATTCTTCATGAATGACATCGCATGTTGGTTGTGCAACACCAACTCCGTCAGTGGCTTGTTCCTCGTTCACAACAAGTGTAGAGTTCAGAATGGAAGAACACAAGACAGTATCATCCAGAGGAACAACTGAGTGCGAAGACAGAGGTTGTGGAACAAAATGCATATGACAACTCGATGGACTCACAACCAAATCTACGCGAAAATTAAGTGAAGTGATGTTGGGAGGATGTGACAGCTGAACAGGTGTGTGAACATGATCTTCAACATCACTCTGTAGTGGTGGAGCTGTTTAATGAGGGGATGGTGGAGAGTCACTTGTGACAGTGACCGTGTCCGTCTATGATTGCGCAACTCCATCACTGAAGAATACTGAGTGAGGCTTGATTTTAAACTTCTTCTTGGGATTAGAAGATTTATTAACATAATACTTGAATCGGTCCCAAAGATAGAAAAATTTCATCTGGCTCTTCAGAGCTTGAAACTGAAAATCACGGAAGCGCTGCCAAAAATCCATAATCAATTCATGTAGAGCCTTCCATTGTTGTAACGTTTTTTGGTCAAGATGGTCTGGATCAAAATGATAGAAAGTGTCTTCAATAAGATCATAGAAGTGCTCAAGTGAGTACACATTGTCAGCCGGTAGGCTGCACAACCACCGATGTGGAGATTCATGAAGTGTGTATGCAAGTAGCAAGCTAGGTTGTTCGTCAGAACATCCATCTTCCTCATGAAGCATGGAGAGAAAGTCATGTAAGAACTCAGGCCAGGTCACTTCGCCTTCACCATCATACGTGTAAGTGGACAAGTGATCAAAAAACTCCCTCGTAATGGTGACATCTTCGTGATTCAGAAAACATCATGCAGGGAGAAGAGTGCAAGAATCCATGGTAGATATGAAAAGGTTCAAAATAGGATGAGAGGACACAACTTGTCATCTGGCCCTCCCTCTAGCACCAAAAATGTTGATGGTGTTGGTCTCGCTAACATGTCAAGAGATCTCCCTAGTAAGAATTCCCAATTAGACCTCAGATCGTTTGGTGTAGGAATCCCAGCAGTGGGTCGTACGGTAATGCCTTGACTATGATTTCATACAGAAGCAAGTAAGATAACTCTATTGGTAGCAAGGGTGTGAAAGATGCAGTGAGCCGAGGAAGGTGCATGAAAGGTTCTAACATATGGGGGTTGAGATGAGTGTGCCCCTTGGAAACCTGTGATAGCACAGAGTTAAGAAGGGAACACACAAGCAAAGGTGCATCACAACATGGAAGGTAAGCTAGCTAGCAATTCAAAGTGATGGTTAAAGCAACAACACATTTTAGAAAGATTCGTACATACGTACATAGATAGTTATACATGCATGCGTAAAAAAACATATACATATATAATTTAGAGTAAACCAGATAACATAGAATACAATACAACATATGCATGAAACGTGTTGGCTCTTGTTATATTAAGAAGTGTAAGTTCCAGTCATATAATACATCCATGTCCAACCACTAGTTCTGAGAATGGAACGTTATAGCCACAACCGCTTGCTCCTCCAAAGAGATGTGATAGCTTTGTGTAGTGGAGAAGCCAAGGCTTGTTACAATACTGTCCAAGCTCTCTCCAAGATAGTCTTATCGGAAGCTCGGCTGACCAAAAGACTTTACAATGAGTTATGAGGGACCATTTATAGCAAAGGGTGGGGTGACCCTTGACATTCCCCTTTGTGACAATTCATTTACCCTCATGACTCTTCATCTACTCTATGACTGTTACATCCAACTATCGACACTTGACTTACACTTGAAAAGATGCTACATTACAATGCACATGTACCCATGTGAGACAAAATGGCTTGAGCAAGCCATGCTAGACATCACTATGAATTAGACAACCATGGAAATCTAACTCTTCAACATCCTCACGATGATCAATAGTAGTGTACTAATGCCAAGATAGGTAGTTCACGATGGTGTCTGTGTGCTCCAAGGTGACAACTTTCTGGAACCTGAATCTTGCGTCCATAGCATCTGGGTACACTGCTCAGGTTCCTCTGTCTAACTCATCTGAAAGCATGCACATCATTATCTTCAATGTGGCCGGACCAACAACATACTTGTGCATGATGTTTGCACTCATGGGCAAGTCTGGGCTGGTGGCAATGTGCATCAACTCGTCAAATTATGAGTCAAGCTCTATTTGGACCTATGCCTTTATCTTCGCTTGGGTGAGAGTCCCAATAGATGGGTTCGCATATGCGTGCACCACAACATCCATACTCGTGAATTCACATGCATGGGAAACCTGTATACTAGTGATGAGTTGCGAGAGCTCTTCGTAGTTCCAGATTTGACTCTGGATACGTGCCTTCAACTCAACCGCTCTGGCCTTCATAATATTAGGCAAGTGAAGTAGGCCTCCCTTGTATCTCATCATCCATGTTTGCATGTAATTAACAACAACATGAAATTTTCCCAAGATACATGCTCTTTTAGCGCATCGCTGCTGCCATTCATTGAGATGGACAACCGCCTTATGCACGGTACCAAACTTGGAGTAAAACGCTCACATAACTATGTCAACGGACAATAATTCATCCAATATTGCCTTCTTCAGTTCAGATCAGGCAGATGCTGTCACCAAATCTCCTCCTTGCTTGGCCGTCTGTAGCTCCTTAGCCATTAGCTCATTCTTAGCTATCAGAAAGCGAACACTTGAGTTAGTGGCTTCGGCATACACTCTGGTGTCATCGTCCAAGGATGCTGGATGCTTGCACACGTCAGACACAATCACTCATTCCTCAACTTACGTAGGAGATGTATGATCATCGGAAGTTGACACTCTACGAGACTTCACAACTCTATGTTGAGACTCGTCGAATGAGATGTTGTGCATCCCTCCTTCCAGCTGATCTCCAAGGATCTCATTGCCTCCTTGGTCGCTTGAGACTTGCTCATATTTTGGATGCAATGAAGCAGGTAAGTTTACCTCTTGGTGGTGAGGCATGAGGTCAATGTCTTGTTCCAATTCCTGTTGCTCCATATCTGTATCCAACTGTTGAAGTGCTTGCTCTATCTCACGAGCGAAGTCTTGCTCATGCGATGGTTCACCCTGTTTGCCTGATGTCGGATATTATGATGAGTCCACTACCTGTATGGGCACTGTTTCATTCATTTTCACATTTTTCTCCCCCTATTGTACCTATTATTTTTGCGCTTCCCTCTCTTGTTTATGAAACTCTTGTTCCTTCTGGATTTGCTCCTTCAACTCATGCAACTCCTTCTCTGTTTCCTCCATTCTTCTCTTCTCCTTTTTCCTTTGCGCGATTCGCTTGTCACGTTGTTGCCTCTATAGCCATAAATTCTTTCTCCACAAGTGGATATGCTCTAAACTTGCAACTTTTTTCTTCCTCCATGCGATCGACAATCTTCCTCTTGCCCTTGTCGTGCATTGGTATGCTTACTTCTGTTGCTGCTACTTCTTCTGGTGCTGGTGCTCTCTGAGATGTTGCTTCATGTTTCTTCGCTAACCACTCCACAGCGAAGCCGACTGGTTCATTGAGTTTGGAGGAGTTGTAACAATATCTCCATAGGTCCTCCTCCACCTAATGACATGCCCTGTGGATCCCGTTGAACTGTACTCTCGTGTAGTGATATTTCACAAGACAATGTGGGTCATAAAGATTGTAACTTCAGAGGTCAAATGGGTACTTCTTCATCTATTCTGCTTCGACATCCGCTTGCTTGAAACTCCGGATCTCATATAACCCAATTAGAAACGGAAGAGCAGGCCAAGGTGCCTTCATCTTCCGGTGCAGTCTAGCTGTCAATCCTGTCGAGATGTGATATGCTACTTCCTGCATGATGAGTATGTCAAAGGAAAACTTCGACAGAACATGCAAAGGCTTCTCTACACTGTACATCCATATGAAGGTGCTGGACGGTTAGGCATACCAATCAACAATGTCTATCAGTGCCTCCATTGCTGCCTTGGACATGCAAGGTGGATCCTGTTCGAATATCATCTTGTAAACCGGGGTGACAAAATGATTGGACAACTATGTGATAACTCCTCTGAAGCTGCATTCAGACAACAACTTACAACATGTGTTCACAACAGTCTCTGGCAGTGCCCATGCCCACTTCAAGCCCGGGAACTCCTATCGGGTGCAGATTGCATCTAAGATGTAGGTGGACATGTAGATCTCTACTTTCATACCTTGGAGTGACTGTCAAGCCTTCATTACCTGTTCCTTCAATTGATGAGCCAACATGCTGGACCAGTTACATGGTTTTCTGTCACTGGCCAGTTGGTCCAGTGCGATCACCCAACTCTATGGGAAGGTTTTCATGCTTTCTTAGCCATATAGTCGACATGAAAATATGACCAAGTATTGATATGCCTTCCACAATATCTTCGTCTTGTAGGTTTGGTTGGGTGTCATCCTGAATCTGGCCAACTCCTTTACCTAGTACTTCAGAAAGTCTTTGGAGTTGGCACTGTTGCTGGGTAAGCTGAAGGGAGTCTCCATGATAGTCACAGGCTCCAACATCTAATACATCTAATCATAATCATGTGCCCAGAAGGTTTCAATCTTTGTCCCGCTGACATTGCTCAAAGTCATCATCTCAGGATCAGTGTGTGAGACAATCCAGTGTATCATGTCCGTGCATGGGAACGGGGGTATCTACATGCAATCTGGTACAGGTTGGACTTGTGGATGTTCACATATACTTGGTGGTCTTTGAGGTCTTCCCTAAAAGTGCCTGCAAATGCTTCATCGACCTCTTGCCATTTCAGCTTGATGTCCTTGTCTAGAAACAACTTGGTATCTTCATAGATCGGTAGACTTGAGGACATTCGCTCAACTGCTGCTCCAGTTGCACTTCTGTCAGTGTCCTTTGATCCTGCCCTCATGGAAGCAATTGATCCTGTACTGCTAAGAGGCGGATGAACACCTGAAATATATGGAGATAGAGCAACATGCATGACAAGAAATCTGTCAGCGAAAACCAAAGAAAATTCGCGAATGACATAACACATACCTGGGGATTGATAAGTAAAGATTGCACAATTTTTTCTGGGAGACTACGAGATGGGCTGCCAGAATTGTGAAAAAAATAGCTTGGACTATCTGGGGAGGCTGACTGGCTGCTGGATTTGCACAATGTGCAATCCAGGCTGACTGGTGACTGCTGGAATTGCGTAATGCGCAATTCCAGCTGGAAATGATTGCAGGCTCAGTGACCGTATTGCGCAATTTTCTGGGCCAACAGTCATTATCCCTCAGAAATGCGTAAAGCAATCCTGGAAGACAGTCATTGGGCAGAAATGTGCATTTTTGGAGACGAAGGCAGAGCCTTCCCTCTCTGGATTGCGTAATGCTGTCTTGGGGAGGTGGAGTCTAGGCCAAGGTTGGCCAAATTCGCTGACGGGCAACTAAAAGCAAATGTGAAAGTGAATGCATGGCGATACTGAGTATAAGCAAAAGTGATTGATCATGCATGCGAACATTGAATGAAAGATTCAGCCAATAAAATAACATGCATGTGGGTGATGCGAGTCGTCGAATCGACGACCGTTCATGAAAAATAGTTTCATGCATGTGACAGTAGTCAGATAACAATGAAAACTGAAACGGTGCTACTACAAACTAGTATGCATGTAAATGACAACAAGCATTCAAAGAAATCAAGCAAACAACACTCACACAAGCGAAAACACAAAAAGAGACAGAAATGTTGAAAAAGACAAGTTGAGACCACTTACCTGTGAATAGCTGAGCTGGATGTGTCAAAGAGTCCTGGATTTTCTGTGGGATGTCGGAGCTCCGAGATTGATGTGAAAGAATGAGCTCTGATGCATCAAATAAATAAGTTTGGGCTCATGATGCACATGCCACAAATCTAGGAAAAAGCGACACTTGGAGGAAAGATTCTAAAACAATCTTTACATGCAACCTCTAGCTGCTAAAAATAGCTCCCTAAATCAAGGGATTCTTTTTGTATGTTCCCTTTTTCTATTCTGGGAAAAGGAAAGCCATGCATGCAATTCAAGTTTCCTTGGTCCTGGGTGGAACTCATCAACCCAACTGCACATGCAAGAGGCTGCTCAACTACTGGGATAAAATGTGCATTTCTGGATGGGAGCTGGGCTTTCTGCCTAGGATATTTGTGTAATTTCTGGGCATAGCAGTTGACTGCTACCCAGGATTGCACAATTCCTAGGTTGAGCAGTCTTGTTGGGAAGAATTGCGCAATTTTTTGGATGAAGCCTGACTGGTATAATTGCGCAATTCTAGAGCCCAGTAGGCTACTAGACATAATTGCGCAATTTCTGGAGGGAAGTCTGGTAGCCCTCCAGAATTGCGCAATTTCTTGAGGGAGCTGCTCAGCCTACAGCTGGATCAAGTCCGGAGGAATAACCTGTGAGGGGAATGTATCAAGATTTGATAGACAGGCTATCTTTCTGCAAGAAAAACACTGAAGCTTGTGTACTTTACGAAGCAAGACATGCTGCTGTGAAAGGTTGGTAGGGAGGCTCCAAAACGAAGCTAAGGTAAAATTTTGGAGGGTGGTTGTAGCCTCTACAACAAGTAGCTCTAGCATCCAAAGCTCCATATAGAATGAGCACTCTCAAATTAGTTAAGTTGAAGCTACAACTCAAGGATGTTGGACAAGGGAACATAAGTCCAAGTGTGTCTCCATGGGGAGCACAAGTTCTATTTGTTAAGAAGAAGGATGGAACACTTAGGTTGTGCATTTATTACCAACAATTGAATAAAGTAACCATCAAGAACATGTACCACTTGCCATGAATCAATGATTATTTGACTAGTTGAGAGGAGAAACAAGATTCTACAAGATTGATCTAAGATCGGGCTTTCATCATGTGCTTATAAGATGATGATATCCATAGAACTACCTTCAAAACAAGTTATGAAAATTATGAATTTGTGGTAGTTCCCTTTGGGCTTACCAATGCACCTACAACTTTTATGTGCCTCATGAACGATGTATTATGCCCCTATTTGGATAAGTTGTCATAGTCTTTATTGATGACATTTTGGTCTATTCAAAGACCAAGGAGGAGAATAAGAACACTTGGTGACAATACTACAATTGTTAAGAGAGCATAAGCTTTATACAAAGCTTAGTAAGTTATATTCGTTTCAGTTACATATTCATTATGTAGGATACATTGTCTCAAGAGATGGAGTGGCATTGGATCCCGATAAGGTCAAGGCTATCATGGAATGGCCAGCACCTAGAAATTTGGCTGAAGCTAGGTCCTTCATGGGAATGGAATGCTATTACAATATATTTATTAAGAATTTCTCCAAGATTGGTTGTCCAATTACTGCTATGCAAAAGAAATGGAATAGGCTCGAATGGACAATTGATTGTGCTGCAAGTTTTCGTAAGCTTAAGTAGTTGTTAACTAACACACTGATATTAAGAATAATAGACCTTGAAAAGGATTTAATTGTAAGAATGGATTCCTAAAGGAGGGACTTGGTGGAGTCTTGATGCCGGAAGGCCAAGCAGTTTGTTATGAATCAAAAAATTTAAATGAGCATGGGAAAAATTATGTAACTCGTGATTTGGAATTGGCTGCCATCATCCATGTGTTGAATATGTGGAGACACTACCTTCTTGGTAGAAAATTCACTGTAATGATTAATCATGGTGTTTAAAAAACCCAAGTTAAATGCAAGGCAAGCCAGATTTTTGGCCACACTCAACGAGTTTGATTTTGAAAGAAAATATATAAAAGGAAAAAAGAGTAGAGTGGATGATACACTCAATAGAAGAATATAAATCAACTACATAGCATCCATGAGTTCCTATGGGACTGATCTTGAAGGAAAAATAAAAAACATTGGGTAGCAAGACAAAAAGTATCAACACTTGAAGGAGAAGCTCCAACCAAGCTCTCAAGGAAATGATGATAAGGACTATTGCCTTCCAAAAAACGAGTTGATTAAACTGAAAAATAGAATTTATGTCCCAAGTAGTAGCAAACTGAAGAGACTCATTTTTAAGAGAGTTTCATGTGAAGCCATATTTTAGCCATTTGGGATATCAAAATACTCTAACGACCATCAAGAAATTTTATTGGTGGCTGAATATAAAAGCTGAGGTCGCTGATTTCATCTCTAAATGTATATAATACCAACAAGTAAACGTCGAGTGCATGCACCCAACTGGTTTACTGCAGCCCATTCCCATTCTGGAATGGAAGTGGGAGGTGATTTCTATGGATTTTATTATAGGGCTTCCAAAGACTCCAAAACAACATGATGCAATCATGGTAGTGGTCGACAAGTTGAGCAAGGTGGCTCACTTCATGTCTGTTAAATCTACAAATTCAACTAGTGAGGTGGCTCAAGTTTTCATAAAGGAAATTGTAAGACTACATGGAGTTCCCAAGAAAATCATCTCAGATAGAGATGCCAAATTCACTTCAAAATTTTGGAGAGAATTATTTGCAGGCTTGGGAACAAAGCTAACATTCAACACAACATACCATCCTTAGACCGATGGGAAAACAAAGAGAAAAAACAAAATTCTTGAAGACATGTTAAGAATGTATGTAATGCACCAACCCAAGAATTGGGAAGAATACCTTCCACTTTATTGAAGGAGTTGTAACACTCATATCAACTAGAGCGATCCATTGAATAGGGTCCTCAGTGGGCTTGATATTTTGAAAGACATGGAGTACGAAATGCAAGCCATCAGAAGAAATTTAAAAGTGGCACAAGATAGGTAGAAGATCTATGTGTTAGAAAATTATATATTACGGAGCAATGGAACACATAAAATATTCCAGAAATATAAACACAGAAAAAGCACAAAACAAGAGAGACACAGATATACGTGGTTCACCCAGTTTGGGCTACGTCCACCCCGAACAGCCAGTCCTTCCTTTCTATTATCCAGCAAAATGAAGAGACACAACCTACAGCAAATCCGCTGTAATATCCTCTGTTTTCTCTCACAGTCTCACCTCTCTGTTTCTCGCTCACAGAATACACATCTATATTTCAGCCTCCAATACAATGCCCTCATACAAAGAGAGGGGTTGCCTTCTAGGGAAAAAAACCCTAAACTAAACATAAGTTCTACCGTCAGATCATCCGCCTAATGAACGGCTCAGATTGACTAGAAATTACTATACTTTTACAAGGCAATTTTACATTTGTTTTTAGCTTCGGGGGCGTTGCCCCCGAGCCCCCGCCGGGGGACCGCTGGCCCCCGGACCCCCCAGCCGGGGAGGATTGGCCCCCCGGACCCCCGCGGGGGGGACAAGTCCCCCCCCCACCCCCCCGCGTGGAGGGGTGTACAAACTTCCTGGGGTATACATCCGGCTGAAACAAAGACCTCTGAACAATCATGCTCCACACACAACAATCTCCCACTTGGAGAATGATTGTAGAAACTCCACTGCTACTTCATTTGCTAGACAATGACTCCTCTTTAGACCTGGCTGTTTCTCATCTTCATCGTCATCCTTGAAGACCAATTGAAACTGAGCATATTCTCAGTTTCTCCTTGGTTACAACTTTTGTTAGCATATCTGCAGGATTCTGGCTAGTGTGTATCTTTTCCATCTTCAACTCTCCATCTTCCAACACTGATCGTATGAAATGGTACTTGAGCTATATGTGTTTATTCCTAGAATGAAATGATGAGTTCTTTGCAAGATGAATGCCACTTTGGCTATCACTGTATAACGTGCCCATATCATGCTCCTTACCCAATTCACCCATAAACCTTTGTAACCAAATCATTTCTTTACTAGCTTCTGTAGCAGCAACATACTCTGCTTCTGTTGTTGAAAGTGCAACAACACTTTGGATTTTTGAAATCCAACTGACAGTTGTTCCACCAACAGTAAATACATATCCTGTAGTGCTCCTCCTGTTATCCCTGTCACCTGCCATATCTGCATCAACATATCCCTGTAGAGAAATGATTGCACCACCAAAGCATAATGCTTGATTTGTGGTACCTTTCAAATATCTGAGAATCCATTTCACTGCCATCCAATGTTCCTTTCCTGGATTGTTCATGTACCTGCTTACAACTCCCACTGCATGCGCAATATCAGGCCTTGTGCAGACCATTGCATACATTAAGCTTCCAACTGCTGATGCATATGGAACTTTAGACATGTAATCCATGTCTTCTTGGGTCTTTGGGCACATTTCCTTACTAAGTTTGAAATGGCTAGCAAAAGGTGTACTAACTGGTTTTGCATTGTGCATATTAAATCTTTTCAACACCTTTTGTATGTACTCATTCTGAGACAATGTTAATTTGCGATTTTTCCTGTCTCTAGTGATTCTCATACCAAGGATTTGTTTTGCAGCTCCCAAATCCTTCATTGCAAATGAATTTGCCAATTTTCTTTTGTGTACATTTATATCCTACATGTTAGATCCTGCAACAAGCATGTCATCCACATACAATAACAATATAATATAGCTACCATCATTTTGCTTTTTCAGATAAACATAATGATCAGAGTGACATCTAGTATAACCTTGTTCAGACATAAACTTGTCAAATTTTAGATACCACTGCCTTGGAGCCTGTTTTAAGCCATACAAGCTCTTCTTCAACCTGCACACTAGTTTCTCCTTCCCTTTCACCTCATATCCTTGTGGCTGCTGCATATATATCTCTTCCTCCAAATCCCCATGGAGAAAGGTTGTCTTTACATCTAACTGCTCAAGATGCAAATCTTCAGCTGCTACAAGACTTAAAATAGTTCTGATTGAAGTCATTTTAACAACAGGAGAAAATATTTCATCAAAATCAATACCTTTCTTCTGTGCAAACCCCTTCACCACAAGTCTAGCTTTGTACCTCTGTTTTCCTCCATCTTCTTCCTTCAGCCTGTAAACCCATTTATTCTTCAATGTAGTTTTTCCTGCAAGCAACCTGACTAAATCCCAAGTCTGGTTATGCATTAAGGAGTCCATCTCTTCTTCCATGGCTACCTCCCACTTCTTCCTGCTTTCAACCTGCATTGCTTCTTCATAACATTCGGGTTCACCAGAATCAATCAACAATAAATAATATAATGAAGGAGAGTATCGTTCAGGGGGTCTACTTATCCTGGTAGATCTTCTAACACCACTTTCAGGTGTTTGGGGTGCCTGTTGTTGTTGTGGTGGTTGCTGTTGTTGTGGTTGTTGATTATTATTATTTTCAGGCACCTTTCCTTTTTCAGTGATTTCATCAAGAACTGCGTATTCCTTGTTTTCTTTTTCCTGTTTCTTTTCCTGCAACTGATTCTTATACAAGACCTTTTCATTGAATATTACATCTCTGCTCCTAATGATTTTGTGATTTTCGTAATCATATAAGCGATAACCAAAATCATTAACACCATATCCAATAAAGGTACATTTCTTTGACTTTGCCTCAAGCTTTGTTCTATTTTCTTTATCAATATGGACAAAGGCCTCACAACCAAAAGGCTTTAAAAAGGAGTAGTTTACCTTTTTACCTGTCGATGCTTCCTCCGGAACACCACCATCCAAGGAACTTGAAGGCCCTCTGTTTATTAGATAAACAACAATATCTACAGCATCTGCCCAAAACTGTAAAGGAAATCCTGCATGCAATCTCATGCACCTTGCACGCTCCATGATTGTTCTGTTCATCCTTTCTGACACACCATTTTCTTGTGGTGTTCTTGGAACTGTCTTCTCTCTGTGAATTCCATGCTCTGAACAGTACCTATCAAACTCTTTGCTGCAATATTCACCTCCATTGTCTGATCTAAGACACTTCAATTTCTTTCCTGTCTCAATCTCAACCAAAGCTTTCCATTTCTTGAAAGTATCAAATACATCAGATTTATTCTTAATACAATAAATCCAAGTTTTTCTAGTTGCATCATAAATAAAAGTAACATAATAACGAGAGCCACCGAGATATGATACATGAGCAGGTCCCCATACATCTGTATGCACAAGCTCTAATTTTTCATTCTTCTTTTCTTTCCCAACTCTGAGAAATCTGACTCTCTTCTGTTTTCCATAAATGCAATTCTCACAGAAGTCCAAATCAACATTCTTCAAACCCGACAACAAATTCCTTGAGTGAAGAATCTTCATCCCCTTTTCACTCATGTGTCCGAGCCTATGATGCCATAATGTTGCATCTGCTCCTTTGGAAGTTAAAACATTAACAGAGTTAGAAATACCATTGCATAAATAAAATGTACCAACCTTTTCGCCTTTTGCTATTACCAGGGCTCCTTTGGTGACCTTCCAAGCTTTATCTGTGAAAGTTGTCACACAACCTTCACCGCCCAACTGCCTTGTTGAAATCAGATTTTCTTTAGATCCGGAACATGCCTTACCTCCTTTAATAGCCATTGGATTCCATTTTGCTGTTTTACATGAACCTTACCCATTCCAATGATTTTACAGGGTTTATCATCACCCAAACGAACTTGTCCAAAATCTCCTTGAACATAGTCATGAAAGTATTTCTTATTAGGTGTGGCATGGAATGAAGCCCTTGAATCTACCACCCAGGAATCAGTAATATTTTCGAAAGAAAGAATCAAAGCATCTTGTAACACCTCACCTGTCACATTTGCTTCATGATTGTTTTCTTGCTGTGCATCTCCTTCTTTTCCCTTCCGAGATCTACAGTCTTTCTTTAGGTGTCCTTTCTTTCCACATTTCCAGCACACTATCCCCGATCTCGACTTGGATCTGCCTTTCCTTGATTTACTGTGATATCCTGAGCTCTTTCCTCTTTCCATTTTTCTTCCTCTAGACTCTGCACTCAAAGCATTTCCCGATGTCTCACCGGAGCTTTTCCGTCGCATTTCCTCACTAAGGATAGCACCAACAACATCATCAAACTTTAAAGTACTAGATACAGAAACAAAGTTACTAATGGCCATTACCAAACCGTTCCAACTTTCTGGTAATGAGCACAAGAATAACAGAGCTCTAACTTCATCATCAAAGTTTACCCCTACAGAACTTAATTGACTTGTAACTGTATTAAAATCATTTAAATGGTTTGCAACAGATCCACCTTCCGAAATATTCATATTAAATAACTGTTTCATAAGAAATACCTTGTTTGAGGCCGAGGGTTTTTCATATAGTTTCGACAACGTCTACATCAAACCCTTTGTCGTGGTTTCCTTCGAAATGTTGAAGGCGACTGACGCAGCAAGGCACAACCGTATTGTTCCGAGTGCCTTTCTATCGAGAAGGTTCCATTCTTCGTCTTTCATACCCGTTGGCATCTTTGTTTTTCCACCCAATGGTAGGTATAGATCTTTCTGATACAGATAATCTTCCATCTGCATCTTCCACAGAGAGAAGTTTTGGCCGTTAAATTTCTCGACCCTAAACTTACCATCTTCCGCCATTGCTCCCACTCGAACCAGGAACCCTTCTTTCCTGCGAGTTTATCAGCCAAATAGACCTTCGGATCTGATACCAGTTGTTAGAAAATTATATATTACGGAGCAATGGAACACATAAAATATTGCAGAAATATAAACACAGAAAACACACAAAACAAGAGAGACACAGATATACGTGGTTCACCCAGTTTGGGCTACGTCCACCCCGAACAACCAGTCCTTCCTTTCTATTATCCAGCAAAATGAAGAGACACAACCTACAACAAATCCGCTGTAATATCCTCTATTTTCTCTCACAGTCTCACCTCTCTGTTTCTCGCTCACAGAATACACATCTCAAATACAGTACCCTCATACAAAGAGAGGGGTTGCCTTCTAGGGCAGAAAACCCTAAACTAAACATAAGTTCTACCGTCAGATCATCCGCCTAATGAACGACCCAGATTGACTAGAAATTACTATGCTTTTACAAGGCAATTTTACATTTGTTTTTAGCTTCGGGGGCGCTGCACCCCCCCGCACCCCCCCGCGGGGGGACAAGTCCCCCCCACACCCCCCGCGTGGAGGGGTGTACAAACTTCCTGGGGTATACATCCGACTGAAACAAAGACCTCTGAACAAATCATGCTCCACACACAACACAATGTATGTTATGTGGAAGTGAAGTTAGAGTCATTTTTGTATAATTCTAGCCACCCAGACATCTCATGCCCAAAAATTTTAAGAATTGAGGTTAGTGCCACACCTAGGGGCCAACTAAAGCCATCTACAACATGATTGGTGCTACCCTTCTTATATTTGATGTTCAAGTAGAATTACTACAAGTATGTGGCCCATTTATAATGGTGATCATTTTGTAACTATTCTTGTGTCTTCATGAGTTGTAAAGGCCTATGATAAGTGTATATGACCATCTCCTTCCCTAGAATATAATGATTCCACTGCTGGTATGCTTGCATGATGGAGTACATCTCCTTGTCAGAGGTGGTGTTAGGGTCCTATGATTCATAGGATCAAATGATGATTGAATATTTTCTTTCAGTATATCAAATTGTAAATAATATTGCATGTTGCAAATGATTTCCAAAAAGAAAAAATATAAATAAAAAATGAAAAGAGGGTATATAAAAAAAATAGAATAAAAGAATAAAAAAAAGATGAAAAGAACCCCATGAAAAGAAAAAAGAGTGAAAGTGATGCAAATTCAAATGCCACTAGGAGAAAAATAGTTTTGTTTTGAAAAATAAATTAGGAATTGTGTGCAACTTGTTTTAAATGCCACAATCACAAATCTTTGTTTGAATCATACAATATAATCATGGTCAAACACATTTAAATTTTTGTTGTTAGACTAGAGAATAATTTAACCAAACTGTTTAAACTTGGTTAAAATTAGGTAGATAGGTGAAGAAATTGATCCAATTGTTTAAGTTGGATTAATAGTTTAAATTTTGTAGGTTAGAACTTAGATTAGGATAAATCTCTCCTTCAAAGGAAAATAAGAAGGGTCTGCACATTTAAATGCACCCTTGGTTGGTAGAAGATAGGCCTTGCTTTCAAAATTAGGATGAAAAACATTAAAATTGTATTATGCATGCTTTAAAGCAATATAGTCTTTGTCCTAAGTTTTGGTGCTTATAAACAAAAAGTGCAAAACAACAAATTGTTTGGTCATCTAGCGGATAAATGGCGGGCCCGATCCAAGCTACGTGTTGTTCACGATTGTAATCGACGGTCTGCAATGCCTTTCAGCCCCCCTTTCCCTTTCTACCTTTATCGGCGGAGGAGGGGTTCGAAAAGGTAGTTTCACCTCCCCAACTCCACCTTATGTGTCACTCTCGCATTCTTTCACACTCCCCCTCTCAATACCGCATACCGCCCCCCTCCGAAAACTACATAACCCTCTCCTTTTGGCCAATGGTTCCCTGCACCTACACCACTAATCCTTGTGCGACACCCGTCCGACTGTTTCCCCTACCCATTGTGCATTAAATCCTCCCCTAAATTACCGTTATACCGCCAATGGTCCCGTGCCCTCATCAGTCGATTCCTCAAACATAAAGAGCCCATCATCCATTCCAATTACACCCTTTACTAAATCCAATCCCATGGATGTTAATTCATATTTTCTCAATCTCAATCAATATAGGAAAAATTTTCCCAACATTGAGCAGAAAATGAGGGTGCAGTAGCACCAACTTCACCATCATCACCAACCTCCATTGTCAAACTTTTCCCAAGTAAATTTCTCAACTCTTCATCCTTTTCCAAATTTCTTCAAAATTCCCAATATGGATCCCAAGAGAAAAACCAATATTAATAATGAAAATCTTATGATTCCCCCATCAGTTGACCTTGATCACATCCCCCTAGCTGACAAAGACTATAAAATCTCAGAGCTGAAGTGTGAATTTGATTTATTCGAATTACACAACTGGCTCAAAGACATCTTCCTTGACCAAAGCGATGAAATTGGCCTCTAGGAATCCAATTTACCCCTCTACATGTTTCCCCAAACCCATCACTTCCCTGAATTTGTCCTCAAATGGAAAGCTTGTTACTTGCCAAACCAGAGAGCCATTTTTGCCCACAATGGTGAAATTCTATTCACAATCACCCCTCAGTCAATTAACCAAATGTTGTAACCCTCGATCGAGGTGGGAAGGGAGACTAGATTCGAAAGGGGATCAATCTCATGATTGAAGGATGAAGGAGGAGGGTACATGGGCAGCCCATCCAAGGACCCCACACGAATGAGGCAGAAGGAACTGGGAGAATGAGGCAAGTGGAGGAAGCCTCAAGAAACCAAATGGGTAGGTGGGTGAACATTCAAGGCAGAAAGGTGGTGAGAGAGATTAGTGAATGCATGCAAGGTGGGAGAAGAGAACGAGAGCCAAGAGATGAGGTTGGTAGTCGAGAGGAGAACCAGACCAACAAGAGAATGGGTTGTTGCCGACACTTAGATTCCGCCTTCATCAACCTGGAAAGAGACTGGTATGTAAACTGAGCTCTCCTAAGTGTAGATTTGGAATCAATGTTGCAAAATTGGAAGAGAGTCTGGCATAGAATGAGGGTGGTGTCGAAATTTTTCGGAAAATGTTGGTCCTGTCTTAAGTCGTTGATGTCTGGTTTCTTAATTGCTGTAAGAAATGAAAGAATATGATAATTTTGGCTCAGTTGTCTGTTGTTAATGTCTGGATATGTATTGGTTACATTTCATGGAAGGTTGGGGGGAAAATAAGGGATCTGTGGAAGGTTAGGAGGGAATCTCGGATCCTGGGGTAATAAATTGGCAATTTCCATAATGAAAATCAAAAACCTAGGATTGAGAAGATGCCATGGCTCCTCTAACAGCCTGCGGGGGTTTGGTAGCTTCCAGAACTAGTGGGGGGAGAGAAGGGGGTATGGGAAATGGAAGACATGCTCAGCTTGGCTAGTCTAGTTATTGGGGAGCATTCAAACCCCAAGGGGAAGGAAAGAGATATTATGGAATAGTAATGGGGGGAAGCTTGACCAACAGGACATCCAAAAGGAAATCCAGGTAGTGCAAGTACAACAATACCACTAGAACCTCCGTTTTGGACAGATGGAAAAATAAATCCAAACCTTGATGAAAAACGAAGTGCCCAGGTCAAGTGCCAAGGACCCGACACCTATTGTGTCTTTTGAGGATTGAGGTAGAGTAGTAGAAAGTAAATTTTGTTTTTATGATGGATAGAATTTACTTTACAAGTCGAAGGATTAATCATATAGTAGATACAATAGAAAACTTAGCATGTATGATAATGATCAGACTGTTTAAATTTGGATGGCTTATGATGCTGATCGTGTTAGAAAATTATATATTACAAAGAAATGGAACACATAAAATATTGCACGAATATAAACACAGAAAATGCATAAAACAAGAGAGACACAGATATACATGGTTCACCCAGTCTAGGCTACGTCCACGAAGAAATAGCCAGTCCTTCCTTTTATATTATCGAGCAAACTGAAGAGATACTACCTACAACAGATCTACTGTAATTCCCTCTTCGCTCTCAATCTCCTCTCTCTTCCTCACTTAGAATACAAATCTACATAGACACAATACAATTCCCTCATATATAGTGAGGGGTTGCCTTCTAGGGTAAAAAAACCCTAAATTTAACACAAGTTCTACTATCGAATCTCTGCCTAATGAACGACCCAGATTGACTACAAAATTACAAAATTTTATAAGGCAATTTTACATCTATTTTTAGCTTCAGGGGCTCTGCCCCCGATCCCCCCACTAGGGGGGGTTCCCAAAGGTCGCAACCGCCCCCCTTGGACCCCCTTGCAGTGAATATTTTATGGGCGACGTTGCCACCCCATTACGAACTGGGGTCCAATGCGAAGATACCTTTGAATACAGAAGATAATCAGGCTCCACACCCAAAAGATCGGTGGCCAATAGACCTATTTTCCCTCGGGCAGGTTGAGGCCACTAGACATATTTTTGTTACCTACTTATAGATAATTAATAGAAAAAGGTATTACTACCAATCTTACACAAAAAAATAACCAAATGTTACAGATCCCTCAGAATGATTCCATTATTCCTTTCTCAGTGGAAGCCTTGAATGAATTATATCAGAAGTTGAACTTTTCCCAGAGATCCATTATTTTTGAAATCTTCCTACCTGAAGATGCCCAACTCCCAAAAAGGAATCCATCATATCCCTCCTCCATTTTTCTAGAAAAAGCTAAGAAAATAATTTCCATACTCTCATGTTTACTGGGGTATTATTCGGATGAATGGGTAGATGAACCTATTTTAGGTTTTCAGTCCATTTTCTCCACTGAAGAAAAACACTTAGTAATTTTCAATTTTAGCTAGTTCCTTGTTGGCAGAATTCGTGAACAATTCCTTAATATTCAAAAGGAAGGAATGTTCAGATATGCCTCTATTATTGTGTATATGTTTCTATTTTATCAAGTAGACAAGTTCCCATTTGCAGTACAAAAATTGAATGAACAGGGGGAGCCACACTCAGTCATTTTTTGGACTTCCATGCCAAGAAGGAATTCAGAAGAATACAACTTCAAAGACTTTATTGATCAATTTATTCATCTAGCTACATGTTTGTTGAGCAGTGAGACAGAACCCAGGGTCAGTGCAGAGATTCAGAAGATTTTATACCTAAGTGATCAGGTTAGAACAAATGACTAGTATTTATACCAGAATTACACAAAAGTAAGAGTGTATGGGTGTGAGATGCTACCTTATAAATTGCCCAGGTATCTCCCAATGAGAAATTTTTCTTTAGAATACATCAGGAAAATGATATACTTAGATGAGGTCCATTTCGTGTTAGCTAAGAAGAAATCACAATTCAGAATAAAGGCTCATATAGGACCATTTATTTGCAACAATAGGAAAGTAGGAGAGGAAGCATATATCCTCCTAAAACAGATGAATTTTCCCTTGAGATTCACTTGGTCATATGACCCATTTGGTATGATCTCTAAACTAAGAGTGGAACAAAAAACCACTCCATATGTTCACACTCAGAGGCCTGAAATCGAGAAATACATGAACCAAGATGAGTGGGAAGAAAATACTCTACAGGAAGCAGAGGAGCAACTGTTGTCTACCACTACTTCACAAACTCCCACACCTTAGGAAAAAGCAGAGAAAAGGCCATGGGAAGAAGACTCTCCTTCAGTCACAAAGGTTTCAACCAAAGAATTCAAAATTTACACCAAGAAATCAAGGACAAATCCTAAGACAGATTTTTCAAAAGAAGGAGTTGGGAAAGATCCTATAGTACTCAAAGCTCCACATTTTCCAGCTAGGGATAGCATCTTTACATGATCTCCATTCTCTTCAGTCTCAAAAGATAATCCAGATACAACTCAGACATCAGAATTAATCCAAGGTCAAATGGAAACAAGCATCTTTGACAAGTATAAGGAGATAAAACGTAGAAATGAGCTTCTCAAAGTCAACACTTACGATCAATTTCGGAAACAAACTTCCTCTACCCAGCATAGGCTCTTGTCATCCTTCGACATTGAGAAAGGAAGAATGTGGATGACATTCTTGCAGGCACAGGTCCTCCACGCTAAATCTGCAGCAAATTACAAGCAAACTACATTTGAGTTTCATGCAAAGGATGTACATCCTGTAGCCCAGATGGACATGCATAGGAAGACTGGGGAGATGATCTATTCTACATTGACAAGTATTGTAATGACTGCTTCCAAATTGCAGGTATCCCTCACTAATATTCAATCCTAATTAAAACTTGAAAAGGCTTCTTCTTTAGCAAAAGATAATAAGATAAAATCCTTGGAAGAATTGGTCATTAAGATAGGATATGACCCAAGCAATGTTAAGGCAATAGAATAAATAGTTAAGAAGAAGAATGTTGACATAGAAGCACTCAGAAAATAGTTGAAAATGTTAGCAACCAAGGATCCACAAGCAAAATAAGTAGGGGAGACAGAGAGCCAAAAAGAAGATATGCTCAGATTAATTATGGAGCAAAATGCACAGATAAGGGACATGGAAGCAGAAATGGACAAGCTAATCAAGGAGAAATAATAGAATGCACAACTAGCTATAATCCCACATGAAGCAGTACCTCTTACAACAACAGTGTAAACTACAACAACAAAGGCTACAAAAACTACAATACGAGTTTCTACATCTATAAAACCCCCTGAACCAACTTCTAATGACTCAAGTAAACTGGTTAAAGCCGTGGAAGACATATCTTTACAAGGAGAGGAAATCAAGAAACTATAAGGATAGGTGAGGACTCTACAGGAACAGAAAGAGAGAATTGAGAATTCTCAATTGACAGAGGTACAAAAATCCGAGAGACTGATGCAAAGGATACATCAATTGGAAAAGGAATCTGCCATGGCTCATACCTTAGCTCAGGATAAGGAGAATATATGGATAGATAACAACAAATCAATGGCAGAGATCTCGCCACTAACACATATTATTTTTGAGCAAAAGTAGCTGATTCAAAAATCCAGAGGAGCCATTCAAGAAATTATAGAAATGCTGGGGGACAAGCCAACTGAAGCTGTAGACCTCATCAAATTTCTAAATTCTAAAAACATATATGAGTTGGAAGAACTGGAAATAGAAGAAAAAGTCGAGACCATATTAGAAATCAAGCAACTATTGACCAAGAAAAATATTATGTTGCAGCTGAAGAAAAAGTGTTAAGTTCTGGTGAATGGTGTCAAGATATTCTTCAACAAGTTTAAGGTCCTTAGACATAAGGGACTTCTAGTTTTTCTAGTGTTGAATGAAACATTAATGACATTGCCTGATTATGACCATAAATTGATGGCCATTGCCAGAGACAATGCCAAATTTGCAGGAATACAGGGGAGTATAACAAGGAAAGCCTTCCTAGAGGCATTGGAATTTGATTTATACATCCAACATGAAATCAAATACATTTTTATCACTAAGCCCACCTTTTCCAAATATACAGAGGTAGATGAAGTTTATAGGAAGTTACTCAAATTTTCAATTCCAAGTGAAGATAGGTGGGAAAATTTATGCAAGTTACTTGAGTAAAAAGTCAATTCTTCTTCAGCAGCAGGACAAACAATGCAACAAAATTCAAGGGCCAGATCAACAACAGTCTCCACAAAAATAGTGCCAACAATCCAAGCAGTTCAAGTTTTCCTATATTTTTGTAAATTAGAGATATAATTAGTTTAGAAATTCCTAAATTACATCCTGATTGGTTATGACATGATATTTTGTAAATAAACTTATAAATACTTCTCCTTTCGAAGTATGAAGGGTTGGTTTTTTCATCTGAGAAAGCTATTGTACATTTTCGAGCTTCAATGGACTTATCAGTAATACAAAAAGGTCTTTCACAAGATTCTTGTGTCAAATTTCTTGTGAAGTGCATCTATTGTTTATGTATTTATTATTCTTTGTTTACCATACTCATGTGTTTTCATAATCTGAATTATTCCACAAAAAGTTGAAGAACATAATTTTTTTATTTACACTATGATTCTGGCTTTGGATAATTTTAATGTTTTTGACTGATATTAAGTGAATGAAGTATTAATTTCTCTTTACTTAATGGAAATCCTTTCTCTTCTTCTTATTCAGTTCATTTGGAATTAAATAATCCAATTAGTTTGGCTGCCTTGCCCTGTGAAATCTATCTAAAAAATACTGAAACAAATCCATCTTTTAAGTGATAGATTCCATAGCCCAATGGCAATCTAGAAATCAATCAACCATACAATTCAAACCAATTCATAAACCAAACCTTGAACTTTTATAACTAGCCTAATATCCAAAACCAAACAAATTTAAATATGATATAGAGATCCCTCTCTGAAGCTGGCAGGGTTAGATCCCAGCTTCCAAAGTGGTTTTGTGGTTACCTTTGTAATTTATCTAGCAACCTCATAAGTTACAGAGTGATAACATAGTGGCGACCATATTGGGGAACGAAAAAACTTTCATTTCTAAAGATTCATTTCCCTAGTTCAAAAAACTTTATTTCTGGAAAAGTAATGGTTCAAATTTCAGAAATAAATGTTTAGAGGCTATAAACTATGTAAATAATTGAGTTCTATGCTTAATATTAATGATATGGATCCAAAAATAGTTCACACCAGATCATATCCTGATCCAGAACCCCCCAAGATCTTAGATGACCCTGAAAAATTGATTAGAAAAAGAAGCTTAGCTAAAAGTCAAGGAAGTAATAGTCCCCTACCTAGGGCAAACTCTCTCCCAAAGAAATTTGTCACTATACATGATATTTAGTTTGACTTACCATTTGAACATAGTCTATTTAGGGTTAAGTATGAAATTTTTGTGGATGAAACAATAATTGATCAATCCGTGCTACAACCCTATATATCTGAAGGTCAATCTGTTGAACCAGATTTTGATCAGAAAACCCTCCAAAACTTCAACAAGTTACAAGATCTAGTATCAGAACTTGATCAAGCTGTACGTGAAGCCTATATTCAACAATATGTTGAACTTTCTTCCCTGACTATTGCAACATCTTCTATTTCCTCTCAATCTATCCATCCTGCATCAATTACTCCCACTTCTTCTATAATCTCCACTACTTCTCCAATAGTATCACAGATAGTGACCCAACCTATTTTAGGAACTCCTACATCTATACCTCCCATAAGCTCACCTATTATTCAACCCAACATGGCAGCTCATTATGCTCCCTTGGTCTTACCTAGGAAATTACATCCTATGCCCCAAGATTATCAAAGTAGAATTCCTCAATTTGATGGCAGTGGTGCCATCACTGCACAACAACATGTAGATAAAATGACTAATTTCTTTGATCTTCAGGAAGTGGATGAAAGCGATGTAAAGATGAGACTTTTTGCCCAAAGTTTGGGTGGAGAGGTAAGAAAATGGTTCAAAAATTTAACAGCAACTAGTATAGCTAATCTTGATGCCTTTCATCAGGATTTCCTAAATAGGTGGGAAACCAAAAAGAATCCCCTTCAGATTCTGAATGAGTATAAAAACTTAAAAATAGGACCTAATGAAACTGTGGAAGAATATTGTGATAGGTTTAATAAAGTTTATAATGCAATTCTGGTTGCTATTAAACCTCCATTAGGTTTGTCCCTTATCCATTTCCATGAAGGATTTGATGTGGATTATAAAATAGATAATATGGTTAGAACGATGGAGAGGATGATGGAGAGGATAAGTATAGCTGATAGGGATCCTCCTATAGAAAACCAACATGTTCCCCAAATCAAAAATCCTAATTTTAGGAGAAATCCACCCCAAATCAAGCAAAGGGAACAAAAAGGTCAAGATCAGAAGATCAGACCTCCATTTCAAGAAAACTATACATATGAGTAGGGAGAATTAGATGAATACCTTAGTGATACTCAGGTCAATTTAATGGGATTAAATGATAATGAATCTGCATTCCTTACTCAAGAAGAACAAGACCTTTTACTACTTTCACAAGACGAAGTAAATCCCAAGGAATCATAAGATTACAAGCAAGGTTTTGAAAATGAAATTATGGAAGTCCATAGGCAATATAACCTAAGGAGTAGGAAAACAATTCATAATCCTACTAAAAATAATGTTGATATTCCCAATAAAAAGCCAGTTGACACCCCTGTTAAGAAAAATCTTGACATTCTTGCTAAAAAGAATGCAGATGTTCCAACCCAAAAGACATCTGATACTGTCTTCAAAGCAACTCAAATTGATATTCCCTTTGCTAGCCAACAAAAATATATTTCCCAAAAGGATGCTTTTGAGAAACAAGATGCCCTTAATAAAAAAAAAAATCAAACATCATTCAACATAGAACATGAATTTCCAAAACTTAAAATATCTATTCCTCTAACGGAACTTATAAATAAAACCACATACAGATCAAAAGTGATGAAAGATTTGAATATAGAGGAAGGTACAGATATAGTGAATGTATCTGATGATCAACCAGAAATATTGTTTGGGCCTAAAGTTGATGGAAAACCCCAAGATGGAGATGTACCTCCATTTTATATTAGTTTAAACATTCATGATAAAATTTTGCACAATGCAATGCTTGACTTAGGGCTTCTCACAATCTCATGCCTAAGGTTGTCACGTAAAATTGGGACTATATATCACTAGAGAATACAAAGATATGTATTCTTTTGATTCAAGTAAAGTAAAATTCCCAGGTCTCACTAAGGATTTATGTGTCAATTCAGCACAAATACCAGCCAAGAGCTTGGTAATGGACATAGTTGTTGTTGACATACCTCCTAAATATGACATGTTACTGTCTCGCTTGTGGGGAGTTAAACTGCAAGGAACCCTTCAAATGGATATGACCTATGCTACCATTCTAGTGTTTGGTCAATAGAGGAGACTATATAGGGAAAAACTAATGAAATTTATGGTTAGCAGTTAGGATAAACCCCACAATTATCCCTTATATTCAGTCCATTCAGACCTTGATTCTTTCATTTTTTACAATGATGGAAACATAAATGAACAAATTGCCAATTTAGAAATTGTTTTGTGCGAAATTGAGGAATGCAAAACAAATATGGTGGAACATGATGAACAAAATGAACCTCCATGGAATTTGGGTTTTGATGGGGTTTCCAGTAAAGAGGGATCAGGGGCAGGTGTATGGGTTTAAAAATCACAAACCCGTCACTCAGAAGGCCATTCATATAAGTTAAAATTTCAATTTACTAACAACATAGTTGAATATGAAGCCTTAATTCTAAGGTTACAACTTTTAAAGAAGATAGGTGCCAAGAGAACTGCAATTCATGGGGATTTCGAACTATAATAAAATAGATTAAAGGGGAATACTATGCCAAACACACAAGGTTAAGGGCCTATAGGAATGTTGTTTTTGATTTTCTTGAATGTTTCGTTGAGTATGACTTGTATGTGGTCCTCAGATGTCAAAACATCCTAGCTAATGGTCTAGCTACTTCAGCTAGTACCTACAAAATGCCATACCTTCCTAGTCACCAATACATTGTTGCAGTAAAAAAAAGACCAACTATACTAGACAATATCAAATACTGGCAAGTCTTTGGAAACGAGGAAAAAATTGAAAGTTTTTACAATCAAAGGATGAGTTTGAGTGTGCTAATATAGATGTAGATTTTGACATAGACAATAGTATACATAAGAGTGTGACCAAATTATAAGTGAAAGAAATAGATCAAGAAAAATAAGAATTAGAAATCTTACAATTGAAAGACAAATTTTTGCCTAGAGGGTTAGTCCCCATAAAGGATTTGTTTGATTTTAATGATGTATCCAAAATGCCTAAAATTTAACCTACTAGAGTTGAAGTTGGAGACTATAACATAGGAAATGAACAAGAACCGAAGATGGTTAAATTATCCAAATACTTACCCCCAACTGAAAACAAAAAGTACATAAAACTTGTTCAAGTAATTCATAGATGTGTTTGCATGGAGTTATGAAGATTTCAAATCTTATGACATCGGCATTATACAACATAATATTCCCATAAAATAAGACCAAAATCATTTTAAATAGAAACTTAGGAGGATCAACCCAATGCTGGTGCCTCTAATTGAAAAGGATGTCAAAAAGATGTATGATGCCAAGATCATTGTACCATTGAGATATTCTAAGTGGGTGTCAAACTTAGTTCCGACTAGGAAAAAGACTGGAGAAATTAGACTTTGTATTGATTTCTAAAATCTTAATAAAGCCTCCATGTAAGATAACTACCCTTTGCCTAAAATGCATCACATTTTGCAGAAGGTGGTTGGATCCAGTAGAATTACTTTATTAAATGGTTTTTTTGGTTACAATCAAGTCCTAATGCATCTTGAAGACCAAGAAAAGACAACATTTACTACACCTTGGGTCACTTTAATGTATGTGAGGATTCCTTTTGGCTTAATGAATGTTGGCACTACATTTCAAAGAGCCATGGAATTTACCTTTAAAGATGAAATAGGAAGATTCATAGTTATATATCTTGATGATATCACTGTTTTTTCAAAAATAGATGAAGAACATTTGCTTCACCTAAGAAGGGTCTTTGAAAAATGCAAGAGATTTGGTATTTCCCTAAACCCAAAGAAAACATTGTTTGGCTTAAAAGCAAGAAAACTACTAGGACATATAATTTCAAAAGATGGGATCATAATAGATCCTAGCAGAATTGAAGCTATTTTAAAAATAAATCCCCCTAGAAATGTAAAGGAAGTCCAATCCTTCATTGGCGAAATCAATTTTCTAGGGAGATTTATTCCTAATTTAGCAGAACTTCTAAGAATTATAACAAATATGTTGAGAAAAGACACTAAGGTAAAGTGGAACAGAGAGGCAAAACAATCATTTGATTAGGTAAAACAATCCTTAACTGAAGCTCCTGTGTTAATCAACACCGATTTCACAAAATCTTTTTTGATTTTCTCATTTGCATCTGAGCATACTATTGCAATAGTTCTCTTGCAAAAAAATAATGAAGTACATGAACAACCAATTGCTTTCTTTAGCAAAGCCTTAAGAGATGCTGAATTGAAATACAAAATCATGGAAAAGAAAGCATTTGATTTAGTGAAAGTAATTAAATATTTTAGAGTTTATATTCTTCATTCACATATAATTGCTTTTGTTTCGAACATTGTGGTAAAAGACATATTGACTGAAAATGATTCTGATGGGAAAAGGGGTAAATGGATTGCCATTATCCTGGAATATGACATTGAAATCAAACCTACCCAACTCATTAAGGTTCATGGATTAACTAAATTGATGGTTGAATCGAATTTACATGCTTTGGATATAAATTTTCTAGCTATACTTGATGAACAAGTAGAGCAGGTGACTCCACAAGTAATAGAGGATTTTGCAACCTCTCCCTGTTATGCATACCTTATTTTTGTTTTACATCATTTACAAGCTCCTCCTAGTTTGACCAAGACTAAAGCTAGATTTCTTAAACTCAAAGCTATGAAATTTTGTATTCTAGACAATAATTTGTATTGGAAAGATGCTGGAGGAATTTTACTAAATTTCTTGTTGAAAGATGAAGCAGATAAAGTAATGCAAGAATTTCATGAAGGATATTGTGGAGGACACTTGTACTGGAAGACCACTGCCAACAAGATCCTAAGAGATAGTTTTTACTAGCCAACCTTATTTGCAGATGTCCATAATAAAGTCACCTCATGTCACAAATGCCAGATATTTGAAGGCAAAAGGAAACTGTTGCCTTTACCCTTGAAGCCCATATCAGCTGAAACTCCTTTTCACTAGCGGGGTTTGGATTTAATTGGAGAAATTCATCCTTCCTCCTCGACCCAACACAAATTGATTCTTACAACCATCGATTATTTTACCAAATGGATTGAAGCTATACCTACTAGGCAAGCTTCTGATCCAATGATTATTAAATTCTTAGAAAATAATATTCTTTCAAGATTTGGATGTCCCAGGAAAATCATTACAGATAATGCAACAACATTCAAATCAAAGAAGATGGTGGATTTTTGCAACAAATATCAAATAATCATAGGACACTCTACTACCTATTACCCCTAGGGAAATGGATTAGCAGAGTCTTCCAACAAAATTCTGGTTAATATCATTAAGAAATTGTTGCAAGATAACAAGAAATCATGGCATAACAAATTGGTAAATGCATTATGGGCTGACAAAATCACCACTAAGAAATCAATTGGCATGTCTCCATAGCAAGTGGTTTATGGAATGGACATTGTTTTTCCAACTTCATTAGGTATCCCTGTTTTGAAAATGATGCAGGAATTGCAAGTGGAACCTAATGACCTTCAAAGAAGAATAAATCAAACAATTCAACTACAACAATCAAGAGAAGAAGTTTACAATAGAACCCAATTTGTCCAGGAAAACATCAAGAAGATTTATGATAGAAGAACCAAAGCTGATGATTTTCAGATAGGGGACAATGTCTTGAAATGGGATTCAAGAAGAGAAGAAAAAGGTAAGCATGGAAAATTTGATAATTTATGGATGGGACCTTACACAATCCATTCTTACAAGGGCAATAATGCATTTTTTTTATCAAGGACATTGATGGAACAGAGCATTTTGGTGGACTTGTCAATGACAAAATGTTAAACATTATGTTTTCCAAGAATAGAAGCATTTCTCACCAAAATCATTGTAAATATCATTTTCTTTGTACTATTATGATTGGGTATCTCATGTCAGAAAGTTGAAGCCCAAAGAGAAGGCCCTGAGCTTTTGGTCATGTTTGCCACCATAACTATTGTTGGCTTGGTGGGGCCTGACCCAGGTTCAGCGTTAGTTAGCCAAACAAATCCCTACACTACTGGCCCTTTCGGCATCAACCCACAGATCGTGGACTGAAGTCTCACCCGAAGCAATATGGGTGGATGCTGGAACCAGGTTTCCGCACCCATAGATGGTTGTGATGTCAGTTTATTCCTTCTATTCTTGCGTTTGCACAGGTCACTTAGTTCTAGGGCTCGCTAGACTAGACCTTTACTCTACCCTTCAGTAGCTCAGTGAAAAGGTACAATTGATATTTGCGTAGCCCTAACCTGCGCTTAGGTACTTTCGTGCTGCTAGGGCAGCGTACCATTCAAATTCCAAAACTAGTTCAAGTGTCTTACTTATCTTATTAAATAGTCATAGTTAGGACCGTGTAAACAGATGTTCTTACTTGCATTCACTTAACCAACGTAATTACATACATTCGCATATCATATAAGAATTATAAATAAAATTTATATATAACATGTCAAGATGCACTAACAGGAAACAAAGACATAGAGTTTGTAAAATGTTTCTCTTTATTGATATCTACAGATGATTACAGACTCTATCCACCCTACACACACAGATGCAGGGGTCCGTGCACTCGGCTGTGGACTTCTACCCTAGACCTCTGTGCACTCAGCTATAAAGCCTCTACCTACGCTACGACCCGAACTTAGACTTCTTCTCTTATCTTCAAGACTTCATCTACAACTCATGACTTGTTAAGACTGCTTAGAGCTTACTTGCTTAGCTCTTTTTATACAATTTTTATAGCCAAATTTACTTTACAAAATAAGGGCGAACAATCCTTTATGACTCATGACACCTCCATGCTCTGCAACCACAAAATGCAGAGACTTTACAACTTTATTACAAATTTCAACCCAAAATATGGGCTTTTAACCCCAAAAATGTCCTTGGGGGATCTCGTTCACAACAGGCCGCCCAACACAAACATCATGACTTGCCCTCGAGTCACTTGGTAGGTGCAGAGATATTAGCATGAAGACCTTCTAGTTCGACTTGTATGACCACAACCTGAGTAGTGCACTATGCGGCCCCCTGCTTCGCGTCTTCAACCATCTTCTCGGCCACTACTCCTGAATTGTCGACCTGAAGCTTTTGTTGAGTTGCTTATAGGGTCGCAAGATTTCCTTCAATAGAATCTATCACTATGTAAGCCTCATCCAACTAGGGCTTCAGTTGTGCCTTGTGCAGTGCTGCACCCACCTGTTCTTTCAGCTGCTTGGCCTCCTGTAGCTTTGCTAGTATTTATGTCAATGCGACGGTTTGCGTTGTGCCCTTGAACTCATCATAGCACTGATGTAGCTCGCGTGCTTCTATCTCTAGTTGCTGTACATTGGGGTCCTCCTACAAGTTTGTCAGGACCTCGAATGACTGCTTAAAAAGTTACGTGTAGTCGGCTACTTCACTATCAACCACCACTACTGCTTCTGTGAAAAAAGTTTCCCACTGCTCCTTTACTTATAATAGAGTTGAAGGCTGGGCCTTCAACTACAGCTCTGTGATATGCAGGTTCAACTCCAATTGAACCCTCGCCATTTCTATCTGAGTGTCGCCCACCCCTGTGGCCATCTTGCAGACACATACCTCAATAGGTTCTTCCTCAGGAATGGCTAACTCTAGGACCATTCGTCATGCCTCCTTGACGACCTGCATAATACGTTTGTTCAGATTGGTTGCCTTGGTCAATTTGGCAATGGCAGAGTCTCACTATAGTGCCATCTGCTCATTGTTGATCCGCTGCTCACTAATCACCTGGAGGGCATGGTGCTCACGGGCCCTCAGCTCTGCAATCACTCCATCCTACAAGAGGTGGAGCGCTTCACCAGGGAGCACTGCCAGATTCAACCCTACTCCCTTTAGGGCACTGACAGTGGGCCTGTCAGCTTCGTTCTCCATGGTCAGTGCTCCATCAGGCAGCACTATCGTGCTAGAGGCCTTCGCGCGCAACATCTCAGCAGCTTCTGAAGTGCCGATAGCAAGGCTGGTAGACACCATGCCAGCCTGTGACGTGCAAGTTTGTAGCTCCTGCAGACGTGTCTGGATAGCCCCCAATACTAGTCCTGCTGCTACTCAAACTGTTGTAGGGCCTCCGTGGTGACATCCCGCACTGTGTCACTGATGTCATGCAGATCGCCCTCTGTTAGCGTGATAGGGTCCAATGATGTCTTAGTAGCCTTTGATTTCTTCCTGGACCCTCCTTTCTCCTGCTCCATTGGACGCTTGATGCGGGCGAACGTCACTTGAGGGTTTGTGCCGTGTTGCTATTTCTGCTCGTTCGTCTCCTCCTCTGTCTCAGGTGAAGGTGACCTCGCACCTTTGTCAGAGCCCCACTCTGTTCCACCTGTTTGCTTCCCTGTCTGTTGAGCGGCATCGCGCTTCGCCTGGGCCTTGTCAATGGCCTCCTTTTTCCTCTTTTTAGCCAGCTATGTCATCTTAAGCTTGGCCTCCTCCTTCTTTCTTTGTGCAACGGACTTGCTCCCTCCCACCGCTAAGTCTACTGTAGCGCGCCACTCTGCCAGCCATTGATCAAGTACTGCATCAATGGCGTCATCCGTTGCCAGGTAAGGCAAGTCATACCATTTCTACGCAGGGTCCTTCCGTGCCTTGATGGACACATGGTGAAAGTCTACTTTAAACTCTGCATAGCCCTGCAGGTTGGCATACACCATAGGTGATAATTGCGGTTTGCGATTGATGGCCATGTGGATGTTCATCTCCATCAAGATCCAGAAGATCTTGCTGTCCTTGATTCGCTGCGCATCCTTGGTTGCCCACAGTGAAGCGTACTTCGCTGCTTCTAGTAGGTCTGGTGCGACCAAAGGGAATTGGCTATCCTCTGGCAGCTCCCATGCTACCAGCACAATTAACAGCAAGAGCCACACGTAGTGGAACGTCTTGCTGAGCTCCTGTGCCTCACGGAAGTTTGCTAGGAAATCTCCACGATGATAGTCTGACCAGTTCAACTGGACTCCTTCAGCGCAATGGGCTGCTAGTGTGATGACAGGCACCGACACCTCGTTGGCGCGACACTACCTCATCACCTTCCCTGCTAAAATCTGTGTAGCTACCTTTATAGCAGGGTCACAGATGTTGGATATGGCATATCCGTGTGGCTTCTTCACCAGCTTAAACTTTTCTTTCATGGCCTCTGCAAGGGCCTGCTCACCACCTTTTCTGCCAAATATCATGGCCGGATTCTCTCTAGTGTAGGGAAATCGCGTGATCCTATGGATCAACCTGTCCATGATGGGTATTGGCTCCTCCAACCACAGACACCCATCATGCACCAAGCATGGCAGCTGCTTGATGATCAGTACTGTAACCTGGGTGCAGTTGTAGTGTGCCCCCCAAAGCAGGTTGAGCAAACCTACCTTTTCTACTCCTCTAAGCCACCTCCACAGCTCCAATGCAGTCATTCCAGTGTTTGTATCGATGATGCAACGCATCAGCTGCTTGGTCGCCAGGTGTGGGAACTTCTCGTGATCGGCCAAGTCCCAGTCTTCAAGTTTCAACAGAGGAACCTGCCCATGCGTGGTCCTTCAAAAACAATTTCATCTGGCAACAAAGGGGTTTTCAAGGGGGACCTTGCTCTCATCGATGTCTTTCGGCACCTTGGTCTTGCCCTTGTGTGGAGGGACATACTCAGGCAACCAAGTGATAGGGTCAGCACCCTGGGCTTCAACCTCTTCCACATCTACTCCCACATCCTCATCGTCCATCAGGATGTCTTCAATTTCTTCCTCCTCTGGCTCCAAATTGATGGCTTTTCCCTTCTCCTGTGCAGTAGGCTTTGGTGGATTTATTCTTGGTGATGCAAGCATCGGTATCACAAGCTGCTTTCCCTTCTTATCCCTCGTGCTCTCCTTGGTTGGGGTGGGCTTTGGTCTCAATGTTCTTGGTGATTTAGGGACTTCTGCTAATACTTCGGCCACTTTTGGAGTAGCTTCTTTTGCCTCCATCTCCATTTCTAACACCGACTCCTCTGCTTTGGTATCTATAGCTTCTGTGGGTGCCGACATGATTTTCTGCAAGAACTCCTGTGTCTCCTTTGGCAATGTCTCAAATACTTTACTGGCTATCAAAAGTTCGTAGTGCTCACGATTCATGTGCGCCTGAGAGCTCAACAATTCAATTCTCAAAATGCCAAGTGTTTTTCGCTGGACAGACACTTGTAATTTATAGGGCATTTTGAATTCAAATACGACCGTTCCCCCCAAATTCGATTCATTAATGTCAGATTGGGGGCAGATCTTCAAGGATCTTCAAGGATTGGTCTCCTGCTCCATTTGGCCACATTTCTACCATTAAATCATGAACAGTGACTTTAACAGTCACTTTCTAGCCGACCTGTGTGATTTCTCCCTTGGTAGTGCAGCTCCCTTCGCACTGTGATGAACCCTGTGACACTTCCTTTCTTCTCATAATCCTCCAATTGCACAGCTCCCCAACCCGGGAAGTGTAGTTTATAGTCCCATGCCTCCTTTTAGCTGCCTGGAGCACTAAGACTGTGCTACCTTCATCTAGTCACATGGCCGGACCACCGGTGTATGGCTTCAATCGACTACCATTCACCTTTCCTAGGAAGGGTTCTCCATTCAATTTGACCAACTGAACTGCTCCTCCATTGGTAATCTCCTTAATGACATAGGGTCCTAACCAGTGCATCCTAAACTTCCTTGGAAATTTATCAAACTTGCTGTCATATAACAAAACCAAGTCATTTACCTTAAAGGTGCGCAAATTAATGTGTTGATCATGCCATGCTTTTTCGCACTGATTTTGGACCTGTTGGTGAAATCCAACCAGAAATCTCTCTTCCTCAAGCTCAGCCAGTTGTGCGAGCCTCTCCTCTAGGGCTCCATGATCTGTCATACCCATGAGTGCCGCTATGCGCAGACTAGGCACAATGTATTCCATGGGCATTACTGCTTCAACGCCATAGACAAGCCTAAAGGGTGTTTCTCCAGTCAACTTCTTGCATGTCGTCTGATAGGCCCATAGTACAGCGGGTATGCGTAGGTCCCAATCACTTTGCTGAGCATTGCAAACCTTGGTCAGTGTGTTCTCCAACACTTTATTGAATGCTTCCACCATACTGTTAGCTTGCGAGTGATAAGGCGTGCTCTTTTGGTGATATACTTGAAATTCCTCCATTAGCGCACTAATCGTCTCATTCAGAAAATGCATATCGTGATCACTCATCAAAATATTTGGACAACCAAATCGCATCAATACACACTGAAAGAGGAACTTCACAGTAGTCATGCTTGTGGAATCCTTCACAGGTTGTGCCTCCACCCATCAGGTCAAATACTCCGTCACGGTGATAATGTACCTCGCTCCCATTTTTCCTTGGGGTTGAATAGGTCCCACAAAATCTATTGCCCATTTCTTAAAGGGTTGTAACATCATCTATGGATTTAGAGGCATCTCATCCCTCCATGATGGCCTACCAATCCTTTGACACACGTCACATGCTTTTTAATATGCTTTTGAGTCCTGATGAAGGGTTGGCCACCACAACCCTGCACGTAGAATCTTCTGTGCGGTCGCTCTCCTTACATAATTTCCTCTTGCAGCACCCCCATGAGTTTCCATGAGGTTGCTACTTCTTTTAAACTTCGGTACGTACTGTCGCAATATATCATCGTACCCCATTTTATATAGATGCTCGACAATGATAGAAAAGTCTGTCGTGCGCACCAATAACTCTTTCTTTTGCTAGACGGTGTATCCTTTTAGGGCAGTTCCTATCGTTAGGAAATGTATGATATCTTCAAAATGACCATCCGCGACGTGCATTGCAAATAGCTGCGTGTCAGGCAATCCTTCTTCCAAATTAGTGGGCTCTTCCCTTATTTCGATGTGCGACAGATGGTCTGGTCCCGCGTTCAGTCGTCGATGCTTCATAATAACTTCAAAATCATACTCCTAGAACAATAACAACGATCTACAGATTCTCCCCCCCAACAAAGGCTTATTGACCAGGTATTTCAGCATGGAGTGGTTTTTATACATCTTAAAATGGCCACCGAGCAAGTAGTGTCTAAAATTCTAGAGCGCGTATACCATGGCTAACCCTTCACGCTCGGTGGTGGAATAGTTCCTCTCTGCCTTGGATAACCTTCTGCTTGCGACCGTTACAGGATGGTCCAAGTCTCCTCCACCAGCCTATGTCAGTATTGCTCCCAACCCTATACATGACATGTCAACATGTCCATGAAACTCCTTCTTCCAATCCGGGAAGACTAGGATTGGCTCGGTGACCATATTTTCTTTCAATACATCCAAGCTTTTCTTACAGTCCTTGTTCTAGCAGAATGTGATATCCTTCTTCAATAACCTCTCCATAGGTGTGGTGATCTGGGCATAGCCTTTGATAAAATTTCTGTAATATCTCATATTTCCTAGGGTAGCGCACAACTGTTTTACACTCCTTGACACTTCCAGATTTAGTATCACCGCGATCTTCACGGGATCTACCATCAGTCCCTACCTGCAAACTACATGACCCAGTAGGGTCCCAAAAGGAACATAGAACAAACATTTATTCAGATTGAGCGTGATCTGGTATCTTCGACAGATATCTAGCATCAGGCACAACCTTGCTACATGGCGTTTCACCAACCCAAACACAGTCCAATCATCAAAGTACACTTCCAGGAACTTATGAATAAATTCCTTGAACGCTGCAATGACTACGCGTGAAAAAATCGCAGGCACATTCTTTAATCCAAACGACATTACAGTGTACTGAAAACAACCCCACTTAGTTGCAAAGGTCGTCTTGCTGCTATCCTCTGGTGCGATTTTGATTTGATGGTACCTAGAGAACCCATAAGTGAAGGAATATGCTTCCTGGCCACCTACATTGTCCAACACTTCATCAGTGAATGGATTTTGGAAAGGATCATGTACACAAGTGTCATTCAACTTCTTGAGGTCTACACATATCGTTATTTCATCCTTCTGCTTCTTCTCCTATACCACCATTGGGCTTACCCTATCATATTCTTCCACGGGTCAATGATGCCTGCCACGAGCATCTTGTCTAGCTCTAAGCGGACCTTCTCCTTATACTTCATATTGAGACGGTAAGGTCTCTGCTTAACCGGCTTCGCGTCAGGCTTCAATGTGATATTTATAACACCTAGGTCCCTGATTATCCTTTTAGGTCTGTAAACTTGGTAGGGAATAAATCTTGGTATTCTCGGAGCAATTTAGCGACTTTATCCATTGTCATGCCATCCCAATAATTTCCAATCTTCGCAAATTTGGGCTCTGCCTTCGTACCAATGTTTACTTGTTTCGTTTTTAGCGGCGCGGTTATATCAGGATTCTCAATCTACGGTCCTTCAACCTCGCGGTGACCTTCGGTTTTCGGGATGTTAATCTTTCGTAGATCTCATCCTCTTTTTTAGTGGTTACGTTATAGCATTCCAGTGCGTGACTCAGCTGAGTAGCCCAATCAGGCTGAATCAGGTCCAAAGGATCCCACAATATCCTAAAGATGACTGCTTTCACCTCTTGTAGCGCCTCGTCAATACAATCAAACAAGCCTTCAAAGCTGAATTTCATTATGAATCCTTCGTGCAGAATATCCCATTCACCTTTACCATGGTAGAGCTCTATTTCTATGTACCAGTTCATTGGGACGACATCCAGTGTGTGACATAACAAGTGCACCCATTCAGGTTGGGGCTTCTCCCCATTATTAAGCATGAGCCCATTTGGCCAAGTGCACACGCGGATCATCCTGACCATCATATTTTTCTATTATTCGTACCTTCAACTTCCTAAAGTGTGTTCTCATCATCCTCCTACATTCGTGCCAATCATCAAAGATTCCCTTGTGTGTAACCCACCATCGTGTGGGTGTAGCGCGTAGTGCCCAGTCCAACTCCTGTAAGCGCTACTTTTCTGGTACCTCCCTTTCAAATGCATCCAAAAAGATATCTACATCATTCATGCCATCATAAGTGGGTAGATTTCTTACCTCTAACAACACACAACACAACGACTGAGTCATCATGTTGCACCTCAGTGTAGTTACTTCATGTAACCGATTCTGCTAGTGCTCTAATTATTCATCATATTCTGAGGTGCAGTAACTCTCATGATCCCATGTAATTCATCCGTCCGCTATTGGCTTCACCCAGTCTTGGTCTCACACTGTTATCTTATAGATACAATCTAGATCATCATTGCTCTCATAATCACGCACTGGTTCAGTATAGCGCGATCCTTTAGTAGGATCTAGGGGTACTATTACGCAGAGTGATTTCTTCTCAAATATCATCTTTCACTTCTTTAGGTTGATTACCCTGCTCATATTAGTAGCCCAATCAATTCCAAGGAGTGCAAGGTAGGGGTTTCTATCATCCACAATTTCTATTACTTCAAAGTCAGTCAGTGCGCTCGCACCTTCAATATCTACAGTCACCCCCTGCAACCCCCCCATAGGGATGATCTTCTGCTGAATCGCCATCGTTAGCTGAATCGGAGACCACTGCAGCGCAAGTCTTCCCATCCATTCCCAAGTCTTTTTTGGTAGGTGTTATCACCCCAAGAAACTCTCCTAGGTTGTATATCAGAGATGCTCGGGAACATTACAAACTCAACAAAATGTTGGATAAATGGTGGATGAATGAAATAAATGCTACATATTCAAGCCGAATAACCACTTCTACTATGCTTAACCCCAGACATGGGTGAACACCCCCAGAATACAAGGCTTTAGACCACCAATTACTCACAGTTTAAAGAAAATGTGATGATGGAGAAGATTGACCACGCCAGCAGATACACAGGACCCTTGATGGCCGGCTGCAACCAATTAAAAGGTCTGGAAATCTGTTTTCTAATATACAGATAGGATGACAGCTCTCTGGCATTAAAACAACAGAAACCTGCATACAAATTCAATGATACATGCTAAATCCTAACACAGAGGTGGGATGGCAGCCCCTCTAATGCTAAACATTAACAACACATGAATAAATGCAAAACAGGCACAACCTAGAACAAGAAGAAGAAGTGGACAGTGAGCAATTAACAACAAAAGAAGCTTGCATTAGTTGGAAATCAAGACCAGATGCTGCAGGCATCACAACAGTTACAATCTCCAGAAGTTGAACCTTACAGCAAAATAACACTCATCCCCCTCATTCCATCTTTCTGCTGAGTATATATGGAGGTTGGCTACAAAATTGCTCTACAAACCCATGCGTGGAGGGGTCATAACTGACCACCAACCGCATTTACAATCAGATATGGGTCTCTGGTACAGTTTGATTGTTTTTAATGAAAAAAGTTGGCTCTTTTTGTACTCTGGTGTACTTCTTGAACAGGTGGAATGTTTCATGAATAAATGTCCATAACTACTGAATGAATTCAACTGCTCGAGGTAGTACTTTCTCGTCCTTGACCGTGTTGTTCTTGAATGCAGGTAGTTGTAGCTTTAACGTGCAGAATACTGAATTGCGGTCTCCTTCCTCATTCGAGCACACAAAACAGGTTAAAGGAATGAATATTTCATGGCGGAGGCAGGCATAGGAGGAGAACAATCAACTGTTGGATCACGTGGATTGACAGTGGGAAATGCTTTGCAGAAGCTATCGGAGAAGAAGTGGGAATCAAATATAGGCCGTCGGATCGTGAGGATGAACGACAGAGATTAGATCCTGGAGGCTATCGGGAAGTAGCACAGACGGGCAAGCGAGGGTCGTTGTATCATCGTCGGGCAGATCCGACAGTGATCGGGGAGGGAAGATGCGGGGTAGTTAACACACAGGAGAATGGGTACGACGATGGTTTCGCGGGCGGGCGATTTTCCCTGCACTGCCTATCGAGCGGCAGTGGTTTACGTACAGGGTGGAGCGACGCAATCAAACAGCGACACATCGCTGCAGGGTCCGGCAGGAAACCGCCTTCCCCGCGGGCTATCGAGTGTGCAGCTTGCGGGGAGAAGACTAGTGAATGGCATTGGATTATATGGCGGGCACAATCGGATGGCGGAAAAAGGTCAAGGGTTAACGGGGGTTGATGTGATAGGTGAGGGCCCTCCAATATTAAATTTCTTTGTATGGGCGCGGCTATAATGTATTAAAACGTTAGTGCTGGGAATAAACAAATAAAAGGTTTATGCGGGTTTTAATAAAATTATAAACAAAAAGAACCCAAAGCGGCGAAAAAGGCTTATGCGGGGATCTTAATAGGTTATCGGGTTTTTTTAAAGGTTTTAAATAAAAAAGCCCGGGAGCTGGGAAAAAACGGGTTAGGGAGAAATTTTAGCAGAAAACGAATGAATGGGGAGTTAAATAGTGTAAGCGGGGGTTTAAGTAAATATGGGTTCACACAGAGTTTGAGAAGAAAACAGAGATTAAGGGGTTATGAGGGAGAATAAGGAGAATGAAGGGGAAGGAGAAATCGACTGCTGCGAACCTTTTGAAAGCACAACCAACACTGCCAAACCTGCTTTGACCCTTTAAGCATTGAAGTTTATAGTAGAGCTAACATTGGCTCCTTCTGGGGATGAGATCCTCCCTATGAGGTCTTAAGAACCTGCAGACCAATGCCTTTGTACAAAATTATCTTAAAAACATTTTCCTAGTATCCATTGGGCATGGAGTCAACTAAGCCTACAAAAGAAACCTATAAAAGAACATGATTACAATCATTAAGGCCAGAGGACCTTAAACAACATAAAAACACAAAAACTGGCCAACTGATGGGCCATCAAAAATTTTTCTCTTGCTCTTGGCCCCTTCATCATAGAGCTGCAAAACAGGATTTATTTGATCCTTTACCTGAAAATGTTTGGGACATTTGAGCCTAATAGGTAAATATGGATCAAATTTCATCTCCCTTCTGAGTATTTTCCTCCTTAAATGTTCTTTATTGGAGCCTTTGTACACCTGCTGAATAATCATGGCTGTTGTGTACTTTTCTATGTCATCTGTGGTCTGCACAACCAATATGAATGATGAACCATTATTTTCTTGTGCAGGGGACACAAAGACATTATCAGCTCCTGCATATTTCTATGAGCAATCCTCATCCAAGGAGTAGTCCCATAACTGTACATCTTCTTCCTCTGTCATCTGATAAGTTTCCCTTTCAATCTGTGTGGAGTCCATCTGAGCAGGTTTCAGAATATCAAGACTGAGATGATCAGTTTCAGCCTTGAGCATTGAGCTATTTCCTGCCTTAGTGTTCAAGGGGCAACATGGAGGGATTGTTTTTTAAGCAGACAGAGAAACAAAAGATTATGGAGAGCTTTCCTCTCCCTTTTGAATCATTGGACTGGGGATGATAGCAGGCTGGAAAATTTGCAGATCTGCATAGCCATTAGAAGATGTGCTGGCCTTAGGCTTGAATTCTAGGAGGAAGGGATTTGCTGCTGGCTACCACTGCTGGTCAATTTTTTGTTCTCCAGCTACAACAAATTGCTGAGCAGTGCCTTTGGATAATGCTTCTTCAAAAGCAACTCTTGTTAGGAAAGGAGCACCTTCCAAAACATGGACCTCCTCCTCTTCTTTATATTGCTCATCTTCCATGACCATATTCTGTAAAAGGGTCTTCACCCCTTTATCTTCATTTGTATCTCTGCTTCTCTACAAAATCTGCAAATTCTCATGCGCTCCTCTATATGGATTTGGAGTTGAAAAAGAAAAGTCACATGGAGCTCCTGCTTCTTCCAAATACTATTCAGCCTTCAGATTGGAAACTTCAGAGGCCAAAAAATCAATCATCCTAGCCAATTCATCTATTTCAAAATCATAGGATGATGAGGATTCACCTCCCTGACTTCTCCTTTCCTCATCACCTTCGAGTCTTTCTGCAACAGTAATGTTTGCTTCTACTTCAAAGGTTGTAGATTGCATATCAGCCAAAGAAGCACATTTTCTTTCCCTTAACAGCAGGTAGAACTAGGAATCGAAGGCATTGGCATAAGTAATCAAAGCATAAGCAGGGGTGGGTCTTACTTCAGCTGGCATTCTGCTGTACATATGATTGAATCTGATGTTAAATTCAGACAACAACTCACCATCTTCTCTCTGCAAGTTCCCAAATTCATCATGATAAAAGAGCAGATCTTTATTATTTCCCCAGTGCTTTAAAAATACATCATCTAGGGCCTCAATGTCTGCAATAGACTTAGGGGGCAAATTTTTGAACCAATTTCTGGCCTCCGCATCTAGGCTTTGAACAAAAACCCTCATCTAGACATCCTCTTCATTGATATCTAGGTTATCAGCATAGCTATAAAAGGCTTCTAAATGCTCTTCAGCTGTTACTCCTTCTGCACCAGTAAACTTAGGCATCAATTCTTGATAATCTCCTGCAGGCATGGCATTCAAAGTGGTAGGCAAGGCTAAGGGTCCATACCTAGCAACAACTATTCGTTCTATCTTTGTGAGGGCTTGCTGACCTGCCATGGCTGAGGTAAGGTAAAAGGATACTGGTAGGCTGAGTGGGATGAATCAATGAAAAGAATGACAAAAACAGAGGAATACGATGGACATCATGGATGTTTCTTTGAACTGAGGTCTGAAAGGGAAATGAATGACTAAGGAGCCGTATGAATCTGTGAAGGTATTTCTACGCTAGCAGAGATACATAAAAATTCTTTAAGGCTTACCTAACCCTGATGCCCCTTTCTACGAAGTCTTTCCTCTGCTTAACGGTCTTCTCAGGATCAGGCATTGGTCAGCTGATGATTTCTGAAGATATCTCTGAACATGCCTCACCAACTGCGCTAGAACTGCGATGTGGAGTCGCCAAATGATGATCTTCCACCGGTGGAGTCGCTAGACAGATGATTACAACCAGAAACTATGTTCAAACCTTGTCTGTCATCAAAGCTTGAAGCTGTGTCATTCTCCCAGGGAAGCTGAGCTTTGATTCTCCTCTCCCCGGTAATAACACCAATTAATGTTATCACCCCAAGAAACTCTCCTAGGTTGTATATCAGAGATGCTCGGGAACATTACAAAGTCAACAAAATGTTGGATAAATGGTGGATGAATGAAAGAAATGCTGCATATTCAAGCCAGATAACCACTTCTACTATGCTTAACCCTAGACATGGGTGAACAACCCCAGACTACAAGGCTTTAGACCACCAATTACTCACAGTTTAAAGAAAATGTGATGATGGAGAAGACTGACCACACCAGTAGATACACAAGACCCTGTGATGGCCGGCTGCAACCAGTTAAAAGGTCTGTAAATCTATTTTCTATTACACAGAAATGATGACAGCTCTCTGGCATTAAAACAACATAAACAATCCTAACACAGAGGTGGGATGACAGTCCCTCTAATGCTAAACATTAACAACACATGAATAAATGCAAAACAGGCACAGCCTGGAACAAGAAGAAGAAGTGGACAGTGAGCATTTAACAACAAAAGAAGCTTGCATTAGCTGGAAATGAAGACTAGACACTGCAGGTATCACAGCAGTTACAATCTCCAGAAGTTGAACCTTACAACAAAATAACACTCATGCTCCTCATTCCATCTTTTTGCTGAGTATATATGGAGGTTGGCTACAAAATTGCTCTGCAAACCCATGCGTGGAGGGGTCATAACTGACCACCAACCACATTTACAATCAGATATGGGTCTCTTATACAGTTTGCTTTTTTTAATGAACAAAATGGCTCTTTCTGTACTCTGGTGTACTCCTTGAATAGGTGGAATGTTTCATGAATAAATGTCCATAACTGCTGAATGAATTCAACTGCTCGAGGTAGTACTTTCTCGTCCTTGACTGTGTTGTTCTTGATTGCAGGTAGTTGTAGCTTTAATGCACAGAATACTAAATTGCGATCTCCTTCCTCCTTCGAGCGCACAAAATATGTTAAAGGAATGAAGATTTCATGGCGTAGGCGGGCACAGGAGGAGAACAATCAACTATCGGATCGTGTGGATCGACGGCGGGAAACGCTTTTTAGAAGCTATCGGAGAAGAAGCGAGAATCAAATATAGGCCGTCAGATTGCGAGGATGAATGGCGGAGATTAGATCCTGGAGGCTATCGGGAAGTAGTGCGGACGAGCAAGCGAGGGCCATTGGATCACCGTCGGGCAGATCCGACGGTGATCAGGGAGGGAAGATGTGGGGTAGTTAATGCCCGGAGAATGGGTACGGCGGCGGTTTCGCGGGCGGGCGGTTTTCCCCACACCGCCTATCGAGCGGCAGTGGTTTACGTACAGGGTGAAGCGATGCAATCAAAAAACGACACGTGGCTGCAGGGTCCGGCGGGAAACCACCTTCCCCACGGGCTATCGCGTGCATAGCTTGCAGGGAGAAGACTAGCGAATGGCGTTGGATTATATGGCGGGCGCAATCAGACGATGGAAAAAGGTCAAGGGTTAACGGGGGTTGATGTGACAGGTGAGGGCCTGCCAATATTAAATTTCTTTGTATGGGCGCAGCTATAATGTATTAAAACGTTAGTGCCGGGAATAAACAAATAAAAGGTTTATGCGGGGATCTTAACAGGTTATCGGGTTTTTTTAAAGGTTTTAAATAAAAAAGCCCGGGAGCTGGGAAAAAAGGGGTTAGGGAGAAATTTTAGTAGAAAACGAATGAATGGGGAGTTAAAGAGTGTAAGCGGGGGTTTAAGTAAATATGGGTTTACACAGAGTTTGAGAAGAAAACAGAGATTAAGGGGTTATGAGGGAGAATAAGGAGAATGAAGGGGAAGGAAAAATCGACTGCTGCGAACCTTTTGAAAGCACAACCAGCACTGCCAAACCTACTTTGAACCTTTAAGCATTCAAGTTTATAGCAGAGCTAACAGTAGGACATTCACGTCTGACCCCAGGTCCAAAATAACCTAATCCATTTCATATTCTCCTATCTACGCAATCAGTCGCATCTCCCGTCCTGTCCTTGTTTTATTCTTACCAATCTTTCGTGCTACATGCGGCTCACCCAAAGTGCTTTCAACGCATCTATTTATGAGCTCCTATAACCCCTTCACAGCCTTGCTATCACGTAGTAACTTCATACAACTCTCCAGGAAGATTGTAAGCATAGAGGGGTCCATCTCCTGATCAGGTTTATCCTTGCTCCCTAAGGTGGAGGCCTTAGCGAAGCTCTTCTTTGCTTCCATGAATGTTTCACATGCGTGCTCCAAATCAAACCTAGCCTCCTTCGTTGGAGCTTTGTGAACCCATGTGTTGTCTTTGGGTTGTTTCCCTTTTTCATCTCCTATTGTGATTCCACTTCGGAGCACTATATTCACGTTCGAATCCTCTTTGCGCGGCTCAGACCTCATCACTTGCAGGTTCTGAGTCAGCTGAGGTGGTAGCGCCCCTTTTTCATGTATCCTTGCTATCAATGTAGGACAATATTTTGTTTCATGATTAAATAGAGTGCAATACTTGCACGACGAACATGTTGGGTTAGTGCAATTGTGGGCATAGTGTCCTGGTCCTCCGCAATTGTAGTAGATCAACTATCCCCGACCTTTGCCAGGTCCTCCTTCACCTTGGCCTCGTCTACGCCCCTGAAAGCCTATCCGCGCCATCCCCGCACTCTGGTCAGGGTGGCACGTTTCTACCTATGCCCTATAGGTGGGTGTTATATCCATCATCAATTCATAGCTTTTGCAATTGCACTCATCATGCCCTACCAACCTACAAAATTTGCAGAATAGTTGTTGTGGTGTCTGTACAAACTTCTGCAGCAAATGACAATTATCTGTGGCATGTTTTCTTGCTACCTAACATATAGCGCACCACAATGCAAGCCCCGTGCTTGGTCCTTCCTAAGCTTCCAACCTCAAAGGCATCGTCCCTCCTCCGCAATATAGTTCACAAAGACTAGGCAATGGTCTTTATCATGCCCTTGACCCTTGCATTTCAGGCACCATACCTCTTCATGCACCTTTGGTCGAACTGTTATGTCCTGCTTCAAACTTTGCATCTTGAGGCAAAGATTTTTCAACTGTGCATGGATCTGCTGAACCCCTAGATTCAAATCTTGCATCGGTGTTTCATGCAGTCTCATTGCAATCTCCAAGGCCTCTTCCTGAGTTGTTATCTTATGTTGTGACAGTGAAACCCTTAGGTGTGGTAGGAGTGAAGCCATGAACCATTTGTGGTGTTATCCGATTGTTAAATTCATATCAGCTTCACGGATTTTACACTTCAAGCTCTGATTTAGTTCCTAAGGGGTCTCGCCTAGTTGCATCATGATTTCCTTGAACCCCACAATCAACTGTGCCTCAAATTTAGGCCTACTAAATTCTTTGTTTAGTGTGGTCTGGATGTCTGCCACTCTAGCGTTTGAGTTATCATTAGAGTACTTGATGTACTAGGTTAGCTTGCGATCCTGCAGAGCAATAACCAATGTTGCCTTCTTCATGTGATCATTTGTAATGCCCTGAGCTTCCCATACAAATTTCACAACGAACTAGAACTAGTACGGGTCCTCATTTCCCAAGCCTTTGAAAAAAGGCAGCTTCAGTGAATTTTCCATACTGAACTGCGCTGGAGGTGGAGGTGGTATGGGTGAATTCACAGGCAACAGTGGTGAGGTTGGGGGTGGTGTGGGTGGAGGTGGCAGTCACGGGAATCCTTGTCTTATTAACTTAATAGAACTTCGCGGAGAAACCTGTGCTATTCCCTCTTGGTCACCTCCTGGAGGTGAAACCAATGGACTATGTTCAGGACCCTTTCTTCCTTCATTCCTATAAGTTTATTCGCTTCGCATAGCCCCAAACATCAAGGTAGCTTCATAACCCGTTTTTCGCACAATAACATTTTAATCTAGGTATTCAAAGATTTCAAGTACTTACCTCACGGATCTCTGAAAAAGCACCGCTCCACTTTGTTGTAGCTGACTAAGGTGTCAACTGCGAATTCAGTTACATCCTCCTATGGCATGATTGAGCCAATGATTGATAGCACAAACAATCTTATCCTTAGATGCTTCCAATTTCTATACTAGCTCCGGGGTCCAAACAATGGGACTGTCAAGTTTCCACCTTCTTTGGCATCTGCTAGCTTCGCGATCCACTCATATAGCTCAACCCGAAAGGAACATAAAAAGATCTCATAGATCTCTATATATAGGTACTTGTCCAGCCACTATTCTTTTGTAAGTCGCAGATTTTTGTTCTCTTGTGCCGTGAATTCATGGATCTTCCTATCCAACCAGTCTCCCATCTCTTTCTTAGTTGGATTCTAGTGATACGACATCACACATATCTTATGCAAATTCTAGTCCCGACAATGGAACCATTTGTTGCCTTGGTGGGGCTTGACCCAGGTTGAGCGTTAGTTAGCCAAACAAATCCCTACACTACTGGCCCTTTCAACATTAGTCCGCAGATCGTGGACTGAAGTCTCACCCGAAGCAGTATGGGGGGATGTTGGAACCAAGTTTCCACACCCAGAGATGGTTGTGATGTTGGTTTATTCCTTCTATTCCTGTGTTCGCGCAGGTCACTTAGTTATAGGGCTCGCCAGACTATACCTTCACTCCGCCCTTCAATACCTCCACGAAAAGATACAATTGACCTTCGCACAGCCATAACCTGCGACTCAGGTAATTTCACGCTGCTAGGGAAGCATACAATGTAGATTCCCAAACTAGTTCAAGTGTCTTACTTATCTTATTAAATAGTCATAGTTAGCACCACGTAAACAGATGTTCTTACTTGTGTTCACTTAACCAATGTAATTACATACATTCGCGCATCATATAAGCATTATAAATGAAATTCATACATAACATGTCAAGATGCATTAACAGGAAACAAAGACATAGAGTTTGTAAAATGCTTCTCTTTATTGATATCTTCAGATGATTACAGACTCTATCCACCCTGCACACACAGCTACAGGGGTCCGTGCACTTAGCTGCGGACTTCTACCCTAGGCCTCTGCGCACTCAGCTACAGAGCCTCTACCTATGCCACAACCCAAACTTAGACTTGTTTTCTTATCTTCAAGACTTCATCTACAACTCATGACTTTTTAATGTAGGAATTTACAAGATAAGTTCCTCAGACAGAACACCAATGGACACTACTCACAAACAAATCACAGATCAATACAATAGTATTCTTGACGTGGTTAAAACCATCAAAGAGGGAAACAGTCCACGGCCTGAGCCAACGTGGCCACTTCAGGCAATTTATTAATAAAAGAATGAAAATTTACATAAGCTTCTCTCATGAACGGTTACCCTACAAATGACCCTCCATGCTCTTTAAATAGAGATCATGGACCAATCGGGTGTTAAGCCACAGATCAAGTGTTGGTAATACCGAGGAGAGAATGAACCATTGGATCACTTCATGTCTAGAACATATCGTGACTGTCGGATTGTAAGTTACAAAAGTACATAGTAAAGAAACACACTTTACCTAACTCTACACTAGACCAAGTTATACTTAACTATTTCCTATGTGTCAGAATATCCTAACATCCCCCCTTAAGAACAACTTGGGATAGGATTGAAGGATGTACAAATATGACACAATAAGAGAAGGAAGGAGGCATTAGAGCCTATCCCCCCTTAGTGACAACTTCCTGAACTCCAACCATAAATCGAAGTTTAGTAAACTTCACCTTTGTGAGAGCCTTTGTAAAGATGTCTACAACTTGATCATCTGTTGAACAATATTGCACTTCAAGAACATGGTCATGAATGGGATTTCTGATGAAGTGCATGTGCAGTTCAATGTGTTTTTTGCATTGATGTTGGACTGGATCTTTTCATAGTTGAATGGCACTTTGATTATCACACCAAAGTGTAGTCGGATGCTACTGCTAAAAGCCAAACTCTGACAGGATCTGATGAAGCTATAGGGCTTCCTTACTAGCTTCTACGACACCACGATACTTTGCTTCTACTGAAGAAAGAGAAATGGAACTTTATTTCTTGCAAGCCCATGTAATAGGTCCTGAACCAAGAGTGAACACATAACATGCAGTAGACTTCCGATCATTAGGGTCACCAGCCCAATCAGAATCAATGAAACCAACCAATAGAGGAGATGCTTTTGCACTATAATGAATCCCAAACTAAATTGTACCTCAGACATAATGAAGTATTCTTTTAGCTTCTTTCCAATGACTTTCATGTGGGTTTTGCATAAACCAAGCAATAAGGCCAACAACAAAAGAAAGGTCAGGATGAGTATGGGTTAGATACCAAAGTTTTCCTACAAGTTGATGGTATAAGGTAGCATCAACTTGAGGGGAAGTACACGTGACTGAAAGTTTGGCTCCATATTGAAAGGGAGAAGGGGTTGGCTTACAGTCTTCCATGTGAAAATGGCATAGAAGATCACAGGCATACTTGGACTGGGAAAGAGAAATACATTCCTTGGATTGCAAGACTTGAAGACCAAGAAAATAATGCAAGTGTCCTAAGTCTATCATTTCAAACTTATTTTTAAGGCTGGACTTCACATGGTTTATAAGGTTGGGATCACTACCAATCAGGATAAGATCATCAACATAAAGAACAAGAATGATAAGATACCTTCCCACTTTCTTGGTGTAGACAATATTGTCAGAATGACACCTAGAAAAGCTAGCTTCCAAAAGAAAGCTATCCATTTTGGCATACCAGGCTCGAGGGGCTTGCTTGAGACCATAAAGGGATTTATTAAGCCAACATACAAGGCTGGAGTCTGTTTGTATAAATCTCGTAGGTTGTTTCATATACATTTCTTCATGCAAGTCCCCATGCAAGAAGGCAGATTTAACATCCATCTGATGGACTTCCCATTTGAAACAGTGTTGTTGGGAAAAGTATCCAATACGGAATGACCCTATCCCACTCTAAGGGTGATAGTACCTCAGCAACAATCAAAGCAAAGCTATTCGAGATTACTTCTTTATGAAATGTAATAGAGAGGAGAAAGAGATCCACTAACCGTTGTCTTCCGCTAATGATTGACCCAATCTTCCCTCTTTGCTGCTTGCTCCCAGCTCCTTGCTCTTTCACTGGCCCAGCTACACCAAGATCCTGCAAAATGGCAAGAGAGGGAAACTACAAGAAGCATACATTCATAATTGATTCAAGGATTAGAATAAATCAAGTATACAAGCATAACAATACACCATTGAGACACATGCATATAGAAGAACCTCAAATGCTTTATTAATGGAAGAAGTAAAGTTCTGAGAGTGTTACAACCATAAGAGGCCCAATCCAGCAACACCTCCCAGCAGAAAGAAATCTCCTCTTCACCTCCTTCAAGCAAATCACCCAATAGTTCTATACTCAAACCAACAACACTTCCTTACAGTCACAAGATTCCAGCCTCCCTAGACCTCATGAGAGAGCTCTATATATAGGAGTTTTGGAGAAAGGATGAGTCAGCTTGAGACTGGCATGAAGCTGACTAGTGTCCTCTCCCACTTCAGTTATTCTTTAGTTCTTGAGTCCACTTGGAGGTTCTTGCTTCCACTTGGAGATCTAGACCCTCTTACTCATCAATAGGCGAATTCCCTAATCCAAGTGTCATTTTGGAAGCTTCCTGGGCATTGACACCTTGAAGAATGGCTGTGCCACTTGGCCAATCTCGCCCAACGCAGGTAGCCTTCATTGGAGTTGACATTCAGCGCAGGTACTGAGTGGAGCAGTTGACATTCAGCGCAGATGCTCAGTGGAGCAGTTGACATGATCCAGAAATAGCTTGTTTTTGAGTGTTTTCAGGTGGAGAACTGATTTTCAGTGCTGTGGTTTGCTGACCTTGTTCCTCTAGGGGTAGGAACAACATGTTTAGGGACTTTGGATCCCTTAGATTATGGACATTTCATGCTTCATGCTGTAAGGCACAAAAATGTCTATAACAATTGCCCCCTAAAGTATGAGGTCGTTTATCGGGTGAAATGCTTTATCCGGAGGATCCGAAGTTCATTCAATCGCTGAGAGGTGACCTGTAATAAAATACAATACAATACATTATTTTTCATTCTGCTTTCATGATCTAGCTGAGGCGGGCATTCCAATGCTCAGCTTTATAAATTCATTTTGGTACATAGAACAGACGATCGTCTGATGGTAGACTGATAATTCTCTGCTGAAATTATCATCCTTTGAGTAGGATGATCATCTGCTGCAATGATGTACATGTCAAATGTCTTTATATTTCCTGAATATATATCGCAGCCCGGATGGATGAAACTAGATCCGGGGTCTTCAAACTCGTTCGATCTTCACTCTAAGTACAAGTCGATCCATGTGAGAATTGCGCTGAAGTCGAACATGGAAAGACATCGCTTGATTACCGGTTAATGATGTAAACCATTAACAAGCGCGAGAGGAATCACCAATAATGATAATGACCCTCAAGGTACTGCAGTACAATTCACGTGGTGTGAATAAAGGACTTGGCGTCGAACACCACGCAAAATCTTCTGGTCGAAGGTCATTGATGCATACCTGTCGCCGGAAGTGAGAAACTTGCCATTGTGGCATGCAAGCTTCAAAGTACTGAGGGGGGTGTTCCTAGATCAACTTCTTGGATAATGAGCCGAAGTCGACAAGAAGCGATCCGTCAAAGGAGGGCCTTAATGAATCCCACATCAGTGACACGGAACGGAGCTAATGATTTTAGTGGAGGTGAAAACAATCTGTGAGATATGATTCAAGGTGGCGATCATGGGTGGATGAAGGATAATGTATGGCAGTGGATGGGACACGGTTGACTCTTTCTGAACACCATCTCTTGAACATATAACGACACTGATACGATGGATCGGTAGCATTACCCCAAATGTGGATGGTTTGGCGAGGACCATGGTGATGAGACCGGTGAATGAAACAACCCAACCCGATGTGATACAGAGGAAAAGTGTCATGTTCAAGAGCGACTTGCTACCATTAAAGCTTTGAGGTTCTCCCAATTTTTCCCCAGTCATTTCTGACCAGTACCTCTTTATTTTTGTCAAGCTTGAGGAGGATAACATATGCTTGTTCTATAACCTGCCCTTCGGGCAAGCCCATCGCTATGTTTTAACGAGCCTAGCGATAGGGAAACTCGTTCTCGTCTAAAGACAAGTTTGTCGCTATTTAATCATTTTAACGAGCCTAACGACAAGGAAAACTCGGTCCTTTTCATTTTTAGAGAGTCTGAAAAGGTACAGAAAGTTAACTCCAAAATTCCTTTTTCGTCATCTAATCCCTTAAGTCCGAAAAAGTATAAAACAATACAGAAGGGATGAGTTTTCGATAATTTTAACGAGCCGAATAAAACAAGCGCTCGGCCTTTTTGTGTAATAATCCCTCAGGTCCAAAAAGATTAAAATCTAGAGGAGGGAAATCTCTTCCGGTCACTTTAACGAGCTGGAAGGCCAAAACTCGGCAAACTTTTCATATTTTACGAGTCAGGAGAAAAGAGCTCAAAGAAGACTCGTCTTTTGAGGAACGAGTGATAAACAGGGATAGCAGCAGATTCCAGGTACAGGTTGGAATTTTCCAATCACGGCAGTGTCACAAGGATGGCTAGGTGAAATCACTCTTCGCAGATGTTCCTCAAAATGGGTAAACAATCATATGGAGGTGAACGATTGGCCAAATGGAGTGGAGGTGGCAGGTGCAAACACGACCAAGGCTTTTTATGGCTAATAAATTTACGATCACAATGGTTATTTACCGAAATAGGTTCATTTTTTAATGAGCTTAAACTCTGGAGGAAACTCTTGCTCACGCTTTTCTATTTTTTAACGAGCATAAATTCCACGGTAAAACTGCTCGATCTTATGTTTATTTTTTAACGAGCATGAACTATGTATAAAACTGCTCGGATCTCGCTTTTCTATTTTTTAACGAGCATAAATTCCGCGGTAAAACTGCTCGATATACCAGTCATAAGATAAGAATGTCTCCTGTGAGATAGCTATTTTTTATGGAGCTTTATCTCACGAAGCTATGCTCCTTCTCATCCTTTCTTCATGCAAGTTCGGAAACGGCTAATCCTACGAGTTTAAAGGGTTAGACCTACAGGTTTAAAGGGAGGACCTAAAAATTTAAAAAATAAATAGTCGTCCCTTGCTTGCATTCCAAAAGGTTTGCATGCCCCCAGGTATAAGACAGAGTTTCAAGGTTACCCCTACTTCTTTCCGCCAAAACTTTTGTTTCACCGAGAGAGGCATACCTCTTTCTGGTTACCCAAAGATTGTTTTGTTAACACCATCAAACGAAAACATTTCCTCGGCACTGTCTACCGAAATAGACAATGGTGAATGACCTTTGTCAAACAAGTAACCTTAACAAAAGAATCCTGTTCTAGAACAACCCCTCTTCCATCCATGGATGGGGTACGGACTAGTCATATTCTTTCGCGGAAATTCTACCTTATACCCAAGGTTTCCTCTGCCCGAAGCAGACCAGGATGCATGCCCCCTGGGTTCCAGTCCCATCTTTCCGAATCACTCGCACTCATCGGGAAGGAGGACTGGGGGTGGAGACATTTCTTGAGTGAATAGACCATTCAGGGTTGGTATGTGACTATTTGCGATGCGTGATCCCAGAAATGAAAGTTGGTCTACGAGCTTGACCATTCTTCCTTCGTGTGGAAAACACATTACTCTAAAGAGTGAGGAGACTATAGCTCCCATGCAATATATATAGTCTCGTGCAAGGAGTAGGTTATAATCCAAGGGTCCTTGAACGACCATCACGTTCATTTGAACAGTCTTCCCTTTCAATGTAACAGGCACATTGGGGAGGATCCCTAATGGTCGTCTGGTTCCTTTGTCAAAACCCGAGAGATTTCTTATCTCAGGCAAAAGCGCCGGGGAACCTAGTGCTTTCCAAGCAACAGAGGAAAGGATACTCACAGATGCCCCTTCATCAATGATAGTTCCAGCCATCACCATTCTATAAATTTGGACTATGATTCTGAATGGTATACTGGCTGGCAACCGGGGTCTGCCTAGTTGGTTCCAATCAAAGGACACAACCAGGTTTCTTGGTGGTGGGACCGAATACATGGCCGGATATGACCCTGACGATGTTCCTTCCTGCGATAAAGGAATGGGCGCATTGCCCTGATGCTCATCAGAATCTGTGTTGATGAAAAGAATCTGGATGGTGTCATCCTTATTCTCTTCAGTGAGGGTGTCATTTGAAGATGAATCTTCAGTGACGATGTCATTTGAGGATGAAACCTCTGAAGGAAGAACCGGGTCGACTGCCGTATCGACCTTTAGACTTTCGTCTGGTCTGGATTCAGTAGGCTCATTTTCAATGACTGACGCTTCAGCTGACCACTTGAGCGGGCCAGCTGTATTTTCAACCAACGAAGGACTTGGCACGAGTTTTTTATATCCAGGAGGAAGTCTCAACGGTGAAACTGGGCGATCTTCCAAAACTCTCTTCGCTTCGTCTAAGAAGGGACAATGGTGGATGGCATGATCGCCTTCACACAGTCTACAGGGGGATCTTGCTCCCCCTCTTTGTCTTGAACCTTCACTTTCGCTGGTTGACGGTAAGCATTCAACATGGCTATCAGAGGTTGATGCTCCCGAATTGTGCAACCGAGGGGACCAGTCCCTTAGTATCCGGGGAATATAGGGACAATCTCTATGGAAGTGGTCTCCTTTACATATGACACATGGCGATTTAGGCCAGGCCTTTGCTGTGTGTGGATTTTTGTTAGATGTCTTTTGCTTGCCCCCAGTCGCCTTAGGCTCCTTCTTCTTCTTCTCTTTCTTCTTCTTCTCCTTCTTCTCCATGGGAGCTTGGCTTTTTCCGGCTCTACCTTGCGAAGATGAAGGATTGGAAGAGAAGTTATAGGAAGTTGAAGGCTGGTGGGCAGCTCTAGACTAATCTAACTGTTGACTCGACTGCTCAGGAACCATGGTGTTCTGAACTACATTGGTTGAGAATAGCCAAATAGGTAGGCCAATTGTCAGTCCTGGAAGCGACAATGTGGCCATGTGGGGCGCACCAACTTCTCCCCAAGAGGAGAAAGGACCAGGATTTCCATCATGTGGAATTCCTTGGTTGGGGCGTTCCATTTTCTCAACCTACAGATCAACGCGGGAATAGGAGGTGATTATGTTGCGTTTAAAATAAATTTTATAACGACGCTTTAGACACAACTTGCTTTTTCACTTTTTAAGAGTCGAGAAAAAGCTAAAGATGACTCTAGTCTCCTTCGATGTTTTAACGAGCCCGAAGTGACAAATGCTCGGATGGACTTTTTCAGTTATAGAGTTTGAAAAAGGCCAAAAGAAACTGCTCTGGAGTTCTAGGCAGAGGGTGTGCCAAACTTTTCGCAAAACCACAGAATACGTTTTACGGTACGAGTGGTCGATCTTCGTGAATGCTGTGTTCACTGCATTGCGATCAGTAGGGCGGCCGACACTGTTTCCTATGGATAAAGGCTTTGATCCTATAGGGGTCTCCCAATATATACGCGACGGTACGTGGGAGCACAAGTCCGTATTGATACTTATCGCTTCACCGTGGAGGAATCACCCAACCACTCAACGCTAAGATATCACGTTTAACGACGCCGGAACACGTCTCTAGCTTAGACCTCTATGTGTTTGCGTTATGTTTCAATGCGTTGTTATGTAAATTCAATTTATTTTAAGGTTGATCTTGTTTAGCAGTTTGCCTTTATGGATCACCACGAGATGTATAGTAACACTCCTGAATGCAGTCTAAGATGATAAGCAAGCTTTTCAATCTTTCAACTTTGAAAATCTTAACTACTGAGGGAAAAGAAAGACAACATCTTTTCACATAGATCATAGAGCACACACTAATGCACTTTTTCCTAAATCAACATGCAAGCTGTCATAATGCACATGCACAATGCAAGTATTTCTTTTCTCTTTCTTAATGTTGGCGTGATACAAAAAGAAAGTTGTTGTATAACTTTGAATTCAATTTCAAGTGAAAGCAAACAAGCTTGCCCAAAATCAAAAGACACCTTAAGATTTACTTGTTTCGACACTAGAAATATATAAATTCAAACCATATGACGAAAGCAAAAGGTCAATCAGCTATGAACAGCAAACAAACTAACTCTTAAGATCAAAACGACACTTTATCACAGGTCTAGATCTAAGAGGCCACAGCAAGACTAGTTCACTTTCGTTATGGGAAACTGCAAATGATACAAGAAATACACAAAGAACAAACACAGTTTCTTTATACAACCGAGGCGGAATAGTGGCAAGGAAAGTTGGTTTCAGATAGGTACATTGACTGGTAACAGGCTGCAAAAACACGAGTGAAAATAGGGCAATAAACAGGAGGGAAACCCAGTAGCACTAGGCAAAACTGGTCCAGCGCAGGTAGTACACTGGCAGTTTGACCTTCAGCGCAGGTAGCCCCTTCGAGAACTGCGCTGAAATGCAGACTGCCTTCACAGTGCCTGCACTGAAGATTCAAACTTTCGTTTTTCTCAGTTTCCGGGTCACAGATTGCTCAAAAATTCACAGTTTTTGGCCAAATCAGAAGCTATCAGTCAAGTACACACTAAGGGATGAAAAGGAGGATGAAAAGCTATCACTAAGAGCTATTTAGAGTCCTTGTGAATCAGCTCTTCAAATCATAAACATGCCCAGAAACTGAGCTAGAGTAGCTGCCCTCTACTTTGCATTTGAAAGATCCAAATGCAGTTCGATTCGGTACTCCCTGTGTTTATGAAATGAATAGCAAAAACACAAACAACCAACAAGATACGATCCCCAGTGGAGTCGCCAATTTTTTGTTGGGAAAAGTATCCAATACGGAATGACCCTATCCCACTCTAAGGGTGATAGTACCTCAGCAACAATCAAAGCAAAGCTATTCGAGATTACTTCTTTATGAAATGTAAGAGAGAGGAGAAATAGATCCACTAACCGTTGTCTTCCGCTAATGATTGACCCAATCTTCCCTCTTAGCTACTTGCTCCCAGCTCCTTGCTATTTCACTGGCCCAGCTACACCAAGATCCTGCAAAATGGCAAGAGAGGGAAACTACAAGAAGCATACATTCATAATTGATTCAAGGATTAGAATAAATCAAGTATACAAGCATAACAATACACCATTGAGACACATGCATATAGAAGAGCCTCAAATGCTTTATTAATGGAAGAAGTAAAGTTCTGAGAGTGTTACAACCATAAGAGGCTCAATCCAGCAACACCTCCCAGCAGAAAGAAATCTCCTCTTCACCTCCTTCAAGCAAATCACCCAATAGTTCTATACTCAAACCAACAGCACTTCCTTACAGTCACAAGATTCCAGCCTCCCTAGACCTCATGAGAGAGCTCTATATATAGGAGTTTTGGAGAAAGGATGAGTCAGCTTGAGACTGGCATGAAGCTGACTAGTGTCCTCTCCCACTTCAGTTATTCTTCAGTTCTTGAGTCCACTTGGAGGTTCTTGCTTCCACTTGGAGATCTAGACCCTCTTACTCATCAATAGGCGAATTCCCTGATCCAAGTGTCATTTTGGAAGCTTCCTGGGCATTGACACCTTGAAGAATGGCTGTGCCACTTGGCCAATCTCGCCCAGCGCAGGTAGCCTTCATTGGAGTTGACATTCAGCGCAGGTACCGAGTGGAGCAGTTGACATTCAGTGCAGATGCTCAGTGGAGCAGTTGACATGATCCAGAAATAGCTTGTTTTTAAGTGTTTTCAGCTGGAGAACTGATTTTCAGTGTTGTGGTTTGCTGACCTTGTTCCTCTAGGGGTAGGAACAACATGTTTAGGGACTTTGGATCCCTTAGATTATGGACATTTCATGCTTCATGCTGTAAGGCACAAAAATGTCTATAACAAACAGGTAGCAAGGGAAAGAACAAGGTGGATAGAGTTCATTTTGGCAAAAAGGGAGAAGGTTTTAGTATAATCAATGCCTTCAACTTGTGAAAAACCCTTAGCAACAAGACAATCTTTATGTTTATCAACTTTTCCATCTGGTCCATACTTGGTTCTGTAAACCAATTTGCATCTAACAAGTTTTCATCCCTTTGGAAGAGGAACAAGATCCCATGTATCATTTGCCAATAATGAACGATATTCTTCATTCATAGTTGCGTCCCAATATAGATGGCTTGAATCTTCTGCAAAGGTGTCAGGATCATAATTCGCTGAAGCTTGAGCTAGTAAAGAAGAGGCTCTAATGAACTGAGAACGTGTATGTCATTGATCTGTAGGATCACCAGCAAGAGAACCTGTCGCATCCCGAGTAGCACAAACCCATTTTAGAAGCTGAGCAGTTGAAGAAGGATATTGAGAAGGTGGGGGAGAATTTTCATCCTCGTTGTCATCATCTGAAGAAGAAATATTTCCAGAAGTAGAAGGGATAGAGAGAGGTGGAACATCTGCCGAACTAGGCTCGTAGGTCGATATATTTTTAGCAAAATTTACATCTCTTCTAATGATAAAATTTTTGGACTTCAGTGGAATAAGTCTATATCCTTTGACATTTTCAGAATATCCAACAAAAATACATTTTTCACTCTTAAGTTCTAAAGCTTTATGTTTCTCATCTGGAATATGGGCCCATGCTTCACTTCCAAAAACACGAAAGTGACTTACATATGGTTTAATTGAGCTCCATGCTTCTTCTGGAGTGATATTCTTTAAAACCTTAGTAGGATTGCAATTTACTATGTAATTTGCACAGTTAATTGCTTCTGCCCAAAAATTAAGACTAAGTCCTTTAGATTGAAGCATACAATTAGCCATTTCCTTTAAGGTGTGATTCTTCCTTTCAAATAGACTATTTTGTTGTGGAGTATATGGAACAGTATGTTGCATTTAAATTCCATTCTCAGTTCAAAAGTTGATGAATTTGTTGTTAAAATATTCTCTGCCATTATCAAATCTTAGCTTAAGAATTTGATGTCCAGATTGTTTTTCAACAAAGGCCTTAAAGGCCAAGAACATGTTAAATACTTCACTCTTGAGTTTTAAGAAGTATACCCAAGTGCGTATGGAGAAATCATCAATGAAAGTTAAGAAATTCTTGTACCCAGAGAATGAAACAACTGGAAGTGGACCACATAAATCACTATGCACAAGTTGTAAAGGGGTTGAGGCATTCCAAGAGGCACTATTTTCAAAGCTATCCTGATGATGTTTTTCGAGTACACATCCGAAACAAACACCATATCTGCAAGATATGATTGGAAGACCTTCTACCATATTTTCTTTACATAGATTTTGAAGGGAGTGATAGTTTAAGTGACCAAATCACTCATGCCAAAGTTTTCTCACTTCATCATTATGAGCAACAAATACCAAGGGAAGATTTGATGACCCAAAGTTGTTAAACTTATACAACCTTGTAGAATCATCAGCAATGCCAGTAGCTAAAATCTGTCTAGGATCTCTTAGGTCCTTAATTACTACACCCTGAGATGAAAATTCAATGATTTTACCTTCACGTGAATGAGTTATTTGATATACAGATAGAAGGTTGTATGATAAGGTTGGAACACATAATACATCATTAAATTGACCATTTTCTAGATGAACAGTTCCAGTCCCTACAACACTAAAAGATCTATCATCACCGACATATATATTTTTGGTGTTACAATCATTTAAAGAAGAAAACATGGCTTTGTTTTTGGCCATGTGATAAGAAGCTCGAGAATTAATGAGCCACTCATGAGAATGGGAAGAAGAAGATACAATTAGTGCGTAACCAGACCGAGATGTGACAACCACATGCAAAAAATGCTATTCCTGAAGATGAAGTTGAAGTTGAAGAGTGCTCTAAATGGATGTTATGCTTCTTCATTGCTGCTTCCAAGGCTTCCATCTTCTTAAAGCATTTGGATTCTAAGTGGCCATCTCGATTATAAAAGTGGCAATGTTTGTCAGTCTTCTTTCCTTTGTTTTTATTTGCCTTATCATTTTATTGAAATGATTTTTCATTTTGAGACTGAAATTGCTTAGGACCCTTGTTTGGTTTATGACCATTCTTTTTAGAATACTACTTCTTAGGATTCTTTGAATTTGGTTGTTGCTGGGCTACTAAGGCTTTCTTAGAAGAGTTTCCAAGATTAGGAAGACCAAGATATAAGAGCTTTTCTTGTTCTCTTAGTAAAGAATCATAAAAGGCATCAAAAGAGGGGGACTTGTAGTCTTGTCCTTGAGAAATAAAGGCTTCTCTAGTAGAATGGAAGGTGGAAACAAACATAGAGTAGGTTGGTCCCAACTTAGTAAGAATGGAATAGATAAGGCTACCATCATATTTATTAACCTTAACACCTTCCAAGTGAAGTCTAAGAGTCTTGAACTTGGGCCAAAAATCTTCAATGGAAGAAAAATTATTGGGGTCCAATGTAAGCAACTCATTTTTGATTTGATGGGCTCTAATTTCATTTTTAATTCCAAAAACTTTAGTGAGCTGTTTCATTGCTTCATTAGGAGTATCAAGTTCTGTGATATGGAATCTAAGGTCTGGAGAAATATACATCCTTACCAACCCACATGCTTGATCTTGCCTATTTTCCCATTTGGCTGCCTTATCTTCATCTTGGGGTTTGTTTTCTTGGCCTGAGGCTATTCTGTAAAGACATTTACTTCTAAGTAAATCCACAATGTAGGACCACCATTGGAAGTAGTTGGTGCTGTCAAGAATAACTTGGCATGGAATTTCCATTTTAATAGAAATTGAAGCTATAGATGCTGAAACTAAGTGTTCTAATGGAAAGATCTTGAAAAATTAGGCTGATTAAAAAAAAAACGGCTCTGAAAATGGCTTTCGAATGAAGAAGTTATGGCTTTTTGAAGAAACATTGTTGAAGAAACTGACGAAGTGCGTGAATGTGCGGAAATGAATGATAGTGTTATATTGAAAAAAATTCCCCCCTTTCCAAACTTAATCTAATTAGCTCACTTTAAAAAAAATATTTTATGGGACTCACTTTTATAAATAAGTGAAATTCACTTTTACAATGGTACTTTACGAGCTACCCACTAAATTGTAACTTAAATAAAAGATAAAGAAACTTTAAAATTATAAGTGACTCACCTTTTATAATGGGTGAGAATAATTTTACATAAAGTAACTTTAAAACATAAGTTACATGTGATTTTTGAGAAAGTAACTCAACAAAAAGAAAGACTTGAACTCAACATTTCTATTCTCATAAAGTAACTTTGGACCAAGTGAGCTAGTTTAAAAGAGTAATTTTTGGAAAAGAGGAATGAGTTTTTTTTTTTAGTCACTGAATCTTTGGGGTGCGTGTTTACTTGAAAAAACTTTTTTTTTTCTACAAAACAAAAACCACAAAACCCAACACAGACATACAAAAAAAACAAACCTTATGGCTTGAAGTTAACTTTAAGCGGAAACTAAATATTTTCCTCAATGTTTTTGATTTTCTGAGATCACACTAAGGCACGCCGAAAAGAGCATACACATGAGAAAAATCCTTCATTTCTGTTTCTGATTTGCCCAGATCATACAGAGTCACGGGGCAAAGAGCATACTCAGAAATGAAAGGTGTAGATCCGGTAATAAAAAATAGAGAGCTAAATAAACCAAAATAAACAGAGAGATGAATAGCTAGAACTACAAATAAAGATTGTATACCCCTAGATCTTAAAAATGACGTAGCTATGGCTACTGGAAACCTTCTCGCATGAAACAAAAGGGGTTCCTCATTGGAACAGACACTCCTAACACAATAGAGCAGTCCTCTTGGCCTGAAAACAGTCAGAAATAGTAGATCTAGGAAATGACAATCATATGCAGTTGTACCGGCTTCAAATTTGGATCACCAATGGATGCGGCCCTCAAATAGCTCTGATACCATGTAGGAATTTACAGGGTAAGTTCCTCAAACATAACACCAAAGGACACCGCTCACAAACAGATCATAGATCAATACACCAGTTTTCTTGACATGGTTAAAACCCTCAAAGAGGGAAATAGTCCACGGCCTGAGCCAACACGGCCACTTCAAGAAATTTATTAATAGAAGAATGGAAATTTACATAAGCTTCTCTCATGAACGATTACCCTACAAATGACCCTACATGCTCTTTAAGTAGAGATCATGGACCAATCAGGTGTTAAGCAACGGATCAAGTGTTGGTAATACCGAGGAGAGAATGAACCGTCGGATCACTTCATGTCTAGAACATATCGTGACTGTCGGATTGTAAGTTACAAAAGTACATAGTAAAGAAACACACTTTATCTAACTCTACACTAGACCAAGTTATACTTAACTATTTCCTGTGTCGGAATATCCTAAAAGTCAAGACTACTTAGAGCTTACTTAGCTATTTTTATACAATCTCACGGTTCACGTTTTATCACCCCAATAAACTCTCCTAGGTTGTATATCAGAGATGCTCGGGAACATTACAAACAACAAAAAGTTTGATAAATGGTGGATGAATGAAAGAAATGCTGCATATTCAAGCCAGATAATCACTTCTACTATGCTTAACCCCAGACATGGGTGAACACCCCTAGACTACAAGGCTTTAGATCACCAATTACTCACAGTTTAAAGAAAATGTGATGATGGAGAAGACTAACCACACCAGCAGATGCACAGGACCCTGTGATGGCTGGCTACAACCAGTTAAAAGGTCTCTAAATCTGTTTTCTAATACACAGACAGGATGACAGCTCTCTGGCATTAAAACAATAGAAACCTGCATACAAATTCAATGATACATGCTAAATTCAAACACAGAGGTGGGATGACAACCCATCTAATGCTAAAGATTAACAACACATGAATAAATGCACAACAGGCACAACCTGGAACAAAGAAGAAGAAGTGGATAGTGAGAAATTAACAGCAAAAGAAGCTTGTATTAGCTGAAAATGAAGGCCAGATGCTGCAGGTATCATAACAGTTACAGTCTTCAGAAGTTGAACCTTCAAGCAAGATAACACTCATCAAAATTTACATTCTGTCTTTTGGATATATATAGAGTCTGATTATAAAATTTCTCTACTAACCTATGCGTGGAGGTGTCTTAATGGACCACCAACCGCATTTACAATTAGATATGGTCTCTGCTGCACACTGCTGATTTTAATGGACAAAATCGACCTTTTTAGATAGTCTGGTGTCCTTCTTTGGTAGCTGGAGTGATATATGGATTAAATTCCATGCCTAATAAATGATCTTCACTGCTCGAGGTCATCCTGTTTGTCCTCAGCTATACTGCTCTTAAATGTAGTTGCTGAGATATTATTATGCAGGTACAGGGTAGCAGATCGCTGCTTTCTCCTCGGGAGCTCAAGATAGTCAACAGAGTTAAGGTTTCATGGTGGAAGAATGAGCAGGCTAGGAATAAATCTCAGTCGTTGGACCATAGAGATCAACAACGGAGATTGCTGGCGGGAGGAATCGGGAAGAAACAGGCGGAGTAAATATTAGCCATTGGATCTCAGAGATCAACGGCGGAGATTTTATCAGAGGAGCTATCGGGCGACGAAGATAATCATCAACTGTCGGATTGCGATCCGCACAAATCCGACGGTGATCGCAAGTGAAGGTGCAAGGGATTTAACGGCCGGGAACGGGCGGTTTTGTTGGTGGGCGGGTTTCCCTGCACCCTATTGTAAGCGGGCGGTTTCCGTAACACGGGGCGCGATCCAATAGAAATATAACACGTGGCCCCTGAAAACCGCCACCCCCACAGGTTATCGCGTGTGTAGGTCGCGCGATGAGGGGAAGCGACTATCGTCGAGCTGGCGATGGACGGTCAGATGGAGGGGAAGATGCACAATAGTTAATGTGCGGGAGGAGAATGTGGAGACTGTTAGATTGGATGCGATAAACGGTGGAGATCCAAGCAGGGGGATTATATGAGAGCACCAGGTTATATGTTAAGGTCATGTGTTAAGCGCCCAGGGCCTGGGGAATATGGTTTATAGAGAAATTCGGCTAAAAACAGAGGTAGCGGGAATTAAACAAAAATGAGTTTACGCAGAAATTTTGAAGTAAAACAGGAATAATGAGGGTTATGCGAATTTAAGAAAAATGAAGGAGGAGGAGGAAACGAACTGCAGCAAGCTCCTTTAAAGCATAATATAGCATGGCAATGCTGTCTTTGACCCTCAATTATTCAGAGTTGTAGCAGAGCTAACACTGGCTCCTTCTGGGGATGAGATCCTCCCTGTGAGGTCTCAAGAACCTGCAGACCAATGCCTTCGTACAAAATTAGATTAAAAACATTTGCCTAGTATCCATTGGACATGGAGTCAAACTAGGTCTACACTAAAACCTGTAAAAGAAATTTTTTACAATAAACACAATTACTCAAAAATTGGCCAACTAATAGGCCCTCAAAATTGTTTCTCCTGCTCTCGGCCCCTTCATCATATAGCTGCAAAATAGGATTTATTTGATCCACTGCCTCAAATAGTTTAGGACATTTGAGCTTAACAGGTAGATATGGATCAAATTTCATTTCCCTTTTGTGTATTCTCCTCCTTGGATGTTTTTCATAGGAGCCTTTGTACACCTGTTGGATAACCATGAATGTTGTGTATTTATCTGTGTCATCTGTGGTCTCCATAACTAATATGAATGATGAACCATCAATTTCTTGTGCAGAGGACACAAAGACATTTTCTTCTCCTAAATCTTTGTTAGAAAAATCCTCATCCAAGGAGGGATTCCAACACTGAGCATCCTCTTCCTCTGCTATCTAAAAATATTCCATTTCAATCTGTATGGAGGCCATCTGAGCAGGTTTTGGAATATCAAGACTGAGATGATTAGCTTCAGCCTTGAGCATTGAATTTTTTTCTGCCTCAGTGTTTAAGTGGCAACTTTGAGGGATTGTTTTGAGCAGATAGAGAAACAAAAGATGATGGAGAGCTTTCCTCTCCCGCTTTAATCACTGGACTGGGGATGATAGCAGGCTAGAATATTGGCAGATCTGCATAGCCATGTGAAGATGAGCTGGCTTTAGGCCCGAATTCTTGGAGGAAGAGATCTGCTGCTAGCTGCCACTACTGGTCAACTTGTTGTTCTACAGCTACAAAAAATTGTTGAGCAGTGCCTTTAGACATTGGTTTCTCATAAGTAGCCCTTGTTAGGAAAGGAGCACCTTCCAAAACATAGACCTCCTCCTCTTGTTGCACTTCTTCCATGACTATATTCTGTAAAATGGGCTTCAACCCTTTATCTACATCTGTAACTTTATTTCTTTGCAAAATCTGCAAATGCTCATTTGCTTCTTTATAAGAATATGGAGTTGGAAAAGAAAAAGAACGATGAGCTCCAGCTTCTTCAAAATGCTTCTCAGCCTATAGCTTGGAAACTTCAGAGGCCAAAAACTCAATCATCCTAGCTAATTCATCGATTTCAGGCTCTGAGGATGATGAGGACTCACCTCCCTGTCTTCTTCTTTCAGCATCACCTTCAAGTCTCTCTGCAACAATAATATTTGCTTCTACTTCAAAGGATGCAGATTACATATCAGCCAAAGAAGTGCATCTTCTTTCTCTTAACAGCAGGCAGAACTGAGAATCGAAGGCATTAGCATAAGTAAGCATGGCAGAAGCAAGGGTGGGTTTTACTTCAGCTGGCATTCTGCTATACATATGATTAAATATGATGTTAAAATTAGACAGTAGCTCACCATCTTCTCTCTGCAAGTTCCCAAATTCATCATGATAAAAGAGCAGATCTTTATTATTCCCTCAGTTCTTTAAAAACACATCATCTAGGGCCTCGATGTCTGCAATAGACCTAGGGAGTAAATTTCTAAACCATTTTCTAGCTTCCCCATCTAGGCTTTGAAAAAAAACCCTCATCCAGACATCCTCTTCATTGATATCTAGGTTATCAGCATAGCTATAAAAGGCCTCAAGGTGCTCTTCAACTGATATTCCTTCTGCACTAGTAAACTTTGGCATAAATTCTTGATAATCTCCTGCAGGCATGGCATTCAAAGGGGTAGGCAAAACTAAGGGCCCATACCTAGCAGCAACTATTCTTTCAATCTTTGTGAGGGCTTGCTGGCATGCCATGACTGAGGTATATGAAAGGGATACTAGTGGACTGAGTGGAATGAATCAATGAAAAGAATGATAGAAATAGAGGAATATGATGGACAGCGTGGATGCATTTTTCTTTAAACTAGAATCTGAAGGGAAATGAATGACTAAGGAGTTGTATGAATCTCTGAAGGTATTTCTACACTGGCAGAGATACATAAAAATTCTTTAAGGCTTACCTGACCCTGATGCTCCTTACTGCGATATTTTCTTCTGCTCAACAATCTTTTCAGGATTAGATACTAGTTCAGCTGCTGATTTCTGAAGATATCTGCGAGCATGCTTCACCAGCTGCACTAGAACTTCAATGTGGAGTCACCAAAAGACGGTCTTCCTCTAGTGGAGTCGCCAGATAGATGATTACAACCAAATTATGTGTTCAAACCTTGTCTATCATCAAATCTTGAAACTGTGTCATTCTCCCAGGGAAGTTGAGCTTTGATTCTCCTCTCCACAGCAACGACGCCAATTAATGTTATCACCCCAAGAAACTCTCCTAGGTTGTATATCAGAGATGCTCAGGAACATTACAAACTCAACGAAAAGTTGGATAAATGATGGATGAATGAAAGAAATGTTGCATATTCAAGCCAAATAACCACTTCTACTATGCTTAACCCTAGACATGGGTGCACACCCCCAGACTACAAGGCTTTAGACCACCAATTACTCATAGTTTAAAGAAAATGTGATGATGGAGAAGACTGACCACACCAGCAGATGCACAAGACCCTGTGATGGCCGGCTGCAACCAGTTAAAAGGTCTATAAATCTATTTTCTAATACATAGACAGGATGACAGCTCTCTGGCATTAAAACAACAGAAACCTGCATGAAAATTCAATGATACATGCTAAATCCTAACATAGAGGTGGGATGACAGCCCCTCTAATGCTAAAGATTAATAGCACATGAATAAATGCACAACAGGCATAGCCTGGAACAAAGAAGAAGAAGTGGACAGTGAGCAATTAACAACAAAAGAAGCTTGTATTAGCTGAAAATGAAGACCAGACACTGCAGGTATCATAGCAGTTACAGTCTTCAGAAGTTGAACCTTACAGCAAGATACCACTCATCAACATTTACATTCTATCTTCTGGATATATATAGAGGTTGATTACAAAATTGCTCTGCTAACCTATGCGTGGAGGTGTCTTAATGAACCACCAACTGCATTTACAATTAGATATGGTCTCTGCTGCACACTGCTGATTTTAATGGACAAAATCAACCTTTTTAGATAGTCTGATGTCCTTCTCTGGTAGCTGGAGTGAATTATGGATTAAATTCCATGCCTGATAAATGCTCTTCACTGCTCGAGGTCGTCCTGTTTGTCCTCGGCCATACTGCTCTTTAAATGTAGTTGCTGAGATATTATTATGTAGGTACAGGGTAGTAGATCGCTGCCTTCTCCTCGGGAGCTCAAGACAGTCAACAGAGTTAAGGTTTCATGGCGGAAGAATGAGCAGGCCGGGAATAAATCTCAGCTGTTGGACCACATAGATCAACGACGGAGATTGCTGGCGGGAGGAATCAGGAAGAAACAGGCAGAGTAAATATTAGCCGTTGGATCTCAGAGATCAACGGTAGAGATTTGATCAGAGGAGCTATCGGGTGGCGGACGGTGATGACAATCGTCAGCCGTCGGATCGCGATCCGCGTAGATCCGACGGTGATCATAAGCGGAAGGTGCAAGGGATTTAACGGCCGGGGATGGGCGGTTTTATTGGCGGGCAATTTTCCCCACACTGCCTATCGCAGGCGGGCGGTTTCCATAACGCGGGGCGTGATCCAATAGAAATATAACACGTGGTCCTCGAAAACCGCTGCCCCCGCGGGTTATCGCACGCACAGGTAACGCGATGAGGGGAAGAGACTGTCGTCGATCTGGAGATGGACAATCAGATGGAGGGGAAGATGCACAATAGTTAATGTGCAGGAGGAGAACGTGGAGACCGTTAGATCGGATGCGATAAACGGTGGAGATCCAAGCAGGAGGGTTATATGAGAGCACTAGGTTATATGTTAAGTTCATGTGTTAAGCACCCGGCGCCTGGGGAATATGGTTTATATAGAAATTCGGTCGAAAACAGAGGTAGCGGGAATTAAACAAAAATGAGTTTATGTAGAAATTTTGAAGTAAAACAGGGATAACAAGGGTTATGCGAATTTAAGAAAAATGAAGGAGGAGGAGGAAACGAACTGCAGCAAGCTCCTTTTAAGCATAATACAGCATGGCAACGCTGTCTTTGACCCTCAATTATTCAGAGTTGTAGCAAAGCTAACATCGCAGACCATGGGTAGATCTTTTACAGCCGACTTTACTTTACAAAATAAGGGCGGACAACCATTTATGACTCATGACACCTCTACGCTCTGCGACCACAAAATGCAGGGACTTTACAACTTGTTTACAAAATTCAACCCAAAATATGGGCTTTTAGCCCCAAAACTGTCCTTAAGGGATCCCGTTCCCAACAACTACAACAACAACAAAACAAATTAGATGCAGAAAAAAATATTGAAGGAGATGATTCAAGGCTACTGGTCAACAATTCTTGACACCTCACAAGGAGAGTGCCATCCCCAGTTGGAGCCATTGTTAGGGTCCTATGATTCATAGGATCAAATGATGATTGAATATTTTTTTTCAGTATATCAAATTGTAAATAATATTGCATGTTGCAAATGATTTCCTAAAAGAAAAAATATAAATAAAAAATAAAAAAATGAAAAGAGGGTATATAAAAAATAAAAGAATAAAAGAATAAAAAAAAGATGAAAAGAACCCCATGAAAAGAAAAATGAGTGAAAGTGATGCAAATTCAAATGCCACTAGGAGAAAAATAATTCTATTTTGAAAAATAAATTAGGAATTGTGTGCAAATTGTTTTAAATGCCACAATCACAGATCTTTGTTTGAATCATATATTATAATCATGGTCAAACACATTTAAATTTTTGCTGTTAGACTAGAGAATAATTTAACCAAACTGTTTAAACTTTGATAAAAGTAAGTAGATAGGTGAAGAAATTGATCCAATTGTTTAAGCTGAATTAATAGTTGAAAAATTGTAGGTTAGAACTTAGATTAGGATAAATATCTCCTTCAAAGGAAAATAAGAAGGTTCTGCACATTTAAATTCACCCTTGGTTGGTAGAAGATAGGCCTTGCTTTCAAAATTAGGATGAAAAACATTAAAATTGTATTATGCATGCTTTAAAGTGATATAGTCTTTGTCCTAAGTTTTGGAAATTATAAACAAAAAGTGCAAAACTATAATTTTTTTGGTCATTTAGTGGATAAATGGCAGGCCTGATCCAAGCTACGTGTCGTTCACGATTGTAATCGATGGTATGCAATGCATTTCGGCCCCCCTTTCCATTTCTACCTTTATCAATAGAGCGGGGATTCGAAAAGGTGGTTTCACTTCCCCGACCCCACCTTACGTGTCACTCTCGCATTCTTTTGCACCCCCCCTCTCAATACCGCATACCACCCCCCCCCGAAAACTGCCTAACCCTCTCCTTCCTACCAATGGTTCCCCGTGCCTACACCACTAATCCTTCCATGACACTTGTCTGACCGGTTCCCCAACCCGTTGTGCATTCAATCTTCCCCTAAATTAATGTTAAACTGCCAAAGATCCCATGCCCTCAACGAACGATTCCTCAAACATAAAGAGCCTGTCATCCATTCCTGTTACACCCTTTACTAAATCTGATCCTATGGATGTTAATTCATATTTTCTCAATCTCAATCAATACAAGAAAAATTGTCCCGGCATTGAGAAGAAAACTAGGGCACAGTAGCACCAGCTTCACCATCGTCGCCAACCTCCATTGTCAAACTTTTCCTGGGTAAATTGCTCAACTCTTCAGCCTTTTCCAAATTGCTTCAAAATTCCCAATATGGCTCCCAAGAGAAGAATCAATATTAATAATGAAAGTCTTATGATTCCCTCATCAGTTGACCTTGATCACATCCCCCCGGTTGACAGAGACTATAAAATATCAGAGCCAAATTGTGAATTCGATTTATTCGAATTACACGACTGGCTCAAAGACAACTTCCTTGACCATAGCGATGAAATTGGCCTTTGGGAATCCAATTTACCCCTCTACCTATTTCCCCAAACCCATCACTTACCAAAATTTGTCCTCAAATGCCAAGCTTGTTACTTGCCAAACCAGAGAGCCATTGTGGCCCACAATGGTGAAATTCTATTCACAATCACCCCTCAATCAATTAACCAAATGTTGCAGATCCCTTAGAATGATTCCATTATTCCTTTCTCAGTGGAAGCCCTGAATCAATTATATCAGAAGTTGACCTTTTCCCAGACATCCAAGATTTTCTAAATGTTCCTACCTAAAGATGCCCAACCCCCAAAAAAGAATCCACCATATCCCTCCTCCATTTTTCCAGACAAAGCTAAGAAAATCATTTCCATAATCTCTTGTTTGCTGGGGCATTATTCATATGAATGGGTATATGAACCTATTTTAGGTTTTATGTCCATTTTATCCACTGAAGAAAAGCCCTCAGTAATTTTCAATTTTAGCCAATTCCTTGTTGGCAGAATTCATGAACAATTCCTTAAGATTCAAATGGAAGGAATGTTAAGATATACCTCTATTCTTGTGTACGTGTTTCTATTTTATCAAGCAGACAAGTTCCCATTTGCAGTGCAAAAACTCAATGAACAAGGGGAGCCACACTCAAACTTTTTTTGGAATTCCATGCCAAGAAGGAATTCAGAAGAATACAACCTCGAAGACTTTATTGATCAATTTATTCATCCAGCTACATGTTTGTTGAGCATTGAGACAGAACCCAGGTTTAGTGTAAGGATTCAGAAGATTTTATACCTAAGTGAGCAAGTCAGAATAGGTGGCTGGGATTTATACTAGAATTACACTGAAATAAGAGTGTATGGGTGTGAGATGCCACCTTATAAACTGCCCAGGTATCTCCAAATGAAATTTTTCTCTTTAGAATACATCAGGAAAATGATATACTCAGATGAAGTCCATTTCGTGTCAACTAAGAACAAATCACAATTCAAAATAAAGGCTTAGATAGGAAAATTTATTTGCAACAACAAGAAAGCAGGAGAGGAAGCATATATCCTCCTAAAACAAATGAATATTCTCTTGAGCTTCACTTGGTCATATGACCCATTTGGTATGATCTCTAAACTAAGAGTGGAACAAAAAAATACTCCATATGTTCACACTTAGAAGCCCAATATTGAGAAATACACTAACCAAGATGAGTGGGAAGAAAATACTCTACAAGAAACGAAGGAGAAACTGTTGTCTACCACTACTTCACAAACTCCCACACCTCAGGAAAGAGCAGTGAAAAGGCCATGGAAGAAGACTCTCCTTTAGTCACAGAGGTTTCCGCCAAAGAATTCATAATTTACACCAAGAAAGTAATGAAAAATCCTAAGATAGATTTTTCAAAAGGAGTAGGGCAAGATCCTATAGTACTCAAAGCTCCACATTTTCCAGCTAGGGATAGAATCTTTACAAGATCTCCATTCTCTACAATCTCACAAGAGAATCTAGATACAAATAAGACATTAGAATTAATCCAAGGTAAAATGGAAACAAACATTTTTGTCAAGTATAAGGGTCTAAAATGTAGAAATGAGCTTCTCAAAGTCAACACTTATGATCAATTTCATAAAAAAATTTCCTCTACCCAGCATAGGGTCTTCTCAGCCTTTGAAACTGAGAAAGGAAGAATGCATGTGGTATTATTGCAAGCACAGGTCCTCCACCCTAAATTTGCAACAGATTTCAAGCAAACTACATTTGAGTTTGATGCAAAGGATGTCCATCCTCTAGATCAGATGGACATGCATAGGCAGACTGGGGAGATGATCTATTGTACATTGTTAAGTACTTCAATGACTGCTACCAAATCATAGGTATCCCTCACTAATATTCAATCCCAATTAAAACTTGAAAAGGCTTCTTCTTTAGCAAAATATAGTAAGATAAAATCCTTGTAAGACTTGGTCATTAAGATAGGATATGACCCAAGAAATGTTAAGGCAAAAGAAGAAATAGTAAGGATTGTTGAAAAATGGCAACAAGAAATTTGCTAAAAATAGCACTGCTAAAAATAGAAGCTTGGGTATCAGTGCTGGATTGGGCAACAAGGAATGAAAAATGGAAGTGCTAAAAATAGAACTTCTACTTTTAGCAGTTCAATGTGGATTCCTATTTTAGTCAGTCCCTGGACTAGAAATATGAAGTAAAATTTGAATTTGATATTAACAGTAGTTTGTAAATTAATTAATTAATTCAGTTTGAGTTAATTAGTTAAGGAATTATGAACTTGAAGTCTATGTGAGGACATGCAACAATTTCTTCTTTGATTGAGGGATTTATCCATCAGTTAAAGGATGAGGATGAGTTGTAATTATGAGTTGTAATTAGTTGGCTTAGTTAACTGAGTCAAGTCCAGTTAGATTAATTTAACAAGTTGTTAAATTAATGAGATTCAATTTGTTAATGCTTGCATGCATGTAACAACTGGTATTTTCAGATAACTGAATATTATAGCTAAAATAACTCATGCATGTCAGTTCAGACAGAGACCCAGTTGAGATCAGAGAAGGGACAATGTACTATCAGTTGGATGAATTTTTTTCCTATAAAGGAACCTCATCCATGATGAGGATTTATCTCCTTCAGGTTTGTGCAGTTATTTCAGAGGTCAGTGTTGTGTGTGAGGTGAGAATCACACAGGTTGCAGCTGGAGGACTCAGGAAAAACTGTGCATAGAAATAGGAGGCTTGGAGGGAAGAGGAGAATGTTTGTGAGAAGCCTTTGACTGTCTATGAGCAGCAGAGGGATTTTACTGAGAGCTAGATAGCTTCCGAGCTAAGGCTTTGTGTAATCCAGACATATTTCCACTTGTATGATAATACAGAGATGGGGTTTTAGGCTAGTGCTTTCTCGTAGTTATATCTTCTATGTTATGTGTATTTGATTTCTCCATATCAGTTATATGTGTTCTTATTGATGTTTCTCATGTTCAATTAAGCTTCCTCTAAATTGGTTGTAGAAGTAGATTTAGTATCATGCTTTAGTACATTGCATATATCAGTTTAATCTACAGGGGGTGAAATTTCTACATGGTATCAGAGCTAGCTGATTTGTAGAAAAATTCTACATGGTATTAGAGCTAGCTAATGTGTAGAAAAATTCTACAAAATTCTACATGGTATCATAGCACAGGTGATCAAGGAAGAAAAATATACAAGAAGAGGAGATTTCAAATTTTTGAGTTTTGGGCTGAGAGATTGCAGAGAAGATCTGAAAACTTCTGTACAAAATTTTCAAAAAAAAAAATAGCAGATTTTGATTCCTTGCGGAAAAATACCCAAAATAAAAAAAAAAATCGGCTGAATTGGAGTTCGGAGAAGGGAGATATCACTGATTTAAAATCAGCTCTTTTTCCAAAAAAATTCATGACGGCAAGAAATATGAAACAGATTGGTGTTCTAGCCAAGAACCTGTATGCACTTGAGGTACAAGATGCATGCAAAGCCTTGAGGAACAAGGCAAAGGTTAGATACTTGGTGGTTGAGAGGGAGAGTAAATTACCTCTCAACATGCAACACCAGAAGAAGTCTCAGACGATTGTGGAGGAGCCATGATTGGTGTAGCAACTTTAGGAGGTTGTGGAGCAACCACAACTAGAGAAGCTGAGAGGAGATCGAGTAGAGACATCTACTCATGTAGATACCTCTAGTAGGGGAAAACTTCGAGCCAGGTGGGCTGAGGGATCACATGCAACCATACCTCTAGGTAGGAGATGGGGCGATGTGGAATGATTGTCCTAAGGAGGAGGGGCAGGATCCTTGACGTACCCAACCTCTTTGATTCGACTTTGCTACAACAGCCCCAATGAGGAGTAGTAAGACTGATTGATTGGGTAGAGACAGATGTGGATGGAATGGCAGAGAGAGCTATAGTGCAGGGAATCCCACGACAGCGCATAGCTAGCAGGCTGCAAAAATGCAAGAGGCACAAGTGTGTTGCACAATGCAGAGTAGCACATAGAGGTGCGCAACGGTGCGAGATGCATGTAGATGTTGCAGTAGCACAAAGGTCAGAGAGGGAGAACTTGTCAACAACAGGTAGAGCTTCAGCATCAGAGTATGTTTCTAGCCCAACGGAGAGGTCAGTTGGGATTTTTTTTTTTGTTCCGAGAGTTGCTGGAGCAACCACACTTGGTAGAGGTGTTGCATGCAGAACATTCCGAAGGTACAGGATCGGGTTCGAGAGGAAGCCTTTCTTGTTGAGAGGGAGTGTTGAAAAATGGCAACAAGAAATTTCTAAAAATAGCATTGCTAAAATTCACAGTTTGGGTATTAGTGTTGGATTGGGCAACAGGGAATGAAAAATGGAAGTGCTAAAAATAAAACTTCTATTTTTAGCAGTTCAATGTGGATTCCTATTTTAGTCAGTCCCTGGACTAGAAATAGGAAGTAAAATTCGAATTTGATATTAACAACAGTTTGTAAATTAATTAATTAATTCAGTTTGAGTTAATTAGTTAAGGAATTATGAACATGAAGTCTATGTGAGGACATGCAACAATTTCTCCTTTGATTGAAGGATTTATCCATCAGTTAAAGGATGAGGATGAGTTGTAATTAGTTAGCTCAGTTAATTGAGTCAAGTCCAGTTAGATTAATTTAACAAGTTGTTAAATTAATGAGATTCAGTTTGTTAATGCTTGCATCCATGTAACAACTAGTATCTTCAGATAACTGCATATTATAGCTTAAATAACTCATGCATGTTAGTTCAAACAGAGACTCAATTGAGATCAGAGAAGGGACAGTGTACTATCAGTTGGATGAATATTTTTCCTATAAAGGAAGCTCATCCATGATGAGGATTTATCTCCTTCAGGTTTGTGCAGTTATTTCAGAGGTCAGTGTTGTGTGTGAGGTGAGAATCACACAGGTTGCAGCTGGAGGACCCAGGAAAAACTATGCATAGAAATAGGAGGCTTGGAGGGCAAAGGAGAAGGTTTGTGAGAAGCCTTTGACTGTCTATGAGCAGCAGAGGGATTGTACTGAGAGCTAGATAGCTTCCGAGCTAAGGCTTTGTGTAATCTGGACATATTTCCACTTGTATGATAATACAGAGATGGGGTTTTAGGCTGGTGCTTTCCCCTAGTTATATCTTCTGTGTTATGTGTGTTTGATTTCTCCATATCAGTTATATGTGTTCTTATTGATGTTGCTCATGTTCGCTTAAGATTCCGCTAAATTGGCTGTAGAAGTAGATCTAGTATTATGCTTTAGTACATTGCATATATCAGTTTGATCTACAGGTGGTGAAATTTCTACATGGTATCAGAGCTAGCTAACGTGTAGAAAAATTCTACAAAATTCTACAAAGATAAGAATGCTGACATAGCAACAATCAGAAAATAATTTAAAATGTCAGCAACCGAGGATCCACAAGCAAAATAAGTAGGGGAGACAAAGAGCCAAAAACAAGACATGCTCATATTAATTATGGAGAAAAATGCATAGATAAGGGACATGGAAGAATAAATGGACAAGTTGATCAAGGAGGAAGAACAGAATGCACAACCAACTAATCTCACTTGATGCAATACCTCTTGAAACAATAGTGCAAACATGAGCTTCTACATCAACTACAACAACAACGGCTACAACAACTACAGTAAGAGTTTCTACATCTACAACACCCCCTGCACCAACTTCTGATGACCCAAGTAAACTGGTAAAATCCATGGAAGACATGTCTTTACAAGGGGAGGAAATCAAGAAACTACAAGGACAGGTGAGGACTCTACAGGAACAGAAAGAGAGAATTGAGAATTCTCAATTGACAGAGGTACATAAATCCCAGAGACTAATGCAAAGGATACATCAATTGGAAAAGGAATCTTCCATGGCTCATACCTTAGCTCAGGCTAAGGAGAATATATGGATAGATATCAACAAATCAATGATAGAGATCTGGCCATTAATACAAATTATTTTTTAGCAGAAGAAGATGATTCATAAATCCATTGGAGCCATTAAATAAATTAGGGAAATGATGGGGGACAAGCCAACTGAAGCCACGAACCTCATCAAATTTCTAAATTCTAAAAACAGATACGATCTAGAAGAACTGGAAATAGAAGATATAATCGATACCATTTTAGAAATCAAGAAAGTATTGACCAAGAGAAATATTATGTTGCAGCTGGAAAAAAGTGTCAAGTTTTGGAGAATGGTGTCCAGAGATTCTTCAACAAGTCTAAGGTCTTGAGTCATAAGGGACTTCCAGGTTTGCTGGTATTGAATGACACATTAATGACATTGCCCGATTACAGCCAAAAATTGATGTCCATTTCCAGAGACAATGCCAAATTCGTAGGAATACAGGGAGTATAACAAGGAAAGCCTTCCTACATGCATTGGAATTTGATTTATACATCCAACATAAAATCAAATACATTTTTATCACTAAGCCCACCTTTTCCAAATATATAGAGGCAAATGAACTTTACATGAAGTTTCTCAAATTATCAATTCCAAGTGAAGACAGGTGGGAAAAATTATGCGATTACTTGAGTGAAAAGTCAATTATTCTTCAGTAGTAGGGCAAATGACGCAACAAACATCAAGGGCAAGATCAGTAACGGTCTCCACAAAAATAGTGCCAGAAATCCAAGCAGTTCAAGTTTTCCTATATTTCTGTAAATTAGAGATATAATTAGTTTAGAAATTCCTAAATTACATCCTGATCGGTTATGACAGGATATTTTGTAAATAAATTTATAATACTTCTCCTTTTGAAGTATGAAGGGTTGGTTTTTGCATCTAAGAAAGCTATTGTACATTTTCGAGCTTTGGTGGACTTATCAATAATATAGAAAGCTCTTTCATAGGATTCTTGTGTCAAATTGTTGGTGAAGTTCATCTATCGTTTATGTGTTTATTATTATTTCTTTACCATACTCATGTGTTTTCATAATATGAATTATTCCACAGAAAGTTGAAGAACATAATTTGTTTTGTTTTACACTCTAATTCTCAATTTGGATAATTTTAATGTTTTCAATTGATATTAAGTGAATGGATTCTTAATTACTCTTTACTTAATGGAAATCCTTTCTCTTCTTATTATTCACTTCATTTGAAATTAAAGAATCCAATTAGTTTGGTCACCTTGCCATGTGAAATCTGATGGCCCTCTAAATCAGACATAAATTAAGGCCCATGCCTCTAAATTAAACATAAATTAATGCCTATGACCATCCTTCAGCACATTAAACCTCTCTTTTTGCATTATATAATGTATTTTTAAGTTTAATATATTCATTATGAAGGTTTATGAATAATTGCATATTTGTGCATAATATTATTTATTTTTGTGGAATATTATGAGAATATTGGGCAGATTATGAAGATTTGGAGGAGGAGATAATTTAGGGACTTGCTCCCTACTAGAGGAGGATCAATATTAAATAATAAATAAAAAAGATATTATGGAATTATGGCACAGATTTTGGAACTCCAATGATTGAGAAAATCTAGGAATGTGTTCCTTGCCATTTAATGCAGATTCCTAGTATTGAGAACCAGATCTACTAATCAAGGGATTTTGGTGCGGAAATCTTCCTCCTTTCACGGGGAATGCTTCCTAATCATTTTGTATAAGTACCAAGTCGAATTTTCCTCTAGAGGGAGATTTTGATTAGTGTTCTTGTGGAGAGAACTCGTATATCTGCAGCTCCATTGTATTTTCTTGCAGGGATGTAATTGTAATGATGAAAATAATGAAGATTGGTGTCATGTTTAGCTTCTAAATCTTGTTCTCCTCCATAGGTCTCTGATATTCCTTAGGATTGTCCATCCCAGGAGCCTCAGAGCCCTTTTGTATCATTTTCTTTCCTTCTTTTCACTTCTTATTCACATGCATCTCTTGTTTTTATTTCTTTCTATTTCTGCATTTAGTATTCATGATTTCTTGTTATAATATTGGGTTAAATGGTTGATGTAAGTTCTTTTGCAAGATCAAAAGCATCATTTAATCCTTGGAAAATCTTTTGAAGATCATAGTAATCATTGAGCTACTTGGATTAGTCTTCTTATTCCCAAATCTAGATTTCTGGAACTCCTTTTTAGCAAAGAACAATAAATTTCTACTATTTTTTAGAGCACTTTAACAAGCTTCAATCGAGTTGGTTCCACTTTCATTAGATCATAAAAACATTCTATTTAATAGAAAAATTTAGCCCATTTCATTTGCACTTGATTAGGTTAGGAATTTGATAGATTTACTAGCTCAATGGTTCTTGAATTTCTGATTTTTAGATTAAGTAATTTTCCATTATTTAATAAATCTTTCCCATGTATAGATGAATTTGTGGAGATGTAGATAATAATGTGAGCTGTTGCAGGAGATTCTAAATTGTAGGGAGATCTCATCCACCCATGTCACCAAATCCACTAAAGTCTCAATCTGAATTCTTGTTTTATAAGCAAAAATTGTCATTTCCATTGAGAAAATCTATCCATCTTGAAGCTCTTTCTTGTGTTCTGGGTAGTGTCCAACACCTCCATGCCTTATTCTTCCATTATCCACCATTCCCAAGCTCCATTCCACCTTCTAGACCACTTCCTAAGCTTTCGGTGTGCGTTTTGTAATAAAACAAGGGATCCTGTAGACATCATGTAGGAAAACCTGTAGTGGCATGTTTTGAGCCCGAATTGAGAAAAATCATCACTAGAATCTAGGATTAGGCCTCTACTTGCCCTCTAAGCCATCTGAACCTTTGTACTCATTTTCCTCCACACCTATCTCCCCTGCCAAAGAACCAAGCAAGATTAGCATTTACATTTTTCAAGCAAAAACATAAAAAGCAAAAAGTTATTTTATATTTATTCATGCACACAACAGTTAGCACTCTCTAGATCAGATTCCATGCTCAGTTAGTTTAAATCATCACATGTGATAAATAAGGTTAATTTATGTTTCTTTTACATTTAGTTCATGATCTTTATGCAATTAGAATATGTTTCTTTCCTTGTAATTTATTTCTTGCAATAGGTTAAGGTTTCTATTTAAATTTATTTTCTGCAATTAGTTTAGGATTTGATTTTAGCACATGCACTCCATTACATCATGACAACAAAGGAAGGGCACATTGTATGCTGCACATATAGTGTTGATACCTCTTAAGTTTGTACGAACCCTGGGTTGATAATTAAAAGTCGGTAGCCTTGGGAGTTGCAGCATTCTTGCTGCAATACCAAGGATCATCAAAATCTATCTACAAAATAATCAAACAGATCCATGTTTTAAGTCACAGACTCCATATCCCAATGGTAATCTAGACATCAATCAACTATAGAATTCAAACCAATTCATAAACCAAACCTTGAAATTTTATAACTAGCCTAATATCTAAAACTAAACAAATCTAAATCTGACAAAGAGATCCATGTCTGAAGCTGGCAGGCTAGATCCCAGATTCCAAATTGGTTTGGTGGTTACCTTTGTAATTTCTCTAGCAACCTTAGAAATTACAGAGTGATAACAGGTGGGGTATCTATAGATGGTATCAAAAAGTGTTTCATTATGATAGGCCACCAAATTTTCTTTTTGTGTGAGGATTGCATTGATAGTATAGTCAGAGCCATCTAACTTAATGTTAAATGGATGTTGGAGGTTTGGAAAGGTGAGAATTGGTGTAGAGTAAAGGTGATTTTCTAAATGTTCAAATCATTTTTTTTATGACTTAGACTAGGAAGTTTTTTCTTTACCTCCACCCTTGGTCACTTAATTTAAGTGACAAGTGATATGAGAGAACCCAAACATGAATCTTTGGTATATGTTAGCAAGGCCCAAGAAGCTACATAGCTTTCTCAAAGTCATCAGAGTTGGCCAATCCTAAATGACTTGGATCTTGGCTAGGTCCACATCCAGCCTATGTTCATCCACAATGTATCCCAAATATTGAATTCTATGCATGCCAAACAAGTATTTCTCCAAATTGGCATACAACTTGTGTTGTCACAAAGTGCTTAGGATCTATTGAATGTGTTGGAAATTTTCTACCCAGGTTTTGCTAAAGATGAGTATGTCATCCAAATATACAACCACAAAAGAGTTTTTGAAAAACCATATGATATCATCCATAATTCTCATGAGTGTTGTTGGGGAATTAGTCAAGAAAACAGGTATGACCAACCGCTCAAAGAGGCATTGTTTATATGTGAAGGTTGTCTTCCATACATCAATTTGTTCAATTGGAACCTAGTAGTAGTCTAACTTCAAATAAATCTTACTAAATAAATTGGAATCCTTAATTTGATCAAGAAAATTATTAATAGGGGGGGATTAGGTATCTTTTCTTGACAATGATTTTGTTCAAGGCTCTATAATTAATATATAATATCCATGACCCATCCTTCTTTTGCACCAACACTTAGATTCCCACAAGGTGAGGAGCTTAGTTATACGTGTCCATTTTTGTATGAGCTCATGGATCTGGCATTTTATTTCCTCATTTAAGAGAGAGAATTTTTATATTGGGCTATTAGGTAGAGGAGTACCAAGTATCAAGTCAATTGAGTGTTTGACTTGGAAATGAAAAGGCACCCCCATAGGTGGAACAAAGATATCTCTGTGTGTCTCTACAAACTTGTCCACCTAATTTTGTTGTACAAAGAGGCCCTATGTTGAAGCTGTGGTGGTCATGGTGACCTTCCTTTGATTTTCTGAAAGAACCATGAAGAGGACAAACTTTGTATTCTAAGAGAGTACCTTTTGGAACTATTTTTCTAAGTAATTAAATTTAAGAAGTTGGAAGTACCTCTAGTACCTTTTAGAGCTTACCTTCTAAAGTAATAATGACACTATAGGGAAAAGAATCATAAATATCATGACATATCCATATATAAGGTTGTCCTAAAATAAAAGCACAAACTTCAAGTAGGAAAACATCACACAATACCGCATCTTTAAAGGGTTTGATGTTGTACAAAAAACAACACTGTTGGATGACACAATTGCCTCATCCATAGCTCAACTAACCAATCATGTATGGTTGGGGTTTTGGAGTTGCTGACAACTTTAATAACTTGATGTCCTCAATTGAGATCAGGTCCTTCTAGTTCCTGCTATCAATGATGAAATGTAATGGGGTCCCTGTCACCCACATCTATGAATGGAAGAGGTGATCCCACTCTTAAGGTTCATTTGGCTCTTTTGATTAGATCTTTGCAGTCATGATGATACCACTGGGTTCTGCACTGAGAATCCACTTTTCTTTATCCTATTATGAATTAGAATCAAAGTAAGAGTCTATTTTGTTTTCTTTAATCTCCACTAACAATTATTATTTTGAGTTGCATTAGTCAATGTTGTATCCAAGGATTTTGTGGAACTCACACCACTTTCCAATATATTTTTTTGACTTCCCATTACTTTATTTACTTCTGAAATGTGCTGGATGTAAGATTGATTCTCCTTATTTTATCCCTTATTCTGCAAGCTTGGGAAACCTTTTCTAGGATTTTGTTGCAGTGAAGTTGTGGACTCTAACTCCCGCTTATTCCCATGCTTCAATTTATATTTAATTTTGATAGCATATCATAACTATCTCCTAGTAAGGATATTTTCAAGAAATAAATCTCTGTTTGGATGTACCTATGCAGACCACTATGGTACTTTAGAACCAATTTGCACTTAAAGTATTTGATACCCAAATTTGAGTGCAAGGTATGGAATATATTGGTGTACTCTTGCATCATCTGGTATATCTCCTATCAAAAAGTTTTCCATCTCATGTACTAGTCATTATAGCTCCTTTTAGGGTAGAATTCCTCCTTAAGGGCATCAAAAAAAGCTTCCCATGTGGGTCCTACCTTAAATATCATAGTCTCAACTTTGTTTTGTTTCTTTGAGTAACCTTCACACCAATCTTTGACATAGGGAAGGGATTTCAGAAGTGCAAAAGTGATATTTTCGTTGTCAGAGTTTTTTTTGGACAAAGTAATAACCCTCTAATAGATTTAACCATTTCTCCAAAGCATCTACATTTATTTGGCCTTCCAATAAGGGGATAACAAAGTTAACTTGTATCTAAAATATAAATAGATAAATATTTTAATAAAAGTGCCATATATTGAGCAATTTCAATAAAATAAAAATTTAGAAATAATATATTAATTTTTTTTATTAATTCTCGTGCTAATAAATATTGTGGAACATAGATAAAAGTAAAGTAATATTAAAAAATTGTCTACATGGATTTTTTTATTAATTTCTTGATTTTTTCTTAGGAGGCCACTTGTTACTTAAATGGTTTGACATTTTCCCTTAGAGGAACTTTATGTTGGATACTTTCATTATTGTAAGTATTCAACTTTTCGTATTTCCATGCAAAATTATCACAAAATGTATTTTACAAACGAATGTATTTATCCCTTTCAATAGGTGAAAGGGACTTGGACATCTCAATGGTTTTTGGATTTTCATATGAACCCAAATTGTAATCCTCTACTTTAGCACACCATGGCTGCAAAGAGAGTTTAATAACCACATCGTCACTATAAAAAACCTTCTCTAGAGGGACTAATCCCTTAAGGATGTGATTATCTTCTATTAAATAATCATGTATCCTTTAATTATATAAGGTGACATATAAATCCCCTTGTGAATTATTTTCTTCTCCTTTGACATGTTCTTCCTCGTCTCCAAACTAAAAAATATATATGTATCCTAGTGAACTCTTAAACAACATACATTAATATTTGGATCTATTAAATATCTTTAAATAAATATGAAGGACTATGTAGAGTCTCCACTAAATACTTAAGATGATAATATTTGGTGGTGTGAATAATGAGGTTGAAATAACTAATGAACCTCCTTACTTATTTGACTCCCTAGGAAAAGCAATCATGTTTTCAACTAGGAAGAAATTATCAATTAGATCCTATCCTTGGTTGTTGCAAAGAATTCAATGAGCAAGACAAGACAAGGAAAGTGGCGGAAAAGGAATTCATCCATTTGGTATTGATCTTATGATATGAATTTATAGTATATCAAATGGATCATTATATATCTAGATCTCACTGATAAATCATCAATGGATCACAACAACACCTCATTAAGGATAAGGTTTACAACTAATGTCTATGTGGTCTCAAACTTTGTGACTGTCTAAGGACTCATAGTCTAACACCACCCCCCCGCTAAATCACAAGTATGAATGATTTTATCAATAAATTTTGTTATATTCAATATGATACTATTGAATTAACCTTCAATGAAGACATGCTTGGAAATTTTCCAATATTTGGATGTCTAGAAGTGAACAACTAATGTGTTTAAATATATCCAATGAATAATTGAAATTATTGTTGCCGAGGAGACAAATTTCTATGCTATAATTCCATGTTTATTGAATTTTGATTAAGTTCAAATCTTGAAGCTTGAGATCTAATATTTCCCCTCATTAGGTGCAGGTGATATGTTTTTCAATAGTTCACTCTAAAAAGGATTTAAGATGGGGATCAAGTTCTTTACGTGGCGGTTTTGTTGGTTGACCGCTAACCATCTTCCATGGAAACTGGTGTTTATGGTTTACCACTAACCAATATGATTTGGTGGTTTAGTATGACCACTAACCAATATATTTTGAATAACGTGGTAGTTTTTCATTTACCACTAACTCTCTCACTAAAGGCGTAGGAGAGTTTATGTTATCATTGTGCCCCCCCCATGAGGTGTGGGTAGTATCATCTTTGAATTTAGAGAATATATAGAACTAGATCTAGGTCATGCCCAAAATAATTTAGAATAACTACTTGATATATTTTTGATTTTGTCTTTTCTTATTTTTGTTGCATCTTTACCTTTGTCTTCACTAGGTAGTAAGAATGATGTAACTTTCTTTACTTGTATATTCCATCTCCAAGAATTTATCCATCCATACTTAACAGTCTCTTTAGCTTGCTTATGCTTTTGAGTTTTGTTTTATTAGCGATTTTTATTTCCACTATGAATACAAGGATGGAGATAAAAAATTGATTTCCATATGACCAACTCTTTGGAAATGTTGGCATTTGTGTGCAAGTTTCTAGACATCTTCAATAAATCATGCACTGACAAATTAAACTGGTTTGAAATAATCTAGAATATGCAAGCTATTTCCTTGGCCATATCACAAGCCATGTTGATTTGTGTTGAATGATATCTCTTCCAAGATTATATAAACATCTTGGAAAGATCTTGATGATGTTCTTTTGCTTCTTCACATTTTCATTTGCTACTGTTGTTGCCATAATTATGTGTTTGTGACTCATCTTTATTTATTGCTTCTTATATTAATTCACTATATGATTCCATTGGATCTTTTGTATCACAATGAGCATCAAACGTTTGTAATGTTTCACCTATTTCACATGATACATCAAAATTTTGGATAAATCTTATGTTTAATTTGTTGCACCAATATTCTCTAATAATTCCTTTCTGTCACATTTTGCATCAACATTTTAGATGAGTTCATATATATCACAAATTGTATTATCTTTGTGTATGAGGTCCTCTATGTCAGAAATTGCATCTATCTTAGTTGTAGATGTTATATCATTAAGTTGATATTGTTTTTATATTTTTTTTGTTTTGTAAGTTAGAATGCATTATATTACTTAAAATTTATAGAGTTTACAAGAATGTATGTATGTCTATAGACCTTGTCCAATGTAAACATGTTAAAAAAGTAGATCTTGGAAAATCTAAAGCTTGCACAGTGCCATGCCAGGGGAGGCCAATTTTCCCATGAATGAGAAACCAGATGGTCTCCCGAGGTGTCTTGCGGCAAAATTTTATCATCAAAAAGAGATAAAACATGCAAAAAGACTAAAGGAAGTTTCATTAGGGGAATTTTGAGGTCTAAAATGGGCCTCCTAAAAAAACTATACAACCAAATAAACTTTATAAGAACCAATAAGATTCAAGATGATGATGTTAACCATGGGGGATGATTCACCATTTTTGGAGTAAAAAAGTAAAATATTAAAAAATAAAAAAATAATAAAACTATTTTTTCAACTCATATTTTCAACTTATCTCCCTAAGTTTTTACTCAGATTTTGAGCAAGAGTACTCATTGGATGCAAAATTTAGTTCCTCATCCAAGGAGTACCCATGTTACGTACTTTCGATGGACCTTTCTACACAAAAAATGAGAAATACATGAAAAATCATGACTGCAATCACGTTTTTCATGTATTTCTCATTTTTCATGTAGCAGGATCCATTGAAAGTATGCAACATAGGTACTCCTTGGATTAGGAATCAAATTATTCATCCAATGAGTGTTTCCACTTGAAATTTGAGTACACCCATAGGGAGATAAGTTTTTTTTTCCGAAGAAAAAGCGAACTTTTTATTAAGGAGATAAAAAGTTACATTGCAGATGCTAAGCATTTCCATAAGATGCTGCTTGCAGAACCAAGCATACAAAAACACTTAAGGCTCCTTTCCGTAGATGAGACACAGAAAAGCAGAGCAGTCAAGCAGAAACAGTCCACTGTAGCAAACAACAGAGACCCAAAAAGAGCACGACCGAGCAATATAAACAACCCAGCAAAGCATGCAAAAGAACAAAAAACATGCCAACGGGCCTCCTCAACAGAGAGGAAAACAGCCCACCAAAATATAACCACAAGTTTTGGAACTGAAATATGTCTGAGTGATAAAAGGTCTGAGCAAAAAATAAAAAGTCTGAAGAGCCGAAAACAAAAAAACACCAGCTGATAAGGTTAAGTATAAGGCGGTGCATCTGAAATAACAGTCTGTCCTTGACAGACTTCAACTATTTTCCACCTTCCCAGAACTTGCTGCAAACCTTCCTTAGAAAGTTTGTCCGCGTCATCGTTGCTATCCCTGTAAATATGGCAGATGGAGAAAGAGTTAAAAGATGATTTTAAGGCCTGTATTTCCTGAAGCATGGGATTCAATAAAAGATTTCTGCAGGTACTTTTTCCGTTAACCCAGTTAACAACGTTGAGAGAGTCTCCAAAGATCTGAATAGTGAAGGTGTTCCTTTGAATGAGCCAACAGAGGAGGAGCCTTAAAGCTGATAATTCAGCAAAGTTGTTTGTGCCAGACCCCAGACCAATGGAGGCCTTGAGGGAGTGATCAGCATTGTTGTGTATAACAATGCCAACACCTGCTAAATTATTTTGAGAGGCGCCATCAAAAAACGCCCAAGGGATGCCAGCTTTGATTTGGACTGTTTTGTCATGATTTTGAGGTCTTTTTTCTTCGGGTTCTGGAATTGAATCGAAAATGGAAACTACTTGGATGGCAATGTTGGAAGACTGTGAATCCTTGTCCTGGAAGATGGACCTATTTCTTGCTAGCCAGACTCCCCAGCAAATGAGCGGAGGGAGATTCCTGAGATTTCCATCCGGATAGTGCTGCCACCAGTTTGACCAGGCCTCAGCCAGATTCCCATTGCCCCATTGAAAATTTTTGTTCATTAGCTTTTCGGCCTCCCTCCAGACTTTGACAGTTTCCGGACATTGTAGGAACAGATGGGTTATTGAATCCTCTGCAGCTTTACAGAGAGAACACCTTCCCGGACCATGCATGAATCTGGCCTGAAGAATGTCCCAGGTAGGGACTTTCCTTTTAAGGAGACACCATAGAAAGAGTCTTGCCTTTGCAGGGCATTTGAGCTTCCAAATATGGGTGACCCACCACTCTGGATTGTCCCATCCTTTTCTAGATTGAATAAACTTGTATCCTTCTTTAGGAGAGTAGACTCCTGTTTCCCCATGAGCCTAGATCAGGCTGTCTGGACCATCAGAAATTCTCACATTTGTGCGAATAAGTTCTTGGGTGAAAGTGGACCAGGCACCCCACCATCTCTGGTCAAGCTGCAGATCCTCACCATCTTTCCAAGCCTGGTTCCATATGCTCGACTGGCCCACCTTTTCCACCTGGTCTAAAGTGATAATGTTTTTATCTTCTAGGTGACTGATTAGGTCAGGTGGGAGAGCAAAGTTTTCGTTGCAGCCAATCCAAGGGTCTCTCCCAATCTTCAGATTTCTGCCATTCCCTATCTTCCAGGCCAGTCCTTGTTCAATAACTTTGAAAGAAGTTACTGTAGCCTTCCAAATCACTGACACATTCAGTAAATTCTTGATAGGGTTCCTTATCCATTCTTCCATCGACATTGGATCAATATATTTTCTCCTTATCACTTTTGTCCATAAATTTTCCATTTTTATCAACCTCCAACCCGACTTTGCAGCCAAAGAAGTACTGAAATCTGGGAGGTTTTTAATCCCCCAGCCTCCCCATTCCTTGGACCTGGCCACTTTGTCCCATCCCACCCATGGAAGCACATGGTTTTCCTTGGATCCATCCCATAAAAATATGCTACATAGTCTTCTGATCTTTTCCAGAATCCCTCTGGGTACCCAAATTAGAGCAGCCCAAAACACCGGGATTGCCAAGAGCACAGATTTGATCAAAATCAAGCGACCAGCTCTAGAGAGCCATTTGAAGCTCCAATGGGAGATTATGGATTCAATTTTAGCAATCAGCCAGTTCCAATCCTCCTTCTTGTAAGCATTTGGCTTTAGCCAAAAGCCCAAGTATTTAAAAGGGAGGTCCAAGGAACTGGGCTGGAACGGCAGGACCTCTTGAATCCTACCTCTCACCTGAATGTCCAAGCCTGTCATTAACAACTGGGATTTCCTGTGGTTTATCTGCATACCTGTTGCTTTCATAAACAGCTCTAGAATGGAATTTAGTTCCTTTATTTTAGAAAGCTCAGTATTAGTGAAGATCAGAATATCATCAACAAAAAGAAGATGAGAGATAAAAAGATTTGTGGCTACCTCAATACCTTTTACCTTCCCCTCTCTTCTGGCCTTGTGGATTAACTGGCTGAGGCCTTCTGCAACTAAGAGAAAGAGCAAAGGAGACAACGGGCATCCTTGCCTCAGCCCCCTTTGCCCCTTAAAGAAAGGGGAGGCTGCACCATTTACAAGAATTGCATAGCTTACATTTGAAATACAGCCCATTATCCAACTGATAAAATCGAGTTTGAACCCAAGGTGAGTTAGCAGCATCCTGAGGTATAACCAATTTATCCTGTCATATGCTTTGGATAAATCAATTTTTATAACAGCACCTTTCTGTTTCTTCTGCTTTACACTGTGCAAAACCTCCTGAGCTACTCCAATGGCTTCATGGATTTGTCTTCCCGATAAGAACCCAAACTGTTCCAGTGAAATTTGCCTTGACAAGACAGGTTTGATTCTGTTAGCTATCACTTTTGCAATGATTTTGTATATACTATTGCAAAGAGAGATAGGCCTGAAATCTTCAAAACTTTCCGGAACTTCCTTCTTTGGGATAAGGGCTATGAACGTGGCATTGAAAGGGCTGTAGATTTCACCTTTTTTCCTAGCCTCCTCCACCACTTCGGTAATATCTGATCCTATGATTTCAAAAAAATGTAAGAACAAGTCAATGGACCAGCCATCAGGTCCAGGGATTTTCTCCTTTGCCATAGACTTGATAGTGGCTTCCACTTCCTCCTTGGCAACCTCACTCATGAGGTCCTCCGCTTCCTCATCCTCCAAAAATCTTGGGAAGCATTGAGCTGTCCTTATAACCTCTGCAATAGTGGTTTCTCCTGGATCTGCAAAGAGATTTTGGAAATGTCTCTGACCTAAAGCGGACAGAGCATGAAAAGTCTGCACTTCCCTTCCAACTTCATCTTTGAGGCTCCATATAGTATTTGCAGATTTTCTCCCTTTGGCATAATTATGGAAAAACCTGGTATTTTCATCACCTGCTTTTAGCCAAAGAGCCCTACTCTTTAAGCGCCATTCTTCTTCAATATCCAGGAGTAACTTTGATTTAAGCTTCTCAAGATGAAGGATCTTTTCTTTTGAAGCTTGTGTCAGGTAACCCTCCCCTTCTGTACTTTCCAGCCTTTGTAATTCTTCACTGATCTTCGAAAGTTCTACTTTCTGGGCTTCCTTTTTATCCTTAGCCCAGCTTATTGTAGCTTTCTTCAATCTTTTGAGATTTTCCATGAACCAGTATCCTTTGTCCTCTGTAGCATTTGCTTCCTGATGCTTCCATGTTTGCTTGAAGAGATTAGTGAATGACTCCTCTTTAAGCCAAGAAGAGTTAAACTTGAAAGGGGCAGGAGGCTTTTGAGGAGAGGAGGAGAGGTCCAATAAAATGGGGAAGTGATCTGATAGTCCTCCTTCTTCAATCCATTGTCTGAACATAGGGATTTTTGAAGACAGCTCCTCATTGATGAGAAACCGGTCGAGCCTTTTTGCCACCCTAGCCTCCCCAGTTCTCCTATTCCTCCAAGTGGGCTTTAACTTGATTAAATTTATGTCCAAGAGGTTGTTGCAAGAGAACATGTTTAGAAAGAAGTTAGACAGGGGATCTTCTCTGGCTGATGGACCCCAAGCCTCCGCTCTTCCTATAGAGAAATTCAAATCCCCCCCCAGCACCAGATTTGAGTTTTTAAAAAAAGACTTTGACATCAGGTCATTCCAGAAAACAACCCTGTCATGACAAGGCCCATAAACATTACAAATGGTGATAGGAAAGGAAAACTCAGTGGATTGAATTTCCATTCCCATGGCCTGTTTCATTCCCCAAATGTTACTGACCTTTATCCTTCCTTCCTTGTAGCCAATGGCCAAACCTCCAGAGTGACCTTCAGAGTCAAGAGCTATGAACCTCCAACCAGGCATCAGGGCATTTAAGGCCGCTTCCACCTCAATCCCTCTGCCTAAAGTCTCTTGAAGGAAAAGAATGTCAGATTTTGAGTTAAGGAACATATCCTTGAGGGCCAGTTTTTTGGGCTTACTGGCCAACCCCCTACAATTCCATGAAGACAAGATCATTTGATAACTTCTTCAGGGGGTTGCGCTGCTCTAAGTGCCCCAGGGATAGATTGCTGTTTTCCATCTGCTACATCAAATTTAGCTTTAATCTGTGCCATGGAAAAGTTTGATTTCCTGCCTCTTTTTTTCCTAGAGAGGCTTTGGTAGGGGAGAGATCCAATACCACCTACAGAAGGGGTGGATGGCTTTGGGTCATGGGAACGAAGATTATATGGGCAAGTGGAGGGGGGTTCCGAGGGCCCAGGTTCAAGAGAAACACCTTCACTGTTCAGATCCAGAGAGGGAAGAGCGGCCGAGATATCGTCTATACCATGACCTTCTATTGGGTCTTTACAAATTGAATGATTTTCCTTTATATTTATAGAATTTAAAATATGCGGAGGGGAGATTTCCATACAGACTTCCATAGGATCAGAATTATGTAAATCCATAAGATCAGAATTTTGATTCGAAGGGGAGCAAGTAACATTACACGTACCCATAGCTCCTGTAGCAGATTGCAGAGGCCCTTCAGCTGGCTGTTCCGATGCAGGCACTTTCTCCGGTACTATATCTTCGACCAGTGGATAGGTCTGTTTGTCCTTCTGTATATGCTCCATCGTCTGCGTTTCCATTTGATCATTTATCTCCGCTTCTGCTCCTATATTCTCCGCAGAGGGGATCTGTCCTTGAAAACGATGATAAGGGTTATAGAAATGCTCCCGCTGCGCCTGCTCCTTTGGATATCTACTCCTTCTTCTCCCAAGGGGACATTCCTTTGCCAGATGCCCGTGTTCATGGCATCTATGGCATCGAAAGGGCAGATATTCATAATCTAATAACTGCTCAAAGACCATGTCTTTATATTGCAGGTTGATTCTCTTTGCAAGACCGTTGCCGGGGTTTAAACTGACGAGGATGCGAGCCATGGCTTGGTCCCCTGATTGAAGAAAAGACATGTCAGCTTCCAGATATGTTCCCAATCTGTCCCCTATGGATCTGAACACCGCTTCCGTCCATAGAAAATAGGGCAGACCTGGAGCCCTTACCCACACAGGGTAAACATCAGTTCTTTCACTTCTAGCATCAAATAACGGAGTCCAATGCTTTAGAAGTATTGGGATATTCCCAATCACCCAGTTTCTGGCCATAACCCAATCGGCCGCGGCTTTGTTCTCGAACCTGAAAAGAAACCATCCTTTTGCTAATGTTGCAGCTTTGAAAGGCCTTTTTTCTTCTATCGACCAGTTCTTCTCTCCCCATTCCTGCAGAAATTTTTTAGTGTACTTCTTCCCTCTAGCTCTACCCACAACTGTGCAGTCCGCCACCTCCAGGGAGGCTTCAATACTAACCTCCATTCCCAAAACCAAATTTCCTTCTAGCTCCTGTTCACCAATAGGCCTGTATTTCTTACGCTTTTCGCCCCTATTTCTCCCACCTAATACTTCCTCCCGGGCCTCTCTTTCAGCTTCTACCCTTTGTGAACTAGGGTTTGGAGTGGGATTTGTTTGTGAGAGCAGAGGGAACTCAGACTCATGAAAAGCAAAAGCAGAAGGGGGTATAGGTACCTGGACATCCGGAAACTCTGGATGGGTTCCCTCGAGAGGCACTGAGGGACCTGCTCTCGCTTTATCCGGCCTTCCAGCATTCCTTTTAGATGAAACAGCTTCTTTCCCAATAGATGCCCTAGTTATAGCCGATGTTCCACCAGACTTTTTCGCACCCGACCTCTCTGCATTGGAGATGAAATTTACAATATCTTCGAGCCCCCCCGAAAGGACTGGCTCTTCGAGAGTCGAAAAGCCTTTGCTGCCATGGCTCAAGTGGTCGATATTAGCAAGAAGGGTGTCTTCGCCGGGACTGAGAGAGGGCGAAACGACGCAGGGCCCTTGCTGGAATAATCCTGTCTCAGAAAACCCCGAGGTCAGTTGGTAATAGGTCTGTTGAATCCTCTGAGATTCTGGAGAAATGGCGCCCGTTCTGCATTTCCCCAACTCACCAAAATAGCGTTCAATATTTTTCGCGGACGGGTCTTTGCCCCAGGCAGACAAAATATCTTCCGCAGCCGGTTCCAAGTCCACAAACTCCTTGGGATTTACCATAGTTATTTAGGCAGGTAACAGTGAAGAAAACGAAAAGGAAAAAACGCCCGCGCAACTTACCAAAGGGTTTTTAACCCTTGTTCCTTGCTGACCGCCCAAACCCCCGGAGGTAACCTACACCTGCCCGTCTGCCTTGTCTGACTTCTGCTAAACACCTGTGCGCCTTGTAAAAAACGCCTCCGGTCCACGCGCCCGACGGTGGCCCATACACTGTTCAGTCGGGCCCTGGCTCAAACCAGACCCTCGGTCGAAACCCGCGCCCTCCCATCATCGCTCTCTCGTCTCGATGGTTCCTCAGATTTCAGCTCCTCCCATAGGGAGATAAGTTGAAAATATGAGTTGAAAAAATATTTTTTTTTATTTTTATTTTTTCCCTCTAAAATTTGATGATGTAATATAATCTTATTTTATTATTTCCAATATAATTTTATAATTTCCTTAGGACGCCCATTTTTTACCTCAAAATTCCCGTAATGGTGTTTTCTTTCTTGGTTCTTGGGGGTGTTCCTGAGCATTCTCGAAGCTAACAGAAGGGGTTTCCCTGACGTTCTGAAAACTAGGAAGGTCTTTCCCATTCGATTTCCATTTCTTTAAAGCTAGTTGTGGTAATGATATCCTATTGAAGAGTCTCTTCCCTCCTATTTTTAGCGGCAACTTGATGTGTAGTAGTGGCACCCTCCTTCCCTGCATTGTTCCATAGTCCCAATTTCTCTAAATTCTTCTTGATCCATTTTGTTGGATCTTGAATTCCTTGACTGAGAGGTTGAATTCCATGAGGAATTAAGTTCGGGGGAGTCTGACAGGGAGACCCCAGGCTGTCTAGAGAATTGGAAGTCATCAGAGACAAGGGGGAGGGGGAAACTAGATTCCCAATGCTCCAACTAAGACACATAGGGAAAACCTTGTTTGGAAAAGGTGGAAGTATAAGTCTATGATACTGTGCTCTGTAACCTTTAGAGCATCTTCCTAATCTCTTAGGTGCCTTAATAGATTACGTAGTGCTTATTGACCATCTATTGTATTGCCAATTTTGTTGGCTCCCACCTCAACCACCATCTGTCTGATTTGAAGCGGGAGGTCCTAATTGAATATATTCACACCTAGATCATGCCATGGGGTCTGAGGTAGATGGCATATTCCTTTGCCTTCTCACTTGAGTTGGCCCATTTTACGAACCATGTCAATCAAATAATAGTTTCCTTCTCTATTACTGCTCAACCTTACAACTCTCTCATCACTAGAATTGGCCAATTGAAGATACTGCTGCGGAATTAACCCCTTAGTCACATTCCAATGCTACATTTAATGCAGATGTGCTAGCCTCCAGACACCCCACCATGGGTAGGGAAGGTGGCACATGAATATGGAAAGTAGGTTACACTGCCATCCTCTCACCATCAATGCCTTGGAATAACTTGGCATGAGAATGTTAATTTCCCATGATCTCTTTCACAGGACTGTTTTTCTCTTAGTTTTATCTAAAACACATCAATTAATTGATCTTTAATATCTAGGTCACTTTGAAGATTTTTTTTGACTATAGTATATCAACCATGTGATCATTGATGTTTTGTTTCTATTATAAGTCCTACTCAAGTGCTTTAATTTGATTTTTCAATTCAAGGTTGTACTCTTGTAAATTTGTCATTTCTTGATGTGCATTTTGTAAATTCCTTCCTCCTCTACCCATTATTTTCAAGTTCACTTGTCATGCTTGCTTGTAATGATTCACTTGTACTTTATCGCTTTCACTTAGTTCTTTTAACCTAGGTTCACTTTATTTTATGTCACCTTAGGGTGTCAGGTACAACCGATCATGCACCCTAAAGTTTGATTATAGTGATTGACTACCTCCTTATTCAGTTTTTGGTAGGTCACAATTGATTTAATGACTTATCCTTCAATTACACAATGTAATGGCCAATTTTTAATGCTTCAAAGGACTATTGTATTTAATGTTTTGCCAATGCTCCAAGAAACTTTCTATATTCTTGTTGGTTTGATTTTCATATCTTGTTACTCCATATGTACCATGAAAAATTGTATGTAAATGCTAAAACTAGGCACAAAAGAAAGTGTCACGCATCCAAGTAGGCATAAGAAAAACTATCCTTAAACCCCGTTATTCAATTTTGGGACAAGTATAGGACATGAGCCACCACCAAAAAAAATATGTTTTTATTTGATGTTTTTCTTCACAAAAATGATTGATTGTCAATCCTTCTTTTCACTCTCTTCTAATTTTTTTTTTTACTTTTCCTTTTAAGAAATTAACTTTTTCACTCTTTTCTTTCAAAAAATACTTCTTCTCCTTTCAACTAAGGACAACTAAGGAATTATAATAAATATTTTCCTTTGAATGATAACATATCTTCTCCATTTTTTTTTGCACAGATCTGAGGTTGTCAATATTGTCCTTTGACAACATGAAGGGATACTCTTCACTAGATAGGATGAAAACAATCTCCTACTTCTTGTTACAATCCTCAAATTTTTAAAATTAAACCATCTTGATCATAACTCTAGGAGATCAATCCCAGAAAACCAAAAATAAACAAATCAAATTTTTTGAACAATGGTTTTCATTGATATCAAGGATAGGAGGAGTCCGAAGTGGATACCCAAGTCAAAAAAGAGAACCAAATAAAGTGAAGTTTTCATTGATTTCAAGGTTACAGGGAGTCTTGAGTGGATACCCAAGTAAAAAAGAGAGGAGAAAAAAGAGCGAAGTTAAGGAGCAGAGAAATGTGGTGAATGAGTTTGATGCCATCCAGACCTCTTGGTTGAGGTACGCAATGAAGTAAAAGGAGAAAACCTCCAAATCAGAGAAAACACCAAATTTTGTATCACATATAGCAACCCACAAATCAAAGGTTTTATGTTTCCCTATCAATTAACGAACATAATCTTTCTATGAAAATTAACGGATTTAGGAGTTAGGTTCCACTACAGGGATCCACCATTGGGCGAACAGACCATTGGTGTTGTTGGGAAAAGTATCCATTTAGAACGCCCCTATCCCACTCTAAGGTGTGATAGTGCCTTAGCAACAAACAAGGAAAACTATTTTCGTATTCTTCTTTATAAAATGTAAATGAAGAGGAAGGATGTAACTAACCTGTGTCTTTCGCTAGTTTGTTGATCCAATCGCTCTCTCCTTTGTTCGCTTCCCGCTGCCTGCTCCCTTACTGGTCCAGCTTCATCAAGTTCCTGCAAGATCACAGAAGAGAGAAACTACACAAAAGACATAGATTTACATTCATAACTAGTTTAGGATCAGATTTAAACTAAACATGCAAATATAACAAAACATCATTGATACACAGCATGTAGGAGAAACTCGAATAGTTTTATTGATATAATAAGAAAGTCCAAGAGGAGATACAACCAAATGAGTCCCGATCCAGCATCTACCTCCCAACAAAGGAATCCCTTCCTCTCCTCCAACAAAGCATAAATCACCCAATGCACTAATATCAATCTCAAACCAACAGAAATTCTCTGCAAAGTACAAAATTCCAGCCTCTGGATCTCTGGGATGAGGGATCCATATATAGATGTAAGCAGAGAGGATGAGTTAGCTCATGTTTTGACTTGTGGCTTCTCTCTGTCAGTTCTTGCTTCCACTTGGAGGCTGAGAGCCTCTTACTCATCACTGGTCGAATTCATTGAGGCAAGTGTCATTGAGGAAGATTCTGGAAGCTTCCAGTGTCTGTACACCTCGCGGAATGATACTGCCATTTGGAATTTCTCGCTCAGCGCAGCCTGGTAGTGCATTTAGGTGCGTTGCAATGCACCTAGCTAGTGTACTGGGGTGCATTGCAACGCAGGCATCTATTAGAGCATCTGAATTGATCCTGATTTGACTAGTTCTGAGTGGTTTTTGGTGGAGAACTTCTGGGAGAAGCTGTCATTGGTTGACCTTGTTCCTTTAGGGGCAGGAACAACTCTTTTAGGGACTTTGGATCCCTTGGATTATGGACATTTCATGCTCAATGCTTTAAGGCACAAAAATGTCTATAACAGTTTCCCCCTAAAGTATGAGGCCATTTATCGGGTGAAATGCTTTATTAGGAGGATCCAAAGTTCTTTCAATGCTGGGAGGAGACCTGTAATAAGATACAATACAATACATTATTTTTCATACTGTCTTCATGATCTAGCTGAGGTGGGCATTCCCATGCTCAGCTTTATAAATTCATTTTTCTGTACATAGGACAGACAATCATCTGATGGTAGACTGATGATTCTGATGAAATCATCATCCTTTTGGTAGGATGATTATCTGTGCTGCAATGCTGTACATGTCAATGTATTTATCTTTCCTGAATATATATCGCAGCCCGGATGGATGAAACTAGATCCGGGGTCTTCAATCTCGTCTAATCTTCACTCTAAGTACAAGTCGATCCATGTGAGAAATGTTCTGAAGTCGAACATGGAAAGATATCGCTTGATTACCAGTCAATGATGTAAACTGTTAACAAGCGCGAGAGGAATCACCGATAATGATAATGATCCTCAAGGTACTGCAGTACAATTCACGTGGTGTGAATAAAGGACTTGGCATCGAACACCACGCAAAATCTTTCGGTCGAAGGTCATTGATGTATACCTGTCGCTGGAAGTGAGAAACTTGCCATTGAGGCATGCAAGCTTCAAAGTACTGAAGGGGGTGTTCCTAGATCAACTTCTTGGATAATGAGCTGATGTCGATAAGAAGCGATCCGTCAAAGGAGGGCCTTGATGTATCCCACATCAATTACACGGAACGGAACAAATGATTTTGATGGAGGTGAAAACGATCTGATGATATATGGTTCAGGGTGGCGGTCATGAAAGAATGAAGTATAATGTATGGTAGTGGATGGGACACGGGTGACTTCTCTAGATGACTTCTCTTGAACATATCGGCGACACTTCTATGATGGATTGGTAGCATTTACCCCAAAGGTGGATGGTATGGCAAGACCATGGTGATGTGACCGGTGAATGAAACAACCCAACTCGACTCAGGCACGGAGTGGAAGTGTCATGTTCAAGAGCGACTTGCTACCAATAAAAGTTCTTTGAGTTTCTTCCCAATTTTTCCCCAGTCATTGCTGACCAGTACCTCTTTATTTTTGTCAAGCTTGAGGAGGATAACATATGCTTGTTCTATAATTTTCCCTTCGGGCAAACCCATCGCTATGTTTTAACGAGCCTAGCGATAGTGAAACTCGTTCTCGTCTAAAGACAAGTTTGTCGCTATTTAATCTTTTTAACGAGTCTAACGACAAAGACAACTCGGTCCTTTTCATCTTTAGAGAGTCTGAAGAGGAACGTAAAGGCAACTCTGGAAGTCCTTTTTCGTCATCTAATCCCTTAAGTCTGAAAAAGTATAAAACAATACAGAAGGGATGAATTTTCGATAGTTTTAACGAGCCGAACAAAACAAGCGCTCGATCTTTTTGTGCAATAATCCCTCAGGTCCAAAAAGATTAAAATCTAGAGGAGGGATAGCAATTCCGGTCGCTTTAACGAGCTGGAAGGCCAAAACTCGGCAATCTTTTCATATTTTACGAGTCAGATGAAAAGAGCTTAAAGAAGACTCGTCTTTTGAGGAACGAGTGATAAAACGGGTAGCAGCTGATTCCAGGTAAGGGTTGGAATTTTCCAATCACGGCAGTGTCACAAGGATGGCTAGTGAAATCACTCTTCGCAGCTGTTCCTCAAAATGGGTAAACAATCAAATGGAGGTGAATGATCGGCCAATGGAAAAGTGGAGGTGACGGTGCAAACACGACCAAGGCTTTAATGGCTGATAAATTTGCATTCACGATGGTTATTTACCGGAGGATAGTTCATTTTTTAACGAGCTTAAACGCGGGTTGAAACACTTGCTCGATCTTATGTTTATTTTTTAATGAGCATGAACTATGTGCTAAAATTGCTCGATCTTATGTTTATTTTTTAACGAGCATGAACTATGTGCTAAAACTGCTCGATTCCAGTCATATGATAAGAATGTCTCATTTAAGATGCCATTTTTTATGGAGCTTGCACCTTACAAAGCTTTGCTCCGGAATCCTTTCTTTATGCAAGTTCGGAAACGACTAATCCTACGAGTTTAAAGGGTTAGAGGTCCTAAAAATTTAAAAAATAAATAGCCGCCCCTTGCTTGCACTCCAAAAGGTTTGCATGCCCCTAGGTATAAAATACGATTTCAAGGTTACCCCTACTTCATTTCCGCCAAAACATTTTTTTTACCGAGAGAGGCCTACCTCTTTCAGGTTACCAAAGATTGTCTCATTCGCGCAACAAACAAAACATTTCTTCGGCAATTTCCATCAAGATGAACAAAGGTGAGCGACGACGCCTGCCGACCCACATAACTTTGACAAGAGAATCTTATTCTAGAACAACCCCTCTTCCAAACACGGACGGGGTACGGACTAGTCATATTCTCCCGCGGAAACCTACCTTATACCCAAAGTTTTCCTGCCGAAGCAGACCAGGACGCATGCCCCCTGGGTTCCAGTCATATCCCTCCGAATTACTCGCACTCATCGGGAGGACGGACCATGTGCTGAGACATTTCTTGTGTGAAGAGACCATTTAGGGATGGTATATGACTATTTGCGATGCGTGATCCGGGAAATGAAAGCTGGTCCACGAGCTTGACCACTCTTCCTTCGTGCGGAAAACACATTACTCTAAAGAGTGATGAGACAATGGCTCCCATGCAATAAATATAGTCTCGTCCAAGGAGTAGGTTATAATCCAAGGGTCCTTGAACGACCATCACATTCATTTGAACAGTCTTCCCTTTCAATGTGATAGGAACATTGGGGAGGATCCTTAAAGGTCGACTGGTTCCTTTATCGAAGCCTGTCAGATTTCTCATCTCAGGCAAAAGCGATGGCGAACCAAATGCTTTCCAAGCAATAGAGGAAAGGATACTCACAGATGCCCCCTCATCAATGATGGTGCCAGCCATGACCATTCTGTATATTTGAACAATAATTCGGAATGGTATGCTTGCTGGCAAACGGGGTCTGCCTAGTTCGTTCCAGTCAAAGGATACAACTAGGTTGCTTGGTGGTGGGACCGAGTAGACGGCCAGGTATCGCTCTGACAAACTTCCTTCCTGCAATAAAGGAATGGGTGGATTGCCCCCGTGTTCGTCGGAGTCTGTGTTGATGAAAAGAATCTGGATGGTGTCATCCTTATCCTCTTCAGTGACTGTATCATTCGAAGATAAAACCTCTGAAGGCAAGACCGGGTCAACTGCCGTCTCGACCTTTTGACTTTCGTCTGGTATGGATTCAGTTGGTTTATCTTCAATGATAGATGCTTTAGCTGACCACTTAAGCGGGCCAGCTGGATTCTCAACTAACGAAGGACTCGGCAAGATTTTTTTATATCCAGGAGGAAGTCGTAATGGTGAAACCAGACGATCTTCCAAGACTCTTTTAGCCTCGTCTAAGAAGGGACAACGATGGAGGGCATGTTTGCCTTCGCACAATCTACAGGGAGGTCTAGCTCTCCCTTTTTGTCCTGGAACTTCACTCTCGCTAGTTGACGGTGTACTTTCAACATGGCCATCAGAGGTTGACGACACCGGATTGTGCAAACGGGGAGACCAGTCCCTTAGTATCTGAGGGATGCAAGGACAATCTCTGTGAAAGTGGTCTCCCTTGCAAATGATACATGGCGATTTAGGCCTGGTCAGTGCTGTGTGTGGATTTTCATTAGACGACACTTGTTTTCCCTTATTTGCCTTTGGCTCCTTGTTCTTTTTCTCTTCTTCTTCTTTTCCTTTTTCTCCTTGGGAACTTGGTTTTTAGCTTTACCAGTCCCGTCACACTAAGAGGAAGGAAGAGAAGAAGAATTAGAGGAAGTAGAAGGTTGGTGGGAAATTCTGGACTCATCTAATTGCTGATTCGACTGTTCAGGAATAGTGGTGTTCTGAACGACATTGGTTGAGAAGAGCCAGACCCGTAGGCCAATTGCCAGTCCTGGAAGTGACAATGTGGCCATATGGGGCGCACCAACATCTCCTTAAGAGGAGAAGGGACTAGGATTTCCACCAAGGGGAATTCCTTGGTTGGTAGGCTCCATTTTCTCAACCTAAAGATCAACGCAGGAAAAAGGGTATGAATATTCCGTTTAAAATAAATTTTAACGACGCTTCGACACAACTTGCTTTTTCAATTTTAAAGAGTCGAGAAAAAGCAAAAGATGACTCTAGTCTCCTTCGATTTTTAATGAGCCTGAAGTGACAAGTGCTTAGATGGACCTTTTCCGTTAAGGAGTCTGAAAAGGAACGAAAGGGACTGCTCTGGAGTTCTAGGTAGAGGGTGTGCCAAACTTTTCGCAAAACCGCAGAATACTTTTTAGGGTACGGGCGGTCAATCTTCCCGAACGCTGTGTTCAGTGCATTGCGATCAGTAGGGCGATCGACACGACTTCCTATGGATAAAGGTTTTATGCCTATAGGGGTCTCCCAATATATACTCGACGGTACGTGGGAACACAATCCGTACTGGCACTTATCGTCTCTCAGGAGGAATCACCCAACCATCAGTGAGGCGACCAGTGACCAGGTTTTACGACGCCGGAACACGTCTCTAGCCTAGACCTCTATGTTGTGCGTTAAGTTACAGAGCATTGTTAAGTTCATTCAATTTATTTTAGGTTGATCTTTCTTAGAAGTTTGCCTTTTTGGATCACCACGAGATGTAGATACAATTCCTAAATGCAGTCTAAAGATGATAAGCAAGCTTTTATATCTTTTCAACAATGAAAATCCTAGCTACAAGGGGAAAACAAAGACACAATCTTTTCTCAAAGAGCATAGAGCGCACTGTAAATGCACTTTTCCTAAATCAAACCATACAAACTGTCAAAATGCAAATGCACTTGTGCATGTATTTATTTTCACTTTCTTAATATTGATGCCTAAAAAGAAAGTTGTTGTACAAATTTGAATTCGATTTCAAGTGAAAACACAAACAAGCTTCTTTTTGAAAACAAAAAGACGATTACGACACTTTATGATTTTGAAGTAAATACTTGTTTCAACACTAGAAATTCATAAATTCAAACCAAAAGACAAAAGCAAAAGCGTAATCAACTGTGAACAACAAACAAACTCACTCCTAAGATCAAAACGACACTTACGACAGGTCTAGATCTAAGGGCGACAGTATGACTAGTTTACTTTTGTAATGGGAAACTGCAAATGATGTAACAAATACACAAAAACAAATACAGTTTCTTTTATACAACTGAGGCAGAATTAAGGCAAAGAAAAGGGGTTTTCAGATAGGTACACACACTGATAACAGGCTGCAAAAATCAGAGACAAAACTGAGCAAAAAGAAGCAAAGAACCACAGCTGCACAGGGCAAAGGCTGATCAGCGCACCTGTTGCACAGAGAAACTGAATTTCAGCGCAGGTAGCCCTCTTGGGACCTGCGTTGAATTGCAGAGTCTCTTCACAGAGCCTGCGCTGAAGCAGAAACGAGAATTGTCTCTGGGTTCTGGGTTACAGTTTGCAGTTTGATCTATGGTTTTTGGCCGGATAAAAGCTATCAATTAGGTACAATTAGAGGGATGATTTAAAGGAGGACTAAGAGCTATCACAAAGGGCTGTTAGAGCATTTGTGGATCAGCTGTTCAGATCATAAACAGGCCCAGTGAATGGACTAGAGTAGCAGGTCTCTACTTTGCATTTGTAAATGGCAAATGCAGTTCGATTCGGCACTCCTGAGTTTATGAGATGAACAACAATAGAAACACAAATAAACTAACTAGATACGTTCCCCAGCGGGGTCGCCAATTTGTTGTTGGGAAAAGTATCCATTCAGAACACCCCTATCCCACTCTAAGGTGTGATAGTGCCTTAGCAACAAACAAGGAAAACTATTTTCGTATTCTTCTTTATGAAATGTAAATGAAGAGGAAGGATGTAACTAACCTGTGTCTTTCGCTAGTTTGTTGATCCACTCGCTCTCCTATTTGTTCGCTTCCCGCTGCCTGCTCCCTCACTGGTCCAGCTTCACCAAGTTCCTGCAAGATCACAGAAGAGGAAAACTACTCAAAAGACATAGATTTACATTCATAACTAGTTTAGGATCAGTTTTAAACTAAACATGCATATATAACAAAACATCATTGATACACAACATGTAGGAGAAACTCAAATAGTTTTATTGATATAATAAGAAAGTCCAAGAGGAGATACAACCAAGTGAGTCCCGATCCAGCATCTACCTCCCAGCAAAGGAATCCCTTCCTCTCCTCCAACAAAGCATAAATCACCCAATGCACTAATCTCAATCTCAAACCAACAACAATTCTCTGCAAAGTACAAAATTCCAGCCTCTGGATCTCTGGGATGAGGGATCCATATATAGATGTAAGCAGAGAGGATGAGTCAGCTCATGTTTTGACTTGTGGCTTCTCTCTGTCAGTTCTTGCTTCCACTTGGAGGCTGAGAGCCTCTTACTCATCACTGGTCAAATTCATTGAGGCAAGTGTCATTGAGGAAGATTCTGGAAGCTTCCAGTGTCTGTACACCTCGCGGAATGATACTGCCATTTGGCATTTCTCGCTTAGCGCACCCTGGTAGTGCATTTAGGTGCGTTGCAACGCACCTAGCTAGTGTATTGGGGTGCATTGCAATGCAGGCAGCTAGTAGAGCATCTGAATTGATCCTGATTTGACTAGTTCTGAGTGGTTTTTGGTGGAGAACTTCTGGGAGAAGCTGTCATTGGTTGACCTTGTTCCTTTAGGGGCAGGAACAACTCTTTTAGGGACTTTGGATCCCTTGGATTATGGACATTTCATGCTCAATGCTGTAAGGCACAAAAATGTCTATAACAATTGGGTGTGTAGATGATTTTTCAATACAAGAAATCACCCAATTGCGTGATATCTCGATTAACCTCAAACCCTAGTAACATGCATCGGTTAGAGAGATCTAACAAGTTAATACCTGAGCACTAGCAACCCCAGAACATCGGGTGTATAAAGAACAATTTGATACAAAATGCCACGAATTTTCTGGACATTTGATATGGTTGGCACTTAATCGAGCCTTGAGTCACAAGGTATTAAGGTATAACACCTAAAGGTTAAGAGCCCCATTGAGCCCTTTGAACATAGGGTGTTAGTCAATACAAAAACATTTTTATTTCTCCAATATTGGATATGGGAGCCTTTGGTCACACTCTTGGTCATGGAGGAGATAAGGTATAATTCCTAAGAGCTAAGATCTCTTGGGCCCCCACATCATCAAGTGTGTTGGTATTTTTTCATTACAAAATCTCATGGGAAAACTCCATTACGCAATATCCCAATGTTGTGCGACATGTCATTTGGATAGGTGCCATAGTAGTGATGTAACATGCCATGTGGAGGATAACTATTAGAGAAGGTGATGTGATAATGACAGATAAAGGACATATATCACCTGAAATTGGAATTTTTGGATGCTCGATTGTGTAAAGATGAGTGACACATGATTCTCGACAAGCATGCCACATGGAAAAATACACATCATGTAACAACCCTGGTAAAAAATCCATGTAAAAAAATATAAGGCCACGGTTAAGGGACACGTATTCAAGTTTGAACGGTGGGAAAAAACATCCTAGTGGGTGTCACTTTGGTTTATTATGGCTAAGGAAATTGGAAAAGGAAATGGAAAAGGCTTTGGAAAGGCATGAGGCATTTATTGGCATTTTATTTATGAAAATAAAGGAAAATAGGAGAAAAGGGAGGTGAAAGGTCATAGGTTGCATGTGAGGAGAAAAATTAAGGAAAACAATGGAAAATGAAGAAAATAGAGGCCTCATTGATAAAAACACTTATGAGGATCAGTTGGTAACCTTTAGTCAGTTCAATTTTTGAGCTCTCATTCTATTCTCTCTCTCATACTCTTGGATACTTAAAGTTTTCTTGGAGCACTCTTGGAGGAGTGTGGCATACATTTTTTTTTATTTTTTTCTTCTTCTGGTTGCTTCTCATGTTCCTTTGGCTATGGGTTGAGTTATTAGTTCCTGGAACCTTGGTTGGACAAATGTTCTGGAGCCCTGTAACAACTTGTGTTGAGTTACTAGTCCCGGAGCCTTGGTTGAAAAAACACCCTAGAGCCCTTGGTGGGTTGAGTTACTAGTCCTAGAGCCTTGGTTGGACAAACTCTCTAGCGACCTAGACAACTTGGGTAGAGACCAATCTAGTGATGGATAATGATGTCCGACCGTGAGGTGGAATCATTGGTTGAGGGTTGAGGTGGTTTGACCTATGGAATCCCTGGTTTGGTTTTGATTGATTTTTTTATGAAATCCCAAATTCATGGTTGGAATATGGCACGGGGGTGACTGGTTGAAAGAAATATTTGGTTCAACCTAGTCTGTGGTCGAGTGGTACATGGAATTCCCATACCTGGTCGGCCTATGAAATGATCAATACAAGATCTTTCTCCTTGGTATTTTATGGGTAAATATACTTTTTATACATGGCTTATATGGTTGTTATATCCTTGATATTTCTATTTATGTTTTGGTTATGAATGAGTTTTATGACAGTGATAATGTATGGCTCTCATTATGTTTTGGCTAATCACTAACTATACAATGAATATATGGCTTAATAAATGGTAATACATTTTTTTGATGAGGCATAAATGCTTCATAGCGATCCTTAGATAAGGGTGAGACCCCTATGCTCATATATGTTGTTTAAACCTATAGACTACATATTTGTGACATGTTTGACGAAATGTATGTCATGGCTATTAGGGGTCCAATCAAGTTGTTATTTAATTATTTGCATTTGTATCATTGTTTCGATGTTATTTTCCATTTCTGGAAGTTTCATGGAGGTCTTGGTAGGGGCTTGAGTCTTGGCCCTAAAAAAGTGGCACAAAAAATTCCCCAGTCGCAGGCATACCTTACTGTGGGAGCAATTGGAGGGTCCTATTCACATGCATGCCCATGTCATGGGAGTGACTAAGGCTTTAATGCAACAAAATGTCAGTTTGTCTTAGGGGCTGGTCACTTGGATGGGTTGGATGACTCCTGGTTCTGTTTCATGTGTAAAAGTTCAGTTTGGTTGTGTTCTGTCAATTCTACTTTCTTAATTAATATATAGGGAGTTGAATCATATCGTAGTAACTCTTCATCACATGTTTACCCCAGTTGGCTGGTTACTTGGGTAGATGTGCGAGGAGGGGGTTATAAAGTGGTATTAGAGGGGGTTTCATTCTCTTTGGGTGGTGTCTGGTTTCCGATCTCTTTGTGTGACGTTTGAGACCACAAAGTAGTATCAAAGCATGGTTACGTTCTCCTTGGGTGGTGTCTGCTTTCCATTCTCTTTGGATGATATCTCATGCCACAACGTGGTATCAGAGCATGGTTCACCCCTTGGACTTGATGGGTGGTGTGTGTTGGTCGTGCATTCATGTCAATTTAATACATGTTCCTTATGCTTGTGTTCTATGTGCTTGTTGCATATGCATGGAATTGGTCATAGTTGTAGTGGTGTCACCATGTGAAAGATGATGGTGTTGTTGATTGGATGTGGTTGTCATGAGTGTATGTTGGTTATGAATTTGTTATGCATGTCAGTGTCTATAGGTTTATGCATGAATAATATGTTAGATATGCATTGTGAGGTGATTGTATGTAATTATGTCATCACGATGTTGTTGATAAGATATGATGTTGATATGTTGGCTAAGATAGAGCAGGAGATGCAGACTATTAGAGCGAGGTTGCAACAATAAACTTTGGGTAAGAGCAGATCGTCATATAGGTATTGTATGTTTGGCATGCATGTATGTTAGTTAATGGAATTTTATATCGATTAGGGTTATATACATGTTTATCATTTTATTGTTGTTGTGGTTACATGCATGGTATATGCTAGTGAATCAGTGTGGTCATATGCACACGTGTCGAATAGTCATGAATGCTAGTAACTTTTTGTTATATGCATTGTTGTTGTTGTTTAGTGTTAGTTAAATTGATGATTAGGGTTATTGCATTAAGATATTGATGTTATATGTATCATGCTAATCTGGATTGACCTATGCAGATGGTTAGGATTATGGCATTCAGGTACGAGTCGACCTATTTGTGATATTATGTCATATTAATCTAGATTGACTGTGCATATGTGATTGTTATGCATGAATGACAATTGTTTATGATTTTATGATGTGAAAATGTTAGCTAGTTATTGTTATGGATAAAATGACCTTATTTATGTTTGAGTTGATATGTTGTGAGGTTATATCATGCTAATCTAGATTGATTGTACAAACAAGATATCCTCCCCTGAGATACATCGAGGTATGAGTTTGATTATGTTGTCTATTTGGTGTTTGAGTCTTTGGTATCTATTACATCGTCTATATTTTATTTGAATGTTTGATTAATTGCATGATATGAGTGTGTCTATAAGATTTCTTAAAGAAATTATCTTGTTTTAAGATGGTTGTACTAACACATATGTGTTGAGACAACTGATATGTACTTGAGTGTAAGTAGGTGATAGTTGTAGGGTTGTTAGAATTGGTAAAGTTTGATTTCAAATTGATAGATAAGTTGTTGATATTTGGAACATGTGTGTTTAGTTGGAAGGAAACATTTTGCAAAAAAAGGTAACATAACTGGTATATAGTTATATTTGTTTATACAATAATAGTTATGTGTTTATCACAGTATGATGCAGGGAATTGCATGGAAAAAGAGACTGCTATGAAATATTGAAGAAGGCTTAGGTTAAGCTTTCCTTTGGAAGCATTGGGAACCCATGGGGATTGAGTCATGTTGTTTGTTGCTAGTTTTATGCTTTCAGTCTTTGGTGATTTCTTTGTGCTTGATTTTCCTTTTTGTGTATGACTAGTGCATGGCCATGCCACTTTGTCTGTGGTGTCGTATGGCTATTGTTTTTCATTATTTTATTGTTGTTGTTTCTTTTTCTTTACTTTTATGCTTTGAGGGTATTGGGGATTGGTTGGGAAAGAGTAATTTAATGGAGCTTGGGGAGAGCTGAATGAAACCCCACAAGTGATGTAAGACTCAAATGAAGCTCAATGCATGTATAAGGGCAGCTGAAGGTAAGAATATGATAGCCAGTTGGATTGGTTGGGTCCATTGTGGTAAATGGATGGTGTCTGTACATACATGAGAAAGGTAACCCAAAATTAAAAGTAAATGGATTTGAGGCATTAGATGCCTTGGATAAGTTGGGAACTATGGTTCTCAATGTTGTGCATAGATAAAGGAAGTTCTCTTAAGCTTGAAATTACAATATTTGTTAAGTGTGTTGTGACTATGACTATGTTTATGTTTATATATGCATATAGTTATATATGTATGTATGTATGTATATTGTTGACTGACAGGGTCATTAGGATTGTTTTGTGCTAGTGTTCATATATATATATATATGTGTGTGTGTGTGTATGCAGTTGTATGACAAGGTCGTCAGGGATCATGATTGTATTATGTTGATGTTTATATGTATATATGTATGTATGTATATCGTTCACTGACATGGTCGTTAGGATTGTTTCGTGCTAATGTTCACATGTATATATATATATATATCTATGCATGCAGTTGTCTGACAGGGTCGTCAAGGATCATGATTGTATGCTAATGCTTATATGTATATATGTGTGTGTGTATGTCATTGTCTAAAAGGGTCATCAGTGATCATTCTTGTGGAGGAATGATTGCTTATGCAAGTGAATGGCATGAAGAGATTCTTGACTTATGAGGAATCAAGTGGGAAGAATAACCATGACATATCTACAAGGTCAGTATCATGTGGGTATGAATTGATATGTGATTATACTATGTATATGTCTATGTTATGGCAGTTAATGTTGAGCAGTACATCGGTGGGATGAAAGAAGTGTGATTTTCAGCATGTTAAATCATGCATGAGTAGTGGAGAGAAACTAGAAGCAACATTGCTCGGTAGAGTTAGTGTGTGGTCTCTAGATGTGTAGTAATATTGTTGTATATATGTTGTATTTGTTGCACCAGTGGTGTTGTGTGCATAGAGTGTTCTGTATATGTGTGTGTATATAGCATATGCAATGTTGGGTATAGATGGTGTTATGTACATGTTGGATGTGTAGTGTTGTGTACATGTTGGATGTGTAGTGTTGTGTACATATCGTATTATGCATATGTTGGATATGCGGTATTGTGTGCATGTTGGATATGTGGTGTTATGTACATGTTGTATATGTAGTGCTATGTATATATGGTGTTGTGTGCATGTTGTACATATGGTGTTGTGTGCATGATTATACATGTGGTGTTGTGTGCATGTGGTACTGTGTACATGTTGTACATGTGGTGTTGTGTGCAGGTGGTGCTATGTACATGTTGTGCATGTGGTGTTGTGTACATGTGGTGTTGTGTATGCATTGTGCAAGTGGTGCAGTGTACATGTGGTGTTGAGTACATGTTGTGCAAGTGCTGTCGTGTACATGCGGTATTGTGTACATGTTATCTAGGTGGTGCTATGTACATGTGGTAGTGTGTACATGTTGTACATGTGATACAATTGTAAGTGGTATTTTGTGCATGTCGTGTATGCTATGTTTTGCACATGTGGTATTGTCTGCATGTTGTATGTGGTATGTTGTGTACATGCAGTACTCGGTATGTGCATTATGTAGTCATGGTATCATGATATGTGTATTCGTTGTGTTGCACTCTGTTTATGTATAGATATTGTGTTGCACACTAGGTGTAGGTGTATGTATTGTGTTGTGGCGTACACCAGAGGTAGGTGTATGTATTATGTTGTACTCTGGGTATAGGTGTATGTATTGTGTTACGTTGTACACCAGGTGTAGTTGTATGTGTTGTGTCGTACACTGGATGCAAGTGTATTATGTTGCATCGAACACTGGGTGTAGGTGTGTGTGTTGTATGTCAGGTGCAGGTACATGTATTATATGGTGATGTATGTCGTGTATGATTGCATGTGTGTGATGCACATTGTTTGTATGCTTACATGATTAAAGAGAAGTGAAGGCACTAGGTGCTTGTCGGGCGTTGCAACCGATCCAGTGTGTGTACAAAAAGAACAAAAGCAGAAGTAATGGACGATGAAGGATAAGTATCAGTGTTTTATTTCAATTTTATTATGCATTTGATGTATGAATTTGACTTATTGGTTACATGTGATTTATGATTATGTTTTATGATGATTTCATGCGATTCATGATTTTAATTTATGATGGTTTCATTTTGAGATAACTAGATGTGATATGTTTATACATGATGAATTAATCAAAAAAATAATTTGACTTATTGTGATAAGAAGTGAACGAAATTGTAGGTGTACCTTATTGAGGGCCACCAATGAGGTATGATTTGAAGTTATTTCAATTTATTTTGAATCTAATGGAAATTATGTGCTTGGTACAGGAAAGCATGCAATGCCTGGTTTAGGATGGTTAGAATTGACTGCAAGAATTTGCAGCAACAACAAAAGGGAATTGAAATAGGACACAATATTACAGTAAAGCACTCCAGGAGCAGGGCCATTGTGGGACACTGATACTTAATAATGTCCATTGATTGCCATGAGAATTCTATGAATGGTATGATGGTTTTGAGGTAGGTATATGCCTTAGTTTTGGATCTTCCAATGTGAGGAAGCCTTGCCAAGGGAGGGGTCATCTAAGGGACTGTGTAACAGAGAAGGGAATTCCTATGAAACTTGGAAGGTGTGTGACTGTACATAAAGGGGTGACTAGATTTCTCGAGGGGTTGTGTAGTAGAGAGGGTAAGGCCGAGGATGTATTTATTTTGGTCATTAACATTGCTAGATGGAATTTGATGCACATTGGGAGTTTGCCTTGAAACAATGAGTCAGTAACTACTCACTGAGAGGACAAGATGGTTATTTTCTGGTTGAAGCAAATGTGTATGAGTGTATATGTGGTTATTATTGTAAATACCGTAATGAGTTGTGTTGTAAAGCTCCAGTAAACAACATGATTGTCATGCTTTCAGCAGTGGTCATTGTAAATACTAAAACGAGTTGTGTTATAAAGCTCCATAGGCAGTATGTATTTCTTTTCAATGGTTTGTTGGTTGTAGGTGTCATTGAACACCGAGGATTGTGTTCCCCCAAGGGGGAGGGTTCTCTAACAACCCTAGTAAAAAATCCATGTAAAAAAATATAAGGTTGTGGTAATAAGACATGTATTCCAATATGAATGGTGGGAAAAACATCCTAGTGGGTGTCATTTTAGTTTATTATGGATAAGGAAAATTGGCAAAGGTAATGGAAAAGGATTTGGAAAGGAATGAAGCATTTATTGGCATTTTGTTTATGAAAATAAAGGAAAATAGGAGAAAAGGGAGGTGAAAGGTCACATGTTGCATGTGAGGAGGAAAATGAAGGAAAATAATGGAAAATGAAGAAAATAAAGGCGTCATTGATAAAAATGCTTATGAGGATCATTTGGTAACCTTTTGTCAGTACAATTTTGCAGCTCTCATTCTATTCTCTCTCTCATACTCTTGGATACTTAGAGTTTTCTTGGAGCACTCTTGGAGGAGTGTGACATACTTGGGATTTGGAGCAAGAAGGCAAAGGAAAAGCAGGAAATCACAAGAGGGCATCAAGATCAACATATACAACATGTTTTTCTTGCAGTTACCGAGTTGCATGTATGATTTCCTTACTAGTTTTGGCATGCATGGCATATGCATGTGGTTATTTGGTTATAATATGTCATTAGCATGGATGATTGCCTGGATTGACATGTGTTTTTCCTAGCCTTGCCATTTCCTAGATAGTCATGTTGTGGTGGGAGTCGTTCCCCCTTTTTTTTCCTAGTTGGTTCTCATGTTACTTTGGCTGTGGGTTGAGTTATTAGTTCTTGGAGCCTTAATTGGAAAAATGCTCTAGAGCCCTGTAACAACTTGGGTTGAGTTACCAGTCCTGGAGCCTTGGTTGGACAAACACTTTGGATCCTGACAATAGTTGTGGGTTGAGTTACTAGTCCTTGAGCCTTGGTTGGAACAAATGCTCTGGATCCCTAGATAACTTGGGTAGAGACTAATCTGGTGATGGATAGTGATGTCTGACCATGAGGTGGAATCATTGGTTTAGTTTTGAGGTGGTATGGCCTCTAGAAGCCCTGGTTTGGTTTTGATTGATTTTTTTATGAGATCCCACATTCATGCTTGGAATATAGCAAGGGGGTGACTGGCTAAAAGAAATATTTGGTTCAACCTAGTTTATGGTCGGGTGGTTTGTGGAAGTCCCATACCTAGTCGAACTATGAAATCATTAATAAGAACTCTTTCTCCTTGGTAATTTATGGGTAAATATACTTATTTATATGTGGATTATATGGTTGTTATATCCTTGATATTTTTGTTGGTTATGACTGAGTGTTATGATAGTGATAATGTATGGCTCACATCATGTTTTGGCTAATCACTGAATGTACAATGAATATATGGCTTAATAAATGGTAATTCAATTATTGTGATGATGCATCAATGATTCTTAGCGATCCTCAAATAAGGGTGAGACCCCTATGACTAAATATGTTGTTTAAGCCTGTAGAATGCATATGCGTGACATGTTTGACGAAATGTATGTCATGGCTAGTAGGGGTCCAGTCAAGTCATTATTCAATTATTTGCATTTGTATCATTGTTTCGATGTTATTTTCCATTTCTGAAAGTTTCATGGAGCTCTGGGTAGTGGCCTAAGTCTTGGCCCTGAAAAAGTGGCACATAATCTGGATTCACTGGCACAAAACTACTTAGAAAAGTCCCCCGTGGTAGGCATGCCTTGCTTTGGGAGTGAATGGAGGGTCCCAATCACATGCATGCCCATTTCATGGGAGATTCTAAGGCTTTAATGCAACAAAAAGTCAGTTTTTCTCAGGGTTTGGTCACCTAGATGGGTTGGATGGCTCCTGGGGGTTCTGTTACATGTGTAGAAGGTTAGGTTAGCTATGTTCTATCAGTTCCACTTCCTTAACTAACATATAGGGAGTTGAATCATATCATAGTAACTCTTCATCACATGTTTACCCTGGTTAGCTGGTTACTTGGGTGGATGTGGGAGGAGGGGGTTATAGATCAGCACTCACCAAGTGTCAAACTGGGATTATGTGACAAAGGAATGAAGTTACAAGCTTCAGTTTCTTGGCTTATCACCATGTTATGGTTTTGAAGTTATCCCCTATTTATTTTCTTTTGGTTGATATTTTATATCCCAATATGCCATAGTCCAATATGAAGTGATATCCAATTACAAGGTGAGATCTGATAGCCCAATATGAGCCAACACCCAATATTCGTATCTAAAATGTCCAATGGAAATAAAAATTGAATGAAAACTAATAGAAGGTCATGAGGAAAATATCACATGATTTTCAATGTTAACATACTATTTGATTTCCTGACATTCGATATTGAATGACACCTAATCACAACACTTGGTCATGAGGCGCTAAGGTGTAGTACTTGAGGGCTAATAACCCTTGGATTATCCTAAGGAGATGTGGAAAGGGAAAGGAAAAAAACTCTTGATAGCTTAGGGTGTTGATATGATAAGCACTCGATCATGACATGTGGGTCTCGGTGCCTATTGGAACAAACACCTAGGTGCTAAAGGAGTTTCAAATTCTAGTTTAAGTGTGTGTGGTTATATTAGCAATTCCTGAGACCCACTAGCTCAATGTCCACCAACTAATGGATCTAGTTAATAGAGAACTCGTTGTATCCTTATAGAAAAGGTTCTTGTCAATAGGTCCAAGGGAACTTGGTTTGTGAGGTATTTAGTGCTAAAGGTTTTTATGGTATTTCTCAAGTTCCCAAGGTAAAGCTGAAATTTAGCTCTAATAGCCCGAGGTTCTTCCCCATATGAAATGGGGCATGGTCACATATATGGGAATATGTAAGGTGAAAATAGTCCATAATCTAGCACATTGGATGGAAGGGAGATTAAAGAAAAAGAAAACCACTTACATAACTCTTGGTCATGTATAAAAGTTTCAAACATTTCAAAGAGGTTGGATGGAAGGGAGCTAAACATAATTAAAAAATGGAGCACAAAACTAAATGTGAGAGCGAATTAAAGCCATTGTCAATGTAAATATGAGATGTGTTATTAAAGTGAAATGTAAGTGGGTGAAGTGTAGTGCAGTTCATGCTAAGAAATGTGTGTGAGATGTGCTAGTTAAGAGAGAAATATTTGAGAGCTACTCAAGTATTAAGTAAAAGTACAAGATCAGAGAACCGAGAGTCTGGATGTGCAAAAGGAGTTTGAACAAGAAAAATTAAAAGGAATGAATATGTATAAATAATATTTTTAAAATGTAATGAGAAATGGATATGAGTTGTAGAAATGGATATGAGTAGTAGAAATGGATATGAGTGGTAGAAAAGGATTTAAGTAGTAGAAACTTTCTTGGTAGTAGAATGGGCTTGTGTAGTGAAAAGGGTGAAGTGTGTAGTCCAAAGTTGAAGCGAATGGGTGATGGATGAAAGAGAGGAGTGCCTTAAGAGAGACAATGGATAGAAAATGAAGATTAATAAGTGAATTTGAAGTATAGAGAGGTTTGAGGTGTTTTCAAAGAATTGCAGAGAAGCTAACTGTATGAAGAAGCTAGTCCCATGAATGATCCGACCTCATCCATATTCCTAGGATTTGGCCATTCCATGATATCTCTAATATTTTCTGAGTCCACAGTTAAGCCTTCCTTGGAAACAACATGCCCCAAGTAATGAAGCTAAGACTGACAGAAAATGCACTTTCTAAGCTTGGCATACAACTGATGCTCTCTCAAAAATCTCAACATTGCTGCCAGATGATCTCCATGCTCCTCCTAATTCTTGGAGTATATCAATATATCATCAATAAAAGTTGTCACAAACTTGTCCAGATAAGGAAGCAACACATTGTTCATCTAACACATGAAAGTGGCTGGAGCATTAGTAAGACCAAAAGGAACCAACAAAAAATCATAATTCCCATTCCTGGTACAAAATGCGCTCTTGTAAATATCTTCTTCTTTGATGCACACCTAATGATATCCTGATCTCAAATCAATCTTTGAAAACACTACTGCTACCTTCAGTTGATCAAACAAATCATCGATCCGCGGAAATGCGTACCTGTTCTTGATCATCACCTTGTTAAACTTCCTATAATCAATGAAAAAAATAAGAGTACCATCCTTGTTCCTCAAAAATAGTACTGGTGCACCCTAAGGCAATACACTTGGCCTTTTGTATCCTTTATCAAGCATCTCCTTAAGTTTCAACTTCAATTCCACCAATTCTAGAGTGCTCATCATGTAAGGTTCCTTTGATGTTGGTGTTGCTCTTGGTACCAATTAAATTAAGAAATCCACTTCCCTATGATGTGGTAACTTTGAAAGCTCTGCAAGAAACACATCCAGGAACTACTGCAAAATAGGATAATTCTTCAATACTTCCTCATCCTCAACATCCTTTCCTTTGTCATTGGAAATATGCACTACAAACAATAAAAACCCTTTACTACAACTGCACTTATCTTACATAGATATAACCATCCTCATTGATGTATGCCTCTTATTTCCTTGTAATATTCTCTTTTCTCTATCATCATCATCATCCAAGCACTCAATAGGCTTCTCATTAGAATCTACCTTGGTCTTGTGAGTAAACAACCAATCCATGCCCAAAAGCATGTTATATGATCCCAAAGGAAGCACATTTAGATGTGTTGATGTAGGCATACCATTAAGATTAAATGCACAAGCTCTCAACCAATGATGAACTATTCTCTTGGTCCCTGTAGCGAACTATACCAACCACAATTCTGCATGCACTTCTTTACTCAAACAAAGTTGATCCACTAGTTCAGGACTAACATAACTATACTTAGATCTAGGATCAATCAAAATGGAAGAAACTCGATCACAAAGCTTAAATTCCATCTCAATAATGGATGCATGATGATCTGTCTGCATGTTATCCATTGCTGCATAAATCCGAGGAATACTTCGACCAACATATCCAACTTTTTCCGCCTCTTGAGCACTGTAGATCTAAGGCCTGCCACCCTGATACAATGGACAATCCTTATTTTGATGATACTTCCCAAAAATTCAACACTACAATGGTTCCCTACTGTTGCATTTATTTTACTGCTCTCTAGGTTGAGATGCATGTCCTTTCTCAACTGCATTAAACTTCTGATAAGGAGCCACGTTTTCTTTCTCACCTACATCCTGAGATCTTCCTCGCTTCCAAGGCCATCTTCCTTTAATATTCTCATTCCATTTCCAGTTATGTTTGTTCTCAGGTTTACGCTTTGACTACTCATAAAAATGCTTCAATTTATGGATGGCTTCCTCCAATGATCGATGCTCATCAAACTCAATCCGCTCTTTGAATGCTACTGGCAACCCATTAATGAATCTTTGAATCTCACCTTCTCATCCTTAAGTTAAGGTACATGCCTCAAGAACTCTAGGAACATGCTAGTATACTCATCATCAACCATAGAACCCATCTTCAACTCATAGAACTCCTTGGTGCTGTCATCATAATATCTCTCAGACAAGTATTTCTCCTTGAAAATTCTCTCAAACTCATCCCAAATCAACTCCTCTTCTCTAATGATTTTGAAATTCTTCACATCCTCCCACTGGATATTTAGTTTCTCTTTGAGACTGAAAGTGGCTATCTTGGCTTTCATATTCTTTGAATAGTCATGCAACATGAAGAACTTCTTCATCCCAAGTAGCCATGCTTATACATCCTTTGATTTCTTCATATCTCCATAAAAAATAGAAGGCTTGAAATTCTTAAACTCCTCTGGAAAGTACCCACTCCTCCTATGGTGTTGGCAGTGATGATGATGATGTCTCTTGGAAGAATAAAAAGAATAAAACCCATACATACTATTCCTCTTATAAGGTGTATCAAAGAATATGCCACTCTTCATTATATCGTCCCTATCCAACCTGTGTCTGCTTTGAGACCTGCTACCATATGCCCCATTAATATTTTCCTCCTACCCATCTCCATGATTGTTTCCCATCTATCTTTGCTTCTTTAAATTTGAAAGACTCTGTAGAATCACTGCATTAACCTCTGTCTGCTTTTCCTGAGCTCTGGAAAGCCTTTCTTGTGCCTCAATAAACCTATTATTACCTGCCTTGCAACTTCTTATATTTTTCTTTAAAATCCTCAATGTATATGTTATATAAGGAGAATACTCTTCTCCTTGCTACTCAAATAATGTTTCCCATTCCATGGAATTCACAATTAAGCCTGTAAGGGGAGTCATGTGAACCCTAGTCCACCATTATGCTCTTCATCTTTGTCATTTTCTTTGATACAAACATTTCATGTTAGATAAACCAAATAGAAACATAATCAAAATCATACCTTAGTGAAGTTTAGGGGAGGCCATCACATCTGCACAAATCAATCCATATTAGAATGATACATATACATACATCATGACATCAACACATCAACATCATGCATGATGACACAAGACTGCAATAACAACCACATGCATGATAACCATAACCATCACAATGCATGTATAACAATATACATTTATCCCATCCAGTCCAAGATGTGAAGATATGATACCAATCTGTAACACCCCAACCCACATTTACCCACTTTTACAAGATCTCTAGGGTAAACATGAGTTGAGTGCTACTATGACATCACCTGACCTCCAAATTCTAGTTATCGAAGTGGGGCCCACAAATTAAAAGGGTTATTGCCATCCCTCAGAGACTACAAACCACTCAGGGGCCTGAGAACCACCCTAGGTGATCAATCCCTGACAATGAACTCTTTTTCACTAACCTAACTCCACAACCGCACACTTGACACCTCATGTATGCAGTTATGAGGCTTCAACCGAACCCACAAGCCTATCTACCAACGGTTATGACCCAAAATCCCATGTTCTGTGCATCCGGTCGTGAGATCTATGCGACATTTTTGGGAAAGCCTCTAGAACACTACCCAAAACTACTCGTATGTTTCTAAAAACATAAATAAGGTGATAAGAAGGATAACCCTTCAAAACTTGAACAAGATCTTGACTAGAACATGCCTAGTACATGATAGACATTTAGTCAAACATATGGTAAACATATAAGCTACAGGTTATGAATTCATATCTAATCATAAACTTTTGAACTTCATATTAGAATGACCAAGAAGCCTCTATGTCATCTCAAGCTAGTTGTAACAACACTTGTTAACCGTGGATTCATAAACCTTTCAAATACTTATAAATTCATGAACAAGAGCCATAAATAGAGCACATCATAGAACCATGCATAGAAATAGCATAGAACCAAAATAGGAACCATGACAAATATGCCATAAAATCAACATAATAACAAGTAAATTTTCTCATTAATTACATCATAAGAATAACTCATATTAACTTATGCAAAATCCAACCAAGTCAGGGACTTCCATGTACCACCCAACCATAGATTGGACTGAACCAAATCTCTCTTTCAGCCAATCACCCCGTGCCATATTCCAAGCATGAATGTGGGATCTCATGGGATAAAAAAATACATAATAAAATAGTGAATCCATAGGTTAAACCACCTCCACCCTCAAGCTATTATGGCCTCACCTAAACCAATCATGAGATCACAAAGCCAATCTAAGCTTGAATGCCTCAAAATTCCTTCACCATACCTAAAGGAATTTTCCTGTCTCCACACACTTATCGAAGGCTTCCCGAAGAAAACCATCTCCACCTCCAACCCCTAGGATTTTCCTAAGACCACCTTAACCAGATCCAAAATCTTTCGAAAATCCAAAGTTCAACCAAGAATGAATCCCATCACACCATGTATATCCTTGAAATGGCAAGGCAAGGTTGAAACCACTATCAAGCCAAGTAAAACCCATGTTAATGGAAGCAAATGAACCAAATGATAAAATGCATGTACCATGATTCACATCCTAACAAGGATATTACACATGTAACCTGTTACTTGTAAAATATTCCTACTGAAGATGCTAATCCAACTTTATCCTTGTGCTCTCTTGCTTTGCTTTTGCTTGTCCTTTGCTTGCTTTCTTTGTCCTCTTTCTCTCTGAAATTGATCAAAAGCTAAAACTAACAAAAAGTTGTGAATTGTTTCTTTGATGCCTTTTTATCATTGATTTCTCTCTTTTTATTCATTTTCCTTCATTTTCCCTTGCATGCATATTTGTGTCTCTTCACCTTCATTTTTTTCTCCTATTTTCCTTTATTTTCATAATTAAATGCCAATTATTGCCTCTTTTCCTTTGCCAATTTCCACAGCCATTAACAAACCACAAGTGAGTACCACTTTAATGTTTTCCCAACATTAATATTGGAATACATGTCCCATAATGTTGGTCTTATTATTTTTCCCTTTATTACATGAGACTTTAATGCTAGGATATTACAATTTTCTTGTGATTTTCTCCCTATTAGGTTTCCACATATATCTTGTATTTTATAATATGATCATGTGATTGATGTTTTATGAAACTAGAATGTTTTAAATAAGTATAAATTGTACTATACTCATTCACCCCTCTATATCATCATAATTGGGAATCCAACATTTGGTATCAAAGCGGGTTCCTTCAGAAGTATTCTAACCACTATAAGGTAGATATGAAATGGACCATGGCCAATCAAGAAGGAAATATATTATTTTACAGAATATATTATGCTTATTGGAGGGACATGATGAAAACTTATCTAAATTCTTTGGGCTCTGACATTTGCAAATTAGTAGTGGATGGTTATAAAGGTCCAACAACTCTTCCATATGATCAGGACTCAAAGAAGGCTTGTGAAGGTAATGCAAAGTCCATGAATGTTATTTTGTGTGGCTTATTAGTTTTAGATCTTGATAATGTGATGCACTGTGAAAATAAATGTGGGATGAGTTGTAAAACAACTAAGAAGTAGATTATATTCACAAAATTAAAGAAGTGGAGAATTTGAAGATGGATGAAATATATCAATCTCATACTAAATATAAAAAAATGCAAAGGAACCCAAATCCTATGATAATTCCGGAAATAAAGGGGATGCAGATGAAGTGTAATCCACAAAAATAAGATATGGACAACACAAAAGTAAGCTACCATTTTTTTGTAATTATGGTAGAATAAGTCATTTTGCTTCTAGATGTACACATGTAATTCTGGATGAAAAGAACAATAAAGAAGAACATAAATATTAGGGAAAATCTTATGTGCATAAAAAGAAATATATGTCAAGAAGAAAAGCTTTTATTCCAAAGAATATGGCTTATTAGAAGAAAGTAATAGATATGCATATGATAATGAAAAAGAAGAATTCCTACTCATGTCCATAGAGGCTCGGTATACTAATAAAATAAATAAAGACAACTAGTAATAGATTCTGTAATCAGAGGAAGGAGACGTTGATGGGGAGGTATATCTTGAGGGAGAAATTATTAATGCCTTAGAAGAAATAAAAAGACCCAAAATAAAGAATAAAAGGAAAAATGGTCTATTATGAAAATATGAGAAAAAGGATCATGATTATGAAAAAGCACCATTCATCCTCCCAAAGATGGATCTAAAAGAAGCTAAGAAAAAAGAAGATAACTGATAGGTAAATTGAAAGGAAAGGAAAGAAATTGTGAGAAGCTAGAAGCAACGGTTGTATCCTTAAGAATGATCTAGAAGACAAATGCTCAATTGAATATGAACTTAAAGTTTGTACAAGTGAATGAAACATTAGATAATATTCTAAACTGTTAGAGATATCACTCTATTAAAATATGTCTTGGATATAAAGAGGATCATGAGAGATTCAAAGGATACTTAAGCTCAAGGACACCAAAAAAGGAATAACTTAAAGGCTATGCTAATTTTCTCAACGGATCTAGTAGAAATGCAAGCAGAGTCCAAAATGAAGCTAAGGATTAGTAGAGACATGACCCCATAAAAAATATAAGAAACTCTTGAAAGGAAGTAAAGAATCAACAAATATATGAGTTTCCTCATAAAGAGAGTTAGAATGGGTTTAGAAGAACTATTTCTCCTAGAAGACCATTCTCATTTAGGTATCTAAGTTTCTTTTATGGCTATTTATTTTCATGTAAAAAGTTTGGTCATTAAGGTATAAATTGTATAACATATGAAAGGAATGACTATGGTAGAAATAGAAGAGAGGGATCTTATAAATCCTCTATGAATTATCATGTAAACAATAAATTTATAAGTCATTATGAAGGTGGTGTTAGAAGATACAACTCATTTTCTCAACTGTTGGATCATGGTGAATGTTACAAATGCAATAACTATGGACACAAAGCAAGTAATTAGAGAAACAACTCAATGCGATCTCCTAATCAAAACACACAAAAATAAATCACAAAGGTATGGAAAAGGAAACAACAAAATCAAGAAGAATGTAGACAATGGGTGTTCACATCATATGAAAAGAGATTAAGAACAAATTTCTCTCTTTAAAGGAAGTCAAAGGTGGCAATGTCACTCTTGGAGATAATATATTAGCTAGAATAATGGGTAAATGAATAATTAGCCATGATAATGAAAAATCTAAATCTCAATACATCCTATTTGTTGAAGGTTTAAAGCACAATATGATAAGTGTAATTCAAACAATTGATAAAGGATATCAAGTCACATTTTATTCTATATGTTGTAATATAAGGAAGGAAGGATATATAATATTGGTGGAAAAAGCAACAAAAATTTCAAACAATGTATAAGTCCTTAATAAAGGTAAAGGAAAATATTGTTGTATTATAGTGTTCCCTCTCTCATCTTATTAGTGAAAAACAAATATAAGAATAAGTGAGAGATTGTAGCACCTCATACAACACTATGAATATAGGAATTTTAGAGAGTGAGTTGCACGAGAAGAATGATGAAACAAAAGTTTGTAGGACATGATTGGTAACAAAAGAAACTATTGATAGATGCTCAAGTAAACAATGAATACCTAAGGAGAAAGAATAAGTTGGTTGAAAAATGAATTGAATATACGAATTCTTGAACCATAAGCTCAAGAGAGAATTTCCTTACTCATGATATATCATAAAAGGGGGAGAGTTTCAAATAAGATATGACATCGCTCTTATTTAGCCAAATTTCATTTTGTAATTAAAAAATGTGACTCTAATTCCAACGTCGGCATATAAGCCATGAATTGATGATATAATGTGTTTTAAACATTTAAATTTAATGATTCTAATCACTGACTAAAGGAGCAGACAACCTTTCAGATTCCAATGTTTGATGGAGTTTGCTTTCTTAGAAAGCCATGAACCCAACATTGAACTTAAATGCTAAAGTTAATGAGCTATCACTTGCTGACTTGATCGAACCACTTACTGAAAATAAATTTATGAGATGTGATTGGAGGCAATGGTGTGGACCTGATCGAACCATTTCTTGACAATCAATTTATGAGATGTGATTAGAGGTAGTTTTGTAGACCCGGTTGAGCCACCTATTGAAATTTAATTTATTACATGCGATTAGAGGTGGTGGAGGAGAAAATTGTTCCCTTCCCCCTAGTACTTCGAGGAGACAAAATTGTGGACACTCAAATGCATAAAAGTATGTTGATAAGAATTATATACAGGCACAACTAAAAATAACAGGGGGATAGCTAGGTTAGAATTCACTGGTTAGTTTCCTGGCTCTCAAACTCACTATTTCTTATTTAGTTCACCAATTTTTTTTATTGGACTTAGTTTTTTTCCTTTTGAGTTCATTGTTGATCTCTACAAAACATGGGAGTTGTTAGGTAGTGGTAATAGAAGATAGAGTGGGTGAATTCCCCATGAAATATGTGTGAGACCACTAGATTTCATTTTATAACCTTGTGTGGATCAGTGGGAGGCTCTGATAAACCACCTAGATAGTGATGCTTGTTGAGTACTATGATAGAACACTTGGGTAATGGACATTAGACCCTTGTGTTGCTTGCTATGAAGAGATAGATGATAAACCACCTGAATAGACAATTCCAACTCCTAAGACTAAGAAATACCACATCTGAAACTTTGATAAAAATGTGTGAGTGAATTCAAAGAAAAGAGTGGTCCACAATGGTGCTTATTGCTAGGAACAAACGATAAACTACCTTGGTGATTGCTATAGGTACAATTGTTAAATCACCTTAATGTTTTCTATTAGAAGGTTTCTGATAAACCACTTAGATAGTGGGATCCATATTATGACTGTTAAACCAAGCCTTCGATGTGAATTCCCTGAGTAAGCATTTCCTCGGACATTGGATGTGTCTTAAGGGTGGTCAAATGCAAGAAAGTTGTCATGTAGTTGGCCTATGATTGGGTGGAGAGTGTAAGTCCCTCCTTTAGTTTTCCAGCCATTTTAAGATATAATGAATAATTATATTACATTTTCATATTTGAATCATGAACTTTGATGTTCAATGTTATTCCTATGACTAATATGAGATATTCTTTGTTTGTGATTTCTAATGAATGTTTGGATTGCGTTTTTCAACATTATGTTCATAATTGATATGAGAAATTATATGTTTATGCTCTCTTAGATGGACCACAACACTTCTTGTATGGTTATGAGGACTTGTGTAATTATGCTTAGTTAATTGATAATCATAGCTCTTGGAACAAGCTAAACTAAATTGCAAGAAATGGAGTTGCAACAACTGGAATTGTTGCACTTGTGTGCTACAACTAGAATTGCAGCACTTGTGTGCTAAAACCGAAGTTTTTGCAACTATGTGCTATAGTTGGAATTGCAACACTTGCGTGTTGCAACTATATTTGTAGCAACTATGTGCTACATCTATAGTTGCAAAAATTATATGCTACAACCAGAGTTGCAACAAATATGTGCTACAACTGGAATTACAGTCATTGTGTGTTACAACCAAAGTCACAACAATTGTTTGATATAGTCAGAATTGCAACACTTGTATATTAAATTCAGAGTTGCAACAATTGTGTGCTACATCTGAAATTGCAACAACTGTGCATTATAGCCAGATTTGCAACAACAAAGACAAGTTGTAGCCACCGAACCTTTATCCTTAGACTGGTAGGACCAAGCTCCTTTAAATTATGCATGCAAAGAGAAAAATTGAGATTGGTGTAACCCCATATTGATAACATACCTTGGATATCTAGTCAAAAGGATATGAATCCCACAACCTAAGATGGAATAAGGGTGTGGGAGGTATTACAAAGTGGTATTAGAGAACATCTTCGACACTAGACTTGAAGGGGCTAACATTTTAGCAAAATTTAATTTCATATGGATGAGTAAATTAATTTGGTTAAACCAATAGTTGATGTGGTTGCAAATTTTGATGTAATTTTTATTTGTCCTTTTGTTTTCTATAATATGTAACTAACATTGGTTTTGGTTATGTGAATAACATGTTTTCTATGTCAACACGCTTAGTGTTGGCATACCAAGGATATAATTGATATGCTTATCCTTGAATTAACTAACAATTGTGTGTGTGTGTGTTAGAACATAAGAAGACAAAATCTACAATAGAAAATGTTGGGATGGGGTCCCTGGGGTTAAGTTTTGGTCAAATTCTGGTTTAATTTTTGTATAAAATGTAAAGTGTCCATGAAATGTGGAAGTGGAGTGCAAAGATAGACTGAGTCAAAGGGGATTTAGTCCTTTAGGTGGGTAAGTGATAGGAAGGTTTTGAGACCCACCCATGGTCCGAGGACCATGGTATTGTAAGCAAAATGCTATATATAGATGAGTCATAATGAGTCTAAGAGATACCAATTGGATAAGAAGATTTATAAGGGAAAGTGAGCTAAGGCAGGAAAGGTATGTTTCTTGTACTTAAGTGAAAGGGGAAGGCTCTTGCAGCTGAGTGCGCGAAGACCTTGGTAAGTTTGCAGGTTGAGTGCGTGAGACCCTGCAGCTGAGTGCACGAAGACCTTGGTAAGTCCGCAAGCTGAGTGCGCAGGACCCTGCAGCTGAGTGCGCAAGGAAAATAAGTCTGTACTGAATTGATTATACTTAATAAAGACAGTCTTGAGCCAATTATGATTCATTTGTCTCTTATTTCTTACTTTTGCAAGTTTCTGTATTTTCACTCTGGGTTATAATTTATATGAATTAATGCTTATACGGTGCATGAAAATAGTAGATCAATAATATTTATGCATGTTATGGCTGATTAAGATCCTTCGCAAAGATCTGGAAGTTTTTTAAGTGCATTTACAATAATCATCTATTCGGTTACGGGTTCGCGAAGGTTACCTGAGTGGTTGGGATGCCTCTTGGGAGTTTGGCTGCTGATGTGGAAGGTTTGTGTGATGTGTTCTGTCGGTTCCACTTCCTTAAGGTCACCTAGGAGGTTAAATCCCATTATAGTGGCGTCTCGTTGCATATTTACCTCGGCTAGACGGTTACTTGGGTAGATGTGGGATGAGGTTTGTTGGGTAGTTTAATTGACTCTTAAATTACTTGCATTTATATGTCAATTTGGGTATGTGAACTTGTGAAGTATATGTGCAATATATGTGCTAGGATATCTACTTTAAATTCAAATAAACTAATCTAATTTCACATGAGGATTTAAACTTGTTTATGACTAAGTTTTGATAAGCATATGCAAATGTTTTGTCTTAAAAGGCCAATGAATTCAAACTCAAAACTTCGAAAATTAAATGAACTTTTAAAGCAAAATATACTATCAAAAATTTGGGATCTATTCTAATTGGACAAGAAATTGAAATCTATTATACTGAACAAAATTGAAATCTATTCTATTAAACAATGAAAGGAAATATAACTATCAAATTAAAAGCACAACTATTCTACAAAACTTGGAATTTTAAACTATTTTAGAAAGCAATGAAAAACAATGATATGTTGAAAAAATCAAGTGCAAGAGCCTCCATGTCTTATCAAAATGATGACTAGAACAAACATGAAAATGAAATCAATTCTTGGAAAATACTTCAAGGAAAGTGTTTTTGTACTTTTAAGTTTATATTGAGCACTCAGCTTGTAATAGACAGAAAGAAAAGCAAAAAAAAACAAAAAAGTAAGCAAACTATATTGAAAACAAGGAATTCAAACATCTAAAGAGATTAAAAACTAAAACGAAGAAAATACTAAAGAAAAAAAATGGGATTAAAATGACAACTATACTATCTCACAGCTTCACAGGGGGCCCTTCTGATGGGTGTGAGAAATTATAAATTCAGATCACTTGATTCAAATCACTAATTTTATTAAGAGTTGTGCCATATCAGAGATTACATTCATTGGGAAAAAAATGTAGTTCTTCTTCTTCAAATAGCAGAAATAATTACAAGTTAATATTCATGATTGATATCTGCTCCCCTCTCATCAAAGAGACTGCAATTTATAGAGTTTTGAGGCAATTAACACACTCAACATTTTCTTTCTTGAGTTCCGGTCATGAGATCAGTGTTGAAAATAAAATCCAATCTTATTTAATGGATCCTTGGATTAAAGATCTTCCCAGATATGATAAGAATGACCTCCCTACCACGAATTTGGTAAAGAACAACTCGTTCCAATCTTTTTGGTGATTGTGCATTGAATGACGAATTGGAAAACCATTTATCCACATAATATGCAAAATAAGGCTCCAAAGAGAATGGAAACTCTCTGAAACGGTAACGAATTTGAGAAAATAACTCATAAAGAACCTCATTGGGCTTGTTCTTAAGAAAATGCATGTTTTATTTTTTTTAAACATGTTTTCATTTGCTCAGGAAATGTGTTTGAAGTTGAATGGTCAAAAATGTTGCGTATTTCTTTTGATTTCTTGTTGGAGCTTCACACGTGTGAGCTTGGTGGACTTTGACGAACATAAATCCATATTGGAGCTTCTAGAAACCAAGTCCAAGTGTCGATTTCCTTCTAGAGTGGTGCTAATACCTCAACCATGGATATAGTTACAGAAATTGATTCAGCTATAGAAACTTGAACTTGCTAAATTTTCATTAGTAAAACCATGAAAAATTCTTCTTAATTCATTAAAAATAATGGAAATAATAATAATAAACCATGTAAACATGTATGGCGGAATTTGGTGCATTTATGAATAAATATGGTTAAAAATGATGACAATGGGTGAATGGAATGATGCAAAAATGGATGGTTTCGTCAACAAAATTATGACAAATTGGAGACCCTACATTCCTCCACAACAGATATTTTGCATTTCCTCATGAAAATAAAGCTTTTTCATAATCCAACTAGTTACTGGTGTTCCTTTATTTTGGCATTTCAACTGAATCTTTGACCAAAGCTCCAAGGGATCAATATTGCCCATCTATCTCAATAAGATGCACTTTTTTCTCTTTGTTTTCCAAAATTACAGATCTGGTAGCGTAACTTTTTGTTTCCACATTTGCTTGTTGTGTCATTAGAGTAATAATGAAGAGTTACCCATCCTCATTTGAAATTCAAACAACTTGAAGTCTTAAAATACGAGTCTACTCATGGATGCTATAGAGGTATAAGTGATGCATGTTGATTCGTTCTTTTCCTAATAAAAACAACCCTTCATTATATATTATATGCAACTTGTGTGAAAGGAAAGGATGCCCACATAGTAGCATATCCAAGTACTTGTCACTATTTAATTGTGCTCAAATTGTTCAATCCTTGGTAGAATACCATGTTGTGAAGAACACATCAATAATTTTACTCCATCTATAGAATTTTCTTTCCATCCTTGTGAAGTTCATCCCATTAGCATGGTTGGAAATGATCATATATTGCAGCCCATAATGATTGTTTTATTATCATATATGCATAGAAAGGTTTTTCATAGCAACTAATACTACTTCAACAGTGTTGTCAAATAGTTTCTTCAAGAACTCACCAAATAATGAATGAAGAAGACTTCCCACTGTGAAGCTTTGACAAGATGAGTTGCACATAACACAAAATAAGAGTTGTAGGTGAGGGTTGTAAAATTTATCAAAGCCTAAAATATACTTCCAAGTGATTTCAAGAGTGTGTGAACAAAGCCTTGTTGCAACCTTGTTCTTCTTGTGGCTTTGTACTCGTCATTTCTTGGCTTCCATTAAAAATTTGAAGATGAACAGTATAACACATAAATTAAGTGCTCCATGTACTTTTTGATCATGTGCTACAAACATGTACTATGATGGTTCATTAAGAAAAGCATCTCCATATTTTGAATTAGTCTCATATGAAGGCTAAAAAGGTCAAATTGTTCATCAAGGAAGTATGAACCAATTCGTATTGTAGCAAGAAGAGGAAGTTAAAAAAGTGAATGGTGGGAGACAACATTATAACTAGGGCAAACGTAAGACCTTATGAAGGAAAATATTATGCAATCATAGTATGGAGTTCAACCATAACAAGGTTTGTAGAGTATCAAATAAGGTATGAGGTTTGAAAATAGTTATGTGGGATTGATTATGCATGCAAAATAGAATAGGAATGAAGGATTGAGAAAATGGTTTGAAGAATGTGGGTATTATAGGGTGAAATACATAGATCACATGTTTTATAATAACATTATTATTGCAATTTCCAAAAAATTTAACAAATTAAAAAGTTTAAACCTAGTTTTATCTCAAGTTTTCTTGTTGGAATTGAAGAAGATAATACGATCTCAGGGATTATTTGTTGTTGATTTCGCTCAGGTACTCTGCTCCATGATGTATTAACCATTACGTTGACCTTGCTCCACATAATGTATCTTTTTCATGTAGCAGAATTTTTTCCCTATTTATCTCAAATGGTAAATTAGATTCTTCTGAAAATTTCTGAGATTGTTACCATTAATATTATGCATATTCCCAAAAAAAATATCAGCAAATGGGTGCATATATCTCAATAAAAATGAGAAATAGCTGGAGATGAAAACGACCAATTTCTTGAAAAATACAAACTAGAATTTCTTGAAATTTTATGTATTTATTTACCCTACCATGATGCATTCGCCCTAAATATTTCAGGACCAATGAATGCACGGTTTGCAAGATATGGTCAAACCAATTTTTGCCCCATGTCACCCTTCACGCTACCCAACATTGCAAAAAAAAACATATGCCACGAACTCATTTTAAGGCCAAATTGAGTGATTCAAAAGAGAAACAATGTATTTTTACCTTTTTTATCGCCAGATGCCTTCATAATCCACTTGTGATGAAGAAAAGGAATTGTGAAAAAATACCAAATTTTGTCCTAATTTGTGCACAGTGGTAAAAAATGAAAATAGGCCTTGAAAAACAACTTGAAATGTCATGGAAAATTTCTCTTTTTTTGAATTATGCCTGCGTCTTACTCAATTTATCATACTCTGAGAAAACCCAGTGTCTCAGAATTTTTTAATTTCTGCTCCAATTTCTTGTAATCTTTGTGCCAAAACTTCCCTGGAACAAGCTGCTACAACCAAAAAACAGGTTGTTATAATAATAACTGCAAAAACTACAAATTTCCGTAGTTGTTTCAGAAAATGTCAAAGGAAATGATACCCATAGAATAGCATATCCAAGTACTTGCCACTATTTAAATGTTCTCAAATTGTTCAATCCTTTGTAGAATACCATGTTGTGAAGGACAGATCAAGAATTTTACCTTATCTATAGAATTTTATTTCCATCCTTATGAAGTTCATCCCATTAGCATGGTTGGAAATGATCATAGATTGCAGCCCATAATGATTGTCTTCTTATCATCCATGCATAGAAAGGTTTTTCATAGCAACCAATCCTACTTCAACAGTGTTGTCAAATAGTTTCTTCAAGAACTCACTAACTAATGAATGAAGAAGACTTCCCACTGTGAAGCTTTGACAAGATGAGTTGCACATAACACAAAATAAGAGTTGTAGGTGAGGGTTGTACAATTTATCAAAGCCTAAAATATACTTCCAAGTGATTTCAAGAATGTGTGAACAAAGCCTTGTTGCAACCTTCTTCTTCTTGTGGCTTTGTACTCATCATTTCTTGGCTTCCATTAAAAATATGAAGATGAACAATATGACACATAATTTAAGTGCTCCATGTACTTTTTGATCATGTGCTACAAACATGTACTATGATGGTTCATTAAGAAAAACATCTCCATATTTTGAATTAGTCTCATATGAAGGCCAGAAAGGTCAAATTGTTTATCAAGGAAGTATGAATCAATTTGTATTGAAACAAGAAGAGGAAGTTAAACAAGAGAATGGTGGGAGACAACATTATTGCCAGGGCAAACATAAGACCTTATGAAGGAAAAAATTATTGAACCATGGTATGGATTTCAACCATAACAAGGTTTGTAGAGTATCCAATATGGTATGAGGGCTGGAAATAGTTATGTGGGATTGATTATGCATGCAAAGAAGAATAGGAATTAAGGATTGAGAAAATGTTTTGAATAATGTGGATATGATAGGGTGAAATACATAGATCACATGTTTTACAATAGTTTTCTTATTACAATTTCAAAAAAATTTAACAAATTAAAAATTTTAAGGCTAGTTTTACCTCAAGTTTGCTTGTTGGAATTGAAGAAGAGAATACGATCTCATGGATTATTTGGCATTGATTTGGCTCAGGTACCCTGTTCCATGATGTGTTTACCATTACTTTGACCTTGCTCCACAAAATGTATCATTTTCATGTAGCAGACTTGTTTTTCCAATTTCTCTCAAATGGTAAATCTATGTTCTTCTGAAATTTTTGAGATTGTTACCATTAATATTATGCATATTCCCACAAAAAATATCGGCCAAAGGGTGCATAGATCTCGAGAAAAATGAGAAATTACTGTAGATGACAATGACCAATTTCTTGGAAAATACACGATGAATTTCTTGAAATTTTGTGTATTTATTTACCCTACCATGATTCATTTACCCTAAAAATTTCAGGACCAACAGATGCACGGTTTAAAAGATATTGTCAAATCAATTTATGCCTTGTTTCACCCTTCACGTTGCCCAACATTGCAAAAGAAACATATGCCATGAACTCATTTTAAGGCCAAATTGAGTTCTTCAAAAGGGAAACAATGTATTTTTACCTTTTTTACCACCACATGCCTTCATAATCCACTTTTGATGAAGAAAAGGAGTTGTTGTGCAAAAATACCAAATTTTTTCCTAATTTGTGTATAGTGGTAAAAAATGAAAATATGCCTTGAAAACCAACTTGAAATGTCCTAAAAAATTGCTCCTTTTTGGAATTATGCCTACGTCTTACTCAATTTATCATACGCTGAGAAAAGCCAGTGTCTCAAAACTTTTTATTTCTGCTCCAATTTCTTGTAATATGTGTGCCAAAACTGCCCTAGAACAAGCTCCTACAGCCAAAAAACATGCTGCTATAGTAATAACTATAGAAATTGCAACTTGCCATAGCTGGTGCAGAAAATGTCAATTTTGATGGTTATTTTTATTCTTCTTCTGAAATTTGTTTTCTCTGAGTCTGAACCACTGATTTGGATTGTGTGTTGCATGTTGAAGTATAAATCATGAAGCATGATGTATGTTGACTAAAAATAGACCCAATTTTATTGATTTGCTTGAAAAGTAAATGAATAAAGAAGAGTTGTAGTGGTGTCATCATGCTGCTGTTGAATGTCAAAAACATGAACATGCTGCTACAAGAAACTAATAAAATATACTGCTGCAAGTTGTTGTTAATTCCATAAAACCATGTAGTCTTCATTAAAACCAAAATTCATGGTACAATTCTTACAATGCGAATGAATGTGTCAAAGTTGAGCATGGAAAGAAATCATTGGATTACCGATCAATGATGAAAATCATTAACCAATGCAAGACAACTCACCGATAATGTAAATGAGTATCAAGGTACCTGAGTGCATCTTGACAGGGACGAATGAATGTGTTGAAGTCGAGTCACCTACAATATCTGAAAATCAAGAGACATTTTTGTATTCCCATTGTTGTTAACGAGGAAGCTTGCGATGTATGTATGCAAGTTCCAAGGCACTCCAAATAATCTTTGATCTTGGTCCCATATAAGGTGTTGAAGTCTATGGGACACGATCTGCTAGAAGGTGGGCCTTAAGGAATCCCACATCAACCAACTCTCAAAGATTGAAACCATCATAAAATTGTAGAACTTATTGTGAACGTTGCTTATCAGTTGCCTGGTTTTCAAGCAAAGCTCATGTCCAATTGTGCCAGCAAGTTGGTTTTCACAATAGGACTCATTTTCTCTTTACTTTTTTTATTTTTTATCTTTTATATGTCTTACTCTACTTGAAAAAGAAATCTCGTTCAAGTATATGAATACTTCCAATGGAACCATGTGTGTAACAATATGATAGCTAAACTCATTAGTAGGATTGAAAGATATTCTTTGATATGTACCAGTGTATGAGAAAGCAACTACCTTGATTGAGATGATGTCGAAAAATATTGAAGAATTGAGCACTAGGATCCAATGAATGTATTGAACCAATATTCAATGTAATCTTGTATTCCTTGGCTTCTTGCTATCATGCCATGCAATTCGTGAGATATGTGATTCCCATTCATAGAATCTGGTGTTAGGCATGTATGAAACTTTTCAATTTCAGGTCCCAACAACTGCCTTTCATCAACGAACATCCATGATTATTGGACCTTATCTTAATCTTCTTCTTCTGGTTGTCATCATTCAATGGCAGCTGGAGAATCATTTTGCAATACCTCTGATCTAGGTGGATATTGGTGGCCACCTACCAATTCCAGTGGACCCCCACCAGTGTTTCTTTTAGTTTTTCAATTTCCTTAATTATAGCACAGTTTACTATTTTTAGCAGCTTTTTGGGTCCTAAACTTCTGGAGCCGTTTTGAGGCCCTAAACGACATTTTTTGGGCAATCTACCACCAACAATTTTCTTTCTAAAATATTTTTTTCTGTCGTAGTCCTCAGAAAGATCTTTCCAATGAGTTATCATGCGTGTCAAACGGAGATAATATGACCAAGTCACGACCCCAAGAAGTTGGTTGTCCAACTCAACCCAACGAGGCCCATTAAGTCTTGGTGTTACATCTCCTCGGGTTAGGGTTTTGGCTATTTAGGGTTTTCTCTTATTGTTCAATAATAAAAGGGCCCTTGGGCTTCATTGTAACGCAGTTCAAAGACATGTAGCCACCACATCTCTTCTCATAGATAAGCTACCACCACCCGTGCTAGTCTTATTTCCATTCTGTTTGTAAGCATATTTCAGTATTTGATATTAATGAAATGAAGTGTTATTTCTACTGCATCTTTGTATTTATGGTTATATATGTAATTTGTTGTGTTCCTATTTAAATCTGGATCAATGGTATCAGAGCAGTCTGCTCTTTCTCTATTTTTCTTTGCATGTCCCCAACGAGGTCGGGATATAAGGGGTTAGGGCCTGAACTAGTTGAACCTTTTCAAGACTAGCCTCACAAATCCCAACAGCCTCCGATGGCGGATAAAAAGAAAGACGAAGGGGCAAGAGATCCTATCAAAATCTTGCTCGAGGAAGCCCTCAAGCGAAAAAGGAATGCGATGATGGACAACCTTACCCAGATCCTTCAGCGGCTACCCAGGGGCAACACATCTACTTCCGGCAGCTACTCTGGAAGCACCACACCCTTTAAGGTACAAGTTAACTTTGACATTCCCATATTTGAGGGTCAGATAGATGCAGATGTTGTAGATAAATGGTTAAATTTGCTAGAAGGATATTTTTCCATTCATGATTTTTCCAGCCGGGAAAATATCACCTTTGCACTTCTCAAAGCAACCCCCCACGTCAAGGACTGGTGGGAAACCTACTATGAGCAGAAGGATGAAAGTACGAACTCATTATTTTCAGCCGCACCCACTTGGAACTCGTTCCAGGATGCCATCAAGGAGCAGTACTACCCTGTCAGGAGCTATGAGGATAAATACATAAAGTGGACAACGCTGCGACAGGGAAGGGACCAAGATGTGTCAGAGTTTACCAATGTTTTTCATACCCTTCGCACAAAGTTAGGTATCAAGGATTCTGAGAAGAATTTGGTTCTCAAGTACCTCGGCTACTTGCATAGGTATATCCAAGACGAGATGGAATTCCTGGACATCTCCTTGCTCAGCATGGCATACCGATATGCGATCAGGATCGAGCAAAATTTTAAACATAAGAAGCGAGACTTTGGATCTATGAATCTGAAGCAAGGGAAAGGTGCCCCCAAACAGCATAACAAAGGACAAAGCCAAGGTGAGGTAGCCCAGGAAAGCCCACCAAATATACAAGAAAAGAACAACACCACGAAGCTGAAGAAGGACAAGGAAAAGTGGTGTGAGTTCCATAAGAGCTCCACTCATAACACAAGTGAGTGTCAGGCCAAGCAGTCACTGATGGCCAAGCTAAAAGCTTCAGAATCAGATGCATGTTACAACTCTAAGTCAGAACCCAACAAGGGGAATGAAAAAGGGAAGCAGATTATTGATGTGGAGCCCAACACCATCGTTGCCACCATGAAGATCTAGAAGGAAGAACCCGAAGATCCAGAGGAGGAGGAGCGCCTCTTCCACTCCCAGATGTTGATAAAGGGTTCCCCGCTATAGTTCATTGTCGCCAGCAGGAGCCAAAAGAACCTCATTTCAGCAAAGGTCATGAAGCAGTTGGGCTTATCGACCACAACACATCCACAACCATACACCATCGGGTGGCTTCACCAAGAACGAGATCTTCGCATGAGCCAACAGTGCTGCCTTCCATACAACATCAAGCCCTTCACGAATGAGATATTATGTGACGTTGCTCCCCTTGATGTTTGTGATGTACTATTAGGCCAAGCATACTTATGAAAGCGACATGTTGTGTACAAGTTAAGGCCTCGTGTTGTTATTGTTACTTTGGGAGAAAGTTGTACAGGATACCAGAAGTAGAACCGCCTACCACCATCTCTTTGGTTACTGCAAAACAATGCAGTAAGCTCATTTCCAAAACCAAGAAATTTGTTTTCTTGATGATACGCCCTCAGGGAAAGAAGAAGATGGTGGCCACGATCTCTAGACATGACCCCTCCGCACTGCAAAAACAGATGGACAAGGTGGTGGAGGAGTACGAGGACATCTTCACCTCCCCCATAGGGGTGACTTTGCACTGTCAAGTCAAGCACTCCATCGATCTGACCCTAGGTGCGCCGCTGCCCAATGGACCAATATATCGCTACTCCATTCCGGAGAATGATGAAATTAAGAGGCAGATTCAAGAGTTACTGCAGAAAGGTCACATCTGTACAAGTTCATAGCCCTGTGGGAGCCTGATCGTGTTGGTATAGAAGAAGGATCGGACTTGGAGACTCTGTATTGAATACCGGGCACTGAACAAGATCACTGTCGGGAATAGGTACATGATCCCATGGATTGATGACCTTCTAGACCAACTGAAGGGGAGAAATATTTCAGCAAGATCGACTTGAAGTCTAGTTATCACCAGGTACCAATCGAACCCTCTAATGTGTGGAAGACTACCTTAAAATCCAAGGAGGGTCTTTTTGAATGGTTAGTTATTCCTTTTGGGTTGACGAATGCTCCTACAACCTTCATGAGGCTGATGGATGACATATTGTGGCCATTCACCAAATCATTTTTAGTGGTATACTTGGATGACATCTTGATCTTTAGCCAGAGTTGGGAAGAGCACCTCCACCACGTCTGACAGGTTCTCCAAACACTGCAGCAACACAAGCTGTGTGCCAATTTGGAGAAATGCACTTTTGGCATGAACTAGGTTTAGTATCTGGGATACATTATTGATGAACGAGGTGTGCATGTGGATCCAACCAAGATCCAATTCATTTGGGATTGGCCAGCCCTAACCACTCTAATAGAGCTATGTAGCTTTCTGGGTCTTGCCAATTTCTACTGCAGGTTTGTGTTGGGATTCTCTCATATCACTTGGCCCTTGAGTCAAGTCACCAAGGGAGGAGTGCAAGAAAAATTATTTTGGTCTGAATCTGAATAGAAAGCATTCGCAGAGTTGAAACTTTGCCTCTATTCTGTACCAGTGCTCACTTTACCATACTTGCAATAGCCATTTGAGATCAAGATAGATGCCTCTGACTATGCTATTGGGGCAGTCCTTACTCAACAAGGGCATACATTGGCATATCACAGTGAGACACTTTCAGACACAGTCTGGAAGTATCCCACTTATGACAAAGAGATGTATTCCATTATGTAGGCTAGCCGACAATGAAAGCATTACATTTTGGGGAAGGAGACGTCATCCACACAGACCACCAACCCCTGCAGTTCATATAGATGCAAGGGAAGTTGCATAATGATCACCATCGAAAATGGTCCACATACCTGCAGTAGTTCCATTTGAATATCAAGTATAAGAAGGGTAGCACCAATAATGTTGCAGACTACTTCAGCCAACCACTAATCATGGCATTAACCACCATGCTCAACTCTTGTGGGAATGAGACTTCTGATTGGCCACTTCTCTACAAAAGTGACCCAGAGTTCGGCCACACATACCAGAGGCTCTTGGAGGGTCAACAAGTTCCAGATTTTCACCTCCAGGATGCCTTGCTATGCCACCTGGGAAACCTTTGTGTTCCTTCAAGTGAGCGAGCCAAGATGATTTGGGAAGAGCACTACAGTCGGGAGCTAGGCATTTCGAGGTTGAGAAAATAGTGGCATTACTGCAGAAGTATTTCTACTGGCTGAATCTTTGACAGGATGTCGGGAAGTACATCAGATCCTGCACTTCTTGCACAATTTCCAAATCGACCATCAAGAGGCAACGCCTCTATACTCCACTACCTACCCCTAGTCAACCTTGGGAATCCTTCTCCATGGATTACATGTCGAGCCTTCCTTCTACTAAGCATGGAAACGACTATGTTTTTGTGGTTGTCGACAGATTCTTGAAGATGGTCATTCTAGCGGCCTGCAAGAAGAATATCACAGCAGAAACCACTGCTAAACTCTTCTTTGAACAAGTGTGGGTACACTTTTGGATCCCAGAGTCTATCATCTCAGATTGGGACAGTAGGTTCCTTAGTACATTTTGGTCCAGTCTTTGGTTGATGTTGGACACCAAGCTCACTAAGTCACCAATTTTCCATCCCCAAACTGATGGCCAGATAGAGGTCATCAACAGGATGATCGTACACATTCTACACATGGGATGAGAGCCTTCCATATGTATATCACAGCTATAACTGGGCTCTCCATAGCTCGACCGGCCACAAACCTTTCGAGGTGGCTGTTGGTCAGGTAAATCCCCTCTGCGGACAGAGGCGATCCCACTAGCCTATAACAGAACTAGCCACAAACAAACCACGCTGCTACGCAAGTTCCTAGTTATGCATCAAAGGTGAATCAAGAAGACTAACCTGGAGTCCAACGCTATGATTGAAGCAGAGTTGATATCCTCGCTCCCTTGCTCCAACAGATCACAAACGAACACCTGCACATGCAAAGGAAGAGACAGATACCAGCATAAAAACTACCAAGGCACAACTATATTTCAGTCAGAAAGGAAATAAATCAACACATCACCATGATAGATAATGAGATTGGAACTATAATAGCAGTCGCTCATCAATTAATAAACAGGAAAAGTTACAACCATTGTTCTGACGTCGACCCTTCTCCTGGCTGGGCGAATAACTATATGTGTCTTGCCATGCACCTCCTCTCCGGCAGCATAACCTCTCTAGCACTCACTAGCATTCCTCCAAGAACTCAAGAACTCAACATCTAACACTCCATGACCAATAATCATCACTACTATCACTCAATCACTAAATCACTAGCTCTAACACCAACACTAGCTTGTCCAATGCATAATGACAAGCTTATATAGATGAAGAAGGGAGGAGGATGCGATGAATCGGGACACCTTTTGCGGATTAGCAAAAGCCATAAAGATGGATAAAGCTCGACAAAAGACTGATTTTTTATCCTCAGAAAAGCTCCATGTAATGAAGGAAACATCAGTCGGACGTGCGTTAAGGCAAAAAGCACGACTAAATTTGGTTGGCGCGACTGTTGCTCTAAGACAGAGCGCCAATGGTCGCGCCCTCTTTTGAGGATCTCCATCATTGGCACGGGTAGGATACTGTGGACTTGCGCCAATGGAAAAAGAGCACTTTTTAGGGATGATCTGCAGAAGGTGTCTTCAGGGAACATGGAGTACATACTCAGGGGAACATAATGCAAGTGTTTTTAGCCTTTGTCACTTCTCATAACTCCCGGGATGGGTCCTCCAAGGTACGGCAAGAGGAGTAACAGGGATGGTGACAAATTACTATGTAACAGTGGCCTTGGGATTCTAGCCACTATGTCCCATTGATGTGGCCATGCCATTTGCAGCTACTTAGGCAGATTCAGCTCATGTCCAATCAAAAGTTGATAAGGCAAACAACTTCATTGAGCACATCCAACATATCTGCCAGTAGGTCCATGACATTCTGTAGAAATCAAATGCCAAGTAAAAGCAGCGACATGATCAACATCGGGTGCCACACAAGTTTTGGGTGGGTGACAAAGTCTGGTTGCAATTGCAGAAGGAACACCTTATCAGAGCCTGTCATAAATTCAGACCACTCTGATATGGTCCTTACACCATTACCAAGATTGTGGGAGACAATGCATTTGACCTCAACATTCCCCCATTCCTTGGCCTACACCCAGTGTTGGGTAGCAAAGGGCCCGCATAATAGTTTTGGGGCTCAAAGCCCACAATTTTGGGAAAGGTATGGTAAGGACTTCGTGAAGTGCGCGGAGCGCGAAGTGTAAATGAGTCAAGTCAAAGGGTTGTCCACCCAAGAAATAATATAGAATAATAGGAAGTAAGTCGGCTTGCCCATGGTCTGCGGACCATGGGAATGTATAAATAGAGCGAGGCTCTAAGGGTAGAAGGTAGCTTTTTGATATGTACTTTTGGATCTGAATTGTAATGGGTTTTTGAGGAGCGAAGTCTTGAAGTGTCTGTAAGTCCGAGTCAAGGGTGTTGGTAGGTAGATAGAGGCTCTGCAGCTGTGTGTGTGGACCCCTGCAGTTGAGTGCGCAGGGTGGATCTGGATGTATTGGTGAAGGAAGTGAATAAAGATAAGTTGATTCTGAAATTCTGTGTTAAATTTGAATTATTGTGGATCTGGCTAATCTAAGGTTGATATAACAGTTTGATCTATGTGTGTATGCTTATTTTATGAGTTTATGTAAATTTGTATCTTTTCTGGGTGCACGAATTGGTTATTTCTGTTAAATGTTTGCTTAAAAACCATAAAAAGTAGATCTAATCTATAAACAGTGCATTAATAAGTATTAAGGAGGTTCCTGGGTCCAGATCTATGTAGAGTGGAGTGGCGCAAAGCCACAGAATGGTGTGCGAACACTCCAGACCACATCAAGACATCCCAAGGGTGTGGAAACCTGGTTTCAGCACCCTCCCCTGCTACCTCGGGTTTTATTTTTCTAAATAACTCTTCCAAACCTGGGTTAGGCCCATATAAGCCAACAAATGGTTTCATTGTCGGGACCGGGATTTGCCTAAGGGATATTTGATGTCGGAACACTGGAATCCTACAAAGAAAGAGATTGAAGATTGGCTAGTTCAAAAGCTTCACAAGTTCGTGGTTTAGGAAAATAGAAACCCGCAGATATCATAGGAAGGGTGGTTGGATCGTTACATATACATGGATATCCACGAAATCTTCTTCGTAACTGTTATCACAAAACCCAACCCTCATAGGCTGCTGATCAAGAAGACTTTGAGTAACTATTTCAAACCAAACTTTTGGCTGAGGCTTAGCCTCCTCAGCCTGAGAAGGCTCTCTCAAAAGGTAAATGATATTAATTAATGATAATATAGATGGCTAACTCTATCTTGGTTTTGTGTGTTTGTAGGTTGAAAAGATGAAGGCTTGCTACCATTGGGCTATGGAGTCAACAAGTAAATAAATTCAGTGGCAAGGTTTCTTGACATGAAATCTGAGGTAAATGGGGTTTTCAAACAAAGATAATTCACTCAAGGAAATAGGTCATCACAATAATTCCATTACTAAAGGAAGTCAGAGCATAGGGTTATGAATTCTGAGTAATAGTATTGAAACTTTATGTTAGTAGTTCAAAGATAGTTTACTCACAAAATGCAGAAAGACACAGTCATCTCATTTCTAAAGGAAGTCAAAGCACATGGTTGTGAATTCTGAGTAATAGCAATGAGATCTACTGCTAAACACAACAATTCCATTACTAAAGAAATCCAGAGCATAGGGTTATGAATTCTAAGTGATAGTAATGAAGCTTACTGCTAGTAGTTCAAAGAAAGTTTACTCACAAAATGCAGAAAGACACAGTCATCTCATTTCTAAAGGAAGTCAGAGCACATGGTTGTGAATTCTGAGTAATAACAATGAGATCTACTGCAAATGATTCAAAGTAACATATAAATCAAGAAAACATTAACCCCATGAGAACTTAGATCTGTTTAGGCAAAACCTTCTCTGCATTACTGATTATAGTTCATAGCATAAAGCAGTAGCTGGGCCAAAAAGTCTTCAACCCCTTCCTAATTTCACCTCTTGCTTCATATATAGCTTTTAAAATTAGGATTCCATGATCCTTCATCAAGGGAATTCGAATTTCTATGATTGACACCTATTCTAACCATAAAATAGACTATTAATTACAAGAGATAGTTAACTAATAGTCCTAGAGTCCTAATACAATTAGGAGTACAACTCCTTTTATGATAGTAACAACCTAAACTATAAATTAAATTTGATATTTGACAGCTTCTCCTCCTTAAATTTGACCTTGGTGATGTCCATAACCCTCCTGCTGGCCTTCAATAGCTTCTCCTTCATCTGTCCTAAAAACTAGGAAACTATCCCCTGCTCTGTTCTGGCTGAAAAATAGGTGTTGGAACAGAGCTTTTTTCTCCTCATCAAAAATGTATTTTTCAAAACTGAAGGAGGCTTTTGTAGACCACTCAGTTCTGAACAAAAAACTCTCTTAGTTTTTCGTAATACCTTTCCTACTGCCCATAAACTGTCTTTGAATATCAGGTGTAAATTGGAAAACTTTGATTTCTAAAAAACTACTCCTACAACAGTTTTGTAGCGCAAGTTGAGTCATCAACTTCTCCCAGCTCATAATGAATTTGAAGAAACTGAAAGAGGTTTTTGTAGTTCAGTTTGTTATGAACAAAAACCTTTTTCATGTTTCCAAAATATGCTTTCAATTGCTCAAAAAACCTCCTGGCAGATGACTACTAAAAATAGTTTGTTTTGCTAAAAAATGTTGCTTCAGTGATTTCATAGTGCATGTAGTGTATTTTCAGAGTTTTGCGCTACGAAAACACCTAACTATGAATCCCCAATTTGGTAGCACAGGTAGTGTTATTTCATGACTTTGTGCTACGAAAATGCCTAGACAGTTTCGTAGTGCGTTCAAAAGTTTGAAATGACCAGACACATGAAACTTTAAACATGACATGGAATCCATAAGGGGCCAAACAAGGTTGTTGAAATTTATTTGAAGATGGACATGAGACTCTAACCCTATGACTTAGACTCTAAAAAATTTAAAAATGACTTGACCATGTTTAACATAAAAAACTTTGGAACCATGCGGGCCGTCCAAAATTGTTAAAACTTTTACAGTGATAATAGTAACATTCCCTATAGAGTTGTATGAGTGGATCGCGAGGTTAGACGACAATGTAGGAAGGTGCAGACTAGATCAACCTATTGTGTGGACTCCAGAATTGGTGCGTAGTCTAGAAGCATCCGAAGATAAAATCACACACGCAGTAGATCACTGGTTGGATCAGGTAATAGGAGGGTTTATTACTGAGTTCGCGATAGACACAACTGTGAGTTATAATGAAGCAAAAAGGCGCTTTCTCCAAGGGCCCCGGGGTAAGTACATTGAATCATTGAATAATTGGATTAAGATGATGTTGTGTGAAAAATAGATTATGTGCATTTATTGATGTCTGGCATAACACAGAGTGGAACAGGCTACCAAGAAACCAAAGGATTAGAGAACAGTATGCTAATTTCTATTTCATGGGAGAGCGAGGAGGAGCTCGCGAGGTTCTCTCCAAGAAGCGCGGTCTGGTTGATTAAGCAGTGCTTTCCTACTTCACCGACGTCAAATCCATCTTCACCCACTCCACCTCCACCTCTGCCACCACCGAAGGTTGGGATGGCGAGCACAGTCAAGTTGTCGATATTTAAGGGTGCAGGAAATGAGGAACCAGGTCAGTTCTGGTTTGTGGTAAGGGTTGTATGGGAAGCCCAAGGCATAACGGATGATAACATCAAAAAGGCTACCCTAGTTAGCACACTGCAGGACTGCGCATTGACATGGTATATAAAGTATTCAAGCAATCATCTGAATGTGGGAATAACGGCGATCTAGGACGCTTTGGACAAAGAATTTGGTCGACCAAAATCAAAGACACAGTCGGTCATTGGGTTCAAAGAGATAGCGATGCTACTGGGTGAAACCCCATGGGATATGGATCAGAGATTAAAAAGCACAATCCGTGAGGCTAACATGAAATTGACGGATGCATAGCACTACGCGTGGTTTGTGTCGTCCTTGACACCACATCTAAGGACGGCGCTATCACAGCAAAAGATCTCAACCCAAGTTGAAGCATTAGAAACCGCGATAAGATTGCACGAAACCCCAATACAAGATCCGGGGTTGGGAGTTCAGCAAATCCATGCACAACTACAAAACCTGAGCTTAGAAATGAAAATCTTGAAGCAAGAAAGGGCAACCCGATCGGAGGCGCGTACAGAGGTAGGATGCATTAAATGCAAAAGTCAAGCACACGACAAGGACCATTGCCCCATCTTCACAAACTATCTAGTGGGGGGGGGGTCGATGCCACTAAAACTGGAGGTACAAGCAGGGCCAAGTGTGGCACCCACGCTCTGGTGTGTGATTTGTCAAGTGGGTGGAAAGCACGCAACAAACAACTGCCACTTGTTGCAGAAGTATATCCAGACCCCACAACAACTGTATTGCAACTTTTGTAGATCAATGGGTCATGATGAGTGAACATGTCGGAGTTATGACTTAATGATGGAAAGGACCCCAGCTTATCGAGTGCAGACTGAAGCGCGAGGGTTCGACCCAGTCGTAGGGCCATGTGGGGGATTTCCAGGACATGGCCGAGGGAGAGGAATGGGACCTGGGCGAGGGCACGAATAGCTGATCTGTTATAACTGTGGAGGGCCAGGACATTACGCTCACGACTGTACTAACCCGATGAGGATATATTACCCATATTGTGAGCAGTTTGACCATGAAATGGTAGATTGCCCGACGTTAATTGCCCAGATGCATGAAAAGGGAGTATTACAGCCCACTCCAACCCAAAATGTCCAAATGATGAGGTTGGAACCACGCGAAGAAGACCCCAGCATAAATATGGTATTGAGGAGTGGCGCACCCACGGGAGGAGATGCGCGGAAAGAGTTTACAGAAGATGCGAAGGGTCACGATACCCCTGCAGGGGAACCCAAATTTGAAGTGGAACAAGGGACGAAGATGCCTAAGGAAGCTCTGAAGAGCTTCACGGAAGTCTCTACTCTAGGTAGGAGGAATCCAATTGAGTCAGGGATGGATCCCTCTATGCTTACTACCTTTTTAGAGACATGTATGAAGTTGTTGCATGACAGTACAACCTTTAAGGGACTACAAGAGCTGATAACTAAGTGCGCAAGGTCGGGTGAGCCACACGTAGTTTGGAAATTGGGAAGACATTCTCTACATACTAGATGAGAGATGCGTATGACAACGCAGATCGGTGAGTACGAGATGGACTAGGTCATTCTGGATTTAGGGTCAAATGTGAATGTGCTACCTAAGAAAATGTGGGAACACAAGCGTAGGCCCACAATGCAGTGGTCTCCTATTAAACTAAGGATGGCCAAATAGCAAAAGATCCTACTGATGGGCCGACTGCAAGGGGTGACAGTGGACATTGAAGGCGTAAGTACGCAGACCAACTTCGAGGTAATAGAAATTGTGGTGACACTAATCCATACCTTGCGTTGCTAGGAATTGATTGGGCCATAGACATGAATGGGGTCATCAACTTGAAAAGGTGGAAAATGACGTTAAAAAAGAAGTCACTACATGTAATTGTCCCATTAGACCCAGCTGAAGGAGAGCACTACACCGATCCGGTGCGTGATGAGGACAATGATGATGAACTGGATTGCATATACCAGATAACAACACAAGATCAGAGTTGAGTGAATCCCTCAGCGGACGGAAGATTCTCATGGGAGCGCAATAGTTCGTGCACATCAGATACAGATGAGGAAATGGAAAGATGGTAGAATAAATTGCAGGAAGTCACCACACTCAACTATAATATGATGATTAGATCATTACGGTGCGTAACCATTGAAGGAAATGGTCAGCAGATAGCGGCACAACCAGTGAGGGACAGTTCGCCAACCTTGGCACCTTAATCGTCACCCAGAAGTAGCATGGTGCATTGGGCGAAGCACCGCGCGCGCAGAGGAAGCTGAGAAAGAGAAGACGGTTCCATGTACAGATTGGAGGATGTGCACACTGGAGCAGGGTAGTCATCCATTTACAACAAAGGGCATGGCTGTATGTTGCGTGACCATCGCACCAACTGAATCTGCATGTAGCAAGGGTTCGTTGGGCCAATATGACCATACCCAGAGCAGGGTATGCCAAGGGAACTCTATCCACGGCCGGACGGGCCATTTCCCCCACGGTCCGACCTACACCCGAAGACCTGCGTGACGGAATTCAACAGTTATGGGAAGTCGTTCGGCACGGCAAAATGAGACTTCGCGAGTTAGCGGAAATGGGGGCCAAACTACAAAAGAAAAGTGTGAAGCTAGATGAAGAAATTGATAAAATCAAATTAGAACTCACCCACATGAACGACGTGCAAGAGCTATTGAAGGCACCAGACCTGGCCGACTCTCCTACACTATTAGGACAAGCCGCAACCCTGCTAGCATGGTTGCGCCTACACCCTAGGACACACGGAAACACAGACCATGATACGCCATCAGACTCAAAGGAATGTGAATGGTGCTCGTAGCCCGGGCTAGTAGGGAAGTGGAAGGCTCACACGACGGGTGCAACCACCTGACTATCTGTAGAAGGCCCAGTCCTAGCACTCCACGCAGTTGGAAGAGGGCATGGGACTATAAAACAGGCTGCAGAAAAGCTGCGCAAGGATGGGACACAACCACGCACCAAGGGCTGGGCCGCCGCAGGGAGGGGATGGAACACACCCCTTGCAAGTACTGTTCATGACAAGATGTATCATTTAAGACGTGGAGGAGCGAGCGGTGGGCAATTAAGGCATAAGGATAACTATCAAATTCGCATTAATGAACCACAAGGGGGGCGAATGGCCGATTTTGAATTTAAAATCATATATATCAAGCAAGAAAAGGGGCACACCACAAAGTTGTTCTTGCAAAGAATTAGACACCCTGGGTTTCGGCTGAAAGGAGCAAGATGAATGACAACGTATTGAAGGAAAGCCTGTGGTTTCAGGCACTGCCAAAGGGATACCGAGAGTCATTCCTTAGGTCAATAAACCCTACCACAGAGAGTCCATAGAATCCCACACCACAAGCAGCCGAGCTCCCTAAATCACCCAGGACGCTGCTGACCAAAAAGGACCCCTAGATACCAGGACTAGTGAGGCGGTCACCGCGAAATTTGTGCTTTAGCAAGCTCACAATGGAAGAAAAGGGAAAAATTATTACCATTGAAAGCGACGAGGAGGACGAGGGATCCCTGACATATGTTGAAGAAATAAACCCCGACGAGGAAACTATCCAACCAGTGCATCGTCCCAAGTATGTTCCTCCAAGAAAAGGGAAGGCTAAGGTCCCTACCAATCTAGATGATGTTGACAATATAATCACCACCCCGTCTCTTCCAAAAGGGGTTCTGGTTGAAAGCACAGTGACTGGCCATATTGCGACGATGAAATTTGAAGACTGGGACCTTGCAGATACAACAAAATTTTCCCATTTGGCGACTAGCAAATTGATGGAGTAGAGTGCGGAAGGGATAGTTACGACACTTCAGCCAAAGGAATGGCTGCAAAAGGTGGAGAACGCCGGGTTTCTCTGTCTCCTGTCCATTCCCCACTTTCTCCAGCCCCCTATTACAATCTTGGTCATCAAACAGTTGTTGTGTCTGGTACATGACAAATACTTATGGCTTGGCAAACCCATCCAAATCACGACAGAACTCATACATAGGATCTCACTGCTTCCCTGCGAAGGAAGAGACCCCAGGGAAATTGTCGATAAGAGCGGCAATGTGACGATGACCGAAACCCTGAAAAAGAAATATAAGCTGGAGAAAGGGCAGCGAGGGTACGTTATTGATAGTATCTCAGACACAGCAGGTCGCATTGTTGATGATGATGATGATGATGATGATAGTGGTTAACGTCCACTGAGACCAAATTGGTCTATCAGACCTATAATTTTCTTAGTTTTTAATTGTCTGGCTCCTCGTCTTTCTTGGCAAGATTGATGTTGTACCTTTCTTTTTTTTCTCTACAGTCTTCCAACTTCCTTTATCTTGCATCTCCTTCATCTCTTTTGGTTCTTGGGACATTGGTGTCTTCATCCTTTTGAAGATAGTCGGAGAAGAAGTTTGGTCTAGGAGATTTGCTTTGCTGTTAAATGAAGATTTGTTTTGTCCGATATCCAAATCTTCATAATTGTTGATGCTACCCAGTTGCTGGCCAGGAAAGTGATGCAGAAATGCCCGCGACACTGAGGTTCTAGTGATCGTCATTGTGCTAGCTGAGGAATGCGCAGCCGGAGAATAGTTCAATTGGGTGCAATTCCTTTATGAAGAATTCTTGACCAACTGTAGGGAGGTCCAAGAGGAGGGAAAGACCTTCCACTATGCATGGCTGCTATTTTCCATTGTACTGGTTACCACCGACCTACCTAAATACAGTCAGTTTCCCTCCTTGGACCAGGATTGGCCAGAAGCAGCCCAATTTGCGTTGCTCTGGGCGACCAGGGATGCTGAAAGAATCCTGGGCATCAAGATTTTTTTGGATATTGATGGAGGCAGATGTTCAACACTGGGTCACCCAGCAACCTCGGTTGTCCACTGAAATCTATGACAGTGTGAAGCATATAGCTGAGTTTAAAGTAGACATGCACTTTGTCTACCTCCGGGTGCGCAAGGACCCCGACCACATGTGGACTACACTTCCTTTCCTTGCCACTGACGAAGCTATCGATACAGTATTGGATACTTGGCCACCGAAATGGTGCAGACCCGATGCAGTGGGGCGTGATGAGCTACCATCAAGAAATAGAAGGCTGAATTGAAGCATACTACACAGCAGAAGCGCAATGAACAACACGCTGCAGAAGTTCGAGCGACCCGAGAAGCACAAACTTCGACAGCCAAACCACCAGCTGGAGCGGCTGCAATAGACGAAAGCCGTCAGAAGGTGCCCATAGAGACGGCCACAGAGAAAGGGATGGAAGGAACACCACCAACCACCACGGGTGCGCCCTTAAAATGATCAGCACCGACAAAACAGACGAAGCCACGGAAGAAGGCCAAGGTATCTAAATGGGATGGAGAATTGACCACCTTGACTGAGGGCGACCTAGGTGACATAGGGGACACCATTCGCGAAGCCACTCAGGAGGTAATCGACGGCGCCATGTTATAGCACCAGATTATGTTGGGAGAGCTCTGCATGCAGCTACAAGGACTTGGGACAAGGGCAGCGCAGCCATGAACCACCACTACTCATGGGGTTTCAGGTATGTCAGCCACTGAGCAGTTGTTGAAGGCCCAACTGGTTCATACTATTGCAATTCCAATGGGAGCATTGATAATAGAAAATGAAGAGGACAGAGCTGTGGTAGGATGGCTTACGGGGTTGGGACTCAATTTGGCTACACTCCTGCGCGAAAACTTGTACTAGCTCCAGGACAGCGCCACGATGGAGCTCCGTGCTACGGAGAGGCGTGCGGAATAGGTACTCAGCAAACAAAGAGTTAATATAGAACAGTTGAGCCTCCAATGGGATGAAGCCATCGCCGAGAGTCAGCAAGTGGAGAAACTGGTAGGGGAAGCATGTTCACATGCTCCAGAGCTAGAGATTGCGACTGATTTACTTGTTGGCATACGAATCCACAAGCTAGCTAGTGGGTTCCGTGAGGCAAAGAAGGAGGCCACGAAGATTCAATTGGAGCTCAGTTTGTAGATTTTAGAGCTGAAACTGTAGGCACATCCTTTGACGCCACTAGAGGTCACTGAGCAGTGCAAAAGCATCATTAGCTCCGGCCGGGAAAAGATCACTTGTTCTATGAAGGAATGCACTGACTTGTTGACTCAGTCGCTCATTACACTCACTTCACTCCAGGAAGATCCTACCCTATAGCGACTGGAAACCGGGGCAAGAAAACTCTAGCAAGCTTATGATAATATCAGAGGGACCACACAGACGGTTGTGGTTACACAGCGCTTGGCCAAGATGGAGGCCCAGGCTCTTAAAATCCAAGCTGATGCTGCTTGACAGAAAGAATCAATGATTAAAGAATATCTCCAGCCATGGATTGATGAGGAATTCGCAGTTTCCACCACCATTAAGTGCACGATGGCACACAAGCAGGCAGAATATGCACCTGGGGCTGAAGCTATGGCAAAGACTGATGTGTTGGCGTCACGCGTTGAACGAGTACAACAGATGACAGACGAGTTTGCTGCAAGTACCAGCGAAGCACATAAATTGTTGACTGACCTCCGTGCAAAGATTGTCACACTAGCCGAGTGACTCAGGATGAGTCATGATGATTGTGTTGGGGGACTGTTGGGTAGCAAAGGGCCCTCGTAATAGTTTTGGGGCTCAAATCCTGCAATTTTGGGAAAGGTATGGTAAGGATTCCGTGAAGTGCGTGGAGCACGAAGTGTAAGGGAGTCAAGTCAAAGGGTTTTCCACCCAAGAAATAATATAGAATAATAGGTAGTAAATTGGCTTGCCCATGGTCCATGGACCATGGGAATGTATAAATAGAGCAAGGCTCTAAGGGTAGAAGGTAGCTTTTTGATATGTACTTTTGGATCTGAATTGTAATGGGGTTTTGAGGAGCGAAGTCTTTAAGAGGCTGTAAGTCTGATTCAATGGTGTTGGTCGGTAGATAGAGGCTCTATAGCTATGTGCACAGAGGCCTAGTAGAGTCCACAACTGTATGCGCCGACTTTCTTACTCTTTCCATAACTGGATCCTGAGGGGACCTTCCATACTTTTCTTGATATGTTCTTGCACAGTTCACAAATCTCTTGAAATGACAATTGAGAGACATCTCCTTTTCCCACAAGGTTAAGAAGATCAATTCATTCATCCCTTATAGCTTTTAGTAGGAGATTTTTTAATGTCTAATCCTAAATCACGCAATTTAGATGTTTGGAAAATATAAGTAAATCTCTCCACTAAATCTTCTAGGCTTTCATCCTCTTTTTGGTTCATCTTAAAGACTTCATTTCTAAGGTCATGGTGTATGCAATAATATTTATATTTTTCCATAAATACTATTTTCATATCATCCCATGTCCTTATAAAATTTGTTCCTAAAGTCATGAACCATTTAAGAGCTTTATCCTTCAATGCTGCCAGAAACAAATTCAATTTTTGAGTGTGTAATGAGTATCCATAAGATCTACAAAGTATTTCAAATTCAAAAAGAAATGTTTTTGTGTCTTCTGATCTCATACCTTTGAATTTAAGAAGTACGAATGGAGGGATTTTATTCATATGAATGTTGATATTAGTTTCTTGAATGGGAAATCCAAAAGGATCTTCCTAATTGTCATCATCTCCATCCATTTCTTCAACCTTCTTTTCACCACTTCTTCTACCTGCAAAAATGAATTCATGATGTGGACGTGTGGCTCTTACTACACCACGTGATATAGTGGGGGTGGTAGATGATTGAATTATTTTTTATTGTTGTAATGAATTTACCTCTAGGGTGTACTAAAATGAAATAAATATTATGCAACTAAATGGATGCAACTAAGAATGAGATGGGATTGAAATCTAACACTTATGTATATTTCCCCAAAAAAAATGCCAAAACGTTGGGTAATTTAATTGACTCTTAAATTACTTGCATTTATATGTCAATCTGGGTACATGAACTTGCAAAGTATACATGCACTATATGTGCTACGATATACTGGTCAAAACTACTACGCATTTCCTTTGATTTCTCATTGTAGGTTCCAATTTGACCAACAAAAATCCATATTGGAGTTTCTAGAAACCAAGTCCAAGTGTCGGTTTTCCTTCTAGAGTGGTGCTACTACCTCAACCATGGAGATAGCTACGGAAATTGATTCAGATGTAGAAACTTGAACTTGGTGAACTATCATTAGTAAAACCATGCAAAATTATTATAAACCGTGTAAACATGTATGCGGGAATTTAGTGCATTTATGAATAAATATGGTTAAAAATGATGACAATGTGTGAATGGAATGATGTGAAAATGGATGGTTTCATCAACAAAATTATGACAAATTAGAGGCCCAACAAGGGTGTTACATAGTGGTATCAAATTGTGGTTTCATCTCTTTGGATAGTATCTAGTTTCTGGTCTCTTTGTGTGATATTTGATACCACAGAGTGGTATCAGAGTGGGTTCCATTCTCTTTGGGTAATGTTTGGGTTATGCTTTCTTTGGGTCATATCTGATACCACAGAGTGGTATCAAAGCATGGTTCACCCCTCGGACTGGATAGGCGGTGTTTTGGTCATGCATTCATGTCAGTTGCATATGTGTTCCTTATGCTTGTAGTCCATGTGCTTGTTGAATTTGCATGGCTTTGATCACGGTTATATTGATGTCGCCATGTGAAGGTTGATCATGTTGTTGTGGGATGTGTCGTCATGAGTGTATGGTTGTATATGCATTTGTTATTCATGTCGGTGTCTATATGTTGTTATGCATGCATTTTCATGGTGAAGGTTGTTGTGCATAAGGTCAATGTATGCAATTAGGTCATCATGATGTTATTGGTATGTTATGATGCTAATGTGTTTGATGAGATAGAGCAGGAGATGCAAATCAATAGAGTGAGGTTGTAGCATTAGACTTTGGGGTAAGAGAAGATTGTCATACAGGTATTATATGTTTGTCATGCATGTATGTTAGTTAATGGTTTATATACATGTTTGTCATTTTAATGTTGTATTGGTTACATGAATGGTAGATGCTAGTGAATCAGTGTGGTCATATTGTCCTTAATGATAGTAACTTGTTGTTATATGCATTGTTGTTGTTGTTTTATGTTAGTTAACTTGATGATTATGTTATATGTTAACTTGTTGATTGTTATATGATAGTTGACTTTGTTATACTCCTATAGTTATAGGTGTCATATTTCATGATTGACTGGTTGAGCTTAGTAATATGTTCATCCTTTCCTTGCTGTAAAGGTTTCCATATTATCAAAAAATCAAAAAATAAAAATAAAAAATGTAAAGAGGGTATACCCTAAAAGAAAAATCAAAGGGTGAAAAAATAAATGGTCAAAAGAAAAAGTGAAAAGAAATGAACCCCAAATAAAAAGACCAGGAAAGTGTGCAAGTCTAAGTGCCACTACTATTTCATTTTCTGTAAATATAGTATCATGTAAAGCTTGTTGAACTATTGCCACAATTGATGAATGGCCCAAACAGCTTAATATTGGCCAGTTCATGTTTAAATTTCCTGTTTTAGAGATAGAGAATAAAGTCTGTCCAAACTGTTTAAACTTGGAAGATAAGTAGATAGGTAGAGAAACAAAGGAGCTCAACTATTTAATCTGAGCCCTTGGAAGAAATAAGTGCAGACTTAGATAGGCTTATCATGCAAAGAAAAGAAAATTAATGAGGGTTTGCCAGTCTAAGTGCACCCAAATGTAAAGGAAGAAAAAATGTTAGGCAAAGTAGGCTGGGTAGGTAGTTTTGAAGTTGCAGAATGAGACTTGTGATTGATTTTGTCTCTCAAAATGTTAATATTACCTCTATCACAGGTACCATGGCAGTTTTATATTATGGTGCAGCTCAAGCGAGGCAGGACTCTTAACTAACTTCCCTTCATGCCTTTCCCAAGTCACTTACTAATCTCCCCCCAATGATATTAAGATCTGCTTAATATCACTAAGCCACTCATTCCATCTCAATATTGGCCTAAGTGAATTCCCATTTTACTTAGGAAAATACACTCTCTCACCTCAAAACCTCTTTTTTCCTTTAGCTTGAAGTTTTAAACATTTTAAACTTAGCGCTTGCTTTCATTCATTTCTCATATTAACAAAATTAGCATTTATTATATTAAATCCCATGTAAAAATACCCAAACCCCGTATTATGTATTTATAAAAAAAAAAACCCCACTATTGTATATACCCCGCCCCGGTTAACTAAACCATAATCAGTATACAATGGGGATTAATAGTTCATTTGGAGCTTATTAATAACCCTTACCGCGCCATTCAAAGGATTAATTAACATTTGGTTAATTAAATATCTTAACCCAAACCTCGATAACCAATAAAATCATGCTCGAAAAAGTTTTATTAAATGTTAATTACATGCATCCCCCGCACGTTAAGCCTCCGCTGCTTTCCATGAGCGCCCGCCGTCTGATCTAGACCTCCACATCCAACGGTCCATATGTGTTTCACTAGCCCTCCATCTGCCAAATGTTAAGCCACGGGGAATTGACGGTATTGCCACCCGTACCAGAACACGTGTCGATCATCCGCTATGCTCGCTGCCCCTCCACTCGAAACCACCTTAGCCCAAAGGTAGTGCAGGCAAAACAGCTTATCGCCCTCCTGCTAACCCTTCGCTGACGTCATCTTGCCACATCACCCCTTGCTGACGTCACCCACCATGTCACCATCCGTACTACCACGTCATCCATACCGTAACCCCGCTGATGTCATGCTGACGTCATTCATCCTTCGACTCAAATTTTCTCGCCAAAATCATTTTTGTCCAATAAAGGGTAAAAAAAGTCATTTTTTATGTTTTCGCTGCAAAAACAGCACTCTGAGCATGCAATCTTTCATGGTCGCGTTTCCAATATTTCGATCGCCTTCGACCAGAAAGGCCACAGCGAGCTCCACAGCCTACTATTCAACCTGCACAGTGCATTATCTTCCTCTTTTAAAGACAATTTAAAGCAAATCGAGGAACTTCCGAGCCTGCAGAAGTCAGAAATGAAAATAAACAGAGATACGCGCTACCCTAGCCCATGGGAACTTTCAGAAACATCGATTGTAGAGGAAAGGCGGTGTGGAGACACGTTGCAGTTTTATTCTTTGCCAGACAACGGTGACCAGAAGTCAATTAGTATTAAAGAGTATCAGTGGAGAGTTAAAAGCAAATCAAATCAGTATTAAAGAGTATCAGAGCCGACTAAGAAAATCAGGTCAGAATTAAAGCGCAGCAAAGACTATCAGATGTGCATAGTTATTGCAGAAGATAGCTACAGGCCGAACCTTAAAAGAGCCAGCCTCCAGTACAGCATAAGTTAGTTATTTTTACCTTGCTTGTAAATTACTTTAGGTTAAACTTAGATCTTATCTGAGAGCTTTTATGAGATATTATGTTGTACATATTTTTATTGTATAAATACCCCCATCCTCAGAGTTTTGAGAGGTTGGGTCTGTGTAGATTTTCTGGACTTTGCTGTAACTCAGATATTTTGGAATAAAAAGCTGTTGGAAACCTTTGTTGTCTGGCATACTGGATGAGTGATTGAAACAGAGGACCTGTTACAGAATTCTTGAATCAACCCATGGATCAATGAGTATTCTCTATCTTGTGTATTTCAGTTTTCTTGTCTATCATATCATCTGTGTTTCATAATCTGAATGATAAAGAGAAAGATTAATTCAGAATTTTCTTAGTTGCACTCTGTTTTCAGTCTTTATTATTCTCTGTGTTTTCTTCAGAATTACTATAAGCAGTGAATTCTTAATTGCTCCTACTTGTTGGTTCTTTCATGTTGTTTATTTGCTAAGGAATCCTTAACTGCTCCTTAACAGTAATCATCCATTTTCCCTCTGTCAATATGTTGAAGGATTCTTAACTGCCCTTCACCCATTCGATTCCATTCCATCTGATTCCAACCTTTTATTGTTCCATGTTTGACTACCTTGCTCTGTGATCCCATCCTCTATTAAGAAACCAAATCCAGAAAACCATGTTGCTTTGACTCCATCATGCCCAATGGACTGAAACCCTTCAGTTTTACCTCACTGTTCTATTGAATCTCACCACCCAAACTTAAAACAAAACCCTTGTACTTCATAACTAGCCTAATACCTTAAAGAACAAAGCTAAATCATAAAGAGAGAACCCTCTCTGGATGCAGATTGGCTAGAATCTGTATTTGAAGATTGGTTTGTGGTTACCTCGGCCGTATTCCCTTTCTGACAACTTTTGGGAACAACCTGAGTGATAACATCATTGGCGACTCCGTTGGGGATCTGAATAAATGTTTGTTAGTATTTTTTACTGTATAAACTATAGATGGAGCCTGAAGTTAGCCAGGTAGCCTTTGAAACTGATTTTGCTTTGCAATTGCAGAAGTAAATAAATGTTGCTTCAGTCTATCTCCAGTCTAGTTGATGTATTGAATAGTGGGTTGCAAATACTTGATCAATTCCTTGTTTCAATAAATCTTTAGGAAAGTTCAAATCTCCCACATCTAAACTTCCTAGAAGAGTCTGTTAAAGTTGTATTATCAAAAACTATTCCAAAAACCAAAAAAAAAACAGATCTAGAAACTAGCTTCAAAAAAGATTCATTACACCAGGTTAAACCCTGATACAAATCCTCCACCTGTGTTTGATAACCCTAATCTGATTCCTAGGATCCTTAGAAGCCAAGAGAGTCAAGAAAATTCTGCTAGTTCACACCTTGACAAAAATTTGCAGAACTCCACCCAATCTGAGCTTACCTCTGGAAAAACACCAAACCTTTCTGTCATTTCTGCAACTTCTCCAAGTTCCCCATCAGCACCTCAAGCTACCCTTTCCACTCCTCCATCTGGAGCTCTCATTCCCATTGTTATTCCTCCTCTTCCATCTGTCACATTTATCTCTGCAATCATGGCAAACAGATATACTCCCCTAAACTTACCTGCAAATCTAGGGGCTATGCCTCAAGACTATCAAAGAAAAATCACCTATTTTGACTATACTGGCACTTGCATAGCTCAACAACACACCAATAAAATGACCGACTATTTTGAAAACTATGAGATTGATGATGATGATGTTAGAATGAAAGTATTTGTTCAAAGTTTAACTGGAGATGTTAGACCCTGGTTTAGATCCCTACCTACAAACAGTATCAATGACCCACAAGCTCTTTATCAGAACTTCTTGAACAGATGGGAAAAGAAGAAAGATCCTCTGCACATTCTATCAAAGTATGAAAAACTAAGAAGAGGCACACAAGAAACTGTCCAAGATTACTGTACCAGATTTAATAATATCTACAATGCTATTCCTCAGAATCTCAGACCCCCCCCAGATTTGGCCTTGATCAAATAACCTGATGCATTTAACTCTAATATGGCATACCAACTTAGGGAAAGAGCTCCTAGAAACTTAGAAGAAATGCAGAACATAGTTGTCAGTGTGGAGGCCAACCTGATATCTAAACGGTCTAGAGCCAAAGCTGAAAGAAGGATACCTTTCAAAGAAGAACCTTCTGCCGTTGAAAAAAAAATAGATGCAATTATTAAAGGAATGGACAGACTTGGAGATAGAGTGGAAACAATTGAGACAAAATCCCCTTGGGATGGTCAACCAAGTAATACTACGAGAAATCCAAATTTCAGGAAGAACCAAAATCCTATCACTAGAAAGATAGGACCTGACCAAAATATTAGGCCCCCATTTCAAGAAAATTATACTGAAGCCACAACATCTGATGAACCAACAGAAGACACTCAAATTAATTTGATGGGACTCAACAATGAACAACAAATTTTCTTGACCCATGAGAATCAAGAAGCTAACATTCTTGAACAATTCCAAACTTAGTCAGGTGAATCATTTGACTTTAGGGAGGGATATGACACAGCCATTTATGAAGTCCACAAACAATACAATCTGAGGAGCAAAAGAATAGATGTCCTTGAAATCAGCAAACAGAAAGATACCAAGCTGCCTAGCAAAGGTAAGGTCAGTAGCCCCCATGTACATATTCTGTCCAAAACAGATCCTAACCCAAATATCCCAATCATTGAAAATGTGTCAGACAATCAACCACCTAACAGACAATCTTCCACTGTAATTCCTGTTGAAGAAAAAGAAGAACAACCTCTAGAACATGATTTGGAAAACATTGCACCCCATAATCCCATTCCTGAAGAAGAGAAAAACGCAGAAAATTTAGCTTTTCGAAATACAAAGACTCAGACCGAAAAACCTTTCAATCTTGAGATAGAAGTAGGCAAACTAAAGATAGTTGTTCCCTTATCAGAATTAGCTAAACATGATGTCTACAGAAGTCAAATCAGCAGATCACTCAAAATTTCTGTCAACGAAGATTTAATAAATGTTTTTGATGACCAACCGGAACTGATATTTGGCCCTGAAGTAAATGGAAAAACAACAGAGGGACAAGTTCCTCCTTTTTATGTGGCTTTAAACATTCATGATAAAATACTTCACAACACCATGTTTGATTCTGGTGCTTCCCATAACTTAATGCCTAAATCTGTAATGGAAAAACTTGACCTTGACATCACCAGGCCATATAAAGATCTTTTCTCTTTTGATTCAAGTCAGGTCAAATGTTTGGGTTTAATCAAAGATTTATGTGTGTCACTAGTCCAATATCCTGCCAAAACCATCTTAATGGACATAGTAGTAGCAGATATTCCTCCAAAATATGGTATGTTATTGTCTAGATCTTGGGGTGCTAAGCTTCAAGGATCTTTGCAGTTAGACATGTCTTATGCTACTATTTCAGTGTTTGGTCAACCAAAGAGACTATACAGAGAAACCCTTATGAAGTATGTAGTAAGTAGTCAAGAGAAACCTCAAAATTTCCCTATCTACTCAGTACATTCAGACATGGATTCTTTTATCCTGTATAATGCTGAAATCGATCCCTCACATGGAAGAAAAGTTCTGGCAGCTAAAACAGAAAAATTAGCAAATGAAAAGTTTAGTGCCCGAATCCAAGAGATCTATGAAAATCATGAAACGTTGGATAAACCAAAACAAGCTGAAAAACCAGATCTCCCTACTAAAAAGATCCCTGCAAGTCCAGATACAAATCATAAACAGCAAATCCTTTGGTACTTAGAGTTTGATGGTTCTGTCAACAAATTAGGAGCATGGGCAGGGGTCTGGGTGTACAATCTTCAAAACAATCATGTTGAAGGTCATGCTTACAGGTTAAACTTTAGATGCACTAATAACATGGCTGAATATGAAGCTCTGCTAATAGGTCTTAAATTGCTGAAGAAATTGGGAGCAACTAAAGTGTCGGTCTTAGGAGATTCTGATTTAATCATCCAATAGATAAAAGGGAAATTCTTGACAAATGATCCCAGATTGAGAGAGTATAGAGGAACAACAATAGAAATCCTCAACACATTTTTGGCAACTCAGCTTGCCAAAATACCAAGAAAACGTAATTTGCAAGCTCATAGCCTAGCAATGTTCGCCAACACCTGTAAATTACCATTTGAATCAAATCATCGATTCACAACAAAAATTAGACACAGGCCAACCATCCCTGACAATATTAAGAACTGGCAAGTGTTTGACAGTGATAAACAGATCAACAGTTTTTTGACCCTAGAAAAGGAATTTTCCAGCACTAACATAGATGAAGACACAATTAATGAGTATGATCCAGCCAATTAGGTACAAATAGACAATTCAGTAGAAAATACAAGTCAAATGCTTCATCCAACAAAATTCACCAAAGAGGAAATACAAGAGCTCAAACAAACAGATGTTGATGAAATTATTGAAGAAGAAATTGAAATTATCAATCTGAAAGACAATCATTTACCCAAAGGATTAACTCCTTTGGAAGATCTCTTTGATTTCAATGATATTCCAAAGAAACCTCAGATGGAACCTCCAAAAGCAGACATTGAAGACTACAACATAGGAACTGAAGAGAATCCAAAAATGATAAAATTGTCCAAATCTTTGCCCCTTGATCAAAAGCTTAAGTATGTTGAACTGATCAAAGAATTCCAAGATGTTTTTTCCTGGAGCTATGAAGACCTGAAATCTTATGACACCTCTGTAATTCAACATACAATACCCCTCACAGAAAATCAAAAACCATTCAAACAGAAGCTCATAAGAATCAACCCTGTACTGCTTCCTTTAATTGAAAAAGAAATCAGACAAATGCATGATGCAGGGATAATTGCTCCAATCAGATTTTCAGAATGGGTATCTAATTTAGTGCCTACCAGGAAGAAAACAGGGGAAATCAGATTATGTGTTGACTTAAGAAATTTAAACAAGGTTTCTTTGAAGGACAATTACCCTTTACCTAAGATGGATCATATTTTACAAAGGGTAGTAAGTGCTTCTAGGATTTCACTTTTGGATGGGTTTTCAGGTTTTAATCAGATTCTAGTTCACCCTGATGATCAAGAAAAAACTGCATTTACAACACCATGGGGTACATTCAAATATGTCAAAATGCCATTCGGACTTAAGAACGCAGGGGCAACCTTTCAACGAGAAATGGACATAGATTTTGCCAAAAAAATTCACGATTTTCTGGTTGTATACCTAGATGACCTCACTATGTTTTCAAAATCAGATCAACAACATTTAGATCATTTAAGACAAGTGTTCCTAAAATGCAGAAAATATGGTATTTCACTGAATCCTAAAAAATCTTTGTTTGGTCTAGAATAAGGAAAATTGTTGGGTCACATCATTTCCAAAGATGGCATCAGAATTGACCCTACTAGAATTGAAGCTATTCTATAAATCCCCCACCCCAGAAATGTTAAAGAACTTCAAGCTTTCCTAGGGAAGATTAACTTTTTGAGAAGATTCATATCCAATTTGGCTGAATTAATTAGATCACTAAACAACATGTTAAAAAAGGATTCAAAGGTTAAATGGACAACAGAAGCCAAACAAGCATTTGAAGAAATCAAATTGGCTTTAACTAGAACCCCAGTCCTCACAAGTCCAAAGTTTGACAGAGACTTCATAAATTTCTCATTTGCATCAGAACACACCATACCAGCTGTTTTACTTCAAAAAGATGATCAAGGATGTGAAAAACCCATAGCCTTTTTCAGTAAAACACTTAGAGATGCCCCACTGAATTACAAAATCATGGAAAAACGGGCTTATGCACTTGTGAAGGCCATTCAAGACTTCAGAATCTACATATTGTACTCACATGTAATAGCTTATGTGCCAAACGCTATTGTCAAAGATATCCCGACTCAGGATGGAATTGAAGGCAAACGAGGGAAATGGGTAGCTAAAATACTGGAGTATGACATTGAAATAAAACCTACAACGCTGATAAAAGGACAGAGATTAGCTAAACTCATGACTGAAACAAACTTTCAAGCCCTAGACATCAATGAACTGGATAATGAACAGGAGATGGCGACTCCACAAATCAGTTGGGCCTTCTTAGAATCACCTTGGTATGCTGATATAATTCATATATTACTAAACCTGTAGGCTCCTACAAGGTTATCCAGAACAAAGAAAATATTTTTAAAGATGAAAGCTTCAAAATTTTGTATTCTAGACAATGCTCTTTTTTGGAAAAATCATGAATGTATTTTATTGAATTATCTAATAAAGGAAGAAGCTGATAAAGTTCTCAAAGAATTTCATGCAGGGGACTGCGGTGACACCTGTACTAGAAATCAACTGCAGACAAAATCCTAAGGTCTGGATTTTACTGGCCAACCTTGTTCGCTGATGTAAAGAAGTTTTTCACTACTTGTTACAAATGCCAAATTTTTGAAGGAAAAAGGAAACTGTTGCCCTTGCCCTTGAAACCAATTTCCATTGAAAAGACATTTCAACAATGGGGTTTAGACTTCATTGGAGAAATCTATCCTCCCTCATTTGGCCAACACAAATGGATCATTACTGCCACAGACTATTTCACCAAATGGATAGAAGCCATCTCTGCTAGACAAGCCAATGATACAGTGATCATAGGATTCTTGGAGACCAACATCTTGTCTAGATTTGGCTGTCCTAAAAAGATCATAACCGACAATGTTGTTGCCTTCAAATCCAAGAAACTGATAAATTTCTGTAGCAAATACCATATCACTTTAGGACATTCCACAGCCTATTACCCTCAAGGTAATGGTCTAGCTGAATCTTCAAATAAAAGCCTGATCAATATTATTAAGAAACTACTGGAGGACAACAAGAAAAACTAGCACAAGAAGCTTACAAATGCACTATGGGCAGACAGACTTACTACAAAGAGATCTATTGGAACCAGCCCTTATGAGCTAGTTTATGGCATGGAGGTTTTATTTCCTTCATCTTTAGGAGTTCTTGAGATGAAATTGCTGCAAGAAGCTCAGGTGGAACCCAATACTATTTAAAGAAGAATAAATCAGACCATCCATTTGCAGCAGACCAGCGAAGAAGTGCACCAAAGATCCCAAGTGTTACAAGAAAAACTTAAGAAGATATTTGATAAAAAGACTAAAGATGAAGACTTCTACTTAGAGACAAAGTTCTAAAGTGGGATTCCAGGAGAGAAGACAAAGGAAAGCATGGGAAGTTTGACTTCCTGTGGAAGGGGCCATTTATCATCCAAGCATTGCAAGGCAACAATACTTACTTTCTCAAAAGCCTGGATGGCACAGAAACAGAAGATGGACCAGTCAATGGTCGAATGATGAAACAATATTTTGATCTAGTTTTTTGATATATTTTGATTCTAACATGTACATAAGAAAATTTAGTTTCAAACAGCTTGAAAAAAGAGATCAGCTTGTTTATTGCAGCAATGAGAATGAGGAGAAAGTGTAGAAATCTTTGAAAGCAGTGAAGTAACTTTATCATTTTTGTTTAGCCTCATTTTAGTTTATCAGAGCCCCAAAAGGCCAGAGAATATTAGATTGCAGAAGAAGATTTAGAAGCATGTCAGGCGGAAAGAGTCAATAGTGCGGACACAACCAACCTCCCTAGGAGCCTAAGACTCTCTAGTGACAAACAAGACAAATAAGAGCAATCCTTCTCTAAACATGCATTTACTATATAAGAAATCAAGTGTTTAGATCCTACCTGTAGTCCAACGCTGTTGTAGCAGTCCAGCTCCGCTGATCCGGATGAGCTCCTCCTTCACTTTGAAACCTGCATCCACTAACAATCAAACGATTAAATAACACTTGATAATCTCATAAAATAAAACATATTTAACACATAGACCAAGGAGTACATGAAACAACTCATAAATAACAAGTTATTGAGAAGAATGGACTCATTTGCATTAATAGGAAACAAAAGGAACAACTACAACCTGAGCCTTGGTGTTGTGCAAGTCCCTCCCAGGGTCCATCAAGAGTTCTCCTTTACTTTGACAAAGCTCACCCACTTCCAAATAGAACAAGCAAAGATGGCAATCTCTCCTCACAAGCTTCTAAATGGGAGTCCTAATTCCAGCAGCATCTACCCTTAGAAATGTTTAGCTTCCAACCTCCCCTCCTTCTGGCCCAATGCCTTTATTTATAGTGCTCTAGAGGAAGTTATTCAGGTCCACCATCAATGGGATAATCCCCTCTTTGGATGGGATAACTCCCTCATTGATAGGATAAGTTCCTCTTTGGTAGGGATACATGAACCATCTGGAGGCGCTCAATACACGTCGAATAACCTTCTAGAATGCTCTAGAAATGACCACAAGTAACTTTTTAAAGATGAAACTTGCGCATTTTGACCTTTACAGGGGTACGCACCTGCCCCTTTACATACAGAGCGTACAAGTACGCAGCTTTTGTGAACATTGGGTGCGTACCCGCAGGTAAGGTTGAGAGAACCTGCGTACCCAGAGATAAATACATTTATAAAGACTTTCTCTCTTTTTGGAGTTTGACATGGAGAGCAGAGGCATAAGACTTGCCTAGGAGGATAGCATGACTGTTGATAGAGCCATACTAACTGTAAATAGCCATGGTGACATTTTTTAGTGTAACAGATTGCCCCCTAAAGTACGAAGCCTATAATAGATTAGGGTTTTGTATTATCTAGGAAGGGTGAAGCGCTTTATCATTTCAAGGATTATCTCGTGGAGAGCCTGGTCAAAACCTGCAATTTTCAACACAAAATACATGTATAAGATTATATCATCACTGAGGTAGGCATTCCCATACTCAGATCAAAACTTTAACTAACAGACTAACTACTCTGATACAGGAATGATCTTGCAGTACATCATAATCATAGACTTTTGTAGATACAGTATGGGCGCAGCCATCTGTTTATGATTAGTCTACTTAGATAATGAATACAAAACTCCTCGCAGCCTGGATGGTGGAAACTAGATCCAGGGTCTTCATTTCCGCTTCCCGAATTGGTACGATTCTAGCCATGCGAATAAACGAGTTGATGTCGAACATGGTAGAAACCACTTGATTACCAGTCGATGATGTAAACTGTTAACAAGTGTGAGAGAGACCACCAGTAATGTCAATGGTTCTCAAAGTACCCAGTACAATCCATGAGATGTGAATGAATGAGTTGATGTCGAACATTTCACGGAATCCTTTGATCGAAAGTCAATAATGTAAACTGACGTCAAAGGCGAGAAACCTACCATTGATGCATGTAGACTTCAAGGTACTGACGATTTCTAAGTCATCTCTCTAGATAATGTGTTGATGTCGATAGAAAGTGACTCGTTGCAGGCAAGCCCACAACACGAAATCATTTGTTCAAGTTGAATAAATGTTGTTGTAAGGACTGACTCAGGGATGGTCAAATGGATGACAAGTATTTTGCAGATGAAAGTTTTGCAGACCTCTTGAACACATAACGACATAACAGATGGCTTGGTGATAAACGACTCAAAGTTAATCCCCGGAACCCGGCTGAAGACTTTCAAAGTGGTTTGATCAACTGTGAGGTAAAGGATTTCCCAACCCAGGTGAATGAAAAGTGTCGTGTCCAAGAGTGGTAATAAAGTTTCTTCTGAGACAAAAGATAACAAATAGGCTCATTCTTCTCTCTTTTCCCCCACCATTTCTGGCAAGTACCTCTTTATTTTTAACAAGCTTGAGGAGGATAACATATGTTTGATTATAAGCTCATCCTTCGGATGAGTCCAACCTAGTTTTGATTCGAACCCTAGGAAGGAGCGGTTCGTTCCTGCTTGTAATTGAACAGGTCCTTTACTGTGAAATTTTTAACGAGCCCAGTATAGCAGAAACTCGGCGTTTTTCAATTTTAGAGAGTCTGAAAAACTTAAGAAGACTTCAGGTTGAACTTTTTCGTAAATTTGTGTCCCCCAAGCCCGAAAAAGTATAAAATAATACCTGGGAGAACCGCTTGATCTTGCGACCAAGGAGTACTTTCATGATTAGTGTCTCTGACCTGAAAAGTAAAAAGCGATCAAGGACACGTCGTTTTATTTCCGTATCGAGTTTGAAACGACAAAAACCCGGCAATCTTTTCTTGATTTTACGGTCAGAAAAGAGCTATAAGGGGACCGTCTTTTAATTCCGTTTTAACGAGTGTAAAAGAAACGCTCGGTAATCTTTTCATATTTTAGAGTCAGAAAAGAGCTTAAAAGATGACTCTGACGTGAAAAATGATAATTTACCCTAAAGTCCCTTTGTCCTGCACAGAAACAACACATTACTCATACCTGTTTAAGATGGGAAAAAATTCATCGAAAACGTCCTTTCATGGTGAAAAATAAACAAATCTAGCATTTATTTACCCAAAAAACCTATAAAAAGACTTCTTACCATGTCATTTTTACCATTTTACTGTTGAGGTTGAGAAAAGGGCTTTTGACAAGAAACTTCCCGTGAAGATTGCGGAGAATCCGACCATCAGAATCAAACGCCGTTTCACCAGGTATTCTACAACACCCCTCTCTTGTTTTTCATCCGTTTAGAATCTAATTTTAAGTTTTTATTTGATTTTTTGGGGGCATCGGGGTTTCAAAATGCGCCCTTCAGGGTACGCAGGTCATGCACTGCTGACCTGCGTACCCCGATATTTTCCCAATGGGAAAATTACGGGGTGTACACACCCGGCCTTAAGGGAACCTGCGTACCAGCGCTCTGTCCCTAAAGGCCGGGGTGCGTACCCCGCAAAACACAAATTGAAACCCTTATACCTCCAAAATAAACCAAAATTTTTAAATTCTATGGATTCTAACTGATGTTTTATGATGTGCAGGGAGCACACCATGCTTGATTGGCGTGAAAGAGAGCATGAGGATGTTGATTTGGCTGCGATAGGTCATCAACCTTCCATTGATGCATTAAAAGCCTGCGGACTGTACAAATACTGGGCCATAGCTGGCATGAGGGGCCAAGTGCCTTTTCTTGAGTGGTTGGTCGAAAGGTGGAACATTCAGGAGCAATGTTTCTACATCAGAGAGCACCAGCTCGAGATAGAGCCCTCCGACATATATTTTCTCACTGGCTTGCCTAACAGGGGCGAGCAACTCTCTCTATTCGGGACTAGGCCGGGTGGCCAATCCCTTGCTAGTCTCCGACTAGAGTGGTGCAACAACCAAAACCATGAGAAAGGGATAGAAATCAAGTACATATCCCGACCTGAAGTTATGGTGATAGCCTTTACTGTTACCAGACTTTGCGGCGCGGCCGCTTTGCACCAAGCCACCGGGTCCCAAATGCGGATGGCTATAGACTGTTTCCATGGCACCATTTTCAACTGGTGTGATGCTGTGTTGGCTAATTTGAAGGGCCAACTAACCAGGGCAAAGAGAGGACAACTGAAGACCTTTGGATATGGGCCTATAGTTGTCAGCTTTGCCCTAGAGAGAGTTCCAATGCTGGTCCCCCAGCATCTTACAGTTCCAGTTGGGGCGCCTCGGGAGCCTAAGTTGACGAGATGGGTTGCAGTAATGGCCTGGCATCCTGATGAGGGCGCAGCAGTTGTTCGATTTCCTGATGGTTACTTTCACTGGCTAGAGAGCCAGGTCTTTGCTATTCAGGACTTTCCTTATGCCGGAATGGATTTTCGGAATGATCCGGACATGGTTCTTCCACAGGGAGAACAGTGGGACGACAGAGGTATTTCATTTTTCACAAGTTTTCAAATTATATATATATTTTTTGTTTTTATATATATTGCCTCAAACTGACAACACAAATTTTCAAAATACAGATGTAGGTCCACGGCGTCCAGCCAACCTCCGGGCTTTTGAGAGGAGAGTACCAGTTGTACCAGCACCAGCCCCATAGGATGCGGCCGCAGAGACCTTAGCCGAGCTGGAACAGGATCTAGAGCGTCTGATGGCGGATATACCAGAGACCACCATAGATGATATTCCTATTCGACTTCAGCGCTATGTGGTCGCAGTCCCAGGACCTTTTAGGAGGTTCTTGTGTAGGGTAGCGCGGGTAGTGGTCTCGTATAGAGAACACCACCAGTGATTGGCTAGTCACTTTTGTAGACACATATGACATTTTTGGCTTTTTGTACTTATCATTTTTGCCGATCATAAGGTGTTTTTCAACCTATGATCGAAGACGATGTATATTTTTTGACACACTCCTATCTATATATATATATCACTATTACTGGCTTATCTTGTTTAACATATGTGATGAAATGTTTTTAAATTTACTTGCATGATTATCGTAAATGTCTGTCCAACATTCGAGAAGCGATTGCATCTTCTAATGTATTTAAAGACCTTGGAATATGCTAATATTCAATGTAATCAAATTCACGTTCCAAGAGACGCACTCTCAAAAACAACCTTAATAACACATGATTTCTAATGGCATATACTCTATTAAGCTGTAATACAACAAGTTCAGAATCTAACCTCACTATCAAACGTCGAATTCCAAATGAAATAGATTCAGATAATAATTCAACCACTGCACTGTATTCTGCAATGTTGTTTTTCGTTTGACCGAGGCTTACCCCATGCATAGAAACTAACTCGTCAGAGGGTGAATAGATAACCCAAGCTGCGGAAGAGATATTCCGTGTACTACGACAAACACCATCAGCAAATCCGATGTATGTTTGGAGAGGCGTCGACATCTGCAATATCAAGAGTAAAACCAAGATAAGCCAGAATAACGACGAAAAACACACTTTCTAAGCTAAGCACACTATCTAAACTAACAAACATACTAGCTAGAAAGAAAACCTAACCTAACTAACATTCTCCATACCCATCATTTAAGCATAATACCTCTTAAGGTAAAGTCCATTTCTGGGTTTACCTAAAGAGTCCCCATCAAAATCTACCAGCTCATAGGCCCATTTTGCTAGCTTTCGCTTTACAATGTAGGGTCCATGCCACATAGGAACGAATTTTCCAGCACCTAGCTTATCGTTAGCTTGATCATATAATAGCACTAGGTCTCCCTCTGAAAAACTTCGAGGGGTCACATTTCTATCATACTGAGCTTTCATTCACTTCGCGTGAGTCTCGATTGCCAATGCAGCGTCACGTCGAGTCTCATCTAACTGAGCTAAGTATAATAAACGTTTCTCCTCTTCGGAAGTAGCTGGGAGTAATTCGACAGCCATTTGAAGTGATGGGATTTCGCATTCAATGGGTAACACAGCTTCCAAGCCATAAACTAGCTGGAAAGGAGTGAACCCTGTTGAAGTTTTCACTGAGGTTCGGTATGCCCATAGCGCTGAAAATAACATGTTGTGCCAGAACTTTGTTGATAGACTCAACCAAACCGTTGGCTTGCGGATAATAAGGAGTAGAGCTATCGTGGCGCAAACCAAGCTGGCTTGTAAGCTCAGTCATCATGATGTTTCGAAAATGGCTCCCATGGTCAGTGATGATTGCTTGTGGGACACCAAACCTAGTTATAATATGATTGAATACGAAAACTGCAGCTGTTTTTCCGCTTGCGTCGAATGTAGGCATCGCCTCGGTCCATTTAGTAAAATAATCAACCGCGAGGATGATATACGCATGCCCCCCGGCCGAGTGAGGGTTACAAGTAATAAAATCGATACCCCATTTGGCAAAAGGACCAACGGCAATTATAGGATGGAGAGGAGCAGGTGGTGCGCGCATCTTGCGATCAAACACTTGACAGTTGTGGCACTTCCGGACCACAATGATACAATCTTTAAACATGGACGTCCAGAAATAGCCAGCGCGCAACACCTTCTGGGCTGTGGCATACCCACACATATGACCGCCACATGCTTCAGAGTGACAATCATTCAAAACCTTCTCAGCCTCTTCGTGAGTTAAACAACGTCGAAAAACTAAGTCTGCCCCCCGGTGATAAAGTGTATCTCCAATAATCTTGTATTGCTGGGATTGAAACCGAATTTTTAGACGTTCTGACTTTGAAGCTTTAGGCCGAAAGGTTTGGGTTTGGAGATAGATGATTATATCCCCATACCACGGATCTAAAGTACTGATAAGAAACAAAGATTCGTCCGCAATGGACTCCTCTGCCACAGTTTCTGTGTCAGCACTCAGGAAATCACACATCAATTCCGCAAAAACTAAGGATTTCTTAGACTTGGACTTCTCAAACTCCAAGTCGAACTCTTGCAGGATAACAATCCATTTAGAGTACTTGCCCCCTAGCAGTTGTTTTGTCAAAATATAAATCATAGGGTTGCAATCCGAAATGACTGTAGTTTTACGGAGAGGAATGTAGTGACGAAAACGCTGGACAGCTTGAACGGCTGCCAGGGCCAATTTCTCCACATGCGAATATTTTAGCTCAGTGGGGTTTAATGTCCTACTAAGATAATATATCACATGTTCCGCTCCGAATTCATCTTCTTGAACTAACACCATTCCAATGGTGGAATGCGAAGCTGCGAGGTATAAGAAGTAGTCCTAGTTGTAGTTGGGAGGATGCAACAACGGTGCATGGGTCAACGCGTGCTTAAGTGCATCAAAAGATTGTTGGGAAATCTCGTCCCAAAAGAATTGAGCATTCTGTTTCAACAACCGTGTAAAACCTTTAGTGACCTCGGCGTAATTTGGAATGAATCGGCGTAAAAAGTTCGCTTTCCTTTGCAAACTTTGGAGTTGGCGCAAACTCGAAGGAGGAGGCAATTTGATGATAGCTTCGACCTTCGAGGGATCGACGCGAATGCCAGCTTTTGAAACAACAAATCCCAGCAATCGACCCATCTCTATACAAAACACACACTTGTGGGGATTCACCGAATTCGATAATGTCGACACCCCATAAAGATTGCTCATAAGTGGACAAGGTGATCAGCTCGATGTAAAGAATGAGAAGGAAAATCATCGAGGTACGGTTGCACAATGTGCTTGATGTCATGAAATGCGTAAGACATCGCCCGTTGAAAAGTGGCCCCGGCATTCTTAAGTCCAAAAGGTAGTTTGCAATAAGCAAATGTCCCCCATGGACAAATGAATGCCGTTTTTGGTTGGTCGGCAGGTAGAATATTGATTTGATTATAGCCCGAAAAACCATCCATGAAGGAAAACATTTCACTTCCGGCACAATCATCAATAATTTGATCGATATAAAGTGTAGGATAGTTGTCTTTTGGACAAGCTCGATTTATATCCCTATAGTCGATACAGATTCTTATTGTTCCTTGTTTCTTGTTGACCGGAACAATATTCGATACCCAATCCGTTAACGGGATTGGATAAATGAAACCTGCTTTCAACAGCTTCTCGACTTCTGCTTTAATCGCAGCCGCTTTCCGAGGGTGAATCTGACGCAACCGTTGCCGGACGGGTTTAGCATCCGGGTAGGTCTTTATTTCATGAACAACAATGGCAGGGTCGATTCCCGGCATTTCCTCGTAAGACCAGGCAAACACATCGCGGAATTCTTGGAATAGGGCCTTGTAAGTTTGGATTTCACCTTCTGTACATGAGGCACCTATATGAATGTTTTCCTCAATTCCGGGTTTCACTGAAATATCAATGGGAATAGTACGAGAAATATTCCCTAAATTCAACTCTGAATCAGAATGTTTCGTTGGATTCTGAGCGTCTTTGACATATTCAGCGGTAAAGATAGATGAAAAATCATTTTCAAAAGCATCATCCTTAGGTAAAAACGAAGATCTGTGATGGAGATCTTCCCATGGTAGATCGTCTACACTTAGGATTTCGCGAAGTTTTTCGTCAGATGACACGACTTCGGGAAACGCTATCCGTTCTAAGGTTGATGTGAAAAGTGATTCTTCACTGACCACATTCATTTGGTCGACCTCGGTTGAACGCGAGTCGGTAAAAGACATGACGGCTTCATAAGCAATTTCATATGGACTCAAAGGCATAACATCACCGAATGAGTCTATCTCAGATTCAGATGGGACAATCCAAGGATCATCATAAATAATGTTGTCTGATGTAATCATATGAATTGATGCAAATGAAGGGTCTGCGTTGATTGGAGAGAAAGGAAAAGTTCCCAGTAAACCGGAATCTTTAACTAAACCTACGCCAACGTCCCTATAAGGGATTGTCGTCTTACCGACATGCTGGATACTCTCTGAAGAGGCTGGGTCGGATGAAAAGTATGTCAGCTGATCAATCGTCACGATCTTACCGTTATGTGGTAACTTAATTACTCTGAAGACCGATGAAACGACTGCTGTCATAGCATATGACCAACTTCGACCCAAAAGAAGGTTGTAGTCTAGAGGAGCATCAACCACCTCCACATCCAGACTAACGGTTTTACCTTCTACCCCTATAGGCAATTCCTGTAGAATACCAAACGGACGGAACCCACGGCCATCAAAGGCCTTAAGGATGGTCGGGGATTGGTTCAACGAAGGAGAACCAAGCGATCTCCAACATTGAATCGACATAATACACGTAGAAGCTCCCTCATCAATCACAATCCGATGAATAGGCCTGTTTTTGACTATCACTGGAATTTGGAAAGCCATTTGATGGGGTAGGCGCGGTGTACTATTTTCTAGATCGAAGATTATCAGGTTCGGGTCCTGAACATCAACAGCTCCGATAGCCGACAAAAGTAATTTTCGTTGTGCTGGGCATGATTGCAGCACTTCTAAAGTTGACATTACTGAGGGTGAAACAGCTAAGTCCTCAACAATGTTGTAATTCTGGGCCGCTCTCGCATGTGCATTGAAAGCAGACCTTCGAAGTACACCCTTGGCGGGCGGTTTAATTACTAAGTCCGGGTTAGGTTTTTCGATCTGTGTTGGATCGGAACCAGGAGCTGAGGTCGATGGATTAGAATGAGAAGATTCTGCTTCTTTACCATCAACAGGATTCTTACTACCATAATCTTGCGATCGAGTCACAATCCTCACATGAGACATCATCAAAATGGGTTCTTCACTGGCAGTCGAGGAAGAACCTATCATCTTATTCTCCTGCTCTGGAAATGGATTTTTTAACACAGCAGGAGTGGGAGAACCTTTGACTATTTTCACAACCTCGGCCCGATGAGGGCAATCTCTTGTAAAATGATCATATTCACAAATAAGACAAGGATATTGAGGTTTGCGCTTTTCATCATTGGTTTCCGACTTTTCTGTTTTCTCCTTCAGAGCCTTGTCTACTTTAGCCTTCTTCTTTCCACCGTTTTTTTATTTGACCGTAGATGACTCTACAGCATGAATATCGGCGGAAAGTTCAGGAGAAGACTCTCCTGTCGGGGAATCAGGCAAAGTGATTATAGGAGTAGTAGAAGTCTTGGAGGATTTCTTCTTGCTCTTTGTATTCACGATGCCAATCATACCATCAGCGGCATGAGATCCCGAAGGAGCAGCAACGATTTGATTCGATTTTGGAAGATTTGGAATCTTCTCGTGTAACGTACCCGACTGAGTATAAACTAAGTCAAGGTACTGCGCCTGAGCAATGACTTGCTCCTCAGTAACTACTCTGGCCTTAGCTACATCTTCAGTAATCTTCAGTAATAATGATTTAACAAACCATTCAGCTAAGATTTGGTCCGGAATAAAAACTTTCACTAGCCTTCTTCGACGTCTCCACTAATGAATGTGATCAGAAATATACGTGGACGTCGATTGTTTTAGTGAAGTTAATAACTCCGTGCTGTTATCGTATCTGACCGGCAACTGAAAGTGAGTTAAGAACGAGGTAGCTAACTGGCTGAAATTGTAAAAAGAGGCCCGTGGTAACTCAATGTACCACTTGGCCGCGAGACCAATGAGTGTACGCTGGAAAAGACGTAAGCGGATCGAATCATCCGAGATAGAATTTGAAGCAAACCAGAGATGGTAAGTCATCACATGATTGGACGGATCCTCTCCAGACTTACCTTCGAACTTGGGTATATCACTGGGCAACTTATTTGGCATTGGCGGCCAGAACGGAAGATATTGAATTGGATCGTTCGTTAGGCGCGTCAAGTCTGGTAAATCCAAAGTTGCGATAAACGGTAACTGCCGGTTAGGATCTCTAAAACTCTGGGTCACAAGACCAGTCCCAGGAGGAGGATATCCAGGATAACTAGGAACAGGAGTCGCATTAGGGATATTATATCCTCCTGGAAAACCAGGATTAACCGGACCGTACTGGGGTTGTTGAGGTTGTTGATAAGTGTACCCAGGATACAGTTGATACTGGTAAACCGGCTGTTGGATAGCTTGCCCATGTTGGTACTGTCCCTGGTACGGTTGATGAACAAATTGAGGTTGAGTAGTGACAACCGTACTTATACCAGGCTGACCTGTAGGCATCTGGACTGTGGTTTGAATCGTAGATCCAGACAACGGTAAAGATGTCTAAGGAGTGGTTGCAGAGACAGTAGAAACCGGAGCTGTCGATACTCCAGAAGTAAGTGCGGCAGATTCAGCGGTAGTTGCAGCAGTCGTTTGAGATGGAGTACTAGGTGCAATTGGCGGCTGAGTAACTACCGAAGTTACAGAAGTTTGAACATTTGACTGTACAGGTTGTGGTTGCTGGGGTGGACAGAAACTACGGGTTGTCCAGCTTGAGGTACCAACTGTATACTTGGATGCAACACCTGTTGACCCTGTGATGGATCCCACACTAACATTCCGGGGTATTTACCCGTAACAGATTGAGGATACTGAGATCCATAACCGGATTGAGGATAGGATGATAATTGAAAGGTACAGTTCCCATACCTTGAACATATGATTGACCTTGAGGTGGTTGATAACCTTGACTCGAGTATTGACCTTGAGGTAAATACGGATACTGGGGTTGACCTTGACCTTGAGGTTGATACCCTTGAGGTTGATACCCTTGGGGTTGATACCCTTGAGGTAAATATTGATACTGAGGTTGACCCTGGGGTACATATTGAGGCTGGGGTTGACCTTGACGCATGTATTGCACTATAGGTACATACTGACCTTGAGGTTGCCCCCCAGACACAATTTGTGTACCTTGAGGTTGCCCCCCAGGCGTTAACTGAGGCTGCCCCCCAGGCGGTAATTGGCCACCTTGAGGTTGGGAAACGGGAACTGAACCTGACATCATGTAAATGTCTCCTACACCCAATGGTATATTACCATTGTTTCCAGCTAATAACCCATGATCAATGGGTTGAGGAGATGCCCCCGCAAAGGTACCAGAAAGTGATTGATACCCGGTGGGAACAGAAGGACCGCCGTGTAAGAAAGATTCAGGAGTTTGAGTAAACACGGACGACTGACCAGACATATTTACAGGAGTATAAATACCTCTAGGTGGAAAGGGAGCACGAGGTGTAGAAAAACCTACCCCTGAGTTGTCTAAATAACTGGTTAACGAAAGGTACCAAGTAGTACTTCTAGGAGGACTGTAAAAGATAGATTCACGCTCCCTGAGCTCAATAGTAAGTTGATCTTCAAGGTTAGAGACGCCTATTTCTTCCTCTGGAGCAAGTTCTTCGATAGCAATCAAACCAGTAGGAAGATTTTCGGTGATAACTCGTTCTACTCTTGGTGAATCTGGAACACTAGAAGTCGGAGTAACAGGTTCAGATATTTCAGGTTCTTCGCCTGTATCACTAGCAGACGAAAAATTACCAACAAGCTCAGAAACTGTAACAGCTTCGGGATTATAACCTGTCTCTAGACCTTGGTAATCTGAATGGACTACCAAGGAAGATTCTCCTTCTTCAGGTGAACCTACTCTACTGCCACTAGGAGGAGTTACAAGGACCTTCAAACCTTCTAGATTACTTGGGTCGTCTCGAGGAGGTTCACCCCTAAGTCTACGGGATCTTCTCAACAATTCGGCCACAGAAACAACTTCATGAGACTGGCCCCGAAGTCTACGGGACTGTCTCGGTAATTCCGCCACAGCTAAAAACTTTTAACTACTACACACGAAAACAAAGTAAAATCTCAAATCAAACCACCTAAAGTCTCTAAAGAACCAAACAAATTTGAATCACACGCCTAAAGAATCTAGGGCGTCAAACCAAGCACAAACAGTAGCCTTCCAGACCGAAAACGCTAGTTGGAGATGAAACCCAACATCACCGGATTCAGTACAGAAGTGGCGGGTGGAACAGTTACCCCGACAACCTTCTTAATGAATAGATCGGCACAAGTTCCTCCACTTTAACCGTCTCGAGTGAAGTGAACCCTCCGGAAAATCCAAGTGAGTCTAGCCGACGTCTGCTCCAGGTACAGTGGGATCTTCCCTCCACCGTCACCTCGGTAGAATCATAAAGATAATGGTCACTAAGGTTACCAACCGCAACAAATGCACCTGGGGGAACAGTCTACACTCCAACAGCATGCAAGGGCAGAGTATCAAGCTCAATCCCCTTGCCGGTTCCTTGACAATAATCCAAGGTTTACCGACAAGTGACCCCTGGCTCCTCGACAATGGTTAATCCGAGGTTTACCGTTTGTAATACGTGCGTGTTTGGCGTCATTCCCAACGAGGGAGGATTGATCCCCTCACTGGTTCGGACACGAGCTCGTGCTTCTCCTTTAAGAGGAGCTTTCCCAGAGTACAAATGAGACAATTGGATTTATTCTATCACAAGATAAGCTACTTGTTTGGTTTTGTTGTCTTGGAGAGTTAATTACTCTCCTACTCCAAGACACTAGCCTGATCTAAATTGGTGTTTCAGAGCCCTAGTAAATAAAAGTTACTACGTTAATTTTACTTTAAGCATTAATTTTATGGTTTTTCTTAAAGACAAAAGGTAGCGGAAGTGAAACCAATGGTGTGTAGACTCGACTCAAACCACTACAAAGATGAACCTAAGATGATTTACGCTACTTTTCTCTTTCAATGAAATTCCTAACTAAGAGAGTTGAGAAATGCAAATTTTATAGAAAACAACTTTCTTAGTAAAGACAATAAAAGAAACAATTCTCTTTATCTTTCCAAGCATACAAACATGACCACTCCTTACGTGCACGAAAAACTCTTTTTCTTTCAAAATGCCTCAAAGCTACTTGAAACAAAACTTTTCAAAGGAGATGTTTTTGTATTTTCTCTTATTTAATAAAGCATATAAATCTATTTTAACGAAAATCAATCTCAAAAGTTATAAAATCTATGAAAACTTGACTCACAAGCAAATCAAAAAAAGAAATTTACTCTAAGCAAACCTAACGAGGCAAAAAGCCTACAAGGATGATTCTAGGTTGTTTTACTTGACCACAATCAAGTCAAGGACCAGCTAATGCAGAATCAAAAGACCAGTCAAAACAAAACTCAAATCTTTTTGTTCTTTTTGTAAAATGGAATTCAATACTCAATCAACAAGCACTTCGAAATTTGCCAAAGAGACCACTCAAAGGTAAGTTGCTCTCACAGGTAGACTTTATGACAGGTCTGACTTCTAAGAATGCTGACAAAACCAGAGAGATCTAAGGCTTGACAACTTCTACCGCCAAAGTCACTACAAGACCTACTCAAAAATCAAACCCTAGGGCATAAACTTATATGAAATCCACTAAAATACTCAATGCTATCGAAACAAGTTCAGGTGAAGATCTTTGACAAGAGACTAATGGATCTGGGCAGTAAAAACTAAGAAAAGGCAAAATCTAAGAGGAAAAATGTAAAAAATGGAAATTTCTTAATTTTTAGCAGGGTACGCAGGCAACCCGTTAAGACAGGTGCGGGCCCGCTCTGTGCACACAGAAACAGTGCGTACAAGTATGCACTGTGCAATACTCAGAGGGTGCGTACTACTGAAAAAGCCAAGAAAAACTAAATTCAATCTGACCCTAAGCTAACCCACCCAAATGCAAAGTCACAGAGCCAAAAACCAGAAAATAAATGACTTTTCTCAGATCAAAGTTGCATACAAAGGAAAAGACTTTCACATCAATGGAGTCCCCAGTATGGTCGCCATTTTGTCAGGCGGAAAGAGTCGATAGTGCGGACACAACCAACCTCCCTAGGAGCCTAAGACTCTCTAGTGACAAACAAGACAAATAAGAGCAATCCTTCTCTAAACATGCATTTACTATATAAGAAATCAAGTGTTTAGATCCTACCTGTAGTCCAACGCTGTTGTAGCAGTCCAGCTCCGCTGATCCGGATGAGCTCCTCCTTCACTTTGAAACCTGCATCCACTAACAATCAAACGATTAAATAGCACTTGATAATCTCATAAAATAAAACATATTTAACACATAGACCAAGGAGTACATGAAACAACTCATAAATAACAAGTTATTGAGAAGAATGGACTCATTTGCATTAATAGGAAACAAAAGGAACAACTACAACCTGAGCCTTGGTGTTGTGCAAGTCCCTCCCAGGGTCCATCAAGAGTTCTCCTTTACTTTGACAAAGCTCACCCACTTCCAAATAGAACAAGCAAAGATGGCAATCTCTCCTCACAAGCTTCTAAATGGGAGTCCTAATTCCAGCAGCATCTACCCTTAGAAATGTTTAGCTTCCAACCTCCCCTCCTTCTGGCCCAGTGCCTGTATTTATAGTGCTCTAGAGGAAGTTATTCAGGTCCACCATCAATGGGATAATCCCCTCTTTGGATGGGATAGCTCCCTCATTGATGGGATAAGTTCCTCTTTGGTAGGGGTACATGAACCATATGGAGGCGCTCAATACACGTCGAATAACCTTCTAGAATGCTCTAGAAATGACCACAAGTAACTTTTTAAAGATGAAACTTGCACATTTTTACCTTTACAGGGGTACGCACCTGCCCCTTTACATACAGAGCGTACAAGTACGCAGCTTTTGTGAACATTGGGTGTGTACCCGCAGGTAAGGTTGAGAGAACCTGCGTACCCAGAGATAAATACATTTATAAAGACTTTCTCTCTTTTTGGAGTTTGACATGGAGAGCAGAGGCATAAGACTTGCCTAGGAGGATAGCATGACTGTTGATAGAGCCATACTAACTGTAAATAGCCATGGTGACATTTTTTAGTGTAACAAAGCAGGGAACATAAGATCAGATAATCCAAGTGAAAGCTATCCAAAACAGATGTACAGTTGTTTGAATCAGCTCAATAGTAGTGTATATATTTTACATGATCCTTTTTGTACAGTTTCTACCTTCAGTAAAGGAAAATTTTAGAGCACAACAAAAGGTATTAATAAGGCCATCTGACCTACTGTTCTTGACTTTACACGAGGGAAAGCCATCCCCAAGTGGAGCCAGTGTTATACTCCTATAGTTATAGGTGTCATATTTCATGATTGACTGGTTGATCTAAGTAATATGTTCATCCTTTCCTTGCTGTAAAGGTTTCCATATTATCAAAAAATAAAAAAATAAAAAAGAAATGAAAATGTAAAGAGGGTATACCCTAAAAGAAAAATCAAAGGGTGAAAAAATAAATGGTCAAAAGAAAAAGTGAAAAGAAATGAACCCCAAATAAAAAGACCAGGAAAGCGTGCAAATCCAAATGCCACTACTATTTCATTTTCAGTAAAGATAGTATCATGTACAACTTGTTGAACTTTTTCCACAATTGATGAATGGCCCAAACAGCTTAATCTTGGCCAGTTCATGTTTAAATTTCCTATTTTAGAGATAGAGAATAAAGTCTGTCCAAACTGTTTAAACTTGGTAGATAAGTAGATAGGTAGAGAAACAAAGGAGCTCAACTGTTTAATCTGAGGCCTTGGAAGAAGTAAGTGCAGACTTAGATAGGCTTATCATGCAAAGAAAAGAAAATTAATGAGGGTTTTCCAGTCTAAGTGCACCCAAATGTAAAGGAAGAAAAAATGTTAGGCAAAGTAGGCTAGGTAGGTAGTTTTGAAGTTGCAGAATGAGACTTGTGATTGATTTTGTCTCTCAAAATGTTAATATTACCTCTATCACAGGTACCATGGCAGTTTTATATTTTGGTGCAGCTCAAGCGAGGCAGGACTCTTAACTAACTTCCCTTCATGCCTTCCCCAAGTCACTTACTAATCTCCCCCAATGATATTAAGATCTGCTTAATATCACTAAGCCACTCATTCCATCTCATCATTGACCTAAGTGAATTCCCATTTTACTTAGGAAAATACACTCTCTCACCTCAAAACCTCTTTTTTCCTTTAGCCTGAAGTTTTAAACATTTTAAACTTAGCGCTTTCTTTCATTCATTTCTCGTATTAACAAAATTAGCATTTATTATATTAAATCCCATGTAAAAATACCCAAACCCCGTATTATGTATTTATAAAAAAAAAAAAACCCCACTATTGTATATACCTCGCCCCGGTTAACTAAACCATAATCACTATACAATGGGGATTAATAGTTCATTTGGAGCTTATTAATAACCCTTACCGCGCCATTCAAAGGATTAATTAACATTTGGTTAATTAAATATCTTAACCCAAACCCCGATAACCAATAAAATCGCGCCTGAAAAAGTTTTATTAAACATTAATTACATGCATCCCCCGCATGTTAAGCCTCTTCCGCTTTCCATGAGCGCCCGCCGTCCGATCTGGACCTCTACATCCAACGGTCCATATGCGTTTCGCTAGCCCCCCATCTGTCGAACGTTAAGCCACGGGGAATTGGCGGTATTGCCGCCCGTACCAGAACACGTGTCGATCATCCGTTATGCTCGCTACCCCTCCGCCCAAAACCACCTTAGCCCAAAGGCGGTGCGGGCAAAATAGCTTACCGCCCTCCCGATGACCCTTCGCTGACGTCATCTTGCCACATCACCCCTCGCTGACTTCACTCACCATGTCACCATTCGTACTGCCACGTCATCCATACCGTACCCCCCGCTGACGTCATGCTGACATCATCCGCCCTTCGACTCAAATTTTCCCACCAAAATCATTTTTGTCCAATAAAGGGTAAAAAATGTCATTTTTTATGTTTTCACTGCAAAAACAGTGCTTCGGGCATGCAATCTTTCGTGGTTGCGTTTCCAATATTTCAACCGCCTTCGACCAGAAAGGCCACAGCGAGCTCCGCAGCCTGCTATTCAACCTGCACAGTGCATTATCTTCCTCTTTTAAATACAGTTTAAAGCAAATCAAGGAACTTCCGAGCCTACAGAAGTCAAAAATGAAAATAAACAGAGATACACACTACCCTAGACCGTGGGAACTTTCAGAAACATCAATTGCAGAGGAAAGGCGGTGTGGAGACACGTTGCAGTTTTATTCTTTGCCGAACAGCAGTGAGCAGAAGCCAATTAGTATTAAAGAGTATCAATTGTAGGAATTTACAGGGTAAGTTCCTCAGAAAGAACACCAAAAGGACACCGCTCACAACTAGATATCAAATCAATACACCAGTATTTTTGACGTGGTTAAAACCCTCAGAGTGCAAGGAGGGAAACAGTCCACAGCCTGTCCCAACGTGGGTACTACAGGCAATTTATTAATCAAAGAATGAAAATTTACATAAGCTTCTCTCATGCACGGATTACCCGAACAATGACCCTCCATGCGCTTTAAATAGAACTCATGGACCAATCGGGTGTCAAGCCACGGATCAAGTGTCGGTAATACCGAGGTGAGAGTGAACTGTCGGATCACTACATATCGTGACCGTCGGATTGTAAGTTACAAAATGTACAACGGTAAAGAAACACACTTTACCCAACTCTAACCTAACTCTATACTAGACCAAGTTGAACTTAACTATATCCTATGTGTCGGAATATCCTAACATCAATGGAGAGTTAAAAGCGAATCAAATCAGTATTAAAGAGTATTGGAGCCAACTAAGAAAAGCAGGTCAGAATTAAAGCGCAGCAAAGACTATCAGATGCGCATAGTTATTGTAGAAGATAGCTGCAGGCCAAACCCTAAAAGAGCTAGCCTCCAACACAATATAAGTTAGTTGTTTTTACCTTTCTTGTAAATTACTTTAGGTTAAACTTAGATATTATCTCAGAGCTTTTATGAGATATTCTGTTGCACATATTTTTGTTGTATAAATACCCCCATCCTCAGAGTTTTGAGAGGTTGGGTCTGTGTAGATTTTCTGGACTCTGCTGTAACTCAGATATTTTGGAATAAAAAGTTGTTGCAAACATTTGTTGTCTAGCCTACTGGATGAGGGATTGAAACAAAGGACCTGTTACAGAATTCTTGAATCAACCCATGGATCAATGAGTATTCTCTATCTTGTGTATTTCAGTTTTCTTGTTTGTCATATCATCTGTGTTTCATAATCTAAATGATAAAGAGAAAGATTAATTCAGAATTTGCTTAGCTGCACTCTGTTTTCAGTCTTTATTATTCTCTGTGTTTTCTTCAGAATTACTATGAGTAGTGAATTCTTAATTGCTCCTACTTGCTGGTTCTTTCATGTTGTTTATTTGCTAAGGAATCCTTAACTTCTCCTTAACAGTAATCATCCATTTTCCCTCTGTCAATATGTTGAAGGATTCTTAACTGCCCTTCACCCATTTGAGTCCATTCCATCTGATTCCAGCCTTTTATTGTTTCATGTTTGACTACCTTGCTTTGTGATTCCATCCTCTATTAAGAAACCAAATCTAGAAAACCATGTTGCTTTGACTCCATCATGCCCAATGGACTGAAACCCTTCAGTTTTACCTCACTATTCTATTGAATCTCACCACCAAACTCAAAACAAAACCCTTGTACTTCATAACTAGCCTAATACCTTAAAGAACAAAGCTAAATCATAAAGAGAGAGCCCTCTCTGGATGCAGATTGGCTAGAATCTGTATCTAAAAGATTAGTTTGTGGTTACCTCGGTCGTATTCCCTTTCTTACAACTTTTGGGAACAACCTGAGTGATAACAGACTTGATGATTATGTTATATGTTATTCATGAGCATGTTATATGTTAGCTATTATTGCTATATGTTAGTTAACTTGATGATTAGGGTTATAGAATTAATATCTTGATGTTATATGTATCATTTTAAATTGGATTGGCCTATGCAGATGGTTAGGGTTGTGACATTCAGGTATGAATAAAATTATTTGTGACACTGTTTTCTACTAATCTAGATTGATCATACATATGTGATTGTTATGCATGAATCACAAATGTTTATGAGCGTATGATGTGAACATGTTAGTTAGTTATTGTTATGGATAATGTTAGCACTCCACAGTGTCTCAAGGTTGAGAAAGGAGACAAACGAAGGTAACCTCAAACCAATCTTTAGATTTGGTAGCTATCCCTACCAAATCAGAGAGGGATCTGTCAAGAATCTCACATTCAATGAGTGACTGGAGAGGAAGATAGATCTTAGGATAGATATTGAAAGATCAGTAGGTCTGAATTTAGGGTTTGCTAGAGCATGGTCAATAGTTCTAGGAAACTAGGTTAGGGCTTCAAATGATCAATTGCAGAGATATAATGGGGCAAGGTAGGTATGCTTAGTGACAGAATTAGATTTCCATGGTTGTGTAGGGTTGAAAAATTGAAGTATCAAAATGAGCATATGAGTGATGAATTCATTCATCAGAAGAAATAGAACACTAGCATGAAAATCTCATCAAAACAGAGCATATAACTTATGAATTCTTCTTAAAAACCTATGAGATGATCACAAGAAAGCATAGAGATGGTAGTAAGGAAAAATATATATTCAATTTGATGATAAATAGAGAAAAACATTGTCAATAAATCATACCACAAGAATCCCAAGATAATAGTTGCAATTGTCTGTTGTATTACTGCAAAAAAGTGTACACTAGCTCTAAGTTATGATTCTCAAACATCCAACCCTCTCTATGACTTAGATCAGGCTACATATAGATCAAAAACCACTTTCCCCCTCTCAGGGGTTGAATCCATCATGATAGGAACTGTTTACAAGAATATCTCCAACCATACCTAAGACTAGGGAGGTTAGAAACCAGCTCACAATTTGGCCCAAACTGATTCACTTTATCTTTACAAGCTTTAATGAGCATGAATCTACACTAATTTGACATTTACAAGCTTAATTACATTTAATTACATCATAAGAAAACCTTAGAGGAGAAATTACATCACAAAACTTTACTTTGACCAAGAAAAACTTGAAAATTTCACTTGTTGACAGAAGCACAGTGAATCTCCTCAAAAGCACGGCGAATTTGACAGAAGCGCAGTGAATAGTTTGAAGGCACTTTTTAGTGAAATTTATTCATCCATTTTCTGAACTGAAGGTAGATCTGGAAAGCCCTAGATGTCTGATTTCCCTTAGAACCTTCAAGCATGCAAAAATACTTTTCCAAAGTGGCTAAAAATAACTTTTCCTAAGACTGCTCCAGAAGAGGAGCAAGGGGGTCAAGAATGAGGCAGAAACATGATTTTTAACATGTATTTTGACTTTTTCTCTGAAACTGAAAGCTAACATGGCAACCCAAGTATATATTTGATATGTACAAGTCATAATATATCCAAACATATAAGATTTTCCTCATTTATTTCCCTTGGGAAAAATCACAACGTGGCCACGCTGCGCTTTTGGTAGTATGAAATTACCATAATTTTCAAAAATGAACCAAAACTGAAAATTTTGCAAATTCTTCAAAATTGCCTCTAAATTTCTCCTTTAATTTAGTGAATGATAGGTTAGGAAATCAATGATGCATCAGCAAGCAAATCAAGTTTGTCCCTCTTCCTTAGCTTGATTAGGGTTTTCTTTAGCTTCTTCTTCAAATTTCTAACCTTAATCTTGTTGATCCAGTTCCTAGTGTAGTAGTGCATAGCCATGTGTCTCTAAAGCTTGGTGTCCCTATTAGCCTTCTTTAGAAGCATCTCCAAGTGTTCATTGGCTCTGCCTAGCCAATACTCTTTGTCCTTTTCAAATTCTGCTGCAATGGTGCCTTCAATGTCTTGCTGACCTAGTGGAGGAGATGGCTCACTCCCTAGTGCTTCCTTTCTTTTTAGTCCTCTAGTCTTTGGCCTCCTTGGCTTGATCTGAGGCCCCTTATATTCAAGTTTCTCAACATCTATCACACTCTTACCTTTATCATCATCTGCCACCAAATCAACCCTAGGTTTAGAAAGAAAAAATTGATTTACCTTAAGTTGCATGTTCTCCTGCTGTAAGAATGCAATCATGAAGTTTGATTTTTCCAATTCATCCTTAAACTCTCTAATTTCTACCTCCTTCTCTTGGATGATTTTCTCAAGTGACTTGTCTTTATCATGCCCTTCTAGGTACGCCATGTGAGTATAAAAATGTACCTTTTCTTCTTCATGTGAAGGTGCATCATGATGATGCCCTGATGCTTCTTGTCCTACAGTAGGAGGATGAACGCTTTTTACACTTTCAAGAGAAAACACAAGCCTCTCACCTCTGCTATATGTTTTTTTCGCCTCTTCCCTAGGTGTCCTTGTCATTTTTTTTCTTGTAGAGCCAACTTATTGAGGTCTTTGTGATCTTTCCAATGGTGAACTTTGACTGCTAGGTTGACTAATAGCAAGCAAAAGAAAAGTTGACTGCATTAATGCCTCCCAAGATAAGTTTACCTGTGACAACTTATGCAAAACAATAATTTTGACCAAGCCATGATGAAATAGATTTTCTTGGTGATCTTTACCTTTGCTATGTACCTTCTCTACCATCTTGACTAAGCTTCTGCATAGGTAATGAGGTAGGTTAAGAGGCTTGATGGTTGTGAAATGCATGAGTAGTCTTATGTGATACTGGTATAGCATTGAAAACCTACCATCACAGGTAAAGTACTTCATGATCATATTCATTAAAGGAGCATACCTATCAAGAAATTTTCTAAAGGGAAAAATGTGTTTGGGAGCATTCTTGTAGGGTGGCTTTAAGAATGTTGTGTAGTTATCAATATCTAGATCCATCCATTTGAACCTTATTTCTCCATGGTTAGGGATTCCAGTGGCTATGGCAATGGAATTTGCTAAAATGGTGAAGTTAACCCCTACTATACTAACCTTATCCCTCCTAAAGTTGGTGGAAAATAGGCTTGTCAAATTGGCATTAGAACCTACTTCTTGAATCTTCTCACAGAAACCTAGGCAACCCACATCTTGGAAGGATTTCTTGATAAATGATGAAGCCATTATTTCATGGGTGTGAGCTGGCTCAAATCTAGACACTTGCCCTCCCTTATTGTACTTTTTCTACTCAGTGTCCATGGTTTCAGTTTGCATGGTAAAACCCTAGTTAGGTAGGAAGGAAGGGTAGGGTTTGCTTTAGGAAAAGAGGGGAAAAGGGACTGTTCTAGTGAGGAGAGGGAATAGAGGGGTTAGGGGCTATGTAAATTAATGGGAAAAATTTGGGGGTGAGGGTTGGTGTTAGGGAGTGTAGGGAAGTGAAATTTTTGGGAATGACTGAGGGGAAGGGGTAGGAATGTGTAAAACACAATCCTAACCTAGAAACTTCTAGAGGTGCAGTGTAGGCTAGAGTTTGTTAGGTAAACAAGAGAGATGAAGGTAATGAGTGTAAGGAAAACTTAGGGGAGGTATTTAGGGTGTGTGTGAGGGTAGTAGAGCAAGGAAACTTGGTATTTTACCACTGAAACAAAGTAAAGTCACTGAGAAAGAAAAAGTCCAGCGAAACCCTAGAAGAGGGATTTTCACTACATTTCTAGGGAAGCTGATGAGCAAAGGAGTTCACGGGTATTTACTTACTTGCCACAAAGATGTTGGAGCATGGAAATACTCATGAGAACCATTGTATATGCTTATTTTCCCTCCAATGCCAAAAAGAATGGTGAGCTACCAAAAGCGCACCGTGGGCCACCATAAACACAACGAGGGAGGCAAAAAATGTATTTTGAGGATGAAATTCGATGCTCTAGTGGCTATGATGTAGTTTTGATGATAGGTGGAATGAACAATAAAAAATTTTGGGTGGTATTCTTATAAGCTTTAAATCAACGTTTTTTCTTAGGTCATGCAGTGACATCACCTGAATTTTGGGAAAACTGAATGGTAGGATGGTGTGTAGCAACTTTTCACTTTATTATGCAGTGTTACATATTCATAAATAATAAAATATACATTAGGAAACCTTTAGAACACCCTATTACTACTCCCTATGACTCTTTTTGATGACTTGACCTAATAATGACACCTAATGGATTTACAAACTAATGATTTGGACCTTTGTACCTTGCAGTATGAATGACCATGAGATGATGACTGAAATGGTGATCAAGACACTTTACTGATGACCTATCACAAGGAGTGATGGCATGACCAAGATGGCATTTTGTGACCATGAAATGATGGGAGCAGTAATATACCTAGACATACTAACCAATGATCAAATTTTATTTGAAAACTCATTTGAAACTATAAAAATTTGACCTAGGACCCTATCAACAACTTTGAAAGAGTACATTTGATCAACAGTGATGCATAGACACTAACATATATCATGATCTTATTTTTTTTTGGGTTGATGTGTTGTGAAGTTATATCGTGCTAACTAGATTGATTGTGCATACAAGATAGCCTCCCCTGAGATACATTAAGATATGAGCTTGCTTATGTCATCTACTTTGTGCTTGAATGTTTGATTATGTCATCTATTTGGTGTTTGAGTGTTGGTGCCTTGATGTAGTAGCTACAACCACCCTCCAAAATTTTTCCTTCGCTTCATTTTGGAGCCTCCCTTCTGACCACCCTAGCAGCATGTCTTGCACTGTCAAGCACATCAACTTCAGTTGTTTCATAGAGTCTTGCTAGCCTGTGCATGAAATTTTGTTCCACCCCCTTGACAAACTTATTTTCATTTGTTGGTTGAGCATCTCCATCTGGGAATTGTGCAATTCTGGAGGGGAACTAGCCTTCCCTCCAGAAATTGCGCAAACCCATTTGGACACCTAGCTAGGGTCTAGAATTGTGCAATTCTTCCTAACAGTCTTCCTCTCAAAAATTGCACAATTCATCCCAGGACAGCTTCTCAGCCCAAAAATTGTTTAATTTTGGGCAGAAGTCATTGGCTGCTCCCAGAAATTACACAATCCCTCTGGGACATCTGGCCTAGTAGCTAGAAAATATTGCACAAATCCAGCCAAGCAACCTACTAGGCTCATAAATTGCACAATACAATTAGATAGGCTTCCTTGATAAAATTGTGAGGTCTAACCCAGGACAGTTGCTCAGCTCAAAAATTGCGAGATACAGTCAGACAAGATTCCTTAAGAAAATTGAGAGGTCTGACCCAGGACAGTTGCTCAGCTCAGAAATTGCGAGATACAGTCAAATAGGCTTCCTTGAGAAAATTGTGAGGTTTGACCCAGGATAGCTACTCAGCCAGAAATTGCGCAATCCTGGGAGACAGACACCTATTCCTTTTAGAAATTGCGCAATCCCTCTGGGACAACCATCTCTGCTCAACCCAGAAACTACGCAGATTTTCATCCCAGGCTCGCAGATTGATGCATGTGCCTTCAGGTTGACTGCATAGACTGCTTCTCCCAAGACATCATGCAAAGGCATCCCTTGATTCAGGGATCTATTTTTAGCAGTTGGAGATTACATGCAAGGATCATTTCATAAACCTCCCACAAAGTGTAGCTTCAACCTCAATTTTATCAAAACTCATCAACCGAATGCTACAGAGCTCATTCCTCACATCGACCTTGCAGCTCTAACATCCCACATTACATCCAGGAGTTGTCGGCACATTCAGCTTAGTTGTTTTGGGGTAAGCCCGCTTTTCATGTCTCACACTGAGTTTTTGTCTCTTTTTATGTTTTGCTTTGTGTGAGTGTTGTCTTCTTTATTTCAATGAGTGCTTGTTGTGGTTTTGATGCATGTTAGCTTGTAGAAGCATTGTTTCAGTTTTCATTCACATTTCACTGTTGTCGCATGCATGACACCATTTTTGCATGGACAATCACCGTTGCATCGACTCTCTTCACACACATGCACGCTTTCCCATTTTATGAATCTTGCACTTGTTGTTTTCATGTATGATCATTCACTCTTGTTTGCACTCATCTCATCATGCATTCAGAATTCTCATGTTTTCAGTCGCTGTCGACCGATTTGGGCTGCCTTGGCCCAGACCGTGCCTTGCCTAGTTAGCACTGCGCATTTCCAGAAGCGAAGGCTCCGCCTTTCCTCCAGAAATTGTGAAAGTATGGCCCAACACTAATCTCTAGGCTTGCATTGCAAAATTCTTGGAACCAATGTCCTGCTAGCCCCAGAAACTGCGCAATGAAGTTTACTTGTTGAATGCCATAGCTGACTGAAATTGTGCATTATGCAGTTTCAATCCTCAACAGGCTAGGTTGGACTGTGCATTGTGTAGTTTCAGTATTCATTCAGCCTCCTAACAGCTTGTACTATGCCTTGTACAGTTTTGGTAGTCAGTCTCCCGACTTCCTGGCGGAAATTGCGCAACCTTCATGATCAATTACACAGGTATGTTGCAAGTCAATCCTCAAGTTTGTTTTGGTTTTCAACTGACAGATTTATTGCCATGAGTTTTGTTATGTCTACAGGCATCACAGGTGTTTGTTTGTCCCTCAGTAGCACAAGTACAATGGCCTTCAGGAGAGCAGAGTCAAAGGACACCATTGAGAGCACAACAGGGGTTGCAGCCAAGAAAGTGTTTATGAGCTTTCCTACCTATGAAAACATCAAGTTGTTCATAGACAAGGACATCAAGATAAGATGGCAGCAACATCACACGGAGTAGCTCCATCAGCAGCAGCAGAAGGTAGCATACCCACATGCGGCGAGTGCAAGAGGAAGGTTGTTGACAGCATAGACGTGAAGCAAAGCTGCAAGTTCAAAGTAGATCCACTCATGACGAAATTAGCTTTGGAGATTGAGGTTATGAGGTGACGGCACGAAAAGATGATCACGTGAGGGAAGAGAAATGAACAGAGAAGGAATTTCATGTGCTAAAGCAACAACTCAATGAAGAATAGGAGTTGCATAGACGAGAGAATGAGTTGCAGCAGGAATAGGTACAACAGGGGGCGCAACATGCACAGACGGATGAAACTATGGCCTTACAAGTTATAGATCCATCCCAGCAACTGGCACGGACCAGACAAGGTGAGTAGAGATGTTGATCGCATGCAAGGGAATTCAGCAGCATGCATGTCATTGTGCACACGCATGTGATCCCACCGATTTGGCACAATCACTGAGGAAAAGACAAGAAGCAAGTTCGACTGGAGCTGAACATGTATTCTAACAAGTTGATGCGCACAACCATCAGCACATGCTTGGAGATCAGTGCAAAAACTATGCATCAATATGTTGCAGATTTGGTCGCACCCAGGATGACCCTGCGCATGCTATCAATGTACCCAAATGCAACAAAGGCAAGAGTTCGCTTTTAGCAGGATGTCACCATTGAGCACTTAGACACCACCATGGACCACCAAGCTTGGCATCAATCCTCCATGGTCGACCACCATGAGGATGTTGAAGAGTTGGTCTCACCACAACTATCCGAGTGTTAGTGATGTCTTGCATGGCTTGCTCAAGCCTATTTTGTCTCACATGGGTACATGTACAGATTGTATGTAACATCTTGTCAAGTGGAAGTTCAAGTGTCGATAGTTGAATGTAATATTCATAGAGTAGTTGAAGAGTCATGAGGGTCGATGAATGGTCACAAAGGGGAATGTCAAGGGTCACCCTACCCTTTGTTATAAATAGTCCCTCATGGCTCATTGTAATGGATTTTGGTCAGCCAATATTCTGATAGGAGTATCTTAGAGAAATCTTTGACAGTATTGTAATGAGCCTTGGCTTCTCCATTGCACAAAGCTAGTATATCTCTTTGGAGGAGCAGGTGGCAGTGAATGTAACATTCCGCTATCAAAACTAGTGGTTGGGCATGGATGTATTGTATGACTTGAACTTACACTTCTTAATATAACAGAGCCATCACGTTTCATGCATATGTCGTAATGTATTTTAGTTATCTAGTTTACTCTAAATGATATATGTATATTTTTTCTTACGCATGCATGTGTAGCTAATTTTTGTATATGTATGTATGAATCTTACTGAAATGTGTTGTTGGTTTAACCATCACTTTGGATTTCTAGCTAACTTGCCTTCCATGTTGTGATGCATCTTTGCTCTTGTGTTCCCTTCTTAACTCCATGCTATCACAAGTTTCCAAGGGGTGCACTCACCTCACCCTCCATGTGTTAGAACTGCTCATGCACCTTCCTTAACTTACTGCATAGGTCACACCCTTGCTACCAACAGGGACATCTTACTTGCCTTTGTGCGAAACCGCGGTCAAGGCGATACCATACGACCCACTGTTGGGACTCCTACACCAAATAGTCTAAGGTCTAATTGGGACTTCTTACCAGGGAGATCCCCTCACATGTTGGTGGGTCCACCATCATCAACATTTATGGCGCTAGAAGGAGGTCCAGATGACAAGCTGAGTCCTCATCATCTATTTTGAGTCTTCACACATCTATCATGGAGTTTTTTATATGTTATGCTCTTGACCTGCGAGAAGATACCAGAATACCAAGTATGCGAAGAAATTTACCCAGAACACAAAACAATAATAAATAACAGCATGTATTTTATTTGGGTCCTAACGATGAACCACACTGGTTGGTTCGAAATGCGTCGACAAATGACATTCCATGTGATTTTCGCCGAAATCTTTCTCTAACTTAATATGGATCACAGAAGCCTAAACTCTATTATGTATTTTATTATTTAGAAAGGAAAGCAATGTTCACTTGCCTTTTCGAGGGGGCAACCTCCAATAGAGCTGGGCTCAATTACCAAATAAGACACGACGCTCCTCAAGGGGAGTCTCTACCCTTTATATAGGATTCATACATGCAATACCATGGGTTAGTACCATGGTTCTTATTAATACCATCTATCTAATACCATGGCCCATTTGCAGCTAACTGTGGCCCCTTCTTTAAATGTGGGTCAACCACTTACAATTATTACTATGGGCTTTATTAACTCTTTAACTAACTATAACTATGACTCGACCCTATTACATAAATAAGGGGGTTAGGGTTGGACCCTAACATTCCCTCCCCCATAAAAATAGCCTTGTCCTCAAGGCTAACGCTACGGAAACTGCTGAAGAACAGTGGCTGGTTCCCAGGTCGCATATTTTGGAGAGGTGTATTTCCACTTGACAAGGACTTCCTTGATCGTGCAGCCGCGCAGGTGTCATTATCGTGTGTTAAGAACCTGTTCAAGTTGGAGTTAGATTTAACCTTCTTCATCCAATTCTGGTAGACTAGTTTGAATTCTGCAATGGCTCCCCACCACTTCGTTGAGGCATGAGACATGGAAGACGGGATGGATTTTTGCTGTGGGTGGCAAGGCTAGCTTGTAGGCCACTTCTCCGATGCGTTGAAGTATTTGATATGGTCCGTATAATTTTGGAGATAATTTATAACAACCCTTGTCCTTGAGTGATGTTTGCTTATATGGTTGTAGCCTCAAGAATACTTGATCTCCTTCTTGAAATTTGCGCTCTGAACGATGCTAGTCTGCTTATTGCTTCATGCAATTTTGAGCTTGATTGAGATTCTATTTGAGGTGGGCTAGCATGGTTGCACAGTTCTATAGGATTTGATCCACTACTTGTAACTTCGAGCATCCCTGGATATAAGAAGTAGGTGAAGGAGGGAGTTGACCATAAACTGCTTCATATGGAGTCATTTTGGTGGTGGCATGATAGTTAGTATTATACCACCATTCGGCTAGAGGTAACCACTATACCCATAGATGTTGCTTTTCTAAAGTGAAACACCTGAGGTAGGTCTCCAAACATTTGTTGACTGCTTTAGTTTGACCATCAGTTTGGGGATGATAGGAAGTACTGAGTTGTATTTGGGTACCTTGTAGCCTGAAGAGTTCCTGCCAAAATTTACTGGTGAAGATTGAGTCATGATTAAACACAATGGAAGTGGGCATGCCATGCAATTTGAAGATCTGATCCATGAAAGATTGAGCCACCAAATCTGGTGTAAAAGGGTGGGGTAGGGTGCTAAAATGAGCATCCTTAGAAAGTTTGTCCACCACCACCATGATGACTGACTTGTTTCCTGACTTCAGAAGACCCGTAATGAAATCCATAGAGACCTCCTTCCAAATTGAGGCAGGGATGGGAAATGGTTGTAATGTGCCTAGGGATTTGATTGTTTCTCCTTTGTGGCGCTGACACACATCACACTCAGCTACAAAAGTAAGAATGTCCTTTTTCATGTCTGTCCAAAAGAATGAATTTCGAGTGCGAGCATAAGTCTTTTGAAAGCCTGAATGGCCTACAGTGGGAGATGAGTGCAACTCTGCCAAAATGTTACTTTTGAGGGTGGATGTTGGTGATATCACTACTTTGTCCTTGTAGCGAATAATATCATCCTGCCAAGAGTAGCTCGTTGTGGAATTTGGATCTGCCTGCAATTTATTAATGAGTTGGGAGAGCAAAGGATGTGAAAACCATTCCTTGCAAGCCTCTTCAATCCACTCTGGAATGGGAAGAGAGATTGCTAGTAGGGTGCTTTCCTCCTCAAATTGGCGTGATAAAGCATCCGCTACGACATTTTCTCGCCCTTTCTTGTAAATTATCTCATAATCATATCCAAACATTTTGGCTAGCCATTTATTTTGTTGTGGCGAGGATAGGCATTGCTCCAAAAAATATTTAAGGCTTTGATGGTCTGTGTGGATTTGGAAACACTGCCCTAATAAGTATGGTCGCCAGGTATCCACTGCATGTAAGATGGCCATCATCTCCTTCACATAGGTAGATTGTCCCATATTTATCCCACTTAGTTGTTGGCTAGTGAAGGCCAAGGGTCAACCTTCCTGAATCAAGACAACCCCAATACCCGTACCTAAAGCATCACATTCAATCACAAAATATTTGGTGAAGTCAGGTAGTGCCAACACCGAAGTGGAACACATGGCATGTTTGAGAGCTATAAATTCCTGTTGTGCTTCATCATTCTAGAGAAATGAATTTTTCTTGAGAAGTTGAGTAAGGGGTTTAGCAATGCAACCATCATTGCAGACAAATTTGCGACAGTAGCTGGTGAGACCCAAAAATCCTCTCAAGCTCTTCAGGGTCTTTGGTTGAGGCCAATCCTGCATTTCCTGGATCTTTTTGGGATCCATCCTGACACCTTCACACCCCACAATGTGGCCCAAATACTCAAATTCTTCAATGCCAAAAGATCACTTGGAAAATTTAAGAAATAATTCATGCTTCCGAAGCAGTTGCAAGAGTAGATCTACATGTTGAAGATGTTTTTCCCAGGTGAGGCTGTAAATGAGGATGTCATCAAAGAAAACAAGGACAAATTTTCTGAGATATGGTTTGAGCAAGTGATTCATGAGGCTCTGAAAAGTAGATGAGGCATTACAGAGACCAAATGGCATGACCAATAATTCATAATGGCCTTCATGAGTTCAAAAAGAAGTCTTTGGAATGTCTACTTCTTTCATGCGAATTTGGTGATATCCGGAGCAAAGGTCGAGCTTAGTAAAGAAATGAACCCCATTTAGTTCATCTAACAAATCATCAACAACCGGGATGGGAAATTTATCTTTGATCATCAGCTTGTTGAGGGCCCTGAAGTCTGGACGAATATGCCATTCCCCATCTTTCTTGAGAACCATGACCACAATGTTAGGACGAATGACACCGGCTTCCAGGAGTTCCTTGATGATTTTTTCAATTTCATTCTTTTGGGAAAAAGGATATCTATATGGGCACACATTTGGTGGTTGTGCCCCTGGGACCAAAGTAATGCTATGATCATGTTCCCCTCTCGAGGGTGGAAGCTCATGAGGCTTGTCAAAGACCTGCAGATGGTTGTTTAAGACCTGTTGCATCTCAGGATGAATATGAAGAGAAGTGGGTTTGAAGGCCTGGATGGCATTAAATTGGGCTATAACTCCATGGTGGCCCTTTTTTAACAATTTTTCCATCCTATGCGAGCTGATGATAGAAGGAGCACCTACCTCGAGTCCGCAGAGGGTATGTGTGTGGTTATTCTACTTGAAGCTCATATATAACTCCTGGAAATCCATTGTGATTGGGCCGAGTGTGTGGAGCCATTCAGCACCCAAGACAATGTCACACCCACCCATGTTGATGGAAAACATGTGGGTCTTTAGGTGATAATCCCCCATTTGAAGTTTGACATTTTCACAGTGCCCTTCACATTTCATTGTCCCCCATCAGCAATCTGGACCTGGAAATTATAGACTGCTTTGACAAAACAATGCACTGCTTCAGTGACTCTTTGACGGATAAAGTTATGCGTACTGCCACTATCAATCAAGACTGCTATAGGGCAATGCTTAATAAAACCTCTAATTTTGAGAGTTTGGGGAGAATAAATTCTTGCCAAAGCATGAAACGAGATCACTGGTTCATCAAGTGTACTTGGGAGCTCATTGTTCGGGTGGTTGTCCTCATCTTCCTCCTCTGGTCCCTCAAATGATGGGGCTTCCTCATATGAACTGTGATCAGTAGCATCAATTTGAAAGTATTTGGGTTCCTTGCATTTATGCCCTGGGGAGTATTTCTCATCACAGTAGTAACACAATCCTTGCTTTCTTCTTTCCATCATTTCCACTGGTGACACATTTTGAATCTTAAGTGTTTTTGTAGTGCTTGGAGCCTGGGTGGGGCATCCCTTGGATATGAAATTTGGACGAGTCAACTGGATCTCTAACGCTTGTTCTACTTCACGATCTATCTTGCAAGCTGCTAGCCATGAGACTGGGTGTTGTAGTCGGACGTGGGCTTGTATGGCGTCTTTGAGACCACTGATAAAACATTCCAAGTAGAATTCATCTGCTAGACCTCCTGTATAGAAGGCTAATGCTTCAAAGGCTTTAATATATTCTTGCATTGTGCCTGTCTGACAGAGCTTAGTAAGATGACCCAAAAAGTTAGATTCATGGTCAAAGTGATCAGAAAGGGCTTTTGAGAATATCTGCCAAGTCAATGGCATTGCATAGCAGCGTTGATGCCACTACCACCATTGCCATCTTTCTTGGTCCAAGTACAGGCTTCCCACACTTAGCTTAGTCGCATCATCTCTGATGTGATTCAATGTGAAATATTGCTCCATTTGTGCTAGTCATATGGCTGGATGAGAGCCATCAAATTTATACATGTCCAACTTGGGTGGTCAAAGCTGGGACTGTTGGTGGTTTCCATAGAAGTGAAGAGAATGGCTAGACTCGCCCTCAAGGTTTTCATTAAAATCATATGCCTCTGATTGTGCCCCCAACTTGCCCTTTGTGATTGTGTCAGTTAAGGTCTGGATCTACTTCGTTAATGCCTCCAACTTTTGTTCAAGGGTGTCGATCTTCTCATTGGCCATAGCTTGAGCTCTGGTTTGTACCATGCACCGATCCAGTGCACTTGTTGTTACTATGAAAAAAAAGTTGGGACCACTGGAAATTTTGATGCTGACAAGTGAATGGTACCACCTTGCTCAGCTCGTCAACCTGATTCTTATGGGCTAAGTCTCCTATAAGCGTCCCGGGAGAAAAGTAGCCAATTCCCAGAAAAGTTAATTATGCCCAATGTCCTGCGAGAATCACGCCCAGGTATAGGAGCCACACAAATAGTCAGATCTGTCGGCGAAACCCTCAACTGCAGAGTATGAGTAGGAATGTGGCAGTGATCGAACCCTTGCTGCTAGATCTGAATGGAAGATTTGATTGTTGTTACTGCTACAGAAACCAAACTACTAGATTTGAATGGCGGATCTGATAGATCTGATTGGCGGATCTGATAGATCTGAATGGCAGATCTAAGAGATCTGAATGGCTGAACTGATTGTTGTGGATGTGACAAGACCCAACTTGCTAGATCTTCTCTGGCAAAGATGATGCGTGATCTAGAGAGAGACAAGGGAACTATGGTCTCAAGGAGTGTCAGGTGCTATGGATTGCAATATACATAAGGGTCCCACAGTAGTACTCAGCCCAATCTTTCAAGGCACTAACCAAGGAGGATCAACCGCACCCTTAGTCATACAACGCGACTACCATATCGTACACGTGAGTAATTTCCCCGAGTACTGTTCTTGGTGTACTGTAGCAACAAGACGGCCGACGGTTTATCTATGGCAAGGTTTCAAGGGAGCTTAGGGGGCTTCCGATATACCCAGAGGGTACTTGGAAGACACTTCGTGCATGGTTCTGTCTAATGCACTACTACTCGAAGGGGTACCCACAGGGGTTACAAGGGAGTCCAACAAGCATGACCACCTCTTGTATTTCCTGCATGCATGCCTCCCCAAATCCATAGGTTTATGTGCTCAATGACAGATCCCATGGTTTAAAGATGTTAGAACACGTCTCTAGCCAAAAAAAAATTTGCTAAAAATGGAGATCCCACCGACCCTATAAAGTGCTCTAATACCACTTGTTATGCTCTTGACCTGCGAGAAGATACTAGAATACCAATTATGCGAAGAAATATACCCAGAACACAGAACAATAAGAAATAACAGCATGTATTTTATTATTCAGAAAGGAAAGCAATGTTCACTTGCCTCTTCGAGGGGGTAACCTCCAATAGAGTTGGGCTCAATTACCAAATAAGACACGATGCTCCTCAAGGGCAGTCTCTATCCTTTATATAGGATTCATACATGCAATACCATGGGTTAGTACCATGTTTCTTATTAATACCATCTATCTAATACCATGGCCCATTTGCAACTAACTGTGGTCGCTTCTTTAAATGTGGGTCAACCACTTACAATTATTAATATGGGCTTTATTGACTCTTTAACTAACTATAACTATGACTCGACTCTTTTACATAAATAAGGGGGTTAGGGTTGGACCCTAACATTATAGTTCTCCCTCTAAAATGTTTTTCCAAAGGACATATCTTTCACGTCGAGAGGGAGTTCTGGGATCACTTGTCACAATTCACATATGATGGTGAAGGTGAAGTGACCTGGCCTGAGCACTTAGATGACTTCCATGTGCTCATGCGGGGCATGGAAGATTTTAATGAAACAAAGGTATGTCCGTTGCTCACACATGCACTTTGCGACCACCCATTGCAATGGTGTAACACACTACCTCATAACTTCATCCACTCATTCAAGCAATTAAATGATCTAATCAAATTTGTTTTCCACCATTTTGGTCCTGAAGTACTTGATAGAAAAAAAATATTAAAACAATGGAAGGCCCCGCATGAATCACCTATGGCTTTTTGGGAGCGCTTCTATGTATTTATGTTTGAAGCACCGAAAAGTGAGATGAAATTTTAGTATCTCATGGACAGATTTGAATATTTCCTTATCCAATCTGTCAATCCCAAGAATAAGTTCAAGCTCAAACCCCACTCAGCATTCTTTGGTTATGGAGTTGCACAATCACAAACAGAAACGGTCATTGTCACAAGTGATTGTCCATTGTCCCCTCATCAAATATCTCCACCACCGCAGAGTGATGTGGGAGAATATGCACACACGTCTGTTCAACCGTGACATCCTCCCAACATCGCTCCTTCCGATTTTCATGAAATATTGGTTATCACATGTATTTTTTACCTCAACCTCCGTCTTCGTACTCAGATGATCCTCTCGATGACACGATTTTGTGTTCTTCCATTCCGGACTCTACACTTGTTGTGAAAAAGGATCAAGCCATCGACGAAGTTGGTGTTGCACAACCAACATGCACTGTCATTCATGAAGAGTATGACAGGGAGTTTGAACATCCATCGGTAGCAGAAGACCATCCTTTTATGTCCGTACCTCCTCCGTTTTTTACTAACATCCTTGATGATCCTGCCATCCCTGATTTTTCATGTGTATCTCTGTCCATGGATGCACCCATTTTTTATCATTCGCAGGACACACCGTATGTCATCCCATCATCCGACAATGGAGAGGACCAATCATTCATTGAAAATCCACTTGATCTCTCATATGATTTTTCCAAAAATTCAAAGGGTGAAAATCCTTGCTTCTCATCTACCCCTCTGTGTGATTCATCAAATCATGAGGATGTCGAAAAACATCCTGCATTTTCTAATCTTGGTTGTCGTGATCTCTTTACCTCATCATCTGATCATGATGTTGATTCACTCGTTGTTAATCCATCTAAGCCATTGGTCTATGATGATCCATCTGTTAATGAAGTCGAAACCCCCCAGGCTATCGAGGCTCTTCAGCCTGAGTTGATGGTTATGTCAGGCCCTCGTTGTCCTGAGATTGGTTTCACTTCTGATCAGGAAAATTTTCAAACATCCAAGGCTCCTCATCACTCATATGTATGCATTGAAGATCAATCCAACTCTCTTATTTCACTTCCTCCACTCGAACTATACGATCCTATCACTCATGCATTGGAGGAATCTTACTCAGCTAGCACACTTTCACAATGTAAGTGGTCTACCTTCCTCACGTGTGCATGCATGTTATAGTCATGAGTATCCATGTGCTCAACATATGCACGTAGTGTCACACAGTATCATGGTATGTCCATGGACTATATGTCATGCACTTCCACTCATTTTTGTTCTGTGGACACTTGTAAGCTCGAAGTGTGTCTATCTTCATTGTTGTAATGTTCACATATGTTGGTTCGCACAGTTGTGTTGTTTGAAAATCATTCCTTCACCAACATGGGTCAACCAATGCTCCAGTGGCTACATTGGAAGTATCAATTCACGTAATCAAACCCATGCACCATTAGCTTAGGAGTAGGAGTAGTGTTTTCTTTTGGTTGTTTGCTTGCATGCATGTTTGCCTCTTTCTTTGTGTGTTTGTTTGTTTGCTTGTTTGTTTTCTTATTCTCTTTGCTCATGCATTTGCTTTTGCTTCCTGCTTTTCTTTTTCGTTTATTTTCTTGTTTATGTCCATAGGTTAGTTCACATGGACCATGTGTGACTCTTGAAACAAGTAGGGTAAAGTACAAGAGGACTTGTACAACTATCAACATTTGGTTATCGGTTGTCCGCTCTCTTATGTAATAATTTGTTGTCTTCAGCCCATGATACATCAATGAAAAATACTTTGGTGAAAACACAACACTTGCGTGCTAACTAGTATCACCTACTCTGGTCGGTTGTTTTTGGGCTAATCCTTTTCAGCTCAGTCATGTAGAGTAAGGTGAGGTGGAAAACCTTAACAAGCACATCAGAGGTATATATAAACTACTTCTATGAAGGAATAACCTCCTATTCTCTCAATAAGTTGGGATCCATGTTACGCCTTTGAAATGAATAAGTGCTATGCATAGTTATGAAAAAATGGAAAAGTGAAAAAATTCGAAAAAATGAAAAATGAATAATGCAAAAGAAGAGAGGCTTCCTGCGCAAAGAAGTGATGTAAGTAACTCAGTCAGGGTACTAACCAGACTTGCTAGCAGCATAACGATGCTTGTGTTCCTACGTGACTCTGTCGGGGTATTGTCCAGGCTTGCTAGCAATGGAGCAACACCAGAGATGAAACTAAAACTCTAACGACTATACTGCTTGTGCACAAATATACCCCTCATTCCCAATCGAAACACTGTGTTGGCTTGGCTTGGAATGTGTGTTGACCAACCAAGGGCTTGGAAGATGCTACATCTTACAATCAAGCAAGTGTGGAAACCAAGACGACCAGAGAACTGAACAATACTTCTGGAGGTCTTAGACTTTCTTTTCACGAACAAGGTCCATTCAGAGAGCTAGAGTTCTACCAGTGTGTCGCCAAGTGTTGTAGTGGCTACAACCACCCTCCAAAATGTTGCCTTAGCTTCATTTTAGAACCTCCCTACTGACCATCGTCAACAACATGTCTTGCATTGTCAAGCACATCAGCTTCAGTTGCTTCATAGAGTCTTGGCAACCTGGGCATGCAAGTTTGTTCCACCCCCTTCACAGGTTGCTTTCCAGACTTAGTGTCATTTTCTGGTTGAGCAGGTCCCTCTGGGAATTGCACAATTATGGAGGGGAACCAGCCTTCCCTCTAGAAATTGTGAAAATCCAGCTGGGCTCTAGAATTGCGAATTCTTCCTGATAGTCTTCCTCTAAAAAATTGCGCAATTCATCCTAGGACAGTTGCTCAAACCAGAAATTGCACAATTCTAGGCAGTAGTCACAGGATTCTCCTAGAAATTATGTAATCCTTCTGGGATAGCCAGCCCAACAGCTAGCAGAAATTGCGCAAATCCAGCCAAGCAGCCTGCTGGGCTCAGAAATTGCGCAATACAGTCAGACATGCTTCCTTGAGAAAATTGTGAGGTCTGACCCAGGACAGCTGCTCAGCTCATAAATTGCGAGATACAATTAGACAGGCTTCCTTGTGAGGTTTGACCCAGGATAGCTACTCAACTCAGAAATTGCGAGATACAGTCAGACAAGGTTCCTTGAGAAAATTGCGAGGTCTGACCCAGGACAACTGCTCAGCCTAGAAATTGCACAATCCTAGGAGACAGTCACCTGTTCCTCTTAGAAATTGCACAATCCCTCTGGGATAGCCATCTCTACTCAGCCCAGAAACTGCGCAGATTTTCATCCCAGGCTCGCAAACCGATGCATGTGCCTTCAGGTTGACTGGTTCCCTCTAGGACTAAGAAAAACTTATTTGCATGCATGGACTGTTTCTCCCAAGGTAGCATACAAAGGCATCCCTTGATTCATGGATCTATTTTTAGCAGCTAGAGGTCACATGCAAGGATAATTTCAGAAACCTCCCGCCAAGTGTCGCTTTTCCTAGATTTGCGGAATGTGCGTAACAACCTCAATTTTATCAAAACTCATCAACTGGATGCTGCAGAGCTCATTCCTCAAATCGACCTTGCAACTCTGACATCCCACATTACATCTAGGAGTCGTTGGCACATTCAGCTCAGTTATTTTAGGGTAAGTCCGCTTTTCATGTCTCACTGCGTTTCTATCGCTTTTTGTGTTTCACTTCGTGTGAGTGTTGTCTGCTTGATTTCAGTGAGCCCTTGTTGTCCTTTTGATGTATGTTAGCTTGTAGAAGCACCATTTCAGTTTTTTTTCGCATCTCACTCCTCTCGCATGCATGACACTGTTTTTGCATAGACGGTCATCATTGCAGTGAATCGCTTCACACACATGCATGCTTTCCTATTTTCTCAATCTTGCACTTGTTGTTTGCATGTATGATCATTCACTTGTTTGCCCTAATCTCATCATGCATTCATACTTCTCATGTTTTCAACCGCCCGTCAGCCAGTCTGGGCTGCCTTGGCCGGGACCGTGCCTTTCCCGGATAGCACTGCGCATTTTTAGAAGTGAAGGCTCTGCCTTCCCTCCAGAAATTGTGCAAGTTTTTCCCAGCATTGACCTCCAGGCTTGCATTACACAATTCTTTGAGGCACTGTCCTGCTGGACCCAGAAACTACACAATGCAGTTTACTAGTTGCATGTCACTGCTGACTGAAATTGTGCATTGCGCAGTTTTAGTCCTCAACAGGCCATTTTGGACTATGCATTGTGCAGTTCCAGTAGTCAAACAACCTCCAGACATCCCAGATTGTGCCTTGCGCATTTTTTCCAGTCAGTCTCTCGAACTCCCGATGGAAATTACGCAACCTTTGCAATCAGTCACATAGGTATGTTACAAGTCAGTCCTCAAGTTTTTTTTTGGTTTTCCACTGATAAATTTCTTGCCATGAGTGTTGCTATGTCTCCATGCATCACAAGTGTTTTCTTGTCTCTGAGCAGCACAAGTACAAAGGCCTTCAGGAGAGCAGAGTCAAAGGACGCCATTGAGAGCACAACAAGGGTTGCAGCCAAGCAAGAGTCTATGAGTTTGCCTACCTATGAAGACATCAAGTTGTTCATAGACAAGGACATCAAGATAAGATGGCAGCAACATCACAATGAAGAACACCATCAGCAGCATTAGAAGCCAGCACACCCGCATGCAGCGAGTGCAAGAGGAAAGTTGTTGACAACATAGAGGCCATGCAAAGCTGCAATTTCAAAGTAGATCCACTCATGACGAAAGAAGCTTTGGAGATTGAGTCTATGAGGTGACGGTGTGACAAGACAATTGCGCAAGGGAAAAGAAAGGAACAAAGAAGGAGTTGCATGTGCTAAAGTAGCAACTCATGGAATAACAAGAGATGCACAGACAAGAGAATGAGTTGTAGCAGGAATAGGTATAGCAAGGGGTGCAACATGCATAGACGGATGAAACTACGCCCTTACAAGTTATAGATCCATCCCAACAGTAGGCACGGAGCAAACAAGGTGAGTAGAGTTATTGATCACAAGCAAGGGAATTTAGTAGCATGCATAGCATTTTTTGTATGCATGCGATTCCACCCTTTTGGCACACTCACCTAGGTAAATACAAGAAGAAAGTTTGACTAGAGTTGAACATGTATTCTGACAAGTTGATGTGCACGACCACCAACACATACTTGGAGATCAACACATACACTATGCCTAGTATGTTTCCGATCCGCCTATACCCAAGATGACCATGCGCATGCTATCAAACAAGTTTGACAGAGGAGCCATATCAGTGTACCCGGATGCAACGGAGGAAAGAGTTTGCTTTTAGAAGGATGTCACCATTGAGCACTCAAACACCACCATGGACCACCAAGCTTGGCATCAGTCTGCCACGATCGACCACCATGAGGATGTCGAAGAGTTGGTCTCACCACAACTGTCCGAGTGTTAGTGATGTTTTGCATGGCTTGCTCAAGCCTATTTTTTCTCACATGGGTATATATGCAGATTGTATGTAACATCTTGTCAAGTGGAATTTCAAGTGTCGATATTTGAATGTAACAGTCATAGAGTAGTTGAAGAGTCATGAGGGTATATGAACAGTCACAAAGGGGAATGTCAAGGGTCACCCCACCCTTTGGTATAAATGGTCCCTCATAACTCATCGTAAGGGATTTTGGTCATCCAAGCTTCCGATAGGAGTATCTAGAGAAATCTTAGACAGTATTGTAACAAGCCTTGGCTTGATCCCCACTGCGTAGAGCTAGTATATCTCTTTGGAGGAGCAGGCGACAGTGATTATAACGTTCCGCTATTGGAACTAGTGGTTTTTCATGGATGTATTGTATGACTGGAACTTACACTCTTAATATAACAATGCCAACACGTTTCATGCATATGCCGTATTGTATTTAGCTACCTAGTTTACTCTAAATGATATATGTATATGTTTGCTTATGCATGCATGTGTAGCTATTTTCTGTATATGTATGTATGAATCTTACTTAAATGTGTTGTTGGTTTAGCCTTCACTTTGGATTTCTAGATAACTTTCCTTCCATGTTGTGATGCATCTTTTCTCGTGTGATCCCTTCTTAACTCCATGCTATCACAAGTTTCCAAGGGGCGCACTCACCTCATGTTGGGAACAGGTTCCCCCAAGAGTCAGTTTTGGGAATAAAAGCCTATGTTTTGGGGCAGAAAGCCCAAATTTTTTAATAAATATGTAAAGTCTCCTCATTTTGTGGTCGCAGAGTGTGAAGATGTCAAGAGTCATGAAGGATTGTCTGCCCTTGTTTTGTAAAGATTCTTTTCAACTGTAAAGATCTACCCATGGTCCGCGGACCATGGGATTGTATAAAAAGAAGCTAAGTTAGCTCTAAGTAGCTTTTGATAGTTTTGGGAAGTCCTTGGTAGTGAGTTATAAGTGTTCTCGAGCCTTAGCGTAGGTAGAGGCTCTGCAGCTGAGTGTGCAGAGGCCTAGGGTGGAAGTCTGCAGCTAAGTGCACGGACCCCTACAGTTGTGTGCACAGGGTGGATAGAGTTTGTACTGGGAACTTGAGATATCAATAAAGAGAAGTATTATGCAATCATTGTGTATTTTGTAATGCATCTGATTATGCTATGTTAAGATATGGGTTTACATTATAATGCTAATTTGATGCGCGAATGTATCGATTGTATCTGTTAATTGAACGTAAGTAAGAATATAGGTTTACGTGAAGATAACCTTAATGCATGAAATATTATGTAAACACTTAACATAATTCAGGAACTTATAAAGTAACATAGTTATGGAGGCGTGTAAGTGCTTGAATCACAGGTTACAGTTGCGCGAAGGTCAGTCATACACCTTCACGAAGGTACTGATGGACAGAAGAGAAGGTACATTGATGAGCCCTAAAGTCTTATTGATATGCATGAAGGCGGTATTAGGGAATAGAGATCGACAACGTGACCATCTCAAGGTGCGCAAACTTGGTTCCTGCATCCCCCCATACTGCTTCGGGTGAGAATTTGGTCCGTGCTCCACAGGCTGATGCCGAAAGGGCCAGTAGTGTAGGGATTTTCTTGGTTGACTAACGCTGAACCTGGGTCAGGGCCCATCAAGCCAACAAATGGTTTCGTTGCCAGGACCAGGATCTGCATAAGGGATGTGTGATGTCATATCATTGGAATCCAACTAAGAAAGAGATTGAGGACTGGCTGGATAGAAAGATCCAAGAATTTGCGGCACAGGAGAACAAGAATCCATTATTGATGAAAGAGCAGTGGTTGGACAGATACTTGTATACAGAAATACACGAGATCTTCTTATGTTCCTTCCCAGTTGAGTTATACGAGTGCATCGCGAAAGTAGCGGACATCCAAGGAAGGTGGAGGCTTGACGGTCCTATTTTCTAGACCCCGGAGTTAGTGCAGAGATTGGAAGCCTCTGAAGATAAGATCACTCGCACTATCAATCATTAGCTCGATCATGTCATAGGAGGATTTGTCACTGAGTTCGTGGTTGACACTTCAGTTAGTTACAGCGAACCAGAGCGACGCTTTTTCAAGGGACTACGAGGTAAGTATTTGAAGTCTTTAAATGCTTGGATCAAGATGTTATTATGTGAAAAGCAAGTTATGAAGTTACTTTGATGTTTGGGACTACGCAAAGTGGAAGAACTTACAGGAACGAAGGAAGAAAGGGCCCTAAATATAGTTCGTTGATTGCACCTCCTTTGAGTGACGACGAGGGAGTAGCGCAGGCTTCTCGACAAAGTGGCATTCAGTTGATAAAATAGGGGTTCCTGCGAATATCGCATCCACCTATACCACCTCCATCTTCACCACTGTCACCTGCAACCTCACCCACACCACCACTACCTCCATCACAGTTCAGTATGGCAAACTCAGTAAAACTTTTGTTGTTCAAAGGCTTGGGAAATGAGGACCCAGACCAATTTTGGTTCGTCGTAAAGCCTGTATGGGAAGCTCAGGGAGTCACAAATGATCACATGAAGAAGGTGACTTTGGTTAGTGCTTTGTAGGATCACACACTAACCTGGTACATCAAGTACTCTAATGGTAACCTGGAAGCTATGCTAGCAGAGATCCAGACCATGCTAAATAAAGAATTCAGTATGCCTAATTCTAAAGCGTAGTCGATTGTGGGATTGAATGAAATCATGATGAGACTGGACGAGACACCTTGGGAGTTGGATCAGAGATTGAATTGTACAATCCACAAAGCTAATATGAATTTAACAGATGGGAAGCACCACGAATGCTTCGTGGCTTTGCTCCTACCTCACATAAGGGTTGCACTGTCATAATAGAAGATTACGACCCACGCATAAGCCTTGGAGATTGCAATGAGACTGCATGAGACATCGATGCAAGATCTGAATCTGGGGGTTCAACATATTCATGCACAGCTAAAGAACCTTTGCTTAGAACTGTAGAGTTTAAAGAATGACAAGACAGTTCGACCAGAGGTGTGCAAAGAGATATGGTGCTTGAAATGAAAAAGTTAGGGGCATGAAAAAGACCACTACCTGGTCTTTGCGAACTATATTGCAGCAAGAGAACCAATTCCATTGATGTCAGAAGCCCAAGAAGGGTCGAGCGCGGGGCCTACGCTATGGTGTGCTATATGTCAGGTAGTAGGGAAACATATGACTGACAATTGCCATTTGCTGCAAAAGTTTGTACAAACACCGCAACAGCTCTTTTGTAACTTCTATAAGTCGGTGGGCATGATGAGCGCAATTTCCAGAGTTATGAATTGATGATGGATAGAACACCCACCTATAGGGTTTAGGTTTAAACACAGCCTCTTGATTATGGTGCTGGGGTAGCATAGACAGGCTTTCAAGAGCACAGACGGGGCCGAGGCAGAGGAGGACCTAGCAGAGGTCGGGGAAAGGTGATATGTTACAATTGTGGAGGACTAGGACACTGTGCCTGAGAGTGTACTAACCTGACGCTTCCTTCGTGCTGGTATTGTACTCAATTTGATCATGAGACTGAAGATTGTCCTACACTCATAGCAAGAATACATGAGAAGGGGGCTCTACCTCCGCAACCATCTCAAAACCTATAGATGATGAGGGCTGAGCCTCATGAAGAGGATCCGAATGTGAATATAGTGCTATGAAGTGGAATTGCAACAAGCGACAATAAGGGGAAACAGCATGAAGAAAGCACGTGGGTCCGCAAATCTCCCGAGAAGGAAGTTGAATTTGATTTGGAGTGTGCACGCGAAACTTTTATGGAAGAAAAGAAGAGCTTCACTGAGGCCTCTACCTCAGGGAGCCGACATAAACCTATTGAAGAGATGGATCCTTCCATGCTTGCTACCTTCTTAGAGACTTGCATGAAGAAGTTGTGTGATAGCAAGGCTGTAAAGGGGTTACATGAACTACTAAATAGGTGCACTAGGAGAGAAAACGCCCCTGGTGAACCACGCGTAGTTCGAAATATTGGTAAACATAAGGCAAGGATGGGACATGAGATGAGACTCACCACACAGATAGGAGAATATGAAATGGATCAAGTTATTATGGACCTAGGATTGGACGCAAATGTTTTACTAAAGCAGACTTGGGAGTGGATGGGGAGACTCATGCTGCAGTGGTCTCTGATTCAGTTGAGGATGGAAAATTAGCAGAAGATCATCCCCGTGGGACGGTTGTAGGGAGTAACTGTAGATATTGAAGGCACGAGCACATTGGCTGATTTTGAAGTAATAGAAATTGTGGATGACACCAACCCCTACCTTGTGCTCCTTGGGATCAATGGGATCATCAACCTAAAGAAGTGAAAGATGACATTTGAAAAGAAATCACTTCACGTAGTGGTCCCCCTGGATCTCGCAGAAGGGTCACACTATACTGAACCAGTCCACAATTATGAAAGTGATGACGATTTGGACTGTATATATACAATAACAGCATGACAAGATTGGTTGAATCTGATAGTGGATGGATGTATTTCGTGGGATTACGAAAGTTCCTGCACCTCCGACTCGGATGAAGAATTAGAGCACTAGCAGAATCAGCTACATGAAGTAACTACGCTGAGCTGTAACATGATGACTAGGTCGTTGCACTGTGTCATCAGAGGTAACAAATCTGCCCTCTTATGATGGTTTGAATGTTGTGGATATGTGTTTGGATGCATTTGAGAGAGAAGTACCAAAAAATCATCGCTTTCAGGCTTTGGATCGGGCACTGCGCTACAACCGCAAGATGGTGGGGTACGTACAAAGGTAGTTTTGATGATTGTCATGAATATAGGAGGATGATGAGAATACACTCTGGACAGCCGAAGCTACGGATGACAGACAAGTATGATGGGAAGGATGATCCATGCAATCACCTATCCAAATGGACTAAGGCTTATGGAGTGGAGCCCCAACTTGAATGGGTGCACCTGTTCTATCACACCCTATATGTCATACCAATGAACTAGTGCTTAGAGACAGAGCTCCACCATGGCACTGAAGAATGGGATATTTTGTGCCAGGGATTCATAATGAAGTTCAGCTTCGAAGATGGGTTTTGATTGTATTGACGAGGCACTACAAGAAGTTAAAGCAACGATCTTTAGGATACCACAGGATCCTTTGGATTTGATTCAACCCGACTGGACTACTCAACTGAGCCACATGCTGAATGCTATAACGTAACTCTTGGAGAAGAAGACAAGGATCCCCAAAAGATTAATATTTCTGAAACTAAGGGTCATCGTGAGGTTTAAGGACTACAGATAGAGAATCCAGATATAATCGTGCCGCTGAAAACTAGACAGATAAACATTGGCACAAAGGCGGAACCAAAATTCGTGAAGATTGGAGACTATTGGGATGACGCGACAGTAGATAAGGTCGTTGAATTTCTCCGTGAATACCAAGACTTGTTCCTTACCAAGTGTATGGAGTTAAAATGGATAATAGGAGACCTATGCATTATGAATATCACGTTAAAACCTAACACGAAGCCAGTTCAGAAAAGACCTTACCGTCTCAATCCGAAGTATAAGGAGAAGGTCCACTTAGAGTTAGATAAGATGCTCGCGGAAGGCATTATTGAGCCCGTAGAGGAATCTAATTGGGTGAGCCCAATGGTAGTACAGGAAAAGAAGCAGAAGGATGAAATAAGGATATGGGTAGATCTCAAAAAGCTGAATGATGCTTGTGTGCATGAACCTTTCCTGACTCTGTTTACTGATGAAGTATTGGATAATGTAGGTGGCCAGGAGGCATACTCCTTCACTAATGGGTTCTTTGGGTACCATCAGATCAAGATCACACCTGAAGATAGAAGCAAGATGACCTTCATGATTGAATGGGGATGCTTTCAGTATTCCATAATGCCTTTTGGATTAGAGAATGTGCCTACGATTTTTCCGCGCATGGTCATTGCTACATTCAAAGACTTCATTCATAATTTTCTAGAAGTGTACTTTGATGACTGGACTATGTTTGGGTTGGTAAAGCGCTATGTGGCAAGTTTGCGCTTGATGCTACATACATGTCGAAGATACCAGATCGTGCTCAATCTAAATAAATTCTTGTTTTGCATCCTTTTTGGGATTTTGTTGGGTCATGTGGTATGCAGACAAGGACTGATGGTAGACCCCGTGAAGATCGTGGTGATAATTAACCTAGAGGAACCAAGGAGTGTGAAGCAGTTGCGTGTGACACAAGGACATACTGAGTACTATAGAAAGTTCATCAAGAGCTATTCCCAGATCACTGCGCCTATGGAAAAGTTGTTGAAAAAGGATGTCACATTCTGTTGGAATGAGGAATGCCAAAAAGGATTGGATGTGTTGAAGGATAAAATGGTCAACGTGCCGATCCTATTCTTCCCGAACTGGAAGAAGGAGTTTCATGCACATGTAGACGTGTCATGTATTGCGCTAGGAGTCACACTGACACAAGCTAGTGAGGGAGAATTGGACCATCCTATAGCATTTGCGAGCAAGAAGCTGTCGAAGGCTGAGAAGAACTATTCCACCATAGGGCGCAAAGAACTAGCTATGGTGTACACACTCCAGAAGTTTAGGCACTATTTGTTGGGGGGACATTTTAAGATGTATACAGATCATTCTGCGTTGAAATACTTGGTCAATAAGCCTGCATTGGGGTGGAAGATCTGCAGATGGTTGTTATTGTTCCAGGAGTATGATTTTGAAGTTATTGTGAAGCCTGAAGGTTGAATGCAGGACCAGATCATTTGTCGTGCATCGAAATGAGAGAGGAGCCTACTAATTTAAAGGAAGGACTTCCTGATGCATATCTCTTTGTAGTACGCATCACAGATGGCCACGTTGAATATATCATACACTTCCTGATGACAGGAATTGCCCGAGAAGGCTATACAAGCCAGCAAAAGGAGTTAGTGGTGCACGCGGCAGACTTCTCTATCATTGCAGGACATCTATACAAAATGGGGTATGATGAAATATTGCGACGTTATGTATCGGAGTTTGAAAGAAGAAGTATCCTCGCGGATTCTCATGGGGGAGCTTCTGGGTTGTAGTGGCCAACCCTCCATAAGGATTCAAAAGTATACTGCAGGGCATGTGATGTGTGTCAAAGGACTGGTAGGCCATCGCAAAGAGATGAGTTGCCTTTGAACCCAAAAATGACGTTAAAAACTTTCGAGAAATGGGCAATAGATTTTGTGGGACCAATTCAACCTCAAGGAAAGAAGACGGGTGTGCATTATATTGTCACCACGACTGACGATTTGACTCGATGGGTAGAGGCATAGCCTGTGAAGGACTGCACAAGTGCGATAGCAGTGAAGTTTATTTTTGAGTATGTATTAACGAGATTTGGGTGTCCAAATATTTTGATGAGTGATCGCTGTATGCACTTTCTTAACAAAACAATCAGCGCGTTGATGGAGGAATTTCAGGTATATCATCAGAAAAGTACGCCTTATCACCCGCAGGCTAATGGGACAGTGGAAGCATTAAATAAGATACTGGAGATTTCGCTGACAAAAGTTTGCAATGCTTAGAAAAATTATTAGGATCTGTGCGTACCCACAGTGCTATGGGCTTATCGAACGATGTGCAAAAATCTAACTGGACAAACACCTTTCAAGCTCGTATATGGTGTTGAAGCAGTAATGCCGATGGAATACATTGTACCTAGTTTGTGCATAGCTGAATCACAGGAATGACGGATCATGGAGCCCTGCAAGAGAGGCTCGCGTAGATCACAAAGCTCGAGGAAGAAAGGATTTTAGCTAGATTTCACCAACAGGTTCAAAAGGAGCACGAAAAGGCATGGCATGATTGGCACATTAAACTGCACACCTTTAAGGTAAATGATCTTATTTTTTTATATGACAACAAGTTTGATAAAGTTCTAGGGAAATTTACGATGCACTAGATGGGGCCCTATGACATCAAGGAGATTACCGATGGTGGAGCAGTTCAGTTAGTTAAATTGAATGGAGATCCCTTCCCAGGAAAGGTGAATGGCAGCCAATTGAAGCCATACACCGGTGATCTGGCTAGGTGACTACATGAAGGTAGCATAGTCTTAGTGCTCCAGGCAGTTGAAAGGAGGTGCAGGACTATAAACTACACTGCCTGGGTTGGGGAACTATGCGATGAGGGAACTGTGTGGAACAAGGGGATGTCACAGAGCCCACAATAGCGCGCAGAGAGCTATGCTACCAAGGGAAAAATCGCACAGGTCAGCCGGAAAGTAACTGTTAAAGTCACTGTTCATGATTTGATGATGAAAAATAGCCAAATGGAGTGGGGAGCGACATTTAAGATGAAATTTATGGGTGAGATCCTTGAAAATCTTCCACCAATCTAGCATTAATGAAGCGATTTTGGGGGGAAAGGTCAGATTTGAATTCAAAATGGCCTATAAGTTACATGTGGCTACCCAACAGAAAACACTTGGCATTTTGAGAATTGAGTTGTTGAGATCTCAGGCACACATGAACCGTGAATACTTTTAAGCTTTGATAGCGACTTCAGCGTTTGAGAAATTTCCAAAGGAGACACAAGAGTTGTTGAATAGCATCATGTCGACACCGGCAGAAACCATAAATATTGGGGAAGCAATGACAGCCGAAGGGGTTGGTCTAGAGGTCATTATGGTAGCAGAGGGAGCTGCTCCGGAGGTTGTAGAGATACCAGCTGAAGTTCCCAAGTCACCACGGTCTCCTAGACCAAGGCCTACCCTGACCAAGGAGGGCGCAAAGAGCAAGAAAGGCAAGTAGGCCACGACACCGCAGCCGATGCACGCATCGCCTAGAAGAAACCCATCGAAGGATAAGCCCACTGCAGAGGAAAATGGGAAGACAATTAACCTAGAACCAGAAGATTCAGAAGAAATTGAGGATATCCCAGTGGGCGATGAGGATGTCGAGGTGGAAACGGAGGACATTGAATTTGAGGGGTCTGACCCCATTACTAAATTTCCTGAGTATGTTCCTTCGTGTAGGGGCAAGACCAAGGTGCCTAAATACATTGATCAGAGCAAGGTCACCCTGCACACACCCATTTTGCTGGACCAAATTATTTTTGAAGGACCGTGCTTGGGGCAGATCCCACTATTGAAATTGGAGGATTGGGACTTAGCTGACACCGAGCGATTCCCTCATTGGCGACAGACTAGCTAATGCACCGTGTTTTCCATAAGATCACCGGGATAACCGCGTTAGAACTGCAGAAGTGGCTGATAGGTGTGGATAAGGCAGACATACTCAACCTGCTATGGTTGCCACATTACAATCGCGCACCCATTATAATGGTGGTAATCAAGCAATTGTTGTGCTTGGTACACGATGGGTGTCTGTGGCTAGAGGAGCCAATACCCATCACTGATATGTTGATCCATAGGATCACGTGGCTGCCATATACAAGGAAGAACCCAGCCATGGTGTTTGGCGGAAAACGTGGCGAGCATGCCCTCGTGGAGGCCATGAAAGAAAAGTTCAAGATCACAAAGAAGCTGCAAGGATATGCTATTACGAGTATCTCTGACCTCGCTGTCAAAGTGGAAACACAAATCTTGGTAGGGAAGTTCATGCGGAAGTGTCGAGTAGGTGAAGTGTCGGCATCAGTCATTGCTTTGGCAGCCCAATGCGTGGAGGGAGTTCAATTTAATTGGGCATGCTACCTTTGTGGTGAGTTCCTCACAAACTACCGCGAGGCACGGGATCTCAACAAGACCTTCCATTATGCTTGGCTCTTGCTATCCATTGTGCTGATAGCATGGGAGCTACCCGAAGACAGCCAATTTCCTTCGATCACGCCGGACCTACTAGAGGCAATGAAGTACGCTTCGTTGGGGAGACTAAGGATCCTTAGCGGCTCAAGGATAGCAAGACCTTTTGGATCTTGATGGAGATGAATGTGCATATGGCCATCAACTGTAAGCCGTGGTTGTCGCCTACCATCTTTGAAAAATTGCAGCAGTATGTGGAATTCAAGGCTGACTTCCACCATGTATCAATCTGATCATGAAAGGATCCCGAATAGAAATGGCACAACCTGCCATACTTAACCATGGATGACATGATTGATGTAGTCCTGGATCGCTGGCTGGTAGAGTGGTGCACTGCCTCGAACTTGGTTGAGGGATCAAGAAAGTCTGTCGCGCAGCACAGAAAGGAAGAGGCCAAGCCCAAGATGGAGCAGTTGGCCGCGAAAATAAGGAAGGAGATCGATGACAAGGCCCAGGCAGAGTGCGCTATCACGCAACAGATGGGTGGGCAGGCAGGAGAAGAGAAGCGCGGCTCTAACAGAGGTTAGAAGTCGCCCTCACTAGAGACAGAGGAAGAAGAGGATGAACAGACAGAGCAGGGAAGAGCAGACCCACAAATGACTCCGTTTCGTATCAAGCGACCCAGAGGACCAAAAAAAGTAGGGTCGCGGAAGAATTCCAAGGCTAGCAAAACATCTCTGGATCTGATCATCCTAATAGAGGGGGACTTGAATGATATCAGAGATATGGTGTGGGATGCCACCACGGAACTACTGCATCAGTTTGAATAGCAGTAGCAGCAAGTGTTGGGGGCCATTCTGATGGGTCTGCGTGAGCTTCAGATCCATGCATCACAAATTCAAACCAGCGCGGCGTCCACCAGTTTGGCCATTGGCACTTTAGAAGTCGTCAGGATGATGCACGTAAGGAACTCTCAAGCCATAGTGCTGCCTGATGGAGCACTGGCGACAGAGACCGAAGCTAACAGGCCTGCTGTCAGTGCCCTCAAGGGAGTAAGGCTGAACTTGGCAACGCTTCCTAGCAAGGCACTTCACCTATTGCAGGATGGTGTGATCGCAGAACTTAGGGCCGGAAAATAGTGTGCTCTGCAAGTGATCAGCAAGAAAAAGATCAACAATGCTCAGATGGGTGTTCAGCAAGACTCTACCATTGTCTCCATGAAGGAACTTACTGACACGAACCAATGCATGATTAAGGTTGTGGAGGAAGCACACCAAATGGTCCGAGAGTTGGCCATTCCTAAGGATGAGCAGGCAGATGTGTGGGTTTTCAAACACGTTGTAGGAGTGCACGATGCACACACAGAGTTGGCAAAGATTCAGTTGGAGCTGAACCTCCAAATTGCAAAGCTGCAATTGAAGGCCCATCCTTCGACTCCATCAGAAGTCAAGGAGCAGTGCGTGACTGTTGTAACAGAAGCAATAGCAGCAGTAGAGAGTGCAATGACGGACTGCACGAAGCTTTTCGAACAATCGTTCAAGGTACTCACTAGCCTACAAGAAGACCCCAATGTACAGAGGCTGGAAACAGAAGCGCAAGAGCTACAACAGCACTACGATGAGGTTAAAGGGACAGTGTGCACTGTCGCCATCACATAGAGACTCGCGAAACTATAGGAGGCCAAGGCATTAAAAGAGCAGGTAGATGCAGCTCAGCACAAGGAGGCAGTGCTTAAGGTACACTTGAAGCCTTGGTTGGACGAGGCCTACTTGATCATGGCCTCTATTGAAGGCAAGATGGCTAGTCTACAAGAGACTCAACAAAAGATTTAGGTTGACAATGCAGGGCCAGCGATAAAGTAGTTGGTCAAGGACATGAAGTAGGCAGTCGCACAGTGCACCATTGAGGTAGCAGTTGTACAGGTTGAGCTGGGAGGTCTTCGTGACAAGATCTTCGTGCCAACAGAGTGACTCAAGGGCGAGTTGCCATGTTTGTGTTAGGGGCCTATTGGGAATGGGTTCCCCCAAGAGTCAGTTTTGGGGCTAAAAGAATGTGTTTTGGGGCAGAAAGCCCAAATTTTGTAATAAATATGTAAAGTCTCCGCATTTCGTGGTCTCGGAGCGCGAAGATGTCAAGGGTCATGAAGGGTTGTCCACCCTTGTTTTGTAAAGAGTCAAGTTAGATGTAAAGATCTACCCATGGTCCGCAGACCATGGGATTGTATAAAAAGAAGCTAAGTAAGTTAGCTCTAAGTATTTTTTGATAGTTTTGGTAAGTCCTTGTGTTATAGACATTTTTGTGCCTCGCAGCATGGAGCATGAAATGTCGATAATTACAGGGATCCAAAGTCCCTAAACAAGTTGTTCTTACCCCTAGAGGAGCAAGGTCAGCAAACCACAGCACTTCAGATCAGTTCTCCACCTGAAAACACTTAAAAACAGGCAATTTCAAGATCATGTCAACTGCCCCATTGAGCATCTGCGCTGAATGTCAACTGTCCCACTTTGTACCTACGCTAAATGTCAAAAGAGCTGAAGGCTACCTGCGCTGGGTGAGATTGGCCAAGTGGCACAGTCATTCTGCAAGGTGTCAGATGCCCAGGAAGCTTCCAAAAGACACTTGGATCAGCAAATTCGCCCTATGATGAGTAAGAGGTCCTTAAACTCCAAGTGGAAGCTAGGATCTCCAAGTGGACTCAAGAACTGAAGTTTAACTGAAGAGGGAGAGGACACAAGGCAGCTTCATGTCAGTCTCAAGCTGACTCATCCTTTCTCCATTTATCCTATATATAGAGCTCTCTCATGAGGTCTAAGGAGGCTGGAATTTTGTGCAAAGCAAGGAAGTGTTGTTGGTTTGAGTTTAGAGCTATTGGGTGATTGCTTTGAAGGAGGTGAAGAGGAGATTTCTTGCTGCTGGGAGGTGTTGCTGGATTGGGCCTCTATGGTTGTAACACTCTTAGAACTTTACTTCTTCCATTAATAAAGCATTTGAGGTTCTTCTATATACATGTGTTTCAATGATGTATTGTTGTACTTGTGTATTTGATCTATTCTAATCCATGAATCAGTTATGAATGTATGCTTCTTGTAGTTTCCCTCTCTTGCCTTTTTGCAGGATCTTTGTGTAGCTGGGCCGGTGAAAGAGCAAGGAGCTGGGAGCAAGCAGCGAGGAGAGAAGACTGGATCAACAATAGTGAAAGACATCGGTTGGTGGATCTCTTTCTCCTCTATTTACTTTCATAAAGAAGAAATCTTAGATAGCTTTGCTTTCTGTTGTTGCTGAGGTACTATCACCCTTAGAGTAGGGATAGGGTCATTCCGAGTCAGATACTTTTCCCCACAACAAATTGGCGACTCCGCTGGGGAACGTATCTTGTTGGTTGTTTGTGTTTCTTGCTATTCATTTCATAAACAAAGGGAGTACCGAATCGAACTGCACTTGAATCTTTCAATTGCAAAGTAGAGGGCAGCTACTCTAGCTCAGTTTCTGGGCATGTTTATGATTTGAAGAGCTGATCCACAAGGAATCTTAAGCTCTTAGTGATAGATTTTCATCCCCCTAATCATCCCTTAGTGTGTACTTGACTGATAGCTTCTGATTTGGCCAAAAACTGTGAATTTTTGAGCAAATTGTGACCCGGAAACTGTGAAAAACGCAACTCTCGTTCTTCAGTGCAGGCTGTCCAAAGGCAGTCTGCATTTCAGCGCAGGTAGCCCCTTCGGGAACTGCGCTGAAGGTCAATCTGACAGACCAGAGCCTGCGCTGAACCAGTTTGGCAGTGTCTTACTGGGGTTTCCCATTGTGTCTTTGCCCTGTTTTCACTGTTGTTTTGCTCCCTGTTGCTTGTCATTGTACCTATCTGAAACCAACTGTCCTTGCCACTATTCCGCCTCGGTTGTATAAGGAAGCTGTGATTGTTCTTTGTGTATTTCTTGTTTCATTTACAGTTTCCCATAGCGAAAAGCGAACTAGTCTTGCTGTGGCCTCTTAGATCCAGAACTGTGATAAGTGTCGTAGTGATCTTAAGAGTTAGTTTGATTGTTGTTCATAGCTGATTGAGTTTGTTTGCTTTCGTCATATGGTTTGAATTCATATATTTCTAGTGTCGAAACAAGTACCTGTAAGGTGTTTTTTGATTTTAGACAAGCTTGTTTGTTTTCACTTGAAACTGAGTTCAAAATTATACAACAACTTTCTTTCTGTAATACATCAACATTAAGGAAGAGAAAAGAAATACCTGCATTTTGCATTTGCATTTTTGATAAGTTTGCATGATTGATCTAGGAGAAAGTGCATTAGTGTGTGCTTTGTGATCTGTGTGAAAAGATGATGTCTTTCTTTTCCCTCAGTAGTTAGGATTTTCAAAGTTAAAAGATTGTAAAGCTTGCTTATCATCTTAACTGCATTTAGGAATTTGTACCAATACATCTCGTGGTGATCCTGAAAGACAAACTGCTAAACAAGATCAACTTAAACTATATTGAATGAATCTAAAAACGCTTTGTAACATAACGCTCACAATAGAGGTCTAGGTAGAGACGTGTTCCGGCGTCGTTAAACGTAGTGACTGTCGATCTCTACGAAGGTGGGTGATTCCTCCTGAGGGACGATAGCACTAATACGGACTTGTGCTCCCGCGTACCGTCGCGTATATTGGGAGACCCCTATAGGCATTTATCCTTTATCCTTAGGAAGCCGTGTCGGCCGCCCTACTGATCGCGATGCAGTGAACACAGCATTCACGAAGATCGACCACCCGTACCGTAAAACGTATTCTGTGATTTCGCGAAAGGTTTGGCACACCCTCTGCCTAGATCTCCAGAGCAGTTTCTTTTGGCCTTTGTCAAACTCTATAACTGAAAAAGTCCATCCGAGCATTTGTCACTTCGGGCTCGTTAAAACATCGAAGGAGACTAGAGTCATCTTTAGCTTTTTCTCGACTCTTTAAAACTGAAAAAGCAAGTTGTGTCTAAAGCGTCGTTAACAATTTATTTTAAACGGAACAATCACCCTTTATTCCTGCGTTGATCTTCGAAGTTAGTCTACCTTCATCACAAAGTTCTTGTAGAATCGCTAGGAAATCTTTTGGATAGACTAAATATGTCTGAACAACCGTCGACATCCAGGACTGTGTCATCCGACACAGCAGCAGCAGAGCCTCCTGCTGCTATTCCGACGATGTTCGCTGGTATACCATCTGTCCCGGCAAATTGTCAACAACAAGCTGGAGTCCAATCAGAGATTGTTTCGACGACATGGTTAGTTCCTATTTCTTCATCCGGATTATCATCTGGTATTTCTTATGTTGAAACTCAACAAATTGATCCAATGTGTCTTCAAAGGCCAATCTGCCCTTTAAGTACTGGATTGCCACCATATGGAGGGCAGTATGCCTTTTCATTGTTCTCTGTCGGAGAACAACCATATGGGAGTTTACAACAAAGTTTAGGTCAAACTGGAATTACATCCAGCGGTTGGGTACCAATACTGCCTCAGCAACCAAGGGTTGCATATTCAATGCAACCAGTCCACCCTGTGTCGAATGTTGCCACTATACCTGGTATGGTGATTGCGTCGCAAGTACAAGCGCTACCTGTTGCATGTCAACCCCAAGTTTCTCAGGTTGCCATACAACAACCTCTTGTCTCGGCAATTCAATCACAACCTCCGGTTAGTGCCTCCTTATCTGGAGCGACTCAGGCTCAAACAAGTACTATGACTCCTCATCTTGGTCAATCATCCAGTATTGGACAACAGCAAAAGGCCCAACAACCAGAGCTGGTTCAAACTCAACAACCGCAATTCCAACAATCATATCAAGGACCCGAGCAACAAGTCTTTGTAAGTAATGGGCAACCGTATAATAACGGTTATGCCTATCAAACTTGTCAGAGTTGCCAGCATCAAATACATTATGCTGGTATGCAAAGACCCACTGCTCAGGCGATTCCATCTTATCCTGGGTATGCTCCTCCTAACCTGAATCAACAGTTGCCCTTTGTAGCAACTCTAGAATTACCAGATCTAAACCGGCTGACGAATGATCCAATTGCTTATGCCCCTTGGTGGCCAGCGATTCCGCATAAACTTCCATCGGACATTCCTAAATTCAATGGAAATCCTGGCGAAGACCCGTCGAATCATGTGATGACTTTCCATCTGTGGTGTTCGTCGAACACCTTGAATGATGATTCGATAAGGCTTCGCCTTTTTCAGAGGACATTGACAGGTCCGGCGGCTAAATGGTATATTGAATTACCTAGAGCCTCTTTCGACAATTTCAGTTCCCTAGCCACGACTTTCTTAACCCACTTTCAGTTACCTATAAGGTACGAAACTGGAACAGAGATCTTAACCAATTTCAAGCAGACAACGGCCACACATATATCTGATCATATACATGAGTGGCGTCGTCGTCGCAGAATGGTAAAGACTTACGTTCCAGATCAGCTATTAGCTGAGTGGTTTATAAAGTCGCTTCTTCCTGCTATAACAGAAGATGTGGCCAAGGGAGGGGTCGTAACAGAGGAGCAGGTTATTGCTCGTGCCCAGTATTTAGACTTAGTATATACTCAGTCTGGCACGCTCTATGACAAGATACCTGACGCCCCCAGACCGGAATTTTCAATTCCTCCTCCTCCTGGATCAAATAGTGACTCTCATGCCGGCAATGGTGTGATTGGCACTGCAAACGCAAAGTCAACAAGGGATTCGAATAAGAAAGCCCGTAAGACTTCGAATCAAAATGCAAATCAAGAACTTCTTGCCTCGGAAGTAAGTGCCGTGTCGGACGACAAGGGCAAACAACTGAAGCAACCAGGGGGCAAGAAGAAAAAGAAAGGGAGAAAAAGGAAACCCCCTACGGGGTGTCATATATGCGATGAGGATCATTGGACAGCAGATTGTCCATACAAAGCTAAGCTTAAAAGGTTCTTTAAGAGTTCGAAAACCTCAGCTGTGTTGACTGATCCGTTTCCAAGCCCGAGAACCGAACTGGTTGCTAATCAAAATGCTTCCCGATCCCAAGTGCTTATGTTGTCTGTATCAAAGCAGCAAAATGATGCTTTGATGAGGAATAAGGATTACAAGAATCCAAAGCTGTCAAACAACAAGGCTAATGAACAACCTAGTAGTTCGACAACAACTTTGACCGAAGTTGTGCCACCCATCGCCCCTAAGCCAATGATAAAGTCGCAAAAGGGAGCAGTACACAAATCGACATTTAATCCTTGTGCGAAAATAGCACAGATAGAGGACCTGGCCCAATCGCCGTCTGTTATGTCGACACTTGAGGTACCGCAAAATTGCTTATCCCAAGAGCAAGCTTTATTATCAGCAATAGGTGAAATTGACCCAATGGATTCCAATCTTGTGGCCTTTAATCATAAAGGATATGACCCTCAGTTACCAGCTCAACTAGCTTTCCTTATTCAAGTGAAAGCCCTCAACAAAACTGTTCATCGAACAATTATTGATGAGGGGGCATCTACATGTCTTATGTCGATGAGTTGCTGGAAAAATTTAGGCTCACCACCCTTGTCGAAATCGTCAACGACGTTAAAAGCATTTGATGGACGATCATACACTCCATACGGGATTTTAAGTAACTTGCAAGTTGAACTGGGGGGCAAAACAGTAGAAGTTGATGTTGAGGTAATCGATGGAAACCTCGATTACAACATCCTACTGGGAAGGCCCTGGATATATGCCATGGCCGCAGTTGTGTCGACCTACTTCAGGAAGATTGCATTTCCCTTCCAAGGAGGAATTACAATCGTTGACCAACAAACATTTCTCCCCAACAGTTCACAAGTTACGGGAAGCATTCCAATGATCCATGGAAGGAATCATTCGCTCCAAAATATCGGAGTAGGTCTCCTAAAATACCCTGCCTTAATGGGTACTTTTTCCCTACCGCCTCCGAGTAATCTGGCGGAAGTGGACACAGTGGAATATGAAACCTTCTATATCTAATGGATCTAGGCTTCGAGGATAGTTCCCATCTCATGTCAACCTCGTTAAAAAATGAAATAAAGAGTAGAGGATAGTTCTTTGCCGTGTCAACCTCATTAAAAAATGAAACGGCCCCCTGAATTCTAGGGGGCATGCACCTCGTTTGCAGTATTATGCTGGGGGCATGAAAAATTATTCGAGCAGTTTTAGCACATAGTTCATGCTCGTTTAAAAAATAAACGCAAGATTCGAGCAGTTTTAGCACATAGTTCATGCTCGTTAAAAAATAAACGCAAGATCCGAGCAGTTTTAGCACATAGTTCATGCTCGTTAAAAAATAAACATAAGATTATGAGCAGGCTTTCCCTTAGAGTTCAAGCTCATTCAGAAAAAATGAACCGTTAAATAACCATTTCAGATCTTAAAATCATCAGCCATAAAAGCCTTGGTCGTGTTTGCCCGTCACCTCCACTTTTCATTTGGCCGATCATTCACCTCCATTTGTGTGTTTACCTCTTTTGAGAAACAGCTGCGAAGAGTGATTCCGCCTAGCCATCCTTGTGACACTGCCGTGATTGGAAAATTCCAACCTGTACCTGGAATCTGCTGCTATCCCTGTTTATCACTCGTTCCTCAAAAGACGAGTCATCTTTGAGCTCTTTTCTTACTCGTAAAATATGAAAAGTTTGCCGAGTTTTGGCCTTCCAGCTCGTTAAAAGGACCGGAAGAGCTATCCCTCCTCTAGATTTTAATCTTTTTGGACCTGAGGGATTATTGCACAAAAAGGTCGAGCGCTTGTTTTTTTCGGCTCGTTAAAAGTACCGAACATCCATCCCTTCTGTATTGTTTTATACTTTTTCGAACTTAAGGGATTAGATGACGAAAAAGGAATTTTGGAGTTAACTTTCTGTACCTTTTCAGACTCTCTAAAAATGAAAAGGACCGAGTTTTCCTTGTCGTTAGACTCGTTAAAGTGATTAAATAGCGACAAACTTATCTTTAGACGAGAACGAGTTTCCCTATTGCTAAGCTCGTTAAATCATAGCGATAGGCTTGCCCGAAGGGCAGGTTATAGAACAAGCATATGTTATCCTCCTCAAGCTTGACAAAAATAAAGAGGTACTGGTCAGAAATGACTGGGGAAAAATTGGGAGAACCTCAAAGCTTTAATGGTAGCGACTCGCTCTTGAACATGACACTTTTCCTCCGTACCACATCGGGTTGGGTTGTTTCATTCACCGGTCTCATCACCATGGTCCTCGCCAAACCATCCACATTTGGGGTAATGCTACCGATCCATCGCATCAGTGTAGTTATATGTTCAAGAGAGGTCATTCAGAAAGTGTCAACCGTGTCCCATCCACTACCATACATTATCCTTCATCCGTCCATGATCGCCACCCTGAATCATATGTCACAGTTTGTTTTCACCTCCACTAAAATCATTAGCTCCGTTCCGTATCATTGATGTGGGATTCATTAAGGCCCTCCTTTGATGGATCGCTTCTTGTCGACTTCAGCTCATTATCCAAGAAGTTGATCTAGGAACAACCCCTTCAGTACTTTGAAACTTGCATGCCTCAATGGCAAGTTTCTCACTTCTGGCGACAGGTATACATCAATGACCTTCGACCAGAAGATTTTGCGTGGCGTTCGACACCAAGTCCTTTATTCACGCCACGTGAATTGTACTGCAATACCTTGAGGGTCATTATCATTATCAGTGATTCCTCTCGCGCTTGTTAACGGTTTTCATCATTGACCGGTAATCAAGCGATGTCTTTCCATGTTCGACTTCAGCGCAATTCTCACATGGATCGACTTGTACTTAGAGTGAAGATCGAACGAGTTTGAAGACCCCGGATCTAGTTTCATCCATCTGGGCTGCGATATATATTCAGGAAATATAAAAACATTTGCCATGTACATCATTGCAGCAGATGATCATCCTATTCAAAGGATGATAATTTCAGCAGAGAGTTATCAGTCTACCATCAAACGATCATCTGTTCTATGTACCAAAATGTATTTATAAAGCTGAGCATGGGAATGCCCGCCTCAGCTAGATCATGAAAACAGAATGAAAAATAATGTATTGTAGTGTATTTTATTACAGGGCACCTCTCAGCGCTTGAATGAACTTCGGATCCTCTGGATAAAGCATTTCACCCGATAAACGACCTCATACTTTAGGGGGCAACTGTTATAGACATTTTTGTGCCTCGCAGCATGGAGCATGAAATGTCGATAATTACAGGGATCCAAAGTCCCTAAACAAGTTGTTCTCACCCCTAGAGGAACAAGGTCAGCAAACCACAGCACTTCAGATCAGTTCTCCACCTGAAAACACTTAAAAACAGGCAATTTCAAGATCATGTCAGCTGCCCCATTGAGCATCTATGCTGAATGTCAACTGTCCCACTCTGTACCTGCGCTGAATGTCAAAAGAGCTGAAGGCTACCTGCGCTGGGCGAGATTGGCCAAGTGGCACAGTCATTCTGCAAGGTGTCAGATGCCCAGGAAGCTTCCAAAAGACACTTGGATCAGCAAATTCGCCCTATGATGAGTAAGAGGTCCTTAAACTCCAAGTGGAAGCTAGGATCTCCAAGTGGACTCAAGAACTGAAGTTTAACTGAAGAGGGAGAGGACACAAGGCAGCTTCATGTCAGTCTCAAGCTGACTCATCCTTTCTCCATTTATCCTATATATAGAGCTCTCTCATGAGGTCTAAGGAGGCTGGAATTTTGTGCAAAGCAAGGAAGTGCTGTTGGTTTGAGTTTAGAGCTATTGGGTGATTGATTTGAAGGAGGTGAAGAGGAGATTTCTTGCTGCTGGGAGGTGTTGATGGATTGGGCCTCTATGGTTGTAACACTCTCAGAACTTTACTTCTTCCATTAATAAAGCATTTGAGGTTCTTCTATATACATGTGTTTCAATGATGTATTGTTGTACTTGTGTATTTGATCTATTCTAATCCATGAATCAGTTATGAATGTATGCTTCTTGTAGTTTCCCTCTCTTGCCTTTTTGCAGGATCTTTGTGTAGCTGGGCCGGTGAAAGAGCAAGGAGCTGGGAGCAAGCAGCGAGGAGAGAAGACTGGATCAACAATATCGAAAGACATCGGTTGGTGGATCTCTTTCTCCTCTCTTTACTTTCATAAAGAAGAAATCTTAGATAGCTTTGCTTTCTGTTGTTGCTGAGGTACTATCACCCTTAGAGTAGGGATAGGGTCATTCCGAGTCAGATACTTTTCCCCACAACACCTTGGTAGTGAGTTCTAAGTGCTCTTGAGTCTTAGCATAGGTAGAGGCTCTGCAGCTGAGTGTGCGAACCCCTACAGCTATGTGCGCAAGGCAGATAGAGTCTGTACTAGGAACTTGAGATATCAATAAAGAGAAGTATTCTATAATCGCTGTGTATTTTGTCTTTGTTTAATGCATCTGATTATGTTATGTTAGGATCTGGGTTTACATTATAATGCTAATTTGATGCACGAATGTATCTCATTGTATTTTTTAATTGAACGTTGTTATAGGACAAATTGACCTCCTAACCAACTCAGAGGAGAAAGACAAGATGACTAAAATAATGACCATAGTTGCAGGTCCAAAATCCACACTAACGCTCTCCATACACTGACTGCCTGCTTTATAAAGCTTGTTTACAAGCATAAAGGAGCGTTAGTCAACCTGCTAACTCTTGTTGTTAGACCAGGGGGAGCGTTAGTGAACTTTAGTGATGCTCAAGTGGTTATGCCAACGAATCTGCCATTAAATATCTAGATATTATTTCCCTAAATTTGTGTAAGAAAAGCAGGGAAACTCCAAAAATCAAGATATTTGGAGAAATTATATTCCGGAAATAGAGGCAAATGGGAAAAAGCTGGTAAATGAGGCAGGTTCATGGTTTTTACCCAAATGAACTACAGGTGGAGTTGGGCAGCCCTAAATCGATTGTTATATAAGCAACAAGAGGGCCATTGCACAAGGGTCAGATCATTTAGAAGGATAGTACATGGTGCTGTTGTGATATTGTCATATTCTTGAAGGAGCTAGCTGAAAGAAGGAGAGAGAGAGAGGAAGAAGGGATAAGGAAGGTTGATACAACAGGGTTGTTGTAATCACTCTTCTGTTCTGAATATAGGACTGCGGTTGTGTTCCCTACTCGAAGTGTCGGTGATATTGTGCATTTATTTGTTCATTCTGATGCTTGTTGTGTTGAGTAGATAAGTTACACATTTATACATGTTTGTTACAGATTCTTACATTAATTGTCAGAAGTATATGCTGTGATTGGTTTGCTTCATTCTTTTGTGCAGGAATTGTCTTGGAGCCGGTCAAGAGGAGTTCTTCTTACCGCACAGAGATCCCCAAGCGAATCTAGAAAGAACCAAAGGTGATCCTTTCTCCATATCTTGTCAATATATGTCAGATAGATGAACATGTGTGTAACAGGTACCTTTTGCAGATAACCTTACAGTCTGTCGAAAGTCCTGGGAAGACTTTCGAGGGTAGTTTTCATCTCGTGCATTTTACCCCATAGCAGAACTGGTGACTCCACTGGGGAATATACATTTAGTTCCCAGTTATCTGGACTCCTCTCAGATCTCTTCTCTCTTCTATGAGCTTCCCGCTTCTTCATATCCTTATCTGATCCACCATCTAACTTGTTGCATCCTACAAAGTTGCTTTCTCTTCAGAAATTGATCCCAAAAGCCCACTTTTTGAGCTCTTTCCCTCACTAACACAGGTTGTTGGTCTACACAGAGCTTTATAAAGCTCTTTGATTGTGCACAGGGAGCGTTAGTGATCCATTTCCATGTTTTTCAAGAGATTTTGTGGACCAAAATGGGGGGAAACTTCTCCCAAGGGCTAAATTAAGATCTGCAATAGTATCATGATAACAAATTTGGTGTCTTAAAGTTTATTTTTTAAGAAAATGCTTTAGTTTTTCTCTCATAAAAGAAATTTTTGTTGAAATAAAAGCTAATAAACTATATATCTCCTTCTGTCGAAATAATTGTAGGCTGCTTTGTTTTGGTTCAATAGTTGTTAGGGAATATTGAGAAAAGGAACTTTCGATTATGCAAAGTGTTGAATGACTTTAGATGCACTGATGAATACATGAATATGTGAAATAATACATGTGTAGAATAAGACTTGTTTTCATAAGAAATTGAAAAAAAAAAAATTAAGCATTCTTCTGCACGGTTTATTGAGTCGAGAGTCTCATCATATTCATACATCAACACCCCCACAGAAGAAAAATAAGAAAGTACACTAAAATCAATCAGATACTCTTTTTTAGAGCAAACCAACATTAGATAGATTAGGACCTTGGGATAGGAGAGTGAGTCAACTACCCAAGGTTGAAAATCAAACTAGTGTCGTTAAAAAGTGAAAAATCCTTCTGCACTCATATTACCGGGACCACTTGTTGTTGGGAAAAGTATCCATTCAGAATGCCCTTATCGCACTCTAAGGTGTGATAGTGCCTTAGCAACAAACAAGGAAAACTATTTTCGTATTCTTCTTTATGAAATGTAAACGAAGAGGAAGGATGTAACTAACCTGTGTCTTTCGCTAGTTTGTTGATCCACTCGCTCTTCTCTTTGTTCGTTTCCCGCTGCCTACTTCCTCACTGGTCCAGCCTCACCAAGCTCCTGCAAGATCACATAAGAGAGAAACTACACAAAAGACATAGATTTACATTCATAACTTGTTTAGGATCAAATTTAAACTAAATATGCAAATATAACAAAACATCATTGATATACAAGCATATAGGAGAAACTCAAATAGTTTTATTGATATAAGAAAGTCCAAGAGGAGATATAACCAAGTGAGTCCCGATCCAGCATCTACCTCCCAGCAAAGGAATCTCTTCCTCTCCTCCAACAAAGCATAAATCACACAATGTACTAATCTCAATCTCAAACCAACAGCAATTCTCTACAAAGTACAAAATTCCAGCCTCTAGATCTCTGGGATGAGAGATCCATATATAGATGTAAGCAGTGAGGATGAGTCAGCTTATGTTTTGACTTGTGGCTTCTCTCTGTCAGTTCTTGCTTCCACTTGGAGGTTGAGAGCCTCTTACTCATCACTAGTCGAATTCATTGAGGCAAGTGTCATTGGAGAAGATTCTGGAAGCTTCCAGTGTCTTTCTGTTATCACTTAGAACTAAAATTGATATATGTAACTTTTCATCCTAGCCCGATGACAAAGGTCAGTGCTAGTTTATTTTTGTTTTAATTTTCTTCCCTTAGAATCTGAAGTTTTGAAGAGTTTTTGAGTCAAGTTGTTCTCAGCTCCCATTGGTTCCCCTCCATCTACCATTGTTTTATAGCCACCTGTTATCTTATGTCAGCCACCGTGTCTTTTTGTAATTTCGCAGCGCAATCATGATTAGGCAGTTTCGCAGCGCAATCATGATTAGGCAGTTTCGCAGCGCAATCATGATTAGGCAGTTTCGCAGCGCATCATGATTAGGCAGTTTCGCAGCGCATCATTCAAATTTAAAACTGACCGCGCTGTGAAATCATGGATTCGTACCTTTCGCTGTGAAAGGTACGAATCCATGATTTCGCAGCGCGGTCAATTTTAAATTTGAATGATGCGCTGCGAAACTGCCTAATCATGATGCGCTGCGAAACTGCCTAATCATGATTGCGCTGCGAAACTGCCTAATCATGATTGCGCTGCGAAATTACAAAAAGACACGGTGGCTATAAAACAATGGAATATGGAGGGGAACCAATGGGAGCTGAGAACAAATTGACTCAAAAACTCTTCAAAACTTCAGATTCTAAGGGAAGAAAATTAAAACAAAAATAAACTAGCACTGACCTTTGTCATCGGGCTAGGATGAAAAGTTACATATATCAATTTTAGTTCTAAGTGATAACAGTGGCTCCACTTGGGATAGTGTGCTCCTGTAGTACACTAAGAACTCGTATGTCCAGTGCTTTGTCCAATTTATGAAAACATAGATGGAGTTGACAAGCATCCTTTTCTAGCTTTGTGAGCCTTCACCTCGGGCTTGAGCTTCCTGTTCAGCTTGTCATTTATTTGCAACAAAGAAAGACTAATAAAACGGTTATGTACAATGTTGTGAGAAACTTGGCAGAGATTCAATCAATTGTAATGCTTTAGGAACCTACCATTAACAGGTCCTCCAGCATACGGTGTTCCATCAATCTCTTGTAGAATGTAGGTGTTATTCCCATGGAAAGCAGAAATTTGATATGGCCCTTTCCACAAATTTTCAAATTTACCATGTTTACCTTTCTCTTCAATTCTAGCTTCCCATTTCAAGACTTTATCATGGATCTGGAATGTAACTTCTTTGATCTTTTTGTCAAATGCTCTCTTGATCTTGTTCTAGTTTTGCTGATGATTGTCAAACACCTCATTTCTTTTCTCTTGCAAAGCTATTAGCTGATTGATCCTTCGTTGTATAGCATTTGGTTCCTCTTCTAGTCCTTGAATCAACTTCATTACTGGTACTCCAAGGGATGTTGGAAATATAGCCTCTGCCCCATATACTAGCTCATATGGTGATGTTCCAATGGACCTCTTTGTGCAAATCCGGTCAGCCCACAAAGCATATCTCAGTTTCAAATGCCAAGCTTTTTTATTTTCTTGCAGCAGCTTCTTAATGATTCTCACAAGGCTCTTGTTTGATGATTCAGCCAAACCATTTCCCTGTGGATAATAAGCAGTGGAATGTCCAAGGGAGATGTGATACTGATGACAAAAATTAATCATCCTTTTGGACTTGAAAGCTTGAGCATTGTCTGTAATGATCTTCATTGGGAAACCAAATCTTGATAATATATTATTTTCTAAGAAAGAAATAATCACTAAATCATTTGCTTGCCTTGTGGGTATTGCTTCTATCCATTTTGTAAAGTAATCGGTGGCTGTGAGAATCCAGCGATGCTGTCCTGATGAAGGAGGATGGATTTCCCCTATAAAGTCTAATCCCCACTGCTGGAAAGGTGCTTCAACATAAATAGGAACCAAGGGCAGTGGCATAAGCTTTCTCTTTCCTTCAAACACTTGACATTCATGACATGTGGCTATCTTTTTATAGATATCTCTAAACATAGTTGGCCAAAAATAGCCAGCTCTCAAGACCTTGTTTGCAGTGGCTTTCCAATAGTGATGTCCTCCACAATCCCCTTTATGAAACTCATCAATTACTTTATCAGCTTCTTCAATGAGGCAGTTTAATAATATTCCTCCTGCATCTTTCCAAAACAAATTTTGGTCATACACAAAATATCTGAGAGATTTCAATTTGGTAAACCAAGCTTTGGATTTTGAAAGATTATCAGGAGCTCTATTATGCTGCAAAACAAATGCTATATCCTTGTACCATTCTGAGATCAAGAATTTCTCATTTATTTGGACCAATTCCTCTTCATTTTCAGAAATTTCTGAGATTTCTGTGCTTAAATTAATATCAATATAGTCCAAATTTGATTGAGTCAACAATTGGGCTAGGCCTTGACCCTTTACCAACTTTGTGGGTTTGATCTCAATGTCATACTCCAAAAGTTTTGCTATCCACTTTCCCCTTTTTCCATCTGGATCAGCTTGTGTAAGAATATCTTTTATAACAGCATTTGGGACGTAGGCAACAATGTGAGAGTGCAAAACATAGATTCTGAAATCCTTAATTGCTTTCACCAATGCATAGGCTTGTTTCTCTAAGATATTATATTTCAATTCAACATTGGCTAATGTCTTGCTAAAGAAAGAAATGATGTGTTCAAAGCACCAAGACTACAAGCTAATGAAGAAGAAGTAGAAAGCTGCAATTTAGGAGACTCGGTTGTGCCTAAGATAGTCAAGATTTCAAAATTCCTTTCAGCTGATATGAAGACTAAATATGTTGAGATGATGAAAAGATTCATTGATGTTTTTGCATGGAGTTATGCTAACTTGAAACAATATGACTCTTCAATTATACAACATACCATTCCTATCAAGCAGAATGAAAAGCCTTTTAAGCAGAAGTTAAGAAGAATTAATCCTCTTTTAATGCCATTGATTGAAAAAGAAGTGAAAAAGCTCTTTGATGCTAAAATTATTGTTCCAATCAGATTCTCAAATTGGCTTGCTAATTTGGTACCAGTCAGAAAAAAGAATGGAGAGATCAGAATTTGTATAGACTTCAGAAACTTAAACAAAGCTTCATTGAAAGATAATTACCCCCTCCCCAAAATGGATTTCATTCTGCAGAACATTGTTGGTTCACAAAGGATGTCTATGCTTGATGGTTTCTCAGGGTACAATCAGATTCTTGTTCACCCAGATGATCAGGAGAAAACGGCCTTCACTACACCATGGGGAACATTCATGTATGCAAAAATGCCATTTGGCCTCATGAACGCGGGAGCCACTTTCCAGAGAGCAATGGATATTGCTTTTGCTGAAGAAAAGGACAAATCAGTGGTGGTTTATCTTGATGACATGCAGCGAATCTTTCCCGAAATGTCAAATCCGTTAGGTGAGTCATAGTTCGTGTCCTCTCATGTCAGCTCATGTACCCCTCTTATCACATTTCACCACTCATTGCCACTATCACCATCACTAGATCTGTTGATACGCATGAATCACCATTTCCAAGAAAGACCACCGTGCATAAAACTTAATGATGGTCGTAAGTCTTGCATGAAATGAAAAATCTGCAAGATTACAACTTGAAAGATTTTAAACGGCAAAATTTAAAATTCAACTGCAAAGATAATCAAGCGAGGCTGATAATCAAGCGAGGCTGATAATCAAGCGAGGGTGATAATCAAGCGAGGCTGATAATCAAGCGAGGGTGATAATCAAGCGAGGCTGAATTCAAATAGAAGCTGAATCACAATTCCAACCGGAGCTGGTAGTCATTGTCTGCGAAGATTTGGAAGAATGAATGGAGAAAAAGGAGCACAGATCCAGCAAATGTCAAAGGACTGAGCCTGAAGGCTTATATATAACGCTGAGAAATAAAGAGGTGGAGAAAGCATTTAAAAAGGCCGGGTGCTGGAATTTTTGCAAAAAGTTACAAGGAGGGCACACACAGGTAACCAAAGAATTTGCACTTAACTTCACAGGCTTGAATTCAAAAGTAGCCATGATAGAATTGCAGGTTTCGCCAGAAGTGATATCTACTGTGACAGAGATCCCACGAGGACAAGAGCAATGGTTTAAAAATTTCAAGTTTGACATGAATCCTTGCAAGGAGTTTTTGAAGGATGAATTTGTAAATGAAGATTTAAGTAAGGCAGTGCCCAGGAGTTATGTCAAAGAATATTATGCTCATTTACTCACCTGCATACAGAAATATCTGACTTGTGAAGGAAGGTATAACAAGGTTTACTCTTACCATTTTAAACTCCTTTTGCATTTCACCGAGAAGGTCTCCATAGACTTACCTTTTTATCTTTTCCGTAGTTTGAGTAAGATGTGTGATAAGGTACAGTTGAGGAAAGAGGATTGTGAAACCTCTTTGTTTCATCATGGTTTGATCAAACTACTGGTTTTAGATGGGCTCCAAAAGGTAGACAGAGATTGGAATTCATTCATTTTTATGGCTGGCTTCAAAAGCCAGACTGGCCTCACTCCTCTACCTGTTAGAGATTCTACAATAGCTGAGCTCCAAACAGAAGCAAGAGCTAAAAGAGTTCCAAATTCACAAGTAAGAAAACAAGTGAAGCCACTCATCATCCAAGATCAACCTCAGCAATCAACTAAGGAAAAAGCTCATGGTAAAAAGACTGTACCTGAAACAAGCACATCTGAAGTAGTCTCAAGGATAAGAACAAGAAGCCAGATGAATAAGGAAAAAGTTAAAGCTGTAGCAGTCGAAGAAAGTCCAGTGTCCAAGGGAAGTTTAAAGGCCTTATTACAGGCTATTGACATTGAGCAGTCTCTACCAGTCCAAATTGAGTTGATACAGTCAGAACAAGAAAGAACCAAGAAAGCCAAGGCCTCAAAAAGGCTTAAATTTGATGAGCCAGCTGAAGAGTTTGTTTTTAAACCTAGAAGACCTATGACAAGGAGATTCCAGCAAGTACAGGAAGCACTGTCAAGAACAGAGGAAACAGGGGAAGGGACACAACGTTGGCAAAAGAAAAACACAGGCAAAACAGTCATCACATCTAAAGAAGATAATATAGCAGCCATAAAGAGCCAATTAGAATCAGCTAAGCATGAGATCGCCAAATTGAAGAAAGCTGCTAGAAGACATGCAGTCATACACGCAAACTATTATAAAGCTCTATGGAAAGGGAATGAAACTGTAGAAGCCTAGTTGAATTCAGTGGTTGATGGCCATTCACAATTTCACACCTGGACAGTACCAGCAATCAAAGAAGCCAAGTACATCAGAAGGATCAATATGCAACTGAGAGCTGGGAATAAGGTTATGAAGAAACAAATTGAAGATCTGAAGGCACAGCTAAGCCAGCTTAAAGGACCTTCTAAATGAGTTTTCATTTCAAGTAAGATTCCATTTCAAAATTTTGATAAGTTTGCTTGATCTTATCTTTCTGAAGAAATCTAAATCCCTATTCGGCCTTTGGAAAGTCTAAAGAAGTTTTTGGCAATCACGCACTCGGTTAATAAAGGTCTCAGGTTAAAAAACAAGCTGTTTTAAATAACTCAGTAGTTTCGTAGCGCGCTACAAAACTGCTGAAAGTGATGATTTCAACATAAATCAAACAGTTTTGAACTATAAGCGGGAATTTTGAAAGGGGAATGTCTACAAGGTATGCAAGGCATCAGCTGAAGCTATTAAGATTCAACCAGGTCAAGACACATGGAGATAATATGCATTCAAATCCAACTTTAGATTTTTGTCATAAAGTGAGCATATTTCATATTTACCACACTTCAGGATATGTGAAACAATTTGCAAGAATTTTGGCTTTCACGCATGAAAACGGTGGACAGCACATCAAGGACGTGGCAGTCTACTCCATTTTGGGTAATTAAAAGATAAAGGATATACTTCGTTGGATCCGGACATGTTAAGGCAAACTAAAGACCGGTACACAGGGGCAGTTTCCTATGTTTCAGGGTATTGGAAAACATGTGACATTAAAGACAAACATGGAGCCTTGAAGACCCATCATAGCCAAACTAGAAGGGGAGCAGATGTCAAAGAACGAGAACCATTGTAATCAAGGCTATTATTAGCATAACACGGTGTTAGAATCCTACTTGATTTAGATCTCTAAAAACTCCAGTCAACACTTTGTTGTATTTATTAAGTAGTTAGAGTTTAAGAGTTGTCAGTAATAGAAGTAGTTTTCGAATTCCCCTCATGCTGGAGGAGGAATCTCGATCAGTTAGAATAAGAGCTCTATATATAGCTGAAACAGCAATGTAATCAGGGTTGGAAATTTTTATGGAAAAGCTTGTATTTGGCCTATGTAAGACTCATTTTCAGTAATACATGCTTGACTTTACTTCTCAGGATTCATGAAGGATTTTTTATGTTCAGAATATGTGATGTTGTCCTTTCCTTAATTCTTACAGTGGTATGGATGTATAATCACTCAGAATTCACTGAATGTGCTCTGAATTCCTGCATACATTTATAAACTGTGTGGTCCCATATGAGTCTATGTTCTGAATGTTTAAATGCTGAATGCCCTGACTTCCATGTAGGGTTGAGTTCATTGTTATATTGAGGTGTTGTTGACTCCATAAGCCCAATGGATAGTTTTGTTTAATGTGTTTCCACCATTCATATTTTTCACAGTTGTTCTATAAGAGTTAGCCATATTATCTTTAATCAAAATCATTAATCCATCAAGAGAGAGCCCTCTCAGGTTGAGGAGGCTAAGCCTCAGCCTAAAGTCGGTTTGAAATAGTTACTTGAAGTCTTCTTGGTCTACAGCCTTCCAGGGCCTGATTTTGAGAAAACACTTTCCACCTCGTTGAATGAGCTTTCCATTTGTCATTTCCCGCTCAACGCACCCTGGTAGTGCATCCACCTGCATTGCAACGCACCTAGCCAGTGTATTTGGGTGCTTTGCAACGCAGGCAGCTAGTGGAGCCTCTGAATTGATCCTGATTAGACTAGTTTTGGGCAGTTTCTGGTGGAGAACTTCTGGGAGAAGCTGTCATTTGTTGACCTTGTTTCTTTAGAAGCTGGAACAACATCTTTAGGGACTTAGGATCCCTTGGTTTATGGACATTTCATGCTTATAGCTGTAAGGCACAAAAATGTCTATAACAGTTTCCCCCTAAAGTATGAGGCCGTTTATCGGGTGAAATGCTTTATTAGGAGGATTCGAAGTTCTTTCAATGCTAGGAGGAGACCTGTAATAAGATACAATACAATACATTATTTTTCATATTGTTTTCATGATCTAGCTGAGGCGGGCATTCCCATGCTCAGCTTTATAAATTCATTTTGATGTACATAGGACAGACAATCGTCTGATGGTAGACAGATGATCCTGATGAAATCATCATCCTTTTGGTAGGATGATTATCTGTGCTGCAATGTTGTACATGTCAATGTCTTTATTTTTCCTGAATATATATCGCAGCCCAGATGGATGAAACTAGATCCGGGGTCTTCAATCTCGTCCGATCTTCACTCTAAGTACAAGTCGATCCATGTGAGAAATGTTTTGAAGTCGAACACGGAAAGACATGGCTTGATTACCAGTCAATGATGTAAACTGTTAACAAGCGCGAGAGGAATCACCGATAATGATAATGACCCTCAAGGTACTGCAGTACAATTCACGTGGTGTGAATAAAGGACTTGGCGTCGAACACCACGCAAAATCTTTCGGTCGAAGGTCATTGATGTATACCTGTCGCCGGAAGTGAGAAACTTGCCATTGAGGCATGCAAGCTTCAAAGTACTGAAGGGGGGTGTTCCTAGATCAAATTCCTGGATAATGAGTTGATGTCGACAAGAAGCGATCCGTCAAAGGAGGGCCTTGATGTATCCCACATCAGTGACACGGAATGGAGCAAATAATTTTGATGGAGGTGAAAACGATCTGATGATATATGGTTCAGGGTGGCGGTCATGAATGAATGAAGTATAATGTATGGTAGTGGATGGGACACGATTGACTTCTCTGGATGAATTCTCTTGAACATATCGGCGACACTCGTGTGATGGATTGGTAGCATTTACCCCAAAGGTGGATGGTATGGCGAGACCATGGCGATGTGACCGGTGAATGAAACAACCCAACACGACTTAGGCACAGAGTGGAAGTGTCATGTTCAAGAGCGACTTGCTACCAATAAAAGTTCTTTGAGTTTTTCCCAATTTTTCCCCAGTCATTGCTGACCAGTACCTCTTTATTTTTGTCAAGCTTGAGGAGGATAACATATGCTTGTTCTATAATTTGCCCTTTGGGCAAACCCATCACTATGTTTTAACGAGCCTAGCGATAGTGAAACTCGTTCTCGTCTAAAGACAAGTTTGTCGCTATTAATGTTTTTTAACGAGTTTAACGACAAAGATAACTCGGTCCTTTTCATTTTTAGAGAGTCTGAAAAGGAACGTAAAGGTAACTCCGGAAGTCCTTTTTCGTCATCTAATCCCTTAAGTCCGAAAGAGTATAAAACAATACAGAAGGGATGAATTTTCGATAGTTTTAACGAGCCGAACAAAACAAGCGCTCGATCTTTTTGTGCAATAATCCCTCAGGTCCAAAAAGATTAAAATCTAGAGGAGGGATAGCACTTCCGGTCGCTTTAACGAGATGGAAGGCCAAAACTCGGCAATCTTTTCATATTTTACGAGTCAGATGAAAAGAGCTTAAAGAAGACTCGTCTTTTGAGGAACGAGTGATGAGATGGGTAGCATCTGATTCCAGGTAAGGATTGAAATTTTCCAAGCACGGCAGCGTCACAAGGATGGCTAGTGAAATCACTCTTCGCAACTGTTCCTCAAAATGGGTAAACAATCAAATGGAGGTGAATGATCGGCCAATGAAAAGTGGAGGTGACGGTGCAAACACGACCAAGGCTTTAATGGCTGAAGTACTACATTCACGTTGGTTATTTACCGGAGGATAGTTCATTTTTTAACGAGCTTAAACACGGGTTGAAACACTTGCTCGACCTTATGTTTATTTTTTAACGAGCATGAACTATGTGCTAAAACTGCTCGATTAATCCAGTCATATGATAAGAATGTCTCATTTAAGATTCCATTTTTTATGGAGCTTGCGTCTTACAAAGATTTGCTCCGGATCCTTTCATTATGCAAGTTCGGAAACGACTAATCCTACGAGTTTAAAGGGTTAGACCTACAGGTTTAAAGGGAGGACCTAAAAATTTAAAAAATAAATAGCCGCCCCTTGCTTGCACTCCAAAAGGTTTGCATGCCCCCAGGTATAAAGTACGATTTCAAGGTTACCCCTACTTCACTTCCGCCAAAACATTTGTTTCACCGAGAGAGGCCTACCTCTTTCAGGTTACCCAAAGATTGTCTTATTCACACAGCAAACAAAACATTTCTTCGGCGATGTCCACCGAGATGAACAAAGGTGAGCGACGACGCCCACCGACCCACATAACTTTGACAAGAGAATCTTATTCTAGAACAACCCCTCTTCCAATCACGGACGGGGTACGGACTAGTCATATTCTCCCGCGGAAACCTACCCTATACCCAAAGTTTTCCTGTCGAAGCAGACCAGGACGCATGCCCCCTGGGTTCCAGTCATATCCTTCCGAATCACTCGCGCTCATCGGGAGGACGGACCGTGGGTTGAGACATTTCTTGCGTGAAGAGACCATTTAGGGATGGTATATGACTATTTGCGATGCGTGATCCAGGAAATGAAAGCTGGTCCACGAGCTTGACCACTCTTCCTTCGTGCGGAAAACACATTACTCTAAAGAGTGAGGAGACGATAGCTCCCATGCAATATATATAGTCCCATCCAAGGAGTAGGTTATAATCCAAGGGTCCTTGAACGACGATCACGTTCATTTGAACGGTCTTCCCTTTCAATGTTATAGGCACATTGGGGAGGATCCCTAAAGGTCGACTGGTTCCTTTATCAAAGCCTGTCAGATTTCTCATCTCAGGCAAAAGCGATGGTGAACCAAGCGCTTTCCAAGCAATAGAGGAAAGGATACTCACAAACGCCCCCTCATCAATGATGGTGCCAGCCATGACCATTCTGTATATTTGGACGATAATTCTGAATGGTATGCTGGCTGGCAAGCGGGGTCTGCCTAGTTGGTTCCAGTCGAAGGACATAACTAGGTTGCTTGGTGGTGGGACCGAGTAGACAGCCGGGTATCGCTCTGACGAACTTCCTTCCTGTGATAAAGGAATGGGTGGATTGCCCCCGTGTTCGTCGGAGTCTGTGTTGATGAAGAGAATTTGGATGGTGTCATCTTTATCCTCTTCAGTGACTGTATCATTTGAAGATAAAACCTCTGAAGGCAAGACCGAGTCAACTGCCACCTAGACCTTTTGACTTTCGTCTGGTATGGATTCAGTTGGTTTATCTTCAATGATAGACGCTTCAGCTGACCACTTGAGCGGGCCAGCTGGATTCTCAACTAACGAAGGACTTGGCAAGAGTTTTTTATATCCAGGAGGAAGTCGTAACGGTGAAACCGGATGATCTTCCAAGACTCTTTTAGCCTCGTCTAAGAAGGGACAACGGTGGAGGGCATGGTCGCCTTCGCAAAATCTACAAGGAGGTCTCGCTCTCCCTTTTTGTCCTGGAACTTCACTTTCGCTAGTTGACGGTGTACTTTCAACATGGCCATCAGAGGTTGACGACACCGGATTGTGCAAATGGGGAGACCAGTCCCTTAGTATCCGAGGGATGCAAGGACAATCTCTATGAAAGTGGTCTCCCTTGCAAATGACACATGGCGATTTAGGCCTGGTCAGTGCTGTGTGTGGATTTTCATTAGATGACACTTATTTTCCCTTATTTGCCTTTGGCTCCTTCTTCCTTTTCTCTTTCTTCTTCTTTTCCTTTTTCTCCTTAGGAACCTGGTTTTTAGCTTTACCAGTCCTGTCACACGAAGAGGAAGGAAGAGAGGAAGAAATAGAGGAAGTAGAAGGTTGGTGGGAAATTCTGGACTCGTCTAATTGCTGATTCGACTGTTCAGGAATAGTGGTGTTTTGAATGACATTGGTTGAGAAGAGCCAGACCGGCAAGCCAATTGTCAGTCCTGGAAGCGACAATGTGGCCATATGGGGCGCACCAACATCTCCCCAAGAGGAGAAGGGACTAGGATTTCCACCAAGGGGAATTCCTTGGTTGGTGGGCTCCATTTTCTCAACCTAAAGATCAACGCGGGAAAAAGGGTATGAATATTCCGTTTAAAATAAATTTTAACGACGCTTAGACACAACTTGCTTTTTCAATTTTAAAGAGTCGAGAAAAAGCAAAAGATGACTCTAGTATCCTTCGATTTTTAATGAGCCTGAAGTGACAAGTGCTCAGATGGACCTTTTCCGTTAAGGAGTCTGAAAAGGAACGAAAGGGACTGCTCTGGAGTTCTAGGCAGAGGGTGTGCCAAACCAATCGCAAAACCACAGAATACTTTTTAGGGTACGGACGGTCAGTCTTCCCGAATGCTGTGTTCAGTGCATTGAGATCAGTAGGGCGGCCGACACGGCTTCCTATGGATAAAGGTTTTATGCCTACAGGGGTCTCCCAATATATACTTGACGGTACGTGGGAGCACAAACCGTACTGGCACTTATCGTCTCTCAAGAGGAATCACCCAACCATCAGTAAGGCGACCAGTGACCAGGTTTTACGACGCCGGAACACGTCTCTAGCCTAGACCTCTATGTTGTGCGTTAAGTTACAAAGCGTTGTTAAGTTCATTCAATTTATTTTAGGTTGATCTTTCTTAGAAGTTTGCCTTTTTGGATCACCACGAGATGCAGATACAACTCCTAAATGCAGTCTAAAGATGATAAGCAAGCTTTTATATCTTTTCAACAATGAAAATCCTAGCTACAAGGGGAAAAGAAAGACACAATGTTTTCTCAAAGAGCGTAGAGCACACTGTAAATGCACTTTTCCTAAATCAATCCATACAAACTGTCAAAATGCAAATGCACATATGCATGTATTTGTTTTCACTTTCTTAATATTGATGCCTAAAAAGAAAGTTGTTGTACAAATTTGAATTCGATTTCAAGTGAAAAACACAAACAAGCTTCTTTTTCGAAATCAAAAAGACGATTACGACACTTATGATTTTGAAGTAAACACTTGTTTCGACACTAGAAATTCACAAATTCAAACCAAAAGACAAAAGTAAAAGCGCAATCAACTGTCAACAGCAAACAAACTTACTCCTAAGATCAAAACGACACTTACGACAGGTCTAGATCTAAGGGCGACAGTATGACTAGTTTACTTTTGTAATGGGAAACTGCAAATGATGTAACAAATACACAAAAACAAATACAGTTTCTTTATACAATTGAGGCGGAATTAAGGCAGAGAAAAGGGGTTTTCAGATAGGTACACACACTGATAACAGGCTGCAACAATCAGAGAGAAAACTGAGCAAAAGGAAGCAGAGAACCACAGCTGCACAGGGCAAGGGCTGATCAACGCACTTGTTGTACAGAGAAACTGAATTGCAGCGCAAGTAGCCCTCTTGGGACCTACGTTGAAATGCAGAACCTCTTCACAGAGCCTGCGCTGAAGTAGAAACGAGAATTGTCTTTGGGTTCTGGGTCACAGTTTGCAGTTTAATCTATGGTTTTTGGCCGGATAAAAGCTATCAATTAGGTACAATTAGAGGGATGATTTAAAGGAGGACTAAGATCTATCACAAAGGGCAGTTAGAGAACTTGTGGATCAGCTGTTCGAATCATAAACAAATCCTAGTGGAAGGATTGAAGCAGCAGCTACTTTGCATTTGATAATGGCAAATGCTTTTCGATTGCTACTTCTTGTGTTTATGAAACAAACAATCAATAGAAACACAAATAAACTGACTAGATACGATCCCCAGTGGAGTCACCAATTTGTTGTTGGGAAAAGTATCCATTCAGAATGCCCCTATCCCACTCTAAGGTGTGATAGTGACTTAGCAACAAACAAGGAAAACTATTTTCGTATTCTTCTTTATGAAATGTAAACGAAGAGGAAGGATGTAACTAACCTGTGTCTTTCGCTAGTTTGTTGATCCACTCGCTCTTCTCTTTGTTCATTTCCCGCTGCCTGCTTCCTCACTGGTCCAGCCTCACCAAGTTCCTGCAAGATCACAGAAGAGAGAAACTACACAAAAGACATAGATTTACATTCATAACTTGTTTAGGATCAAATTTAAACTAAATATGCAAATATAACAAAACATCATTGATATACAAGCATATAGGAGAAACTCAAATAGTTTTATTGATATAAGAAAGTCCAAGAGGAGATACAACCAAGTGAGTCCGGATCCAGCATCTACCTCCCAGCAAAGGAATCCCTTCCTCTCCTCCAACAAAGCATAAATCACCCAATGTACTAATCTCAATCTCAAACCAACAGCAATTCTTTGCAAAGTACAAAATTCCAGCCTCTAGATCTCTGGGATGAGAGATCCATATATAGATGTAAGCAGAGAGGATGAGTCAGCTTATGTTTTGACTTGTGGCTTCTCTCTGTCAGTTCTTGCTTCCACTTGGAGGTTGAGAGCCTCTTACTCATCACTAGTCAAATTCATTGAGGCAAGTGTCATTGGAGAAGATTCTGGAAACTTCCAGTGTCTTTCCACCTCGTTGAATGAGCTTGCCATTTGTCATTTCCTGCTCAACGCACCCTAGTAGTGCATCCACCTGCATTGCAACGCACCTAGCCAGTGTATTTGGGTGCTTTGCAACGCAGGCAGCTAGTGGAGCCTCTGAATTGATCCTGATTTGACTAGTTTTGGGCAGTTTCTGGTGGAGAACTTCTGGGAGAAGTTGTCATTTGTTGACCTTGTTTCTGTAGAAGCTGGAACAACATCTTTAGGGACTTAGGATCCCTTGGTTTATGGACATTTCATGCTTATAGCTATAAGGCACAAAAATGTCTATAACACCACTCCACTCACAACGAAGCTAAATATGAGACAACATCATATTGTAATCGAAGGTATCCCGCCTTCTTTTACAACTCCTTTGGGCATTCTGTGTAACGGGAGTCCCTTCGGGGATTTTGAAACTGAGTCGGGGACTCAAGTATCCTGCCCACACAGCGTGTTGTCTACGACTATGTCCCCCCTGGTAATGTCTGTGATTTGAGGTATCTCTAGTGGCCAATAATTCTAGGTACTTACCTAAGGTGACTGGGACGGGCTATCTTGGTACCTCAAACAGATGGATCTACTTTGTCTTCATTTTTTGGGAGGGTGCTCGTCTTCACGAGAGTACTTGGCCCCTCAATCTGAGGTTCGGGCGAAGCTCAAAAGTAACCGTAACTGTACATTTGGCCATCCTTCTCTGTTACTCATTGAGGGACTGGGTTTCATCTCCAGTAATTGGTGTTTATCAGACAAGGTAATTTCACTTTGTTTGTTAATTGTCATTTAGGTGTATTTTTCCTTTTTAGGTACCTGAGTGCTATCATTTTTGAGACTTAAAGAATATCACCTTAAAATTTATCTGATAAAATTTACCAGTCATTGTGGCTACATCTGGCCCTCACCATCAATCTAGACAGTTGTTAGGACTTCCTCCACTCACTATGGAGGATCTGCCGAGATCCACTAACTCGGATTCCTCATCTTCGAGGAATCAGTCTCGTAAATCGCACGCGGGATCGTTCTAGACAACCAACGATTCTGATTTGCCGGAGGATTTCTTCACGGAAGGATTTCTTCCTCATTTTAACACTCCGCTTACAAATCAGTCGGATCCTGTTATTGCTCCCGTCGTACCAGTACTTCACTCTTCACTGGGAGGAACTCTCCCATCTATTCAGTCGACACCTCAAGGGTTGTGGAATTATAGAGACACTGTGAGTCCTCTACCACTTCCCCAGTCGACGGTCATCACAACACCGGTAATGTGGAACCCCACAATCCCATTTGTCCCAGGTACTGCAACTCACATAACACCCTCTATCAGCGGAACCCAACAGATGCCAGGTTCCACTCCTATGGTGCACCAAAGCATACCTTCGACTAGTGCCACATATAGTGCTCCATATAACACTCAATGTGGCACTATGGGTGAAATTCCAGTTTACCAACACCAAGTTCGACTGCCATGTATGGTTCTAACCCCTAGAATCAAATATCTGGGGTGGTTCCCAATATGCACATGGCGGTGGGGAATGTCACAGTTCCCCCGTCGTTCTCAGGCAAGCATGGACAGTTGCTGATTGACATGAGTTTTCCCTCTGTCAATTAAAGCCATATGGTCAGTTCAGTGTCGGTTGGGAATCCCCAATGGATCCCCACCCAATCCATGGGGGAACCCTACTCACATACTCAGATGAGTCAAGGGGGCACCGCTTATACTAGGGGAAACTTCATACCCCAGTATCAAAATCCTCATGGTAATCCAATTTAAAACACCGTACCACAAAGCAATTGCTACACCACGCAACCCATGTACACCATGGAGAACCAAATGATAGGAGGAGCGCAAAACTCCTAAGGTCATCTGTCATCACAATGGTCTGAGTCGGGGGCACCCAACAATTTTCCTTTTTTGGCAACATTGGATATCCCCAACTTATACAAGTTGACTAACGACCCCATCTACCATAACCTACAATGGTCGCCGATCCCACATAAAATACCGGCGGATATTCCTAAGTTCGACGAAAAACAAGGGGAGGATCCAAGCACTCACGTCACCACCTACCATCTATGGTGTGTTTCTAACTCCATGGTGGATGACAGTGTCCGGTTGCATCTTTTTCCCCGCACCCTCACTAGCAATGCTACAAAGTGGTATATTGAGTTACCATGTGTGTCAGTGAATACCTTTGACGCTTTAGTGATGGAGTTCATAAATCGCTTTTAGTTACCTATCCATTATGAGATAGGGATGGAGCTCCTTACTTCGTTTCGTCAGGATACCACCACCCATATCTCCGATCATATCCATGAATGGAGACGTAGGCGGAGGTTAGTTAAAGCTCCCATCCCTGATTTTCTCTTAACAGACTGGTTCTGTAAGTCATTGCTCCCGCAAATTGCTAGAGATGTCGCTCTAGGTGGTGCGGTCATGGAGGACCAATCCATACGTCATGCCCAACACTTGGATTTAATTTATTCACAGTCTGGCACTCTCTACGACATTATCCCCTATGCTCCTGGTAACCCCAATCCTCCCACCACTCAGCGCCCTGGAGCGCATGCCGACGGGATCGTCGGCGCAACCTCCACGGGCACTGTAAAACAACTCAGTGGGTCTGTTGCCAAGTTGGTAGTGGACCCCTCTACCAAAACGACTGCTCTTCCTGCCACTGCGATTAACTCTGTGTAGTCTACACAGAAATCCAGTAGCAAGAACAAGAAGAAACAGAACAAGACCACTCCTTCTGAGGAGTAGTCATCTAAGCAACCCAACCCGAAATAGAAGGCTGCTGCACCTACTAATGCGGAAAAGGATAAAGGCACCAACTATTCGTGCAAACTCTATCTTGAAGATCACGTAACCTGGCATTGTCTGCGTCTTCAAGAATGCACGAATTACCTTGCCAAGAAAGATTCTGGTAAGGCACCTGCTGTACTTAGAAATCCTTTTCCTAATCAACCACAGCAAAATGTAGTTTCCAACCAATCGCAACCCACATCAGGGGGCAGCGATGGTTTGCAACACCCTTCCGCTGGTGAAGGGAGTTCTACCGTTTACACATTTGGAATGGTAGATCTCACCACAAGAGCCAAATCTTATGGAGCTCCTGTCGCTTCAGCAACAGAACCATCCTCAGGTCAACACCCATTGCCGCCCAACAATTTACGAATCGAAAGGCCGATTGAGGACTTTGTAATCCGACCCCCTAAGGGGGCACTTCGATGCACAATGCACAATACATCTGCACATGCCGCCCAACACTATAACATCGTAGAGGATTTGGCGCAAACGTCGTCGGCTATGTCGGCGCTCGAAGTATTACAAACATGCCCCAGCCAAAGGAAAGCTTTGCTTTCAGCTATCGAGGGTATTGACCCTACGAATTCCATGCTTGATAATGGATAAGTGTAAACCTCCCCTTTCCCACCAGCTTGCATTTCAGGTGCATATCACTTCGAAAGGTAAAGGTATACACCGAACTATCATTGACAAAGGTGCTTCAACCTGCATCATGTTGGCTTCATGTTGGCTCGCCCTGGGTTCCCCAACCCTATCCCCACCGTCGAACTCCCTTAAAGCTTTCGACGGCCACACCTTTCTCCCAAAAGGATACTTAGCCAATTTTCCCATCACTTTGGCTGAGAAAACTATAACGGTGGACGTAGAAGTCGTAGACAGAAAACTCAACTATAATCTCTTGTTAGGTCGCAGTTGGAAATATGCCATGACGGTCGTCGTATCTACTGTATTTCGCATCATCCAATTTCCATTGGATGGAAAGGTTATTACAGTAGATAAGTTGACTTTCTGCACCCTTGATTATTCACCATTACCAAGTGGCTTCGTACCCCTAGTAGGAGGTGGAACTAACATTTACATCAGTTTAGGTACCGGTCAACTGAAGGCTTCTTCCCTCATGGGTTATTTCCCTCTTCATCTGCCGAAGGTTTCACAATCGATCAACATGCTTTCATATTTTCCTCATGAACAGACCGATCCATGGATCCTACCGGCTCCTTCAGACATTGACACTTACGGAGAATAAATGCCACTCTCACCAGCTGAATTAGCCTGCGAAGCCATTCAAATTGCACCTGAATCTCTGGTCACTTTGGTTTCGGCCAACAATACCACTACCCCTCCCATAACTGTTCCTTCTTTTGATCCACTCAATCAAGTCCTATCGGTGGACAAAGATATTAGAGAGATCATGTGTTGGGTCCCTATAATACTAGTGATTACCCCAATACTATTATAGTTATACCCCGTATTAACATTGTTGTGCCCCTCTTTCCCCCATATTGTTACTACTGTGCCCCATAGAATCCCTCTATTATTATTTTTGTGGCTTTATATTATTATTGTTAGGTCGGTTGGATTATATTGTGACTCCTTAGACTCCTATATATAGAAATGATGTTTTGTCATTTGAATCATCCAAGAATTGTTCATTTATGTAATGTAAAGGAGGTTGCCCCCTCGAAGAGGCTGAATTCTAAGGCGTTGATCTATCTTTTCTTGAGTTGGTTTCATAACATTTGGTATCAGAGCTTTGGATTCTAGGGTTTCGCTGCTCCAAACAGGTCATCGTGGCATTTTCGCTATAACTTGTTTTCTATGACATTTCAGAAGTCGCAAAAAAAGCCCATTTGAGAAGAAATCGCGCTGAACCTTGGGTCCGAATTTCAGAGCTTTTCGCGCGATATTTGCGGAGATATGATTTGAGGAAGTTGGTCTTTTTGCAGACTCCTGAATTACATTCAAAACATGTGACCTGGGGAAAATCGCCATAACTTTCTCTCTGGGGATCGGATTGAAATTTCGTAAGAAGGTACAGAAATAGGACGGACTGTAGTTTCTTGTATGCATGTTTTAGATCCAAAGGTCGAAACAGTGACACGTGGCACGTCGTACAAGTTCGCTCTACTGAACTAGTCTATAAGCAAGTCACTGTGGGAGATTTCACATAACTCTTCCTTGGAGAATCCAATTTGGGTCAGACTTGTGGCATTGGAAAGAGGACACAGAGGGCTAATATAGCTCACAAATTCAGAACTAGATGATCGGAAAGTACAGAGATACATCAGAGGCAATATCGAGCTCCTACAAAGTGAAAAAAGGTGTGTAGATTTTCTTAAATTTTTGCTTAAGCTTGGTTTGAAAATTTATTTTGAAGGAATTCAAAGGGCATAGTAGAGCATTATTATCAGTAACTGATGCCCCGAGGAAAGAAAATGCAAACACCTAGTAAGGAACCTGAAAGCTCTAGCATGACTCATGAAGAAGAGGAAGAAATGCAACATGATATATCAAAATTACAAGACCAAGTGCAACAATTGTCCCTTGCACAAAAAGGAACAGAATCTAAGATGGATGGTTTAAAGAAAGATGTAGAAGCTAAGATGGATGGTTTAAAGAAAGGTGTAGAAGCTAAGATGGATTGTTTAAAGAAAGGCGTAGAAGCTAAGATGATTGACGTGGAAGCTAAGATGGATGATTTGAAGATAGATTTGAAGACAAACATGGACGAATTGAAGATAAATATGAATAAGTTGCTACAAGAAATGGTCCCTAAGGGTGAAAGGGTACTAAAGGAAACTCATGATGAGAACAAAAGAAATGTTAATCATGATTCCATAGATGCTAATGTTGGATCGAAGACTCACCATATTCCAAAAATCGATATGAGGAAGTTTGATGGCAAGGATCCTGCCACATGGATATTACAGATGGAGCAATTCTTCGATCTCAATAATGTGCAAAACACACAAAAGGTACGTATGGAAACTTTATATTTGGAACCAAATCAGTTTGTATGGTATCAATGGCTTTGCTCTCGTAAACCATTTATCACTTGGGCAATTTTTACGGAAGAATTGATAGCACATTATGAGGATACAAAAAGCAACACTTTTTTTAGCCAATTGATAAGTCTCAAACAAAAGGGTTCAATAATGGAGCACATTGAGGAGTTCCAAAAATTGAACATAAGGGTAAAAGATATTCCAGAGGAGCATAGGATTGATGTGTTCATAGGGTCTTTAAAGGATAATATCCAACATGATGTTCGCCTTTGGGAACCTGATTCATTAGAGAAGGCATTCAGGTTAGCAAGAAAAATGGAAAGCAAAATTATGGCAACCAGGAAGCATACCACTCACAACTATAAAGACGGAAGTGTTGTTGCCCCTAGTCTTCCACAACCTATAAGGTTGACACCACAACAATTGGAAGAAAAAAGAGCAAAAGGGCTTTGTTACAGTTGTGATAGCAAATACACTAAAGGTCATAAGTGTGCTGAGAAGAAATTATTCTACATAGATTGTGAAGAGGAAGAAGAAAAGGAGCAAGAAAGGTCAAAAGAAGAGGATATACTCCAGGAACAAAGCCTAGATGAAGAACAAATAAATCCGACCATATCTTGTAATGCATTGGCGGGAATTACCACTCCTCAAACCATCAAGATAGAAGGACAAATCAAGAAGAAAAAGGTAATAGTGTTGATTGATTCAGGAAGCACCCACAATTTTATTCATTGTAGGGTAGCAAAAGAATTGAATTGCTTCCTATATCCAGCACCAGAGTGTCAAGTGATGATTGCAAATGGAGGAACAATAAATTGCTCTGGAAAGTGCCATAATATCAAGCTATCCATGGGAGAATATGTATTGACTAGCCCAATGCTTTCCATTCCAATGGGAGGTGCTGATGTTGTACTAGGAGTCCAATGGCTACAATCCTTGGGTACAATAGCTTTTAATTTTCAAGAACTTTTCATCAAATTTTCTGTGGAAGGAAAGGAAGTTGAATTAAGGGGTATTGCAGGGAAACCAGGAAAGATAATCAGCTCTAATGGTATGACAAAGCTTCTAAAAAAGGAGCAAAGAGGTGTAATTGCACAATTATGTTCGCTAGATGTTTCCACATCGGAATCATCTATTTCTCCAGATCTCCAAAAAGTCCTGGACAATCATTCCAAGGTATTTGAGACTCCCAAAGGTCTCCCACCTATGCGTGATCATGATCATGCTATTCATCTGATTCCAGGAAGTGTTCCTCCAAACATCAGGCCGTACAGATATCCCTATGTCCAAAAGAGTGAAATTGAACGTATGGTTGCAGAAATGCTAGAGGCTGGTATAATTCAACCGAGTCAAAGTTCTTTCTCTGCTCCAGTAGTATTGGTGCACAAGAAGGATGGATCATGGCGCATGTGTCCGGATTATAGGGAGCTCAACAAGCTCACTATTAAAGATAAGTTCCCCATTCCTGTCATTGATGAATTACTGGATGAATTGCATGGATCAATTTACTTCACCAAGTTGGATCTTCGTTCAGGATATCATCAAATCAGAATGAAGATTGAAGACATTCCGAAAACAGCATTTAGAACTCATGAGGGTCATTATGAATTTTTGGTCATGCCTTTTGGCCTTACCAATGCACCTTCAACATTTCAAGGTTTGATGAATTCAATTTTCAAACCATTCCTTAGAAAATTTGTGTTAGTATTTTTTGATGATATACTAATCTACAGCAAGTCTTGGAAGGATCATGTTGAACATGTTGACAGGGTGCTACAACTATTGGAGGAGAAACAATTATATGCAAAAAGATCCAAATGTTTCTTTGGAGTCCAGGAGGTGGAATATTTGGGTCATATTGTATCTCATGAAGGAGTTAAGGTAGACCCTAGCAAAATTAAAGCCATTAAGGAATGGAAAATCCCCACATCCATAAAGCATCTGCGAGGATTTCTTGGGTTGACAGGGTATTATCGCAAGTTTGTTAAGAATTATGGGAGAATAGCAGCACCTCTAACAACATTATTGAAGAAAGATGCATTTTCATGGACTCCGGAAGCAACAAAGGCCTTTGAACATCTTAAAGAGGCAATGTGCCAAGCACCGGTCTTAGCTACACCAGACTTCACAAAAACCTTTATTGTGGAATGTGATGCTTCAGGAAATGGAATTGGTGCTGTTCTAATGCAAGATGAAAGACCCATTGCTTTTGAAAGTCGTCCAATCAAGGGAAAGTTTTTAAGCAAAGCTATTTATGAGAAGGAAATGTTGGCAATACTCCATGCACTTAAGAAATGGCGACCCTACCTAATGGGAAGACACTTCAAGGTAAAAACGGATCATGATAGCCTTAAATACTTTTTAGAACAAAGATTATCCTCTGAAGAGCAACAAAAGTGGGTCACAAAGATGTTGGGTTATGACTTTGAAATCATCTACAAAAAAGGGAAGCAAAATGTGGTGGCAGATGCACTCTCAAGAAAGGATGAGGATGTGGAAGCATTGTTGTGTGCCATTTCTATTATCCAACCAGATTGGATAAACGAAGCAAGGGAGGAATGGAAGAATGACGAAGAAGTGTGGGCACTTATTCGAAAGCTACAACAAGATTCCAGTACGTCTGATACATTTAGCTGGAAAAATGATTCGTTATGGTACAAAGATCGCTTATACCTCTGTAAGAATTCCCAGCTAAAACAAAAGATTCTTATGGAATTGCACACTTCTCCCTTAGGAGGGCACTCAGGATTTTTAAAAACTTACCACAGGGTTAAGAAGGAATTTTTTTGGGATGGCCTTAAATCAGATATTCAAAAGTTTGTGGCGGAATGTTTGGTTTGCCAACAAAATAAAGTTGAAACAATTAAGACACCGGGTCTATTACAACCTTTATCCATTCCAAGCCAACGTTGGGAGGAGGTTTCAATGGATTTTATCACAGGTTTACCCAAGTCTGAGGGAAAGAGTGTCATCATGGTGGTAGTTGACAGACTTACCAAGTATGCACACTTTTGTGCATTATCACATCCATTTAAAGCCAGTACAGTTTCTACTGCATTTATGGAAACAATTCAAAAGCTACATGGAAACCCAAAGATTATTGTAAGTGACAGAGATCCCATTTTCACTGGAAATTTTTGGACAGAATTATTTTCTTGTCTTGGTACTCAGTTAGCTCATAGCTCATCTTATCATCCTCAATCTGATGGGCAAACTGAGATAGTAAACAAATGTTTGGAAGGATATCTTCGTTGCTTTGTATCTGATAAACAGACACAATGGGTCAAATGGTTGCCTCTGGCTGAATGGTGGTATAACACTTCCTTCCATACAGCAACAAAAATGACCCCATTTATGGCACTTTATGGGTATCAACCACCATCCATCACATCATATTTAAGAGAAAATTCTAAGGTTCAGGCAGTGGAACATCACATCGAACATCAACAACAAGTCCTCCAACTCTTAAAGGATAACCTCGTGTTGGCACAGAATAGAATGAAACAACAGGCAGATCAACATCGCAGTGAAAGAAGTTTTGATGTAGGTGATTGGGTATTCCTACGGCTACAACCATATAAGCAAATGTCCCTCAAGCAAGCTAAGAAGGATAATAAATTATCACCAAAGTATTATGGTCCGTACAAGGTGTTGCAAAAGATTGGTACTATGGCATACAAATTGGAGCTTCCTGCAGCTTCTCGATTGCACCCAGTTTTCCATGTTTCATGTTTAAAGAAGGTTATAGGCGACAAGCTCCCAGTTCAAACAATATTGCCAGAACTTGACGAGGAAGGAAAAATTATATTGGAACCGGAAGCAGTCACAGAAACAAGAACTCGACAGCTACGAAATCGATCAATTTCAGAGTATCTTATCAAGTGGAAGAACTTATCCGCTGAAGATTCCACATGGGAGGATGAGAATTTTATGCAGAAGTATCCAGAACTACTCAAGCGTTGAGGACAACACTTTTTTGAAGGAGAGGGGCATGTTGGGTCCCTATAATACTAGTGATTACCCCATTACTATTGTAGTTATACCCCTTATTAATATTGTTGTGCCCCTATTGCCCCCATATTGTTATTACTGTGCCCCATAGAATCCCTCTATTGTTATTTTTGTGGCTTTATATTATTATTGTTAGGTCGGCTGGATTATATTGTGACTCCTTAGACTCCTATATATAGAAAGGAGGTTTTGTCATTTGAATCATCCAAGAATTGTTCATTTATGTAATGTAAAGGAGGTTGCCCCCTCGAAGAGGCTGAATTCTAAGGCATTGATCTATCTTTTCTATCTTTTCTTGAGCTGGTTTCATAACATCATGAGGTTAGAAGAGCGACCTTGGGAGGATTCGCACCATCATGTTTCGATATCTAATTCGGACATGATTCCTCTTCAAATCCTATCACCTGACGCACATGAAATCATTTCCTCACTGTATACGACTATCCAACCTTTGGACTCGGAAGGAAACAAGGGCAATATTTCACAAACATTGCTCCCTGATATTTCTGTCTTGATAGGCATCATGGAAAACATACAGAGTGGATCCTATCACAATCCTGAGTAAATTGTGAGCTTCCGCGATGTTTTTTCTTGGTCTTATGAGGAAATTCATGGCATAGACCCTTCTAATGTCAAGCATGAGATCGAGAAAAATCGAGCGTTCTTTTTATGGTATTTTTCTTGCTCGTTAATCTGAAAAACCTCGAGTATTCTTCTTTGGGCTCGTTAAACTACTACAAAGATGGATAGAGCATTGTTAGGGATATTTTATTGCTCTTTAAAAAATATAAACATCCCTGAGCTTTTGTCCTTGCGCTCGTTAAATCTATGCAACGATAAATAGAGCACTTTTGGAGACATTTTATCGCTCTTTAAAAAATATAAACACCTCCGAGTTTTTGTAGTAGAGCTCGTTAAACATATATACCACAACCTGTAAAGAACTTTTAGGGATATTTTATCGCTCTTTAAACAATATAAAATTCCCCGAGTTTTTCATCATTTGAAATCATTAAAAATATGCAAATAATGCTCTGAGCACCTCTTTTTTTATCTTGTTCCAGCTCATAAACTGAGAAATACCAACGGAGCATCCTTTTTAGGCACTTTTTTCTCACTCTTTAAACTGAAAAAATCCCAAGCTGTGTCTTGTTGCTCGTTAAACATGCTAAAGATGACCTGAGCATTCTTTCAGGTACTTTTTTCAAGCTCATTAAAAAATGAAAAATCCCGAGTTTTTGTTATTGAGCTCGTTAAAGTGTCACGACAAAACACGAGTTCAGTCTGCTGCCTCATAATCGTAACAAAATGAGGTTGACATCTATTGGAAAAAGGTTTCTCTTTATCCGGGTCTAGTAGATTAAATACGGAAAAGCAATTGATACGAGTATACTATTAACCTTTTGTCACACCTGTTTAACAACTATGACAAAGGGACCACCATGGAGTCTCTCTTTACGATCTTTTCAGACTCTCTAAAGATGAAAAGATCACCGAGTTGTCTAGTCTGGACTCTTTAAATACACAGATAAGATATAGAGTCGTTCTTTTTATGATACTTTTCAGACTCTTAAAAGATGAAAAAATCGACGAGTTTTCCTGTCTGGACTCATTAAACTAATCAGATAGGGCAAAGATTCATTCTTTTTGCCTTTTCAGACTCTCTAAACATGAAAAGATTGTTGATTTTACCCGTCTGGACTCATTAAAAATCAGACGGGGAAAGTGGAAATACAACCATATCCTCAAGTGTGGTTTGGCAACAAAAGTTCCCTTGAACATGGCACTCCCTCAGATAAACCATCATTTTGATAGCCTCTCAATTTGAACCCTACCAACCTATGAGTTTTTAGCCTATATACCCTGATGCCATTGCATCTCCATATCTTAAACACTCTGTAGTGTTCATGAGTCTAGTGTTGTCTGGTTAAAACCGTTGTCGTGCCTTCTATTGTTCAAGGGTCCCTACTTGTTTCCTTGATCAATTGACCCTACATATCCTTTCATCATGCCCTCCGTTATTTAGACCCAAAAGCTCAAAAGATTCTTCAGAAAACAAAATCATCCTTGTCTGGTTTCGTGTCGACTGATGTAGGACATGTCATTGCCTACCTTTCAACAAGTTCCTTCCTATCGACTTCAACACTCTATCTAGGAAGATAACCCAGAAACACATTCAGTGCCTTGGTGCTTGCAGACATTAGTGGCAGGTTACCTTGTGCTTGATCATGGGTTTTCATCATTGGCTCCTGGTTAAGCGATTCTACGAGTGTTCGACGACAAAAAATCTTTCACACTCGCTAGTTTGCACTGTGCATCTTGGAGACCATCACCATTATCGGTGGCCTTCCTCGCATCTATTAACAGTCTCCATTATTGGCTGGTAATCAGATGATTTCGTGCATGTTCGACATCAACTCATTTTATCACATGTACCGATCTATGTTGTTTGGTGAAGTAGGAATCAAGACCTTGGGTAGAGGCTTGCATCATTCAGCCTTGTTTCCTCTCCCAAGCTGCGATATTGTTCTTTGAAGACAACCATTTCAGGATAATCTATTATGACACTGGATCCGCCCTGTGCCATATTGGCGGCCAGCATTGTTATATCTCTGAGGAGAAAGTTACTCTGACATAGCTACTGAGCATGGGAATGCCTGACTCGGGACATGATTTTAGCAGTTCATATATATGTAATTTTGTTGTATCAGGTTTTCCTTATCGCCCAAAACTTCTCTCTCTTTACAAAGATTTTGACGGGAAACTACAGTATTTTCATAACGTATTTCGACCATCGTCTCTGCCTCTGATCTCATACTTTAGGGGGCATCTATTATAGGACAAATTGACCTCCTAATCAACTCAAAGGAGAAAGACAAGATGACTGAAAGAATGACCATAGTTGCAGGCCCAGAATCCACACTAATGCTCTCCATACACTGACTACCTGCTTTATAAAACTTGTTTACAAGCATAAAGGAGCGTTAGTCAACCTGCTAACTCTTGTTGTTAGACCAGGGGGAGTGCTAGTGAACTTTAGTGATGCTCAAGTGGTTATGCAAACGAATCTGCCATTAAATATCTAGATATTATTTCCCTAAATTTGTGCAAGAAAAGCAGGGAAACTCCAAAAATCAAGATATTTGGAGAAATTTTATTCCGGAGACAGAGGCAAATGGAAAAAAGCTGGTAAACGAGGTGGGTTCATGGTTTTTAGCCAAATGAACTACAAGTGGAGTTGGGCAGCCCTAAATCGATTGCTATATAAGCAACGAGAGGGCCATTGCAAAAGGGTCAGAGCATTTAGAAGGATAGTACATGGTGCTATTGTGATATTGTCATATTCTTGAAGGAGCTAGCTGAAAGAAGGAGAGAGAGAGAGGAAGAAGGGATAAGGAAGGCCGATACAACAGGGTTGTTGTAATCACTCTTTTGTTCTAAATATAGGACTGCGGTTGTGTTCCCTACTCGAAGTGTTGGTGATATTGTGCATTTATTTGTTCATTCTGATGCTTGTTGTGTTGAGTAGATAAGTTACACATTTATACATGTTTGTTACGAATTCTTACATTAATTGTCAGAAGTATATGATGATTGGTTTGCTTCATTCTTTTGTGCAGGAATCGTCTTGGTGCTGGTCAGGAGGAGTTCTTCTTACCACACGGAGATCCCCAAGCGAATCTAGAAAGAACCAAAGGTGATCCTTTCTCCATATCCTGTCAATATATGTCAGATAGATGAATATGTGTGTAACAGGTACCTTTTGCAAATAACCTTACGGTATGTCGGAAGTCACGGGAAGACTTTCAAGGGTAGTTTTCATCTCGTGCATTTTACCCCATAGCAAACGTAAGTAAGAATATAGGTTTATGCGAAGATAACCTTAATGCATGAAAGAGTAGGTAAACACTTAAGATAATTCAGGAACTTATACAGTAACGTAGTTACATAGGCACGTAAGTTCCTAAATCACAGGTTAGGGCTGCGTGAAGGTCAGTCGTATACGTTCGCTAAGGTATTGAAGGACGGAAGAGAAGGTACATCGATAAGCCCTAAAGGCTTATCAATCTACACGAAGGCAGAATTAGGGAATATAGATCGACATCCCAACCATCTCAAGGTGCGGAAACTTGGTTCATGTATCCCCCCATACTACTTTGAGTGATACTTCGGTCCGCGGTCCGCAGGCTGATGCCCAAAGGGCCAATAGGTAGGGATTTGCTTGGCTGACTAACATTGAACCTAGGTTAGGACCCATCAAGCCAACACCTCACCCTCCATGTGTTAGAAACACTCATACACCTTCCTTGACTTACTGCATATGTCACACCCTTGCTACCAACAGGGACATCTTACTTGCCTATGTGTGAAACCGCAGTCAAGGCGATACGTACGACCCACTACTGGGACTCCTACACCAAATGGTCTGAGGTCTAATTGGGACTTCTTACCAGGGAGATCCCCTGACATGTTGGTGTTTCCAACACCATCAACATGTCTATTATGTCATCTATCTGTTATTGAATGTTTTATTAATCGCATGATATGAATATATGTCTATAAGATTACATCAAGAAATGATCTTGTATTAAGATGGTTTTACTCACATATATGTGGCAAGATAGTTGACATGTACTTGAGTGTAATAAGTGACAATTGTAGCATTATTTCTAATGACTATGAGTTGAATATGGATTATGACATGATTGTTAGTCTTGGTAAAGGTTGATTTCAAATTAATAGATATGTTGTCTTGATATTTGGAACATGTGGTCAACATGTGTGAGCAGTTGCAGGGAAACATGTTTGGCATTAGTGTGACAAGGTAAGATAACTGGTATATTATATTTTTTTATACACTGATAGTTATGTGTTTATGGCAATATGATGCAGGGGATTGCATGGAAAGGAAACTTCCATGAGATTCTGAAGAAGGCTCAGGTTGAGATTTTCCTTGGAAGCACTGGGAACCATGGGGATTGAGTCATGGTGTCTGTTGTTAGTCTTGTGCTTTTGGTCTTTTGTGATTTGTTGCGTTTGATTGTGACTTTTTTATTTTTGGTTCATAGCTATGCAACTTTGATTGCGGTGTCATATCATTATTGGTTCTTCATGTTTTTTTTTGTTTGTTTCTTGTTCTTTCCTTTTATGCTTTTAGTCTTGGGAATTGGTTTGGGAAAGAGGAAAGTTAGTGGAGCTCGGGGAGAGCCGAATGAAACCCAACAGGTAATGAAAGACTCCGATGAATTCAGTGCATGTGTAAGGGAAATTAAAGGTAAGAGTATGACCATCAGTTAAGTTGGTTGGGTCCATTAGTGCAAATGGATGGTGGTAGGACAATCATGAGAAAGCTAATAAGAAAGGTAAAGTGAATTGATGTGAGGCATTCGATTCCTTGGCTATGTTGGGAACAATTGTTCTTAATGTTGTGCATGGATAAAGGGAGTTCTCTTAACCTTAACCTTACGATATTTAATAATTATGTTGTGATCTTGTTTATGCTAATGTTTATATTTATGCATGTATATATGTATGTATGTATGCCATTTTCTGACATGATCATGATTGTTATATATATATATATATATATATATATATATATATATATATATATATTCTCGCATTCGATTCCTTGGCTATGTTGGGAACAATTGTTCTCAATGTTGTGCATGGATAAAGGGAGTTCTCTTAACCTTGACCTTATGATATTTGGTAATTATGTTGTGATCATGTTTATGCTAATGTTTATATATATGCATGTATATATGTATGTATGTATGTCGTTGTCTGACATGATCATGATTGTTTTATGTTGATGCACGTGTGTGTGTGTGTATATATGCACACTGTTGTCTGACAAGGAGAGCAAGGATCATTCTTATGGAGGAATGATTGCTTATGCAGGTGAATGACATGAAGAGATTCTTGGTTTATGAGGAAGCAAGTGGGAAGAATAGTCATGAAAAATATATGAGGTCAGTAGCATGTTGATATGAATTGATATTGTATGCTTGTATTATGCCTATGTTTATGTTATGATAGGTAATGTTGAAGGATACATCAGCGGAATGAAAACAATGTGCTTTGTGGCATGCTAAGATAAGCATGGATGGTGGAGAGACACTAGAAGCAAGGTTTCTTGGTAGAGGCCATATGGTTTTGGATACGCAGTGCTATTGTTGTGTATATGTTGTGCATATTGTATATTCAGTGATTGTACCTATGGCGATGTGTAATGTTGTATATGTAGTATTGTGTACACATGATATTGTATGAATGTTGTATATATGGTGTTGTGTGTATATTACAAATGTAGTGATGGGTGTAGATGGTGTTATTTACATGTTGGATATGTGGTATTGTGTACATATCGTACTGTGCGCATGTTGGATATGCAGTGTTGTGTGCATATGGTGTCATGCACATGTTGGATATGTGGTGTTGTGTACATATGATGCTATGTACATGTTGCATATGCATTTCTATGTACATATGGTGTTGTGTGCATAACTGTAAATGTGGTGCTGTGTGCACATGGTGTTGTGTGCAGGTGGTGTTCTATACATGTCGTGCATGGTTCGTTGTGTACATGTGGTGTCATGTACATGTCATGCATGTGGTGTTGTGTACATGTGGTGTTTTTTACATGTGGTGTCATGTACATGTAATGCATGTGGTGTTGTGTACATGTGGTGTTGTGTACATGTGGTATTGTGTACACATTGTACAGGTGGTGCAGTGTATATATGGCACTGTGTTCACTTTGTGTATGTGGTGTTGTGTACATGTGATGTTGTGCACATATTGTACAGGGGCATTGTGTACAAGTGGTACTATGTACATGTTTTACATATGGTACTGATGTACATATGGTATTGTGTAGATGTCATACATGTTGTGTTGCGGGCATGTAGTACTATGTATGTGCATTGTGTAGTCGTGGTAATGTGACATGTGTATTCATTGTGTTGTACTTTGTTTAAGTATATGTGTTGTGTCATAAACTAAGTTTAGGTGTATGTATGTATTGTGATTTGTCATACACCATGTGTAGGTGTATGTATGACATTGTGTTGTACCCTGGGTGTAGGTGTATGTGTGGTATGTTAGGTGTAGGTGCATGTATTGCATGGTGTTGTATGTTGTGTGTAGTCGTATGTGTGTGATGCACACTATGTGTATGTGTACATGGTTGAGGAGAAGGAATTGGGTGTTTGTTGAGAGTGTTAACTGATCCATAGTGCGTATGAAATAAGGACAAAGGTAGAATCTTAGGAGTGATTAAAGGATAAGTATCAATATTTTATTTCAGTTTTATTATAGATATGACCTATGATTCTAATTTATGATGGTTTTATGTGATCTATGATTTTGGCTTATGATGGTTACATGTGATTTATGATTTTGATCTATGATGGTTGTGTTTTGAGCTAACCTGATGTGATATGTTTATGCAATAATTTGATCAAAGATGGTAGTTTGACTTGTTGTTATAGGAAGTAAACAGGATTGCAAGCATACCTTATTGATGGGACACCAATGAGGTATGATTTGAAGTTATTCAATTTATTTTGAATCTAATGGAAATTATGTGCTTGGTATAGGAAGCATGAAAATGCCTGATTGGGTGGTTGAAATTGACTGCAAGAATTAGCAGCAACAGTGAAATAAATTGGAACAAGTAGCAATATTCTAGTAAAGCACTTTAGGAGCGTGGTCATTGTGGGACATTGGTACCCAATAGTGTCCATTGATTTCCAAGAGCATGTTATGACCGGTATGATGGTTTGAGGCAAGGATATGAATTGGCTTCTAGACCTTCCATTGTGAGGAAGCCTAGACAAGGGGTGGATGACCTGGGATAGGGGATGTCACGGAACTTGGAAGGTGAGTGAATACACGGAGGAGGTTAACGGATTTCATGAGGGACTATGTAGTAGAGAAGGGAGGTTTGGGGATGGATTTTTTTTTCTTATTAGCATTGCCAGATGGAATCATATGCACATTGGGAGTGCGCCCTAAAACAATGATCCGGTAACTAATTCGCTAAGAGGAAAAGTTCCACAGGATTATAGTTGAACATTAGATGTAGCTTTGACTTTGATAGTGGATTTTGGACTTCCTCGGAAGGAAGTGAATCTTGGAATTACTTTTGAGGGTGGAGGTGAAAGCCTATGGATTCCTTGATTGCTGATGCAGGCATCGTATCCTTTATTTGTTGGTTTAGAAAATGTGGATATGTGTATATGTGGTTATTGTAAATATTGTATTGATCTATGTTATAAAGCTACAGCAATCAATATGTTTGTCATGTTTCAGTAGTGATCATTGTAAATACTACAACGAGCTGTGATATAAAGCTCCATGGGCAGTATGTTTTGTTTTCGGCAGTTTGTGGGTTTATAGGTGTCATTGAACACTGAGCACGGTGTTTCCCCAAGGGGGAGGGTTCTGTAACAGGCCTAGTTAAAAATCATGTAAAAATATATATAAGGCCACGGTCATGGGACACGTATTACAAGCTAAATGGTGGGAAAAACATCCTAGTGGGTGCTCATTTTGGTTATTATGGCTAAGGAAATTGGCAAAGGCAATGGAAACGACTTTGGAAAGGAAAAGGCATTAATTGACATTGATTTATGAAATAATGGAAATTAGGAGAAAAGTAAGGTGAAAGGTCACATGTTTCATGTGAGGAGGAAATTGAAGGAAAATAATGGAAATTGAAGAAAATAGAGGCCTCATTGATCAAAAAGGCTTCTGAGGATCAGTTGGCAAGAATTTGCTCAAACCTTTTGTCAGTTCATTTTTGGAGCTCTCTCATATTCTCTCTCTCTCTCACTCTTGGGCACTTAGATTTTTCTTGGAGAAGTTTGGCATTGGATCAAGAAAGAAAAATAAGGAAAGAGGAAGGAAGGAGCAAGCAAGGAAGAGCGGGATCAAGCAACTATGGCAAGATTATTTGCAAGAATTGATTTTCATGTGTGATTTCCTTGGTAGGATTCATTCTCTTTGGATGGTATCTGGTTTCCAGTCTCTTTGTGTGATATATGATACCACAGAGTGGTATCAGAGTGGGTTCCATTCTCTTTGGGAATGTTTGGGTTATGCTCTCTTTGGGTCATATCTGATACCACAGAGTGGTACCAAATCATGGTTCACCCCTCGAACTAGATGGGCAGTGTGTTGGTCATGCATTAATGTTGGTTGCATATGTGTTTCGTATGCTTGTAGTCCATTTTCTTGTTGCATTTTCATGGTGTTGATCATGGTTGTAGTAATGTCACCATGTGAAGGTTTGTGGTGTTGTTGTGGGATGTGTTGTCATGAGTGTATGGTTGTGTATGCATTTGTTATGCATGTCAGTGTCTATATGTTGTTATGCATGCATTTTCATGGTGAAGGTTGTTGTACGTAAGGTCATTGTATGCAATTATGTCATCGTGATGTTATTGGTATGTTATGATGCTAATGTGTTTGTTGAGATAGAGCAAGAGATGAAGATCAATAGATTGAAGTTGCAGCATTAGACTTTGTTTGGCATGTATGCATGTTAATTAATGGATTATATACATGTTTGTCATTTTATTGTTGTTTTGGTTACATGCATGGTAGATGCTAGTGAATCAGTGTGGTCATATTGTTGGGTGTGGAGCCGGATTAACTTCTGTATTCAAAGGTTTCAGCCGGATGTATACCCCAGGAAGATTGTACACCCCTCCACGCAGGGGGGTGCGGGAGGCTAATCCCCCCTGGATGGGGAGTCCAAGGGCCAGCAGTCCCCTAGCGGGGGTTCGGCGGCAACTCCGTCGAAGCTAAAAATAGATGTAAAATTGCCTTGTAAAAGTCTAGTAATTTATAGTCAATCTAGGCCGTTCATTAGGCAGATGATCTGACAGTAGAAGTTATGTTTAATTTAGGGTTGTTTGCCCTAGAAGGCAACCCCTCACTATATATGAGGGAATTGTATTGCGTCTATAATAGATCTATATTCTGAGTGAGGAAAAGAGAGGCGATTTAGAGCGAAGAGGGTGTTACAGCAGATTTGTTGTAGGTTGTATCTCTTCAGTTTGCTGGATAATATAATAAAAGAAGGACTGGCTATTTCTCCATGGATGTAGCCCAAACTGGGTGAACCACGTATATCTGTGTCTCTCTTGTTTTATGCATTTTCTGTGTTTATATTTCTGCAATATTTTATGTGTTCCATTGCTCCATAATATATAATTTTCTAACACATATAGTCATGAATGATAGTAACTTGTTGTTATATGCATTGTTTTTGTTGTTTTATGTTAGTTAACTTGATGATTATGTTATATGTTAACTTGTTGATTGCTATATGATATTTAACTTGACGATTATGTTATATGTTGTTGATGATCATGTTATATGTTAGCTTATTGTTGTTATATGTTAGTTAACTTGATGATTAGGTTTATAGCATTAATATCTTGATGTTATATGTATCATTCTAAATTGGATTGTCCTATGCAGATGGTTAGGGTTGTGACATTCAGGTATGAATTGACTTAGTTGTGACATTGTGTTGTGCTAATCTAGACTGATCGTACATATGAGATTGTTATGCATGAACAACAAATGTTTATGAGCTTATGATGTGAACATGTTAGTTAGTTGTTGTTATAGATATCATGATATCATTTATGTTTGAGTTGATGGTTTGTGAAGTTATATCGTGCTAACTAGATTGATTTTGCAGATAAGATAGCCTCTTCTAAGATACATTAAGGTATTAACCTTCTTATGTCGTCTACTTTGTACTTGAATGTTTGAATATCTCTTCTATTTGGTGTTTGAGTGTTGGTGTCTATTATGTCGTCTATCTGTTGTTGAATGTTTTCTTAATAGCATGATATGAGTATGTGTCTATAAGATTGCATCAAGAAATGATCTTGTTTTAAGATGATTTTACTCACACATATGTGTTGATATCGCTGACACGTACTTGAGTGTAATAAGTGACAGTTGTAGCATTATGTCTAATGACAATGAGTTGACTATGGATTATGAAATTTTTGTTAGTCTTGGTAAAGGTTGATTTCAAATTAATAGATATGTTGTCTTGATATTTGGAACATTTAGTCAACATGTGTGATAAGTTGCAGGGAAACATGTTTGGCATTAGTGTGACAAGGTAAGTTAACTAGTATATTATATTTCTTTATACACTGACAGTTATGTGTTTATGGAAATATGATGCAGGGGATTGCATGGCAAGGAAACTTCCATGAGATTTCGAAGAAGGCTTAGGCTAATATTTTCCTTGGAAGCACTAGGAACCATGGGGATTGAGTCATGGTGCCTATTGTTAGTCTTGTGCTTTTGGTCTTTTGTGATTTGTTGCGTTTGATTGTGACTTGTTTATTTCTGGTGCATAGCTATGCCACTTTGGTTGCAATGTCATATCATTATTGGTTATTCGTGTTTTTTCTTGTTTGTTTCTTGTTCTTGCCTTTTATGTTTTGAGTATTGGGAATTGGTTTGGGAATGAGGAAAGTTAGTGGAGCTAGGGGAGAGTTGAATGAAACCCAACATGTAATGAAAGACTCAGATGAAGTCGGTGCATTTGTAAGGGCAGTTAAAGGTACAAGTATGATAGTCAGCTAAGTTGGTTGGGTCCATTACTGTAAATGGACAGTGGAAAGACAATCATGAGAAAGTTAATAGGAAAGGTAAAGTGAATGGATGTGAGGCATTCGATTCCTTGGCTATGTTGGGAACAGTCTTCTCAATGTTGTTCATGATATGCATGGATGAAGGGAGTTATATATATGTATGTATGTCGTTGTTTGACAAGATCATGATTGTTTTATGTTGATGTTTATATGTATATATATATCTATATATATATATATATATCTATATATATATATATATATATATATATATATATATATAGATATATATATATATATATATATATATATATATATATATATATATGTATGTATGTATGTATGTATGTATGTATGTATGTATGTATGTATGTATGTATGCACACTATTGTGTAACAGGGTCACCAGGGATCATTCTTGTGGAGGAATGATTTCTTATGCAGGTGAATGACATGAAGAGATTCCTGGTTTTTTATGAAATAAGTGGGAAGAGTATTCATGAAAAATATATGAGGTCAATATCATGTCGATATGAATTGATATTGTATGCTTGTATTATGCCTATGTTTATGTTATGATAGGTAACATTGAAGGATACATCAGCGGAATGAAAAAAATGTGCTTTGCGGCATGCTAAGATAAGCATGGATGGTGGAGAGACAATGGAAGAAAGGTTGCTTGGTAGAGGCGCTATGGTTTTGCATATGCAGTGCTATTGTTGTGTATATGGTGTGCATGTTGTATGTTCAGTGATTGTGCCTATGGTGATGTGTAATGTTGTATATTTAGTATTGTATACATATGATGTTGTATGCATGTTGGATATATGGTGTTGTTTGTATATTACATATGTCGTGTTGGGTATACATGGTGTTATTTACATCTTGGATATGCAGTGTTGTGTAAATATCGTACTATGGACATGTTGGATATGCGGTGTTGTGTGCATGTGATGTTATGTACATGTTGTATATGAAGTTTTATGTGCATATGGTGTTGTGTGCATGTTGTACATATGGTACTATGTATATGGTGTTGTGTGCATGACTATACATGTGGTGTTGTGTGCACATGGTTTTGGGTGCATGTTGTACATGTGGTGTTGTATGCAGGTAGTGTCGTGTACATGTCATGCATGTGTCTTTGTGTACATGTGGTGTCATGTAAATGTCATGCATGTGGTGTTGTGTACATGTGGTATTGTGTACACATTGTGTAGGTGGTGTAGTGTATATATGGCACTGTGTACACATTGTGCAGCTAGTGTCATGTACATGTGATGTTGTGAACATATTGTATAGGTGGTGTTGTATACAAATGGAACTATGTACATGTTTTACATATGGTACTAATGTACATATGGTATTGTGTTCATGTCGTACATGTTGTGTTGTGGGCATGCAATACTATCTATATGCATTGTGTAGTTGCAGTATAGTGACATGTTTATTCATTGTGTTGTACTTTGTTTACATATATGTGTTGTGTCGTACACCAAGTGTAGGTGTATGTATGTATTGTGTTGTGTCGTACACTGGGTGTAGGTGTATGTGTGGTATGTCAAGTGTAGGTGCATGTATCGCATGGTGTTGTATGTCGTGTGTGGTTGTATGTGTGTGATGCACAGTATGTGTATGTGCACATGGTTGAGAAGAAGGCATTGGGTGTTTGTCATGAGTGTGAACCGATCTGGAGTGTGTATGAAATAAGGAAAAAGGTAGAAGTTAAGGAGTGATTAAATGATAAGTATCAATATTTTATTTCAGTTTTATTATACATATGACCTATGATTCTAATTTATGGTGGCTATATGTTATCTATGATTTTGGCTTATGATGGTTACATGTGGTTTATGATTTTGATCTATGATGGTTGTGTTTTGAGCTAACCTGATGTGATATGTTTATACAATGATTTCATCAAAGATACTAGTTTGACTTGTTATGATAAGAAGTAAACAAGATCGCAAGCATACCTTATTGACAGGGCACCAATGAGGTATCATTTGAAATTATTCAATTTATTTTGAATCTAATGGAAATTATGTTATTGGTACAGGAAGCACAAAAATGCTCGGTTAGGTGGTTGAAACCTATTGCAAGAATTAGCAGCAGCAATGAAATAAATTGGAATGGGTAACAGTATTATGGTAAAGCACTTCAGGAGTAGGGCAATTGTGGGACACTGGTACCCAATACTGTCCATTTCTTTCCATGAGCTTGTTATGACAGGTATGATGGTTTGAGTCAAGGATATGAATTGGTTTCTGGACCTTCCAGTGTGAGGAAGCCTTGCCAAGGGGTGGATCACCCAAGATAGGGGATGTCACGGAACTTGGAAGGTGAGTGACTACATGGAGGTGACTGGATTGCCTGAGGGACTGTGTCGCAGAGAAGGGAAGTTCAGGGATGGATTTGTTTTGGTCATTATAATTTCCAGATGGAATTAGATGCACATTGGGAGTGCGCCCTGAAACAATGAGCCAGTAACTGTTCGCTGAGAGGACAAGTGGTGTAGGATTATAGCATTGAACATTGGATGTAGCTTTGACTTTGATAGTTTATTTTGGACTTCTTGGGAAGGAAGTGAATATTGGCATTACTTTTGAGGGTGGAGGTGAAAGCCTCTGGATTCCTTCATTTTTGATGCAGGCATCGTATCCTTTATTTGTTGGTTTAGAAAATTTGGATATGTGTATATGTGGTTATTGTAAATACCGTATTGATCTATGTTATAAAGCTCCAGTAAACAGGTGGTTTGTCATGTTTCAATAGTGATCATTGTAAATACTGCAACGAGATGTGATATAAAGCTCCATGGGTAGTATGTTTTGTTTTTGGAAATTTGTTGGTTTATGGGTGTCATTGAACACCAAGGACGGTGTTCCCCCAAGTGGGATGGTTCTGTAACATCCCTGGTTAAAATTCATGTAAAAATATATATAAGGTCACGATCATGTGACACGTATTCCAAGATAAATGGTGGGAAAAACATCCTAGTGGGTGTTCATTTTGGTTATTATGGCTAAGGAGATTGGAAAAGGCAATGGAAACGACTTTGGAAAGGCAAAAGGTATTAATTGACATTTATTTATGAAATAATGGAAATTAGGAGAACAGGAAGGTGAAAGGTAACAAGTTTCATGCGAGGAGGATATTGAAGGAAAATAGTGGAAATTGAAGAAAATAGAGGCCTCATTGATAAAAATGCTTCTAAGGATCAGTTGGAAAGCTTTTTCTCAAACCTTTTGTCAGTTTAGTTTTGGAGCTCTCTCATTATTCTCTCTCTCTCTCTCACTCTTGGGCACTTATATTTTTCTTGGAGAAGTTTGGCATTGGATCAAGAAAGAAAAATAACCCAAGAGGAAGGAAGGAGCAAGCAAGTGAGAACAGGATCAAGTAGCTACAACAAGATTCTTTGCAGGTATTGATTTTCATGTGTGATTTCATTTCTAGGATTGGCATGGGTGGTGTTGCATGTAGTTCTTTGCTATCATGGCATGGTTTTTTCTAGGTGTGAAAGTGTTTTCAACATAGCCTTTCAATTTTCAGATAGCCATGGTGTGATGGGGTCCTCATGTTTTGGTTGAGCTGGATTTCTGAATGGATTCGAAGCTAAGTGAGGTGGATCTCTGAAAGAAAGAACACATGGACCAATGATCCCTTAACTAGAATGTGGATTGCGGTAAATCCACTAGCCTGGTGACCCCTGAAATAGAACGTGGTTTTCGGTAAATCTAGGTATTTTCTGCCTCGGTGGGCCTGAGAATCCTCGACCGGTTAATGGCAGGAATATATAGGAAATACAAGAGGGTGGAGTCTTAGTTAGGGCCTAGTGATCTGATGTGGATTATAGTAAAGACTAGAGATTGGTGTCTCGGTTATGGTCTAGTGATCCCTGGATCAGAGTGTGGATTGCGGTAAAGACTAGAGACTAGGAAACAAGAAAATTCCTCGCGATTTAGGTGGAGAAATCCAGTGGAATCCATGCTTGTTTGGCTCGGTGATCTGGTAGAGATCATGGTAAATCTTGCTATTACATGTTTACTATGTTGGCCTAGTGATCTGATGTGGATTGCGGTAAGGCCTAGTTTCTATTGATGAGGGTGTAGTATTTTAGCCTTAGGATGATCTGGTTGGTTCTTTTGGTTTGAGTCCCACATTCATGCTTGGAATATGGAATGGGGGTGATTGGCTAAAGAGATATTTGGCTCAACTAGTCTATGGTTGGGTCGAACGTGGTAGTCCCATACCAGGTTAGATTTTGCATTCATTAATAGGAGGTTCTCTCCTTGGTATATTATGTGTAAATGTATTGGTTTATATGTGGATTGTATGGCTGATGTATCCTTTATATTTATGTTTTTATTACGCTGGTTATAAGCATGTATCATGATAGTGATGATGTATGGCTCTCCTCATGTTTTCATTTGTAAATGAATGAACAATGTATCTATGACCTAATAAATGATAATGCAAATAATGATACAAGGTGTTATCACTGAAAATATTTCAAAGGAAAGGGAGAGCAGAAATCTTCATCAAATTCAAGCAAGGCAGCTCCTCAATTAAGCAAGGTATTTTCTTCCAAGTTGTTTTGTCTAAAGAAATTTCAAAGGAGAAAATGTCAAAAGAAAGGAAAATATCATCATCAGTACAACCATCACCAATGTACAAGAATGACAGAAACAAGGCAGCCAATAGTCAAGAAGAAAGACAGAGCTTTGAGGAGGATAAGGAGAAATTTTGAAACTAGCTACGAATCCACGTTTTTGTAGCATAGACAGTGTAAAAATCCTGTTTTGCGCTACGAAATCAGTGTTTTCGCAGCGCGCTGCGAAACCCCTGTAGCAGCCTGTTTCAGCTGAAGAAACTCTGTTTTCTGCTTTTACTAGTCAATTTCTAAAAGCTTTCCTGAGCAGCTGAGAACTTAATTTTTCAAACTGAAAGAGGCTTTTCTTCCTAACATGCTGCACTACAAAAACCTCTTTAAGTTTCTTCAAATTCGTTCTGAGGTGGGAGCAATTTATGGTTAAACTTGCGCTACGAAACTGCAGAAAGTCAAGCTTTGTCTACTAGTTTCAGTAGTGTTTTTCAAAATCAGTTTCTGGTCACATGAAAGGCTATCTTGGAATTCGGAAGGAGGTTTCTCTTCATAACATGTCCAGCTACAATAACCTATCTCACTTTATTCGTATGTGTTGTCAGTTGGGAGATAAGAAGCTTTTATTGAGACCCTAATTTCAGAAAACGGATTTTTCCCTGTTTGCCACGTGTTTTTCAAGGACAGTTTCTGGACAGCTGGAGAACTATTTTCAAAAACCAGGAGAGGTTTTTGTTCTGGACAACATGGGCTACAAAAACCTCCTTCAGTTTCGTAAAATGTGTCATGGATGAAGAGATAAAGACTCTGCAATTTTCAAGGATCTAACCCTAAAAACAGGGAAACATGTTCCCTAATTTCTAGGGTTTCTCATCAGCAGTTGGGTGACCACGTGGGAGGCTTCATCAAATTCGACCTCATGGAGTGTTAGGTGTCAAAGAATGCTTTAAATGTTTAGATAAGATTATTGAATCATGATAAGGAGTTACACTCCTAGTTGTATTAGGTCTCTAGGACTGCTAGTTAGGTGTCACTGATGGCAAATTCGAATTCTCTTGATGAGGGATGATGGAATCCTAATTGTAAATGCTTTATATAGAGCAAGAGGTCGAATTAGCAAGGGGTTGGAGACTTATAAAAAAAAACAGAGTTTTTTCTATCAGCTTATGTAAAAGACTTATTGCAGTAATGGAAAACAACTGTTGTTTCTTCTCAAGATTCTCAATAGATCATATGGTTCAAATGTATGATGGTTTGTTCTCTTAGTGTTCTTTTTACAGTATTGTTACAGCATAATCACTCAGAATTCATGTTTAATGCTCTGACTTCCTGTATGCTTGGCAAGCTGTGGTTTATGTAAAGTATGTTTGAACATCTGATGTAAAGAGCCTTGACTTCCATGAAAGGACAGTGCTTTTGTTTATTGAAATGTGTAAGACTCCATAAGCCCAATGAAGACTAATTTTATTTTTGTCCAACCAGCTTATTCTCATGTTCTTTTTTAAATAGTTAGCCCTCTTAGTGTTTGTCACAATCAGTAGTTTGTTTTGAGAGAGCCCTCTCAGGTTAGGGAGGCTAATCCTTAACTAAGAGTCTGGTCTAAAATAGTTACATAAAGTCTAACTGATTAGCAGCCATCAGTACACGATTTTGTGATAACATTTTGGTGCGTCTGCCGGGAGTCTGAAGATTATTCATTCCCGAAATCAATGGCTGAACTTCTGAAGGTAGCAGGAGCTCAGACATCTTTTTGAGGCTGCAAAACTACCTTGGCGACTCCACACATCAAATAAGAAATTAGAAGGTGACTCCACTGCTAGAAGATCAGTAGCTTGATGAAGTTACAAGATGAGTTCCACTGCAAGAATGAATGCCAGGTATGCTCCTATGAATCGGTCTCATATCCCTGGTTTTCCAAATCCTATGCCAAAGGTTGATTGGTTAGAGGATCTTCCGATATTCAAAGATGAAAAGAAGGACAATGCTGCTCTTCATTTGGTTAGGTTTCATATGCATGTACGCAGTCTTAAGGTTCACCTTCCTGAGGATTGTCTCATGAGGATGTTTATGGCCACTTTAGAAGGAAAAGCATGGTCTTGGTATAAAGGTTTGGAAAATGGTTCATTATCTTCTCTTGCTGATTTCCATAATGTGTTCTATGACATGTATAAAGAGTGTCATCCTTCCTTATTGTTGCTCAAAGATTGTTGTAGACATTCTTTAAATCTCATTCAGTACTTGGAGGATTGTTATGATGATGATGAGTTTATGGATGAAGAAATTTTAGAGGCTCTTCATAACAATGCATTTCAGCACCAAGAAGAAAGTACAACATCTCATGAAATGCAGCATGAAGATCAGCAGGGGTTTACTTATGAAAACCATGTTCAATCCTCTGATATTGATGTAGAGATGCAGCAGACTTGTCAGTCTTCAGATCATTATCAAAATGAACATGATTACAAACACCAAGAAGAAATGTTGGAAGAAATTTTTTATGACCCTCAGGCAGAGGAAAAGATTGTTCATTTTTGTAATTTCTTGCAGCAGCTTACACCAAAGAATGATGATAATAATGAGGAAAATTCCATTGTTTGTTGGAATGATTCAGAAAAGCAGTTGGATAGCTTGTCAAATAGCAAATTGGATAGCACATCAAAGGGGTTTTGTGTGGCTAAGGATCAGTTGTCTAAAGAGATAGAATGTTATGATGATTATCAAACTAACCATGTGTTTTTTGACCCTATAGCTGACTACATGGAAAAGATTTACTGTTCAGGCTTCCAATTATATGTTCATCTTGAAGAACAGTTGCACCTCATGCTTCCTTGGTTATTTCAGTATCTGGTTTATTTATGCGTCAAGCACAGTAAGGAGATCCAAGTTTTAGATCAAATTGATGATTGGCTTCATTGGAAGTTTCATGTTCCTTGAGCTACAATTGGAGAATGCAGCTGATAGGGTAGGTAGGTAGGAAAGTGCAAATAAGCTCAAGGTTGACTGAGCATTTTTTCAGTAGTGGTAGATTTCTTTTTCCCACAGTCATCATCAAGCTTAAGCCCGAGGTGAAGGCTCAAGAAGCTGAAAGAAGATGTTTTTCAAATAAATTTTACAAGGCACTGGAACTGCAGGTTCTTAGTGTACCACAAGGGCACACTATCCCAAGTGGAGCCACTGTTATCACTGAAAATATTTCAAAGGAAAAGGAGAGCAGAAATCTTCATCAAATTCAAGCAAGGCAGCTCCTCAATTAAGCAAGGTATTTTCTTCCAAGTTGTTTTGTCTAAAGAAATTTCAAAGGAGAAAATGTCAAAAGAAAGGAAAATATCATCATCAGTACAACCATCACCAATGTACAAGAATGACAGAAACAAGGCAGCCAACAGTCAAGAAGAAAGACAGAGCTTTGAGGAGGATAAGGAGAAATTTTGAAACTAGCTACGAATCCACGTTTTTGTAGCGTAGACAGTGTAAAAATCCTGTTTTGCGCTACGAAATCAGTGTTTTCGCAGCGCGCTGCGAAACCCCTGTAGCAGCCTGTTTCAGCTGAAGAAACTCTGTTTTCTGCTTTTACTAGTCAATTTCTAAACGCTTTCCTGAGCAGCTGAGAACTTAATTTTGCAAAATGAAAGAGGCTTTTCTTCCTAACATGCTGCACTACAAAAACCTCTTTCAGTTTCTTCAAATTCGTTCTGAGGTGGGAGAAATTTATGGTTAAACTTGCGCTACGAAACTGCAGAAAGTCAAGCTTTGTCTACTAGTTTCAGTAGTGTTTTTCAAAATCAGTTTCTGGTCACATGAAAGGCTATCTTGGAATTCTGAAGGAGGTTTCTCTTCATAACATGTCCAGCTACAATAACCTATCTCACTTTATTCGTATGTGTTGTCAGTTGGGAGATAAGAAGCTTTTATTGAGACCCTAATTTCAGAAAATGGATTTTTCCCTGTTTGCCACGTGTTTTTCAAGGACAGTTTCTGGACAGCTGGAGAAATATTTTCAAAAACCAGGAGAGGTTTTTGTTCTGGACAACATGGGCTACAAAAACCTCCTTCAGTTTCATAAAATGTGTCATGGATGAAGAGATAAAGGCTCTGCAATTTTCAAGGATCTAACCCTAAAAACAGGGAAACATGTTCCCTAATTTCTAGGGTTTCTCATCAGCAGTTGGGTGACCACGTGGGAGGCTTCATCAAATTTGACCTCATGGAGTGTTAGGTGTCAAAGAATGCTTTAAATGTTTAGATAAGATTGTTGAATCATGATAAGGAGTTACACTCCTAGTTGTATTAGGTCTCTAGGACTGCTAGTTAGGTGTCACTGATGGCAAATTCGAATTCTCTTGATGAGGGATGATGGAATCCTAATTGTAAATGCTTTATATAGAGCAAGAGGTCGAATTAGCAAGGGGTTGGAGACTTATAAAAAAAACAGAGTTTTTTCTATCAGCTTATGTAAAAGACTTATTGCAGTAATGGAAAACAACTATTGTTTCTTCTCAAGATTCTCAATAGATCATATGGTTCAAATGTATGATGGTTTGTTCTCTTAGTGTTCTTTTTACAGTATTGTTACAGCATAATCACTCAGAATTCATGTTTAATGCTCTGACTTCCTGTATGCTTGGCAAGCTGTGGTTTATGTAAAGTATGTTTGAACATCTGATGTAAAGAGCCTTGACTTCCATGAAAGGACAGTGCTTTTGTTTACTGAAATGTGTAAGACTCCATAAGCCCAATGAAGACTAATTTTATTTTTGTCCAACCAGCTTATTCTCATGTTCTTTTTTAAAGAGTTAGCCCTCTTAGTGTTTGTCACAATCAGTAGTTTGTTTTGAGAGAGCCCTCTCAAGTTAGGGAGGCTAATCCTTAACTAAGAGTCTGGTCTGAAATAGTTACATAAAGTCTAACTGATTAGCAGCCATCAGTACACGATTTTGTGATAACACAAGGGAACAATGCTTCTTAGCGATTCTCAAATAAGTATGAGACCCCTATGCTCAGATATGTTGTTTAAACCCGTAGATTACATATTTGTGACATGTTTGACGAAATTCCTTCCATGGCTAATAGGGGTCTAGTCTAGTCTTTATTTATGTTTTTGCAGATGTATCTTTGTTCCGCTATGAAATTTCATTCTTGAAGATATCATTAAGTTATGGGCAGTGACCTAGGATCTGGGCCTGAAAAAGTGGCACAAATACTGGAGATATAAGCACAACACATGGAAAAAAAATTCCTGGAAGCACCCTTGCCCTTGTTGTGGGAGCATCCAGAGCTTCCCGATGCACCTTTTTCCATATGAAGGGAGTGTCTAGGGGTTTGGTGCACTAAAACTTTAGTTGGTCTCAGGGGTTGTTTACCTGAGTAGTTGGGATGGCTCATGGGAGTTATGTTGTCGATGTGGAAGGCCTATGTGATGTTTTCCGTTGGTTCCACTTCCTTAAGGTGACCTAGGAGGTTGAATCCCACTATAGTAGCGTCTTGTTGCATATATACCTAGGTTGCCTAGTTACTTAGGTAGATGTGTGATGAGGGTGTTACATTTTATATCGAGGGTTGTAGCTCCTTCCATTAGGTTCTAGTAAATATTTTGGGGTTGTAGCTCCATTGATTTGTAGCTAATAAATCAGGGATTTGTAGCATCTTGCTGGTTGTAGCTAGAGATATTTGTAATTGCAAGTTGTAGATTGCCTTGTGAAGGAATTGAAGAAATTTTGTGTTCCTTGTGTTGCTAATATTTTTACATGCCATGCTCATATGAATGATTGTTGAAGCTATTTTTGGGTGTCCTAATATTGTTACAAGTAAAAGAAAAAAAAAAAATTCCTACAATATTGATTCACCCCCCTTCTTAGTGTTTTCAATAACAATTGGTATCAAACCCTCATTACTTCATCTTAGTTTAACAGCTAGAAAAAAGATCAAGGGCCATGGCAAACCATGAAGGAGGATTTTCCAATAGGGAGCCTATGTTCAATAGAACAAACTATGTGTTTTGGAAAGTAAGGATGAAAACCTACATTCAATCACTTGGAGATGATGTATGGGATGTTGTGGAAGAATAATATCAAAAGCCTCCAACAGTAATTACTAAATATCAAAATATGTAGTTCATGTTCAATGCTAAAGATATGAATTCCCTGCTTACTGGTCTACCTGAATCAGAGCTTGTCAAAGTGATGGAATACGCATATGCCAAAGATATCTAGGACAAGATGATTAGAAGCTATGAAGGTGACATTAAGTAAAGAAAGCTAAACTTCAAGGTTTTAGAATTCAATTTGAGTCTTTGAGGATGCATGATGATGAAGATATTGCAAAATATTTTTTAAGAGTTGATGAGGTTGTGAACACTATAAGAGGCCTTGATGAGAAGCTATATGAAGTTGTAGTAGTTCAAAAGGTGTTGAGATCTCTTCCTGAGAGATTTAATCCCAAGGTTTCATCCATTGAAGAAATGACCAATCTGAACACTCTCACTCTAGACCAATTACTTGGCATCCTTACTGCCTATGAGATGAGAATATCAAATGGAAAGCCTGCAGCAAAAGAATCATCCTTCAAAGAAGATAAGAAGCCCAAGGAAGAGCATGATGATTCATGTTGTGAATATGATGAAGAAGAAGCCAAGTTTTTGAGAAAGCTTAAGAGAGGCTCATACAAGTATAAAGGTAAGCTACCTTTTAAGTGTTTTAATTGTGGCAAAGTTGGTCACTATGCTTCAAAATGTCCTGAAAAGAAGAAGAAGGATTATGATCCAAGAGAAAAATTCAAAAGTACAAAAATATAGAAATAAGGCTAAAAATAGGGTCTCTATGTTCAAGAAGAAAAATCCTCTGAAAGTGAATCCAGCCAATCTCGGATGAGGACAAAGATAATGAAATCACAAAATAATTCATGCTGATTCCCATAAACAATCTACAAGTTGAAGCTATAAATTATGATGATGAAGAGGCTGAAGTGGACCTAGAAGGATAGATGGTAAGTTCACTTGAAGAAATAGAAACAATGAGAAAGAAAATTAAATCTTTGAAGATATTGATCAAAGGAAAAGGTGATGTTGTTGAACCATTTCTCCTGCAAATTGAGGAAAGTAAGAAAATTCAAATCCTCGGCAGTTGAATGAGAAAAATTGAACTTTGAAAGGTTGTAAGGAGAAATTGTTTTGCTGAGAAAAGAATTAGAGAAGGAAAAAACCCAACTGATATTTAATCAAAAATTTGGAAATGGAACTGAAAAATCTAAACGAGTGGTTGGAAGCCCATAGAATTTCCAAATATCGTAGTGGTCTTGAATTTGAGGTCAAATCTAGTTCAACAATAGAATTGAAAGGTAAACAACAAATCACTTTTGTACCAATAGCAAAAGAAGATGCATTGCAACAACAAAAAGAAAATATGCAGCCCAAAAACCAATTAAAACATTATCAGCAACAACAAAGAATAATGTTGGCTAAGAAAATTGAAATACTCGAAAATAAGCCCAGCATAGAAGACAATTTTCTAGGTATGTTGATATATTTCCAAGTTATTGTTTCACCTGTATGAATTATGGCCACAAAGAAGCAAATTGCAAAGTAAATTTATCCTACAAGCAGTGTAGAAAAAGAAAAAGAAATCAACATATTAGATAGAGGAATAACAGACCTAGGTACAACAATTATTTTTCTCCTTTGAACAATCAGATTCAATGTTTTAAATGTCAAAATTTTGGGCATAGAGAAGTTGATTGCAGACTTAAGGAAAAGAGGACTAAACCAGATATTGAGCAGATTAGCCAAGAGACCAAAGCATGGAAATAAAAAGAGAAAATGGAGCAATTTGATATGATTTTGTATGCTCAAAATGAAGGGAGTCATTGGTATGTGGATAGTGGTTATTGCAGGCACATTTCAAGAGACAGATTTAAGTTCTTGACATGGAAACTAGTGGATAAGGGAAATGTAAACTTTGGTAACAACACACTTGGTAAAATTGTTGGAAAAGGAGTTGTCGGCCTGTCCATGGAAAAGGTAAAGGGAATAATGTATTATTTGTCTATGGGATGAAGCACATTGTACTTAGTGTGTCTCAGATGTGTGATCAAGGCTATGATTTGATTTTCAAAACTAAAAATTGTCAAATCAAGTCGACAAGCACATGTGAGATAGTGGTTGAAGCTGTGAGAATAGACAATAATGCATATGTCTTGAAATATAAAACAAATAGGTGTTTCCTATCAAAGATTGATGAGAGTTGGTTCTAGCATAAGAGACTTGGGCATCTGAATGTTGAACCTGAAGTCAAAAAACCAGTAAATACCAGCACAAATGAACCAGTTACCAATAATGATGAGGACCATGAGCCACTTTCATAAGAATACAATAAAGATCCCTCCAGTCCTTAAGCCAAATATCCTTTAAGATGTGTTCAAAAATATCACCCAGCTGATCAATTTTTTGGTGAATTAAATTCAGGTGTTCAGACAAGAAGTTTCTCAATCCTCCTACAAAACCCATGGAGGAATCAAAGGATGTTACACAAGCTAATCAAGATGAAAATTTGTTAAAATCTATGCATGAAGAATTGGACCAAATTGATAAAATTCAAACATGGGAACTTGTTCCAAGACCAACAAACAAGAATGTCATTGGCACAAAACCAGTCTTCAGGAATAAGTTAAATGACCATGGATAAGTAGTAAGAAACATGGAAATATTGGTATGCAAAGGTTATGCTCAGATTGAAGGTATGTATTTTAATGAAACTTTTTCTCCTATTGCTAGATTAGATGCAATTAGAATGTTTTTGGCATTTTCATGTTTTAAGAAGTTCAAAAAATATCAAATGGATGTCAAATTTACCTTTTCAAATAGAACTAGAGGAATAAGTTTACATAGAGCAGCTAAATGGTTATCAGCTAATAGAGAAGCCAAATTATGTTTGCAATATTAAAAAGGACATGTATGGTCTCAAGTAAGCCCCTAGATTAGTATTCCAAGTTGGACAGTTACCTGCTCAAGTTTTGTTTAAAAGAGTTACAACGGACAAAAATTTATATGTCAAATAAAAGGATGAAAAACTCATAGTGGTGGTTGTTTATGTTGATGACATTATTTTTGCCAGTGATTCAAACTTATTAACATGCTAGTTTGCAGCAGATATGAAGGTCAAGTTTGAGATGTCTATGCTTGGAGATCTTTCTTATTTCCTTGGATTGCAAATTGCATAAACTCCCAAAGGGATCTTCATTTCACAAATAAAATATCTCAAGTAAGTGTTGAAAAAGTTTGGCATGGAGGAATGCTCTTTAGTGAGCACACCAATGGTTACAGGTTGCAAGCTTAGAAAGATTTATGAATAACCAAAAGTGGACCAGAATTTATATAGATCTATTGTTCGTAGCCTATTATATTTTACAGCTTCAAGACCAAACATTATGAAGGACGTTGGTATTGTTGGAATATTTCAAGCAGCCCCAGGCAAATCCATATTCTAACAACCAAGAGGATTCTCAAATATCTCAGAGCTACAATGAATTATGAACTGTGGTACCCAAGAGATACATACTTTTCCCTAATTGTTTATATTGATGTTGATTGGGAAGATGATGTCGATGATCAAAAGAGAACTAGTGGTGGTGATTTCTTTCTTGGAGAATGTCTATTCTCATGGTTGGGCAAGAAGCAAGCTTCTGTCTCTTTATCTATAGTTGAATTAGAATATATTGCGGTAACTTATTGTTGCACTAAACTATTGTAGATGAAGTAGGCCTTGTAGGATGTATAGGTTTTTTATGAACAACCTATACCCATTATTTGTGACAACACAAGTGCCATCAACATGTCAAAAAAATTATGCATTCCACTCCAAGACAAAGCGTATTCCAATTAAGTACCACTTCCCGAGAGAGCAAGTTTCCAATTAGATTGTGAAGTTGGAATATTTTTCTAAAAAAAGACCAAGTTGCTAATATTTTCACCAAACCTCTCCCAAGATAACTGTTTGAGTACTTGAGGTAAAGAATGGGAGTTTTTCCTTTCTCCCCCCTCAACTAGCTCTTCCTTCAAGAGGGAGAAAGGAAACTGGTATACCTTCAACATATCAAGATGAAGCTGCCAAATCCACAAGATCAAAAAGATAAGAGAAGATTGTTGAAAGGGGGAGTAAGGTTGCAGCAGGAGCATGTTCATGTCTTTGCCATTTATGTCAAAGGGGGAGAGGTCCTAATGATCAAACAACAACAATTATAAGTCATGATGCAGAAGGATAGTAGCACAATAGCAACATTACATCGCAAGAGAAGTGCATCTCAAGGGGAGCAACATCAAATGAACCAATTTGAGACAATCATATTTGGCATGTCTTCATGAGGATGTTTTGTTTTATCAAGGTGTTTCCATCAATTCCAAAGGCAGAGAATGTTAGGAAATTTTTTTCATTCATGGCAAAGGCAAAGCATTGATGGCCAAGAAAAATAAGATGATGGAAATGGTGTTGCAAGGCTCATATTTTTCCAAGAATATTGGCAAGGAAAGTAGTAATGTTTCAAAGACTTTGGAGTTATTTCTTGTATAACAAATCGTGTCAAATACATATGAAATCCCATCAGATGTATAGAGTTGTAAAATATATTTCCAGTGGTGTTTGAAAGGTTGAAAATGGCCTGCTGGATTAGAAGTTATGCTCAGTAAAAGCTAGAGTCCCCAAAGTCAAACCTTGCAAAGTGAAAGTGATTGGTGACCCTTTTGAAGCATGTTTAGTTTGGCAGCATTTCCAAACACAGTGGATCTTTTTAGCAAAGTGGCTAAAAGAGGATGGGGTAGATGTGGAGCATACAACATAGCAACAAAGAGCAAGTTGATTGGTCCAAGGCAGATCCCACACAACAACCTAGCCCGGCGGAGGTAGCCCAGTGAGTGTACCCTGGAGAAACCTTAGGAAGCCCTTAAGGGAACTAGGAGGATGACATGAGACAGGAGAATGTGGCCTGACAACAATGCAGTGAAAACATTGTTATTGGTGGAGACTTAAAGCGGGAGGCCCCGATGTTGTCTAGGCAATCCTCTCTGCAGACAAAGACGATCCCTCTAGCCCAATGAGTGGGACTAGAAACCTATGTGACAATATACAAGGACACTTTCCTAAATTACAATTGAAATGAGAGAAGAGGAAGATGGTCTACCTCGTTCTGATAATATAACGTACTCCTTTGTTGAATACCTCGAATCTCTTGCACCTCGGGCTCAACTCTACTACTCACAGAATTTGAATACCTGCACAAGAGATCAAAGACACAACAAAGCATACAAATACAAATAGCATAATCGAAACTAATCCACTTAACAGATCAAGGATAATTAAGATAAATGATACATTAACACAAAAATTTATGGAAAGTGAACCAACAGTTTTATATTTAAATAAAATAAAGGAGGAAGCATACAACCAAGCCTTGATGTCAATAAGCTCTCCTTGAGTGAAAGTCCAAGTCCAATCTCAAGCACTCCTTCTCCAAGCCAAATGAGTAGCATATAGGCACTATCTCATCATAAGGGTGCAAATAATCAGAGACCAACCATTTGGGAATGGGAGAGGATGAATATATAGGCAGGGAGAGGGAGTTAGGATCTTAGATAGAGGAGGAATGACCTGTTGAAGAGTTTTGTGAACCCAACGTTTCGGATCTATCCAAACATAGGGGAAGTCCCTCATCTCAAGAAAGTAGCTCATAGGGATAAGATCAAAGGCCAATATTGGGAGAATTCGACCACATCCACACTGAAAAACCTCCATCTCATCATTCTGTAAGCCTCTATATCATGAAGCTTCTTGTCCTCTTTAGGAAAAATTGTCTTTCAGGGATCATCACAGGTATCCAAGCAAAAAGCACGCTGGCATCACAAGGCTAGTATAGTGCAACTAGAGATCAACACGGGTATCTAGTGTCAGGGTTGCGTTGATCCTGAAATTAGCGTTTTAGAGCTCTATTCTTCAGGGAAGTCTCAAGAAATTTTTCCATCGGTGTTTTAGGGAGGATCTGAGCTAAATATCAGGATGGGTATACTACATGATTTCCAAGTTTTGGGCACTTCGGGGTATGACACAGGGAACTGCATGAGGCATGAGAAAATATTATGTAACAAATGCCCCCTAAAGCATGAAGGAAGAACAGGGAGTGATGGTTGATATGCTTTACAAGCTTTGGCAAGGATGAGAACAATCACTGTCAAGAGACCTGCAAATCAAGGATGCATATACATATACATATCTGATATCAAAACATGAATCCATGGTATGGACACAGCCATCCGAATAGAAAGGACTATTTGAAAAATATCCATGGTATGGGTGTAGCCATCCAACTAAAAAGGATCATCTGTAAATCTAAGATTCAAGGCATGGGTGCATCCATCCAATATAAAGTCCCACGGTATGGTCATAGCCATCCGTATAGTAGAAACATGTGTATAATCGTGAACAATACATAGCTTCATGCAACTTGAGTCATATCAGACAAGGCTCAGGGTCTTGCACTCCATCCCAACCTGATCAAAGTATGAATTCTAACATGTGAATGAATGTGTCAAAGTCGAATATGCTAGAAAACCACTTGATTACCGGCCAATGATGTGGACCATTAACATGCATGAGAAGAACCACCAATAATGAAAATGGCCCTCAAGGTATGATAGTACAATCCGTGAATGTGAAAATGAAGCTAAATTCGAACACTCGTGGAATCATACGATCGAAGGAAAATGATGTAAACATGTCGTCAAATGCGAAGAACTTTCCATTAAGGCATGCAAGCTTTAAGGTACTGAAACGGATTTTCTAAGTCATCTTCCTGGATAATGAACTAAAGTCGACAAGAAGTGACCCATCGAAGGAGGACCATGATGATTCCCCCATCATCGACATGAAACAAGGAATAAAGTGAAGTGAATGATTATGATCCAAGTCTGTAGCAAAGGGTCAGACAATGTATACATAATGAACTGCATATAGGACTTCTCTTGAACATCGGCGACACTACTCCAGAGTGTGGAAGCATTTGACTCAACATAGAACCAAGGGTCATGATGACAAAATGGAATAGCTAGATGAGAGGAAATGTGGATCACCCAAACCCAGAAGGACAAGTGACTGAGTGAGGATATCCCAAACCTAACACAAGAAATAGATGAGTGTCATGTTCAAGAGTGACATGCTGCCTATACAAGAGATTTCTCACTTTCATTTTTCCCCACTATTTCTAGCGAGTACCCCAATTATTTTTTAATCACAAGCTTGAAGGGGATAACATATGCTTTTCATATAAGTTCATTCTTTGAATGAATTCATCCTAGTAAGTTTCACGAGTCCTAGGAAGGAGAAACTCGGTCTCATCATGGTGACGAGTCTTTTGTCGTTAAATTTTTAACGAGTCTGATGGAAGAATAACTTGGTATCTTTTTCACATTTAGAGAGTTTGAAAAAGAGACGAAATAGAAAACTCCATCATGTCCCTTTTCATAATTTGTCTCTTGAACCTGAAAAGGTAGAAAATAATAATCGAGAGAACCTCTTGACCATTTTGACCAAGGTGTAGCTTTTTTGTAAATAGTCAATCTCAGCCTGAAAAAGGGGTAAACGTATACTGAGGCAATGTCAATTCATTTAATTTAACAAGTTCGAAAGGATGAGTACTCGGCAATATTTTCATATTTCGAGAGTCAAAAAAGAGTTTAAAGATTACTCTGGGGGGGTTCCTTTTTCATTTATTTTTAACGAGTCCGAAAAAGAGATAAAACAAAAACTCATTGAATCAGTAAAAAATGATCACTGTAACCACTGAAAAGAACCCATAACTGCACAAAGACCACACAACACTGATATCGAGGAAAATAATAAAATATTGGCAAAAAATGAGTTTAAAGCTTATAAATAGACCAAATATATAATCATTTTTACCATTTCTATTATGAAACCAGCTCAAGAAAAGATAGAAAAGATAGATCAACGCCTTAGAATTCAGCCTCTTCGAGGGGGCAACCTCCTTTACATTACATAAATGAACAATTCTTGGATGATACAAATGAAAATACCTCCTTTCTATATATAGGAGTCTAAGGGGTCATAACATAATCAGAGCCAACATAACAATAATAATGTAAGGGCACAATAATAACAATAGTGGGCTTCTATGGGGCACAAGAGTAACAATATGGGCACTACATGGGTACATAATATAATAAGTGGGTTGTAATAATAACAATGAGGGGTTACACTAGTAGTATAGGGGGCTAACATGCCCCTCTCCTTCAAAAAGCGTTGTCCTCAATGCTTGAGTAGTTCTTGATGCTTCTGTATAAAATTCTTGTCCTCCCATGTGGAATCTTCAGTAGGTAGGTTCTTCCACTTGATGAGATACTCTGAAATTGATCGATTTCGTAACTGTCAGGTTCTTGTTTCTATGACTACTCCAGGTTCCAATATGATTTTTCCTTCCTCTTCAATTTCTGGAAATATTGTTTGAATTGGGATCTTTTGCAACTTTTTAATAAGTGGCCATACTTCTTTGTCCTTCTTCCATTCATCCCTTGCTTCGTTTATCCAATCTGGTTGGATAATAGAAATAGCACAAAACAATTCTTCCACATCCTCATCCTTGAAGAGTCTTCCCATTCGGTAAGGTCTCCATTTTTTAAGTGCGTGTAGTATTGCCAACATTTCCTTCTCATAAATAGCTTGCTTTAGATGTAGCAGTAAAAATACCCAATCACCTACATCAAAACATTTTTCACTATGATGTTGATCTACCTGTTGTTTCATTTGATTTTGCACCGAAGTGGCGTTATCCTATAAAGTTGGAGAACTTGTTGTTGATGCTCGATGTGATCTTTCACTGCTTGAACCTTTTTCTTCTTGATATGTCCTTCTATATTTAGAGTTTGAGGCGTGGTAATTTCTTCCAATCCTTTACAAGATATGGTCGGATTCATTTCTTGACGCTCGATGTGATCTTTCACTTCTTGAACAATTTTCTTCTTGATATGTCCTTCTATCTTGATAGTTTGAGGAGTGGTAATTCCGACCAGTGAATTACAAGATATGGTTGGATTCATTTCTTCTTTCTTGATGTGATCTTTCACTTCTTGCACCTTTTTCTTCTTGATATGTCCTTCTATCTTGAGAGTTTGAGGAGTGGTCATTCTTTCCAATAGTTTACAAGATATGTTTTTATTCATTTCTTCTTTCTCTGGGGTCGTGTCCTGGCATATATCCTCTTCTTTTGATGTTTCTTGATCCTTTTCTTCCTCCTCTTCATACTCTATGTAAAATAATTTCTTCTCAGCACACTTATGACCTTTAATGCATTTGCTATCACAATTGTAACAAAGCCCTTTTTCTCTTTTTTCTTCCAATTGTTGTGGTGTAACCCTTGTAGGTTGTGGAAGGCTAGGAGGAACAACACGTCCATATGTATAGTTGTGAGGGGTAGACTTCCTTGTTTCCATAATTTTACTTTCAAATATGTCACAAATCCTTTTTACTCTTTCCAATTGTTGTGGTGTTGCTCTAAAGAAGGTGTTGCTCTTTGTATCCTCATAATGTGCTATCATTTCCTCCGTGAGAATTGACCACGTAACAAGTTGTTTACGAGAACAAAGCCCTTTATACCATAAAAATTGATCCGGTTCTAAATATGAAGATGCAATACATACCTTTTGTAACAGTGGTACACCATGTAGATCAAAATATTGCTCCATCTGAAGTATCCAATTTACCGGATCCTTGCCATCAAACTTCCTCATCTTGCTTTTTCTTGATTTTAGGACCTCGATCTTGAAATGACTGTAACTCTGTACTTTCAGATATTTAAGTTCTAAAATTTCTACCTGTAGTAGCCATCTATGTCCGCTTTCCAATGCCACAAGTCTGATCCAATTTGGATACTCCAAGAAAGAGTTATGCACAATCTCCCAAGATGACCTGATTATAGACCTTTCCAGAAGAGCGAACTTGTATGAAGTTCCACGTGTCAATTTTTCTACCTATGGATCTAAAAAATGCATACAAGAAACTACAGTCCATCCTCTTTCTGTACCTTCTTACGAAACTTCAATCTGATCCTCAGAGAGAAAGTTATGATGATTTTCCCCAGGTCACCTGTTTTGAATGTAATTCAGGAGTCTGCAAAAAGACCAACTTCCTCAGATCATATCTCCGAAAATATCGTGCAAAAAGCTCTGAAATTCGGATCCAAGGTTCAACACGATTTCTTCTCAAATGGGTTTTTTTTGCGACTTCTGAAACGTCACAAAAAAAAAAATATAGTGAAAATGCCACGATGACATGTTTGGAGCAGCAAAACCCTAGAATCCAAAGCTCTGATACCAAATGTTATGAAACCAGCTCAAGAAAAGATAGAAAAGATAGATCAACGCCTTAGAATTCAGCCTCTTCGAGGGGGCAACCTCCTTTACATTACATAAATGAACAATTCTTGGATGATACAAATGAAAATACCTCCTTTCTATATATAGGAGTCTAAGGGGTCATAACATAATCAGAGCCAACATAACAATAATAATGTAAGGGCACAATAATAACAATAGTGGGCTTCTATGGGGCACAAGAGTAACAATATGGGCACTACATGGGTACCTAATATAATAAGTGGGTTGTAATAATAAAAATGAGGGGTTACACTAGTAGTATAGGGGCCTAACAATTTCACTTGGAGTAAATTGGAGAGTGCATTTTACCCCATTTTCTTCGATTTTCAGGCGAGTAATGTGGGAGATCTAAGGCACCATTTCATGAACCGACAGTTACAAGTAAGAGATCTACCTTTTCTCTTTCTTTTTAGTTTACTTTCATGTTGTTTCTTAGGATTTTTTTTCCAGAAGAGAGGATTTCAAATTTTTAAAGTGGGGGCGATCAACATGGGTTTGCTCATCGGACTCGCGTTGGTCGCCCCTAAGCCCAAAAGGCTCTCGCGCTACCAGCACGAGATTAATTAAAACAGTTATGCTGGCCACAAGGTGGAAAATTTGAAGAGAAAACTTCTCTTTTGAATCAAATTTTTGAGTTTTTGCCTTGAAAAAGTATCTAATCACTGTTAATGGTTGTTTTGCAGGATATTTCAACAACATGGTCATCATATGGAAGGAAAGAAACCATGAGGTAGAAGATCACCAGGCTGCCCAAGATCCGAAATGTGTGAATGCTTTGAGGAACTATGGGCTATTGAAACTGTAGAAATTTTGAATAATTAATCACTTATTCACAGAGATTATCCCGATTATAAACTATTGCAGAATACATGCACAATACATAACCTCCTCTACGTTGATCATCAATTTAGCAGCATTAAAAACAATGAAACATCAATGGCATGCGCACATTAACACAGTATGTAACCCGAGGAAAGCATACAGCTGAAAACCCCACACTATCTGTATATTATAATGATTGAGAACATGTAACAATACATAGTACAATACTCCTCACAAGTATCCAGCACTATCTCCACCTGTTACACACAAAACTAGCTCAGATCCGAACAAGTCACAGGCTCAAATCTCCTCTGCTGCTTTGCCTGCCTCCACTGCACAATCCTACAAGAGAATCACGTGAGCACAAGCTACAATTCCCTTGATATTGGCGCACACTGCGCAATCCTCATTGGCATTACTCAATCCATGCATGTGCAAAATCTCATGCACAATTGATAGTCACAACTCATCCTTTCACTTACCTCTAACACCTGCCTCTGTTGAACTGTCCATGCACTGAGTTAACTGATGTATTCTTTAGTTCCTTTATGAGTTAATAATTAGTGAATTAATTAACAATCAATTCACACAACTCATCACTAGTGTATTCTTTAGTTAGACTAAATACAACTAGTTCAACTAAGTCAAACTGAACACAACTCCATCAACTCCACAATCCAACTCCACAGAACTCACATGCATGAGTTCTAACTGAAGTCCTCCATGAAATAGCTCAACTAACACATAAGAAACCACGTGATTCCTTCTGTCAGCTGCATGTGCCACATCCGTAGCTCGAACTGAAGTGCTCCAAGAGAATAAGATAATGTTTAGAGTCCAAATATTACTAAGGGCTAATAATATTTGACTGTTTCTATTTTTAGCCTGGCAGTCTAAAAATAGACTCTGATCACTCCGCTGTGAACCAAAAATAGAAGTCCATTTATTTTTCCCAACATGACCAATCATCCATAAACAACATCCTGCAACTCATAGACCATTATCCATATGTCTAAAAATAGACATAGTCTAAAAATAGACTTTGCGCCAAAAATAGCCTGCGGGCCCACTTAGTGAAGGCGACTCCTTTCCACTAAGCTCCATCATCTTGTTGCATTTTCAACACTCCCTCTCAACAAGATTATGGATTATCTGCAACCCCTATCCTGCAACTCGAATGTTCTGCATGCAACACTTTTGCTCGGTCCACTTGCTCCAACAACACTTGGAACAAGAACACTCCCAACTGACCACTCTGTTGGGCTAGGAACATCTCTGATGTTGAAGCTCTACCTACTGCTGAAAAGTGCTCCCTCTCTAACATCTGCGCTACTGCAACATCTCCATGCATCTCGCACCATTGCACACCTCTCTGTGCCACCTAGCACTATGCAAAACACTTGTGCCTCTCGCATTGCTGCAGCCTGCTAGTTATGCATTGTCCTAGGATTCCCTGCACTATTGCTCTCTCTGCCGCTCCATCCGCATCTGTCTCTACTCAATCAATCAGTTCCTGCTACTCCACATCGGGGCTCCCGTAGCAAGGTTTCATCCAAGAGGTTGGGTACCTCAAGGATCTTGCCCCTCCTCCTTGGGACGATCAATCCACATCACCCCACCTCCTACCTGGAGGTATGGCTGCATGCGATCCCTCAGCCCACTTGGCTCGAATATTCCCCCTATTGGAGGTCTCTGCATGAGTAGATGTCTCTACTCGATCTCCTCTCAGCTTCCCTTGTTGTGGCTACTCCACAACCTCCTAAAGCTGCTGCACCAATCGTGGTTCCTCCACAATCGTCTGAGACTTCTTCTGGCTCTGCATGTTGAGAGGTAATATACCCTCCCTCTAAACCACCAAGTCTCCATCAGTTGCCTTGCTGCTCAAGGCTTTTCATGCATCTACATGCAACTGATAAAGGTTCTTGACTCGATGATGCAGCCCAGACCTCTCCCAGGCCACTTCTACCAGGATCCTCTACAACTGTGCACATAAAATATGCACCTCAACACGCTCCAGGTGTACACATAAAAATAGAGTCCAAGCTTGGCAGATTCCATAAGCAATTTCCTAGTGTATAGACAGTATTCAATCAAGGAGTGCGCCTTACCTTCTTATAGCCCAAAGTTCAACTAACAAGAACACAACGCTATAAGTATAAATTTACCATGGCCGCATGCACATATATATATATGATCCTCCCGGGAATGGAGGTATAGGCCTCTGCTCCTCCAATCTTCTCCGCAGGCGAGTTATCCAACTATAGCAGTTCCGTCATGTTCGTTGGCATATCTATCGCAGTTATGTTTTGGCATATGCATAACATAACTCTTATATGTCAATCCCGTTCCTCGGTAATCAAATAGACAGCGGATAAGTAAAGGACGAGCCTTCAAAGGTTAACACACAGCAGTATTTGTTATCGGTGCTAATTGTTGTCCGCCTTCAATCACGTTTCTGTTCCGATAGCTCAAGCAATGACTCACATATTATCCGCATAACCAGTAACAAATACTTCCACTGTGACGGTTCTGGCGATCCCCGTCCATTGCATATCAGATAATATGGTTCCAGTTCTAGAACTCTCCACACTTCCGCATACAATATGCAAATATGTTCCAGCCGGAATGATGAGTTCAAACAACCAACGCTGCTTCCTTACTAATGATGCCACGCATCCATAGTTAGCCCATACGTCTCGGCGATGATTCAACTTATGGATTCAAACTTCGTTGTTAACGCAGAGGATAACAATTATAACCTCCAGATTCGCATAGATATATTATCAACACGGAACTTATCCTGATCAATAGATATATTCACGCCAAGGCTATGATTCAACGTTGATGACTGTAGATATATACGCCCCTTCATACAGTGCGCCAGTGAATATACCACTCAGAGCGCAGGCACAACACACGTCCTTAGCAATTAAACATACATACACAGCGTTTAGAATTCGCTGTCGCCCACAGAGTTAAATATATCAAAGGAAATTCAATGGTACCGTGGAAGACTTTCTCTTAATTAACATTGCCATGATTCTTTCAATCCACAATTACAATCAACCATTGGATACATGCATAACATCATCTCTCAGAATTCATTAACGCAATCATGTCCATGCAAATCATATTTATATTCACATAAAACAAATATTTACACAGAACTTGCTCTTCATGGCCAGATATACAAATCTATGGCCCTTTTACAACCGCCCGAAGGCTCCCAATGATCCAGGTGGATATTGGTGGCCACCTGCCAAGTCCACCTGGACCCCCACCATTGTCTTTCTCAGCATTTTCAGTTTCCTTAATTGTAGCACAACTTACTATTTTTAGCAGTTTTTCGGGTCCTAAACTTCTGGAGCCGTTTTGAGGCCCTAAACGACGTTTTTTGGGGAATCCGGGGGCAACACTAGTCCCTTCCAACAATGATAGTGCTCGGATAGATCTTTCTAATGAGCTATTGTACGCGTCAAACGGAGATCATATGCCAAAGTTACGACCCCGGGAAGTTGATGTACCAACTTACCCCCAAACGGGGCCCACAGTTTGGCGTTTCATCTCCTAGGGTTAGGTTTTGGAATGTTAAGTGTTTTTCCATTGTTTCTCAACAATAAATAGGCCTTCGAGCCTCATTGTAATACAGTTCAGAGGCATGTAGCCATCACATCTCTTCTCAGAGATAAGCTACCATCGCCCTAGCTAGTTTATTTCCATTTCTGTTTGTAAGCATATTTCAGTATTTTCCATTAATGAAATGAAGTATTATTTCCGCTGCATCTTTGTGTATATGGTTATCTCTGTAATTTTTTGCGTTCCTGTTTAAATCCGGATCAGTGGTATCAGAGCGGTCTGCTTTTTCTCTGTTTTTCTTTGCATGTCCCCAACAAGGTCGGGATATAAGGAGTTAGGGCTTGAACTGGTTGAACCTTTGCAAGACCAGCCTCGCAAATCCCGACGGCCTCCCATGGCGGACGAGAAGAAAGACGAGGGGGCAGGAGATCCCATCAAAATCTTGCTCGAAGAAGCGCTCGAGCGACAACGGAACGCGATGATGGACAGCTTTGCGCAGATCCTTCAGCGGCTACCCAGAAGCGGCGCATCGGCTTCCAGCAGCTCCTCTGGAAACGCCACACCCTTTAAGGTACAAGTTAATTTTGAAATCCCCATATTCGAGGGTCAGATAGACGCTGATGCCGTAGATAAATGGTTAAATCTGCTAGAGGGTTATTTTTCTGTTCATGAATTTTCGAGTCGGGAAAAGATTGTTTTTGCTCTTCTCAAAGCAGCCCCCCACGTCAAGGACTGGTGGGAAACCTACTGCGAGCAGAAGGATGAAAGTACTGGCTCACTATTTTCAGCCGCACCCACCTGGGATTCGTTCCGGGATGCCATCAAGGAGCAGTACTACCCTGTCGGAAGCTATGAGGATGAATACATAAAGTGGACCACGCTGCGGCAGGGAAGGGACCAAGACGTGCCGGAGTTCACCAATCTTTTCCATACCCTTCGCACAAAGTTGGGTATCAAGGATTCAGAGCAACATTTGATACTCAAATACCGTGGCTGCCTGCACAAGTACATCCAGGAAGAAATACAGTTCCTAAACATCCCCTCGCTCGGCGCAGCATACCGGTATGCCGTCAAGGTCGAGCAGAAGTTTAAACAAAAGAAGCGAGACTTTGGATCTGCGAATCCAAAGCAGGGGAAAGGTGCCCCTAAACCACAGAACAAAGGACAAAGCCAAGGCGGGACAGCCCAAGACAACCAGCCGAAGCTGCAAGCAAAGAGCAACGCCGCGAAGCCGAGAAAGGACACTGGAAAATGGTGCGAGTTCCATAAGAGCTCCACTCACAACACAAGTGAGTGTCGGGCCAAGCAGTCACTGGTGGCTGAGCTAAAGGTTTCAGAATCAGATGCATGTTCCGACTCTGAGTCAGAACCCGATAAGGGGTATGAAAAAGGGAAGCAGATCATTGATGCGGATCCCAGCGCCACTGTTGCTACCGCAAAGATCCAGAAAAATGAACCCGAAGATCCAGAGGAGGAGGAGCGTCTCTTCCACTCCCAGATGTGGGTAAAGGGCTCCCCGATACAGTTCATTGTTGATAGCGGGAGTCAAAAGAACCTCATTTCGGCAGAGGTCGTGAAGCGGTTGGGCTTACCGACCACAGCACATCCACAACCATACACCATTGGGTGGCTTCACCAAGGGCGAGATCTTCGCGTGAGCCAGCAGTGTCGCCTTCCATACAACATCAAGCCCTTCACGGATGAGGTATTGTGTGACATTGCTCCCCTTGAAGTTTGTGATGTATTACTAGGACAACCATACTTGTGGAAGCGACATGCTGTGTATGAATCAAGGCCCCGTGCTGTTATTATTACATTGGGAAATAAGTTGTTCAGGATACCAGAGGTAGCACCACCTGCCGCCATCTCTTTGATTACTGCAAAACAATGCAGTAAGATCATTTCCAAAACCAGGAAATTTGTTTTCCTGATGATACGCCCTCAAGGGAAGAAGAAGACAGTGGCCGCGGCCTCCAAACGGGGTCCCTCTGCACGGCAGCTACAGATGGACAAGATTGTGGAGGAGTACGAAGACATCTTCACCTCCCCGGCAGGGGTTCCTCTGCACTGTCAAGTCAAGCACTCCATCGATCTGACCCCAGGTGCGCCGCTACCCAATGGACCAATTTATCGGCGCTCCGTTCTGGAGAACAATGAAATCAAGAGGCAGATTCAGGAGCTCCTGCAGAAAGGTCACATCCGTCCGAGTTCTTCGCCCTGTGGGAGCCCGATAGTGTTGGTACAGAAGAAGGATGGGACGTGGAGACTCTGTATTGACTATCGGGCGCTGAACAAGATCACTGTCCGTAATAGGTACCCGATCCCGCGGATTGATGACCTCCTAGACCAACTAAAGGGGGCGAAATATTTCAGCAAGATCGATCTGAAGTCAGGATATCACCAGGTACCAATTGAACCCTCAGATGTGTGGAAGACTGCCTTCAAATCCAAGGAGGGCCTCTTCGAATGGTTGGTCATGCCTTTCGGATTGACGAATGCTCCTGCAACCTTTATGAGGCTAATGGATGACATCTTGCGGCCATTCACCAACTCCTTTGTAGTAGTATACTTGGATGACATTCTGATCTTCAGCCAGAGTTGGGAAGAGCACCTCCACCACATCCGACAGGTTCTCCAAACACTGCGGCAACACAAGCTATGTGCCAATTTGGAGAAATGCACTTTTGGCATGACCGAGGTTCAGTATCTGGGATACATCATTGATGAACAGGGGGTGCATGTCGATCCAGCCAAGGTCCAAGTCATTCGGGATTGGCCCTCTCCAACCACTCTAACAGAGCTCCGCAGCTTTCTAGGTCTTGCCAACTTCTACCGCAGGTTTGTGTTGGGATTTTCTCATATTTCTTGGCCCTTGAGTCAAGTCACCAAGGGCGGGGCGAAAGCAAAATTCTTTTGGTCTGAATCTCAACAGAAGGCATTCAGGGAGTTGAAGGATCGCCTCTGCACGGCACCAGTGCTCGCGTTACCAGATTTACAACAACCATTTGAGGTCGAGACAGATGCCTCTGACTATGCTATTGGGGCAGTCCTTACTCACAGTGAAACACTTTCAGACACAGTCCGGAAGTACCCCACTTATGATAAAGAGATGTATTCCATTGTACAGGCCTGCCGACAATGGAAGCATTACATTTTGGGGAAGGAAACGGTCATCCACACAGACCACCGACCTCTGCAGTTCATACAGACCCAAGGGAAATTGCAGAATGATCGCCATCAGAAGTGGTCTACATACCTGCAACAGTTTCACTTGAATATCAAGTATAAAAAGGGCAGCACCAATAATGTTGCAGATTGCCTCAGTCGACCACCGATCATGGCGCTAACCACCGTGCTCAACTCTTGCGGGCACGAGACTTCTGATTGGCCACTTCTCTACAAAAGCGACCCAGAATTCGGCCACACATACCAGACACTCTTGGAGGGTCGGCAGGTTGCAGATTTTCACCTCCAGGATGCCCTATTATGCCACCTCGGTCACCTTTGTGTTCCTTCAAGCGAGCGTGCCAAGATGATTTGGGAAGCACACTACAGTCGGGCTGCTGGGCATTTCGGGGTCGAGAAAACAGTGGCAGTACTGCAAAACTATTTCTATTGGCCGAATCTTCGACAGGATGTTGGGAAGTACATCCGATCATGTACTGCCTGTGCCATTGCCAAACCGACCATTAAGAAGCAAGGCCTCTATACCCCGTTGCCTACCCCTAGTCGACCTTGGGAATCCATCTCCATGGATTACATGTCAGGCCTTCCTTCCACTAAGCATGGAAATGACTGTGTTTTTGTGGTCGTCGACAGGTTCTCAAAGATGGCCATTATGATGGCCTGCAAGAAGAATATCACAGCAGAAGCCACTGCTAAACTCTTCTTTGAACGAGTGTGGGTGCACTTTGGGATCCCACAGTCTATCATCTCAGATCGGGACAGTCGGTTTCTCAGCACATTTTGGTCCAGTCTCTGGTCAATGCTGGACACCAAACTCACGAAGTCCACAGCCTTCCATCCTCAAACTGATGGCCAGACAGAGGTTGTCAATAGGATGATTGTGCACATTCTGCGCATGTATAACTCAAAGCATCCACGCACATGGGACGAGAGCCTCCCCTACGTTCAGCACAGCTACAACCGAGCTCTTCACAGCTCCACTGGCCATAGCCCTTTTCAGGTGGGTTTGGGATTCCAGCCACTATGCCCCATTGATGTGGCCATGCCACTTGCAGCTACTCACATGAATTCAGCTCATGTCCAGTCCGAAACAGATAAGGCCACCAGCTTCATTGAGCGCATCCAACATATTCGCCAGCAGGTCCATGACATTCTTGAGAAATCAAATGCCAAGTACAAGCAGCGACATGATCAACATCGGGTGCCACACAAGTTTCAGGTGGGCGACAAAGTCTGGTTGCATTTGCAAAAGGAACGCCTTACTGGAGCCTATCGGAAATTGAGACCACTCCGATATGGTCCTTACACCATTACTAAGGCTATGGGAGACAATGCATTTGAGCTCAGCATTCCCCCATTCCTTGGCCTGCACCCAGTATTCAATGTGGACCGCCTTCGGCCATACTTTCCACCATTGCTAGACACATCCGACATTGCAGAACAGCTCAAACCCACAGAATTAAATCCAGATTGCATGGAACAAGCTGCAACTGATCGGATCATGGACACACAGATCAAGAACACTCGCCAACAGAATATCCAACTGTATCGAGTTGTCAAAGCGGGCCAACTCCTTCAGCAGGGCAAGTGGCTCACCAGGGAACAAGTTCAGCAGAAGTTTCCTCATCTCATGGAGGAGCTCAACGCAATGGGGACCATTGCTTCCTAAGGGGGGAGGAATGATCCAGGTGGATATTGGTGGCCACCTGCCAAGTCCACCTGGACCCCCACCATTGTCTTTCTCAGCATTTTCAGTTTCCTTAATTGTAGCACAACTTACTATTTTTAGCAGTTTTTCGGGTCCTGAACTTCCGGAGCCGTTTTGAGGCCCTAAACGACGTTTTTTGGGGAATCCGAAGGCAACACGAGTCCATGGAATGGACTGGTGTTGCCCGTTCCAACAATGATAGTGCTCGGATAGATCTTTCTAATGAGCTATTGTACGCGTCAAACGGAGATCATATGCCAAAGTTACGACCCCGGGAAGTTGATGTACCAACTTACCCCCAAACGGGGCCCACAGTTTGGTGTTTCATCTCCTAGGGTTAGGTTTTGGAATGTTAAGTGTTTTTCCATTGTTTCTCAACAATAAATAGGCCTTCGAGCCTCATTGTAATACAGTTCAGAGGCATGTAGCCATCACATCTCTTCTCAGAGATAAGCTACCATCGCCCTAGCTAGTTTATTTCCATTCTGTTTGTAAGCATATTTCAGTATTTTCCATTAATGAAATGAAGTATTATTTCCGCTGCATCTTTGTGTATATGGTTATCTCTGTAATTTGTTGTGTTCCTGTTTAAACCCGGATCACCCAAGGAGAACTTCTCACACACACTCCCTCACTCTCACACTCACCCCTCACACCTCTCTGCCCAATGCCTTGGAGGCTTCTTAATTTATTAACTTAGCATGCTCTAAAAATCCTAACTAAAGCTCATGCAATGCATACATATGGCAAAAGCATCTTTTTAGCTTTATTCTGTCTTTTTCCTATTCTAAAATAGAAAAGCTTTCCTTATCCCTTAGTGATCCATATCCACTCCTTTATGCCTAAAAGCTCTCCTAGTTTTATTTATTTTGAGAATATCTAATTAACTTGGAGTTTAGGAAACTAATGCATGACCCCTATGTCCATTATTTACAATAATTTCCTTTTGAGCTAGATGCTCCCGCATCATACTCCCAAGGTAGAAAAATTTCATGATCTCCTGATCATGTGTTCAGCTCCATGTTTGCCTGGATCCCATACCTTGTGTTGTAACTTTGCACTTGCCGCTGCTTCTGTCTGTTCTTCTCCAGGTCTCCATATTCTATGCTACTTTGCTCCACTAGCTGTACTCTTGCAATCTTCTGTTGTCTTCCTCTTGCTGCTTCTCTTTTGTTTCACGGCTGCTGGTCTCATCCGGAATTCCTTCATCATCATCCGCCTCATCATTTCAATTTCTTTGTCTAGCAGATTTTCTCCAGCTTCTTCAGTAAGACCTATACTCACAAAACAATTGTTAGAATAAAAAATATAAGGCACCAGTGCCTCTTCTGCTGCTAGTGTTGGCTCAACTGTCATCATAAGTGTCGCTTCACATGTTGCTCTAGCTGTTTCTATGAATTTTGTTGCCTCCCAAACTTCCTGTCCCTCTGCAACATTCATTTGCTTGTCACCTGTAATTTCATCTGCAATTTCATCTGCAACTTTTTCCTCAGCTTCCTCTGGCAACACTTCAATATGCTTCTCTGAGTTTCTTCCTAACTTCTTTGTCAGCACATCAGTATGCTGATTCGCATTTACCATGAGATCGTCAGCTACTCTCGCCTTCTTACCATCTACCTCCAGGATATCTTTCTGCTCTCATGCATTGTACTGAACTCTTTCATCTGCTGCAATCTCCTTGTCATACTTTGGATTCTCCAACCAATATTCCAACAATGCAATTTCTCTATAGCATTGTTGAAGCATATCATCATCACCTGCATTTACACGAACTTCCTCTTGTGCTGTAACAGTTGCACAAGGTTGTACATCCTCCTTAGTAAAACCTCCACTAGTGTTTGGCCAATCATCAGCTGGTCCTTCTCTTCCTGCATCAACATCCTGATTAGGCTCCTTCTTCTCCATCTGCTTCTGAGCTCTTGCTAACTCATTATCGATCTGAACAGCTTTCAGGTTCAACTCTTCTTGCACAAACTCTAAAGTTTGTTTATCTTCCTGTGTTGTACCTGCAAACATACACAATTCATTAGTTTTAAAACCACAAGACTTTTCAGTCTTGACTGCTTCCTTCAACATTTTTCTTTTAATATATCTGCATGTGGGAATTTCAAACTCCAACTCTGGCGCAAGAACTCTAAGTCCCTTTTTCAACAAGGCAATCACAATTTGCTTCAACCTCCTCTGCAACTGTCGCCAAATCACTCTCTTTCCCTTCAGTGGAAAGATCCATTTTCCATTTTGATCTTTCTGCTCTTGTAGCCATTCTTCCAGTACCTGCAATTGTACCTTCATTACTGCAATCTCTCTTTCTCGAACTCCTGCAGTCATTTCATCTCTGTGGCATTTCTCTAGACTCATCTTCTTGCCATTTACCTTGGCATCCTCTTTCTTATGTCCTCTACCGTGGCTTTTTCCTGAACCTCTGCTATGACTATCAGTAGTCATCTTCTCCTTCGCCATGAGTTCCTCACCTATGCGTTGCATGAAGCCTCTACCACAGCAAACTCTCTTGCTGCCACTTACCTCACCAATCCTTCCCTCCGGATCTGGTCTTTTGGTAATCATTGGTCCTCTGCTGGAACCTTTCGAGCATTCTCCACTGCTCCTGTAGGCTTCTCTCATCTGCAACTTTATTCAACCTCTGTTGAATCTCTTTTGCAACAAGCCTCTGCAACAGCTAGTCCTCCTAGCTGCAATCTTACCTCACTAAGCTCTCTCACTTAGTCTTTTGCTAAGCATGGTCCTTTGTCTAGAACCTTCTCCTGAGCAACACCTTTGCTCCCTCTAGGCTTTTGCAATCTCCTTCTCTCTCCTGAGAACACTTCAGTTGTCCTCTTTATCCAATTCCTTATTAGATTCTTCAGGTTCACTGCCACTTTTCTGCAACCATAAACTTCAATTCACAAATTTCAAATCAGAAAAATAATCTCACCTCTTAAGATCTTACATGATCTCGTCTTCTTTTCTCTTCTGCAATCATTCATCACATTTCAATTCAAAAACAAACATCTTCAGCAAAGTATTCCCGCTCTGATACCACCTGATGCAGCCCAGGCCTCTCCCAGGCCACTTCTACCAGGATCCTCTACAACTGTGCACATAAAATATGCACCTCAACACGCTCCAGGTGTACACGTAAAAATAGAGTCCAAGCTTGGTAGATTCCATAAGTAATTTCCTAGTGTATAGACAGTATTCAATAAAGGAGTGCGCCTTACCTTCTTATAGACCAAAGTTCAACTAACAAGAACACAACGCTATAAGTATAAATTTACCATGGCCGCATGCACATATATATATATGATCCTCCCGGGAATGGAGGTATAGGCCTCTGCTCCTCCAATCTTCTTCGCAGGCGAGTTATCCAACTATAGCAGTTCCGTCATGTTCGTTGGCATATCTATCGCAGTTATGTTTTGGCATATGCATAACATAACTCTTATATGTCAATCCCGTTCCTCGGTAATCAAATAGACAGCGGATAAGTAAAGGACGAGCCTTCAAAGGTTAACACGCAACAGTATTTGTTATCGGTGCTAATTGTTGTCCACCTTCAATCACGTTTCCGTTCCGATAGCTCAAGCAATGACTCACATATTATCCGCATAACCAGTAACAAATACTTCCACTGTGATGGTTATGGCGATCCCCGTCCCTTGCATATCAGATAATATGGTTCCAGTTCTAGAACTCTCCACACTTCCGCATACAATATGCAAATATGTTCCAGCCGGAATGATGAGTTCAAACAACCAACGCTGCTTCCTTAATAATGATGCCACGCATCCATAGTTAGCCCATACGTCTCGGCGACGATTCAACTTGTGGATTCAATCTTCATTGTTAACGCAGAGGATAACAATTATAACCTCCAGATTCGCATAGATATATTATTAACACGGAACTTATCCTGATCAATAGATATATTCACGCCAAGGCTATGATTCAACGTTGATGACTGTAGATATATACGCCCCTTCATACAATGCCTCAGTGAATATACCACTCAGAGCGCAGGCACAACACACGTCCTTAGCAATTAAACATACATACACAGCGTTTAGAATTCGCTGTCGCCCACAGAGTTAAATATATCAAAGGAAATTCAATGGTACCGTGGAAGACTTTCTCTTAATTAACATTGCCATCATTCTTTCAATCCACAGTTACAATCAACCATTGGATACATGCATAGCATCATCTCTCAGAATTCATTAACGAAATCATGTCCATGCAAATCATACTTATATTCACATAAAACAAATATTTACACAGAACTTGCTCTTCATGGCCAGATATACAAATCTATGGCCCTTTTACAACTACCCGAAGGCTCCCAAGGAGAACTTCTCACACACACTCCCTCACTCTCACACTCACCCCTCACACCTCTCTGCCCAATGCCTTGGAGGCTTCTTAATTTATTAACTTAGCATGCTCTAAAAATCCTAACTAAAGCTCATGCAATGCATACATATGGCAAAAGCATCTTTTTAGCTTTATTCTGTCTTTTTCCTATTCTAAAATAGAAAAGCTTTCCTTATCCCTTAATGATCCATATCCACTCCTTTATGCCTAAAAGCTCTCCTAGTTTTATTTATTTTGAGAATATCTAATTAACTTGGAGTTTAGGAAACTAATGCATGACCCCTATGTCCATTATTTACAATAATTTCCTTTTGAGCTAGATGCTCCCGCATCACTCGAACCCCTATCTTCTGGGTTTCTCCAGTTGTCTTGATGCGCAGGAAAGCCTTTCCCTAACTGAAGACAACATCATATCCCTTGTCTTCTAACATCGCCATATAGATAAGATTCTTCTTCAATCCTAGAACATGCATCACCTCCTTCAATCTGAAGGGTTTACTAGACTCCCTCTCAAAGGAAATGGTACCGATATTGGTCGCAGTGTATCTACCATCATCGCTCATATCGATGTGCACTCCAAGATCTTTCTCATCCAGATCAGAAAACAAATCTCGATCTCTTGTCATGTGAGAAGATGAACCACTATCCAAGAACCATACCGATCCCATCACACTTGATACCAAGCATGTGATCAGTGAAAAATATAGCTCAAACTGCGAGGCTAAGGCCTCTCCCGCTGCAAATCCAACAGCTTGCTTATTTTTCTTCTTCTGCAGACAACCTGTGGCATCTCCATTCTCAGCTTTGATGTTTCTGAGTTTATCCTTGAGCGCCATTCCACCAGCTCAAAACTCAACCGCTTTTGATCTAAAATTCGTGAGAACAAAGTATTTCTTGTACAGAGATCGACTGTATGGGAATTCACCAGATATCTCACCTTCCAAAAGAAGGATGAATCCAGAAGCTACCTGGCCCGATTACAGACTCTACCTGAAGAAATAAAATGTAAACACTTTCTGAATAATAGATCTGATGATCAATCCCGCTTTGATATCCTGTAGAACTTTTTCTACAAATCATCTAGCTCCGATACCATGTAGAAATTTTGAATAATCAATCACTTATTCACAGAGATTATCCTGATTATAAACTATTGCGGAATACATGCACAATACATAACCTCCTCTACGTTGATCATCAATTTAGCAGCATTAAAAATAATGAAACATCAATCGCATGCGCACATTAACACAGTATGTAACCCGGGGAAAGCATACATCTGAAAACCCCACACTATCTGTATATTATAATGATTGAGAACATGTAACAATACATAGTACAATACTCCTCACAAGTATCCAGCACTATCTCCACCTATTACACACAAAACTAGCTCAGATCCAAACAAGTCACAGGTTCAAATCTCCTCCGCTGCTTTGCCTGCCTCCACTGCACAATCCTACAAGAGAATCACGTGAGCACAAGCTACAATTGCCTTGATATTGGCCCACACTACGCAATCCTCATTGGCATTACTCAATCCATGCATGTGCAAAATCTCATGCACAACTGATAGTCACAACTCACCCTTTCACTTACCTCTAACACCTGTCTCTGTTGAACTGTCCATGCACTGAGTTAACTGATGTATTCTTTAGTTTCTTTATGAGTTAATAATTAGTGAATTAATTAACAATCAATTCACACAACTCATCACTAGTGTATTCTTTAGTTAGACTAAATACAACTAGTTCAACTAAGTCAAACTGAACACAACTCCATCAACTCCACAATCCAACTCCACATAACTCACATGCATGAGTTCTAACTGAAGTCCTCCATGCAATAGCTCAACTAACACATAAGAAACCACGTGATTCCTTCTGTCAGCTGCATGTGCCACATTTGTAGCTCAAACTGAAGTGCTCCAAGAGAATAAGATAATGTTTAGAGTCCAAATATTACTAAGGGCTAATAATATTTGACTGTTTCTATTTTTAGCCTGGCAGTCTAAAAATAAACTCTGATCACTCCGCTGTGAACCAAAAATAGAAGTCCATCTATTTTTCCCAACATGACCAATCATCCATAAACAGCATCCTGCAACTCATAGACCATGATCCATATGTCTAAAAATAGACTTTGTGCCAAAAATAGCTTGCGGGCCCACTTAGTGAAGGTGACTCCTTTCCACTAAGCTCCATCATCTTGTTGCATTTTCAACATAAACTCTTCTGAACCATAGGACCCAGAGCCCAAAATGAGCTGCTACACTACCTGATCATTTTATGGGATGTTGATCGGGAGATATTCATCATTGGATACCAAGAATTGGATTTGGAAGTAGCCGATATTTATTTCATTACTAGATTGCCTAGAAGAGGAGAAAGGGTTCAAATCTTCAAATCTCTTGCTGGAGGTGAGAGCACCAATTCCCTAGTAATCAGAAGGAATTTCCTGGGTGCAGAGACAGCAATGAGCGGGAAGGTGAAAATATTAATTATCTGCAATCTTCCCTTGAGGAAAATCCTACACACCATGGCTCGTATAGCTAGGTCACAGTCTTTACACGAGATTTTGAAATCTCAATTCCAGTATGTAGTAGATTTCCTTACCCCAACAGTGCTCAACTAGTGTGATGGGTTATTGTCCAACATGAAGAGGAAATTGACCAAAGGTAAGCGGGGAAACCTGAAGCAATTCGGCTTCAGTTCAATCTTGATCGCTTTATTTCTGGAGCGTGTGCCTCTATTTTAGTGTTAGTGGATAGAGGTGTCAGATCCTAATCCACAAGATCTGAGGCTGCTCAGATGGAGTAAGCTCATGCCTCATGGAGGAGCGGGTCAAAAGATGCATTTTCCTCCATATTTTTTCAGTTGGTTGCTCCGACAACTAATCATTCTGGATGACTATGCCTATGTAGGCACAAACTTCAAATGGTATCCAGATCTTCCTCTACCACCACATGAATAGTGGACTGATGCAGGTAAAACTTGTTTTTGGATTTTTTAAGTTTTATGAGTTTTTTATTAAAGTGTATCTGAGAGTTTACTTGTGATAAATGTGCATATGTGGGACCAGAAAGGCCTCTTGGCATGTTTCCAATAGCACGGTGAGTAGCACGTCAGATAGAAGATGCCCCATACAAGGAAGGAGAAGATCCTATGGTAGAGATGGAATGGAATTTGGAGGTGATCACCTGAGGGATTCCAGAGTATGCAACCATAGATGACGTGCCACTGCGATACCAGAGGCACACAGTAAGAGTGTTTGCGAGACTGCGTCAGCTTTTAGGCTGAGTGATTAGAGCGGTCTCATGCTATCGAGAGCATCATGTGGATGAATATCCTTTCTATTCATGGTTTTTGCACTGTTGTAGGCTTTGAAAGCCATGTGTCTCGGAACACTTTATTTTTTGAGATTTTGATGAACAAATTTTGATATATATATAATTTGATAATGCATATGTTAATTCATATTGTGTAGAATGTGTTGATATGTGATATAATCAAAATATCTTTCCAGTAATTGAACACATAGATACACACGCAAAATTTGTGGGTTTCTTACTGAGTAATGATTATTCAATTGTAACACAACGAGTTGTGAATCTAACTTAACAACTAAATTTCTAATGCCAAGAGAAACTTCTTTTGGTAACAGTTAAATAAATGAACTGTACTCGGAAATATTATTAGTTTTTCGTCCCAGGCAAATACCTGGTAAATCGATTAACTCACCATCTGGGGCAAAGAGTGCCCAAGATGCGGAAGATAAGTTATGTGTGCTACAACAAGCACCATCAGAAAAACCAACATAATGGTTTGGTGACATCTACAAACTACGTGGAACAAAAGGTAAGCAAAGAAATCATGTTTGAAAACCAAAAAATCACACCAAAAGATCAAAACTACACACCAATGAATTCACACACTAATGTACAAAAGTAATTACACAGAATTCACGGATAATACTTTTTCATATGGAGCCTATTTTCAGACTCGGGTAATCGATCAACAAAGAATGAAAATGAAGTTTCACCGTTGACATGACACATAAGTATCGACTCAGCCAAATAATGGAATAACATGCATAAATGGCTATGCCCCCATGCCCCTCGGGTGAGTGAGGGTTACAAGCCATAGGATGAATACCCCGTTGTGATAATGGGCAAATGGAAAAAACTTGGTGAGAAAATCTCATGTAAGGAGGCAACAAAATCTTAAGCTCATGACGAGGAAAAGATGCCCCCAGTTAAAAGATTTTGACAATGTCAGATTGAACTGAAATTTCAATGGTCAAGGTTGTAATAATATTTCCCATATTACCCTTGGACAAAACTTCATGCACTAGAACAGGTGTTTGAAGTGGGTGCATCAAGTTATGAGAAAAAAAAGCTTCAAGACACAAAGGAATCTCACTTAGGCTTGGAAGAAACAAGGAATGATGGTGGACATCATTCCAAGGAGTTTCATTAAGATACATAACCTCAACAATGCTCTCGTCGGTGGGGAATATCTCATTCAAAGGATTCGAAGAATCCCAAGATCCAAGCCAAGGAGATAGCAAATAAGTATCTAGGTTCATGCTGACAGCAACATGAATTCTAAAGCAATCGCAGAAGCCAAGACAATTTCATGATAAGCTTGCTCCAAAGGGCTTAGCGGCATAGTGTCACCAAACTAATCAATCTGATCTGGAGAAGGAATGATCCATGGTTTTGTAGAAACAGAGATCATGTTGATTGAGGTGACATGCAGAGGTGGGAGAGAAAAAGTTCCCATTAAAGCAGAATCTTTTATAAGACCTGACCCCATGTTCTCATATGGGATATTAGTATTTCCCACATATGGGACGTTGTCATTCGAGGCACCAAAAGAGAAAAAGGACAATTGGTCGATGGTGAAAATGTTTCCTTCAAGAGGAAAACAGAGCACCCAGAACAAAGAATAAACCACACAAAACATGGCATGGGTCCAACTTCGCCCAAGTAGAAGGTTGTAATTCATATTTGCGTCTACAACTTTCACTTCTATCTCAATAGTCTTCCCCAAAGTGATGGGAAAACTTGTGATAATACGACAGGAGCCTCTACCATCAAAGGCCTCTAAGGTGTTTGGGGACTGGTTAAGAGGTGGAGAACCAATAGGTTTCCAACACGAAACAGACATGATGCGGGTGGGAGCACCTTCATCAATGACAGTTTGATGGATCATATTTCCTTTTATAATAACTTGAATAAAAAATGCAATCTAATGAGGAAGACGAGGAACATGGTTTTCCAGATCGAAAGTATTCAAGTTAGAATCAGCAGGATCGATGCCTCCTATAGCAAACAATGATGATTTTCATTGTGTCGTACATGTTTGGAGAACTTCCAAAGCAGACATTGTCGAAGCGCTTGAGCTAAATCTTCGACAATACTGTAATGTAGAGCAATTCTAGCCTTCAAATTATAGGATGACTTTCGAAGCACACCTTTGGGAGGTGGTCGTAGAACGAAATCATTATTAAGTCTCTCAATATGGAGAGGAGAAAAACTAGGTGGAGCAGAAGTAGAAGGTATATCAGTAGCTTCCTTTTCCACCATCTGCTTTTGAGGGGTTTGATAATCTTTCAATCGAGTGGCTACAGAGATAGTTAGTGAACCCATCATCATGTAAACCTGAGAACCAGATGAGGCAGAGTGTTGTGGTTGGACTAAGAATTGAGTATGATGATATGGGAATGGCTCTTTCAAAACAGTCGAGGTCCCTTTCAATAAATGATTGACTTGGGCACGTCGAGGACAATCCTTTGTATAATGATCTTCCTCGCAAATGAGGCAACGATATTTTGACTTCTGTTTGGAGTCATCATCAACAAATGAATTAGGAGGATATTGTTTCGAGGTATCAGATTTGGATTTACCTTTACCCTGCTTCTTACCTTTCAAGGCTTTATCTGGCATGGCAGAATGAACAGCATTGACCTCGAGGTTTTACTAGGATTCGATGGGTTTTTCAAAGGATGACTAGAATCAGTATGCGAAACAAATTTTTGCTTCGAAGAAGATTTGGTGGCATTTTGGGATACTGATCCAATTATACCATCAACAGGTGGTACACTGGGAGACTTTGAAGATGCCAGATCCAAAGATTCCCTTGGGGCATCAGGCAACATTTCATATAGCATGTCAGATTGGGAATAAACCAAATCCAAATACTGGGCATGGGCAATAGCTTGGTCCTCAGTAACACAACCACCCATTGCTATATCTTTAGCAATTTTGTTTATGAATGACTTAGTGAACCATTCGGTTAACAACTCATCAGGGATTTCAAATTTGATGAGGCGACATTGATGTCTCCATTCATGGATATGATCGGAGATATGGGTCACGGTATCCTGCTTCAGAGATGTGAGAAAATGAGTACCAGTTTCATAACGAACCGGTAACTGGAAGTGGGTGAGGAAGGCCATAGCCAAAGAATTGAAGTCTGCATAGATACCTCGAGGGAACTCGACGTACCACTTTGTGAAAGCACCTGTCAACGTTCGTTGAAAGAGATGGAGATGAATAGAATCGTCAACGTAAGAATTGGAAGAACACCATAAGTGATATGTCATCACCTGGGCCTCAAGGTCCTCTTTAGCTTTTCCTTCAAATTTGGGGCAATCACTCAGAATTTTAGTGGGAACTAGAGGCCTGTAAGGGGAAAGAAGAATTAGATCATTAGTAAGCCTTGAGATATCAGGTAGTTCCAATCTAGCTAAAAAAGGAAATTGTGGATTAAAAGGCATACAAGGCCTTTGAGAAGGCCTAGTCTGTGGGTTCCAACCTTGTTGGTAAGGATTCTGCCCCCAAAGCAGAGGATTTTGACCATAGGGGGTTTGATTTTTCCCCCATTGAGGGATACCTTGACCATAAGGTGGATTATGTCCAGGGTAGGGTTGATATTGACTTTCCAAAGGCCATTTATAACCATGAGAAGGATAAACATTATGTGCGGCATATGGATTGTAAGGTTGTTGCACCTTCTGACCCTGGTAATAAAGTTGTTGGCCTTGTTGCTGCAGGAGCTGACCTTTTACCTGCAAGGTTTGGCCTTTTTGATATATAGGTTGAGCTTATTGCTACAAGATCTGACCTTGCGGATACAAGGGTTGGTTAGGTTGTTCAACAAACTATGTTTGCTATTGCAAAGGCTGTTGGAACTGCTGCAAAGGTAGCCCCTGCTGCTGCAAAGGTTTCCCTTGCTGTTGTAAAGGTTTCCCTTGTTGCAGCAATGGTTTTTGGATAGTTCCTTGAAAGATTCCATGTGGGTATTGGTAAGTTCTATATGGGATTTGGCCATATGCACCGGGAATAGAATTTTGACCCGGTTGCACATGAGGACCTGCTTATGGAATACAAGGTGGATTTTGCAGTGCTTGTGAAACATATGGAACATAAGACTGTTGGAGTGGTATATGGGTTGTGTAAGGCTGTTGATACTAGATATTACTTGTCCCTGGTGGACAAACGGGATTAGTAATACCACTAGAATTAGGTTGATTTACTCCAGCCATGTGAGGTTGTGATCCACTCACATGGGTTCCACCTAACACAAAAGGAATATTTGGATTTTTCCCCCATGTGGTGGTACATTTTGTCCACTTAAAGGAGGGACTGAGGAAATTACAGAAACATGAACCAAAACAATCATTTGTACCAGAATGGAAGGTTGAAATGACGGTAAAGGTTGTGATGGAATCGTTAGTTGAATTGGAACTTAGGTAACGACAGCCTGCACAGGTATCTGAGAGGTCAAGTTAGGAATAAATAGACCAGAAGTAGGCATAGCATTTGATGAACAAATAGGATTTTGGTACAAAGAGGAAGAACTGGGAGTTTCTGAAAACTAATTGAGTCAAGATCATGTAACGATATGGAAGCATAGGCCCACTATTTTCAGGAGACGGTTGAGATGGAACTCTTCCTACATAAGGAAATACTTCTCAAGGAAAGTCAAATTCGGACTCATCGTCGACATGCGGAGTGTGAGTAGTGGAGACTTCTGGAGGACCTCAAGGAGAGGTTGAAATCTCACCTTCTGAAGTCATAGGTGGAAACAACTAGTGAGGAGGAATCTGAGATGAACGAGGAGATAACTCCAAAGGAACACATGGGTTATCATATAAACTATAAGGGCATTGAGGAGACATCACAAATGGATCAAATAATGGATTCGGAGGATATAAAACAAAACTTTGTGGACTCTCATGGGTTTCTGGATCAGACTCCTGAGATGATGATGAATCTCGAGGTGGAGGATGAGAAGCAAGGGATTGGATGCTTGGGACAATTCCAAGTTCAAAGCTTTGAGCTTCAAGTGACTGTGGAAGTTCAGGATGAAATCCTTGTGAAGACACTTCAGTATCAGAGTTCATCGACGGTGACTTTCTCCCAAGAGATGAAGGAGAAGATATTATTCATTGAGGGCTGATTAAAATTAAAATTTACAAGGGATTACTCAATATCAGGCCAAGAAGCAACCGCATCGGTTCGACATGTTATCGTTGGCAATTAATTTTATAACATGAAACAACAAATAAATAAAAAAGGTTAATACTAGGCAAGAGGGTTTACCAAGCAACCGTGAACCGTTATATATACATTAGCTGAAACCAAGGACTTGACATACAACGATTGATCTCCCCGAATGTTGTGTTCAGTGTACCACATTTACAAGGCAACTGACTTGGTTACCTATGGCTAAAATATAGTAACCTAGTTGGGTCTCCCAATATATACTCTAATGGTACGGGGAGCTGATGAGCACCAGTATTGCAGCAAGGATGTTGCAACCCCTGGGTTACCAGCTTTACTTATCAACCCGAGGTTCGTACAAACTTGGAGGTGACAGTGCTATATGCACAAGTAAAAGTGAAGGTCCTACCTGTTGTCATTGTTCATCTGGCAAGAGACCCCAGGGGTTCCAAGCCAGACTTCTATAGAGTCAGAAGAAGCTTGATTCTTTGATGGAAGAAGAGAAAATCTATTCTAAGAGAGATCCTCTACTGTAGTAATGAAAAAAACAACATGTAATGCCAAGTCACACCATATCCTAATTAACCATTTAAACAGTTATGCTGAGCAAAATTCCTAAATCAACACTAACCCAATGTTGCTATCTAAGTTACAGAAGTAAAGAGCATCAAACCATACTAATGTGTAAGCAAGGAAACTAAACTAAATATGTTTTCACTTTTTTGTGTTTTTTTAGTAAAATCAACCATGCAATTTAATTGTTCTTGTGGATGTGACAGGTGGATGGAAGCTGGTTGTGGATGGATAGAAGGTCTACGGAGTGTTTGGATGGTGTGGAAGGGTCCTAGAAGGCCTTTTGTGAAAGGAAAGGCCATTGATATAGAAGATTAGACCGAGAATGAACTCATTATGTAAATATTTATTTATTAATACAGAAGTGAAATTTCTAAGTTTGTGTGGTGTGTATTGAGTAATTGAATTATGAACTATGTGTGGATTAGAGTAATTTTGCATAACATAAGTGTGTAGTGAATTTAAAAAGAATTCGAGAGAGAGGGCAGTGCTCAGAGGAGTATTACAATGATCGGACAGTGTTGGATTCTGATTGAATAACCAAATCAAAACTCAGGAGTGGAAGCGTTTAAATACTACGCAGAACAAAGTTCGGGAAGGAGTCAAGCGGAAGAGAAATCGAATATCGAAATCAGTGAAAGCAAGAAGTAATGAACCAGAAGTGAACAAGAACCGTTGGATCAGTCGGATCAATGAATAAGATTAACGGAAGATGAGTGACAGAGCTCTTATTGCAAGAGATTAAGTTAATAGATGGACGGATCACATCAAGTCACATGTCGACAGAAGGGTGGAAAACGTGTAGAATGATGGAGCGGTCTTCGTAGGTGGTAAGTAGTATCTCACGTGCCCTAAGAGCTGTAAGCGGTATTCCTAAATTTCACGTGATTAGCCTAAGTGGGTGACACGTAGCACAGGAAAACCACTTTTCTCGCGCGCTCTCGATCGGATATCAGTTGTGAAAGAATTCACGCGAGATTATGCAATAGCCGTTGGATCATGCGGGATTGATCAACGGTGGAGATTGGCCAAGCTAGTTGGTGAGCGAGTGACGCAATAGCCGTTGGATCAAGCGAGACAGATCGACGATGGAGATCGGCCAAGCTAGTTGGTGAGCAGGTGACACAATATATGTTATATCAAGTGATACAGATCAAAGGTGGATATTTGGAGCACCTAAATTCAAACGTTGAAATGAATACGTCAGCTATGCGACACACAGTTGACGGTGATTGGTCAGGTTTGTTGTGGATTGGACGGTAAGGAAATCCATGGGTATAATCTGATTAATATGTGATTTATTAGCTTCCGCTTAAGCATTTCAATGTGTCAAGGGGAATTTCAATGAAAAAGGACAAAAAAACTAGTGAGGGTGAGGGTGGACCACGAGATGGTTGAGGTGGATGGGGTGAAAGATGGATGTTGGTGATGAAGTCTAGACCTCCTCCTGAAGTACCTACAATGCTTAAAGCATGTGTGTCTTCCAAGAACTACGCAACAAGATACATTCTCATAAACTAGAAAAGCATGAATCAGTTGCCCATATTATGCATGAAGAAAGCACTGAAGGAAATGAGAATATGAGTGAGATCTTATTACAGAAAGAGAGTGATGGAAAAATATGACAATGAAATACACCAAGTACGGAATCAAGAAAACAAACTCCAAATATCATGCAAGAACAAGAAATCTGTGTTTTTGGGGTCGCTGAAGGGTCCCTTCCTCAAGTCATGGTCCCAGAGGGAGAAAGTGAGGCCGAGACACTGTTGACAACCTTATGGTGATATTTTTCTCCTTGATAACCTGCTAATTGAAAGAAGGCACAAATGGAAGCAAACTAAAACACAACCAATCTACTCTACATTGTTGTAATGGAAATGCAGCTACTTAAGCAAATGAACAATTAAACCATGAATCTATGCTAGCATACATGTACAATAAAGAGGAGCCTTGGCTGCTAGGGTTGGGCCCTAACCCAAGAGCTTCAGCCCTCTGAGTTAACTCAGTGCTGGCTCAAAACAAAACTCATTCTTATTATCAAAACCATGGATTACATCAAAAATTGTCACAAGTCTTGCAGGTCAAAAATAGAGCAGAGTTTTACAATCTGTTATCACTGAAAAAATTCCTAAATTTTGAACATCAGTTTGATTCCAAAGGATTGGTGTTAGTCTTGGTCTAGTCTTTCCATGGTTTGTTTTAGAGTCTAGGACCTAGAAGGGAGTCTTGTTGGCATTGTCAAATAGGGTCAACACTCTGGTTTTACCTATCACCAATCCCACATCACACCTAAATTTCCATGTGTCAAACTTGTGTCAAGGTTTTCATGCGCTACGAAACTGCCTAGGAGTTTTCGTAGCGCAAAACCCAGAATTTGCACTGGCTGTGCTACGAAATTGGGGATTCGTGCAGATTCGTGCCAAATCTCACCTAGCTGTCCAATCCATCAGAATCTATTAATCTTACATCATCAACTGTCAGTCCATGCACCATGCCTATCACATGCAACCACTCATTTTCATCATTAGATTCGTTAGGTGTCTTGGTACGCATGATTTTCAAATTTCAAAAAAGGGTCCAAGTGTTTTCAGTCATGATCATGTTCTTTTCATGCATAGGAGGCAAATTGATAGGCATTTGATCAGAATTCTTTAAAGTCTAAGTGAGGCAACACCCCTTTCCATTTCAATTGAGGCGGGATATATCAGAAGGGTCAATGCAAAATTGAGAACTGGAATCCGAATGATGAAAAGATAGATTGAAGATATGAAGATACATTTGAACTAGCCTAAAGGACATCCTCAACTAAGAAGAACTACATAGCAAGTAAGGCTAATCCTAAAATTTTGATGTGGATCACCTTTTTAAAGTTTACTTTGAAGAATGGTATCAATTTATTTAGTTTTGAACAACCCCATGGCATATGGAAAAGCCATTTCAAAAGAAGTAAATCTCAAGGAAGTCAAATTTTGGCATAAAACTGTGTTTTTGAAATCACACAACAATTTCATAGCGCGCTACGAAACTGTTGTAGGTGATACCTAATGCACAACAGTTTCGTAGTGCGCTGCGAAACTACTGTAGCTGCACATCATGATTTTGTGGGCCAATTTTGAGAAGAAAAAATAACTCTTTTTCAAGATGGGCTGCTGCAAAGGATTACTTACATGGTTTGAACATCAAGCAAGGGAAAAACAAGGAAAGGAAAGACATTTATGAACTCCAAACTTTATGTTATGAAAACAACAGTCATTTCGTAGCTCAGACAGTTTGTCTTGCTTCAGGTAGCATCTAAGGGGTTTGTATTAACACAAGTGTAGGAACATGGTCTATGGTTAATTTAATTCATGTCAGGTGATTAAAAGATACAACATGGTCAGCAGAAGGATTCGAAGACAAGCATAAGAATGAAACTCTAAAAAGGAAGAAGTTTGTCTCCTTGTTTTTAGAAATCAACTTCCAAGGGGATTCCTGAGCAATTCAAAACTCGTCTCTGAAAAGTGAAAGACATTTTTATTCCTAACATACTAAACTACAAAAACCACTTTCAGTTTCTTCAAATTCACTATGATCTGGGAGAAATTGATGAATCAACTTGTGCTATGAAACTACTGTAGGAGCAGTTTTTCACAAATCTGAATTTTCCAGTTTACACCTTATATTCAAAGAGAGTTTCTGGGCAGTAGGAAAGGTATTGCAAAAAACAAAGAGAGGTTTTTATTTAGAACTGAGTGGTCTACAAAATCCTCCTTCATGTTTTAAAAATACATTTTTTATGAGGAGATACGAGCTCTGTCCCAACACCTATTGTTCAACCAGAACAGAGCAGGGGAACAGTCTCCTAGTTTTTAGACAGATGAAGGAGAAGTTATTAAAGGCCAGATGGAGGGTTATGGGCATCATCAAATTCGAATTCATGGAGTTATAGGTGTCAAAAGGAATGTTTAATTCCTAGATAATTTTGTTTTAATCATAATAAGGAGTTACACTCCTAGTTGTATTAGGTCTCTAGAACTTCTAGTTAACAGTCAGTTATATTAAAAAGTTGGTTTTAAGTGTCAATAGGTGTCAAATAAGGAAGAATTCGAATTCCCCTCATGTTGGAGGAAGGAATCTAAGTCATGTAATGAGCTCTATATATGGGAGAATATGTAATGCACTAAGGGTTGGAATTTTTTGTAAAGAACTCTCATATTGTGCTTTTGTGTAAGGCTCTGTTTAAAGTAATATAGTATTTGGCTTTGCTTCTTAGGATTCAGAAGGAATTCAATGTTCAAAATGTCTTATGGTTGTCCTATTTTCATTACTTACAGTGGTATGAATGTATGATTACTTAGAATTCATTGGCTATGCTCTAACTTCCTTCATACATTTGTGGACTGTGTTTTCCTTTATGCTTCTGATGTACTCTCCATATGTTGAATTCTAGATGCATTGACTTCCATGTAAAGCTAACATTATTGCCATACTAAAACATTTTTGACTCCATAAGTCCAATGAATGTTTACTAATTGTGCTTCAACCATTCACACTTCTTCATTTATTTCATAGAGTTAACCATCTAATCTTTATCAAAAATCTTTAATCTAGTGAGAGAGCCCTCTTAGGTTGAGGAGGCTAAGCCTCAGCCAGAAGTTGGTTTGAAAGAGTTACACAATGTCTTCCTGATTAGCAGCCTATCAGGGTCCTATTTTGGTGATAAAATTTTGGTGCGTCTGCCGGGAGCCTGAAGATTATTCATTCCCGAAATCAAGTGCTGAACTTCTGAAGGTAGCAGGAGCTTAGGATGTTGTTTGAGGCTGCAACTACCTTGGCGACTCCACACATCAAATAAAAAATTGGAAGGTGACTCCACTGCTAGAAGATCAGTAGCTTGATGAAGTTTCAAGATGAGTTCAATTGCAAGAATAAATGCCAGGTATGCCCCTATAAATCGGTCTCATATCCCTGGTTTTCCAAATCCTATGCCAAAGGTTGATTGGTTAGATGATCTTCTAATATTTAGTGATGAAAAGAAAGACAATGTTGCTCTTCATCTGGTTAGGTTCGATATGCATGTACACAGTCTTAAGGTTCAGTTCCCTGAAGATTGTCTCATGAATATGTTTATGGCCACTTTAGAAGGAAAAGCATGGTCTTGGTATAAAAGCTTGGAAAATGGTTCATTATATTCTCTTGCTGATTTCCATGATGTATTCTATGACATGTATAAAGAGTGTCATCCCTCCTTATTGCTGGTCAAAGATTGTTGTAAACATTCTGTGAGTTTTATTCAATATTTGGAGGATTGTTATGATGATGATGAATCTATGGATGAAGAAATTTTGGAGGCTCTTCATAACAATACATTTCAATAGAGTTTTTTTCTAAGGGCTCTGATGGCGGTCTCGCGGAGCTATCGCAAAGGGCTAGGTTAACATAGCCGCAGGTATCGCAAAATTATCGGGAGCCCCGCAGAACGGACAGCACAGAAGGCGATCTAGGGTTTTGGGTATCCGGCTACTGACAGCGACCGCGGTTAACCTACAGTTGGCCGGTATGGAGGACCGCGAGGAGACGGAGCTGGTCGACTATTCTGCCGACCCTCTTGAAGGTTTCGACATCTTCGGTTACCCTAACCATCTACCTGCTCCCGCTGCCGTTAGTATCGCCGTCCATAACTCTGTTCCTGGGGCTTCGCTGCCATCTTCCTCCACCTCGCCTGCGCTTGAAGCCCCGCCACTATCTCCTGGCTCCGCCCTACTTCTCTCATCTTTCTCGCCCGAGGACTTCTCAATTGACTTTCCATCCTCGACCCGCAGGAATTACCTCTCTGGACCTGATCAATCTAGGGCTGCAGTAACTCCCCCCATTGACCCATCAGGGAATCCACCCGTCACGGATCTCCCTGATCCCTTGGAGGTGAATAAGGTGCAGGGGTCAAATCCCTTGATTGCGGCAGAGATCAGGCCCTCGGGTAGCTTTAGCACGCCAGCCCTAATTGCACAGGCCATTAATCGCTCACCCAGGGTTGGGGTATCAAATCCGCTCTCTGACCATCCTACTGCTCCCCGCTCTAAGAAGACGAAGTGCATCAGGGAAACGGTGAAAGATATCACTGTTCAATTTGGCGACCCCTCAAACTTTGAAGAGACCATGGCACTGGCTCGTACGACCCTGGTAGGACATGTGCGAGGGCGTTCATTCACGGCGGAAAGGCTGAAGGAATGGGTGAAAGAGATCTGGGGTGGATTGTTCACTGAGCTGCCAGACGTCATTGAACTCCCTAGGGGCTGGTTCTCCATCCATTTTGCAAAAGAGGAACACACGAATACCGTTTTGGCTCAGTACTGGCACATAGAAATGGCTCCAGTACTCCTGAAAAGATGGAGCCCTCTTTTTGATCCGGACCGGGAGCAGATCGGAGCTGGACCCATATGGGTCCGTCTGCCAGGGTTACCAATACAATATTGGTCCGAGGAAGCCTTCATCAAGATAGGGAACGCGCTGGGAACATACTTGGATCACGATCGATCCTACAAGGACACAAATAAGCAGATCATGGCTCGAATTCTGGTCTACCTGGACACCAGGGAGGGGTTAGAAGGTAAAATGACACTGAGATGGGGGAAATTTAGCAGAACTCAGATACTGGACTACGAAGGGGTTCCCTTCAGATGCAACCGATGCCGCCAAATCGGTCACTTGTTCAAGGATTTCCCATTAAACTCCAGCCAGGATGGATCACCCAAACAGCCTCAATCGGCCTCCGGCAGGGTTACACCATCTGCACCTCGATCTCCGAAGACCGGCGGACCCCCATCAGTGCAGCGATCGCCCAAGCAGAATGCGGAGCCTCGCGCCTCCCCTTCAAAAGAGCACGAGCATCAGAAAGCACCGCCATCGCCTCCGCTGACCAGGTGTTGTTGGGAAAAGTATCCAATACGGAATGACCCTATCCCACTCTAAGGGTGATAGTACCTCAGCAACAACTGAATGCAAAGCTATTCAAGATTACTTCTTTATGAGATGAGAGAGAGAAGAGAAAAGGGATCCACTAACCGTTATCTTCCGCTAATGGTTGATCCAATCTTCCCTCTTTGTTGCTTGCTCCTAGCTCCTTACTCTTTCACCGGCCCAGCTACACAAAGATCCTGTAAAAGCACAAGGAAAGGAAACTACAAGAAGCATACATCCATAACTGATTCAAGGATTAGAATAAATCAAATATACAAGCATCAATTCACCATAGAGATACATGCATATAGAAGAACCTCAAATACTTTATTAATAGAAGCAGTAAAGTTCTGAGAGTGTTACAACCATAATAGGCCCAATCCAGCAACACCTCCCAGAAGAAAGAAATCTCCTCTTCACCTCCTTCAAAGCAATCACCCAATAGTTCTATACACAAACCAACAGCACTTCCTTACTTGCACAAAATTCCAGCCCCCTTAGACCTCATGAGAGAGCTCTATATATAGGAGATTTGGAGAAAGGATGAGTCAGCTTGAGGCTGGCATGAAGCTGACTAGTGTCCTCTCCCACTTCAGTTATTCTTCAGTTCTTGAGTCCACTTGGAGATTCTTGCTTCCACTTGGAGATCAAGACCCTCTTACTCATCACAAGGCGAATTCCTTGACCCAAGTGTCAGTTTGGAAGCTTCCTGGGCAATTGACACCTTGCAGAATGACTGTGCCACTTGGCCAATCTCGCCCAGCGCAGGTAGCCTTCATTAGATTTGACATTCAGCGTAGGTACAGAGTGGAGCAGTTGACATTCAGCGCAGATGCTCAGTGGAGCAGCTGACATGATCCAGAAATAGCTTGTTTTTGAGTGTTTTCAGGTGGAGAACTGATTTTCAGTGCTGTGGTTTGCTAACCTTGTTCCTCTAGGGGTAGGAACAACCTGTTTAGGGACTTTGGATCCCTTAGATTATTGACATTTCATGCTTCATGCTGTTAGGCACAAAAATGTCTATAACAGTTGCCCCCTAAAGTATGAAGTCGTTTATCGGGTGAAATGCTTTATCAGGAGGATCCGAAGTTCATTCAATCGCTGAGAGGTGCCCTGTAATAAAATACAATACAATACATTATTTTTCATTCTGCTTTCATGATCTAGCTGAGGCGGGCATTCCCATGCTCAGCTTTATAAATTCATTTTGGTACATAGAACAGACGATCGTCTGGTGGTAGACTGATAATTCTCTGCTGAAATTATCATCCTTTGAGTAGGATGATCATCTGCTGCAATGATGTACATAACAAATGTCTTTATATCCTGAATATATATATCGCAGCTCGGATGGATGAAACTAGATCCGGGGTCTTCAAACTCGTTCGATCTTCACTCTAAGTACAAGTCGATCCATGTGAGAATTGCGCTGAAGTCGAACATGGAAAGACATCGCTTGATTACCGGTCAATAATGTAAACCGTTAACAAGTGCGAGAGGAATCATCAATAATGACAATGACCCTCAAGGTACTGCAGTACAATTCACGTGGTGTGAATAAGGGACTTGGCGTCGAACACCACGCAAAATCTTCTGGTCGGCGGTCATTGATGTATACCTGTCGCCGGAAGTGAGAAACTTGCCATTGAGGCATGCAAGCTTCAAAGTACTGGGGGGTTTGTTCCTAGATCAACTTCCTGGATAATGAGCTGAAGTCGACAAGAAGCGATCTATCAAAGGAGGGCCTTAATGAATCCCACATCAGTGACACGGAACAGAGCTAATGATTTTAGTGGAGGTGAAAACAATCTGTGAAATATGATTCAGGGTGGCGATCATGGGTGGATGAAGGATAATGTATGGCAGTGGATGGGACACGGTTGACTCTTTCTGAACAACATCTCTTGAACATATAACGACACAGATGTGATGGATCGGTAGCATTACCCCAAATGTGGATGGTTTGGCGAGGACCATGGTGATGAGACCGGTGAATGAAACAACCCAATCCGATGTGATACGGAGGACAAAGTGTCATGTTCAAGAGCGACTTGCTACCATTAAAGCTTTGAGGTTCTCCCAATTTTTCCCCAGTGGAGTCGCCAATTTGTTGTTGGGAAAAGTATCCAATACGGAATGACCCTATCCCACTCTAAGGGTGATAGTACCTCAGCAACAACTGAATGCAAAGCTATTCAAGATTACTTCTTTATGAGATGAGAGAGAGAAGAGAAAAGGGATCCACTAACCGTTATCTTCCGCTAATGGTTGATCCAATCTTCCCTCTTTGCTGCTTGCTCCTAGCTCCTTGCTCTTTCACCGGCCCAGCTACACAAAGATCTTGTAAAAGCACAAGGAAAGGAAACTACAAGAAGCATACATCCATAACTGATTCAAGGATTAGAATAAATCAAATATACAAGCATCAATTCACCATAGAGATACATGCATATAGAAGAACCTCAAATACTTTATTAATAGAAGCAGTAAAGTTCTGAGAGTGTTACAACCATAATAGGCCCAATCCAGCAACACCTCCCAGCAGAAAGAAATCTCCTCTTCACCTCCTTCAAAGCAATCACCCAATAGTTCTATACACAAACCAACAGCACTTCCTTACTTGCACAAAATTCCAGCCCCCTTAGACCTCATGAGAGAGCTCTATATATAGGAGATTTGGAGAAAGGATGAGTCAGCTTGAGGCTGGCATGAAGCTGACTAGTGTCCTCTCCCACTTCAGTTATTCTTCAGTTCTTGAGTCCACTTGGAGATTCTTGCTTCCACTTGGAGATCAAGACCCTCTTACTCATCACAAGGCGAATTCCTTGACCCAAGTGTCAGTTTGGAAGCTTCCTGGGCAATTGACACCTTGCAGAATGACTGTGCCACTTGGCCAATCTCGCCCAGCGCAGGTAGCCTTCATTAGATTTGACATTCACCGCAGGTACAGAGTGGAGCAGTTGACATTCAGTGCAGATGCTCAGTGGAGCAGCTGACATGATCCAGAAATAGCTTGTTTTTGAGTGTTTTCAGGTGGAGAACTGATTTTCAGTGCTGTGGTTTGCTGACCTTGTTCCTCTAGGGCTAGGAACAACCTGTTTAGGGACTTTGGATCCCTTAGATTATTGACATTTCATGCTTCATGCTGTTAGGCACAAAAATGTCTATAACACCAGGGCACGGGCAGCAGCAACGGCCGCGAATGTATCGGGTACTCTCCCTAACTCTCTCATAATCACATCTGATATCTCATTTGAGCATGATATTTCCACTGCATGCACTATGGTTCAGTGTGATATTCCTCTTCCCCCTCCCACACTTTCCTCGGCTCCACCCACCCTACCATTCTCATCACCGCCCCCTTCGCCCCCTTCATCCCGGTCATCATCATCTCATCCTTACTCCCTCCGCCCCCGTGCTCCCCGCCCGGAAACCTCTGAATCCTCTGCGGGCCTGGGTATTGTCCCTCTTGATCCTGGGTACTCTTCTACTCGTGGACGAAAATCAAACCTCAACAAAGCTATCAGACTTGCGGGCGCAGAAGTCGCAGCTGGGCGTCAAGCCACCATCGTAGGGGTCCTTAGAGCTTCAAACCCCCCTAAAATTGGTCCCCCATGAAGTTTATCTCTTTCAATTGTAGGGGTCTGGCTAGCACCCCAAAAAAGCTAGCCCTCAAACGACTTTTTGAAGTCGAAAATCCGGATATCATCTTATTACAAGAAACCCTAGGAACGGAAGAAGCTTGTATTCGAGCTCTAGCCTCTGTAGGGGCTAGATGGAACTTCATTGCCTCGGATGCTATGGGAAGATCAGGGGGACTGGCGATCGGTTATAACCCCATCACTATAAGGCTGGTATCATCATGGGGAGGACAGGGGTTCCTAGGAGCAGACGTCATATCCAGTGAACTTGGTTGCCCCCTGCGGATCATCAATATATATGGACCCTGTCATCAAAGGGAAATCTTCTGGAGAAACCTCCTCAGCCGCAACCTCATATCAATCGATCACACCATTATAGGGGGAGATCTAAATTTTTCCATTGGATTCACCGAATCTTGGGGAGAGGTGGCCCAGATAGATCCCATCACAGATTACATGAGAAGGTTACTGGAGCAACACGATTTCATAGATATTCCTATGCAGAAGCCACAACCTACTTGGAGAAACAGAAGAACGGGAGTTGTTGCATTGGCCAGAAGGTTGGATAGATTTTTGATGAAAGGTCCCTTGATTCATCAGGTGCAATCATTCAAGCAATGGGTTAGCAATGGAGGCATCTCAGACCACCTTCCCATTGTCTTGGAAATCCAGGGGCCAAACCAGAAACCTAAGGCCCCCTACAAATTCAACCATCTGTGGCTTCAAGACCCGAGTTTCTCTGGTCTGATCACTACTTTCTGGAAAGCTCACCCCATCGATCGATAATCCTCGTTGGCTAGGGGTTTTGTAAAAAACCTTACAGAGCTAAAACATCTAGTGATCAATTGGGCTAGAGAGAAAAAGAAAACGGAAGATGAGCACCTCACAAAGGTCGAGAATGACCTAGAGGGCCTCCTGGATTAGAGAAACTTAGGGTTTATAACACAGGAAGATAAGGCTAGACTCGTGGAGCTGGAAAACCAAAAGAACATCATCCTAAAGAGGAGGGAAGAATCTATCAGGCTTCGAAGCAGAGCCATTTGGCTGAAAGCGGGAGATGAGAATTCCAGATTCTTCCACAACTTCGCCAAAGGAAGGAAAGTGGCAAATACCATTTGGAACCTCCCTATGCCTGAGGGAGGTTTGGCGGACACATTCAACAAGTTATCAAACCTGGGCTCCACACACTTCAGAAATCTTTACAAAAATCCGACTGGCACAAATTTGGCAGAAATCATCAATGTGGCTGCCCATTTCCCCCGGTTTATCGAGGAGGATGATGCAGAGGACTTAGAAGCACCTGTCACCATGGCCGAATTAGAAAGTACGATTAAATGGTTTAAGAAGGAGAAAAGTCCTGGACCGGATGGATGGACTATTGAGTTCTATTCTGCTTTTTTTGAACTCCTGGGAGATGATATTCTTAAGGTAGTTGAGGAGAGCCGATCCTCGGGTAGCATATACCATGCCATCAACTCTACCTTCATAGCCCTTATACCAAAATCTGACAATCCATCCTCTTTTGATGATTTCCGCCCCATATCTCTTTGCAATGTGCTTTACAAGATCATCTCTAAGATCATCGCCAATAGGATCAAGCCCATCCTTTCCAGACATATCTCCCCCCAACAATTCGCATTTCTGGAGAACCGTCAGATTCATGAAGCCATTGGCTCGGCTCAAGAAGCTATTCACTCCATCTGGACCAGACACCTCAAATGTATTCTGTTAAAAATTGACCTCTCCAAAGCATTTGATCGTGTAAGCTGGCTGTATATCAAGATGATCCTCATTCATACGGGCTTCCCTCTCTCCCTTATCAACTGGATTATGGCATGCATCACCTCACCCACCTTCAGCATCCTGATTAATGGATCCGCCTCTCATTTCTTTCACTCTGAAAGAGGGCTTCGTCAGGGTTGCCCTCTCTCGCCATTACTCTTTCTATTGGTTATAGAAGCCCTCAGCAGACTTCTCATTACAGCAAATCGGGATGGAACTATCAGGGGCCTAAAAATCTCTGACATCTGTTTCCTCACTCATCTATTATTTGTAGATGATGTATTAATATTACTGGATGGCAGCGTACAGGACACTACCACTTTCTCCCGTATCCTAGATCTCTTCTCCAAAGCGACGGGAATGGAAGTGAACAGAGCAAAATCTTCTATCACCATGATCGGCACATCAGTAAACGAATCACATGCAGCCAGCATGGCCTTCCCATACAGCACACAGCCACTGGAAATAGGGCTCAAATACTTGGGATACTGGCTCAAGCCGACCAGTCAGAAGATCGCGGATTGGGTATGGCTCGTGTCGAAGATTGAAAAAAGACTAACCTGCTGGAGCCACAGATACCTCTCCAGGGCGGGGAGACTAATACTGATAAAATCTGTACTAGAAGCCACCCCTGTATTTTGGATGGCCCTGGCATGGATTCCTCGGAACATATTATCAAAATTGCAGCAACTTTGCAATAGATACCTATGGGCAGGGAACCAGGACAAACGTATTTTTGCCTGGATAGGCTGGAACAAGATCGCCCTTCCTAAGAAATGGGGAGGTTGGGGACTGAAGGAGCTTCCGATATTTGCAAAAGCACTGGCTGGAAAAATGGGCTGGGCCCTTCTGACATCACAAAGTCTTTGGACCAAGATCACATACCACAAATATATCTGGCCTCTCAGCATCCTCGATTGGGCAAGGCAACCTGGATGGAATAAAACAGGCATTTCCTCGATTTGGAAGGCTCTCTTACACTCATTCCCACTCATCAGAGACAACCTGGTATGGCGCATCAGAGCAGGCAACAAAGCTAGAATTGGACTTGATCCCTGGTCTGGTTGCGGTGGCAGACATACTCTCCCTCAAGATCTTATAGCATATCTCTCTGCTCAAAACATAAAGGTAATATCTCAAATCGCTGACCCTGATCGATCGGATATCTTCCATCAAGCATGGAAAACTGCGCATCAATTAAACCTTCCGCGAAGATGGCATACAATCTGGGATGAATACAGAGAGGCCTTAGTGGAATCTCACATTCGCATCTCGGAGGGCCCGGACGAGCTAGTATGGCACCGAGCGGATCATGGAGTATATACCCCCAAGGATGGGTACATACAGCTCATTGAGCACAAGAAACCTGCAGCTAGTGCAAGCTGGTGGCAGAGCTTATGGAAATTCTCCGCCTCCCCTCGATCAAAACTATTCAGCTGGTGCTTACTGAGGAACAAAATCCCCACAGGAGATCAGCTCATGAAACGAGCCATCCACGGCCCCACCTGGTGCGTACTATGCAAGGAAGACTCGGAAACAATTGATCATTTATTCCTGAAATGTCGGGCTACTATAACCATATGGAGAAATCTCAGGCCCCACACAAACTATGCAGGAGATTGGGCTGGATTGGACATCATCAGTGCTTGGAACGAATGGGAAAAGAATAACAGAGGGACAAAAATGATCAATCTGCCCATCATCGTAAATTGGGCAATCTGGAAATCACGGAACAATGTCATATTTGAAAACAAGCCTATCCTCTGGCCCTTGCTGGAGGCAAGCATTATCGCTGCCCTGAGAGAATTACCAGACCCTCCCCCTCCGAGAGCCCGCCAACCTGCCCCGCCTCCTCCCATAGACCCAAGCATGCCATGGGCATACTTCGATGGTGCTGCCAACATACAAAGCAGTGGAGGAGGGTTCATCCTTCACATAAATGAAAGCCATCACTACAGAATTAAAGCAGGATTGGGAGCAGGCACAAACAACTTCGCTGAGCTCATTACCCTTCGCCACCTTCTTCACTTTGCATTGAGGCACCATTGCACTAGTATCAACATTTTTGGGGATTCTCAGATCATCATTAATTGGATAAATGGCACTGCTACTTGTCACATGCACTCTCTCAGCACTATTTTACATGAAGCACTTGAACTCAAATCAGCATTTAACCATATATCCATCTCTCATATCTACAGGGAACATAATAAGGGTGCCGACAAACTTTCCAAGGAGGCAGCGTTGATGGACAGGGGATTATGGGAGATCACGGAGATCATCAATCAGCAGGAGTATATATTTTACCATCGGCCATATATAGATCCAGGATATCCAACCCTGGATCAGCAAATAGCACATTAGCATCTACTTATTTTTTGACTACAGCTCTACAGACATATACTGTTATTTCTGTTATTATTGTATAAAAAAAAATTTGAGAAGGCACGAATAGCATACTGAAAGTATACTGATAGCATACCCTGCGTGGTAGTGCAACAAGAAGCAACTGCAAATATCATGTAAATAACAGACTCTCATGTAAAAACTGATCATCAATGAAATATTTATATGATTTTTCCAGAGGAAAAAACAATACATTTCAACAACTAGAAGAAAGGATAACATCCCATGAAATGCAGCATGAAAATCAGCAGGGGTTTACTTATGAAAACCATGTTACATCCTCTGAGATTAATGTGAAGATGTAGCAAACTTGCCAGCCTTTTGATCATAAAGAGTATGAAAACGATTACAAACACCAAAAAGAAATACTGGAAGAAAATTTTTATAACCCTCAGGTAGAGGAAAAGGTTGTTCATTTTTGTAATTCCTTGCAACAGCTTACATCAAATAATGATCATAATAATGAGGAAAATTACATTGTTTGCAGGAATCATTCAGAAAAGAAGTTGGATAGCATATCAAAGGAATTTTGTGTGGCTGAGAATCAGTTGTCTGAAGATGTAGAATGTTATGATGATCATCAAAATAACCATGTCCTCTTTGACCCTATAAATGAATACATGGCAAAGATTTGCACACCAGTATTTCATTTTCATTTGCATTATGAAGATCAGGTACATTATAAGTTGATTTGGTCATCTCACTATCATGGTTATTTTGAGGTCGAATGCAGTCAAGAGCCTCAAATATAAAAAAAAGACAATTGATTGGATTTATTGGAAATATCATGTTGCCTGACCCAAAGTGGAAATTTAACCTGATAGGGTAGGTAGGAATATGCAAATAAGCTCAGGGTAGGTTGACTGAGCATTTTTTTCAGTAGGTGCAGATTGAGTCCCTCTTGCAGAAATCATTAAAGCTTGGAAAGTAGATTGGGCAGCATTTCAAAATTCTATTCTAAAAGATGGATAGTAGCACTGGAACTGCAGGTTCTTAGTGTACCACAAGGGCACACTATCCCAAGTGGAGCCACTGTTATCACTGAAAAAATTCCTAAATTTTGAACATCAGTTTGATTCCAAAGGATTGGTGTTAGTCTTGGTCTAGTCTTTCCATGGTTTGTTTTAGAGTCTAGGACCTAGAAGGGAGTCTTGTTGGTATTGTCAAATAGGGTCAACACTCTGGTTTTACCTATCACCGATCCCACATCACACCTAAATTTCCATGTGTCAAACTTGTGTCAAGGTTTTCATGCGCTACGAAACTACCTAGGATTTTTCGTAGCGCAAAACCCAAAATTTGCATTGGATGTGCTACGAAATCAGGGATTCGTGCAGATTCATGCCAAATCTCACCTAGCTATCCAATCCATCAGAATCCGTTAATCTTACATCATCAACTGTCAGTCCATGCACCATGCCTATCACATGCAACCACTCATTTTCATCATTAGATTCGTTAGGTGTCTTGGTATGCATGATTTTCAAATTTCAAAAAAGGGTCCAAGTGTTTTCAGTCATGATCATGTTCTTTTCATGCATAGGAGGCAAATTGATAGGCATTTGATCAGAATTCTTTAAATTCTAAGCGAGGCAGCACCCCTTTCCATTTCAAGCGAGGCAGGATATATCAGAAGGGTCAATGCAAAATTGAGAACTAGAATCCGAATGATGAAAAGACAGATTGAAGATCTGAAGATACAGCTGAACTAGCCTGAAGGACATCCTCAGCTAAGAAGAACTACATAGCAAGTAAGGCTAATCCTAAAATTTTGATGTGGATCACCTTTTTGAAGTTTACTTTGAAGAATGGTATCAGTTTATTTAGTTTTGAACAACCCCATGGCATATGGAAAATCCATTTCAAAAGAAATAAATCTCAAGGAAGTCAAATTTTGGCATAAAACTGTGTTTTTGAAATCACATAGCAGTTTCGTAGCACGCTACGAAACTGTTGTAGGTGATACCTAATGCACAGCAGTTTCGTAGCGCGCTACGAAACTGCTGTAGCTGCACATCATGATTTTTTGGGCCAATTTTGAGGAACTCTTTTTCAATATGGGCTGCTGTAAAGGATTACTAACAAGGTTTGAACATCGAGCAAGGGAAAAACAAGGAAAGGAAAGACATCTATGAACTCCAAACTTTATGTTATGAAAACAACAGTCATTTCGTAGCTCAGACAGTTTGTCTTGCTTCAGGTAGCATCTAAGGGGTTTGTCTTAACACAAGTGTAGGAGCAGGGTCTATGGTTAATTTAATGCATGTCATGTGATTAAAAGAGACAACATGGTTAGCAGAAGGATTCGAAGACAAGCATAAGAATGAAACTCTAAAAAGGAGGAAGTTTGTCTCCTTGTTTTTAGCAATAAACTTCCAAAGGAATTCTTGAGCAATTCAAAACTCTTCTCTGAAAAGTGAAAGAGGATTTTATTCCTAACATACTAAACTACAAAAATATCTTTCATTTTCTTCGAATTCATTATGATTTGGGAGAAATTGATGAATCAACTTGCACTGCGAAACTGCTGTAGGAGTCGTTTTTCACAAATTAGAATTTTCTAGTTTACACCTTATATTCAAAGACAGTTTCTGGGTAGTAGGAAAGGTATTGCAAAAAAAAAAGAGAGGGCTTTTTTCAGAACCAAGTGGTCTACAAAATCCTCCTTCCAGTTTTCAAAATACATTTTTGATGAGGAGATACGAGCTCTATCCCAACACCTATTTTTCAGCCAGAACAGAGCAGGGAACAGTCTCCTAGTTTTTAGGACAGATGAAGGAGAAGTTATTAAAGGCGAGCTGGAGGGTTATGGGCATCATCAAATTCGAATTCATGGAGTTATAGGTGTCAAAAGGAATGTTTAATTCCTAGATAAGGTTGTTTTAATCATAATAAGGAGTTACACTCCTAGTTGTATTAGGTCTCTAGAATTGCTAGTTAACAGCCAGTTATATTAAAAAGTTGGTTTAAGTGTCAATAGGTGTCAAATTAGGAAGAATTCGAATTCCCCTCAAGCTAGAGGAAGGAATCTAAGTCATGTAATGATCTCTATATATGGGAGAAGATGTAATGCACTAAGGGTTGGAATTTTTTTTAAAGAACTCTCATATTGTGCTTTTGTGTAAGACTCTGTTTAAAGTAATACAGTATTTGGCTTTGCTTCTCAGGATTCAGAAGGAATTCAATGTTCAAAATCTCTTATGGTTGTCCTCTTTCCATTACTTATAGTGGTATGAATGTATGATTACTTAGAATTCATTGGCTATGCTCTAAATTCCTTCATACATTTATGGACTGTGTTTTCCTTTATGCTTCTGATGTACTCTCCATATGTTGAATTCTAGATGCCCTGAATTCCATGTAAAGCTAACATTATTGTCATACTGAAACATTTTTGACTTCATAAGCCCAATGAATTTTTACTAATTGTGTTTCAACCATTCACACTTCTTCATTTATTTCATAGATTTAGCCATCTAATCTTTATCAAAAATCTTTAATCTAGTGAGAGAGCCCTCTCAGGTTGAGGAGGCTAAGCCTTAGCCAGAAGTTGGTTTGAAAGAGTTACACAATGTCTTCCTGATCAGTAGCCTATCAGGGTTGGGTTTTGTGATAACACAATCAAAAAATATAAATCCTAATAAGGTCCTAGACCTCTCTACTTATACATTTTAAGTCTCCAATGGCTTCCTTAAAATTAGGGAGGCTCGGCTTCCAAACTCGAGATAAAATGGTGCTTTGAATTTCACTTGCTCGGCTACCTTCTAGTCCTCAAGATTTGGCTGTTTGCACTACAAGTTGATGGAGGAATATTCGAATGGAGGGGTAGTAAATGAGGAGGATTTACCTCCTATAATTCCTCTCCCTTCTCCCGTTCGAGTTTTGAAGAAGGTATTTGCCAAAATTGCTTGCTTTTATCCTTTAATCCTGCATTAAATTCACATTAGACCACAAAGCAAAATATCCAACTCTAACTCATCTCATAAACAAAATATAATCAAAAGTATGCAATAAGTTGTGAGGATAGTTGGTTTGACTAAGGTAGGAGGTGAATTAAGGCCCATATAATTACCCAATGATGAGTCTCATCATCACCCCCTACTGAAAGTGTTGCTCATCATTTGAGCAACTTAGTCAATGTCCATGTCCTTCATGGCTCTGGTAGCCTCTCTGACATCCCATGCCTCTGCTGTGGTCTCTTCTTCTTGTTCATAGAAGCTTTCTTTCCTTTCTACTTCTTCCCACTGCCTCTTTTCCTCTTCTTCTTTTCTCCCTTCTAGCATCCCTAGGAGTAGTTGTGGACTGAGTTTTAGGCCTATCTAATTGACCTTCAACCTTTGCATTGATTTCTTATACATAGGTTTCCTATTGAGTGCCTCTCTCAACATTTTAGGGGAGTGATATTCTCTGATCTTCAAGTTGTGTGGCAGTGTGTTCCATCTCCTTAAGCAGGCATGTATACTATCATCTCCTAGCAGCCTAAACATATCCTCAAAATGTGAAATTGCTTGCTCTTGGGCAACAAGATATCTAGGTGCCAGCTGAGGATCATTTGTAATTAGATTATGGGTGTTGATTAGGGCCATGGTATTTGATTGTTTAGCTCTGATGAAAAGAGGTTCATTTTTCTCTCTGACCAATATTCTTTTCATCTCTGCAGCCCTTGACTCCTCATGGTTCATCCATGATGCCAAAGCCATTAATTGTAGATCTTCTAGCTCGGCATTAGGATCCCAAACATTCATGTCTGTGAGGGCCATGTTGTGCAAATAAAACTCTACCATTTTAGCCCTATCCTCTAGTGTACTTTGATCACAAAGATCAATAGACTGCTTGTAGTCCTGAAATGGCATGGTTCCCCTTTGTGCTAGTGTTTTAATCTGGAATTGTAGCCATTGTTCTCAGAGGTAAAGAGCATAGGATTTAGCTGGAATCCTACACTGGATGGCCTCTAAGGAGAGGTTGGCCATACATGCTAGTTGGTTTTCCCTTTCCTGTAGTTGTCCTCTCAGCCATGCATTTTCCCTCTCAAGTTGATCTCTCATTATTGCTTCTCTGTCCCTTAAGCCACTTAGCTCTTTGCCCATTTCCTTGAGATTCTCTTCCATGTGCCCAATGTCTTCCACCCCTTTTGACTTGGTGATTTGCATCCATTTGTGGGTTCTGGCCCTCTCCTTATCAAGTTCGAAAATCGATGGGATGGCAAATTTTTGAGGTATCACCCTGCCTCCTTCAATAAACCGGTAGTAGGAGTCTAGGTTAGGTTGGGGACTTGGTTCCTTTGTTTCAGGGTCTTCCTCTTTTGTTTCTTGCTGCTCCCCTACCTTGCTTTCCAATTTCTGTGCTTCCTGTAGTTTTTGTTGTGGATCCTGTAGGATGGCCTTACCCTTTAAGGAAGTTGATTTGGTACTAGGCCTCCTTACATAGGTGATTGGTGGCTTAGGACAAGTCATTTTGTCTCTTTTTGTAGGGGAATCTTCAATCTCAATAGGGATTTTTGTTTATATTTGTGGCTTCCCTTGTTTGATTCTTGTTCTCTTTCTTGTTCTGAAATATAGAGGGGTTTGCCTCCTTCTTTTCCCTTTTTTCTTGACTGGGGTGCTGAGAGCAGTGAGGGCAGTTGTTGCCTCTCTCTCAAGGGCCTCTGGAAACACCCTAGGTGAATCCTCCTTGTGTTCTTCCCCTTGTGTTTCAATGCCTTCTTCCTCTCTATTTTTCTTATCTTCTTCCTCTTGTTGTTCTTTCTAATCTCCATCAGTTTCATCCTTCGTTTCCTCCTTTGTTTCAGCATCATCCTCCTTCTCTTCTCCCCCTTCTTCTTCTACTTCATCATGTTCCTCTGTATTAGTTTCTTCTTCATCCATCTCATCCCCATCTAGCTCTATATCTTCTTCTTCTTCTTTTTCCTCCTCCTCATTGACAGAAGGACTAACATCATAGGTGAGGGTTTTGATGTCATCCTCTACTGGTAAGTCTCTGAAGACTGACCATGTTATACAAATTCTGAGGTTTTGGAGGGCATCCTCAATGAGGATCCTAATCAACCCATGGTGAGCCAATTGTTGGGAAGTCCCTTCCTTTACTTTGTTTTTGGAATCTATGAGTGATCACATCAAGAAATAGGGTATGCTGAGTCTTTGGTGAACTGGTGTTTCTACCCCAAATATTAATTCTTCGAGCATCCTAAAATGGTAGGCATAAACAACACTATATCTACTCTCACATAAGATATATTTGATGAGTTGGTAACCTACCTCACTCCATGGGTATGGCAGATTGTCCCTCCTTACTCCAATTTTATCCTCTTTGGGTTCTTCATCTTCTAAAAATAATTTCCTTTTTGCCACCTGACTGTCTGCTTTGTCTTCTTTTCTCCATGGAATTCCTAGGGGAAGTGTGGTGACCCTACTAATGATCTCTGGGGTGAGATCTATACTGAGCCCTCTAACTTTAACAATGGCATGGATTCTGCTGTGTGGAGTGAGGGAGTGAGAAAATTCTTGATCCACCTCATCATCATACCCTATGAATTTTTCAAAAAACCCCATCCATTGGTGTCTTATAAAGATTTCAATCACTTGGGGATGTTGTTGTATCCTCACAATGTTTGTGGTTTCTCCCCTATTAAACCCTCTTGTCATCTTGCTTGTGAGGCTTGAGGAGGAAATGAGAGGTTTGACACAAGAATTTTAAATTCAGGAGAAAACAGAGTTTCATGTGTATGTAATTCACCTCCCATAGTTGTTATATCTACTAGCTTTTAGAGCATTTCTAGTTCATTTGCTTGTAAATGGGGATGGATTTTTAGATCCTACCTCTTTCGAATGGTGGCAGTGGACAATTCTCATGATATTCCCTCTTGAACCCCTCTCTGCCTATCCTGTAGACTAACTCTGTGTATCTTGTAGATTGTTCCTGTAGATTTTTCCTGTAGGAATTCTTGCGCATACTCTTGTAGAAATTCTCTTGAAGAACGATGGATCCTTGCTTCCGGTGGGTGGTCAGAGCTATGAGAGTGACTTGAGTGAGGGAGTTTCGAGGAGGTGGAATGCATGAAAGCATGCAAACGATGTTTTATTTCCCTTTATGTATTTTCGGGGTGATGTGGTGTGCTGGCAGCAGAGGTACGTTGCCATTTTTGGACCGCTGGTCCCCACTACCACCTTATCATTCCCACTCCTCGTAATCAGCTCCCATCTCATAGATCCGTAGTTAACCACTTCTTGTCCTACTCCTCCTCTATCTTTGAGTTGATTGCAGCCACGTGTGAGAGGACACCCGGTTTTGTATGTGATGACTGAACGAAGGTGGCCAAGTTAACTGGCCACATTTTCACTTATAAACCAACTACCTCGTAACCCTTACAAATTTTGATCAAATGATGCATATGAGTGAGTGAGCGGGATACTTACTTGTGGTCTCAATTCCATGTTGTAGTTATCGAAGATCAGAGGTGTTGCGTTGTTTATTTGTTACATGGTCATTCTTCTTCCTCCTCTGTTGTCTGTTGATGGTTTCTTGGCTTTTGCAGGTGTCTGTGACTAAAGATCTAATGCTACTACTGTTGTGGAGCTCCTGGATCATCCTAATGAAGACCTATAGCTGATGATTGATATTCTGTGGGATAGGTTGCTACAGGATGTCCTGTAGCTACTTCTCCCTTAGAATTTCTTAATCATGTTGTTGGCTGGGGCTATGAGGATGCTACAATGAATGGACAGAGGGAGTAGGAGTGTGTGTGGAGCAAGGGACATTCAGGTAATGCTCTTACTCTCCTCTGTTTTCCCTTTTTTCTTTTTTTTTTTCATAACTGGCAGAAATTGATCTCTTTTTGTTTTGAATGGTGAGTGCAGGGATGATGGTAATGGACGAGGTGAGGGGTTAGATCATGTCTAGAATGAATTTTGGGGACCTAACCAACCTACCATTCACCCTTGGATTTCTTCCTATAGGTTTTCCAAGCCACTGTAATTCCTATAGGATCATCCTGTAGGTTTTCAGGGGATCCTGTAGAAAACACAGTCTTCGCCTAAATTGAAGAAATGAAGTGAAAAAAACAATGGAATTGATGGAGGGATGCATGGTAAGGAGTGGAGGAGATGAATATATGTGAGGAAGGGTTCCCTTTGGATATTCTCTTTGCTCCTTGATTATCTTTCTCGCCCACCTGCAAATAACAATTATGTCTTTTTCTCTTTTTTCTTTTTTCCTTTTTTTTTTAAAAAAACACCTAGGCTGCCTCAAAGAGGTTTTCACCCTAGATGTTTGCCCTGGGAACCTCAAGGAAGGTTTTCACTCAGGGATCTTCTTATTCTTTTTTTATTTTTTTCATCATTGCGCCACCTCACAAGGTTTTTAACCCAAAGATGGGACTCAGGTGCCTCATGGAGGTTTTCACCTGAATCCTTATTCTTTTTTTTTCTCTTTTTCAGTGACCTGATGAGGGAGGAGATGGAAATTACTCCACCATTATCATTGTCTTATTGACATTGTGAATGAACTCTTGTTTTGATAAAGGTCTCTTGTACATTTTCAAATGGTGTCCATTAACAATCAATGGAATGGCTTCTTCATCTATAGTTCTAATTTGCATTGAACCATTATCACGGCATCTTGACACCACATAAGGTCCGAGCCATATTTTCCTTAGCTTTCCCTTGAAGTCTTTATATCTAGAACCATATAAAAATGCCCATTCGCCCTCTTAAAATTGCTTCTCCTTAATATGTCTATCATGCCAGATCTTCCTCTAAAGCTAAACTATCTCTGTATGTAGGAGGGTCTGCATTATGAATTCATCCAAGCCATTCAAATGGAACAATCTTTCTTTTTGTGCATGACTGAGATCCAAATCTATTTGGGTTTCCATCCTCAATGTATTATATTCAAACTCAATGGTGTTTTAGAGAAAACTAGTGTCGATTCGAACTGCTAGTCCCACTAAGATGGGTAGCTATCTTCGAAACAAACAATGAAATATTTTCAAGAGTTCCTTTAAGTGTGATATATGAGAGAGAATAAGAGAGGACCAACCTGGAACTTCCGCTTTGATCCTAGCTTGATTTCTCTTTTCCTTGATAGAACTTTCCACTCCTCTCCTACTTATCCCGCTTCAAAGAGTACCTATAGAGTCAAAGTAACAGCAAACCATCAAAGCATCTCCATATAAAACATCATAAACAATGTGGAATCAGAAACACATTGACCATACAATTGCATTCATAAACAATAAGATTCAAAAATACACGATTATATGGAGGAAAACTCAAAGAACTTTATTAATAGTAGTGAAAGAGAGGATTACAACCCAGCTGTCTGATCTAGCATCATCCTCCCAGTGTAGAAGCCCTCTTCACCTCATGAACAAGCAAATCACCCATCAATGCAAATTCTCTTCTCACCAACAAACCAACAGCACTTCATTACAAATTACAAAATTCCAGCCTCTTGATCTCTTAGATGAGGGATCCATTTATAGATGTCATGTAAGGGGGTGAGTCAGCTCTGGGTTTTTTATTAGTGTCATTCCACTAATATTTCTTAGTTCCACTTGGAGATTTCATTGATCTCTTACTCATCCCTCGGCGAATTTAGAGAGGCAAGTGTCACAAGATAAGTTTCTGGAAGATTCCATGATCATCCACCTAGAAAACTATCTCTGCCATTTGTCTATTCTCACTCATCGCACCCCACAGAAGGCCATTTCAGTATGCATCACACCTGGCCAGTTTGGCAGTCAGTATGCATCGCACCTTGTCCATGGAGCAGTCTGTATGGTCCAGTTTTGGCCAGTTCTGAGTAGTTTTTCAAGTGGAAATTATGGGAAATGATGTAATCAGTTGACCATGATCCTTTAGGGTATGAAACAACACTTTTAGGGACTTAAGGAGCCCTTAGTTTATGGACATATGAGTTTGGGGTTGCAGTGCCCAAACATGTCTATAACAGCTACCCCTTAAAGCATGAGGTCGTAAATCTTCTGATGTCGGGTGAAATGCTTTATCATGAGGATCTGAGGTATTCGTACTGGAAGGTGACCTGTATAAGATACAATACAATACATCATCATCATATTATTTTCATGATCTAGCTGAGGTGGGCATTCCCATGCTCAGCTTTATAAATTCATTTTCAAGTACATAGGACAGACAATCATCTGTTGTTGCAGACTAGCGATTCTTCGCATGAAGAGTCATCTTCCCTGGCTTAGATGACTATCTGTGCAACTTATGTGTACAATTGATGTCTTTATTTTCCTGAATATATCGCAGACCGGATGGATGAAACTAGATCCAGGGTCATCAAAAATCGTCCAATCTTCGCCCGATGTACAAGTTGATCCATGTGAAAAGATGTTCTGAAGTCAAACATGGAAAGACATCGCTAGATTACCAGCCAATGATGTGAGCTATTAACAGATGCGAGAGGAGTCATCGATAATGATGATGACCCTCAAGGTACTGCAGTACAATTCACATGGTATGAATATATGAGCTGATGTCGAACACCACGTAAAGTCTTTTGGTCAAAGTTCATTGATGTAAACCTGTCGCCGGAAGTGAGAAACTTGCCATTGAGGCATGCAAGCTTCAAAGTACTGAAAGGGTTATTTCTAAGTCAACTTCTTGGATAATGAGATGATGTCGACAAGAAGTGACATGTCGTAGGAGGGCCTTAATGTATCCCACATCTACGATACGAAACGGAGCAAATGATTTTTGTGGAGGTGAAAACGATCTGATTATATAAGGTTCAGGAATGGCGATCATGAAAAATGAAGAGTGGATGTAATGCAGTGGATGAGGCATTTGTTGGATGGTGAATTCTCAGAATGAATTCTCTTAAACATATTGGCAACACTGATATGGATTTGGTAGTGTTAACCCCATGGATGGTACGGAGGACCAATGGTGATGGTGAACGGAAAAACCCAAGCCAACTCACTCACGGTGATGGAGTGAAAGTGTCATGTTCAAGAGCGACTTGCTACCAATAGAGTTCTTCAAGTTTTCTTCCCAATTTTCCCCAATCATTGCTGACTAGTACCTCTTTATTTTTGACAAGATTGAGGAGGATAACATATGCTTGGTCTATAATTTTTCCTTCAGGAAAACCTGTCGCTTTGTGTTTAGCGAGCCTAGCATCAGTGAGACTCGTTCTTGTTTGGGTGGACAATTTTGTCGCTATTGTTTTAACGAGTTTAACGACAAAGATAACTCGGTCCTTTTAATGTTTAGAGAGTTTGAAAAGGGATGAAAAGGAGACTCCAATAGTCCTTTTTCATGGCATAATCCCTTAAGTCTGAAAAAGTATAAAATAATACGAAAGGGATGTCTTTTCGATAGCTTTAACGAGCTGACAAAGACAAGCGCTCGATCTTTTTGTTTGATAATCCCTCAGGTCCGAAAAGATTAAAATATATTAGAGGGATGACATTCCCTTTACTTTAACGAGCTAGAAAGGCCAATAGCTCGACAATCTTTTTATATTTAACAAGTCTAAAAAGAGTTTAAAAGAGACTCATTTTTTGAGGAACAAGTGGTATTTCTAGGTAGCAGCTGGTTCCAGGTAAGTTTGGAACTTCTCAAAACATGGCAGTGTGAAGAGGGTGGAAATCAGAATCACTCGTCGCAGATGTTCCTCAAAAGGGTAAACAATCAAGTGGAAGCGTATGGTCGGCCAAATGAATGGAGGTGATGGAAGGAACACAACCAAAGTTCAAAAAGGGCTGATAGCAAAGCGATCACAAAGGTTTTTTACCAAAGGTGGGTTTATTTTTTAATGAGCTTGAACCTTGTGCCAACATGTGCTCAGTGCAGGTTGATTTTTTAAAGCTTGAACCTTGCGGGAACATTTCCCTTGCCATTCTTTTGATAATGTCTCTTGGTAGATTTATTTTTTAATGAGCTTGAACACTACTATAACATGTGCTCATTGCCTTTTTATGCAAGCTAGAAACGACTAAGCTACGAGGTTAAAGGGTTGAGAACCTACAAACTAAGAAAATCAAAGGTCGCTTTTCCCTTACATGCAAAGCTTTGCATGCCCCTAGGTGTTTCAGTAAAAGGAGAGTTTCCAAGTTACCAAATGGAAGTTCCTGCAGTTAGGTAGGATTGTTTCTGTTGACAAACAAAAAACTCTTCCTTTGCTTTGTCCATCGAAATAGACGAAGGTGATTGCTATGAGCTTCCAATCACATAACGTACGAAGGTGAATGCTGTGAGCTTCCACTCACAATTATACAAAGGAAATAAGTGTGTTAGACTTATCACATAACCTATATGGGAATGTTATTTGGTCCGAGTATTATGACCTTTCAAGAAAATCTCTCTTTTCCTCTGGGTTCACCTACCGGAGAAGACTAGGGCGCATGCCCCCTAACCTTCAGAACATTCACCGAACTACCTGTGGTAATCAGGTGGATGGAATGAAGGTTGAAGAGACATTGTTGATGTGAAAAGACCATTTAGGGATGATGGTTGATTCATAGTTGTGTTTGAACCAGGAAATGAAAGCTGGTCGACAAGTTGCACCAATCTGCCTTCATGTGGAAAACACATCACTCGAAAGAATGTGGAAACAATAGCTTCCATGCCATATATATAGTCACGTCCAAGGAGTAGATGGTAATCTAGTGGACCTTGGACTACCATCATGTTCAAATGAATGGTTTTCTTTCTCAAAGTTATCGGTAACTTTGGAAGGATCCCTAACGATCGACTGGTTCCTTTGTTGAAGCCCGACAAATTTTGTTTTTTAGGCAAAAGCGATGGCGAACCAAGCGCTTTCCAAGAATTTGAGGAAAGGATACTCACTGAAGCTCCTTCCTCTATGATAGTGCCAGACACAATCATTTTGTAAACTTGTACTATGATTCAGAATGGTACATTAGATGGAAGGCGGGGTTTTGCTAGTTGATTCCAATCAAAGAAAATGACTAGACTACTCGGAAGAGGTACCGGATAAATGTCTGGATAAGTTTCATGAACTGGGGGGTCTCTTCCTATTTTAAATAAATGGGTGGATTTCCCCCAAGTTCATTAGACTCTGTATTGACAAAAAGAATTTGAACGGTGTCATTCTCATTCTCTTTGGGAATTGTATCATCCAAAGGTGGGCCTTCTGAAGGCAAGACTGGGTCGACTGCCATCTCGACTAGTTGACTTTGGTCCGGTATGGACTCAGAAGGTTCACTTTCAATGATAGGCGATTCGATCGACAATTGAGTTATGTCAATCGAGTTTTCAACTAGCGAAGGACTTGGCAAGAGTTTCTTGTATCCAGGTGGAAGTTGCTGCGGTGAAGCAGGATGGTTATCCAAAATGCTTTTGGCTTCGTCTAGAAAAGGACAACGGTGAAGAGTATGATCACCTTCACATAACCTACATGGAACTCTGACTTTTCCTTTCTGTCTATTGACTTTGTTTTCACTAGTTGATGGTGTGCTGTCAACCTAATTGTCAGAGGTTGATGACACCGAATGGTGCAAACGGGGAGACCATTCTCTCAAGATCCACAGGATGCAAGGGAAATCTCGATGGTAATGTCTCTCCTTGCAAATTACGCATGGATTTTTTGGTTTGGAAACTTTAGTGTGCGGATTTTCGCCAGATGATGCATTGTTGTTCCCTTGTTTAGTTAGCTTCTTCTTCTTCTCCTTCCCTTTCTTTTTCTTCTCACCTACTTGGTTTTTAGTGTCACTAGTTTCACCAAGCAAAGAGGAAGAGGGAGAAGGAGAAACAAATGAAGTAGAAGGCGAAGGGGTAGCTTCAGTATCATCTGGTTTCTGATTAGATTGTTGAGCAATTACGGTGTTTTGAACGACAGAGGTCAAGAAAAGCCATACTAGCAGGCTGATTGTGATTCCTGGAAGGGACAATGTAGCCATATATGGAGAACAAATATCTCCCTGAGAGGAGAAAGGACTAGGATTCCCTCCAAGAGGGATTCCTTGATTGGTAGACTCCATTATCTCAACCTCAAATCAACGAAGGAACAAGGATGTTATTCCGATTAAAATAAATTTTAAAGACACTTCGACGCAACTTGCTTTTTCAATTTTTAAGAGTTGAGAAAAAGCTAAAGGTGACTCTAGCCGCCTTCAATTTTTAATGAGCCTGAAGTGACAAGTGCTCAGATGGACGTTTTCTTTTAAGGAGTCGAAAAGGAACGAAAGTGACTACTCTGGAAGTCTAGATAGAGGGATTACCAAACCAATCGCAAAACTGCAAAATACACCATGGTGATAAATGATAGAGAAATTACCAAGGACTTATGTACAGTAGTCAATCTTCCCAAATGCCGTGTTTAGTGCATTGTGATTGATAAGGCAGCAGACATGGCTTCCTAAGGATAAAGGGTATCAGCCTATTGTGGTCTCCCAGTATATACTCTACGGTACAGGGAGCACAAGTCCGTACTGGCACTTGTCGCATCAAAGAGGAGGAATCACCCAATCTTCGATGAAAACGATAGTTACCAGGTTTTACGACGTCAGAACACATCTCTAGCCTAGACTTCTAGATGTGTTGTGTTAGGTTCCAAAGCGTTTTTATGTTCATTGAGGTATATTTTAGAGTTGATCTTGCTTAGAAATTTGTCTTTCAAGGTTCACCGCATGATGTAGATGTGAAATTCCTAAATATGCAATCTAAAATGATAAACAATCATTTATGTTCTTTTAGCAATGAAAATCCTAGCTACTAAGGAAAGAAGAGTATGATTCTTTCAGCATGGAGCATAGAGCACACACTAAATGCACTTTCCTAAATCAAATTTCGCATGCAGTCACAATGCAAATGCACATGCATGTATTTTTTTTCTGCTTTCTTAATGTGTGAATGCCCAAAAGAAAGCTAAGTACAGATCTGAACTATTTTCCTTCAAAGTGACACTTCAAACAATTTCTTTTCAAAACGAAAGGAAGACTAAGACGACACTTTTCAATTTTGAATTTAAAATTGTTTTCGACACTTCAAATACTAATAATTTCAAAATCAAGTACAATGACAAAAGTACAATCAACTATCTAGAAGAGGAAGACATTACGACACTCTTCTTTTGATTCAGAATTACAATTATGACACTTGCATCAAAAACGACAGTTTGATTAGGCTACTTTCGACAAAGGAAGATTGTAAATGATTGAAAAATACACAAAAACATTTACAATTCCTAACTGATGGAGGCTGAAATATGTGAAGGAAGAAGGTTTCAACAAGAAGGTACTGATCATGAACAGCAAAAATACTGAATAAATCTAAAAACAAGGAGAAAAAACCAAATTTCGGAGAAGAAAAATAGTATCACTCAATCATCGCACCTGCAAAACAGGGAAACAGGGATGCATCTCACCTGCAACACACGGGATGTGCGAGGCATCCAATTTGCACAGTTACAGACAGTGAAATGGGCTAGGGAGCGAAACTGAGCTTGGTTTTTGCTCAAAATTTGCAGCTAAGTTCAGTGATTTAGGCTGAGTAATGATGGACAATAAAAACAAAGCATAAGGGTAAGATCTGATGAGGTTTTGAGCTACCACAAGGGCACTTAGAATGCTTTGTAAGTCAAATGTTCAGTTCATAAACCAACCTGGAGATTGACTGAAGCAGCATTCATCTACTTCACAATTGCATAGCAAAGGCGTTTTGAAGGCTAGTTGGATAACTTCAGGCTCTGTCTGTAGTTTATAAAGCAAACAATAAACAAACAAAACAAACTATTCGTTCCCCAGCGGAGTCGCCATTTTTCTTCAGGGAAAACTAGTGTCGATTCGAACTGCTAGTCCCATTAAGATGGGTAGCTACTTAGAAATAAACAATGAAAGATTTTCAAGAGTTCCTTTAAGTGTGATAGATGAGAGAGAAGAAGAGAGGACCAACCTGGATCTTTTTCTTTGATCCTAGCTTGATTTCTCTTTTCCTTGATAGAATTTGCCACTCCTCTCCTATTTGTCCCACTTCAAAGAGTACCTGTAGAGTCAAAGTAACAGCAAACCATCAAAGCATCTCCATATAAAACATCATAAACAATGTGGAATCAGAAACACATTGACCATACAATTGCATTCATAAACAATAAGATTCACAAATACACTATTATATGGAGGAAAACTCAAAGAACTTTGTTAATAGTAGTGAAAGAGAGGATTACAACCCAGATGTCCAACCCAGCATCATCCTCCCAGTGTAGAAGCCCTCTTCACCTCATGAAGAAGTAAATCACCCAACAATGCAATGTCTCTTCTCACCAACAAACCAACAGCACTTCCTTACAAATTACAAAATTCCAGCCTCTTGATATCTCAGATGAGGGATCCATTTATAGATGTCTTGCAAGGGGGTGAATCAGCTCTGGGTTTTTGATTAATGTCATTCCACTGATAGTTCTTGGTTCCACTTGGATATTTCATTGATCTCTTACTCATCCTTGGACGAATTCAGAGAGGCAAGTGTCACAAGATAAGTTTCTAGAAGATTCCATGATCATCCACCTAGCAAACTGTCTCTGCCATTTGTCTATTCTCACTCATCACACCCCACAGAAGGCCATTTCAGTATGCATCTCACCTGGCCAGTTTGGCAGTCAGTATGCATCGCACCTTGTCCATGGAGTAGTCTGTATGGTCCAGTTTCGACCAGTTCTCAGTAGTTTTTCAAGTGGAACTTCTGGGAAATGATGTAATCAGTTGACCATGATCCTTTAGGGTATGAAAAAACACTTTTAGGGACTTAAAGAGCCCTTATTTTATGTACATATGAGTTTGGGGTTGCAGTGCCCAAATATGTCTATAACAAATGGAAAGCAAAGCCTTTTTCCATAAAGAAGCTCATAGGGTGTAAATCCAGTGGTGGTCTTCCATGTTGTATTATAGGCCTAGGTGGCCTTAACTAGTCTCTATACCCAATCCTTCCTATTGTTGCTCACTACCTTGGTTAAGATGCTCTCCAGTGCCCTATTGGTCACCTCCACTTGCCCATTAGCTTGTGGATGATAAGGAGTGGAGGTCCTATGCTTGATTTTGTGATGGCGAGGCAGTTCTTCAATCATGTTAGAGGTAAACTGCCTGCATTGGTCTGTGACTAGCTCTCTACGGTACCCAAATTTGTAGAATACGTTCTCCCTTAGGAACTCAGCCGCCTTCTCTTCTGTTGCTGCCTTAATCGCCTTGGTTTCAGCCCACTTAGTCAAATAATCAGTGCACACAATAATGTATTGTTTTTGCTTTGAATAAGGGTTGATAGGCCCAATGAAGTCCATGCCCCACTTGTCAAATGGCTCGAAAGTCACTTGAGGTTGTAGGGGAATTTCATCTCTTGGAGTAGGCTTTCCCATCCTCTGGCATTGATCACACTAACTAATGTACTTTTTCACATCCTGATGAAGAGTGGGCCAATAATAGCCTGCTTGTAACACTTTGAATGTTGTCCTCTTTGCTGCAAAGTGACCTCCATAAGGCCCATCATGACAGGTCAGAAGGATGTCAAAAACTTCCTCTTCCCTTACACACCTTCTCAATATTTGATCTGGGCCAAGTTTGAAAAGATTGCCCCCAATCCAAGTGAAGGGGGCGCTTTTCCTGACTATCTTGCTCTTTTCTTTGGAGGGCAAGTTTGGTGGGAACTGTGCTGATACCAAATAGTTTGCTATATTAGCAAACCATGGGGAGAGAACTGAAATAGAAAAAAAATGCTCGTCTAGTAACTGGTCATCCACCATTCCTTCTTCACCTGCAGGTAGATTCATCCTAGATAGAAAGTCTGCAACAACATTTTCCTTACAAGGATTATCAACAATAGTTAGATCAAACTGTTGTAATAAAGCAACCATCTTATAATTCTAGCATTCACATCTGGTTTGTTCATTAAATATTTGAATACAGCATGGTCAGTATGCACAAATGTTCGGTAGCCTGTAATGTAATGCCTAAATTTGTTTAATGAATGCACAACAGCGAGTAGTTCCTTTTCGATCACAATATAATTTAGCTCAGCCTTTGACAGGTTCTTACTGATAAAATAGATGGAATAGGGAAATTTCTCCTCTACTTGACTAAGTCTGCTCTTATGTCTTTGTGTGAGGCATCAGCATGAATATGAAAAGGGAGGGCCCAGTTTGGGCCTCAAAGAATTGCTTCAGTGGTTAACTTATCCTTTAAAATGTCTAAGGCCTCTTGACAACTTTTTGACCATATAAACTCAGAAACTTTGGCCAACAACCCAAATAAAGGAGAGGCCAACTTGCTGAAGTCCTTTATGAACCTTTGGTAGTATCCATCTAACCCCAAGAAACTTCTGACATCCCTCTGCTTTTGCGAAGGTGGGACCCTTTTGATGATTACTATTTTGTTTGGGTCCACCTACAGTCCTTGCTGAGATATTAAATGACCTAGCACGGTCCCTTCAGTAATTAAGAATTCACATTTTTCTAGACTGAGAGACGGGTTCATTTCAATGCATTTGTGAAATAATTTGCCTGGGTTAGTCAGGGCTTCTTGAAAATCACAGCCATAAGGTGTAAAATAACGCATATAAATTTCCACCGCATCATGTACTAATTCGGCGAAAATACTCAAGGCTGCTCTCTGGAAAATGGCAGGAGCATTGCATAGGCCAAAAGGAAGGACCCTATAGGAAAAATTACCCCAAGGATAGGTGAATGTGGTCTTATCCTGGTCTTCTAGCCATATTTGGATTTGGTTGTACCCACTGAATCCATCTAGGAAAGAAAAAAACCTTCTTCACTGCCAGGCCATCTAGCACTTGGTCAATGAAGGGTAGGGGAAAATGACCCTTCTTTGTGGCTTTGTTCAACTCCCTGTAATCGACACAAATCCTCCACTTACCATTTTTGTTAGGAACTAACACTAAAGGAGAGACCCACTCACTGTCGGAGATAGGGTAAATGAATCCTACATCTAGTAGTTTTTGCAGTTCTTCTTTGACTATATCTTTAAGAGCTGGATTCATCCTCCTTTGTGGTTGTCAAACCAACTTGCAACCTTCTTTGATGTATATGTGGTGAGTACACACTGAGGGGTGTACTCCCTTCATTTCCTTGTAACTCCAAGCGAAGGCTTCTAGGTTTTCTCTCAACATGTTGCATAGTTTTTCCTCTTTGAGAGCAGAAAGAGATGGATTAATTTTCAAAGTTTTCTCTGGGCCGAATTCTATGGTTTTGACATGGAGTGGGTTGGAATCGACCAAGCATAAGTCAATTGGATGATTGTTCTGGGTTTCCCTTACTTCTTCTTCTAATGGTAACGAACTAGGAGTTGGAATTTGGAGCAAGTGTTCAATTAAGTCATCGTCATCCTGCTGTCCTCCTCCTATGGTTACTTCCAAAGCATAAAGTTGGGCGGAATAAACCTCATCTTCTTCCTCAACCATAAAGGTAAATCATGCTCTATATAAGGTTGAGCAGGAGGGTATAGGACTAAATTTTTTGACATATGCCCATTCTTGATGGTCATATTCCCAACTCTGTAGCTAATTTAGGCATTGGCTATGGCCAACCATGGCCTCCCAAGCATGAGAGGGTAACTAGTAAGCTTAGCCTTACGCTGGAGAACTAGAAAATCTTCAAGGTACTCCCAGTCACATCCTCCACAATTCCCTCAAAGGTAACTGTGGAACGGTTTGCAAGTTGCAGAACTGTTGTGGTCTTCCTCAATGACCCTTGGAGGTTGAGCTTGAGCATGGTGTCCTTGGTCATCACATTAATGGAAACCCTAAGATCGATCAAAGTGTGTAAGATGATGGTTCCATTGATGTGCACATCTACCACAGGGCTTCCAGGGTCCAAATATTTCGGACATATTACACGCCCCAACATTAAGTCAGATAGTTGCCCAATGACATTAATGGTAGGGGCATCCCTTTTTCTTCTTCCTAGATGCTTGAAGCATTTCTCCTTAATAAACTTATTGTAAATGGGAACATCTTTTATTACCTGGAGAAGGGGGATCTTTACACATAGATTTTTCAATTCTCCCAGAAGTTCAGTTTCTTCTGGGGTAGGCTGGAGTGGTTGGGATAATCTCTTAGGAAAGGGTAGATTTACTTTAAGGTTGCTTTCCTCTCTTTCTTCCTCAACCTCCCTATGTGGAGAGGGAGATAAGTTTTCTGGGAGAATTCTCCCAGATCATAGGTTGATCTCCTAGATTTCTATAGCATAATATAGGTATGATGTCTCTCCACTGTATACTTGTTGATCTTGCCTATTGTTCGGGTTTGGATTTGGCTAGGCAAGCATCTGGGGTTGCTTGGGTGGAGCAGAGTGTAGGAGTTGTGGTTGGGTAGGTGGTGGAGGCAATAGAGCTGGAGCATTGTTGTATTGGGGCCTCCACCCCTAGAGTGGGGTATTCCATTGAGGTTGTGGTGGAACGTAAGGTTGAAATGACTGGCTGGCTAGCTGGGAATGATACTGAGATGCATAGGACCAAGGAGGGGGTGTATACCAGGAAGGATGAGTAGGGGGTGTAGGAATTTACAGGGTAAGCTCCTCAGATAGAACACCAAAGGGCACTACTCACAAACAGATCATAGATCAATACACCAGTATTGTTGACGTGGTTAAAACCCTCAAAGAGGGAAACAGTCCATGGCCTGAGTCAACGCAGCCACTTCATGCAATTTGTTAATAAAAGAATGAAAATTTACATAAGCTTCTCTCATGAACGATTACCCTACAAATGATCCTCCATGCTCTTTAAATAGAGATCATGGACCAATCGGGTGTTAATCCACGGATCAAGTGTCGGTAATACCAAGGAGAGAATGAACCATTGGATCACTACATATCGTGACCATCGGATTGTAAGTTAGAAAAGTACATAGTAAAGAAACACACTTTACCTAACTCTACACTAGACCGAGTTGTACTTAACTATTTCCTATGTGTAGGAATATCCTAAAATCCCCCCTTAAGAACAACTTGGGATAGGATTGAAGGATGTACAAATATGACACAATAGGAGAAGGAAGGAGGCATTAGAGCCTATCCCCCCTTAGTGACAACTTCCTGAACTCCAACCATAAATCGAAGTTTAGTAAACTTCGCCTCTGTGAGAACCTTTGTAAAGATGTCTACAACTTGATCATATGTTGAACAATATTACACTTCAAGAACGTGGTTGTGAATGAGCTTTCTGATGAAGTGCATGTGCAGTTCAATATATTTGTTACATTGATGTTGGATTGGATATTTGCATAGTTGAATGGCACTTTTATTATCACACCAAAGTGTAGTTGGATGTTGCTGCTGAAAGAAAAACTCTGACAGGATCTGACGAAGCCACAAGGCTTCCTTACTAGCTTCTACGACACCATGATACTCTGCTTCTGCTGAAGAAAGAGAAATGGCACTTTGTTTCTTACAAGCCCATGTAATAGGTCCTGAACCAAGAGTGAACACATAACCTGCAGTAGACTTCCAATCATCAGGGTCACCAGTCCAATCAGAATCAGTGAAATCAACCAATAGAGGAGATGCTTCTGCACTGTAATGAATCCCAAACTGAACTATACCTCAAACATAACAAAGTATTATTTTAGCTGCTTTCCAATGACTTTCACGTGTGTTTTGCATAAACCGAGCAATAAGGCCAACAGCAAAGGAAAGGTCAAGACGAGTATGGGTCATATACAAAAGTTTTCCTACAAGTTGATGGTATAAGGTAGCATCAACTTCAGGGGAAGTACAAGTGACTAAACGTTTTGCTCCAAACTGAAAGGGAGAAAGGGTTGGCTTACAGTCTTCCATGTGAAAATGGCGTAGAAGATCACATGCATACTTGGACTGGGAAAGGGAAATGCCTTCCTTGGATTGCAAGACTTTAAGACCAAGAAAATAATGCAAGTGTCCTAAGTCTGTCATTTCAAACTTCTTTTTAAGGTTGGACTTCACATGGTTTATAAGGTTGGTATCGCTACCAGTAAGGATAATATCATCAACATAAAGAACAAGAATGATAAGAGACTTGCCCACTTTCTTGGTGTAGACAGTATTGTCATAATGACACCTAGAAAATTCAAATTCTAAAAGAAAGCTATCCATTTTGGCATACCAAGCCCGAGGGACTTGCTTGAGACCATAAAGGGATTTCTTAAGCCAACATACAAGGCTGGAGTCTGTTTGTATAAATCTAGTAGATTGTTCCATATAGATTTCTTCATGCAAGTCCCCATGCAAGAAGGCAAATTTAACATCCATCTGATGGACTTCCCATTTGAAAGAGGTAGCAAGGGAAAGAACAAGGCGGATAGAGTTCATTTTGGCAATAGGGGAGAAGGTATCAATATAGTCAATGCCTTCAACTTGTGAAAAACCCTTAGCAACAAGACAAGCTTTATGTTTATCAACTTTTCCATCTAGTCCATACTTAGTTCTGTAAACCCATTTGCATCTAACAAGTTTTCATCCCTTTGGAAGGGGAACAAGATACCATGTATCATTTGCCAATAATGAACAATATTCTTCATTCATAGATACGTCCCAATCTGGATGCCCTAAAGCTTCTGCAAAGGTGTCAGCATCATAATTAGCTAAAGCTTGAGCCAGTAAAGAAGAGGCTCTATCGAACTGAGAACATGTACATCACTGATCTGTAGGATCACCGGCAAGAGCACCTGTTGCATCCCGGGTAGCATGGACCCATTTTGGAAGCTGAGGAGTTGAAGGAGGATCCTGAGAAGGTGGGGGAGGATTTTCATCCTCGCTATCATCATCTGAAGAAGAAATATTTTCAGAAGTAGAAGGGATAGAGAGAGGTGGCACATCCGTCGAACTAGGCTCGTAGGCCGATATATTTTCAACAAACTTTACATCTCTTCTAATGATAACTTTTTTAGACTTAAGTGGAATAAGTTTGTGGACATCTTCAGAATATCCAAAACAAATACAGTTTTCACTCTTAGGTTCTAAATATTTATGTTTCTCATATTGAATATGGGCCCATGCTTCACTTCCAAAAACATGAAAGTGACTCACATCTGGTTTAATTGAGCTCCAGGCTTCTTCTAGAGTGATATTCTTTAAAACCTTAGTAGGAGTGTGATTTATTATGTAATTTGCATAGTTAATTGCTTCTGCCCAAAAATTAAGACTAAGTCCTTTAGATTGAAGCATACAATTAGCCATTTCCTTTAAGGTGTGATTCTTCCTTTCAGCTACACCATTTTGTTGTGGAGTATATGGAATAGTATGTTGCATTTGAATTCCATTCTCAGTGCAAAAGTTGATGAATTTGTTGTTAACATATTCTCCGCCATTATCAGATCTTAGCTTAAGAATTTGATGTCCAGATTGTTTTTCAACAAATGCCTTTAAGGCCAAGAACATGTTAAACACTTCACTCTTGAGTTTTAAGAAGTATACCCAAGTGCGTCTGGAGAAATCATCAATTAAAGTTAAGAAATACTTGTAGCCAGAGAATGAGACAACTGGAAGTGGACCACATATATCACTATGCACAAGCTGTAAAGGGGTTGAGGCATGCCAAGAAGCACATTTTTCAAAACTATCCCGATGATATTTTCCGAGTACACATCCGGAACAAACACCATCTCTACAAGATACCATTGGAAGACCTGTCACCATATTTTCTTTACATATATTCTGAAGGGAGCGATAGTTTAAGTGACCAAATGGCTCATGCCAAAGTTTGCTCACTTCATCATTATGAGCAACAAATATTGAGGGAATATTTGATGACCCAAAGTTGTTAAACTTATACAACCTTGTAGAATCATCAACAATGCCTGTAGCTAAAATCTGCCTAGGATCTCTTAGGTCCTTAATTACAACATCGTGAGGTGAAAATTCAACGATTTTACCTTCACCTGAATGAGTTATCTGATATACAGATAGAAGGTTGCAGGATAAGGTTGGAACACATAATACATCATTAAATTGACCATTGTCTATATGAACAGTTCCAATCCCTACAACACTAAGAGATCTATCATCACCAACATATATATTTTTTGTGTTACAATTTAAATAAGAAAACATGGCTTTGTTTTTGGCCATGTGATAAGAAGCTCCAGAATCAATGAGCCACTCATGAGAATGAGAAGAAGAAGATACATTTAGTGCCTATCCAAACCGAGATGCTTGACAACCACATGCAGAAAGTGATATTCCTGAAGATGAAGTTGAAGTTGTTGAGTGCTCCAAATGGATGTTATGCTTCTTCATTGTTGCTTCCAAGGCTTCCATCTTCTTAAAGCATTTGGATTCTAAGTGGCCATCTCAATTACAAAAGTGGCAATGTCTATTAGTCTTCTTCCCTTTATTTATTATTGCCTTATCATTTTGTTGAAATGATTTTTCATTTTGAGACTGAAATGGCTTAGGACCCTTGTTTGGTTTAGGACCACTCTTTTTAGGATATGGCTTCTTAGGATTCTTTGAATTTTGTTTTTGTTGGGCAACTAGGGCTTTCTTAGAAGAGTTTCCAAGATTAAGAAGACCAAGATGTAAGAGTTTTTCTTGTTCTCTTATCAAAGAATCGCAAAAGGCATCAAAGGAAGGGGACTTGTAGTCTTGTCCTTGAGAAATGAAGGCTTCTCTTTTAGAATGGAAGGTTGAAACAAACACAGAGTAGGATGGTCCCAACTTAGTAAGAATGGAATAGATAAGGTTACCATCTTCTTTCTTAACCTTAACACCTTCCAAGAGAAGTCTAAGGGTCTTGAACTTGGACAAAAAATCTTCAATGGAAGAAAAATTATTGGGGTCCAATGTAAGCAACTCATTTTCGAGTTGATGGGCTCTAAGTTCATTTTTAATTCCAAAAACTTTAGTGATATGTTTCATTGCTTCATTAGGAGTATCAAGTTCTGCGTTATGGAATCTAAGGCCTGGAGAAATAGACATCCCTATCAACCCATGTGCTTGATCTTTCCTATTTTCCCATTTGGTTGCCTTGTCTTCATCTTTCGGTTTGGTTTCTTGGCCTAAGGCTATTCTATAAAGACCTTTACTTCTAAGTAAATCCACAATGTAGGACCACCATTGGAAGTAGTTGGTGCTGTCAAGAATAACTTGGCATGGGATTTCCATTTTAATAAAAATTGAAGCTATAGATGCTGAAACTAAGCATTCCAATGGAAAGATCTCGAAAATTAAGTAGATGAAGAAGTTATGGCTTTTTGAAGAAAAGTTGTTGAAGATGCTGACAAAGTGCGTGAATGTGCAGAAATGAATAAAAATTTTATATTTAAAAAAAAATCTGCCCCCTTTCCAAACTTAATCTAATTAGCTCAACAAAAAGAAAGACTTGAACTCAAGACCTCTATTCTCATAAAGTAGCTTTGGACCAAGTGAGATAGATTAAAAGGTCAGTAATTTTTGGAAAAGAGGAAGGGGTTTTTTTTTTTAGTCACTGAAGCTTTGGGGTGCGTGCTTACTTGAGAAAGATATTTTTTTCCTACAAAACAAAAAACACAAAACCCAACATGGACATTAAAAAAAAAAAAAAACCTTACGACTTGAAGTTAGCTTTCACCTGAAACTAAACATTTTCCTCAATGTTTCGGATTTTCCGAGATCACACTAAGGCGCGGCGGAAAAGAGCATACGCATGAGAAAAATCCTTCCTTTATGTTTCTAATTTGCCCAGATCGCACAAAGTCATGAGGCAAAGAGCATACGTAGAAATGAAAGCTATAGATCTGGTAATAAAAAAACAAAGAGCTAAATAAACTGAAATAAACAGAGAGAAAATAACTAAAAACTGCAAATAAACATTGTATCCCTCCAGATCCTAAAAATGACGTAGCTAGGGCTACCAAAAACCTTTTTGCGTCAAACGAAATGGGTTCCTCACTGGAACAGATGCTCCTAAAACAATAGATCATTCCTCTCGACCCAAAAGGAGTCAGTAATAGTAGATCTAGAAAACGACAGTCGGATGCAGTTCTACCGGCTTCAGATTTGGATCACCAATGGATGCGGCCCTCAAATAGCTCTGATACCATGTAGGAATTTACATGGTAAGTTCCTTAGATAGAACACCAAAGTACACCGCTCACAAACAGATCATAGATCAATACACCAGTATTGTTGATGTGGTTAAAACCCTCAAGGAGGAAAACAGTCCACGGCCTGAGCCAACGCGGCCACTTCAGGTAATTTATTAATAAAAGAATGAAAATTTACATAAGCTTCTCTCATGAATGGTTACCCTACAAATGACCCTCCATACTCTTTAAATAGAGATCATGGACCAATCGGTTGTTAAGCCACAGATCAAGTGTCGATAATACTGAGGAGAGAATGAACCGTCGGATCACTACATATCGTGACCGTCGAATTGTAAGCTACAAAAGTACATAGTAAAGAAACACACTTTACCTAACTCTACACTAGACCAAGTTATACTTAACTATTTCCTATGTGTCGGAATATCCTAACAGGGGGTCCCCAAGAAGGTATAGCTATGGTTTGTTGGGGTTGTAATATGCATGGGATAACCCTTGCATACCTTGCTAGTGTGGTCTAGGCCTCGGAGGTCTCCTTTGTTTGATGTAGCAAAGTTTCTCAGTGACCCCTTTAGCTCCTTGATATACAGCTTTGAGTCCGGGTAAATAAGGGCACTTGTCTGTGGAGTGGTTTTCTTCACAGATCGAGCAAATCTCAATGTAGTTCAATGGACATTCATTCCTAGGATGCCTCTTGGTGCATCTAGGGAAAAATATGGCCAAGGCTCTCTCTGCTTCCTCTTGCTTTATTTTGATGTTCATGGTGTCCAATTGCAAGGTAAGGGTTTGCAGCATCTCACTTTTGAAATCTTCCAGCATATTTCCAATTTCACCCTTGATGGATGAGTTGGAAGATGATGTATTGGCCATAGGTTGACTACTCCTACCCTTTTTCTTGGCTGCCCTAGAATGGTTTCTAAAGAAAGTGTTGATATCTTCATAGGGTAATTGGTAGACATCTCCTCCTACTAACAAATGTAAGGTATCCATAAGATATTCCCTCACTCCTCCGAGCAAGACCAGCTTTAGTGACTCGGGGCCAAGTGTGCACCTGACCCTTTTGTAACTGAGTTGTAATATTTCTTCATAGTCTTCTAAGGATTCATCCTGGCCCATGGTCATCCTGAAAATCTATTCTTTAGTATCCTTTGACCTACGATAGTCTCGATATTTTTTGTTAAAATCCTATTACATTTGAGCCCAAGTTGTGATGCTATCTCTAGGAAAACCCATGAACCAGCGGAATGTTGCATCCTTGAGGGTAGATGGAAACAGCTTTAAATTTTTTTCATCCTCTGTATAGTCATAGGTTCGGCATATAACGAAAAACTCAAATAGGAAATTGTTGGAGTCTTTTGTGGTCAGGCCATGGAAATGAGGTAGAGTAGAGGGGCTTATATTCTTCATATTAGTGTCCCCGTTGGTTTTCCTGATGGGTAAGGCACCCTCAAATCTCTCTCTATTCCCTCTGTCATTTCAGTTTTCAGCCATTGGTTCAGTAGGAATGGGTTCTTCTTCTTCTTCTTCCCCTATAGGTTCTTCAAATATGTTAGGTTGCTCACCTAAAGGTTCCTCCAGTTCACAGCCACCAAAGAAGAGAGAAGGTTGGTTGTTGGATGCAGTGGGGGTATTTGGCAAGAATTTCCCTAAATTGTCCCTATTCCTACGAGGCATGAAAGGAAATGTTTTTGGGTTGGTTTTTGTAAGATTTTTTTAGCTGGAAAGTACTTTGCAGAAATGAAATTGTTGATTGAATGAAAACTATTGACAGAAAGAAAAGTTACTTGTTAAATTGAAATTCTACTTGCAGAATGGAAAGGAAAGAAGATAATGACAACTGAAAGAAAGGAAGCTACTAGATTACTTTTGCATAAATAAACTAATGGCAGAAAATTGAAGACTAGAAATAGAAGAAAAGAAAGCAGTAATCACATTCTACTCAGACACCTCCCCAGCAATGGTGCAAAAAAGTGATGAGCACCAGTATTGCAACAAGGATGCTGCAACTCTTGGGCTACCAGCTTTACTTATCAACTCGAGGTTCGTACAAACTTGGAGGTGACAGTGCTATATGTACAAGTAAAAGTGAAGGTCCTGCCTATTGTGACCGTTCATCTAGCAAGAGACCCCAGGGGTTCCAAGCTAGACTTCTATAGAGTCAGAAGAAGCTTGATTCTTTTATGGAAAAAGAGAAAATATATTCTAAGAGAGCTACTCTACTGTAGTAATGAAAAAAACAACATGTAATGCTAAATCACACCATATCCTAATTAACCATTTAAACAACTATGCTAAACAGAATTGCTAAATCAAAGCTAACCTAATGCTACTATCTAAGTTACAGAAGTAAAGAGCATCAAACCATACTAATGTGTAAGCAAGGAAACTAAACTAAATCTGTTTTCATTTTTTTGGTTTTTTTTGGTAAAATCAAGCATGCAATTTAATTATTCTTGTGGATGTGACAGGTGGATGAGAGGTGATTGAGGATGGCTAGAAGGTCTATGGAGTGTTTGGATGGTGTGGAAGGGTCCTAGGAGGCCTTTTGTGAAAGGAAAGGCCACTGATATAGAAGATCAGACCGAGAACGAACTCGTTGTGTAAATATTTATTTATTAATACAAAAGTGAAATTTCTGAATTTGTGTGGTGTGTATTGAGTAATTGAATTATGAACTGTGTGTGGATTAGAGTAATTCTACATAACATAAGTGTGCAGGGAATTCAAAAAGAATCCGAGAGAGAGGACAGTGCTCAGAGGAGTATTTCGATGATCAGATAGTGTTGGAGTCTAATTGAATAACCAAATCAAAGCTCAGGAGTGGAAACGTTTAAATAATAGACAGAACAAAGTTCGGGAAGGAGTCAAGCAGAAGAGAAATCAAAGATCGAAATCAGTGAAAGGAGGAAGCAATGAAGCAGTAGTGCACAGGAACCATTGGATCAATCAGATCAACGAACAAGATTAACGGAAGATGAGCGGCGGAGATCTTATCACAGGACATTAAGTTAATATATGGATGGATCACATCAATTCACGTGTCAACAGAAGGGTTGAAAACGTGTAGAATGATGGAGCGGTCTTCGTAGGTGGTAAGTAGTATCTTGCGCACCCTAAGAGCTGTAAGTGGTATTCCTAAATTTCATGCGATTAGCCTAAGTGGGTGACACGTAGCACGGGAAAACCACTTTTCTCGCGCGCTCTTGGTCGGATATCAGTCGTGCAAGAATTCATGCAATATTGTGCAATAGCCATTGGATCAGGCGGGATTGATTAACGGTCGAGATCGTCCAAGCTAGTTGGCGAGCGGGTGACACGATAGCTGTTGGATCAAGCAAGATAGATCAACGATGGAGATTGGCCAAGCTAGTTGGTGAGCGGGTGACATGAAAGTTGTTGGATCAAGCAAGACAGATCAATGGTGGAGATTTGGAGTACCTAAAGTCAAACGTTGAAATGAATGCATCGGCTATGCGACACGCGGTTGACGGCGATTGGTCAGGTTTGTTGTGGATCAAACGGTATCCATGGGTATAATTTGATTAAGATTTGATTTATTAGCTTATGCTTAATCATTCCAATGTGTCTAGGGGAATTTCAATGAAAAAGGATAAAAAAACTAGTGAGGGTGAGGGTGGACCAAGAGATGGTTGAGGTGGATGAGGTGAAAGATGGATGTTGGTGATGAAGTCTAGACCTCCTCCTGAAGTACTTGAAATGCTTAAAACGTGTGCATCTTCCAAGAACTATGAAACAAGATACATTCTCATAAACTAGAAAAGCATGAATCAGTTGCCCATATTATGCATGAAGAAAGTGCTGAAGGAAATGAGAATATGAGTGAGATCTTATTACAAAAAGAGAGTGATGGAAAAATATGACAATGAAATGAACCAAGTACTGAATCAAGACAACAAACTCCAAAGCTCATGCAAGAACTAGAAATATGTGTTTTTGGGGTTGCTGAAGGGTCTCTTCCTCAAGTCATGGTCCCAGAGGGAGGAGGTGAGGCCGAGACACCTGCTGACAACCTTATGGTGATCTTTTTCTCCTTGCTAACCTACTAATTGAAAGAAGGCACAAATGGAAGCAAACTAAAACACAACCAATCTACTCTACATTGTTGTAATGGAAATGCAGACTTATGCAAATGAATAATTAAACCATGAATCTATGCTAGCATACATGTACAATAAAGAGGAGCCTTGGCTGCTAGGGTTGGGCCCTAACCGAAGAGATTCAGCCCTCTAAGTTAACTCAGTGCTGGCTCAAAACAAAACTCATTCTTATTATCAAAACCATGGATTACATCAAAAATTGTCACAAGTCTTGCAGCTCGAAAATAGAGTAGAGTTTTACAATCAAAAATCTAAATCCTACTAAGGTTCTAGGTCTCTCTACTTATAAATCTGAAGTCTCCAATGACTTCATTAAAATTAGGGAGGCTCGACTCCCAAACTTGAGATAAAATGGAGCTTTGACTTTCACTTGCTCGGGTACCTTCTAGTCCTCGTGATTTGGTTGTTTGCACTCCGAGCTGATGGAGGCATATTCAAATGGAGGGGTAATAAATGAGGAGGATTTACCTCCTGTAATTCCTCTCCCTTGTCCCATTCAAGTTTTGACCAAGGTCTTTGCCAAAATTCCTTGCTTTTATCCTTTAATCTTGCATTAAATGGACATTAGACCACAAAGCAAAATATCCAACTCTAACTCATCTTATAAACAAAATATAATCAAAAGTATGCAATAATTTGTGAGAATAGTTGGTTTGACTAAGCTAGGAGGTGAATTAAGGCCCGTATAATTACCCAATGATGAGGCTCATCAGGAGCACAAGTTTGTGTTACCGACGTCTAATGCAAAACCATTCGATGAGAGCATCCCTATATACTTATCATACTGAAGTGCCTCCTATATACCCGAAAGTACTGGAGAACCTTCTATATACTTCCATACTGGGACAAGATTTCACCCCCGAGATACACTGCAGGTAGTTAACGACAACTGCTATGTTTAAAGACGTCAGAACACATCTCTAGCCTAGACCTCTAGATATTTGTGTTAGGTGACAAATGCTCCTTAGGTTAATTGAGGTAAATTTTAAGTTTATCTTGAATTAAGTTTCAATTTGATGGCTCAACGATGTCACCTGAATTCCTATAATGCAACTAAATGATAAAAATGAAATATTTTCATTCGATGAAGGCTAAACTACTGAAGGAAGAGAGACAACCAAATAATGCATCAAACAAGCAAAAAATGCATCAAAACACCACACTTTATCTTCCAATGCAAAATGTAAAAACGAAATCTAATCTTTCATTTCACTAACAAATTCAATGCCAAAATGCAATCCTATGAGAAACGAAAATCACTTTCCTTTCACTAAGATGCACTAATCATTTCTTTTCACTTTGATTCAACAATGCAAACTAATGCAATGAGCAAAGGAAAATGCAATCTAACACAATGAAAATGAAAATTCCTTTCACTTATGGTTTCGAATGAAAAATGTTCCAAAAATACTTAAATGAAGAAATCGTTCACTTTTATTTTCAAAACAAAGGAATTAAAACAAGTATTCACTTTCAGTCCTACCAAAGAAAACAATTGTAATCTATGCTTGACAATGGAGTAAAAGCAATCTTCAAAGCATCAATATGACTCGATACTAATGAAAATAACTTCACATCAATGAACCGAAAGCAACTTGAAAAATATGTCTTGACTGCAAGAAGACTCTTGAATGAAAGAAATCAATCTCAAAGAAGCAAACCAAGAAATGGGTAGAGGGTGACCTAGAGACCCTAAAAACCCTAGAAAACAATCAAGCTCCAAACACACATTATCATAGTCAGGAGACAATTGCAATCATACAAGCATAAAAATCAAGACAAATACACTGTAGATACACTAGAAAATCATTGATAGAGGGAAAAAACACTGAAAACAAGAAGAAACCTAATTTTCTTCTATCCTCTGGGATCAGCGTGCCTGTTAAAGGAAAAAGGGCGACGCAAGGTAGATCAACTCGACTGTAATAAAAAATCAGCATTGACAGTGCTTCTGTTGGAGCAGAAAATGCGTTGGGCGAGAAAACTAAGGAAAAATAAAAAAATATTCAAGATCAAGGCAGGCTAAACATTCTCAAGCAATAACTAGTGACTGCAAATAGCTACAGTGATGCACATAGCCAGGAAACTACCGATCGGTCAAACTCATCAAGAATCTGATTGAAGGAATGGATGGAAAGGGTTATAGCTTCCCCAGCGAAGTCACCATATCGTTGTCTAGGCAAATCCTCTCTGTGGACAGAGACGATCCCTCTAGCCCGAGTGGGACTAGAAACCTACGTGACAATCTACAAGGACACTTTCCTAAATTACAATCGAAATGAAAGAAAAGGAAGATGGTCTACCTCGTTCTAATGCTATAACGTACTCCTTTGTTGAATAACTCAAATTTCTTATGCCTTAGCTTAGCTCTACTACTCACAACGTTTGAATACCTACACAAGAGATCAAAGACACAATGAATCATACAAATACAAATAGCGTAATCAAAAGTAATCCACTTAACATATCAAGGAGCATTAAGATAAATGATGCATTAACACAAACATTTATGGAAAGTGAACAAGCAGTTTCATATATTAATAAAATAAAGGAGGAAGCATACAACCAAGCCTTGATGTCAATAAGCTCTCCTTGAGTGAAATTCCAAGTCCAAGCTCAAGCTCTCCAAGCACTCCTTCTCCAAGCCAAATGAGTAGTATGTAGGCCCTATCTTAGCATAAGGGTGCAAATAATCAAAGACCAACCATTTTGGAATGGGAGAGGATGAATATATAGGTAGGGAGAGGGAGTTAGGATCTATCCAAGCATATGGGAAGGCCCTCATATCAAGGAAGTAGCTCATAGGGATAATATCAAAGGCCAATATTGGGAGAATTCGACCACATCCACACTAAACAAATTCCATCTCATCGTTCTGCAAGCCTCTAGATCATGAAGCTTCTTGTCCTCTTTGGGAAAAATTGCCTTTTAGGGATCATCGTAGGCATCCAAGAAAAAATAATATTTCCATTGCGAGGCTAGTATAGTGCAGCTAGCGATCAGCGCGAGTTTCCAATGTCAGGATTGCGTTGATCCTGAAATTAGGGTTTTAGAGATTTATTCTTCAAGGAAGGCTCAAGGAATTTTTCCATTAGTGTTTTAAGGAGGATCTAGGTTGCATATTAGGATGGTTATACTGCATGATTGGAAAATTTCGGGCACTTCAGGGTATGACACAGGGAAGTGCAGGAGGTGTGACAAAATATTGTGTAACACCCTACTTACAGTTAAGCTCTGAAGGTTCAAAGTTAAGCACAAAATGATTGTTAAGGATGAGTCAAAGTCTGGAAAACGTAGCAAAAGTGGGAGCCAATGGAATTACAACCTAGAAAATGTGGAATTCAAATGCAATGTTAGAGAAATGGTCGAGATCCATAAATTTTTATAAAAGAAATTAGCCGCAAAATAAGGCCTCGATACCCTTTTTCTCTATCCTCTAATAGGAGGACACATGGTGGAAAATTATTAGCTGGATGGTTGAGCCCATGAAAAATCATCCCGCTGGCAAGACCCTGGAAGGTATTTCAACAGTGAAAAATGGAAGTGTCGGGCCAACTGTGTATCAAGCGCATGTGGAAGTTGTAAGAGCCAACACACCTCGACAGCATTGTGATTGGCCCATGGTTGCATTGGGTGGACCCCACAGGACAACTCATCTCGTAGGCCTGACCCCATAGGTAAAATATGGGCGAAAAGAAGAAGAAACATTGAGATATAGGCGTTGGGACATGGAAGCAGTATGGTTGGTAGAGCAGTGACCAATGGGAGAAGTGGAGAGGCAGACCCACTAGGACAACTCAACCCGCAAGGTAGACAGTAGAGCTAATACAAATGCGCAGAAAGGTTGATGTCCAGTATTTATGGCAAGTGACGGATTTGGGAAACAAAACTAATTTTCAATGTTTAATGTTCCACAAAGTAACAAAGAGAATGCTCAGGTCATGGTTTTGTGGTGGTTTTGTGTGTTAATAAACCATGGGTCTTCGAACTAATTGGAATATAAAATCACTGCATGCATGGTTTAAAAAGGGATTAAGACATTATTCATGAGCGAGTCAGCATCTAGAACCAAGCTAATATATATAATGCAAGAGTGGTAAATCCCTTTGGGGTTAGAACAAAGTAAGAGGATCCCAAGAAAAAGTGTTAACCGCATGACGAAATCTACAGTCTTGATTTGTCGGTTAGTGGAGTTTTTCGTTTAGCAAAGCACTAAAAACAGAGTCATTTGGGCCATAAAATAAAGTGATTTTGGGCTTTTATAGAATCCTGTAAAATAAGGAATAACATGATATTGTTATATGGAAGCACTTTTATGAAAGCCTTTGGGCTTTGGCATGAATGAGTCGGCCACTATATATGGCAAGGCTTTGGAATAAGCGGTATGGCAGTGTTTTTTGCATGAATGAATGAATCGACAGCTTGAACTTTGGTTGTTGGGACAAACATAACAAAAAATAACTAAAATCTCTAAAATTTGAATGAATATATTAGTGACAATGTATTTGGAAACATGGACAATTAAAAAGGTAGTTTTAGAAAAAACACAAAATTTGGAGACTCGCTAGAAATAGAAAATCCCAACTAAAAGCTATAAAGTACTAGAATATAAAAAATTGGCAATTTAACTCACAATTTGAATTTTAAACAACAGATCAAATATTGATGACATGAAGTGAAGATTTGGAAGACTAAATGAACAAGATAAAGGAAAAAATTAGAAGACTCATGCGAATATTCAAAGTGAAGTTAACTAAAAGCTTATGCCAAAAATAATTAGTCAGAAATATTTATAAGTAGAATCGATTGAGGAATTCTGCAAGACTTGGTGCAAGACTTTTTGATGAAGCGAGGTGTTGGTGTAATGGTGTATTTATCAATAATCAGGTATTGTTGAAGTTGTTTTTGGTGATTGATTGAAGGGAAAAATTAATTTGTTTTTGACATGGCATTCATGGTTCTAGTGTGAAAATTTTGAAGAATATAGGGAAATTAGGTGTAGTGTGGTTCTTCTTGACTTGATAAAAATTTGTGAGGCACTTTTACAGTTATCTTAACTTGTTATTATTCTTATGATTAGTGTGTGTGTTTCATCAAACTACTACCAAAAACATAAAGACAATAACACAAATGTTGGCTCTATGCTAGGGAAAAACCTCTCTTCTCTTGACAGGAAAACCCTTCGATAAGTTTTGTCTTATTGAAGCTTCTTTCTTGATCAATGTCTAACCCTAGACCCTTGACTAGAAGATCCTCCAAGCACAAGTAAATTCCTTCCTTTTCTTTGCATTATGTCTTCCTAGAACTTTGTCCACCTTCTTTCAGCACTTTTTTCCTCAACACTTCATCTTCCTTTCAGCACTTCGTTCTTCCTTCCACTATTAGTAGTATTTCTAGAAGAGATACTTATCTTTAGTGATCTCCTTTAACTAAGAATATTCCTTCCTTCTCTTGATCAACTAAATCCCTTCTTGATGTATAATGGTAGGCTTAGTGTGACAGCACTGCAGCCCTAATACTCGCATGTGGGAGAGTTCTTGTTGATGTTCTATGGTTCCTTTTTCATTTGCTTGAGGTCCTTCCTTCTTCGCTTGTATAGGAGGCCTAGTAGGCCTAGTTTGAATCCCAAATGATGATAGATGAGAAACTTTAATGTTGTTGTTGTAGTGATTGTAGTCATCCCTTCTATTCCTCGCACATGGGGCTGCAATTCACCCTAAAAAAGTCCTTTATACTTTGGATATATTTCCTCCTTCTTCGCTGCTCTAAAGGCTCCCTTAAACTCAACTTTTCCACGTTTTATTTGATTTCACTTTCTCACTGATTTCAAAGATGATCTCCGCTATCTTTAGAGAAGTGGACAACCTCTATATACTGAGGATTGTCCCTCCTTTAGGCTGACTTGTAGGCCGACTTTCTGCTTTGAGGCTGACTTGACTTTCTTTGTTGCAATAGGTGCTTTTAATGGTACCATTGCTTCTTTTGATGGTGTCTTTGCTAGGAGGAGACTTGAATTTACTTGGAGGCGTCTTCTTTGAATTTTATACATAATGTAACATACCCTTAAGGTCTTCAACATAATTATTTTGACTCTTTGAATCACCTATAGCACTTTAACATGTGTTAGACCTACTTAAATGAGAAAGAAAATCATTGACATATATTATAAAAATAATATTTCTTTTCTTGAATAAATACAAATATCAAAATTACATTCATGAAGACCGAACCTACTTACATTTCCTTCAATAGAAAATGGATGAAAAATGAATCATTGATGTCAAGCAAGTTGTAGTGTGTAGATCGAGGGTTGTAGCTTTCCAGTAGGAGTTGGTAAATTTTTTGGATTGTAGCTCAATTCAGTTGTAGTTGATAAATTAGGGAGTTGTAGCTTCTTGCTGGTTATAGCCAAAGAAATTTGTAACAACAAGTTGTAGCTTGCCTTATGAAGGAATTGAAGAATAGTTTGAAGAACTTTTGTGTTCCTTGTGTCATTGATATTATTTCATGTCATGCTCATAAGAATGAATTGTTGAAGCTCTTTATGGTGTCCTAAAATTGTTTTTTTTTTTAACAAGATCGGCTGCTATATATTAGACTGAAAAAAAGAACAAGGCATGTAGCCATACATGGAGTGCTTCAAGAGCGTTACAGGTCCAAGAAGAAACCATGAAGTTCCTATCCTTGAATCGAGTTCTATAACTTCTAGCTAAAAGACATCTATTGCTACTATATATTCGAACATACTGGAGACACCAAAATTTGCTTTTACAGCACATATTTAGTCAATGTCGATATGGCTAATCTTTCTCGCTGTGGAGTCCTCTGGATTCTGGCCAGCTTCCATTGGTATTGCACTTGAAGATGATGAGTTATCTTTCAGTTTTTTCTCCATGATTTCCCTTAAGATTGACAGCGATTCCTCAGCGTGAGCACATCTATTGCTGAGTCCATTGAACTGCTCATGAAGAGTATGAACTCGGTGAAGGAACAGATTCATTTCTGCGCGGTACTTGCTGTGTAAAATTCTAAACTGCTCGTCGAATTTAGCTTCCAGGTTCCGGATCTGATCAGCGTGCCTGGCCTCTATGTTTTGGACTTGGTCTTCCAGTGCCGTTTGCTGAGCTCTGACCTCTTCAAACTCGGCCTGCAGGTCGCGGCAATGAAAACATTGCTCAAGTCGCTCCATCGCTATTCGGGCTTGGATTCTCTGAGGGGCGTTCTCACTGAATTGGGCTGCTGACTCCTCTTTGCTGCGGGAGCTGTGAGGCACTGAGTCAGAACGAAAAGGGCCAGGAATCCAGGGAATTTCAAAGGGATGAAGAATGTTGTGAGTCGAACCGAGTATAAATAAAACAACAGCACAGATGGGGCGGGAACAGGGCTGCACATTCCTAGAAATGGACCACCCAGCCCAATGCGAGTCTGATGTAGAGCAATTGATTTGAATGATGATATGATTGCTTCTAGCATTTCGACGGATTCCCCTGCTGTGGATAGATTTCCCAGTCCCGTTTCTGAGCAAGCTGCCGTCGTCCACGCCTGTTATGCCCTGAATGTGTTGACTGGAATCGTGCGGGATGTTAGGTTCTTTGTAATGGGAGGGTTGAGCTGACTTCCCTTTCTGCCTTCTGACAAATTTCCTTACTTCCATATCAAAATTATGTTCTGCACTGCTGATATTTTTGCAAGTGCGGATTCTGTTGATTAGTGTGCTGCATGCTTGGTCTGATTGCTTGGTCATGGTAATGAGTGGGATGATAGGATAGCGTTGCTGCTGAGTTGGCCTTTAGGTCGATCACACGCCCTGTTGGCGAAACTATCAGCCTTTTTGTTGAGACCACGCAAAATGTGGAAGTAACTGGTCTCCTCCATCAGGTTGTTGAGAATCTGGTTTCTGTTATTGATTTGCTGAAGTAATATGTTGGGCGAGGACTGCTTGAGCACCATCAGCCGGATTATGATAGCTGAGTCACCGAATATGGTTGCTTTCTTTATTCCTAGCTTGAGCAATTGCACGAGGCCTTGGAACAGGGCAAGACCTTCAGCCCTGTTGTTTGATAGTTCGCCCAACCCCCACTCAAATTGGAGAATTAGATCGCCATTTCCATTACATATTAACCCTCCTGCCCCAGCTTTGCCTGGGTTAGATTTTGAAGCTCCATCAAAAAACATGTGGAATCTATTACAATTACTCAACCATTGGACAAATTCTTCCTCTTTAAGTCTCAGCTTCCATCCTTTACTCTTTTCATTCTGCGGTAGACTCTCTTTCTGTAGCGCCTGAACATTGATGACATTGTCGGGCCCAAAGTTAAGCAAGTTTCTTTCTTCTGTGCTGAGATAATGGGTTTCAATCTTGCCTTGAGTACGGGAAATGATTGCTTCAACAGCAAGAGTCTTAGCTTTGTGGCAAATTATCCTTAGGTTGTGGTCTTTATCTTGAAAGACTTTTTTGTTTCTGGCCAGCCAAATGCTCCAGACCAGGGTAAGTGGAATTGTATTCCAAATCCTTTGAGTTAGATTGTTCTTCTTCCCTTTCCATGGGCAGATTTTCTTCCAGCTTAGAACTGAATCAGCTATAGTTACCCTTGGCTCCCAAGCAACCGCCCCTATTGCAGCCATGTTGTTCCAGCATCTCTTAGCAACTTGACAGTCTATGAACAGATGTTGCATTGTTTCTTCGGCTTGACAGCAGTTTGGGCATCGGGAAGGTCCCTGAATTCCCCTTTTTTTCAAATTCTCTGCTGTTAGGATCTTTCCTTTCAAGAGAAGCCAAAAGAAAAATTTTATTTTGGGAGGGGCTTCAGCTTTCCAAACCAATTTCCAGTGAATCCATATTGCCTGAGGAAAAGTATTTTCACATAGTCTTTGATACCCTGCTTTGGCTGTATATAGAGTTCCTGTGGGATCCCAGCGATAGCTATCTACACTTCCTCTTTGAACCGGAGCTTTGCTATGCAATAGATTTTCCAAGACAAGAAAACTTGCTTCAATTTCCTTAGGGTAATTCGGGAAAGACCAGCCTGTCCAAGAATGAGATTGATTTCCCCACTGAGTTATTTGTGCTAGATTCCATATTCCTCTGTTGTTGAGCCAATTGATAGCTGGGACTGCCTCCTTATTGGATCCTATAGAGTTCTGGCCCATAATTCTATCCATGGAAATACTTATGCTGCTGCCTTCCCCGGGAATTTTTGAGATATTTTGGGCAATGAAAGGAATGGTTTTCTTACACAGCTTCCAAATGTTGGAGCTGTCCCTGTTGGGGATATTGGTTTTTAACAGATGGTGCCTAGAACTGTTTAGATACTTGGCTTCAAGGACTGCTTTCCACCAAGCTGAGTCTCCAGTTATTAGCCTCCAGACCATCTTTGCCCCGAGAGCTAAGTTTAACAGGTGAGGTGATCTAATTCCGAGCCCACCTTTTTCAAGAGGCTGGATGACACTTTTCCAATTGACTAGATTAAACTTCTTTTTCTCCGCTTTCCCTCCTTGCCAGAGAAAATGTCTGAGAGCCTTTTCCATTTTGTGATGAACGACCATTGGAGCTTGAATCAATGAGAAGCGATATATAGGCAGAGATATCAGACCTGATTTTAAGAGGACTAAACGGCCTGCTGGATTCAGCCACATGGATCCCCAGTGTTGAATTTTCCTTTTGATTTTATCCAGAATTCCACTCCAAGTATCAGTTTTCAGAGGACCAATACCAACAGGCATCCCAAGGTAAGTGAAGTTATTCCATTCCAGCTTGTGAGAGACACCAAGAATGGAAGCAATGGAGTGAATGGTGTGGTGCGAGGCATTCCATCCATAAACACAGCTTTTCACTTGATTGATCATTCCACCTGAGAAAGCCATAAATTGGTCAAGGATCTTTTTGAACCGCCTTGCAATGGTAATCGATGCCCCACCCATCAAAAGGGTGTCATCCGCAAATTGAGAGTGGTTGATATTTTTTGTACCCTGAGCAAATTGGATGCCTGTGATAAGACCAACTCTTCGGTTATAATCCAAAGATTTACTAAGGGATTCTGCCATAAGGATAAATAAATACGGAGACAGGGGACATCCTTGTCTTAGACCTCTGGAGGATTGAAAGGCTTCACAAGGTCGCCCATTGATCAAGGGGGATATCCAGGGGTTGGAAATGCAAGCTTTGATCATGCTAATGAATGAGGCATTGAAGCCCAATTTGAGTAAAACAGCAAAGAGAAAGGAGTGTCTGACTCTGTCGAAAGCATTGGCAAGGTCAAGTTTTAGGACGAACCCTTTTTCCTTTCTGCTCATGCTAGAGTGGATTGCCTCTTGCACAAGGAGAATAGAATCAGAGATATGACGGTTGGGCAAGAATCCCCCTTGGTTTTCAGAGATTAAAGAGGTTAGATGGGGCTTAAGTCTAGCGGATAAGATTTTAGTTATAATCTTGTAAGAGGAGTTGCAAAGGGATATGGGCCGAAATCTAGAGAAGGTGGAAGGCCTGTTTTCTTTAGGGATAAGAGCAAGGTAAGTAGAGTTGGTGGAGCCCCCCAGCTTGCCTTTCCGGAAGGACCATCGAATCATCTTTAGAAGATCTTTTTTTATCAGATGCCAGAATTCTCGATAAAAGCTTATTGAGAAGCCATCGGGACCTGGAGCTTTGTCCGGATGGAGACTCCAGATTGCAGAATGAACCTCTTCTTCTTCAATTTCTTGTGTGAGCTTGCTATTGATTTCTTGAGTGACATTGCTCGTCATATGCTGGAGAAGGCTCGAATAGTCCTCCTCGTTCTTATCTTCCGTTAGAAGTTTTTTAAAGTGGGAGGATGCAGCGGCTTTAATGGATTCCTGAGTGTCATGATTTTTCCCTTCGCTGTCTTTGATATTACTTACAGCATTCCTTGTCTTCCTGATTGTGGCTTGTTTGTGGAAGTATGAGGTATTCTTGTCTCCGTCGCGAAGCCATAACTGTCTTGATTTGATCCTCCATTTAATTTCCTCTTCTCTTGCTATTTGCTTAAGTTGAGCATACAGACGGATCTCGTTTTCTTTAGCTTGCTGCGTGAGGCCCTGCGCTTCTATGTTTAGCTGGACGGACTCGAGATTTTTCTTTAAATCTTTTTTGACAATCTCGGGTTCCTGATAGTTGTTTTTTGCCCAAAGTTTGAGGGCCTGTCTGGTTTGTTTCAGTTTGGTTTCCCAGATATAAACTGGGGATCCCTCCACGTGTTGGAACCATGCTTGCTTCACCACTTCTCTGGCCGCCGGAATGCGATTCCAAAGGGGAGAATATCTGAACGGGAGAGGCCCCGATTGGCTGTGATTGTGCAGAGAGAGGGTGATTGGATAGTGATCTGAAGCAGAGGAGCTGAGAATATCGGACAGACCAATCGAGAAGGTGGAGAGAAAGGTTACGTTAACAAGGAAACGGTCAAGTCTTTCCATGATATTACCTGCTCCGATTCGCTTGTTGCTCCAAGTATATCTTCTGTTCTTTGGCTTTATGTCCACTAAATCTTTCTCTTGCATTATATGCTCAAGCTTGCTTCTGTAAGGGTCTGGGGCAAAAGTCCCTCCTCTTTTCTCGTTGCTGTGCATGACCAGATTGAGGTCCCCTGCGAAGATAATGTTGCTGTCTGGATCTTCTTCGATAGCTGTGTTCAGGGCGTTCCAGCAAGCTTCCTTTTCCCTGTAATGGTTAGGTGAGTAAACATTATATATTTTCACCTCGGCTCCATTGTCCTTGCCTTCCAGTTTAACGCAGATCCAGTTCTGGTGGATGTTGAAGTAACTGCAAATCCATCTGCTATTATCCCACATAGTTAATATTCCTCCCGAAGCTCCTCTAGCTTCACTAGCGCATCCACTATATTGTCTTTGTTGAGAAATGAGTTTGTTGATATCTGTTTGATCAAGCTTTGTCTCTTGGATGAGAATGATTTCGGGCTTTTCACTATTTATAAGCTCCCTTAGGGCTGCTTTCTTGGAGGGGTGCCCCAAACCCCTGCAGTTCCAGGATAGCAGCTTCATCATTATTTACCAGTGATATGGAGAGGTGCCCGCCTCTCTTTACCTTTATTATTGTTTTCCTTATCTGAGAATCCCTGGATGTAGGATTCGATAGGTGTTTGGGATCCCATTGCAATGTCTTTCTGGGCATTTTCTTCTCTGTGTTGCTTTGCTGACTTTCTTCCTGGTCCATGCTTTTTAGGAATGTCGCTAGAGGCTCCATGTTCCTTGGATGAGCTTCTTGTAATTCTTATGGGGATTGAATCAGGGGAGGGCTGGGAAGATTGAGGGGGTGAGGGGTGAGGCAACGGATCAGAAGAGGTGGTATCCAGAACCGGATCATCTTCAGAGAGGGAGGCAAAAGGATTGGATGATGGAGGGATGGAGAGGTCCGGGAGACGAGGAGGCGAGGAAGAGATATGAGGATGGGACTGCTTAGGGGAAGAAGGGGATTGCTGGGGATGAGAGAGAGATTGTGAAGGATGCTGCTGAGAAGGCCCTGGGATTTCAGATTCAGATTGCTTCGGAGGCGGGTTCGGTTTTTTTTTTTTAACCGTTTCCCACTGTCCTTCTTGCTCTTTGGAGTCAACATTAATGAGTTTTGGGCATCTATTAGCAAAATGTCCATATTCGTGACATACCTTGCACTTGAAGGGGATCTGCTCGTAATCCAGCTGTTGGATATGGCACCAGTCGTCCACTTTCAGTTTGATTGCCTCCGGAAGTCCGCGTCCTAGATCAACCTCCACACATATTCGCGCACAGGCCTGCATGTTATCCTTGGGTTCACAACGATCTATGTATTTTCCGACAGCGTTCCCAATAGCTTTGACAGAGTCGTCTCCCCAGCAGTGGAGGGGGAGATGAGGGAGTCTGACCCAGACTGGAACAGCACTTGGTATATCCAGCTCGGGATCGAAATCCGGGGTCCATTTGTTGAGGTAGAGACCTCTGGAATCCATGAAGTAAGGCCCGTTGCGGAAGATAAGGTCCTTATCCTCCTTGGTTTCAAAATGAAAAGTGAAGTATCCTCTGCCGCAAAATCTGATTGCTATTTTCCCTTGGACCTTATCTGCCCAGTTTCGCTCCACCCATCTTTGCACCGTTTTGGGCGAGGGCCATAACCCTGTAAATTGACCGATTAATCCCTTCTCAGCAAGCGAGATGGCTGCCATGCGAGGAATGGTCGGAGGCAAGTGAACTTCTTGCAGGACATCCAGTTTCTTTACAAATTTGGTTGCTGAAGGTCTTGGTCTGTGCTGAGGTAACGATTTCACCAGAGAGGAGAATGCCTGCTGCAGATCCGGAGGGTCCATGGGGGAGGCCGAGAGACCGAGAGGCGGAAGCGCTGAGACGCAGGCTCAAGCAGGGGGCGAACACGTGCGCGGGTAGGTCGGCTCTTGTCACTCGAAAAGAAAATCCCCGTTTAAAATAAAACATGGTGTCCTAAAATTGTTACAACTAAAATAAAAAATTTAAATTCCTACAATATTGATTCACCCCCCCGCCCTCAGTATTGTCCTAGTTTCTAACAAAAAAATGTGATGCAGATTCAGTGATTCTTCTGAGAATTGAACTAGAAGAAACCAAAAGGATAAATTGGAATCTACCAAAGGAGTTAAAAGGAAGGACATTGTGAGAAATTGAAAGAATAAATTGTCCTTCTAAGAAAAGAATTAGAAAAGGTCTCATATTAGCTCAAACAAAACTTGAGGCTAATAAGGTTCTGAGTCATTATATCACATCCTCAATTGTCAGAGATCTCTATTAATAAAGACAATTCTTGGTTTTCAGGAGAACCCAAAGTATACCAATGGGGAGTCAAGTTCGACAATGATAAAAAAAAAAAAGGATGTAGGAAACCCATCAGTTATGATGATGCATTAAATAACAATTTAAAAGGACATCAAATTCATAGATCTTGATTTATCAAAACAGGGTTGATTCATTCATAGAAAGCTAAAGGAGATTCAAAGAAATAATAAAAAGTAGAATATGGCAGCGATGCAAACACTCTAAAAGGAACCAACGTAGCTATACATCAACATCGATATAGCGAACAAAACTGATAAAGAAGAGTCAACAAAGTTATGTAAAAAATAATTGTAGATTCAATATTCCTCATGTAGTGTTCTAAAACATAAGACTTAAATCTACCCTACTCATCTACAGAAAGAAATTCACGATCGAGATCATATATCAAAATCATGCATCATAATTTAACATACATACACAAGGATTTATCTAGGGGAAAGAAACTGCTCAAAACCTCTTCCTATCTGTATTGCATTAGTCAGAAAATATATAAGAAATACAATGCTTTATTAAGCCTCGTAATAAATTCCCTACACCTGAGAGAACCCTTTGGCCACAAATTTGGCCTTGTGTTTCACCACACTCCCATCTGCAACTTTCTTTACCTTGTAAATCCATCTAGAACTCACCACTGACATGTCTGTTGGTCTTGGGACAACTTCCCAAACATGGTTTTTGATAATGGAGTCATACTCCTCTACCACTACATCAACCCATAATGGTTTTTCATTGCTTCCTCGAATGAGGATGGCTCAATCTCTACAATCTCGCTCATCATAGCCATGTAGCCAGTGTACTGATATGGTGACCTCCTCTGCCTGCATTGTGATGTGGGTGCTAAAACATTCTCTCTAGCAGCATGCTTCAATTTGTCAGTTGTTGAAAATGGAAACAAGAAATGTTAAAAATAGCATTGCTATAAATAACAGTTCGGGTACCAATGTTGGGCATAGCAACAAGGAATGAAAAATGGAAGTGCTAAAAATATAATTGTTGTAAATAGCATTTCGGGATGGATTCCAATTTTAGTTAGTACCTGAACTAAAATTGAGAAGTAAAATTCGAATTTGATCTTAGTAGTTGTTTGTAAGATAATTAATTAATTCATCTTGAGTTAATTAGTTGCAGGAAATCGGACATGAAGTCTATGTGAAGACATGCAACAGTTTCTCCATTGATTGAGGAAGTTATCCCTTGATTAAAGGAGAGCAGGATGAGTTGTACTTTGAGTTGTAATTAGTTAGCTCAGTTAAAAAAGTTAAGTCCAGTTAGATTAGTTCCAATAGTTTGTGGAATTAATTGTGAGTTTAGTTATTTAATGCTTGCATGCATGTAACTGCTGCTCTCCAAATAATTAAATATTCTCTCATAAATAACTCATGCATGTCAGTTCAGTCAGAGACCCAGTTGAGATCAGAGGAACGGACAATGTATTATCAGTTGGAGGGATTTTCCTATATAGGAAACTCATCCATGCAGAAGGATCTTAGCTCCTTCAACATTGCACAGTTAGATCAGAGGTTAGTGAGTGTGTGAAGAGACCAATTCACACAGGTGGGAGCATTGGACCCCAAGGAAAACTGTGCAAGGAAATAGGAGGCTTGGAGGGCATAAGAGAAGGTTTGTGAGAAGCCTTTGACTGTCTATGAGCAGCAGAGGGATTGTACTAAGAGCTGGATAGCTTCTGAGCTAAGGCTTTGTGTAATCTGGACATATTTCCACTTGTATGATAATACAGAGATCGGGGTTTTAGGCTAAGGCTTTCCCCAGAGTATTCTTCTGTGTTCATGTGTGATTGCTTTCTCATTCTCAATTATATGTGTTCTTATTGATCTTGCTCATATTCGATTAAGCTTCTGTAAAGTTTGTTGTAGAAGTAGATCTTGTATTTTTCTTTAGTATATTGCATAATCTGTTGATCTACAGTGGGAAATTCTACATGGTATCGGAGAAAAGGTGATCAAAGGAGAGAATTGTATACAAGAAGGGAGAAGTTCAAAGTTTGAGGTTCCTGAATATAGAAATCGAGTTCTTATCACATCTCAATTTCACCAATGGCATTCAACAGTTTAAGACTCGAGTATGCCCTTGATGGCAGCTTGAATTATATAGCCTGGAAGGATCGCATGGAAGCAGTATTAGAGGATAACGGTCTAAAGGACTTCATTGATCAAGAAGTCCCCAAGCCCGCAGTGGCTAATGCTACAGAATTGGCAGAATGGAAGAAATGTGTGGCTAGAGCAAGGAGAATCCTTCTGGAGGGAGTTCGAGACCACATAGTCTCGAGTCTCCATAGGAAGGAGACATCATTTTCGATGTGGAGTCTCCACTTCTTCTGGTGTACTCATCCCGATAATTCGAAGAGGACTCATGTTCTCCACAAATATAGTTGTGTTGCATGCTTCAACCCACGAGTGCAATGGTAGGCCCTGATCATGTAACATTGTCCATGCAACTCCCACACTACTTTTGTTCTTCCTTTCATCCACCCCATTCTAATATGTGTTATGGGGTGCTACTAACTCTCATCAAATTCCTTCTAATGCACAGAATTTCTTGAATTCAATCGACACATATTCTCCATCGTTATTGCTCCTAAGAGCTTTAACTTTCTTACTAGTGACTTTCTCCATAAGTGCTTTAAATTCACAAAACTTAGCGAGCGTCTGATATTTTTTCTTCATGAAGAAAATCCATCACTTAAGAGAAAATAATCTACAATTATTACATAATACCTATGCTTGGTCGTCGAGGCTGTCGAGAACGGTCCATGCACATTTCAGTGAACCCTTTCAAGGATCTCTTGCGCTTGAATATCCTTATCATAAAAGGTAGTTTTGGTGTACTTCCCCAATGTATGCCCTTTTCATGTGTCTCTCTGCTCTAGTGTACCCTTTGGAAGTCTTGTAGAAATTTTTTGCATGATCTTCAAATCTCTGTGGTGAAAGTGACCCAATCTTCTATGCCAAAACTCACTGATGTCTCTGTTGAGAAATCTAGGGCATTCAAAGCTACAATATTTCTCTGCTTGATAATTTCTTGTGATGTCATTTTACTTCTTAGCTTATATTCTTTTCTTCGTTATGTTATTATTGTGTTCTTCTCATCAAGACAATTACCAATATGCACCATAAAATAAAGGTGACACAGTATGTAGGCTTCTCATCCAGGGCCAAAACCTCTCACCTATTGAGAGGAAAACCCGATCAAAATTCTTCTTCTAGATCTTCAATTGATAAGTACCAAGACCAAGACACAGACCCTTGACTCTAGTATCCTCCCAAGAACCTTGTCACTAATCTTGATGCTCTACCTCCTCCCTTTTCCTTGACTTTATGCTTGATCTTGTACTTCTCTCCTCAGCTTTTTCTAGAGAAACTCGGTCTCTATCCTTCACACTGCTTCTTCTCAACTTCCTCTAGAGAAACTCAGTCTTTGTGATATCACTGGCTTCCTCTAGATAATCTTGGTCTTCCCAAAAGAATCCTTCCTTCACTGCCCCAGAAGAAACCTCCTCTTTACTGCCCCAAAAGAATCTCTTCTTCGCTGCCCCAGAAGAATCTCTTCTTCACTACGCAAAACAAACCCTCCTTCGCTCTACCAAGAAGAGACCTATCTTTGCACTACCCAGAAGAAACTTGTTTCTCCCTTCTTCGCACTTCTCTTTATCCTTTCTTTTCACTTTTGGTTTCCCTCTACTTCGCATTTCTGCTAGTCAAAATCAAGTTGAGTTGCTTTCTTCAAATGGATTCCAAGTGTGAATATATATACACCTCATTCCATGTCCTTTAGGCTGAAATGACTGCTAGAGGTCAGTTTGACTTCTTCTAGCATGTTCCTTCATCGTTGTAGGCTGACTTGAAGAGGATAAGTGACAAGGTCTTGGAGGATACTTTACATAGACAAGTTTGACTTTTTACAAAGTGTAACATGACTTCATTTCATGAAAATGACTCTAACATTTTATGACTAGATGATAAATAAATCCTAAAGACTCTCAATAGGAATCTTGACTCAAAAATAAAATCCCTTGCTCATGAAAACCATGAAGCAAGTCAATATAATAATTTAACTTTTCTTCTTTACATCTCATTATATAAGATCATAATTACATGTCATTATGAAGACCGAACCTAGTTACCCTTTTCAACACTCCCTCTTAACTAGGGAGGTATTCATAGTGGTACTTGGACTTTCTCAATCTGAAGAATTTATCATAAGACGAATTCATATTTGTAACTCATTTGTATATCATCATATCAACCAGCATTGTTACATAGCAAGGCCTTGACTAAAAACTCCTTATCTCTACAAGATTTGAGCTCAATGCTGGAGAGACCAATGATTTATAGACACACTCATCATTGTCTCTCTCAGAACACACCATGCCCGGGTACTCAGGACATGTCCCATGAGGACTATTCTTATCTTGACTCCTGGATCCCACAAAGAATATCAGTCCTCCATGACTACTCTTACTGTTGGATGCCCTATCTCATCCTCAAAGAGCATCGAATGCCAAATGGTTACACAATCCTCCATTGTGTCTTCCCAGGTGAAGACCAGAATGACATGTCTATATCTCCCTCTCAAATCGGGAGTACATATTCCAATAAAGTAATGTACTCATTCCTATCACAAAGGAATGTACCTAAGCTCCCTAACTAGGAATTTCCAAGTTTCTTCCAAGTAAGAAACTTCTTTTCAAGAACCCTCTTAACTAGGGAACTACAACAACTCCTCATGTGGAACAACCAACTGCCTAAAGAACTCTTCTTTTCTTCGATGTGATAAGTTTATTTTTGTTATGGAGTCTTCATCATTTGGTAACTTCTTCCTAGGGCATAGATCATCCATCACTTTCATTCATGAGTTAGTCATGTCCTCATATCATCAAAAAGTGATCCACCAGTTTTTCCATCTAATCTTTGATTTATGTCATTCTACTTTTATGCCATATTTTCCAGAAATATCTTACATCCTTCAATATGGTCCTTTTTTAAGGGATTCGCAAATCTTCCCTTTGACAATCCTAGCTAAACCCGTCCATATGTTAGTTCAAAAATAAACAATGAACTCTTAAATAAAAATTACCTTTGTGATGGTTTTTCATCATGACATCTTCCTGTAGGCATCAACATCCTGCATGCAAATTGACACATCTCCTTATTGTCAAGGGTTTTCATCTTTTTCTAACTCCTATCAGAGCCTTCATATCTTATTAGGAGATATTCTAGTCCACTCTTCTTAGTCTTGGATGTTTAATTCCTTCTACCTTTGTTGCATATTTTTCACGGTCTCTTCCTTTCTTTTCACACACTTTTATTCCCAGGATCTTCCTTAATTGTAGTAAGCTCTTTCATGCTTCACATGAGAACATATTATCTTGATTTCATCTAGTGTGACTTAGGATTTGTTGCAATCTTTTGGAGGGGGAGATATTTTCTTCTCTTGATCATATTTCCCAAGATGGAAATAGTGATCCATATTATCTGCAACCATATGACATGTCTTTCATAATATCCTATGTAAGCATACATACCTCATCTTTCCTTTTGGTCATCCAGACTTCCTGTAGTAGCTTCATTTGAATGAAATAACTTTATCCTTTAGACCTGCTTCTCTGTTATGCCATCATACCATCATTCCTTAAATCCCATGAGTTGGAATTCTTGATGAAGCTCTTGCTTTCTTTCTAGATTGGTGAATCCTTTGATAAGGATTCCATCAGAGAAACTTGAGGATGTTTCATATCCTCATCCGAAAGATGTTTCCTTTATTGATTATTGTATCATGATCTCAGCCGATGATGACCTTTAATTCTTTCTATAAGTATCAATGAGGTTTTCAAGAGCTCCCATTCTTTGTAATCAGTAGAATTTGTACCATACATATTTTCTGCTTCCCGTGTCATGAGCTCTTACTTCTAATGATTCTATCACGATTCTATTTTCTAATCTGATGCATTATATCTTATTTACACTACATCCTATCTATAACTTACAAGTCAAAAGTACCTTTTAGTGAAGAAGGTAAGCTTAGTCATAGTAGAGATATTTTACTTCTTCATTCTTAAGTTTCTTTGACTTAGGCTCTTTCACTTCTTTATTAATGTGGGCTTCTTCCCTATTCCTCTTGTCCTTACTACATTTAGGAAAATATCTTCTATAGTGCCCAAGTTCTTTACATCCATAGAATCTTACTTTATCCATGTTCCTTCCTTTATTTTGAGGGTTGAACTTTCCATATTTCCCTTTTCTTCTTGTCATAGCAACATATTCTTGATTCTACTCATTTTGTCTAACATCAACCTTTGCCTTCAGTCTGGTTTCTTCGATCTTGCGGATTAACCATAGATGTTGAAATGGAGTAGTCTATTTCTTCCCATATAAACTTGAAGTGAAGTTACCCCATTCTTTCGATAGTGCATTCATTACCACTGTGGTCATCTCTTTATCATAGATGACTTCTCCTAGTTCTTGAAGTTGATCTCGAATTTCTGATATCCTCATAAAGGATGAGGTTATTCCATATTCCTAGAATATCTTCAGTTTTTAGAGTTCTTACCTTAATGAGATTACTTATCCTATAGTACTTACATAAAACAACTCTACCAATTTGTTATATATATCTTTTGCAATCGCCATATTTGATACATATGGTATTAGAGATTCTTTCATAGATTCTATAATAATCCTCTGGGATCTCACTTCTCCCTTCATGTTTCTATCATGTGCTTGAGTATCCTCCTTTGGAGGTTGGTTTATTGATCCCTTGATGTGATCTATGACCTCATTCTCAATAAGATTTAGGTTTGTCATTTTCTTCCATGCAAGGAAATTTATAGCCCCAACCAATTTATTTCTTTCCTTGAAAAAATACACTTTGATATTATCATATATTGTCATAGACTTACTTGAGTGATTATTGTTGGCTTCCTCCTTAATCTCGATGTTGATAGACTGATTTATGAGGGAGAGCTTGATTCACACCTTCTTGAATTTTCTTAGTATTTCTTCTTTCCTAAAGAGTTTCCACTCCTTTGATGATGTATGAGTGATGATCTCATAAGTGCTTCTAGGGTTTCAGTCTTACTTCCCGGTTCCTTCGTGAAGATACCTTCAAGATTCTTGATATAGTATATTTATTCGATCTAGGGTTTCTTTGATTTAGATCTTGATATTTTCCTTTTATAACCTTATACTTGCTTTGATTCCTTTCTTTAAACTTGATCCTTGAGTGTCTCTTCGATCAGATGCTCTTCCTTTGACTTCAACACCTTAGCTCCAAAACCATGGTGAGAAATCTAGGGCATTCAGAGTTACAAGATTTCTCTGCTTGATAATTGCTAGTGATGTTCTTTTACTTCTTAGCTTATAGTACTTTCTTCGTTATGTTGTTATTGTGTTCTTATCATCAAGACAATTACCAATATGCATAATAAAATACAAGTGACACGGTATGTAGGCTTCTCATCCAGGGCCAAAACCTCTCACCACTTGAGAGGAAAACCCGATCAAAATTATTCTTCTAGATCTTCAATTGATAAGTACCAAGACCATGACATAGACCCTTGACTCTAGTATCCTCCCAAGAACCTTGTCACTAACCTTGATGCTTTGCATCTTCCCTTTTCCTTGACTTTTTGCTTGATCTTGAACTTCTCTCCTCGGCTCTTTCTAGAGAAACTCGGTCTCTATCCTTCACACTGCTTCTTCTCGACTTCCTCTAGAGAAATTGGTATCTATGATATAACTGGATTCCTCTAGATAATCTAGCTTTCTAGATATCTATCTCAATATTCCCAAAAGAATCCTTCATTCATTGCCCCCAAAGAAACCTTCTCTTCGTTGCCCAAGAAGAATTTTGTTTTCTCTGCCGCAAAAGAATCTCTTATTTGTTGCCCAAAAGAAACCCTCTTTCGCTCTGCCCAGAAGAGACCTATCTTCACACTGCCTAGAAGAAACTTCTTTCTCCATTCTTTGCACTTCTCTTTATCATTTGTTCGCACTTCTGGTTTCCCTCTACTTCGCATTTCTGCTGGTCAAAATCAAGTCGAATTGCTTTCTTCAAATGGAGACAAAGTGTGCCTATATATAAACCTCATTCCATGTCCTTTAGGCCGACATGACTGCTGGAGGTTAGGCTGACTTCTTCTAGCATGTTCCTTCATCGTATTAGGCTGACTGGAAAAGGATAAGTGACAAGGTCTTGGAGGATACTTTACATAGACAAGTTTGACTTTTTACAAAGTGTAACATGACTTCATTTCATGAAAATGACTCTAACATTTTATGAATAGATGATAAATAAATCCTAAAGACTCTCAATGGGAGTCTTGAATCAAAAACAAAATCCCTTGCTCATGAAACCCATGAAGCAAGTCAATATAATAATTTTATTTTTCTTCTTTACATCTCATTACATAAAATCATAATTACATGTCATTATGAAGATCGAACCTAGTTACACATTTCAACAGTCTCAAATCTGCACCTTCTCTACTTTTGTGCTCAAAGTAGCACAGTCTTCTACATCCAATTTGTAGAGGTTCTTCACCAAAACCCTGATCTACTTCACTTGTCCTGAGGCTATGTGATGAAGGAAAGCCTTTCCTTTGCTAAATATCACATCTTAGCCATGGTCCTCCAACATGGCAACTGCAACTAAATTATTCTTCAAACCCAAAACATACATGACATCTTTTAATGTGAGAGGATAAATAGACTCCCTATGAAAGGTAACAATACCGATGTTGGTCGCACTATACCTCCCATCATCTCCCATTTCGATGTGCATCTTGAGGTACTTCTCCTCAAAGTCACTGAATAATTATTTTTTGTCGATCATATGGAATGAGGTTCCACTATCCATATACCACACAGTAGTTGCCAAGCATAGTGTCCCAGCTCGTGACATTGAAAATATTTGATCTCAGGCATGTCCTTCTTCTTACCGCCCTGATTGGAATCTGATTTGGAATGGGATGACTTCCCTTTCCCTTTCTTCACCTTTCAATCTAAGGCACAATTATCCTCATCACCATGCTTGGATGAGGATCCAACTCTGTTGTTCCACCGAATCTCTTCTTGCACCAAGTCAAACCACAAATGCTTCCACTCTGGTAGCTTCTCCCTCCCATTTACTAAGTCCTAGTAGTTGTGCCATATCTTCGGAAGGCCTAGAAGTGCTAGTCTGGCTAGATCATATTCAGCAATTGTAACACCAATACTTCCAATCTCATCCCGAAATTGGGTGAACTTGCTCAAGTAATTTAGTATTGTGTTTCCCTTCTCCATCTTGATTTTATTGAGCCCTTCCTTCTGTGGTAGCTTCCTGTGGTCACTGTTGTTTTGAAACAAGTTTTTCAAGGCCTTACACATTGCATATGGAGTCTCCTTATTGTGGAGGTTCGAGACAATATGATCTCGAACTCCTTCTAGGATAATCCTTCTCACCTTTGCAACACATTTTCTCCACTCTGCTAGATCTTAAGCATTAGCTTCTAGAGGTTGAGGAATATCTTTATCTAGGAATTCCTTAAGCCCGTTGTCTTCCAAAACTGCCTCCATCCTATCCCTCCAAGAAATTCGTTTGAACTACCCTCAAGGGCATATTCAAATCTCAATCCATAAAATGACATCCTGCTTTGAAGTATGATACTACAAACTCAATTTCACCTGCAACAGGAAAACTTGTATTATCCTCTTCTAGAGTGATTTCTACTCTGATACCGTGTAGAAATTTCTTGTAGATTCAAACTGGTAATTGTAATTTACTAAAACAATAGACTTGAATCTACTCTTATCATCAGCGGAAACCATTAAATGATCGCTAAATCATGAAGCATACAAGAGAAACAATCCAATCAACACATTACACAATGATTTCCTGGGGAAAGCCATAGCTAAAAACCCCAGATATCTATATATTGAATTAGTTGGAAAATATGAGAAGATTACAATGCTTTTCTTAAGCCCGAGCAACCTCTGCACTATCTCTATTTATCTCACGACTTCCTAGACAAGCCTAGGCAAATACTTAACCAATTTTCTGCTTGCCTAAGACCCTATTTCCTTGTGTTATTTCCTTGGGAACTATCCCCCTATTGATTAGGGAAATTTATTAAAGGAATTGTGTAATCCATCATATGCCTTCCTCTGACTGCATGCACCACCTGTACAATTTGGATGATTATACAATTGATAGTACATTGTCCCTGAAATCCAATATCAACTGTGTAACTCTTAGATTTGACATGCATGAGTTATTTATGACTAAATCATCATTTTACTGGTTGATCACTACAGGAAGCACCATACTAGACCTCCCACTAGTTCCTCCAACAGTTGTAACTAGTTTAACTGACTTTAACTCAGTTAAACTTCATTAATTAATTACAACTCAAAATAGCTCAACTAGGGCTCCTATAATGCAGAATACACTCTACGTGACTCAAGTTAGACCCTCAACTCGAATTAATTGAGCCAATTTAGTTGTCATGCGATGTGGAATTACAATTGTATTCCCAATTTAACTCAAAGACAAAATTAAATTAAGATTTTCTTATTGCATTTTCAACACTCCCTCTCAACAAGAAAGGGATTATTTGCTACCCCAATCCTACCTCTATGAAACTCGAATTTTCATCTTGACAATGCCTTTTTCAAGATATATGCATCTTGTTCCTTTGTAGGAATGTACTCTAGCAACATGATTTTACTATGCACACAATCTTGTAGATGGTGATACCAGATGTAATATGCTTGGACCGATCATGAAAAACTAGATTCTGAGAGAGTTTGAACAACTTTTATTGTCACAGTAAATCATTGTAGGATCCATTTTTTTACCAAATAACCCAACAAGGATCTTCCTCATCGAGATAGCCTCACAAGTTGCTTGACTAGCAGCCATGTACTCTGCTTCTGCCTAGCTAAGTGCAATTGATCTCTACTTCTTGTTGTACCAAGCAATTCTTGTTGACCCAATACTGAAGATTCCCCCTGATGTTCTCTTCTCGTTGGATGGAATCCCTGCCCAATCTACATCTGCGAATCCTTGCAGCTTCACTCCCTCTGTTCATTTGTACCAAATACCAAACTGAGTGGTTCCTATGAGGTATCTCAACACATCTTTAGTTACCTTCCCATAGAGTTTGGTTTGCTTAACCATTTCTTGACTAAGTTGCTTAACTACAAAACATATGTACAGTTGTGTGTTCACCAAATATATAAGTGAACCCACAAGCTGCCTATAAATAGTAGCCTCCACTACTTCACCTAAAGTAACATCTTCCTTCCTCCAATTCTATGCTAGAGGAGTCTCCATGGGTTTTCTTCTCTCCATGTGTAACTTCTTCAGTATCTCATTGGCATACTTTCCCTGAGAGATAAACATTTCCTCATCTCCTTTCCATACTTCCATACCAAGGAAATAATGCATCAGCCCCAGGTCCTTCATCTTGAATTCTCTTGCAAGATCCTCTTTTCAAAAGTTTACCAGCTTCTAATCACCTATTAGAATTAAATCATCGACATATAATATTATAATCAACAATTTACCTTCAACCACAATATGGTAAAGATTCGCATCTGCTACACTTTTGGTGAAGCCTAACCTGGTGAAATAGTTTTCAATCTTGGTGTACCAAGCATAGGGTTCATGCTTCAATCCATACAACTATCGCTTGAGTCTGCACACATGCAACTCTCTATTGAAGGTCTCAAATCCTTATGGATGCTCAATTACAGTTCTTCCTCAATCACACTGTTGAGGAATGTTGTCTTCACATCCATCTGATGTATCTTCCATCCCATCTGCGCTGAAAGTGATAAAAAGATATGATTGAAGATTACCTTGCTACTGGAGCAAAGGTATCCTCGTAATCAATTCCATCCCCCTAAGCGAACCCTTTGGACACCAATATGGCCTTGTGTTTCTCCACACTCCCATATGTTTCTTGCTTTACCTTGTAAATCCATCTGGAACTCACCACTAACTTGTCTGCTAGTCTCAAGACCACTTCCCAAACACTGTTTATGATAATGGAATCATACTCCTCAACCATGGCATCAACCCATATTGGTTTCTGCACTGCTTCATCGAATGAGGATGGCTCAATCTCTACACTCTCTCTCATGAGAGCCATGTAACCAGTGTACTAATCTAGTGACCTCCTTTGCCTGCACCGTGATGTGGGTGTTCCAACATTCTCTCTAGTATCATGCATCAATTTTTCATCCTCTCTAGTGCACTTTCTTCCATATCTAGAATTCTCTACATGAGTGGGTGCTTCCACTCTCTACTCCTCTGCATGTGGTTGCTCCACATCATCCTAAGGTTCTTCCTTTGGAGCTAAAATCTCCTCTTCTCCATGAAACTGAAGCTCCCTCTCAAGGGAACATATCATGGCCTTCTCTTCATCGAACTTCACATCTCTATGAACCACTGTCATCCTGTGAGATGGAAGGTACACCTGATAGTTGTGAGGTGTATTAGTGTACCCCACAAATATGCCCAACTCAACTATTGGTTCTAGATTTTTCCTTGCATCCTTGGTAACATGATAGTAAATTGATGAACCAAATATCCTGAAGTGTGCCACATCTAGTTTCTTACCTGAAAACGTTTCTTTTAGTGTACTCATCTCGAGGATCCGATGAGGACTCATGTTCTACACATATATAGTTGTGTTGCATGCTTTATCCCACAAGTGCAACAGTAGGCCATGATCATGTAACATTGCTTGTGCAACTCCCACAATAATTTTTTTCTTCCTTTCATCCACCCCATTCTATTGTGAGTTATGGGGTGCTTTTAACTCCCATCGAATGCCTTCTGATGCACAGAAGTTCTTGAATTCATTCAACACATATTCTCCATCATTATCGCTCCTAAGAGCCTTAACTTTCCTGTCAGTGTCTTTCTCTACAAGTTCTTTAAATTCACAAAATTTAGCGAACATTTGATCTTTCTTCTGCATGAATAAAATCCAACACTTAAAAGAAAAATCATCTACAAATATAACATAATACCTATGCTTGGTCGTGGAGGCTGTCGAGAACAGTCCACACATGTTTGAGTGAACTCTCTCAAGGATCACTTGCACTCAACTATCCTTATCATGAAAGGTAGCTTTAGTGTACTTCCCCAATGTACACCCTTTGCATGTGTCTCTCTGCTCTAACACACCCTTAGGAAGTCCCGTATAAATTTGTTGCATGATATTTAAAGCTTCGTGGTGTAAGTGACACAATATTCTATGCCACAACTCACCCATGTATCGACTCTGCACCTTCTATTTTTTTGTGATCAAAGTAGCACAGTCTTCTACATCTTATTTGTATAGGTTCTTCACTCGAACCTCAATCTGGTTCACTTGTCCTGAGGCTATGTGACAAAGGAAAGCCTTTCCTTTGATAAATATTGAATCATAGCCACGGTCCTCCAACATGGAAACTAAAACCAAATTCTTCTTCCAACCCAGAACATACATGTTGGCACGAAAATTATAGCAGGGTTGAGACCTTGGGTTCGGGCACAAGGGGCCAACAAGGCTCCGTTGTAGTCTATAGAAGCACTGACATTTTCACCTTACCCAGAGAGGGCAAGGGATCTCACCCGAGGCATATCGTGGTTGAACTTAGATGAGGGTGGAATTAGGCACCAAGGGAGTCATAACAAACAAAATATACCAAACCATAGCAAATCATCATCTAGATTAACCCAATCATAATGTTCTACTTATATCGTCTTAGGAAACCATACAACCAGATGCATTCATTAAAAAATTTAAAGATCCAACACAGAGCTTAAGAACACAATATGGGACTGAATCGTCTCTTTCATTAGCATAACATAAGGAAATACATGAGGCTCAAGTCCTAATCATCAGTAACATGAACAACATAACCCATAGGAGTAACCACAGATAGGTCCGAGGAGTCATCACACTCTTCTACAAATCAAGAAGGCTCCAAAAATCCCTGACTCGCTCAACTGACCAACAACCACCTTTCCTTGCCCTTCCTTCTACCTTTTATACTCTGACCAGTGCTCGGACTGCCAATTCTGCCTATCTTCCGCTCGGTTGTCTTCATTCTCGGCTTCCTTTGTTCTATCCTCACTCAGTTTTTCCTACTCCTTTCTGCCACCTTTCAAAAACTGTCGATTCACTTCCAGTTCATGTTCCACCCTTGGTTGTCAGCTCTATAACCCCAACGATTATTCCCACCACTTGTCCCTGGCTCCTTTTTCTGCAAACTCAAAATGAAGGCCCCAACAATACATGACATATTTTAATGTGAGAGGAGAACCAAAATCCCTTTGAAAGGTAATAGTACCAATTTCGGTCATGTTATACCTCCCATCATCTCCCATTTCGATGTGCATCTAGAGGTCCTTCTCCTCCAAGTCACTGAGGAATTCTTTGTTTTCGGTCATATGGAATGAGGTTCCACTATCCAGATACCACACACTACCCATCACCGATATCATCATGCAAGTTATGAGGGTGAAATATAGCTCGAATTGTGAAGAAAGACCTTCAGCTGCTACTCCTCTTGAGAGCTTCTTGCTGACCTTCTTATGTGGACACTTCATGGTATATTGTCCCAACTCGTGACAGTGAAAATGTTTAATCCGTGACATGTCCTTCTTCTGGCTGACCTGACTAGAATTTGATTTGGAATGGGATTAATTCCCTCTCTTCGCCTTTCCAAATAAGGCACACTTCTCCTCATCATCATGCTTGGATGGGGATCCATCTCTGGTGTTCTGCTGAATCTCTTCTTGCACCAAGTCGGACCACAAATGCTCCCACTCTGGTAGCTTCTCCCTCTCATTTACTGAGTCCTGGTAGTTGTGACAACTCTTGGGAAGGCCTGGAAGTGTTAGGTTGACCAGATCGTCTTAAAAAACTATAACACCAACACTTCCAAGCTCATCCCGACATTGGGTGAACTTGGTCAAGTACTTTGGTGTTGTATCACCCTTCTCCATCTTGATTTTCCTGAGCTTTTCCTTCAGTGTCAACTTCCTGCAGTCGCTGTTGTTTTGAAATAGGTCTATCAAGGTCTTCCACATTGCATATGGAGTCTCCTTACTGTGGATGTTCGAGACAATATGATCGCAAACTCCTTCTAGGATAATCCTTCTTGCATTTGCAACACATTTTCTCCACTCTGTGAGATCTTGAGCATCAATTGTTGGAGGCTTAGGAATATCTTTGTCTATGAATTCCTTAAGCATGTTGTCTTCAAACATTGCCTCCATCATGTCCTTCTATGCAATATAGTTTGAACTACCCTCAAGGGCATATTCAAGTCTCAATCTGTAGAACGACATCTTGTTGGATCTAAAGTATGATACTGCAAATTTGATTTCACCTACAAAAGACAAAATTGTATTCTCCTCTTCTAAAGTGATTTCTGATCTGAAAGCATGTAGAAATTCATTGTAGATTCAAACCGCTAATTGTAATTTACTGAAACAATAGACTGGAATATGCTCTACTCATTAGCAGAAACATTTAAACGATCGTGAAATCATGAATCATACAAGAGAAAGAATCCAATCAACACATTACACAATGATTACTTGGGGAAAGCCACAACTAAAAACCCCTGCTATTTGTATATTGCATTAGTCATAATATATGAGAAGATTACAATGCTTTTCTCAAGCCCGAGCAACCTCTCCAATATCTCTATCTATCTCACAACTTCCTAAACAAGCCCCTGCCAATACTTAACCAATTTTATGTTTTCCCAAATCCCTATTTCCTTGCTTTGTTTTCTCCGAAATTATCCCCCTATTAATTATGAAAATTCCTCAAAGGAATTGGAAAATCCATCATATGCCTTCCTCTTACTGCATGCACCACCTGTACAATTAAGATGATTATACAACTGATAGTACATTGTCCCTAAACTCCAATATCAACTGGGTAAATCTCATATTTTACATGCATGAGTTATTTATGAGTCGATCATTAGTTTACTGGTTGATCACTGCATGCAACACCACACTACACTGTAGGCGGCACCACACTACTAGACCTTTCACTAGTTCCTCCAATAGTTGGGTCTTGACACATAACAGCCTTCTTTTTAAGGTCTCTTTAAGTCATGAGTTAATATTCACATGTAAACTTAAAAAAGGAAATATAATATCACATAAATCATACAGGCATCATGAAGAGTATAAAAAAGGATTTGATAACGGAGTTCACCCCTCTTGGGATAAATCTTCGGGCCTGCCAACATAGTTACACCGCTCCATATATTCAATATAAAAGGAAATACATAAAAAATTTCTGATGAAAACATGTGACTATTACCCCTACAAGGTAATGTTCTCCTGAAAATAACTCTCACTTAAGTAGCAATACAAGGAATCTCCTACAAAGATCCTATACTCCAACTGAAATGAGCTTACATGAGCATATGAGCACTTAAATTCCATATTGAAGAGCATAAACAAAACTTCCCTCAACATGAAATAATGAGAAAGTAAACCTGAGCTAAATCTTGCAAGTAACAGCTGCTACAGTAGACTTTTGAAGGTGAGAAAACCCCTACAAGGCCTTCTCGATGTTCAAACACCTTCCAGAACTGCTTCAAAAACCTGATTGATCCATACACCCTTGATCTTAGAGCTGAAAAAAGACTCCTTATATGTGCTCAAATCATAAATTAGAGGTCGCCATTGGATCCATAATATCCAAAAACCTCTAGTTATACTCTTTTTTAGCTCAATTTTGTCAAAAACTCAAAAAGATATGCTCTATAGAAATTTGGTTGCTAACTGCTCTACAAATTGGCTCATTTGTCTAATTGTTCTACGAATTCCGCATTTCATGAGGTTTTCGAGCGCCATTTTTTCCTAGCACCGACAAGATTCCTGTCGTTTCGGGTGCAATTTGTTGGACCATTTAAATGCGCAATGGCCCTTATGGCGGAAAAATTGGGCCACATGGGGCCATGCACCTGAGGGCTGGGGCTAAATGTCCGCCCCCATCGGCTTAGCCCCTAACTTATCGAGCCACGGTTCCACCGACGCATGTAACTTAGGTTTGTCACCCATTTTTTCACATCGTCTCGCTTGGAACCTTATCTCCTTCCTGACCACAATCTCGAGCCTGTCATGTGCCTTGCAGTTGAGCCAAATCCAAGCCCCCCCCCCCCCAATGGCATACTCTGGCTCCCGATGGGCTTGGTTCTGTGGTGGGCTATGTGACCATGACTTAGGGCATATTCATACCCCCCTTCTCATTACCAAATGTAGCGCCAAACTCCGTCTCCGTTGTCGGTTATATGCCAAGTGTTGTGACCTTGGTCTAGGCCTAAGCCCCGAGCCCTTGGTTGCTCTGCCATGGGTTCTATGGTGTGCAATGACTGGGGGTCAAGGGCTTAGCCCTGACCCCAATCCCCAAATGGACTTATCAACAAATCCTTTTTTATACTCTCCATGGTGCCTGTATGAGTTATGTGATATTATGTTTCTTATGTTATGTTTACATGTGAATACTAACTCATGACTTGAAGAGACCTTAAAAAGAAGGTTTTTTTGTGTCAAGACCCATTATTATCTTATAAAGCATTGGAACAGTCCTTGTTTATTTGTTTGTTTGATTTTGGAGAAGAGGAAAAAGACACCTCCTCCATTTTCAGATCAGTTATTTATGAGTGAATCACCAGTTTACTGGTTGATCACTACAAGCATCATCACACTACACTGTAGGTGGCACCACACTACTAGACCTCCCGCTAGTTCCTCCAACAGTTGGAACTAGTTTAACTGACTTTAACTTAGTTAAACTGAATTAATTAATTAAAACACAAAATAGGCTCAATCAAGGATCCTATAATGTAGGAGACACTCTACATGACTCAAGTTAGACCCTCAAGTCGAATTGACTAAGCCAACTAAGTCAAATTAACTTAGTTAACTAATATAAGTTGCCATGAGATGTGGAATTACAATTTTATTCCCAATTTAATTCAAGCACAAAATTAAATTAGGATTTTCTTGTTGCATTTTCAACACAAGTTTGGGCGCATATGATTTTTTGTCATTGACTCACAATAAAATCACAAATTTTATGATATAATAACAATTTTTTCATTGAGGAAAAAATCGTTGATTTTTTTGGCCAAAAAAATCAGTCCCTTGAAAAAACCATGATTTTCTTATTTTGTCATGATTTTATCACGATATTCACAACACTACATCATCATTATCACATGGCTAGAAATTTTCATGAATAATGGGGATTGATGTGGCATCATCTCAAACTATGGTGGCTAAAACAAGGAAGGTGAACTTCCAAGTGGCATAATTGTTGCATACAAACTCTGATAGAGGCAATACTTGTGTTGTTGGAAAGGTATTTGTGTGTAGTATGGGAAAGGAAAGTTTTTGTGTTAAAATGGTAAATTTGTACCCTCAAAAAATGTCAATTGATGCCTTAAAATGCTCTTGGAATGTTTCAAACCCAAATTTATCAAATTGGGTCTTGCCAGTAAAAATGGTTTCGTGAGTTGCTTCATCCACTTTTTTCACTCTCAAAGCATTGAGATGGATGACAAACTATATAATGATCCAATCCATCACAATTGTACAAATTTATTTAACCCCTAATAATGATTTTTAACATTTAATTTTGATCATCAATAAGTCTATTCATTAGTAATGTGGTTAATGCATTTAATAATTTCTTTGAGGATCACCTTCAATAATCTTTTGTGGTTTTTGTGAAGAAGTGTGATGTTGCTTCTACCAATGTCAATCAATTTCTTCATTGTGTAATTCTTAAGGTAATTGTTGATTTTTAACTTCCATGACTCATGCAACTCCTCTAGACTCAACATTTGTGTGTTCATGCTCAATTAGGCTTGGGTACATGGATTATTGGCAATAGAACCAATGTTGTAATCTAAGGAATTGTAAAGCAAGTATAAGTTGTATCCCAGGAGAGAAGTAGATCGAAACTGTAATCTATAATATAACATGCACATGGATGAGAGAAAGAAGAATAAAACACAAGTAATTTGAGACCAATAATATGCAATTTATTAATGTACCACAACATTATAATAGCTCCTCCTTCCTTTCTATTCTCTCTATTACATCAATACCATATTTATATGCATGACTCAATAACAATATAGTTGTAATTTTCTAACTACCATGTTTAATCGACCTAGTTGCATGTTCAATTGACTTACTTTTCTAATTAAGAAATCGTTTGCATCATTTAAGTCAATTGTTGGGTCTACTCAGTAGAGTTAATTGGCCCTCCCAATAGATGCCATGTTAATGTATATAACTCATATATGGGGCTAGCCATGTGTGGACTTTCAAGAATATTGTATAAGGTTTGAAACCTTATCAAGCATTGAGGATTGAGGATGAAAAAACTCTAACCCTAGACAACTATCAAACTATGTTAAATATTAGGCCACTAGGAAGAGGGGATTTCATCCTTTTAGTGTTGCACTTGTTCCATAGTTGAACAAAGCATCTAAGAGTGGGATTTGAAAGCATAAAAAAGAAGGAAGAATATTCTATAATAACCATTAAAACCATAGTGTCAAAGGAAAATCCATAGTGAGTGCCCCTTTCTTTGTATCTGCATTTCATAAATGAAGAAAAGACAGTAGAGTAGAGGCATCACCTTCTAGTTGGGGTTTTCTCCCATATCATGTCTCCCAAGAAACATCTCGTGTTCAAGTGTGTGGATAGTGTGTTTATTTGCTTTCTTTTTCTTTCACTTTTGTATTTTAGTTTATTTTCATAAATTTGAACAATATGCTAGAGCTAACAAATCTAATATCTAAAAAAATAAATCTATGAAATAAAAGATTTCTATAATACAAAGTATATTATAATAAACATGTTCAATAGAATATCCAAGATAATTTACAAATCAAAAATGTCATTCATAAATGTGGAAAAAATCACATAATAAGTCTAACTTAACATATAACTTCCTTACCCCGGATGCGGGTGAGGGCACGTCACATAGGGACGAGCCACATGCCCAGCATGTGACGCCCCGTGCCAGCAGTTAAGGTTATGGGCAGTGTAATGGATCTCCGCCGTCAGGGGTTATGGTTTGTATGCCCAAGCTCTGGGCATTCAATGCCGAGCAGGGTGAGTCGATGGAGGGACAGAGAGCAGTTAAGGCATGCTCATTTCGAGGTTTTGCAGCGATCCTTCAAGGGGAAGGCAGCGCACTACAAATTCATAAGCATGGTGAGGAAGGAATGTTGCAGGCGCGGAAGGAATCGGATTGGGGGGACGATCCACCACCTTGCAGGGCAGTCACAGCACTCTGTAGCTGCTACTCAGGGGAATTTCTTGGGGAGAAGAGGTACATTAAAGACAATTGGAATAAATTGGAAGCGAGGCGGTCATTCTGTGCGTGGTATGTGGCAGAGTTTTGCTCTGAAGCCGCTCCTCCTGTGTGTGGTCTGGGGCAAAATCTGCTCTGTGATCGTTCTTCTGTCACAATTCAGTTACTACAATCCCTCACCGGTCTCTACGGGATCCTCAATCCTTCGACAGTGGTCCGGGAAAAAGAGGAAGGCGGCAGGGGATCCATGGCCAAGATACGAGAGCGGCAGCCAAGCAGGAGGGGACCTGGGCGAGGAGCGTCCTCACGACGACCGGCAGCAGATGAGCACCATCATTGTTGTTGCTGCTACTGCCATAGGCGAGCGAGAGCAATTCCAATTCAGGTCGGGCAGTTCTTGGAGGTTGGAAGCACAAGTGAAGGAGAGTCAGGGCTTCCAGCCTTTGGCTCAGTCGTCTTCACCTTGGGTGGTTCGAAGGAGAATGAGAGTATCAATGCCCATATCTCGGTGCTCTTTACTAAGGCTCCTGAAGGAAATGAAGCAGGGAAGCGGCCAGATTCGGCTGAGCCACCTCAAGCAGGCAAGGGGGAGGAGAGTCCCGTGCTGCAGCCACCAATTGAGGCCAGCACCTCTGGGAAAGAGATCCAGCACTCCCCTCCCATTCCTCCGGAACAGGCTCCTCCGAATACTGCAAAGGATCCAATGGACCTGTGGGCAGGGATACCGGAGGGCCAAGGCTGGAGCTACATTTACGAGGAAGAGCCCGAAGACTAATCCTCAGCAGCGACCTCCGGAATTCTCCCTTCTCTCTCGGCATCGGTCTATTCTAATGGTTTCAGCGGGTATTTGTCTTCTGTTTGTTACTGTGTCTACTACTGTTTCGGTTAATTTTCAGTTTGTCATTTTGTCATGTAAATGTCAATCTCGCGGAGGGACTAGCTTCACTGCAAGTTGGTTGGATGGAAGCCCCTGTGTGGGACGTGTCGTCACTGTCTAACTCGATGTTGTTTCATGTTCGACTACAGTCATGTCATTTTGGTCTTTTGTCTCAGTATGTTTGGTAAATCCTGTAGTTGCCCCTGCGCGGGAGTATTCTGTGTCAAACTATGTTCTCCCAGGCGCCATAGTCGGCCCTGGTTGGTCTGTCTCTCAGTATGTAAAGTTCACATGTAAATACCATATAATATAATAGATAGTCTTTTACCGAGAAAAAAAAAAACATATAACTTCCTTAAATATAAACAACGTTAATGGCAAACAGTAAATAAATGCGACTTCCTTCTCAAACCAAAACTTTACTTAAAAAATAATTCAACATCTAATACATATTTTGCATGGATCAATAAAGCACAACTGGGTTTTAGCCCATAAAAAAAAATGACTAGTGAACAATATGAAAATCAAAATAGGGTGGTCAATAACCTATAAATCACATGTTAAGAAATATCCTTATCTATATGTTAAGGAAAAAGGAAAATGAGCAAATTACATTACTAAATCATGTAGACTTTTATGACTCTTATTTTAGAGTTCAATTATTCATCAAGGTGTGTGCTTTTAAAAAGACATATTAATATATAAGGGATAACTAGTGAGTGAGTGCCAATATTAGAGGCCAACCAATAAGTAAAGATGGTTGCCATGTCAAACCAACATATCATTGGAAAGTTGCTTTGATTGCCTTGCCAAACCAATTGTTTTAACGTGTAATATGGATGATGAATGAAAAAATTCAAATTATTTATTATTAAATTATTTTTTAGTTTAATTATAATTATTTAATTATTAGTCTACATTTATTTTAATTATGGATTTCTTAAGTGTAAAGTGGATTAATTTTTTTTTATTCTAAAAAAAATTGTATTTCGAGATTTGATCTCTAGACACTTGGTAAATCTAAAATTAAGATAAATTTAGACTATTTTAATTATAATTACAATTATAATTATTAATTTGATTTTTTATATATAATTTTATTGTATAGAAACGTTTAAAAAAACATAACATTACAACATTTATTTAATACTGAGTTGAAAAATGACTAATTTACCACATGTAAATCAAAAAAATCTAGAAACTTACACAAAACAAGATAAAGATAATAATTAGATATAGTTAACAATATATTAAGGTAAGAAGAAAATAAGTAAATTAAATTACTCAATCCAAAAAAAGCCCCTCTTAATTTGGAGTCTTAACTATTCATAGAGTCGTCGACATATCACCTAGCATGGAGTCTTAACTATTCATAGAGTTGTCGACATATCACCTTGCATAGCAAAACGAGTTATTTTCCAGGTCATCTCCAACATCAATAGCAATTGTCAAACTATACATAAAATGCCATGACTACACCATTATGGGTTAATTTGGCAAATATATTCATGAGTGCGTGTTGTTCAATACATAAAATAATGTGCTGCAGTAAGAAATTATCAATGCAATGTAAAACGACTTTCCCTATGGATAATATTTCATGGGCCAAATAGAATTTGGCATACTGTATGTGTCATGTGGAGTTGATTTTAGGAAATGTAAATATGAGATTGAAACAATCATGTTATCCTTAGGTAATATTTTATTGTTTAAGAAAACATCTACATTATAAGTTAATCCATTAGCATTGTTGCAGGCTGTCATAGCATTATGTGTTCAATAGTGGATATCTAAGTTATACATGCTTTATAGAACAATCTACATAATGACAACAATATAAATTTTGAAAATCAAGACCACAAGCATCCCATAGATTCATTGTTAAAAATTTTAATGGCAACAAAATAAATGTTTTAAAAACACTATATACTCTAGTTTTTGTTAGATATTTCATTCTCATGATTATGCTAATTTGTAAATATGTGTGTAAATAATTAATTTAGGATAAATATAAAACTAATTTGATTTAAAGAAAGAAATTAAAGTTCATTTTATTTAAAGGAAGAAAAATTATCTTCTTTTACATCACTCGGTACTACAACCTGCTCTATTCCTACTCCCCCTCGCAGTGTTTTCCCTTGCACTAAATAATCGTTGGTTTTCTAGTTTCATTTCCTCTCACCAACATGCCTTAATAATGAATGAGGAGCTAAAGAGGTTCATTGAACCATGGTACAAGCAATGTTTGAGCTCGCTATAGAGATTTTATTGCGGCCAAGAGATTTTGAGATCTTACCCCTAACCCTATCCAAATGGATTTAAACCGAGCCACTACAGCAGACATTGCTGAGCACAATTACTTCACTAATGTCAAGATTCTTGAATCTACTATTGAGTGGATACCTTACCCGAGCCACACACATAATAGACAAAATCAACATCTTTGCATAATCGAGCTTTACTGGCACATTAAAGCCTTACTATGTCATGTGCTAGAAAAAACCTGTGCAATTTATAGAGAGATATCCTTGCAACTCAATGATAACATAACTGAGAACCACTATCATTCTATAGAACACTAGGATTTAGCCATGCAACTGGGACGCATCAAAACCATCCTTCTCTGAGGAAAAGTTTCAGCTTCTCCAAGAACTCCTATAGCTCTAATAACATGATCTTCTTTGGGATACAGTGGCAACTTGAGTTTTTTATGGAAGATTTCTCAAATTTTTTGGTCTCTCTTTCTTATATGCAGTAGTATTGCTTTTATGTTATGGACAAGCACATGACTTGTTGTTTTGGTCACTATGCTAGTTATAGTATCTCATGTCATGGATGGAACAATACAAGGATATTATTATTTTTTGGTTTAAAAAATTTATTGTCTAGAGTTAGTTTGGTTTCTTGAGTGGCAGACCATACGGGAAAGACATGCATCTATGGTTGTAATTGATGAATCTTTCTAATTAATAGAATCTCGAAGCTTATATATATAATTTGGCGATTTTTTATATAAAACAATTCTATATTATAAAATTTTGGCAAATATTTTTAAGAAAAAATGAAATAGAAAATTAACCAATATTAACCTTAAAATTTTGGTTACTTGTATTTTATATATAAATAATTTTCATAAAATTCTTGGAGTTAATCATAATAACTTATAGTGATATCAAAACCTAGTTGATATTTTTTTAAACCTCATAATAACCTGCGCCTTCTCATCCTTGGAGAGATAGTCCTGGAAATCATGGTATTTGTGTTGGGAGCCAAGCCCATCTCTTCCATTCTCAAGAAGATTTGGCTATGGTAGTGCAATACCCAAATCATCGAATCGATCCTATTAGGATTCCAAGAAACTTTCCTAGGTTGTAGCTCGGAGATAGCTGGTAACATATAAATTCAACTATTGTTGCAGGTTTAATTGAAGGACTGATGGTTTGTTCAAGCCAGATAACCACTTCTACTTTGTTTCACTCCAAACATGCGTGAACACCCCCAGACTACAAGGCTTTAGACCACCAAATGCTCACAGTTTAGATATTGGGTGAATATGGAGAATACTAACCACACCAGCAGATGCACAAGACCATGTGATGGCTAGCTGCAACTAGTAAAGAAACTTGTAAATCTATTCTACTAATGCACAGACAGGATGACAACTCTCTGGCATCAGAAAGAAAGAAACCTGAGTGACCTATTCAGTGATACATTCAACCATCTAACACAGAGATAAGATGACAGTTATCTAGTGCTAAACCTTAAAAGATCAAGAACACAACATATTAGGCACAAGCCTAGAACAGAGGAAAATGGAAAGTGAGCAGTTAACAGCAAAAGAAGCTTGTATTAGCTGAAAATGAAGACGAGACGTTGCAAGTGACAAAATATCTACAATCTCCAGAAGTTGAACCTTACATCAAATGCCAACCATCAACCCTAATTACATCTTGTTTCTGGGTATTTATAGATTTTCATTACAAGGCACTTGGGCCGATTAGGTATGGAGGGGTCATAATTGACCACCAACTACATTTAACAGCTTGATGGAGTCTCTGACTGTGTTTGCTTGCTTCAGTGGATGAATCTGATATGTTCAGGTGTTGTGTTGTCCTCTTAGGCAGTTGGTGTGCTCGAAACAGTGGAGCTCCATAACTGATAAATTTGGTTACAAGGTCGTGCTTTGTCATTTTCTCCCTTGGCCATGCCTTTTGTTAAATATGGTTGTTGGGAGTCTGACAGTGACTCGTACTAGTAATCTGGTCATCTCCTTCTTTGGGCAAACAGACTGGTCAGAGGACATGAACTGCATGGGCGAGTGGATGATTTGGATGAGCGGAAAGAATGGTCGTCGGATCAAGGAAATGGACGGTGGAGATGGCTCGACGAGGGCTATCGGCCGAGGTGAGAGCGGGGTGAATCGAGGCCGTTAGATCTTCAGTGGTCAGATCAAACGGTCATCAGGCGGCAGAGCTGCGCGGGAGTTAACGGGCGGGAGCGTTTTGGCCGAGCGGCAGAGCTGCGCGGGAGTTAACGGGTAGGAGCGTTTTGGCCAGGCGGCAGAGCTGCGTGGGAGTTAACGGGCGGGAGCGTTTTGGCCGGGCGGCAGAGCTGCGCGGGAGTTAATGGGCGGGAGCGTTTTGGCCGAGCGGTAGAGGTATTTATCACACCACTTTTGGGCGTAAAGCGGTAAAAGGATGGGGTCGCACGATTCCACTCAGAAATCGACACGTAGCAGTGGAAGAGAGAGAAAAACCACTCTCATTGGGCGCTAACGTTCGATTATGTTGCGAGTGCAATAAGAGCGAAAGCCGTCAGATCTTGGCGGAGATGATCTGACGATGGGGGAATAATCGAGCGGGTCGCTTTATCGAATGCGACGGGAGCTGTTGGATTGGCGGGGACTGATCAACGTTGGGAATTCGGCGAAGGGTTTATGAGTGCGCGGGGTCATATGGGTGAGGTTTCATGGAGTGTTTGGGGTTTTGCGCTCGGGGCTAGGGTCAAAAGGGGCTATTCTACAGGGTTTAGGAGGCAAATCGGGGGAACGGAGATGGAGGAGAATAAGCGAGATAAAGGAAGAAAGGAGAAAGTGACCAATGTGGAATCCTTTGAGCGCAACCAATCCGACCAAGCTTGTCTCTGACCTTGAAAAACCATTGTTGTATATCAGAGCTAACACTGGCTCCTTCTGAGGATGAGATCCTCCCTATGAGGTCTTGAGAACCGTAGGCCACTGCCTTATCATACAAAAACCATATTAGCAAAAATTCCTAGTGTTCCATTGGGCATGGAGTCTAATTAAGCCTACACTAAACTTGTAAAAATAACATATTTACAGTGCTGAGGCCAAATGGCCTTAAACAACATAAATTTTCAAAAACTGCCCATTTACTGGGCCATCAAAAACTGTGTCTCCTTCCATACTTTGCAGCATGAAAGTGTTGTTCCCCTAGATCTAAGTGATGATAAAAGGTTCAGTCCACAAAGCATCAAACTTCCCATGATTGCCTTTCTTTTCTTTTAGTGCATCCCATTTGAGCACCAAGTCACCAACTTGAAAACTATCTATCTTTGCCTTTCTGTCAAAGGATTCCTTGATACTCTTTTGATGTGTTGCAGACCTTTCAACCAATTGATCTCTGATTTGATGCACTTCTGCCAAGTCACTAATCCTTTTTGCCATGTCATCTTCCTCATTCTTCTCTTCTTGCAAGAACTTAGCCACAGGGAGGGTCAACTGAATGGGGAATACAGCATCAGTGCCATATACCAGCTTGAATGGAGAGTTCCCTGTGGATTTCTTGGTGGTCACCCAGTCAACCCACAATGCATACTTCAGTTTGGAATCCCAGTTCCTCTTGTTTTCTTCCAGCAGCTTTTTGATTATCCTTATCAGGCTCTTGTTGGATGATTCTGCTAGACCGTTACCTTGAGGGTAATATGAGGTGGAATGAATTAGCTTAATGCCCATTGAGTCACACATGTCCACCAACTCTTTTTCCCTAAAATTTGTTGCATTGTCTGTAACTAATTTGTGTTGATAGCCAAATCTGGTGAAAACGTTTTCTTTCAAAAACTTCATGACCATATGGTGATCAGCTTTCCTAGTAGGGATGGCCTCGATCCATTTAGTGAAGTAGTCAGTGGCTACTAAGATCCATCTGTGTTGGCCACTGGAGTGTGGATTAATTTCTCCTATGAAATCAAAACCCCACTATTGAAAAGGGCCACTGGCATGTATTGGCTTCAAGGGCAAGGACTTCAACTGTTGTTTTCCTTCAAACCTCTGGCACCTGTCACAAGATTTTACAAATGAAAAGACATCAGAAAACAAAGTGGGCCAATAATACCCAGCTCTGAGGATCTTGTGTGTTGTGGTTTTCGAATAGTGATGTCCTCCACATACGTTGGAATGAAACTGATGCATGACCTCTACAGATTGTTCTTTGTCTAGACATCTCAAAAGGATTCCAGTTGGATCCCTCCAATACAGCAAGTTTTCATGAATACAATACTTGGCTGCTCTGAGCTTAATATTTCTAGCTTGGCTTGAACTAAGGCCTGGAGGAACTTCTAGCTTCAGCAAAAATTAAGCTATTGTAGAATACCATCCACAAGAAGCTAGATTTTCAGCCAATGACTGGTCATGTCCTAGTTAAGTTGTTTCTTCTCCTATCTATTTGTTATCTGAATTTGTGCCTATCCAATTCATGTCCAGCATCCTGCAATTGTTTTCAGCGATCAGCTTGGCAAGGCCCTGACCTCTGACAATCTTGGTGGATTTTAATTCTATGTTGAATTCAATAAGATTTGCAATCCATTTATCCCTTCTTCTATCAACATCTGGCTGCATTATGACATCTTTTACTGAAACAGAGAGCGCATATGCAATTACCTTGGAGTGTAGAATGTATATTCTGAAAGCTTTCAAGGATTTGATAGGAGCATACACTTGTTTTTCAATGATATCATACCTCAGTTCAGCATCCCTTAATGTTTTGCTGAAAAATGCCACTGGATGCTCTGAACCCTCATCATCTTTCTGCAATAAGACTATTGCAAGGGTGTCACCTGAGGCAAATGAAAAGATATGGAACTCCTTGCTATAGTTTGGGCTAATTAAAGTGGGAGCTTCCATAATGGCTCTTTTGATGGCTTCAAAAGATCTTCTTGTTGCATCAGTCCATTTGATATCTGATCCCTTTTTCAGCATGGAGGTGATGTGTTTTACCAGTTCTGCAAAATTAGGAATGAACCTCCTTACAAAATTTATTTTTCCCAGAAAGGATTAAATGTCATTTTTTAATCTAGGGATAGACAAGGTTTGTATTGCTTTCACTCTCTCTAGGTCAATTTTGACACCTGCAGCAGAAACAATGTGTCCTAACAGTTTACCCTCTTCTAAAGCAAATTGTGACTTTTTAGGATTGACTGATATCCCAAACCTTTTGCACTTCAGAAACACTTTCTTCAAATGCTGCAAATGGTCTTGATGGCTATTGGAGTATACTATTATATCATCCAGGTAGACAAGGACAAACTTATCCTTCTCTCCTACAAATGCTATATCCATAGCTCTCTGAAAGGTGGCTCCAACATTCATCAGCCCAAAAGGCATCTTGGAATACATAAAAGTGCCCCAAGGAGTGGTGAATGCAGTCTTTTCTTGGTCATCTGGATGTACAGCAACTTGGTTATACCCTAAAAATCCATCCAGGAAAGACATGACTTTGGTTCCTGAGACTTTTTGCAACAAATGCTCCATCTTGGGCAAGGGATAGTTGTCTTTCTTAGAGCATTTGTTCAGGTTCCTGAAATCGACACACAGCCTGATTTCTCCACTTTTCTTCCTCACTACTACCAAGTTGGCTACCCACTTTGAACATCTCAGAGGGACTATGATTTTGGCAGCCAACAACTTCCTGATTTCCTTTTCAATCAGGGGAAGGAGCAGAGGATTAATGGGTCTCAGCTTTTGCTTGAAAGGAATGGTGTCTTTTTCCAATGGGATCTTATGCTGGATGATCTTCTTATCATAATTTTTAAGGTCACTATATTCCTAGGCAAAGACTTCAGCAAATTGCCTCATCAAGGTGCAATATCAGAACTTTGGGCAGCAAATAGATGGGAGGATAGATTTATGTACTTTGGATGATCTGGACTCCCTATGTTATGCCTATGGACTGCAGATTTATCTTATTTTTGGGAAATCTTATGAGGCAAATCATTATGGTCAAACAGCTTCTCTAGAGGCACTAGACCTTTAGGTATATAATTGCTAGGCAACTGAACAATGTTGTCTCGGCCAATTCTATTCTTTAGCTGGGACTGGGGACATTCTTCCAAGATTTCATTCTCTTGATCTATTTGCATTTCAGAGAATTCATCAATGACTTGCAGAAACCTATTTACTTCATCATCATCCTCAAAAACTTTCCAATGCTGGACATTATCAGGCAAGGATGGTCTATATTTTATCTGGACTTCATAAACCAACCTAGGGGGCATGGGAGGGATAAACATGCTAGCAGACACAGCAAGGGAATCAGCAAGCTGATTTTTTACTCTAGGAATGTATGAGATACAAAAACTATCAAAAGCATCTTTGAGTCTCCATACCTCATCTCTGTATGCTTTCAGCCTTGGGTGCCTTGCTTGGAACATTTTGTTCACTTGCTGAATGATGAGATCAGCATCTCCAAACACCTTTATGTCTCTAATTCCTTTGTCTTTGGCAGTGTTTAAGCCCAATATCGGAGCCTCATACTCTGCTATATTGTTGGTGACCTGAAAAGTCATCTTAAAAGACAGATGAGTGCTTTCTTGTTTTGGAGACACCAACACCACTGCTTCTCTTGCGGTTTCCTTTGAATAGGCTCCATCAAAGAACATATCCCAAGCTTGTGTCCCTTCCTCTTCCATGGCCTGGCCTACTAGTTTCTTGAGTTGCACTGGGGCCTTATGGGATTCTTCAATTTGGAGAATACATGCTCCAAAATCAGTGTCCACAGCGTAAATGGGATGATTAGTGGGATTCTTCTCATCATTGATGATATAGGCCAGCTGGGCTTCCCTGTACAGTCTTCTGCTTTCTCCTCCAAAAACTAGGACAGTGGCATAAGATAAGTCATTTTGTAATGTCCCACCCAATCTCTTAATCCACCCTCTGGACAGTAGCATACCAAACTTAGGGGGAACATCTGCTACCACAATATCCATCATCATGCTCTTCATGGGCAGCTGAGTTAGGGTGATAGCCAAATCTTTGATCAACCCCAGACATTTCACCTTCCTTGAATCAAAGGAGAATAAATCATGATAAGGTCTAGTAATGTCAAGGCCTAACTCTTCCATGACAGCTTTGGGCATCAGATTATGGCTGGCACCAGTGTCCAGCAGATAGTTGTGGAGGATTTTGTCATGAATGGTCAAGGAGACATAAAATGATGGAGAATTATCATCAGCAGGTTCAGTCATTGGGCTAAGCACAACTACAGGTTTATCATCTTGTAAATTCACATAGTCAGTGGAGGCTTGTGTGGCTTTCAGCTCAAGGGCATCAAGGATGGGCTTCCTAAAGACCTCACTCTTTGCAAGTTCTATCAGAGGTATAGATATTTTAAGCTTTTGGACTTCTGATTCAAAACTAAAATGGAAAGGGGACTTGTCAAGACTTCTTACCTCTTGAGCTGGTGCTTTGAGGATGGTGGGATCAGCTACTAATTTCTTCTATTTGTTGACCTGCTGCTCTGTGGGGATAGCAGTTCTTTGGGCAGGATTCTCTTTGACATTACTTGTTCTTGACCTCAAGTTATATCTTTGCTGGTCTTCAGTCTGCAAAACAGCTTCTCTGTCCCACTCTTGACTGGTCTGGTCCTTAAGTAATGATTCTTCATAGGCAGCCAATGTCAAAAAGGTAGCACTGCCCTTGTCTTCCATGCAGTGAATCTCATCCTCTTCGTCTAGTTGTTCCTCCTCCATGACTACGTTCTGGAAAGCAGTCTTGACCCTTTGTTCTTCACTGGCCTCTTTGCCTCTTTGAATGATCTGCAATTGTTCATTTGCTCCTCTGAATGGATTTGTAGTTCTAAGAGCAAACGTGTTAGGCATCCTTGCTTTCCCATATCTTTGTTCAACCTTTAGTGTGGATATTTCAACATCCAATGACTCTATCATTTTATTTATTTTGTCTATTTTAGGTTCTGAAGATGAAGCAGAGGAAGAAGAAGCCTCACCTCTCTTCCTTCTTCTATTAGCATGACCTTTGAGTTTTTCTGCAGCCATGATATTGGATTCCACCTCTAGGGCTGCATCTTGCATTTCAGCTAGAGTGGCACATCTTCTTTCTCTTAATAGCAGGCAGAAATCGGAGTCAAAGGCATTGGCATAGGTGATTTTGGCAGTGGTGGGGGTAGGCTTTACCTCAGCTGGTATCTTTCTATACATACGATTAAATCTTTTATTAAAATCAGACAATGATTCCCCATTTTCCCTCTTGAGGTTTCCAAATTCAGTATGATAGTATAACAGGTTTTTCTTATCTCCCTGGTGCTTTAAAAACACATCATCTAATGCTTCAATGTCTGCTATAGACCTAGGGGTCAGTTCTCTAAACCACTTTCTAGCCTCTCCATCAAGGCTTTGGACAAAAACTCTCATCCACGAATCATCTTCACTGATATCTAGGTTATCAGCATAGCTATAAAAAGACTCAAGGTGCTCTTCGACAGTTATTCCCTCTATACCAGTGAACTTAGGCATATATTTCTGATATTCTCCTATAGGAATGGAATTCAAAGGAACGGGCAGGACTAGGGGTCCATACCTAGCAGCTATGATTCTTTCCATTTTAGTAGGTGCTTGTGGGCCTGCCATGAACGGTGTAGATGAAAAGGTACTGGCAGTTTGAAAGGTAGGGAGCTGAGAAATGAATGACAGGGCTGAAGGAAACTGATGGACTATAGGAGAGGTTTTCTTTGGACTGAGATCCAAAGGGGAACTTATTAAACAAGGAGCTTTATGAACCTCTGAAAGTATTTCTTCGCTGATAATACTAGGCTCTATATTTTCAACATGTACATGCTCAGCTACAAGCCTTTCTTGCAAAGATACATGAGATTGTTTAGGCTTACCTGATCCTGATGCTCCTTTCTGTGATGTTTTTCTTTGCTTGAAAATCTTCTCAGGGTCAAGCACTGGGTCAGCTGGTGATTTCTGAGGATTTCTCTGAGTGTGACACAAACTGAACCAGAACTGTGATGTAGAGTCTCCAAAAGGTTGGTCCTCCAGTAGAGTCGCCAAATAGATGATTACAACCAATAATGTGTCCAGACTTTTTCTATCATCAAAGTTGGATCTATGTCGTTCTCCTAGGGAAGCTGAGCTTTAATCTCCTCTCCCCAGCAATGGTGCCAATTATGTTAGGATTCCAAGAAACTATCCTAGGTTGTAGCTCAGAGATGCCTGGTAACATAAAAATTCAACTATTGTTGCAGGTTCAAATGGAAGGACTGATGGTTTGTTCAAGCCAGATAACCACTTCTACTTTGTTTCACTCCAGACATGCGTGAACACCCCCAGACTACAAGGCTTTAGACCACCAAATGCTCACAGTTTAGATATGGGGTGAATATGGAGAATACTAACCACACCATTGGATGCACAAGACCTTGTGATGGCCGGCTGCAACTAGTAAAGAAACTTGTAAATCTATTCTACTAATGCACAGACAGGATGACAACTCTCTGGAATCAGAAAGAAAGAAACCTGAGTGACCTATTCAGTGATACATTCAACCATCTAACACAGAGATAAGATGACAGTTATCTAGTGTTAAACCTTAAAAGATCAAGAACACAACATATCAGGCACAAGCCTAGAACAGAGGAAAATGGAAAGTGAGTAGTTAACAGTAAAAGAAGCTTGTATTAGTTGAAAATGAAGACGAGACGTTGTAAGTGACAAAATATCTATAGTCTCCAAAAGTTGAACCTTACATCAAATGCCAACCATCAACCCTGATTACATCTTGTTTCTGGGTATTTATAGATTTTCATTACAGGGCACTTGAGCCGATTAGGTATGGAGGGGTCATAATTGACCACCAACTGCATTTAACTGCCTGATGGAGTCTCTGACTGTGTTTGCTTGCTTCAGTGGATGAATCTGATCTGTTCAGGTGTTGTGCTGTCCTCTTAGGCAATTGGAGTGCTCGTACCAGTGGAGCTCCATAACTAATAAATTCGATTACAAGGTCGTGCTCTGTCCTTTTCTCCCTTGGCCATGCCTTCTGTTAAATATGGTTGTTGGGGAGTCTGACAGCAATTGGTACTAGCAAGTTGATCATCTCCTTCTTCGAGAAAATGGACTGGTTAGAGGGCATGAAATACATGGGCAAGTGGACGATTTGGATGAACGGAAAGAATGGTCGTCAGATCAAGGAAACGAACACTGGAGATGGCTCGGCGGGGGCTATTGGCCGAGGTGAGAGCGGTGTGAATCGGGGCTGTTAGATCTTCGGTGGTCAGATCAAACAGTCATCGAGCAACAGAGCTGCATAGGATTTAACGGGCAGGAGCAGTTTGGCTGGTCGGTAAAGGTATTTATCGCACCACTTTTGGGCGTAAAGCGGTAAAAGGACGGTGTCACGCGATTCCACTCAGCAATCGACACGTAGCAGCGGAAGAGAGAGAAAAACCGCTCTCATCGCGCGCTAACGTTCGATTATGTTACGGGAGCGATAAGAACGAAAGCCGTCAAATCTAGGCGGAGATGATCTGACGGTGGAGGAATGATCGAGTGGGTCACTTTATCGGATGCGACGGGACCAGTTGGATTGGCGGGGACTGATCAACGGCGGGAATTCGGCGAAGGGTTTATGAGTGCGCGGGGTCATATGGGTGAGGTTTCATGGAGTGTTTGGGGTTTTGCGCTCGAGGCTAGGGTCAAAAGGGGCTATTATGCAGGGTTTAGGAGGAAAATCGGGGGAACGGAGATGGAGGAGAATAAGCGGGATAAAGGAAGAAAGGAGAAAGTGACCGATGTGGAATCCTTTGAGCACAACCAATCCGACCAAGCTTGTCTCTGACCTTGAAAAATCATCATTGTATAGCAAAGCTAACAGGTCTATTTTTTTCCAGCATCTAGAATACAACGATATTCTTGGAGGTTAAATGAAATCCTAAATTTAATTTATTTCTCTCCTGAGGTGTGTTTTCATTGTTGTTGTTTAACTGGTTTATGTTTTGGAGTTTTTTGGGCATATTTTCCAGTTAAATTTGCAATAAATTTTGTAGAAATTGGTTGGAATCATAACTTTAAACTATGAATTTTGTGCAATCTGAGGACCCCAAGGCTTTTTTACTTAGTTGAATCCATTTATACATTAGAAAAAAAAATTAAATAATAAAAAATTATTTAGCCAAAATTCTGCCAAAAACTTTGGAACCTAGAATGTTATATTAATTTGTCATCGTTTGAGTGTGTCATTCATGCTATTGTTGGTGTAGAGTGGCTTTATGTGTCAGTATTAGGCCAGGCTACTCCATCTTGCTAAATCTAAACTGGCACAGGTGAATTTTCATCTCTAATGGGAGTGCATGACCTACCATTTTGGAGATGTATCAATTGGAAATTTTACAACCTACAATTTTGTTGTTACTGCATTTCTCTTTCTCAAGCATTGTAGTGATATTTCAAAGGTTTCCTTTTTATTTTATGGTGTGTGACCTAGAAATTTGGAAGTGTATCTATTGCCTTGCCATTTTGGAGCTTTGTTTCTTCTATTGCAAGATTTTTGATGTGACAATGTTGCATATATTAAGTTTTTTCCAAGTGGTAACTGCTCATTCAAAGTGAATAAACTCCATCTCCTTGTTGTTCACTTAGGCAATAATATTAGAGTGGAAAATGATAAAACTACTTGTAACAATTGATTAAGATTGTTTTCTCTAAGTTTGAAGGACAAAGTCTTGTGAAGTGCCATAAGCTTAAATATGAGTTATTGAAAGAAGAGTTTTCTCTAAGTTTGAAATTTTGTGAAGTGTTATAAGCTTACATATGATTTGTTGCAAGAAGAGTTACAAAGTGGATTTCATGCTCTTTCTATTCTAGAAAAAACACAACACCAATTGAATGGAGAGCATGTGAATTTGCATAAATGTCTAGGGCACAAACTTATTGGTTGTGAGAATCTTTTTATTTAATTTCAGTTTGACTTTTGTTATTTCAATTTTTTGCTTTCATCAGACCTATTTGTCGGCATATGGAGCCATAGATGGACAACTTAAAGGTGGTATGAGAGGATGTTAAATGAAGCATTTCAGAGGTAGGAGGGATAGGCATAATCCCCATGAGAGATCTAATCTTCATTTTGTTCATTGCAACAAGAATGGGCAGGAGATAAAGATATGCAGAACCCCATGGGAGAAGATAAAAAACAAAGTCGAACAAAAAAATAGAAAAATAAAATCTTATAAGCATTTTCATTACAATATTGGCATAAATGAAGGCTTATTAAAAACCTCATTTATTCCTTGAAGAGATACTAGTTGCTTGACACTTGTGCAACCTGCCACATGACATTTCAAAAATATTTCTTTGAATAATTGAATGACAATGTTGAAGGTGCAATAAACTTTGGAGATGGTTATAATCTTAAACCTATGGGGTTTGGCACCATCAGGCTCAATTTGCCTAGATTCTCATATTTTCTTTTGCATTGTTAGTCTCTATAGCATCAGAGGTGTTCTAGTCTCGAAACTTTGTAGAGAGGCTAAAACACTGGATTTCTCCATAACCCAAAAATCGTTTATGGAAATTCCACCTAGAAGTGTCTCAATAGATTATTAGCCTATTTTTTAATATTTCCTAAGTCTAACTTAGGAAATCTGGTTATTAATCAATATTAATTGAGATAAGGTGTGAATCATATAGAAACTCACATGGATCATCTAGGAAATAATCTTAGCCATCAATTATGATTTAATCTTGGTTGTTGGAGTCCCAACAGAAGATTATAAGAAGAATTTGATGGGTAGATGGAGAACACACTTGTAGAGTTTGATTTTCCAGAGAGCCATCAGTTGTCAGAAGAGTTCGAGCTTAAGAAAAAAGAATAGATAGAGAGGGGCAAAGACAGTTAAGCCAGAGGAAGATTTTTCCAGATGTCGTGAGTACTTTGCAGGAAGGCTGAGATTTTCTCTAGGAGGTTGCACGGAGGTAGCGTAGATCCTCAAAGGAAAGTTCGAATTTTGTTGAGGAGAAGACGTCTTCAGTTCCAGAGGCCAAGAAGGGATCCCAAAGTTTCGAAAAATCATTTTCCTAGTTAGCAGCAGGAAGGATAACTAGATTTCCAGACGATTCAGGTAGCACATGTGATAGGCAGCTTCAATGTGATGTAGAGCTTGCACAGGCCCAGTTGGAAAACTAGCTTTCAGTGGCATTCAAGTGTCATGATTGCTCAAAGTGAGGGTAATTTCCCTAAAGAAATTTTTTCCAGTATTTTCTCTACAGGATTTCTAGTTTTTGGCATCCATATTGTACTTCGATAATTTCACTACTATTTAATAATATAAAACCCTTAGTTGTTGCATCGGTTTTCCCAGTTTTGGTTTTTCCAGGGAATTTTGTCTAAAAATAAATGTGTTAATTTTAAGTGTGTGTGCTAGTATATTTCTCATTTTGTAGCGTTACTATTTCTACAGTTTTATTTGTGAAGGTTGCAATGTGATTTATTCAGTGTTTTTCGTAGCAAATAAATTGTTAAATTAATTAACAATTAGAAGAATAATTTCCAATTGATGTACTAGGACTTTAGAATTGAAATTTTAACATGGTATTAGAGCATGATTGATCATACAGGGAAGCTTAGAAGCGGAGGCAAAAATTCATTGTTCAGAGGGAGCAGCAGGATGAATTTTTAGAGGTTGCGCAAAGCGTAGGCCAAGCAGATCAAATTGTTGGGTAGATCGGTTTTTCAATGTAGATTGGCAGAAAAATTTGGCTTGCTGGATTTGGTGATTCCAGCAGGCAGAGGAAGCAACAACAACCCAAATTTTTCGTTGAGCAGATTCCTTGTTTTGGCACAAAGGGTTTTGTAGTAGTTTGCAATAGCAAAATTAGCGTCAGGTGGAAGAGAAATAGCACACACAAAGGGAAATTTCTCTCAGAGAGTTTTTAACCTAGAAATCAGATTTTCTCAGTTGCAGATTGGCAGTAGCTATGAGAAGATCTTCTCACTCCAAAATGGCGTGTGAGTAGCAAGTTCAACATCTGAGCAAAGGAAGAGGGAGTTTCCATATCAGATCATAGATGGCGATGGTTGGGCTTAGAGATTGGGATAGGTTAGAGGGAGCCTCCAACTATGTCATCTGGAAGGCTAGAATGTCCTTCCTGTTATATGAACATGGCCTGAAATCCTATGTGGAAAATGTTGTAGAAGTGCCCTAGGATGTTGATCAACTTAAGGAGTACAGGATATTGATCTTGCATGTATCTATAAATAATATTGCCAAAGAGATGTGGGACTCTCTCTCCACGTTATATTAGATTTCTTTCGAGCAGCGGAAGATGTTTCTTCAAGAGAAGATGAGAAGCATCGGGATGCAGAAGGGTGAAGGAATAGATGTCTTCCTCACCAGGATTCAGGAGGTCCAAGATCAGCTTGAATCCATTAGGGTGGAGCCCCAACCCATAGAGTTTATACGGTTGGCACTATTTAGTATCTCTAAGGATTGGCAAGTCTTCATCCAAAGCATATTAGGTAGAGACACATTGCCTGAGTGGGAAAATATGTGGTCTGATCTACAACAAGAGGAGTTGACACAGGTGTTAGCTTGATGGCGCCTGACCTAGGTTCAACGTTAATTAGCCAAAAAAATCCCTACACTACTGGCCCTTTTGGCATCAACCCACGAAGCGCGAACTGAAGTCTCACCCGAAGCAATATGGAGGGATGTTGGAACCAAGTTTCGCACCCTAAGATGGTTGTGATGTCATTTTATTCCCTCTATCCCTGCCTTTGAGCAGGTTTCTTCGCTTTAGGGATTCCAAGACGAGCCCACTATTCCAGCCCTCAATACCTCTGTGAAAGAGTACAGTCGACCTTCACGCAGCCCTAACCTGCTACTCAGGTACTTTCACACTGTTATGGCAACGTGTCATACAGATTCCCCAATTACTCTAAGTGACTTGCTTATCTTATCAACCATTTATAGTTAACACCGCGTAAACAGATATTCATAAATGCATTCAATTATTCAATGTAGTTGCATTCATTTGCGCATCATATAAGCATACTAAAGGAAATTCATACATAACATATCAAGATGCATCAATAGAACAAAGACACAGAAATTACTGAATATTTATCTTTATTAATATCTTCCAAGTGTTTACAAACTCTGTCCACCCTGCACACACAACTGCAGGGGTCCGCGCACTCACTTGCGGACTTCTACCCTAGGCCTTTGCGCACTCAGCTGCAAAGCCTCTACCTACAATATGACCCAAGACTTGGACCTTTTTCTTCAGAGCTACGATTATCTTACATCATTGATCCGGATTTAAACAGGAACGCAACAAAATACAAAGATAACCATATACACAAAGATGCAGTGGAAATAATACTTCATTTCATTAATGTAAAATACTAAAATATGGTTACAAACAGAAATGGAAATAAACTAGCTAGGGCAATGATAGCTTATCTCTGAGAAGAGATGTGGCGACTACATGCCTCTGAACTGTGTTACCATGAGGCTCGAAGGCCTATTTATTGTTGAGAAACAATCGAAAACCCTCAACATCCAAAAACCTAACCCTAGAAGATGAAACGCCAAACTATGGGCCCCGTTTGGGTAAATTGGTACATCAACTTCCCGGGGTCGTAACTTTGGCATACGATCTCCGTTTGATGCATACAATATCTCGCTAGAAAGATCTATCTGAGAACTACAAATCTGGGAAGAGAAAAATCAGTCCATGGACCCATGTTGCTCCCATATTTCCCAAAACAACGTTGTTTAGGGCCTCAAAACAACTCCGGAAGTTCAGGACCCAAAAAACTTCTAAAAATAGTAAATTGTGCTACAATTACAGAAACTAAAAAATTGAAATATACAGTTGTGGGGGTCCAAATGGGATAGGTGGGTGGCCACCAACATCCACCTGGATCATTCCTCCCCCCTTAGGAAGCAATGGTCCCCATTGCGTTGAGTTCCTCCATCTGCTGAACTTGGTCCCTGGTGCGTTGTTCTGCAACTTCTGATGTGTCCAGTAATGGTGGGAAGCTTGGTCGATGATGGTCCACATTGAACACTTGGTGCAAGTGAAGGAATGGAGGAATGTTGTGCTCCAAAGCATTGTTTCCCACGACCTTGGTAATGTTGTAAGGACCATGTTGGAGTGGTCTGAGCTTCTGATGGGTTCTGGTAAGGCGTTCTTTCTGCAGATGCAACCAAACTTTGTTGCCCACCTGAAACTTGTGTGGTACCCCTATGGGTGAGGAGAAGTTGTTCCTGTGTTCTTTCATGACCGCATCCCTCTGTTGATGCTACTGCTGCGTGGAGGAACCCTTCGCGGGGGTCATGGATATGGCTACAATCTTCCCCTTACTTTGGGAGCGAACCAAACAGAAAAAATTTCCTAATCTGGGAGACAATCTTGCTGCATTTCTTAGCAGAGATCAAGGAGGTGGCGATAGGTGGGGCTACCTCTGGTATCCTATATAATGAATTACCCAAAGTAATAATAACAATGTGAGGCCTTGAATCATACACAGCATGTCGCCTCCATAAGTATGGTTGGCCAAATAGTAAATCACAAACATCCAGAAGTGCAACATCACACAATACCTCATCTAAGAAGGGTTTGATGTTGTAGGGAAGGCGACACTGCTAGCAAACTTGGAAATCTCGTCCTTGGTGAAGCCACCTGCTACTGTATGGTTACGGGTGTGGTGTAGTCAGTAGGCCCAATTGCTTCACGACCTCTACTGAAATGAGGTTCTTTTGGCTCCCACTGTCAACAATGAATTGCAGCGGTGAACCCTTCACCCACATCTGTGAGTGGAAAATACTCTCCCCCTCCTCTATATCTTCGGGCTCATTCTTCTGGATCTTGGTGATGGCAACAGTGGCGCTAGGGTCCACGTCAATGATCCGCTTCCCTTTGCCATTCCCCTTGTCGGGTTCTGACTCAAGGTCGGAACATGCATATGATTTGGAAGCCTTCAATTTGGCCACCAGCGACTCCTTGGTCCGACACTCACTTGTGTTATGAGTGGGACTCTTGTGGAACTCACACCACTTTCCTGTGTCCTTCTTCGACTTTGTGGTGTTGTTCTTTTCTTGGGGCTTGGACGAGTTGTCTTGGGTCACCCCGCCTTGGCTTTGTCCTTTGGTCTTCGGATTTGCAGATCCAAAGTCTCGCTTATTTTGTTTAAACTTCTGCTCAATTTTGATAGCATATCGGTATGTCGTGTCGAGCGAGGAGATGTTCAGGAACTCCATCTCTTCCTAGATGTATCTGTGTAGGCAGCCACGATATTTGAGTACCAAATGTAGCTCAGAATCCTTGATACCCAACTGTGTGTGAAGGGTATGAAAAATGTTTGTGAACTCTGGCACATCTTGGTCCCTTCCCTGCCGCAGCATGGTCCACTTTATGTATTTGTCCTCATAGCTTTTGACAGGGTAGTACTGCTCCTTGATGGCATCCCGGAATGAATTCTAAGTGGGTGTGGCTAAAAATAGTGAGCCCGTACTTTCATCCTTTTGCTCGTAGTAGGTTCCCACTAGTCCTTGACGTGGGGGGCTGCTTTGAGAAGAGTGAAAACAATCTTTTCCTGACTCGAAAATTCATGAACAGAAAAATACCCTTCTAGCAGATTTAACCATTTATCGACGACATCTGCGTCTATCTGACCCTCAAATATGGGGATTTTAAAATTAACTTGTACCTTAAACAGTGTAGCATTTCCAGAGTAGTTGTTGGAAGCTAATGCATCGCCCCTAGGTAGCCGCTGAAGGATCTGGGCAAAGTTGTCCATCATCGTGTTCCTTTGTAGCTTGAGGGCTTCTTCGAGCAAGATTTTGATAGGATCTCATGCCCCCTCATCTTTCTTTTCATCCACAATGGGGGGTCGTTGGGATTTGTGAGGCTGGTCTTGCAAAGGTTCGACTAGTTCAAGCCCTAACTCCTTATATCCCGACCTCGTTGGGGACATGCAAAGAAAAACAGAGAAAAAACATACCGCTTTGATACCACTAATCTAGATTTAAATAGGAACGCAACAAAATACAGAGATAACCATATACACAAAGATGCAGCGGAAATAATACTTGATTTCATTAATGTAAAATACTGAAATATGCTTACAAATAGAAATGGAAATAAACCAGCTAGGGCGATGGTAGCTTATCTCTGAGAAGAGATGTGGCGGCTACATGCCTCTAAACTGTGTTACCATGAGGCTTGAAGACCTATTTATTGTTGAGAAACAATGGAAAACCCTCAACATCCAAAAACATAACCCTAGAAGATGAAACGCCAAACTGTGGGCCCCGTTTGGGTGAATTGGTACATCAACTTCCCAGGGTCGTAACTTTGGTATACGATCTCTGTTTGATGCATACAATATCTCGTTAGAAAGATCTATCCGAGAACTACAACTTTGGGAAGAGCAACATCGATCCATGGACCCATGGACCCATGTTGCTCCCACATTTCCCAAAAAAACGTCATTTAGGGCCTCAAAACGGCTCTGGAAGTTCAGAACCTGAAAAACTGCTAAAAATAGTAAATTGTGCTACAATTACAGAAACTGAAAAACTAAAATAGATAGCTGTGGGGGTCCAAATGGATAGGTGGGTGGCCACCAACATCCACCTGGATCAATCATTGTCTTCTTATTCTAACTACTTAGATCTTAGCTCTTTTTATACAATCCCATGGTCCGCGGACCATGGGTAGATCTCTTATAGCCAACTTTACTTTACAAAACTAATGGCAGACTACCCTTTTTTACACATGACACCTTCATGCTCTGCGACCACAAAAAGTGGAGTCTTTACAATCTTATTACAAAATTTGACTCAAACATGGGCGTTTAGCCCCAAAACTACCCTTGGGGGATCCCGCTCCCAACAGGCCCCCAACACAAACATCGTGACTCACCCTCAAGTCACTTGATAGGCGTAGAGATCTTTGCACGAAGTCCTTCTAGCTAGACCCATATGACTGCTACCTTGGTCGTGCACTGAGTTTTCGCCTACTTCGCGTCTTCCATTGTCTTCTCGGTCACAGCTCCTGCGCTATCAGCCTGAAGCTTTTGTTGCGTTGCTTGTAGAGTCACAAGCTTTCCTTCAATATTTCTTATGACTACGTAAAATTCCTCCAGCCAGGGCTTTAGTCTCGCCTTAAGCACCGCTTCCTTTTGCAGCGCTATGTCCACCTGTTCCTTTAGCTGCTTGGTCTCTTACAGCTTGGCTAGTCTCTGTGTCAGTGCGACGGTTCGTGTTGTGCCCTTAACTTCATCGTAGCACTGTTGTAGCTCACGCGCTTCCGTCTCTAGCCTCTGTATATTTGGGTCCTCCTACAAGCTTGTCAAGACCTCAAATGATTTCTCAAACAACTGCGTGTAGTCTGCTATTGCACTTTCCACCGCCGCTACTGCCTCTGTGACAGTGGTCGCCCACTGTTCCTTTACTTCTAGCGGTGTTGAAGGTTGGGCCCTCAACTGTAGCTCTGTAATCTACAGGTTCAACTCTAGCTGAACCTGTGCCATCTCAGTCCGAGTGTCACACACCCCTGTGGCCAACTTGCGGATGCATACCTCGACTGGCTCCTCCTCTAGAATGGCCAACTCTGGGACCATTCTGCATGCCTCCTCAATGACCTGCATAATCTTCTTTCTCTGATTGGTCACCTCGATCTCAGCGGCGATGGAAACATTTCTCTGTAGGGCCATCTGTTCGTTGTTGATTTGTTGTTCGCTGATCACCTGGACGGTGCGGTGCTCTCAGCCCCTCAGTTCTTCAATTACTCCATCTTGCAAGACGTGGAGTGATTTACACAGAAGCACTGCTAGGTTCAGCCCAACTCCATTCAAGGTGCTGAAAGTGGGCCTGTCAGCCTCATTTTCCATGGTCAATGCTCCATCCAACAGCACTATCGCACTGGAAGCCTTCATGCGCAGCATATCAGTAGCCTCTGAAGTGTTGATAGCCAAGCTGGTAGACATCGTACCATCCTGCGATGCGTGGGTCTGCAACTCTTGCAACCCGGTCTGGATGGCCCCTAGGATGATCTGTTGTTGTTGTTCAAATTGTTGCAGGGCTTCCGCGGTGACATCTCTGACTGTGTCACCGATATCGTGTAAGTCGCCCTCCGTCAATGTGAAAGGGTCGAGCAAGGTCTTGGTCACCTTGGATTTCTTTCTGGATCCTCCCTTCTCCAGCTCTCTTGGGTGCTTAATGTAGGTGGACGTCTCCTGAGGGTTTGCACCGTGCTGTTCTATGTCTTCCTCTTCGGTCTTAGGTGAAGGCAACCTCGCACCTTTGTCAGAGCCCCACTCTGTGCCACCTGTCTGTTTTCCTGCCTGCTTCCCTACCTGCTCCGCCTGGGCCTTCTCAGTGGCCTCATTTTTCCTCTTCTCGACCAGTTGCACCATCTTCAGCTTGGCCTCCTCCTTCTTCTGCATGGCAGACTTTCTCCCGCCAACCACCAAGTCCATGGTAGTGTGCTACTCCATCGCCATTGATCAAGTACAACATCAATGGCGTCATCTGTGGCTAGATACGACAAGTTGTACCACTTTTGCGCAGGGTCCTTCCACGCCCTAATAAATACTCGATGGAAATTGGCTTTGAACTTGGCATAGCCCTGTAGGTTGGCATACACCATGGGCGACAATCATAGCTTGTGATTGATGGCCATCCTGATATTCATCTCCATCAAGATCCAGAAGATCTTGTTGTCCCGAACTCGCTGCTCATCCTTGGTCGCCCACAGCAAAGCGTACTTTGCTACTTCAGGAAGGTATGGAGCGACTGATGGGAACTGGATATCCTCTGGTAGCTCCCATGCTACCAGCACAATCGATAGCAAGAGCCATGCATAATGGAATGTCTTATTGAGCTCTTGTGCTTCGTGGCAGTTCTCCAGGAACTCTCCATGAAGGTAGTCCGACGAGTTGAACTGGACTCCTTTTGCGCACTGTTGTGCGAGCGCGACGATAGGTGTCAGCAAATCATCGGCGCGACACTTCTGCATCACCTTTCCTACAAGGATCTACGTTTCTACCTTCACAGCAGGGTTGCAGATGCTAGAGATAGCATACCCGTGCGGCTTCTTCACCAGCTTGAATTTATCCTTCATTGACTCTGTAAGAGCCTACTTGCCACCCCTTCTGCAAAATATCATTGTCGGATTGTCACCTATATATGGTAAGCGCGTTATTCAATGAATCAACCTATTTTTGATGGGTATCAGCTCCACTAGCCATAGACACCCATCATGCACCAAGCACAACAGCTGCTTGATGACCAAAACTGTCACCGGGGTGCGGATATAGTGCAGCATCCAGAGCAGGTTGAGAAACCCTGCCTTCTCTACTCCCTTGAGCCACCTCCGCGGCTCCAAGGTGGTCATTCATGTATTCGTATCTATGATGCGGTGCATCAGCTCCTCGATTGCCAAGTGTGGGAACTTCTCATGGTCCGCCAATTCCCAGTCTTCAAGCTTAAGTATCGGCACTCATGCCAAACGCGAACGATCGAAAGCAATTTCATCCAGTAGCAGAGGGGTTTGCAAGGGAGTCTTACTCTCATCAATATCCTTTGGGACCTTGGAATTAGGCTTGCACGGAGGAACATACTCCGGAAACTGCGTAATAGGGTCCGCACCCTGGGATTCAACCTCCTCCACTTCCGCTCCCACATCCTCATCGTCCATCAGGATGTCTTCAATGTCCTCCTCCTCTGGCTCTAAGTTTATGGCCTTGCCCTTCTCCTGTGTGGTGGGTTTTCGTGGGTTTCACCTTGGCGATGTGTGCATGGCAGGTTTCTTTCCTTTCTTGTCCTTCACGGTCTCCTTAGTTGGGGTTGGCTTCAATCTGGGCATTCTCAGCGATTTAGGTACCTCTGCCAATATTTCGACTACTTCCGAAGTAGCTACTTCTACCTCTCTTTCCATTTCTTGTGTCGGCTCTTCTACTACTTTCTCTATATTTATAATTTCTGGGGGTGTTGACATAACACTCTCTAACAGTGCTGGCGATGTCTCAGGCAAGTTCGCAAATGCGGGAGTCTGTTTGAAAGCCTCAAAGAACTCTTATTCCATAGGTGTCTAAGATCTCAACAACTGAATACTCAAAATGCCAAGTATTTCTTGTTGGAGAGCCATTTGTAATTTATAGGGCATTTTGAATTCAAATTTGACCGTTCCCCCCAAATTCAGTTCATTAATGCAGGATTGGCGGCAGATTTTCAAGGATCTGAGCCATAAATTTCGTCTTAAATGTCTGTCGCCCGCTCCATTTGGCCTCACTTCTGCCGTCAAATCACGAACAATGACTTTAACAGTCACTTTCCAGTCGACCTGCGCAATTTCTCCCTAGGTAGCCTAGCTCCCTCCATGTTGTTGCGGACCCAATGACACTTCCTTACTTCACACCATCCTCCAATCGTGTAGCTCCCCAACCCAGGCAGTGTATTTTATAGTCCCACGCCTCCTTTCAGCTGCCTAGAGCGCAAAGACTGTGCTACCTTCATCTAGTCACATGGTTGGACTGCCGGTGTATGGCTTCAAGCGACTGCCATTCACCTTTCCTGGGAAGGGTTCTCCATTTAATTTGACCAGCTGTACCACTCCTCCATCGGTAATTTCCTTGATGACATAGGGCCCTAACCAGTGTATTCTGAATTTCCCAGACATTTATCAAACTTACTATCATATAGTGAAACCAGGTCATTTACCTTAAATGTGTGTAGCTTGATGTGTCGATCATGCCATGCCTTTTCGCGCTGCTTTTGGACTTGTTGGTGAAATCCAGCTAAAAATATCTCTTCCTCCAGTTCATCTAGCTATGCGAGCTTCTCCTCTAGGGCTCTGCAATCCTTCATACCTGTGAGCACTGTTATGCAAAGACTAGGCACAATATACTACATAGGCATTACCACTTCAACCCCATAAACAAGCCTAAATGGGGTTTGTCCAGTCAACTTCTTGCATGTCATTCGATAAGCCCATAGTACTGCAAGTATGCGTAGGTCCCAATCACTTCGTTAAGCATTTTAAACCTTGGTCAGTGCATTTTCAAGCACTTTGTTGAATGCCTCCACCATCCCGTTAGCCTGTCGGTGATAAGGTGTGCTCTTCTGGTGGTATACCTGAAATTCCTCCGTCAGCACACTGATCATCTCATTCAGGAAGTGCATACTGCGATCACTTATCAAGATCCTCGGACATCCATATCACGTCAATAAATTCTCAAAGAGGAATTTTGCAGCGGTCGCACCCGTGAAATCCTTCACAGGGTGTGCCTCCACCCAACGAGTCAAATACTCCATCGCAGTGATAATGTATCTTGCTCTTGTCTTTCCTTGTGGCTAAATGGGTCCCACAAAATCTATCACCCACTTCTCAAAGGGTTTCAACTTCACTTTTGGATTCAAAGGCATCTCATCCCTCTGCGATGGCTAGCTAGTCCTTTGACACACATCACACGCCTTTCAATATGATTTTGAGTCCTGATGGAGGGTTGGCCACCACAACCCTGCACGTAGAATCTTCTACATGTTTGCTCTTCCTGCATAATGTCCTCCCATTTCGCCCCCATGAGTGTCCACGAGGTTGCTACTTCTTTCGAACTCAGGTACATATTGTCTCAATATCTCATCAGTCCCCATATTGTACAGATGCCCAACAATGATAGAGAAATATGCCGCGCGCACCACTAACTCCTTCTTTTAATGGACAGTGTATCCTTCCGGAGCAATTCCTGTTGTTAGGAAGTGTATTATATCCTCGAAATGACCATCCGTGATGTGCACTGCAAATAGTTGCACGTCAGGCAATCCTTTTTCCAAGTTAATGGGTTCCTCCCCTGTTTCGATGCACGACAGATGGTCTGGTCCCATGTTTAATTGTCCAGGCTTCACATCAACTTCAAAATCATATTCCTGGAACAATAAGAGCCACCTGCAGATTCTCCCCCCAACACAGGCTTATTGACCAAGTACTTCAGTGCGGACTGGGCCCATTTGGCCAAATGCACGAGCGGGTCATCCTTCCCATCATACTTGTCTGTCATTTGCATCTTAGGCTTCCTAAATCATGTTCTCATCATCCTCCTACATTCGTGCCAATCATCAAAGCTTCCTTTATGCGTACCCCACCATCTCGCGGGTGTAGTGCGCAGTGCCCAATCCAACACCTGGAAGCATTGCTTTTCTGGTACCTCCCTTTCAAATGCATCCAAAAAGATGTCTACCTCATTCAGGACATCATAAGTAGGCAGATTTCTTACCTCTGAGGACACATAGCGTAGCGATTGGGTCATCATGTTGAAGTTCAGCATAGTCACTTCATGTAACTGATTCTACCAACGTTCTATCTCTTCATCGGAGTCCGAAGTGCAGGAACTCTCACGATCCCATGTAATTCATCCATCCACGGTGGGATTCACCCAATATTGGTCTCGCACTGTTATCTTATAGATATAGTCCAAATCGTCATCACTCTCATAATCGCGGACTGGTTCAGCATAGCGCGATCCTTCAGGCGGATCTAGGGGTACTATTACGCGCAGCAATTTCTTCTAAAATATCATATATCACTTCTTTAGGTTGATTACCCCATTCATATCGGTAGCCAAGTAAATTCCTAGGAGCGTAGGATAGGGATTGTTGTCATCCACTATCTCTATTACTTCAAAATTAGCCAGCGCATTCGCACCTTCAATATCCACAGTCACCCCCTGCAGCCGCCCCATGGGGATGATCTTCTACTGATTTGCCATCCTTAGCTGAATCAGAGACCATTGCAGCACGGGTCTCCCCATCTGTTCCTAAGTCTACTTTGGTAGGACATTTTCATCTGACCCCAGGTCCAAAATAACCTGATCCATCTCATACTCTCATATCTGCGCAGTTAGCCTCATCTCCCGTCTCGTCCTTGTCTTATGCTTGCCAATCTTTCGTACTACAAGCGGCTCACCCGGCACGGTTCCATCACATCTATTGATGAGCTCTTGTATCCCTTTCACAACCTTACTATCGCGTAGTAACTTCATACAGGTCTCCACAAAAGTTGTGAGCATAAAGAGGTCCATCTCTTAGTCAGGCTTATCCTTGCTTCCTGAGGTGGAGGCCTCAACAAAGCTCTTCTTAGCTTCCATGAAGGTTTCACATGGACGTTCCAAATCAAACTTAGCCTCCTTCGCTAGAGCTTTGCAGACCCACGCACTATCTTCTGGTTGTTTCCCTTTTTCATCTCCTGTCGCGACTCCACTTCTGAGCACTATATTTACATTTGGATCTTCTTCACGTAGCTCAAACCTCATCATCTGCAAGTTCTGAGTTGGCAGAGGTGGTAACGCCCCTTTGTCACGTATCCTCGCTATCAGCGTAGGACAGTCTTCTATTTCATGATCAAATAGCGTGAAATACTTGCACGACGGACATGTTGGGTTAGTGAAATCATGGGCATAGTGTCTTAGTCCTCCGCAATTGTAGCAGATCAACTATCCTCGACCTCTGCCAGGTCCTCCTCCGCCTCGGCCTCATCCACGCCCCTGAAATCATGTTCACGCCATCCCTGCGCTCTGGTCAGGGGGCTTCGTTTCTGCCTAAACCCTATAGGTGGGATTTCTATCCATCATCAATTCATAACTCCTGCAATTACGTTCATCATGCCCTACCAACCTACAAAAGTTGCAGAACAGTTGTTGCGGTGTCTGTACAAACTTTTGCATCAAATGACAGTTATATGTGGCATCTTTTCCTGCTACCTGATAGATAGCGCACCACAATGTAGGCCCCACGCTCAGTCTTGCTTGAGCCTCTAGCCTCAAATGCATCGGCCCTCCTCCTGCAGTATAGTTCGCAAAGATCGGGAAATGGTCCTTGTCATGCCCTTGACTCTTGCATTTCAAGCACCATACCTCCTCATGCACCTCTGGTCGAACCGTCCTGTCCTGCTTCAGACTTTTCATCTCAAGGCATAGATTCTTCAGCTGTGCATGGATCTGCTGAACCCCCAGGTTTGGATCTTGCATCGGAGTTTCATGCAGTCTCATTGCAATCTCCAAGGCCTCTACCTAAGTTGTTATCTTCTATTGTGACAACGCAACCCTTAAGTGTGGTAGTAGCGAAGCCACAAACCACTCGCGATGTTGTCCGTCTGTCAAATTCATGTTGGCTTCGTGGATTGTACACTTCAACCTCTGATATGGTTCCCAAGGCATCTCGCCTGGTTGCATCACAATCTCCTTGAAGCCCACAATCGACTGCGCCTCAGATTTAGGCCTAATGAACTCTCTATTCAGTGTTGTCTGGATGTCTTCCACTCCATCATTTGAGTTGTCATTAGAGTACTTGATATACCAGGTTAGCGCGTGATCTTGTAGGGCACTAACTAATGTCTCCTTCTTTATATGATCATCTGTAACACACTGAGCTTCCCATACAGCTTTCACAATGAACCAAAATTGGTCCGGGTTCTCATTTCCCAAGCATTTGAAAAAGGCAGCTTGAGTGAGTTAGCCATACTGAACTGCGATGGAGGTGAAGGTGGTACGGGCGAAGTTGGAGGTGATGGTGATGAAGTCAGAGGTGGTGTGGGTGGAGGTGGTATTTGTGGGAATCCTTGTCTTATTAACTGAATAGCACTTCGCGGAGAAACCTTCACTATCCCTTCCTCGTCACCTCGTGGAGGTGAAATCAATGGACTATACTCCGGACCCTTTTTTCCTTCATTCCTGTAATTTTTTCTACTTCGCGTAGTCCCAAACATCAAGGTAGTTGCATAACCCGTTTTTCACACAATAGCATTTTAATCTAGGTATTCAAATATTTCACGTACTTACCTCGCGGTCCTTTGAAAAAGTGCCACTCCACCTCGCTATAGCTGACTGAGGTGTCAACCACGAATTCAGTCACAAATCCTCTTATGATGCGATCAAGCCAATGATCGACAACGTAGGCGATCTTGTCCTCAGATGCTTCCAATTTCTGTATTAGCTCCAGGGTCCAAACAATAGGACCGTCAATTTTCCACCATCCTTGGCTATTTGCTAGCTTCGCGATCCACTCGTATAAATCAATAAGGAAGGAGCAAAAAAAGATCTCGTGGATCTCTATATACAGTTATCTATCCAACCACTATTCCTTTGTCAATCACGGTTTTCAGTTCTCCTACGCCGCGAATTCGTGGATCTTTCTATCCAACCAATATCCGATCTCTTTCTTATTAGGATTCCAGTGATACGACATCACACATCTCTTATGCAGATTTTGGTCCCAGCAACAGAAACATTTGTTGTCTTGATGGGGCCTGACCCAGGTTCAGCGTTAATTAGCCAAACAAATCCCTACACTACTGGCCCTTTCAGCATCAGCCCGCGGAGCGCGGACTGAAGTCTCACCCGAAAAAGTATGGGGGGATGCTGGAACAAATTTTTCGCACCCTCAGATGGTTGTGATGTCATTTGATTCCCTCTATCCCTAACTTTGCGCAGGTTGCTTCGCTCTAGGGCTTCCAAGACGAGCCCGTTATTCCAGCCCTCAATACCTCCGTGAAAGAGTACGGCCGGCCTTCACGCAGCCCTAACCTACTACTAAGGTACTTTCACGCTGCTATGGCAGCATGCCATACAAATTCCCCAATTACTCTAAGTGACTTGCTTATCTTATCAACCAATTATAGTGAACATCGCATAAACAGATATTCGTAAATGCGTTCAATTACTCAATGTAGTTGCATTCATTCACGCATCATATAAGCATAATAAAGGAAATTCATACATAAGATATCAAGATGCATCAACAGAACAAAGACACATAAATTACAGAATATCTCTCTTTATTAATATCTTATAAGTTTTTACAAACTATGTCCACCCTGTGCACACAGCTGCAGGGGTCGGCGCACTTAGGTGCGGACTTCTACCCTAGGCCTCCACGCACTCAACTACAGAGCCTCTACCTACGCTACAACCCAAGACTTAGACCTTTTTCTTCAGAGCTATGATTCTCTTACATAATTCATCATTGTCTTATTATTCTAACTACTTAGAGATTAGCTCCTTTTATACAATCCCATGGTCCGCGGACCATGGGTAGATCTCTTACAGCCGACTTTACTTTACAAAACTAAGGGCGACTACTCTTTTTGAGACATGAAACCTTCGCTCTCCGTGACCATAAAATGCGAAGTCTCTACAATCGTATTACAAAATTTGGCTCAAACATGGGATTTTAGCCCCAAAACTGCCCTTAGGTGATCCCGCTCCCGACAACAGGCTCTAGTAAAGAGTACCATCAACGGGAGTACTAGCAAGGATGTGAAGGGTGAAAAGGAAGAGGAGAATGTGGCCCTAGCATCAAATGGTCCCAGCTAGGGACAAGGGGAGAAGAAGAAGAAGAAGGACCTGTCAAAGGTCTAGTGCTTCAAATGTGGTGAATTTGGTCACTACAGTGCCCAGTGTCCCCTCAGGAAGAAGGACAAGCAAGAGAAGCAGGACCAGACGGTAGCGCCTGTAGACATAGAAAAGTTGTCCTTCAAACTGAAGGAAGAGTTTGTCATGTTTGTAGTTATACCTCTAGGAGTGAAGTGGGGCGATATGGAGTTGTAGTCCCAGAGTTGTAGAGATTTGGTAGGGTCCATTGAGGTGTCCTCCTCATGAAATTCCACCTAGAAGTGTTTTTATTAGATTATTAGACAAGTTTTTAATATTTTCTAAGTCTAAACTTAGGAAATTTGGTTAATTAATCAATATTAATTGAGATAAGGTGTGAATCATCCATAAACTCACATGGATCAATTGGGAAATAATATTAGCCATCGATTAAGATTTAATCTTGGTTGTTGGCGTCCCAACGGAATATTATAAGAAGTTGATGGGTAGATGGAGAACACACTTGTGGAGTTCAATTTTCCAGAGAGCCATCAATTGCCGAAAGAGTTAGATATTCATAGGGAAGCAGAGACAAAGATAAGTAGAGACAATGAAGTCGGAGGAATATTTTTCCAGATCCGGTGAGTACTTTGTAGAGAGGATGATATTTTCTCCAGGTGGTTGTGCAGAGACAATGTAGATCCTTAAAGGGAAGTTCAATTTTTTTTTAGGAGAAGATGTCTTCAGTTCCAGAGGCCAGGAAGGGATCCCATAGTGCCAGAGAAGTGTTTTTCTAGTCAGCAGCAAGCAAGACAGCTAGATTGGCAGAAGATTCAAGCATCATGTGTGACAGGTAGCTCCAGGGTGATGTAGAGCCTACATAGGCCTAATTAGCCAGATAGATTTTCAATGGTAGTCAAGTGTCGAGATTACTCAAAGTGAGGGTAATTTCCCTCAAGAAATTTTTTTCCAGTATTTTCTCTGCAGGATTTCCATTTTTCGGCATCCAAATTGTACTAAGATAATTTCATTGTTGATTAATAATATAAAACCCTTAGTTGTTGCATCGGTTTTCCCAAGTTGGGTTTTTCCAGGGAATTTTGTCCAAACATAATTGTGTTAATTCTTATGTTTGTGTGCTAGTATTTTTCTCATTTTCTTGCACTATTGTTTCCACATTTTTATTTGTGAAGGTTGCAGTGTGATTTATTCAGTATTTGTCGTAGCAAATAGATTGTTAAATTAATCAACAATTAGAATAATAATTTCCAGTTACTGCAATAGGATTTTAGACTTGAAATTTTAACATGCGAAATGTTATCTATCTTCCTAAGTTATGGAGAAACTTACTCTCTCTTACGCACATTCAATAGCAAGGCCATTCTATCCATATTTTTTATGGACAAATTGAAAAAAGGAGGTCTTCCAACAACATGGTTGTCATGATAGCATGGGAAAATGACAAATTACTGAATTTGAAAGGGACATGCTAGGGCACAGAATTATGTGTACATTTATCATCATGATGAAGGTACATTTCCATCTAGTATCTTATGGCATGATAGACTTGGACACATTAATTATGAGAGTCTTAACATTTTGTAGAAAAATGACATTTCTAGTTAAATCAACATTCCAATGTATCTGAAGTAATGTGAGGTTTGCAACATTGGGAAACACAGTAAACAACCTCTTCATGACTCCAATTCAACAGAAAGTAGAAAACTAAATATGATGCACTTTGGCTTATGTGGCCCCATCCCTGTTACATTTTCCTATGGTAACATATATATCATGACTTGTATTGATGACTACACGAAGATGTGATGGGTTTATGTAACGCCTCCTCCCACACTTACCCATTTTCACTTGTTTTCCTAGGGTACACAGGACCTAACACTCACTATGATAAGACTTAACCTCCTATATGACCTTTAGGAAATGGAGATGACAAATTAAGACCTTACTGACTTCCCTCATGTGCTACAGGACCTCCAGGAGCAACCCAACCCCTCCAAGTGTCCAACCCTGTGATAACTCTATTTTTCACTGAACTAGAACCTTAGTCGCTCCCTTTCCAAGGCATGCAAGTGACTATAACCCTCTATTCACTCCCATAGGCCTGCCTTCCAATGAATATATACTTTTCAATTCAATTCTATGCCAGCAATCCTCAATTCTGAGCCACTTTTTCAGGGCTAGGAATCATGTCTCTACCCAAAACTCAGTGAAACTCCCAAAAATGATGAATGACATAGAAACAAAGATTATAAGCCAAAACTTAAACTAGGACTTGACCTGAACTCTCCCAACCAGGACTGACATTTCATCAAACACTTGGTAAACATGCAACCTACAGGTCATGAATGCATATCTAAACATAAGGATCTGAAAACTTATCTGAGGTTTAACAAGAATGACCAATGCCTTCTCACAATAGTTATCATAACACTAAACAGGTCTTGCATTCATTATTCATTCAGTTACAGGTAAAACATGAAGAGAGCCATGAATAAGATATGTCATATAACCATGCTTATAACCATCATATAACTAGATAAATAACAATGATAGAACATCCATTAAATCCACATAATAACAAGTACATTTACTCATCAAAAGAAAGATAAACTTAGCTCGTATTAAACATATGCAAAATCCAACCGGTCTGGGACTTTCACATAACACCCGACCATATATTGGGCTGAACCAAATCTTTCTTTCAGTCAATCACCCTGGTACCATATTCCAAGCATGAATGTGGGATCTCATGGGACAAACCAATCCATAAACAACCAATGGAATCCATAGGTTAAACCACCTCCACCCTCACCCTACCATGATCTCACCTAAACTGGTGTTGGGGTCACAAAACCAACCCGAGCTTGCATGCCTCAAAATTCCTTCACCATCCCTTGAGGAATTTTCCTGTTTCCACTCACCTATTGAGGGCTTCCCATAGAAAACCATCTACACCCCCAACCCTTGGGATTTTCCTGAGACCACCTCACCCTGATCCAAAACCTTCCTGAAATCCAAAGCTCAACCAAGAAATAATCCCATCACACCATGGCTATCCAGAAATGGAAAGGAAAGTCCAAAAACCACCATCGAACCAGGAAAAACACATTCCATTGACAAAAAATAAACCAAATATACACATGCATATGTCATGCATACCAAAACTAGCTAAGAAATCATACATGCAACTTGTTATCTGCAAGTATTCCTGTTGAAGTTGCTTGATCCAACTTTTCCTTGCTTGATCCATGCTTTCGTTTGCTTTCTTTGTCCTTCCGTGTCCTTCCATTGCTTGCTTGTTTTCCTTCTCCTATTGGTGCTCTTCTCCTCTCTTAAACAAATTTTAAAACTAAACTAACAAAAAGATACTAATTAATGCTTTGAAATAAGTTAGAAGATACTAACGGATCCCAACATTCAGCTTGGAATAAGTGTCCCTTAACCGTGGTCTTATTTTTCCTTTATTAACCTTTATTACATGAACTTTTAACCCAGGGTTGTTACAGACCCCTCCCCTTTAGGGGAACACCATCCTCGACGTTATCTGACACCTACAACTAGCAAGACCGTTGAAAATGAAAAACATACTGCTTATGGAGCTTTATAACCCAACTTGATGCAGTATTTACAATAACAACCTACTCAAAATCAAAATCATCATGACAAACATGACAACCATACCACTTATTATAGCTTTATAACACATATCATGGCAGTATTTACAACAAAACCATATATAAACATGTACAAATACCAAAAAATAATTTGCATCCACCAGAAAACAATGAAGGATACGTAGCCCACATTTGATCAGCCATCTCCCATGTATCTTCATCGGGCCCAAGTTTCTTCCCCTGCACCTTAACTTTCTCGATGGCTTGGTTCTAAAGAATGAGTTGTTTCTACTGCAATATGCACTAAGGTTTCGGCTGGAATTATCCTTTTGGTTCCACTTGCAATATAGACGAATCAATAACATATCAACATCCTTTACATATGTTTTAAGCAACGAAACATGGAAAACATCATGGACTTTCATTGTTGGAGGTAGTGCAAGTTTGTAGGCCACTGGTCCAATCCTCTCAAGGTCTCAAAAGGCCCACAATACCGTGGTTCCAACTTGGCACATGATCTGATCCTCATGGAGCTCTTCATGGGCTTGATGCAAAAATACACATGCTCCCCAACCCAAAACTCCTTAAATTCCCTGTGCTTTTCTGAATAACTCTTCTTCATGTCTTGTGTTGTCTTTAGATCCTTCTTTATTACCTGCATTTCCGGTCCAATAAGTACCATGTTCACTTGATCGCTCCATCTGATGGGAGTGTTGCAACTCCACCCATAGAGTGCCTCAAATAGACTCATCCTCAGTGAATCCTGATAACCATTGTTGTAAGAAAACTAAACCAATGGAAGGTATTCCTCCCATATCCTCTGTTGATGCATGGCATACATCCTCAACATATCCTCTAGAATCCTATTGATCCTCTCTATATGCCCATCTATTTATGGATGATAATTTGTGTTGAAGGTCAAATTTGTCCCCAAACCTACAAACATATCCTTCCAAAACTTGGAAGTGAACTTGGCATCCTTGTCCAACATAATATTCTTCGGAACACCATGTAATCTCATGATCTCCCTAATGAAGGCCTATGTTGCCTCACCAGTTGAATAAGCAGTCTTTATTGGAATGAAGTGAGCTACCTTGCTCAACATGTATACCACAAACATGATAGAATCATGTTGCACCGATGTCCTCTGAAGACATGTAATGAATTCCATGGAAATTACCTCCCATTTCCATTCTGGAATCGGAATAGGCTAAAGCAACCCACCTAGATTCTTACACTCTACTTTCACCTACCACAAAATCTGCCACTTCCTTCTTCATATTCGAACAATAGTAGAAATTCTTCATTGTTGTCAACGTCTTTTGATATCCTGGGTGACTTGAATATGGCTTGACATGAAACTCCCTCAATATAAGCTTCTTGAGTTCACTGTCATCAGGCACATAGATCTTGTCCCTGAATCTCACTAAGCCATCTACCGAAAGTTGATAGTCCACAACCTGATCACCTGTACCCTGTTGTAACTTATCCATAAGCTCCATGTACCTGTCATCCTATTGTCCTACCTGTAAGAACTTATCCTGTAAATCTGTCCCATATGAACTCATAGCTGCAACATGATTCAATTTCACTCTCCTGCTAAGAGCATTTGCAACCCTGTTCTCCTTTCCCTTAATGTATCTAATCTTGAATTTAAACTCACTAAGGGTAGCCAACCATCTAGCTTACCTGGAATTCAGATTCGGTTGGTCAAATAGATATCTCAACTCACTGTGATCGCTTACAAATACAAACCTTCTGCCAAGAAGATAATGCCTCCACATCTTCAAGACATGAATAATATAGCTTCCAACACAAGTTTATGAGTCATGTAGTTCTACTCGTGCTCATCAAGTTTCCTGGACTCGTAACATACCATTTGTCCCTCCTGCATTATAACTCCACCAATCCCTCTATTGAAAGAATATGTACACACTACAAACTCTTTATCCAGATCTTCAATCTTAATAATTGGAGCATTCGTCAACAACTACTTCAGCTGCTCAAAACTGGTTGCACATTCCTCCTTCCATTCAAACTTATTATCTTTTGTTTGTAAGGATGTAATAGGATATACACTGCGTGAGAAGTTCCTAATGAACATCTTGTAATAACCATCTAACCACTGACTTCATCCACATTTCTAGGAGATACCCACTCCATGATAGCCCTTTTCTTTTCTAGATCCATTGTTATGCTTTCCTTGGAAACAACATGTCCCAAGTAATGTGCCTCTATCTGAAAGAAAATTCACTTGCTAATCTTTGCATACAACTGATGTTCTCTTAGAAATATCAACATTGTTGTTAAATGTTTGGCATGCTCTTCCTCATTCTTAGAATATATCAATATATCATCAATCAACACAATAACAAACTTGTCCAGATAAGGACACAACACACTATTCATCAAACACATAAAAGTAGATAGGGAATTAGTCAAACAAAAAGGAACTACAGCAAACTCATAATTCCCATACTTGGTCCTGAAAACAGTCTTGTAGATTCCCTCTTCTTTGATGTGTACTTGATGGTATCCTGATCTCAAATCAATCTTTGAGAACACAGATGCTCCCTTCAACTGATCAAACAAGTCATTGATCCTCGACAATGGGTACCTGTTCTTGATTTTCACCTTGTTCAGTTGCTTGTAATCAATGCACAACCTCAGAGTACCATCCTTCTTCTTCACGAACAATAATGTCGCACCCCAAGGTGATACACTTAACCTAATGTATCTCTTATCAATCATTTCCTTCAAATGCAACTTCAACTCTACTAACTCTAGAGTGCTCATCCTGTAAGGTGCATTTGACACTGGTGTTTCCCCTAGTACCAACTCAATAGAAAATTCCACTTCCCTATGAGGGGAACTCTAGAATTTATGCGGAAAATACATCCTGAAATTGCTGCAATACAGGGTACCTCTTGAAGATTTATGCAGCCTCAACATACTTATCCTTTTCACTGGAAATATGAATTGCAAACATACACACCCCTTTCTACAATTCTTCTTAGTCTGCATAGCTATGACCATCCTCACTGATGTAGGCTTCTTCTTCCCCTACAAGATTCTATTATCCCCATTATCATCCAGGAAGTCAATAACCTTGTCATAGAAATCTACTTTGGTCCTGTGAAGATACAACCAATCCATACCCAAAATCATACTATATGATCCCAATGGAAATACATTCAAATGTGTTGTTGTAGGCATATCATTCAACTCAAATGCACAAGCCTTTATCGAATGATGAACTCTCTTCTTAGTACTTGTATCCAACTACACCAACCAAGACTCTGCATGCACTTATTTTCTCAAGATACACTTATCCACTAGGTCAGGATTAACATAACTATAATTAAATCCAAGATTAATATGAATAGAAATAACTTAACCACAGATCTCACCTTCCATGTCAATAATTGATGCCTGGAGATCTTCCTGCTTGTTGTCCACAACTGCATAAATCCAAGGAATGTTATAACCAACATCCCCAACTATCTGCACCTCCTGATCACTATATATTTGAGGCCTACCACCCAGGTACAATGGAAAATCCTTCTTACAATTACTTTGCCACATATCCAACATTACAATGGTGTTCTACCATCACATTTATGTTGCTTCTCTCAATATTTTGACCCATGTCCCTTCTCAACTGCATCAAACTTCTTGTAAGGTGCAACATTTTATTTCTCACCTGCATATTGAGATCTTCCCCGCTTTGTTGTCCACTTACCTTTAATTTTCCCATTCCCTTTAAAATCGTGCTTAGGCTCATCTTTGCGCTTTGACTACTCATAACAACGCTTCAACCTCCGAATGGACTCCTCCAATGATCTAGGCTCATCAAACTCAATCTAGTCTTTATATGTTGCTAGAAATCCACTGATGAATCTTTGAATCTTAGCATTCCTATCCCTGAGGTAAGGCACGTACCTCAACATCTCCAAGAACGTGCTAGTATACTCATCATCTATCATAGAACCCATCTGTAGCTCATAAAACTCGTTAGCTCTATCATCATAGTATCTCTTTGATAATTACTTATTCTTGAAGAGCCTCTCAAACTCATCCCAAATCGAGGCTTCTTCCTGAATTCCCTTGACATTTTTTACATCTTCCCACTAGACCTTTGTTTTCACTTTAAGACTAAATGTGGTTATCTTGAATTTCATGTTCTCTGAATAATTATGCAATCTGAATAATTTCTTCATCCTAGGCAACCATGCCTCTGCATATTCTGACTTATTTATCTCTCCATCAAATGTAGGAGGCTTCACTTTCTTGAACTCCTCAAGAAAATACTCCCTCCTATAAGGATGATGACAATGATGATTGTGATGATGTCTCCTAGACGAGGAACTAGAATGATGCCCAAATATACCAGTCCTCCTCTCAAGTGTATCTAGTGATTTTTCACCTCTGACTGTGTCCCCTCTATCCAACCTGTGTCCATACTAAGATCTGCTACCATAGCCTCCATTAGTTTTCTCTTCCTACTCTTGACTGATCCTCAACTATCCATTTTTCTGCAACTCTAACAAGCTCTAAATAATCGTTGCATTAACCTCTACGTAACTCTCCTGAGACCTTGTAACTCTTTCCTTAGCCTCAACCAACCATCATTGTCTTATTTGAAACTTCTAATCTATGCCCTCAACCTCCTCAATTTATCTGCTATACCAGGAGAATACTCTTCTCCTTGTTGCCCAATTGATCTATAGGGAGAGTCATGGGAACTGTAGTCTACCATTTTTCTCATCATATTTGATTCTCTTCTTCCTGCAAGTGTACCATGTCAGATAAACCAAATAGATACCAAAATCAAATCCATACCTCATTGATGTTTAGGGGAGGCTTATCTCATCTACAAGATCAGTCCACATTAGCATGTACATGTATAATCATAAGCATATCCATATAAAAACATATCAACATCATACATGACCATACCAACTATATAACATGACCCCATGCATGAAACCCATAACCTTGAAAACATCAAAATTTACCCAAAGAGAGTGCAAACCGCTCTAATACAACCATGTAATGCCCCCTCACACATTTACCCACTTGCACCAGTTTTCCTAGGGTAAACATGAGTTAAGAATCACTATGGTGAGGCTGAATCTCCTATATGACCTTAAGGAAATGGAGTTGACAACTTAAGACCTTACTAACTTCCCTCAGGTGTTACAGGACCTCCAGGAGAAATCCAACCCTTCCAGGTGTCCAACCCTTGAGATAACTCTCTTTTTCACTAAACTAGAGCTTTGGTCACTCCCTTTCCAAGGCATGAAAGTGATTATAACCCTCCATTCGCTCCCATAGGCCTGCCTGCCAGCGACTGTGGACTTTTCCAGTCAATTTTATGCTAGCGACCCTGAATTTTGAGCCAATTTTTCAGAGCTAAGAATCGGGCCTCTACCCATAACTCAGTGAAACTCCCAGAAATGGTGAATGACATAAAAACAAAGCTTATAAACCAAAACTTAAACCAGGACTTGACCTGACCTCTCCTAATCAGGACTGACATTCCGTTAAATAATTAGCAAACATGCAACCTATAAGTCATGAATGCATATCTGAACATAAGGATTTGAAAACTTATCTAAGTTTTAACAAGAGGGACCAATGTCTTCTCACAATACTTGTCATAAGACCAAATAGGCTTTGCATTCATTATTCATTCAGTTACAAGTAAAACATGAAGAGATCCATGACTAAGATCTACCATATAACCATGCTTATAACTAGCATATAACCAGATAAATAACAATGATAGAACATACATTAAAGCCACATAATAACAAGTAAATTTACTTATCAAAAGCAAGATAAACTTAGCTCTTATTAAACATAGGAAAAATTCAACCATGTCCAGGACTTCCACATACCACCCGACCATATATTCGGATGAACCAAATATTTATTTCAGCCAACCGTGTCATATTCCAAGCATGAATGTGGGATCTCATGGTATAAACCAATCCATAAACAACAAAGGGAATCCATAGGTTAAACCATCTCCACCCTCACCCTACCGTGATCTCACCTAAATTGGTATCGAGATCACAAAACCAAACCAAGCTTGGATGCCTTAAAATTCCTTTACCATCCCTTGAGGAATTTTCATGTCTCCACCCACCTATTGAGGGATTCATGGTGAAAACCATCTCCACCCCCAACCCTTGGGATTTTCCTGAGACCACCTCACCCGGATCCAAAACCTTTAGGTAATTCAAAGCTCAAACAAGAAAGAATCCCATCACACCATGTTTATCTAGAAATGGAAAGGCAATGCCAAAAACCACTGTCAAACCAGGAAAAACCCATGCCACCAACAATAAATAAACCAAATATACACATGCATATTCCATGCATGACAAAACCAGCTAGGAAATCATACATGCAACCGGTTACCTGCAAGTATTTTGCTAAAGTTTCTTGATCCAACTTTTCCTTGCTTGATCCTTGCTTTCCTTTGCTTTCCTTGTCCTTCCTTTGCTTTCATTGTCCTTCCTTGTCATTCCTTTTCTTTCCTTGTCCTTCCTTGTCATTCCTTTGCTTTCTTTCTTTCCTTCTTCTCTTGGTGCTCTTCTTCGCTCTGAAACAAATTCCAAAATTGAGTTGACAAAAAACTACCAACTAATGCTTTGAGGTGTTTTTATTATTGATGCCTCTAATTTCTTCATTTTCCTTAATTTTCCTTCAATTTCCTCCTCACATGCAACCTATGAAATTTCACCTTCCTTTTCTCCTAATTTCCTTTATTTTCATAAAATAAATTCCAAAAATACAGTTTTTCCTTTTCAAATCCTTTGCCATTGCCTTTGACAGTTTCCCCTTAGCCATAAACACATCAAGTGATGCCCACTAGGATATTTTTCCCAACATTCAACTTGGAATAAGTGTCCCTTTACCGTGATCTTATTTTTCCTTTATTAACCTTTATTACATGAACTTTTCACCCAAGGTTGTTACTGTTTATTTATTGAAGTAAAAAATTTAGGCATTTGAAACAATCATAAATTTTCAACTATGGATTGAAAATGAACCTAAATTCCCCATAGTGGCAAGTTGTTTACTGATAATGAAAGAGAATGTGTCATCGATGTTGGAAATACTGAGAGGGGGGTGAATTGGCATTTCTCTTCAATTAGTATATTTTTAACTTCACAATGCATTAATTAACATTATCATCAAATGTAACATAAATCGACAAAAACAGCACCATTCAACAATGTGCAAACATCAAGACAGTAAACAATAATATTTTTAGGTGGAAACTCCTTCGGGACAAAAACCATTGAATACTTATTAATATTTGTCTTCAATAAAATGTACATCAATATTTTCAACTCCAACTGAGGAAGGCTCCAACCCCCTGGTTTACAAGCTCCAACCTGTAGGATGCTCCAATGTTATGTTTACCGACTCTAACCAAAAGGATGCTCCAATGCCCTAGTTCATAGGCTCCAACCTCAAGGATGCTCCAACACCCTATTTACCAACTGCAATGGGAAGGACACTCTAACACCCTATGCAGGCTCCAATCTACCCTAGACCACTCTATCTCCCTGAAGTGTTCTCAGGCTCCAGCTTGAAGAATGTTGAGAAATGGCAACAAGAAATTCCAGTTTAATTTGTCCTTGAATTTAAACTGTGAATTAAAATCAAATTCTATTCTCATGGCAACTTGTAAATAGTTAATTAAGCTTAATTGACTTAATTAGCTTAGGAATTCCGAATTGGAAGTATTTTTGTAGTCATGTATATGTTCTCCCTAAATTTTAGGGGTCCAGGACGAGTTTATTTGATTTGTAATTAGATAACTCAGTTTGACCGAGTTATAGACAGTTAAACTAGTTCTAACTGTTGGAGGAACCAATAGAGGTCTAGTAGTGAGTTGGTACATTGTTGCATCCTTAGGTGCTACTCTAGCTAACTGAATATTCACTCATTAGAAACTCATGGATGTCAGTTTAGAGAAAGATCCAGTTGAGAATAGAGTGCAATGACAGTGTACTATCAGTTGTATGATGATCCGAGTTGTACAGGTCATGCATGCAATCAGAGAATGACCTAGTTTTGGATTGCACAGTTATGGAGGAAGCATTTTTCAATTAAGTATGGGTTGATCCTCACATGAATTATGCAAGTAAATAGGGGCTTGGAAGGTAGTAGAATTGGCTAAGTGTTGGTCAGAACAGGCTTTTGAGGCAGAGAGTTGATCATACTTGTGCAGGAATTTTTCTAGTGAGAACAAGGTTTGTAGTATCACTCAGATTTCTGATTAATGCAATAGATAGTCGGGGTTTTGAGCAGTGCCCTTCCCCAGAGAAATTATTGTCTTATGTTCCATTGGTTATCTTCCTCTTGTTGATTATTTTTTTCATCGATCTATTGGTTTCCATTGTTTAAAGAGTAGAATAGATTCTTGTCTTGTGTTTTAGCACATTACATGAGCTGTGAATCTACAGGAAAATGAGCTCAAATTATATAGCCTAGAAGGACATGAGGGAGGCTATGCTAGAGGATAATGGCCTCAATCAATTCATTGATCAATACGTTCCTAAGCCAGTGACATTGAATGCATAGATCCTAGCCGAATGGAAGAAGTGTGTGGTGAAGGCGAGGCGGATAATCCTTGTGGGAGTTCGAGACCACATTTTCTCGAGTCTCCATGGGAAGGAAACTTTGTATGATATGTGGAAAGCATTGACAGATTTGTTCCAGAACAGCAGTGACCATAGGAATTTGGCACTGAAAGATAAACTTTGAAAAAACAATATGGATAAAGGCAAGACAATTCCAAAATACTTGACCAAGTTCACTCACTGTCATGATGAGCTTGGAAGCATTGGAATAATCATTTTCGAGGATGATATGGTGAGCTTATCTCTCCTAGGCCTTCCCAAGAGTTGGAATATCTATCCTATGAATGGGAGGGAGAAACTTCCAGACTGGGAATGATTGTGTTCGTATTTGATGCAGGAGGAGATCCAAAGGAACACCAAAGATGGTTCCTCATCAAAGAGTGATGATGAGGAAAATTGTGTCTTGCGGGTAAGGAAAAGAAGGGGAAAGTGAAGGCGTCCCATTCCAAATTAGATTCTTGCCATGGAGGTAAGAAAAAATACATGTCGAAAGTTAAGTTCTTTCATTGTCAAGAAGTCCAAGAAGAACTTCTCAGGAGGAGCGGTGGGTGAGGCTTTGGCCTCTCAATTCGAATTGGACTTTACTCTCATTGCATGCATGGTGTCATCAATGATGGGTAGTGTATGGTACCTAGACAGTGGAGCTTCATTCCACATGAATGGTGACAAGGAGTTGTTCAGTTACCTAGAGGAGAAGGATCTCCATATGCATATCGAAATGGGTGACGACGGGAGGTATAGTGCTACTAGATTGGGCACAGTTACTTTTCAGAGGGAGCATGGTGCTCCTCTCACCTTTAGAGATGTTATGTATGTGCCCGGGTTGATGAATAACTTAGTATCAGTCGCCATGTTGGAGGATAAAGGCTATGATGTAGTATTTAGCAAAGGAAAGGTGTTCCTTCGACTCATTGCCACAGGTCGGGTAAAGAAGATAGAGATTCAAGTTAAGAATCTTTATAAGTTGGAGGTAGAGGATTGTGCTTCCTTGAGCATGAAAGAAGATATGGTGTAGAGCCAAGATGTTGACAATTTTTGGCACAGGCGATTGGGTCACTTACATCATGGGGCTTTGAAAATCATGCAGCGTAATTCTACTGAGTTTCCCAAAGGTACACTAGAGAAAGTTGATACATGCAAGGGGTGTAATTTGGGAAAATACACCAAGGCTTCCTTTCACGATAGAGACAGTCGAGTAGAGGCGATTCTAGAGTGAGTCCATTCAGATGTGTGTGGACCATTCTCGACAGCATCCACGGCCAAAAACAGGTATTATGATATATTTGTTGACAATTTTTATCATAAATGCTCGATCTTTTTAATGCAGAAGAAGGATCAAAATTTCACAAAGTTTTGTGAATTTAAAGCATTGGACAATAAATATTCTAGCAAGAAGGCTAAATCTATGAGGAGTGATTAACGGTGGTCAATATGTCTCAAATGAGTTTAATAACTTATGTGCGGCAGAAGGGATTAAATGGGAGTTGACAGCACCCCATAACCCACAATAGAATGGGGTGGCCGAGAGGAAGAACAGAAGCATTGTAGGGGCAGCACGGGCAATGTTCCATGATCAGGGCCTACCACTACACTTGTGGGCTGATGCATGAAACATAGTTGTTTATTTGCATAGCAAAAGCCCATATTGGATACTTGGGATGAAGAAACCAGGGGAGGCTTTCTCCGATAAGAGACTAGATGTTGGTGACTTCAGGATTTTTGGGTCATCGGTATATTTCCACGTGACCAAAGATACACGGAAGAAGCTTGATCCAATAGCAGAGTTGGGGGTATTTCTGGGGTACACTGATATACCTCACAATAATCAGGTATACTTACTAACTAGCAAGATGGCAGTGGTTCATAGGGATGTCATATTCGATGAGGAGAAGGCCATGTGAGTTTCCCTTAAGAGGGAGCTCCAGCTACATGCAGTTGAGGAGCTCATAGATCCTAAGGTTGAGGAGCCTCAGATTGATGTGGAGCATCCACATGCAGAGGATCTGAGAGTGGAGATTGTTAGCCTTGGAGGCGTTTGGCCCAAAAATGGACCCAAAACACTCCCAAAGTCTCCAAGGTTTTCTTAAAATCATGCCAAAGGATCCAAATATGCCCCAAATGTCTTCAAGATTTAAGGATCATTCAAATTCAAAACCATCGCAAGAGGAGAGCCCTTGGAAGGGTGGAAATACACGATCGGAGGCAAAAAACGCTTGAAAACCATGAAAAACCAAAATCGCAAGCTTAATAGTCCAAATGCATGACAGTCGTTCGATCTGGCTGATCAACGGTCCATATCTGATCGGCAGATCTGATCAGCACATGCGGGCAGTGGCAATCGGCGCAAGACATTGCTGATCAGCGATCGTCGATGATCGGATTGGTGGGTCACAATCGGCGGAGGCGAGTCAGCGTTATCGGCAAAAACTAGGGGGAATGAGCGATTGCGATTGGCGATTAAACGTGCACCATCGATCACGTGCGCAGATCAATGACCCATGTTACATCACCAGATCACTATCGGCAATCACCATGGAGCAGGGCCTTTGCATTTATGTGCGTGATGCGATAAGACCTGAACCCGATGGGTTTCGGAAGTAAAATATATATAGTTTCAAGTCTGCAAAAGCCCATTTTTTAATATTTGTTGTGTATTTTCATTGTTTAAACGAAATATAAAGGAAGCCTGGGGAAGTGCGATTGTGATGAAGCCCGGACCAGAAAGGGTCCGGGAAGTGAAATCTATAAAATTTGAAGTCTAGAGGGAGGTCGTTTTCATGTATTTCTCGTGTTTTTCAAAGTATTTCAATACAAAGGGAAACACAGGGCCAGGCCACTCGCGATAGGCGACAGCGACCCAAGGGCGGACCCAATAGATAAATAAACCATACTTGAGGACTTTTGAAGTCCGAAAGAAGTAGAATGGGCAGGATTTCTCAATATTACAATGTTTTCTGTATAGAATAGAAAACAATCATTATTAAGCATTTTAAAGAGATCACAGAGGCCCGAATAGCCATTCCATCACCTAAAAGAGGCCGAGAGATAGAGACAAAAGGCTGGAAGTGGAAAGGCGACAGCACAACACGATGCAGCCCACAACAGAAGTGATCAGGGAGCATAGATAGCGCAACACAACCAAATCAACCAGAAACGATCACGGAACCACAACACAACATAGCCAGAACAAACAGAATGATTGTGGGGCATCTCTGGCATGAGAGAGCTCCCAGACAGTGCAACAAATTACCCAAAATATCTGAAGGTGGTTATTACTCTGTCAGAAGGAGAAAACCTCCAAGCCATGTTTTCCTATTGATGGAATCAATCAGTTAACAAGACAAATCAAACAGATTAAGACTCCAAGCCTCAGAAGGCTCAGCATCATTGCAAAGAGCTATAAATATCTAAAAGCAAAATGTAATACGGGTTCAACTTCTGGAGACTATGAGGCTTTGCTACTCAAGCTTCTCATTTGCATTCATTAGTAATACAAGCTTTTTTTTTGTTATATGTTCAATGTCCATTTCTCTTATGTTCTAAGCTTTCACTTGGATAGTTTATTCATGTTTCTTTTGTATCTAATGCTAGATAACTGTCATCTTATCTCTGTGTTGATAAATTAGATTTGCAAGCTTCTTTACTGCCTATAGCTAGCCATTCATATGTGTTATTATATATGCATCTGCCAGTACAGTCAGTATTCTCATTTGCTGCCTGTAGCTAGCCATTCATATGTGTTTATATATATGCATCTGTTGGTATGGTCAGTATTCTCCATCCATTCATTGAATCTACAAACTATTGAGCATTAGTGGTCTAAAGCCTTGTAAGCTGAGGGTGTTCATGCATGTCTTGAGTAAAAACATAGTTGAAATGGTTATCTGGCTTGATCCAAACCATCATCCATTCCAATAGTTCTCAGAATAATATTGAAGATTATATGTTACCAGGCATCTCCGAGCTGCAACCTAGGAGAGTTTCCTGTAGTGATAACATAATTAGCACCGTTGCTGGGGAGAGGAAACTGAAGCTCAACTTCCCTGGGAAACGACATAGATCCAGCTTTGATGATAGACAAATTCTGGGCACTTTTTTGGTTGTAATCATCTATCTGGTGACTCTACTGGAGGTCGAACCTCTTGGCGACTCCACTTCGTAGTTCTAGCTTAGTTTGTGAGGAATACTCGGAGAAATTCTTAGAAGCTAGAAGTTGACCCAGTACCTAACCCTGAAAAAAATCATCAAAGAGAGAAAGGTATTGCAGAAAGGAGCATCATGTTCAAGTAAACCTAAACAATCTCCTATATCTCTTCAAGAATGGCATGTAATAGAACAAATACATGTTGAGAGTATAGCATCTAATACTAGCAGTGAAGAAAAACTCTTAGAGATTCATAATGCTCCTTATTCTTTAGGTTTTCCTTTTGTTGTATGCCCAAAGGAAACCTCACCTCATATCCATCATACTCCGTTAGTCTTATCAGTCACTCCTCAGCCCTCTATCATTCAGACTGCCAGTACTCTTTTAGCCACCACAGCTATGGCAGGTCCACAAGCACCTACCAAAATGGAAAGAGTCATAGATGCTAGGTATGGACCTCTAATACTGCCCACTCCTTTGAATGTTATGCCTACTGGAGAATATCAAAAGTATATGCCTAAGTTCACTGGGACTGAAGGTGCTTCAGTTGAAGAACATCTTGAGTCATTCTATAGCTATATTCATAACCTGGACATTAGTGAAGTTGATGTCTGGATGAGAGTCTTTGTCCAAAGCCTAGATGGAGAGGCTAGAAAATGGTTCAGGGAACTGATCCCAAGATCTATATCAGATATTAAGGCCTTAGATGATGCATTCCTAAAGCATTGGGGGGATAAGAAGGATCTCCTTTACTACCTTAAAGAGGGAAAATGGTGAGTTGTTGTCAGATTTTAATAAGAGATTTAACCGCATGTACAACAAGATACCAGCTGAAGTGAAACCCAGCCTACCACCGCTAGACTCATCTATGCCAATGCCTTTGATTCTGACCTATGTTTACTGTTGAGGGAGAGGCGATGTGCTTCTTTTGCTGATATGCAAGATGTAGCACTGGAAGTAGAATCAAACATCATCGCTACAGAAAATCTCAAAGGTAATGTTGATAGAAGGAGACAGAGGGGCGAGCCTTCATCATCTTTAGATCCCAAGATCAATAAAATGGCGAAGATGATAGAGTCATTAGCCTCTGAAGTTTCTGAATGAAAGGTTGAGCAGCGCTCTGGGAAAGGAAGAGTTCCTAACACCTTTGCTCCTCCAAATCTAAATCCATATAGAAGAGCAAATGAGCAGTTGCAAATTTTGCAAAGAAACAAATAAGCCAATGAAGACCAAAGGGTGAAGACCCCTTTTCAAAATGCAGTCATGGAAGAAGAGCAGTTTGAAGAAGATGATGAGATCCATTGTATGGAAGACAAAGGCAGCGCCACTTTTTTAACCAAAGCTGCCTATGAGAAGTCATTATTCAATGACCAGATCAGCCAAGAGTGGGATGGTGCAGTTGTTCTACAAACTGAAGACCAGCACAAATATAATCTGAGGTCAAAAATGAATAATGCCAAGGAGACTCCTGTTCATAAAGTTGTTGTCCCTGCAGAACAGCAAGCTAATAAGCAGAAGCAACCAGCAGTTGATCCTATCATCCTCAAAGCTCCAGCCATAGAGGTAAGAGGCCTTGACAAGTCCCCTTCTTCTTTCAGTTTTCAATCAGAAATTCAGAAGCCAAGAATACCTATGCCTCTGATTGAACCAGTGAAGAATGAGTCCTTCAAGAAATCTATCCTTGAGGCTCTTGAGCCTAATGCCATCCAAGCTTCCACTGACTATGTAAATCTACAAGATGACCAACCACTTGTTATTCTTAGCCCAATGATTGAAAATTGTGAAGACAGCTCCCCATCATTCTATGTCTCTCTGACTATTCATGATAAAATCCTTCATAATTGCCTTCTGGACACTGGAGCCAGCCATAATCCAATGCCCAAGGCTGTCATGGATAAGCTCGGTCTTGACATTACCAAGCCTTATCAGTTGGCCTCTACGCAGCTTAAAAAACCAGTTTTCCAAATCACAGAGGAAGAAGGCCCATAGATTTGGGACATGTTCTTTGATGGGGCTTACTGTAAGGAAGTTGTAAGAACAAGTGAATTCCTTGTGTCCCCACACAAGAATGCATTGATTCATCTTTTATATTAACTTTTTAGATCACAAATGACACAACAGAGTATGAAGCAGACCTTATCATTCAGTAGGTGTACAAAACCTTCCAAGCAAAACATCTAAGGCTAAAAGCATACAAAGAGGAGGTGAAATATAGACCATATCTGCCTGATAATATCAAATGCTGGAAAGTTTTTGAAGTAGATGATCAAATCAATAGGCTTTTGCAAGTCTTTGATGATTTTGCTGATATGCACATTGACCAAGAGAAAGAAACCTTTGATAGAAAGGTAAAAAGGGTCAATTTTCAGTTTGGTGACTGTTTTCTCAAAATGGATACATTAAAGGAAGGAGGAGATGTTTTTGATGGTGCAATCAATGGGTTGTTCTTGAAAATTTATTTTAGTTAAGGATTTTAAGCCTTGGTATTGTAAATATGTTGTTTTCAAGTTTTTATTTCATGCTAAATAGACTCCATGCCCAATGCAACACTAGGAGGAAGATTTGATCTTGTTGTATACAGGAAAGGCATTGTTCTGTAGTTCTTGAAACCTCACAGGGATGATTTCATCCCCAGAAGGACCCAGTGTTATCCTTGGAGGCGTTTGGCCCAAAAATGGACCCAAAACACTCCCAAAGTCTCCAAGGTTTGCTTAAAATCATACCAAAGGATCCAAGTATGCCCCAAAAGTCTTCAAAATCCTCTTAAGGATCATTCAAAGTCAAAACCATCACAAGAGGAGAGCCCTTGGAAGGGCAGAAATACATTATCAGAAGGCAAAAAATGCTTGAAAACCATGAAAAACCAAAATCGCAGGCTTAACAGTCCAAATGCGTGACAGCCGTCCGATCTGGCTGATCAACGGTCCAGATCTAATCGGTGGTTCGCATCGATGGATCTGATCAGCACAGGCGGGCAGTGGCAATCGGCGCAATACACCGCCGATCAACGATCGCCGATGATCGGATCGGCAGGTCGCAATCGGCGGAGGCGAGTCGGCCGTTATCAGCATAGACCAGGGGGAATGAGTGATTGCGATTGGCGAATAAACGTGGATCATCAATCGCACGTGCAGATCGAAGGCCCATGTTACATCGCCAGATTGCTATCGGCGATCACCATGGAGCGGGGCCTTTGCATATATGTGCACGATGCGATAAGACCCGGACCCGATGGGTTTCGGAAGAAAAATATATATAGTTTCAAGTCTGCAAAAGCCCATTTTTTAATATTTGTTGTGTATTTTCGTTGTTTAAACAAAATACAAAGGAAACCTGGGGCAGTGTGATTCCGATGAAGCCCGAACCCAAAAGGGTCTGGGAAGTGAAATATATAAAATTTGAAGTCCGGAGGGAGGCCATTTTCATGTATTTCCCATGTTTTTCAAAGTATTTCAATACAAAGGGAAACACAGGGCCAAGGTCGAGATTTCTTAGTATTACAACATTTTCTGTATAGAACATAAAACAAGCATTATTAAGCATTTTAGAGAGATCACAGAGGCCTGAATAGCCATTCCATCACCTAAAAGAGGCTGAGAGACAGAGACAAAAGGCTGGAAGTGGAAAGGCGACAGCATAGCACGATGCAGCCCACAACAGAAGTGATCAGGGAGCATAGACATCGCAACACAACCAAATCAACCAGAAACGATCACGGAACCACAGTACAACATGGACAAAACAAACAGAATGATTGTGGGGCATCTCTGGCACGAGAGAGCTCCCAGACAGTGCAAAAAATTACCCAAAATATCTGAAGGTGGTTATTCCTCTGTCAGAAGGAGAAAACCTCCGAGCCATGTTTGCCTATTGAGGGAATCAATCAGTTAACAAGACAGATCAGACAAATTAAGACTCCAAGCCTCAGAAGGCTCAGCATCATTGCAAAGAGCTATAAATATCTAAAAGCAAAATGTAATACGGGTTCAACTTCTGGAGACTATTGAGACTTTGCTACTCAAGCTTCTCATCTACATTCATTAGTAATACAAGCTTCTTTTGTTGTTATATGTTCAATGTCCATTTCTCTTCTGTTATAAGCTTGCACTTGGATAGTTTATTCATGTTTCTTATGTATCTAATGCCAGATAACTGTCATCTTATCTCTGCGTTGATAAATTAGATTTGCAAGCTTCTTTACTACCTATAGCTAGCCATTCATATGTGTTATTATATATGCATCTGCCAGTACAGTCGGTATTCTCATTTGCTGCCTGTAGCTAGCCATTCATATGTGTTTATATCTATATATGCATCTGCCGGTATGGTCAGTATTCTCCATCCATTCATTGAATCTACAAACTATTGAGCATTAGTGGTCTAAAGCCTTGTAAGCTAAGGGTGTTCATGCATGTCTTGAGTAAAAACATAGTTGAAATGGTTATCTGGCTTGATCCAAACCATCATCCATTCCAATAGTTCTGAGAACAATATTGAAGATTATATGTTACCAAGAATCTCTGAGCTGCAACCTAGGAGAGTTTCCTGGAGTGATAACAGAGACATCCACTCAGGCAGAGTCTTCCAAAGATGGGAGAAAGCGCAGCAGAGAAGCTGATAAGTAATTGCATGATGCACGGGAGAATGTGGGAGCACCTACATCTTAGAACAGGTGGAGGAGGTCACCTGATAGATACACTGGATACATGGCTCTTATGAGCGGATGTGTTGAGACAGAGCCATTTTCCTTTGAGGAGGAAGTGAAGCAACCGGTTTGGGTTGTTGCCATGCTGGAGGAGTATGACTCCATAGTTCGTAACAGTGTTTGGGATGTGGTCCCAAGACCTGCAGACAAGTCAGTGGTGAGCTCCTGATGTATTTACAAGGTAAAGCAAGCTGCAGATGGTAGTGTGGAGAAGCATAAGGCTAGGTTTGTGGCCTGTGGCTTTTCACAGGTCGAAGGGATTGATTATGATGAGACCTTTTCTATTATTTCAATGTTCTCATCGATCAGATCCATATTGGCACTATTAGCACAGAAGGGTTGGAAGATACATCAGATGGATGTAAAGAAAGCCATCCTTAATGGCGTGATTGAGGAAGAGGTGTACATACAGAATCCTAAAGGTTTTGAGACCTTCAACCGTGATTCATATGTGTGTTGGCTCAAGAGAGCGTTGTATTGGTTGAAGCAAGCACCACGTGCTTCGTACACCAAGATCGATAGCTACTTCACTGGGTTCGACTTCACCAAAAGTGAAACAAATGCAATCATGTACCACATAGTGGTGGAAGGTAAATTGTTGATCAATTTTTTATATGTTGGTGATTTGATCCTGACAGGTGATGATCAGTTGATCAAGTCTTGCAAGGAGGATATTGCAAGATATTTTTGAGATGAAGGACATGAGGCTCATGCATTACTTTCTGGGCATGGAAGTATGGCAGGGTGATGAGGAATTGTTTGTGTATCATGGAAAGTATGGCAATGAGATACTCAGGAAGTTCTGCATGGAGAGCAACAAACCCATGGAGACTCCTCTAGCAGGTACCTAGAGGAAGGAAGATGCTACTTCGGGTGAAGTAGTGGAAGCTAATATTTACAGGTAGCTTGTGGGTTCACTCGTGTACTTGGTGAACACATGATCAGAAATGTGCCATGCAGTTAACCAACTTATTCAAGAGATGGTTAGGCCAACCAAGATGTATTGGAAGGCGGAAAAGCATGTGTTGAGATACCTCAGAGGCACTACTCAATATGGATTGTGGTATAGACGGACAGAGGAAGTGAAGCTTCAAGGCTTCACTACTGCAAATTGGGCAGGGAGTCCATCCGACAGGAAGAGCACATCAAGAGGCATCTTTAGTATTGGGTCAACAGCAGTTTCTTGGTACAACAGGAAACAAAGATCAGTTTCACTTAGTTCGGCAAAGGCAGAGTACATGGCTACAAGTCAGGTAGCATGTGAGGCCATCTAGATGAGGAAGATTTTGGTTGGTTTGTTTGGTCAGCAGATGGATCCAACTGTGATTTACTGCTATAATTAGAGTTGTAGCAAACTCTATGAAAATCCACTTTTTCATGATCTGTCCAATCATATTGATATCAAATATCATCATCTTTGAGATTGTGTATTGAGGCGGATTATGTTGTTGGAGTATATTCCCCAGAGGAGCAAGACGTTGACATTTTGACAAAGGCATTGTCAAGATGTAAATTTGAATTTCACAGAGACAAGATCGGGGTAGATGATAATCCATTTCTTGTTGAGAGGGAGCGTTGAGAAATGGCAACAAGAAATTCCAGTTTAATTTGTCCTTGAATTTAAACTGTGAATTAAAATCGAATTCTATTCTCATAGAAACTTGTTAATAGTTAATCAAGTTTAATTGACTTAATTGGCTTAGGAATTTTGAGTTGGAATTTTTTCTGTAGGAATTTTGAGTTGGAATTTTTTCTGGAGGAACTAGTAGAGGTCTAGTAGTGAGTTGGTGCACCGGTGCATCCTCTAGTGCTACTCCATCTAACTGAAGATTCCCTCATGAGAAAATCATGCATGTCGGTTTAGATAAATACCCAGTTGAGACTAGAGTGCAAGGATAGTGTACTATCAGTTGTATGATGATCTGAGTTGTACACATCATGCATGCAATCAGAGAATGGCCTAGTTTTGGATTGCACAGTTATGGAGGAAGGATTTCCCAATTAAATATGGGCTAATGGTGATAGGAATTTCCCAAGGAAATATGGGCTTTCCAGGTAGCAAAATTGCCTAAGTGTTGGCCAGAGCGAACTTGTGAGGCATAGAGTTGATCATACTTGTGCATGAATTGTTCTAATGAGAACAAGCTTGGTATTATCACTCAGATATCTTATTAATTCAATAGATAGTTGGGGTTTTGAGAAATGGCTTTCCTAGAGAATTATTGTGTTATGTGCCATTGATTATCTTCCTCTTGTTGATTATTGTTTTCATCGATTTATTGCTTTCCATTGTTTAAAGAGTAGAGTATATTATTGTCTTGTATTTTAGTACATTACATGAATTGTGAATATACGGGAAAATATACAAAGAAAACTTCACTCTCATGCCTTTCACCACCCTTCCACCCTAATCAACCAATGGACCATGTTTCACAATTTTCAGACTAGATCAACATATTCTAAAAAAAAATTGCAATATTTATCAATCAAATTTTCCTCTACTCAATCTGTATAGCAAACCCTAGTTTTCAATATCAGTTGTCATAAACAATTCTTCCTCTTCCCAATCTACACATCAAACCCTATTTGTCAATACAATTGTTTCTATGAACCCATTGCTACAAGTATATCAAATGGTGAGCCCTAGCAGCTCACATCAATGACCCAATTGATAATTATTTTCATATACAAATATCAACAATTGGTCACTATCTCTTTGCTCATTAATACATGAAAGACACATAAGTCTTGAAACTGCCAAATCTAGTTATGCTCCCAATACCATGACAGCACCAAAAATTTCAAATCATACTCTATCATCAATTATTTCGATGCTTTTGTCCACTCTTCTTGTTTTTTCCAGAAAGTAGTCATGTTTACAGTCATTAGTCTCAAAATTTTGAGATGTATGTGATGACGATGAGTATGCCTTGGATATGATGAACGAATTCAAGAGGACCATTTTATGCCACTTATGTGTGAGTCCATTTATGCCACTTTGTGAGAGAACGTTCCTTTGTCATGTTGAAGAAGAACGTCTTGTGAGCGAGAGTTATTTGTAGGAGAATGTCTCTTGGGAGAGACATGCCACTCTAGATAAGGGTTTAATTCTTGTATTTACAGAGATTGCATCGTGTACTCATATTCTTCTTGTAGAGACAAATGAAGTGGCCTCCCCACTCTTGACCCAATGCTTGGAGACGTAGTCCACACTGGATGAACTCCGTTATCAAACTCTTTGTGTACCTTATCGTCATGGTTGCCTATAAATTTTCTCTTATTTAAATTGTATGCACATGTGGTTTTCATGCTCTTTTTACATGAAATTTTACTAACAACACAGAAGTAAAAGATATTGAATAATGAGGGGTGCTTGAGTATCATGAATCAAATTTAGTATCAAAGTGGTCTTCTTGCTGATGTCATTGTGATTGTGAATGATAACCAGAAATTGAACGTGCAACAAGAAGGAAATGGAGAAGAACAAAGATGTCTACGAGGCCTTCTATAGGATGGAAAACATGGTATATATATTGTTTGCAAATTATGAGGAGAAAGTGACAAAAGAGGAACAAGAGAAAGAGAGGGTAGAGGACGATGCTCCATATCCAGAACCTTCAAGCAGAGAATTTTGTATTGTGGAGACTTCTACAAGAAGCAGAAGAGGAGAAACAAAGATTGTAGCTTCAATTATGAGCCATGGAAGAGGCCTTGGAAAAATTGAAGTGCAACGAAGGCTTATCGAATCCATCATCACCCGCTTCATAATCAATAACTGAGGTAAATAGTGTTGGTAATTCTTCAATTTCATTTTCACATGATAATGATGATTTGGGTGCTTTTGAAAAGAACATTATAGGCATTGGTTCAAGATTAATGAATAATATTAGATATCAAGGCAAGGGCCTAGGAGTTAATAGCTAAGGAATTGTGAACCTCATCCAAGTGGTGGAATTACCACGACATGCAAGATTGGGCTATGTCAAAAAGGAAGAGACAAGAGATTCTTCAAGCGAAAAGTCTGAGACAGTGAAAGATGTTGAGAGTGCATCATAGCCTTTCAGTGATCATGATTTTGGGTCATCTCCAAAGGGAGGTGAGCATTTTAAAGGAAGAGATAAGGCAAAGTCTCATCACCAGGATTGCACTAGAGACAACCAAGCAAGGTATAAAAAGTCTCGATATTTTAATGTTCCTTTTGATTGAAAACAATTGGTAATGATGAACGAAACTTATGGCATAAAAAACCATGTACATTTTTTGGCTTGCATAACCATGTTGTTGCAAAGTGTTGGAAAGGAATGGCAACAAAGAAGAGGACAAGACATGAATACCCTTCCCCACATCGCGATAGAGATAAGGTCGGGAAATTCTGGAGGAAGAAGATTGTAACGCCCCCTCCTCCCAAGTCCACCCTGTTGACACCTAATCATAGGGATTGGGTGAACAACTGTAATTAGTGTAAATAAATAATAGAGGAAATGGAGAGTCATCAGGAGATGAACTGAACAGTCACTCCCTCTTGTATATAATAATGAACAACCTAAATGAATAACACAATTACATTTGAGGAGTTACCTCTTGGCCTGACATGGTATCAGAGCCAGCTCTATTTTTAGTATTCCTGCCCTTGTAACTCCCTTTCTACCTATGTTCTGCCTATTTTACAGAACTGACACATCTTCCCCTCCTCCTGCCCTGACATGGTATCAGAGCCAATGTTCATAGTCGCAGCCCAGGAAAAGAGGTTCTCGCCTGCCTGAATCATTGGAATCTAGAGGGGAATACATCGATAAATGGTATGGAATGTTGTGTGTTATATAAGCGTTGCTTTACAGAAATGTTGCTCCTCTGCTTTACATAAACGCTGGCATATATACGTTGTCTCCACGCTATTTTCATATCCCATGGTATAAACGTTGTTATAATATATACGTTGTCCCAATATCATATATACGCTATTATAATATATTTTTTCTCCACGTTGTTTTTTGAATGCTCCTCCATATCATATATACATTGTCCCAAACTCTCCTCCATACTACTTCGGTATATATACAATGCTCCTCCATACTACTCCGTATATATTATATATTTATATATAATATATAATATATAACACTGTCTGGTATAACCATATAACCATAATACCTCTGTCTTTTAATATATCAGAGTGCAATTTTTAACCATCAAAAGTGCATTTTTATATATTGGCAGAAGTTCATTTTTATATATTGGCAGCAGGGTAATTTTTTTTTTAAATGCATTCACTGATATCTATTGTGGGAGTGGTTCTCACCAGGAAGGAGAACTATCCAGAATGGTCACGAAAAATCAAACACACTCTCATTTTTAATGAGCTATGGAAAGGAGTGTGTGTTGGAAACGGAGACAAAGAGCCAAAACAACATACCTCAGACAAGGAATTCACCATTTGGGAAAATAAGAACATCAAGGCTTATGCACTGATTGCAGCATCAGTAAATGAATAGGTGAGTCGCCATATTTTTCCATTTTCAAATGCTTTCGAAGCCTTACAAAAACTGAAGGAACTCTATGACTCACACCGTGCACTTGAAGTTTTTCAACTCATGATTAAATTGTTCACCCTTGAATTACAAAATGATGATCCTCTTGCTCTTGCATCAGAAGTAAAATCTATTATGCATGATATCAAAGTCACTAATGTTTAACAGGACATTCCTCTAATAGATTTTCTTAAGGCACTTTATCCCACTTATTCAAATTACCTTGAGTCATTGTAAGCAAATGGAAACCTCAAAGATATTACCTTTGACCCCTTGTGAAAAAAATTGCGGAAAGAGAGAAATATTTTGGGAAGAAGGCAGCTCCTCAGTCTTTTGAAGAGGTTGTGTGCCTTGCACATAGAGAAAAGAATCTTGCTCAAGATTCTTCTAGAGGAAGAGGTGGTTGAAGAGGAAGAGGAAGAAATTTCAGAGGTAGGGGGGGCAGACACTCTCAAGGAGAAAATTCAGATTTGCATTGCATACGCTACAAAAGAGATGGATCACATGATGCATCCGCATGCAAGTTGCCTTGGGACAAAATTGAGCAGGAAAGAAACCAACCCAAAGGTAAAACTAATGACAAAGAGAAAGGTAAAGCCCCTGAATCTGCTCACTATGTTGTGGCACACTGTAATATTGGAGTAAATGAAGACTTATTTAATGTTTCACTTGCTTCCTGGAAAAATGATTGGTTTCTTGATTCAGGAGAAACTTGCCACATGACTTTCAGAAAATATTTTTTTTGAAGAATTTACTGACAATGTTGATGGAGCAATATACTTTGCAAACAAATCAAAACTCAAGCCATCAGGTCTTGGAAAAATCAGGCTTAAATTGTCTGGTCTTCCAGACTTTCTTCTACATCATGTTTTATATCTCCCACAGCTGAGGAGAAACTTGTTGTCCTTGGTCCACACCTGCCAGCAGGGACACTCCATTCATATGTCTGATGGCAAGCTTGAGGTGAGAAAAGCATCAAACCACTCACTTGTCATTACGGGGATAGAAGAAGAAAGGTTTCTCAAGCTGCAGGGTACCTCTGCTTGTGCACAAAATTTCTCATACAATTCTCATTATGAAGAAGGTACATTTCCATAAAGTTTATTATGGCATGCTAGATTTGGACACTTGAACTATGACAGCCTCTGCTTGTTGAAGAAAAATGGTGTTACTGGTTTGCCTACAATTCCTAGGAAACTTAAGCAATGTGATGCTTGCATTATAGGAAAGCATAGCAAACAGTGTTTTCATGATTCACATTCCAGAGCACATAGAAAACTTGAACTCATTTCAAGTCTACAGGTGTTGTCCTTGATGGAAACTCTCTCAGATGATAGTTCACAGTGCAGCAGGTTAACAGCAAAGGATTATAGATCAGACTCCAAAGAATGAATAAAGAAAGGTATACGCTGGTTCACTTTGTCCAAGAAGCATATACATGTGAGTTAACAACAAAAAAAGTAGCGTATAACGTATACACGCACTTTCACAGGAAGAAAATCATGTACATGTTGGAAAACCAAGTATTTGATCCAAGGTATTTTGATCCAAGGTATTTGGTCCGAGGTATTTGGTCCAAGGTATCGACCCTAGGTATTTGGTCCAAGGTATTGAGAAATGACTAAGAGTATATAAGGAGGAGAAAATCATTAGGTCAGGTGTGCAAGCAATAAGATTTTAAGGAATGCTTCTATCTGAAGTATATTTTATGTTACAGGGTTATGTTTGGGACTAGATCTGAAATATTCATGTGCACCTTGAGTTCAATATTGGATCAGGAATCATGAGTCTTGAAATGACTTATTCTTGAATGATCTAATATTGGGTGAGACTAGATCTGATGTTTTGCGCCTGTTATATTCGTTATCTATCATGATCTAGGTTTATCTGAAGTTTGGAATTGCAGCAAAGTTCTGAGTCAATATTTGTAGATCTATACGCAGGTTCGTCTCAGCCAAAGAGTGTATACACGCAGGTTCAGTTCTTTCAAGTAGCGTATACAAAAGAAAAGCTTCTTTTCAGATCTAATTGATCTATCTAATAAAATTCTGCTATTTTACTATTGTCTGTCAATGAATTATTCTTAGACCTGAATGTAAAATTGAATGCATAAGGAGGCTAGCATTTGATTGATTGATTGTATAAGTAAGAATAAGTGATCTTTGTCCCCGCCTGTGTAAAGCTCTGAAAGTTGACAATAGATATTCAGAAAATTGATAGTTGGTACAGACTTGGTTCAAAAGTTTATGTTTGCAGTAGTTTTGAAGGTATACGCAGGTTCAATTAACGGAAGTAGCGTATACACGCAGTTTGGGTGCAGCCAAGTAGCATATACACTCTAATGCATGACTTTTGAGGTTACAGATGGTTCTGAATGATGATGCAGGGTTTTGGGTTCAGTGGTGTCAGTGATCTGATTGTTCAAATTATCTAAATATTAGTTGATGCAGTTTAAGTTTAAAAGTCATGATGGGTCCAGTGTGAAAATTTGATGAAACGTGGCCTTGAGATTGTGGTGTTGTGATCCAGGAGTATCCAATTTGAAAAATTCATGAAACATGGTCCCTGGGGGGAGAGTGGAGTTTTCTTGTAGGTTGGCACCTATGTACTAGTAAACATATTGGCTAGTACAAGAGCTAGGGGGTTGTATCTCCCTTCCAGTAGAAACTGGAGAACGAGAGAAGGTTGTAACATTCTGCAAGTTGAAGCCTGCGTACTGGTATGAGTCTGCACCAGTACAAGATTGTAAACAGATTTTCTTATTATTAAAAGAAGACAGAGACGACGGACGCAAGTAGTTTTTGCCCACATTGGGATTCCACCTTACATCTTGGTGTTCATGTGTGTTGCTTATGTGTGATGTTTTATTCTGTTTTTACTACACTGCCTAATAAATCGTTGATATACTGCTTTAAGATCAACACATGATAAGTTGTCTAAATCACAAGTTCTCTGGATATACGTTGGTTTCCTTAATCACAATCGCATGTACACACTAGTTCACCTCACTGAAGTAGCATATATAAATATGTTTGGGAAATAAAATTATTGATCTGATAATACTGATTTGCCCCCCTCTCAGTATTATTTCCAACAATTGGTATCAGAGCAAGTCCTTCAAAAGAAGCTTGATCGCTTGAAGGGAGATCCATCATCATGAATAATCAAGAAAGAATGGAATCCATCAAACTGCCAATCTTCGATGGGAGCAACTTTGTTTATTAGAAAATAAGAACCACAACCTATCTACAATTGCTTGGAACGGATGTCTGGGAAATTGTGGAAGGAGGATATACATTTCCAACAACAATTCCTACATATGCGACAGGTAAAAAGCAATATGAAACCAATGCCAAAGTTGTCAATACTTTATTGGGAAGTCTGTCACAATCAAATTTTTTCAAAGTCATGCAGCTCAAATCAGCCAAAGAAATATGGGACAAAATCGTTCTGAGCTACGAAGAAGACTCTCAGGTAAAACGTGCTAAGCTTCAAACTCTCATAATTCAGTATGAAACTCTTAAGATGCATAGTGATGAAAGTATAGCTAGTTACTTCTTACGTATAGATGAGGTTGTTAATTGTATGAAGAATTTGGGTGAAGAAATAAAGGAAGTTACCTTAGTTGAGAAAGTTTTGAGATCCTTATCTGCTAAATTTGAATCAAAAGTGTCTGCCATAGAAGAAAAACAGGATCTGCAGAATATCACTATGACACAGCTTCACGGAATTTTAACTGCCTTTGAGATGAGAAAAGGAGGACCATCAGATATGAGAGAAGCCGCATTTAAAGCCTCAGCAAAAGGAAAGGAAGAACACAATGAATCAGGACATATTTCAGAAGAAGAAGATGAAGTAAACTTTGTCAAGAAGCTTCAACGGGGTTCTGGAAGGTTTAGAGGTAAGCTACCCTTCAAATGCTTTGCTTGTGGCAGAGTCGGTCATTATGCTGCCAAATGTCCTCATAAAGATAAATATGAAAAAGGAAAGGAATATGCAAAAGGAAATATAAAACATGTTGTGAATAAAAGGAGTTACTATACTCATGAAGATAGTGATGGTTTATCTAATAGTGATGATTATAGACTTCTCATGGCTTATGACGATGATAATTTTTGGGATGCTTTAAAAGAGGAAGACCTTCATGAAGAAATCTCTAAAATCAAAATCTGTTTAGAAGAAAAGAATATGATTATAGATACCTTGACCAACTTGCTAAAAAGGAAAAACACAATGAAAAACTAAAATGTGAAATTGTGGGTCTAAAAAAGGATCTTGAGAAAACAGAATCTCTCAATATTAGATTTGCTAAAGGATGAGAAACTTTAAATGAAATTATCAAATTTCAGCGTTCTCCTCTAATAAAGACAGGTCTTGGATATACTGAAGAAGCATCTCAATCACAGAAGTCGTCAACCTCCACCAAAAGCTATCTTGATGCAGCAAAGACCAGTGAACAGTATGACAATCGTCAGCAAAGGCATAAAGATGATCACCAAGTAAATCATACTCAATTTACTCCAAGAATGAATAGAAGCCACAACCAACCTCAGGCAAATCATACTCAATTTTCTCCAAAGATGAATATCAATAGAAACTACAATCACCAGGTTAATAGATTCGATAGTCGCAGGAACTTCTTTAATGGGCAATGTTTTTCATGTCATAATTTTGGGCACAAAGTTGCTCAATGTGTTGCTTACAAAACCATCATGACTAGAGAAGCACGAAATCAAAGGAATGTAACAGAATCAAGAGAAGTTCCTATAATAAATTTTCTCCTCTTGAAAATGAAATAGAATGCTCAATCTGTAACAACTTTGGTCATGAAGAATCTGAATGCAGGAGCAAATTTCGGCAAACATCTCAAAAGGAGCAAACGCCATTAAATCCCAAGATATGGAGAAGGAAAGAACCTCAACAGAAAAATATGGTATAGCCTTGTATGCAGAAGGACAAGAAAATCAGTGGTACATCGACAGTGGATGCTCCAAACACATGACAGGTGACAAAAAAAACTTCACTCATATAATGCCTTAGAAAAAGAAAAGAATATCTCATTTGGAAATGACACTCTTGCTGTCATAAAAGTTAAAGGTTTTGTTTTCTTGAAAGAAAAGATTAAAGCTGGAAATGTTATGTATGTAGACGATTTAAAGCATAACCTGTTGAGTTTTGGTCAAATGTGTGATCAAGGAAATGAAGTGGTGTTTCAATCAAACGGATGTGTTGTTCGTAAGCTTAATACAGGAGAGACCGTGATCAAAGGTACAAGAACTCCAAACAACTTATACATACTTAAGAGAGGACAACAACAGTGTTATCTAAGCAAAAATGATGAAAACTGGCTGTGGCATAGAAGATTAGGACATCTAAGCTTTTCTCAAATAAGAAAAGCATGCAGACTCAAGGTTGTTCGTGATCTTCCAGATATCAGCATCCCAGAAAATACAATATGCAAACCATGTCAAATCGGTAAGAAAACCAGAGTTCACTTCATGGAAAAAGAAGGGTCAGCTAGTAAACCTCTTGAACTTGTTCATACTGATTTATGTGGACGATCAAGGAAAAAGTCACCTCGTGGAGAAGAATACTTTATTTTGTTCATTGGATTTTATCAGAATGTGTTGGATAGGTCTTCTAAAGCATAAGATGAAGCATTTGAAAAGTTCCAAGCCTTCAAAGACTGGTTGAAAATGAATCAGATCAAAAAATCAAATGCCTTAGATCTGATCGAGGAGGGGAATTTACATCGGATGAATTCTTTGAGTTTTGTGAACAACATGGAATAAAAAGTCAATTCTCCACCGCAAGGACTCCTCAGCAAAATGATGTGGTAGAAAGAATGAACAGAACAGTTCAACAAATGGCTCGAGCTATGCTAGATGAACTTGCAACTCCTGCAACCTTCTGGGGTGAAGCTGCATTCGATGTCGTGACTATTCTCAACAAAGCAAATGTTCGGGTAAATAAAACTCAAACTCCACATGAACTTTGGTATGGTAAGACTCCTACTGTAAAATAATTTAAAGTCTTTGGAAGCAAATGTTTTATCAAAAGCACTGATGAAAAACTTGGTAAGTTTGAACCCAGAGCAGATGAAGGTATTCTTTTTGGTTATTCTTCCAGAAGTAAAGGATATAAATGTTATAATAAAAGACTTAGGAAAATTGTTGAAAGCATTGATGTTGTAGTTGAAGCATTCAAAAATCCAAAACAGATAAAAACAGAAGATTATGACAATGAAGAAAATGGGGATTATTTTCCCACATCAAATCAAAATGATATTGAAGAAGAAACCAATGAAGCAAGAGAAGAAGAGACAATGGTAGAAGAAAAGACTTTGTCCAAGTATGTTCAGAAAAATCATCCAGAAACTCAAATTTTAGGGGAAAAAGAGGCAAGTGTACAGACAAGAAGAACCATTACCCTCAAATTATCTAGCATTACTATCCTCTGCTGAAACTCAAAAGGTAAATGAAGCATGCAAAGATGAGTGTTGGGTCAAGGCCATGGATGAAGAAATTAAGCAAATTGAAAAGAATAATACTTGGGAATTAGTTCCTAGACCTCATGATAAAAATATTATAGGAACTAAATGGATATTCAAAAACAAGTTGAATGAAAATGGAGAAGTCGTTAGAAACAAGGCCAGACTTGTTTGTAAAGGGTATGCTCAAAAAGAAGGTATAGATTTTGAAAAAACTTTTGGACTTGTTGCCAGACTTGAAGCCATAAGGATGTTTCTTGCTCTTTCTAGCTTTCAGAAATTCAAAGTATACCAAATGGATGTAAAATCAGTGTTCCTTAATGGAGATTTAGAAGAAGAAGTTTATATTGAATAGCCAGAAGGATTCATTCTTGGAAATGATGCAAAACTTATATGTAGACTCAAAAAAGCTCTCTGTGGTCTGAAACAAGCTCCAAGGGCCTAGTATTATCCCCTTGACAAATATCTACACCAATAAGGTTTTACAAAAGGTTCAACAGATAGCAACCTATATACAAAGATTGAAACTAATAAATTGTTAATTATTATTGTTTATGTTGATGATATCACTTTTGGTAGCAATGAAGAATCCATGAGTCAGAATTTTGCTTCAGTATTGCAGCAAGAATTTGAAATGTCCTTGCTTGGTGAACTTGCCTATTTTCTTGGTCTACAAGTTCAACAAAATAAAGATGGTATTTTTCTTTCACAAACCAAATATCTCAAACATATATTGAAAAGGTACAGAATGGAAGATTCTAAACCTGTATGTACCCCAATGGTAACAAAATGCAATCTCAACTGAAATGATGAATCAGTAGCAGTACATCAACCAACTTACAGATCCGTGATTGGTAGTCTACTTTATCTAATAGGTACCTGACCTGACATCATGCATGCAGTAGGAATAGTTGGAAAATTCCAAGCAAATCCAAAGGAATCACACCTTCAGGCAGTCAAAAGAATTTTCAAATATTTTCAAGGAACTCAGGACTTTGGTTTATGGTATCCTAGAGATGCAGATCTTACTCTTCATGCATATACAGATGCAGATTGGGCAGGAAGTGTTGATGATAGAAAAAGAACTAGTGGTGGTGCATTCTATATGGGTTCCAGGTTAGTGTCTTGGTTCAGCAAGAAACAAAGTTCAATTGCTTTATCAACAGCTGAAGCAGAATATGTGGCTGTTGCATCTTGCTGCACACAACTACTTTGGATGATGCAAACTTTGCAAGACATTCAGATCACATGTACTCCACCCATCTCCATTCTATGTGATAATACAAGTGCCATCAGTATTTCAAAGAATCTAGTCATGCACTCCAAGACCAAGCACATACCCATCAAGTACCATTTTCTACGAGAACAAGTGCTTGAACAAAAGGTCAAATTGGAGTATGTTCCCTCCAAAGAACAGGTTGCTGATATATTCACTAAACCACTGCCCAGAGAAACATTTGAATATCTCAGACAAAAACTGGGAGTAGTTGCTGCATCATCTTGCTGTTAAAATCTAGTTTTTTTTTAGAAAAAAGGTTATTATACGTAGGTTTCATGAAGTATAGTCGGGTATACACGCGGGCTCCTGTGGGTGAAGGAGCGTATATGTTTTTCAGTCAAGAAAAACATTGGGGCAGACTCTGATATGGGTGCTTTGTCTGTTGTTGATGATTACAGTCTATCGATATGCTTTGTTCATTAATTTTTATCTAACTGACAAAGATGCCTTGATCATTGACTTGTTAACAATGCAGAGGTAGCACAGGTTCAGGGAGAGCATTAGCCTTCAAACACATTCTGCATTGTTGGCATTATGGTTGCTGAGTCCAGCTATGGCTTCAGATATTTATACCATTTGTTGCGTAAGTCATGTGAAAGTCTAGGGTGTGTTATGTCTTCTCATACATTTGAATGAGTCCTACTGAACAATGATGTAATTTGTATCCCCACTTTGCATGGGATGGATGATGTAATATTTATTGTATTTATGTCATGTATAAACAATTGGTATATCCCCACTTGATTGGGTGGACGAGTCAAATTTGGTATATCCCCACTTGGTTGGGAGATGGATGTATGTATGAGTCTTTGGTGATAGGAAGGTCATACTCACATAGTTGAGTTATAGAGTCATGTTATTCTTTTGGAAAATATTTTTACAGACTCTGCATGTGCTCAGGGGGAGCATGGACAGTTTTAGTACATCTCAGCATGTACAAAGGGGAGCTCAATCAGAGAATTCAGCATGTACTCAGGGGGAGCATAGACAGCATAATGTATGATAAAAGGGGAGAATATCTTGGTCTACCCTTTGCCCTTGATGTCAAAGGGGGAGAGTGTCTTGGTGTTTTTGTTGCCATCAAATCCAAAGGGGGAGATTTTTGGCATTATGATACAGGTGTTGTCCTTGATGGCAACTCTCTCATATGACAGTTCACAGTGCAGCAGGTTAACAGCAAAGAATTACAGATTAGACTCCAAAGAATGAAGAAAGAAAGGTATACGTTGGTTCACTTTGTCCAAGAAGCGTATACACGTGGGTTAACAGAACAAAAGTAGCATATAACGTATACACGCACTTTCACAAGAGGAAAAGTGCGTACATGTTGGAAAACCAAGTATTTGATCCAAGGTATTTTGATCCAAGGTATTGGTCCAAGGTATTTGGTCTGAGGTATTTGGTCCAAGGTATTGACCCTAGGTATTTGGTCCAAGGTATTGGTCCTAAGTGGTTTTGATCCAAGGTATTGAGAAAAGCCTGAGAGTATACAAGGAGGAGAAGATCATTAGGTCAGGTGTGTAAGCAATAAGATTCTAAGAAACACTTTTATCTGAAGTATATTTTATGTTGCAGGGTTATGTTTGGGACTAGATCTGAAATATTCATGTGCACCTTGAGTTCAATATTGGATCAGGAATCATGAGACTTGAAATGACTTATTCTTGAATGATCTGATATTGGGTGATACTAGATCTGATGTTTTGCGCCTGTTCTATTCGTTATCTATCATGATCTGGGTTTGTCTGAAGTCTGGAATTGCAGCAAATTTTTTAGTCAATATTTCCAAATCTGTATGCAGGTTCGTCTCAGCCAAAGAGTGTATACACGCAGGTTCGGTTCTTTCAAGTAGCGTATACAAAAGAAAAGCTTCTTTTCAGAGCTGATTGATCTATCTGATAAAATTTTGTTATTTTACTGTTGTCTGTCAATGAAGTATTCTTAGATCTGAATATAAAACTGAATGCATAAGGAGGCTGGCATTTGATTGATTTATTGTATAAGTAAGAAGAAGTGATCTCTGTCCCCGCCCGTGTAAAGCTCTGAAAGTTGACAATAGAGATTCAGAATATTGATAGTTGGTACAAACTTGGTTCAAAAGTTTATGTTTGCAGTAGTTTTGAAGGTATACGTAGGTTCAATTAATGGAAGTAGCATATACACACAGTTTGGGTGCAGCCAAGTAGCATATACACTCTAATGCGTGATTTTTGAGGTTACAGCTAGTTTTGAATGATGATGCAGGGTTCTGGGTTCAGTGGTGTCAGTGATCTAATTGTTCAGATTATCTGAATATTAGTTGATGTAGTTTAAGTTTAAAAGTTATGATGGGTCCAGTGTGAAAATTTGATGAAACGTGGTCTTGAGATTGTGGTCTTGTGATCTAGGAATATCGAGTCTGAAAAAATCATGAAACTTGGTCCCTAGGGGGAGAGTGGAGTTTTCTTGTAGGCTGGCACCTACGTACTAGTAAACATATTGGCTAGTACAAGAGCTAGTGGGTTGTAGCTCCCTTCTAGTGGAAACTAGAGAAAGAGATAAAGTTGTAACCTTCTGCAGGTAGAAGCTTGCGTACTGGTATGAGTCTGCACTAGTATAAGATTGTAAACAAATTTTCTTATTATTAAAAGAAGACAGAGACGACAGCAGCAGGTGGTTTTTGCCCACATTGGGTTTCCACCTTACATCTTGGTGTTCATATGTGTTGCTTATGTGTGATGCTTTATTCTGCTTTTACTGCACTGCCTAATAAATCTCTGATATACTGCTTTAAGATCAACACATGATAAATTGTCTAAATCACAAGTTCTCTGGATATACGTTGGTTTCCTTAATCACAATCGCGTGTACACACTAGTTCACTTCACTAAAGTAGCGTATATAAATCTATTTGGGAAATAAAATTATTGATCTGATAATACTGATTCAACCCCCTCTCAGTATTATTTCCAACAATTCATTTAGATTTATGTGGTTCAATGCCTATTCCTTCTGCAAATGGAAATAAATATATGATGACATTTATTAATGACTGCACCAGAATGTGTTGGGTTTATTTATTGAAGAAAAAATCTGATGCTTTTCAAACATTCAAAAACTTTCATACATGGATTGAAAATGATGCACAATGTCATATTGGCTTTATTCGCACTGATATTGGAAAATAATACACTTCAAATGAATTTGAAAACTATCTTCACCAACATGGGATCAAACATCAAATAATTGTGCCTTATAATCCCCAACAAAACGGAGTAGTTGAAAGAATGAATAGGACAATCTTAAATATGGTGCGCTCCATGAAGTTTTTCAAAAATGTAAAATTGATATTTTGGGTTGATGCAGTTCTATGTGTTGTATATGTAAAGAATAGATGTCCATCTAATGCTATTAGAAACAAGACTCCTTATGAAATGTGGTATGGAAACATTCCTTCCATAAAGCATCTTAGGGTCTTTGGTTCCACATGTTATGCCTTGATACCAAAGGTACATAGAAACAAACTTGGTGTAAGAAGTCGTAAGTGTATCTTCCTGGAGTATTCAAACACCTCCAAAGCATATCGTCTCTATGATGAAGTCAATAAAATGTTTGTTGTATTTAGAGATGTAATCTTTCTTGAATCATCCAAAACTGACAATGTTGTTGAACAGTAACTTGATCGCTTGGATAGATTCGCAAATGCAAAATCATTTCAAGAATTTGATAATCAGATTCCACATCTTGAAGGGGGGATTCCTATACTAGATCAACCTATGGAATCTTCTTTTGAAGCACTCTCTCCCCCGCATAAAACTCCAACAACGGATGATACTTTGAGTGATGTGATTGACAAAATTGGGAGACTCAATCTTGATTCAGTCCCAACTCAATCAACGGAGTAGCTTGGACCATCTCAAAAAGGTCCCCCAAAGTGGCTGACAAAGACACTTGAAAGTGTTCATCCTGATGAGGTTGGAAAGACGGGAACTAGAAATTCAACCCGACAAAATGGAGGTGATGTAGATGACTCTGATTCACTTTTTGATATGGATGTTTCTTATGATTGTGAATTGAATTTGTTTACAGATTTTGAACCAACTTCCTTCAAAGAAGTTGCTTCTCATGATGAATGGAAAGAAGCAATGCAAAAGGAGTATGATGCCTTAATAATGAATGGCACTTGGAAGCTGGTTGATCTTCCATTGGGAACCAAACCAATTGGCTGCAAGTCGAACTACAAGAACAAGTATAAAGTTGATGGCTCACTTGACAAGCACAAAGCCAAGCTTGTGGCAAAAGGTTTTGCATAGAAGAAAGGGGTCGATTATGAGGAGACTTTTGCCCCCACAGCAAAATGGGCTACCATCCAGACACTCTTTGCCCTAGCAGCTCAGAACGGTTGGAAAGTCCATCAAATGGATGTAAAAACTTCTTTCTTGAATGGAGATCTAAAAGAGAATGTTTTTATGTCCCAACCTAAAGGATTTGTTGTAAAAGGACATGAACATAAAGTATGCAAACTTGTGAAATCCTTGTATGGCCTCAAACAAGCACCGCGAGCCTGGTATGAAAAACTAACTGAGCATCTTCTGAAACTCAATTTCAAACATTATGATCTTGATGATGCAACATTATTTTTCAAGAAGGTTGGCAAAATAGTTGTATATGTAAATGATCTTTTAATGACAGGGAACAATGAGAGCTACATTGCATCCATAAAGAAGGAATTGAGGAAAGGTTTTGAAATCACTGATTTGGGCTATGTTCATTACTATCTTGGTATTGAAGTAACTCAACATCCAAAGTCCATATTCCTTTCTCAAAAGAAGTACATTAGAGATCTATTGAATAGATTTGTCATGACTGAATGCAATCCTCTGACTACTCCATTGGAACAAAACTTAAAGCTCACATTCATTGAAGGAAAGGAATTTGAGAATGCACTAAAGTATAGATAGCTTGTAGGAAATCTCAACTACCTAACTACTACTAGACCAGACATTTCGTTTGTTGTTGGAATCCTCTCCAGGTTTATGCAAAAGCCTTGTGAGGGACATCGGTCTGCTGCAAAAAGAGTTCTAAAGTACTTAAAGGGAACTCAATACTTTGGAATCAAGTATACACAGGTGGGCGACTTCAGCTTGATTGGATACTCTGATTCAAACTCCAATGGAGACAAAGAAACTAGGGTATCTACTTCGGGTTATGCTATGAGTCTTGGATCAGGAGTTGTCTCCTGGAGATCACGCAAACAATAAGTTCTAGCAGATTCCACAATAGAGGCAGAATATGTGGCACTAGCTGAGGCAACAAAAGAAATTGTGTGGCTCAGGAAAATTCTGTAAGATTTGCAAGTAAAACAAGTACAATCGACTCCACTCATGATTGACAATACCTCAGCAATAAAGTTGGACAAAAACCCAAAGTTCCATGATCAAACGAAGCACATCAATACAAAATATCATCTGATTCGACATCATGTTTTGGCCAAAACAATCCATCTTCGCCATTGTTCCACTAATGAGCAGATTGCAGACATCTTCACCAAAGCGTTTGGAAGAGAAAAGCTCGAAAGATTCAAAACAATGCTTGGACTCACCAACATCCCTTCAGATTAAGGGGGGAATGTTGACACCTAATCATAGGGATTGGGTGAACAGCTGTAATTAGTGCAAATAAATAATAGAGGAAATGGAGAGTCATCGGAAGATGAACTGAACAGTCACTCCCTCTTGTATATAATAATGAACAACCTAAACGAATAACATAATTACATATGAGGAGTTACCTCCTGGCCTGACATGGTATCAGATCCAGCTCTATTTTTAGTATCCCTGCCCTTGTAACTCCCTTTCTACCTATGTTCTGCCTATTTTGCAGAACTAACACATTTTCCCCTCCTCTTGGCCTCACACACCCAAGCAGCCAACTAGTCGGGAAAACATGTGATGAGAGAGGTTATTATAAGGGATTCAATCTCCTTGGTGACCTTAAGGAAATGGAATCGATGGAACTCTTTATCGAGTCTGCAAAGCCTCGGACACGATGCAAGAATAAGACCAAACTGAAAACCGTCTCAAGCCGAAAGAGTTGAGCTCCAAACTCGGCAAGGATGATTTGTTGAGGTATTGTCTGTTTACATCCAATGATGCAGCGTAGAAGAAGAATTTGGACTCTCAAATGAAGCCCAATCCGACTCAAGTAAAGGTGGTCCCCAAATCTCTGAGCCATACAGAACAGTGGGACGGATCAAGGTGTCCATGAGGCTCATCTTGGATGAGATGTTCTGGAAGTGACGTCGAAAGCACTCTCTCGAAAAGGGTTAAGGATCCATATACTTTGTTGATCCGAGGTTGAAGCACTGGTCACAAACTAAAGCGAGGACTTGGGAATTTACCCACAAGTAAGTATATGTGTCAATGATCTCAACCGCCTCCCCTCTAAATAAGAAGTGAAGGTTCAAAGTCTTCTTCACCCCATTGAAGATCATAAACTTGGTTTTACCCAGGTTGACCGTCAACTCTCGAAGATCGCAAAATAGAGCTAAGGCACCTAGTGGCCTTTGTAATACTTTTGGGGATGAGCAAAGGAGGACCACATCATCAACAAAGAGTAGAATAGATATCAAAACCTGGTGGATAACATATCCATCGATTTCCTGGATATGGTCATGTAGAAATGCCTCCAATTCATCAATATAGATCCCAAATAGGGTGGGGTATAGTGGACAACCTTGTTTAACCTTAATGGTGCTTCAAAATAAATCAAACATCTCATGAGCCATGCAAAGACGACTAAGGACGGACTCATATAGGCACGTAATAGTTGTCAATAGGGTCCCTGAGATGCCAATATCTTTGAGTCTCTAGAGCAAGGATTCCCTCAAAACAGAGTCAAAAGATTTCCAAAAATCTACTAAACAACGGTAGATTTTCGAAGAGCGGTGTCATGCCTCCTCAATCACGACATGAAGGGTGAAGATGTGGTCAATGGTCTGATGATCCGGTCTAAAACCTCCTTGTGCCCTAGCTTTGAGTTGTCTCTGCTCAAGGTCACTGGAGAGCTTCCTATGTAGAATAGTAGCATACAACTTTGAGAACATGTGGCCCACCATGATCGTTTTGTAGTTATTGGGATTTGAGCTGAAACTTGATTTTTGGATCGGATAGATGATGTGGTGTGACCATGCTGGTGGAAAACCTTCACGGACTACATGGTTGAAGAGATCAGCGAAGTAGCTAACCAAAGCACAGAAACCGTGCTTAAAAAACTCTGCTTGGTAGCCTTCCTCATTAGTTGTTTTTTTGTTGTTCATCACCCAAATGGCCTCTTTAATATCTTTGCCTGAGAATAGGTAACAAGAAGAGGGTGGGGAGATAACATGAATTTGGGCTTGCCCTGGAATATCATAAAGGTTGGAAGTGTGACAGAACATGGATGTAGGGTCGAGGTCAGATGGAAGAGGGGAGCATCGGGGAAGGATGATATGTTAGAGTTGTTTAGGGTAGTGGGCAAGGAGAGCAAAAAGTTCTCGTCTTCTATGAGAGACAAAGAGACATTTCTTGCGACGGAGGAGATGATGATAAGAAGCTTTGAGGCCAAGGTAAAAGGGTTGAGAGTGGGTGAAAGTATATCGAAGTTCTTGATTTAAAGTCTTACATTCATCATTGGACCATTTATTCATGGGGCGAGATCCAACTTTTGGGGAAATGGAAGTGGAACGAGTGGAGTGGGGGAAGGATTTGAGTGTTGCTTCCCAAATGGCAGATCAGAGACACGTGTATTTAGTGGAACTAGAATCAAGCAAGGAGAATTGGGTCTCTGGTGGGATCATCTTGCATAGAAGAGGTGCTTCAAGATTCTACAAAGGAACTTCGTAGAGTGTGGAAAATACCCCTAGTCATGGGTGGCGACAAAGCCCTAACAATGCAAAATCAAGTGGTGGAAAAGCGAGTTATGTGAAGGACAAGACTCTAGTACCAGTGTTTCAAGGTCTACAGCTTATTCGAGGGCATAGGGCTCTTTCCTGAGGATGGTTTTTCCTTAGGCCATATTGAGGGCGTTGAGGGCGTCGTTAAGAGGAGAGGGCTTTCTCCTCAAAAATGAAATTCAGCAGGAGTTATGCTTAGGAGACTCTACTAAGTCAGGTTCTTGATATAACCCAAGGCCTAAGATTTCCCACGGTGTACCTCGATTTGTTTCAGGGGTTTGGGATGAATTTCGTTAAGCTTGTGTGATGGAAAGGGTTGTGGGAGAAAATATATTATGCCCAAAGCCCAAGTTAAAGCTCACCTTGATGTGGTAATAGGTAAACAACAATCCATCGACGGGGCGCTTAGAGCAGCGAATACAATTCTTTAATTATAGCGATCTCACTAGCCCTTCCAAAAAATTAGCCCTTCATAGGATGGTTAGCAAAATCAATCCTAATATAATTCTCCTTCAAGAGACCCTAGGTGATGGAGATGCAGTGACGAGTCTATTAGAAGACCTATTTCAACGCTGGAACTTTTTTTGCTACGATGCCCGAGGATTTCATGGTTGAAACTTTTTTTTGCTTTGATGCCTAGGGAAGATCTAGGATATTAGAAATAGTGTGGAATCCTCGAAACATAAGCTCTCTCCATTCCTAGGGCTTTGAATCAGCATTAGGAACTTTTGATTGTAAATATGTATGGGCTCTCTATGGAAAGAGTGCAATTTTGGGAAGCTCTACTCCAAAAGGAAATTATAAGCTCAAATATGTCAATCTTGGGAGGGCACCTAATTTTTCTATGGATGCAAATGAAGTGTTGGGGGTGCATGCCAAGCCAAACCATTATGATTTCTTTGCACACTCCTTGATGGATGATCACCTAGTAGATGTGGAGATAGTTAAGGCAATGTCAACCTAGAGAAATAAGCGGGTTGGAGAGGGAAGAGTGGCCAAGAGACTCGACCGCTTCCTTCTAGCAAAGAGTTTGTGGAGGCACTACCGCTAGTTTGTTAATGGGTGGGAAGGGGGAATTTAGTTTGTTAATCGCTGGGAAGTGAGGGGGTTTGTTCACCACCCAATCTTCCTAGAAATTAAAGTAAAAAACCAGCAAGTCCTTTCAAATTTAACTCATCTTGGTTAAGTGACAAAGATTTCCTAAAGATGGTTTGCGTTGCATGGACTCCTTACAATCATTAGATATCATTAGCTAGGGACTTCAGCGGCAACTTAGTTTGCTTCAAAATTGTCCAAAAACCAAACAAGCCACCCTCCTTTCGGCAACACAAAAAAGAGTGTTGGATGAACAAGCTCTTGGGGGGTGGTGGGGGTCGGTTCCACTAAAGAATCAAAGGGCAAGTGGGGTCAATTGGAAGCCTCTAGGAGAAGACTTCTAGAGAAAAAGGAGGCTACTCAGGTTGAAGAGCAAGGTTGTTTGGCTAGAGTGTGGGAAGATAACACCAAGTTTTTCCAAAACTACGCCAAGGGTAGGGAAATGTCCAACACAATATGGAAGCTACAGGATCAAGAAGGGAACTAGGCCTCCCCTTTTGAGGATTTGGCTCTCATGGGGAAATGGCATTTCAATAATCTCTTTCAAGCATAGGGAAATTCAATGGCAGAGATTGTACGATTGGCACAATTGTTCCCAAGTTTTGTGAATGAGGATAACCAGTAACTTATGGAGGAAATCTCCGAAGAAGAGCTCAAAGCAGTCATTTCAACTCCATGTTCATAGCCTTGATCCCCAAGTTCATAGCCTTGATCCCCAAAGTGGATCATCCTTGTATTTTTTACAGCTTCAGACTGATATCACTATGCAACTGTACATATAAAATAACCCCAAAAATAATTGCGAGAAGAATCAAGCCCATCATCTCGAGAGCAATCTTCCAGGAGAAGTTTGGTTTCTTGGAAGGTCATCAAATCGACGAAGCTATAGGGGTGACGTACAAAGGTTTACAGTCCCAAAACTCAGAATTTGAAATGTGTGATCCTAAAGATTGACCTCTCCAAGGCCCGCAACAAAGTAAACCAATTATACATTCACCTTTTGTCGTCTCATTTGGGTTTTACATTCTCTTTTGTTGTCCTCATCAATTGTCAATGTCACCCTTCTTTCAAGCACAAAGGGGTCTAAAGCAAGGTTGCACCCTTTGCACCCTTTCCCCATTACTCTTCCTCCTAGTAGCAAAATGCTTAAGCATGATGTTGGGGGAAGCAAAGCACGAGGAGGAATTCAAGGGGGTATGGCATTGGTCAGCGATCTTTCTATCACACATCTATTGTTTGTAGATGCAATGAGGGTTTAAGGCAGGATGCAACAAATTTGAAAATAAATGCTATCAAATCTACTCTTTCCACAAACTACCTTGATGATGATGAATTATTTCATTTGCACTTTTCTCCCTTAGTCTACTATTCTATTTGATGAGGGCTTAAAATATTTGGGATTCCACTTGAAGTCGGACAATGATAGGAACACTAACTGGGCTTGGTTGGTAGAGAAAATAGAGAAAAGGGTTAAAACAATGGAGTTTTATAGGGCTATGCAAAGCAGGGACGCTAGTGTTGGGATTGCTTGGAAGAGTATTGCAATTCCAAAAGCGTGCGCTGGTTGGGGGCTAAAAACATCACCTTTTTAGCTAAAGCTCTTGCGGCAAAGGTCAATTGGAGGCTCTTGTCTACCCAAAGCCTTTGGACATCAGTGGTGCATCAAAAGTAGTGCTTCACATATCGCGATAATATCATAATTATCGTGATATTATCGCCAAAATGCTCCTCACTAATATTATCGCCATAAATTCCCTATTTTGAATTTATGAGGATAATTTAGTTTATCACAATAATTTAGGTAATTGTCATGATAATTTAGGTACTTGTCACGATAATTTCAAAATTATCACATTGCTTCTATCAATTTACCAAAAGAGGAATCTTTTAAACCAATTTTTTTAAAGTGAGTTGGGGGATTGAGGTGTGAGGATAATCTGCCTATTTCCATGAACCAAACAAGGAGAAATCTATTGTTTTCATTACCCAATATTCATCATGAGATACATATCCTAGTAGTTAAAAGTAATATCAAATTCTCAAAGTAAAAATGACATTTTCCTCTCTTTCATTTTCATCATTTTACTTTAATTTTTAATATTGACATTAATTGAGTCATGATATTTGAGAGTGGTTTCAACTTCATTGGATTTCATATGGAGAAAGTAGAATTTTAGAAAACACTAAAATTACAGTAGACTAAAAAAAATTAAGATTAAAGGATTTGGCAAGATTGCAATGTTTCTACACGATTTTGTAATGTACAATGGTATGGAACTAATATTTAATCAAAATCATTAAGTCCTATGTGTACCTTGATGTTGGTGGCATTGATTGTTGAGCTCCTCCCTCATGAACCTGGCGAAAATATACACTTCACTCAAGCAAAATCAATCATTAGGATGTTAAGCTCTTTCTATCTTATCTTAATGCTTAGTGGATGATCTTAATGCGGAGGATCCCAATATAGGGAATGGTTTTGATGTTATGAACCTATTTGTTGTAGCATGATTTTCTTTAGATTTTGGAGGCCATTTAGAACCTCTTTATTGATCTATTTTGATTTAGTGACAGATTGCACTCGATGATATTTTGGTTACATGCACTGTGCACCCTTGATATATACATGAGACAATTTGCATATTTATGTATAATAATTTGGGTTCATATAAATGCACATAAATTATATGTGGTTTTCAAAATTTGAATATTTTATGTACCAATCTTTTGATTCAGTTTCAATAACAATCCCAAAGATGATGTGACTATTTTCCATCAAGCAAACAAGTAGAAATCCGTTGTCTATGTTTCATCTCATCAAATACATCTGTTTTGTTTTGATATGATTTTGTATCATTGTGTTAGATCTTATGACTCAGGACAAATATCATATTTCAATATCTATCTGATATATTACTTGACATCTTATACATCTCATATATCATTTTATTTTCATATTTGTGCAGTGATGTGTTTATTTGCCATTGATGTTGTTTTATAAATTTGAAATTTGAAAAAAAATGATTATTTCGGTATTTTTTTTAAGTCTCCCCGATATTGTTGATAATTTAAATTTTGGACCTTGTCAATATCGATAAATGTAACATTGTCAAAATCCTTTTCTCCAAAGAAGAATGGGTCATGCTTCCCGCAAGACCAGGGACAAATGTCTCAATCATTTGGAAGGCAGTTGCAACATGTTTTAAGCATATCAAGGATGGGCTCGGTTGGAGACTTGGAAATGGTCAGAGGATGTGAATTGGAGTCGACCCCTGGTTTGGGTGGCAGGGTGAATTTTCACCTCACCCCAGAGCCGGTGGCCATATTTAATAACAATGGCTATTTTAGGCTATCCCAGGTAGAGGACCATACACAAAAAAACCATCTGGACCCAGGGCTAGTTATCTGCTAGGCCATTGGACATACCTGATAATTTTTCTGGACAATGGGAAAGATCTACAGCGGCCCTTCAAAATTCTCACATCAGATTGAGGACAAGGCAAGATGAACTATTTAACAGCAAACAAACCTGAGCCATCATATTTCTAGCGAAAAGATCCGACGGCTACAAGGCGATAAAGATGCACAGGAAATAGCGAGCGAGGACTTCGGTAAACGGTATTGTTCGCACCGCCTTTTGAGGGTGCGTGATAATCATATGCGGGCGAGCGATCACAATCACTCGGTGACACGTGGCAGATGGGACAGGTATTGTGGGCCTTTTCGCCTTTTGGTGACTACACCCCAATAAGCTAGGATAGCAGCACCTCATTGTTGATCAACTAAATGGCATTCAAGCCTGGTGGTGGAAGCCTTTGTGGAAGATAAAATGCTTGGCAAAGGCTCGGCTACTTATGTGTTGCATAAGAGAAAACAAAGTTCCAACCTCGGACATAATCCAGAAGCTCCAGATTGAAGGTCCAAGCTGGTGCAGCTTATGCAAATCCGAGGAAGAGACTGCCAGTCATCTTTTCATTCAATGCCTGTTCACACAGTTTGTTTGGGCTGTTTGTAAGACCCGAGTGAATGGAGAGGTGGAACAATTCTGGAAGAAGCATTAGACGGCGGGTGGAATAACAGCGAAGTTTGCACGTTAGGGCATGTGGCTAGCCCGAAACAATACAATTTTCCAAGAAGTGTTCTCTTCCTCAAATAGGACAGCCACACATCTTTAGCCATTTTCCAGCGCTTGCCACGAAAAGGGATGATCCTCACTCCCAGGATCGTTAATGCTGGAGAAATTTACTGCTCAAAGCCGTGGGATTTCCCAGGATCATTGATGCTGGAGAAATTTACAGCTCAAAGCCATGGGATTTCCCAGGATCATTGATGCTGGAGAAATTTACAGCTCAAAGCCGTGGGATTTTCACAGGATCATTAATGCTGAAGAAATTAACTGCTCAAAGCCGTGGGCTTTTCTTTGGTGGGGCATCCCAGGGGGGTGCTGTTCTGCACCTCACAGATTCTCACAGATTTTCACTGGTCTGCCTAAGGGAGAGCACCAATAACTATGTCGAGTTTATGTCTCTGAAACTGCTACTATTATTTGCAATTGAAAAAGGATGTTACAGTCTACAAATTTTTGGTGATTTCCTTTTGGTCATCAATTGGGTAAAATGAGTCCAGAGATGCCACCATCAAATTTTGTTACCTTTGTTGGAAGAGGTTATCACAATAAAATATTCATTTGACCTTTTTGTTTTGTATGTCACATATACAGGGTGCAGAACAGCTCCACATGTGTCTTGTCTAAAGAGGGTATTCGGCAAGCTTATGGGCAGTGGTTGATCCAGAAAGATAGCGAAGGTGAACATTTTGAATTTTACAATAGGCCTTTTATTGATGGTGACCTCCTGGGCTCTTCTCACAGATAAGGCATTATGTCTCAGCAGGATTTGCAGTGTTTCACTCACGGCCACCACTACAGCTACTTAAAGTTTTTGCTGTTACAGCATATGAAATGAAAATTTTGTAAATATTGGAAAATATTGTAAACTTGTGTGATGTATCGGCCCCTCGAAAGGGGAGTTTCTGATGTTTATTTATAGAGTTGAAAAGTATAGGATGCTCTATTTCAGAGAAGAAACTTCTATTTTCTCAGTTGGAAAGACCCACCGTGCAAGGAAGCCATACACAGTATGCATCTACAGAATGTATTTGTTCATTTTGCTAACGAAAATTATATGATTTTTCCAAGGGGAAAAAGGGAACAAAATCTGATCATTTATCTGGTGCAGAAAGCAGAAGATGTTTAGCATCCAGAATATAAAGATGTTCCTGGTAGCAAATATTCACAATATTAAGCATGCAAACGATGATAATTTTATCTTCCAAACAAAAAGAGAAAACTAAGATGTAGACAAAACATAAGCATTAAAAAAAGCCACAGGAGGTAGCTCAAATCAGCCAGTTTGAGTACCGTGCTGTCCTCTCATCAGCCGGTTTGAGTACCATACTGTCATAGAGCAGAGCCGGCTTCAATTGTTCCTGTAAGGGTTGACTGGATTGAGTACCATGCTGTTATAGAGCAGACCAGGCTTCAATTGCTCTTGTTAAGGTTGACCGGTTTGGCAGCTCGTAGCAATGGGGAAGAAAATCCATGGCTGAGTTTCAAAGGGCAAGGCATGCTGGTCTACATGAATAGGTTCGCTAAGGACACCATTCACAAATATTAAAAATATTAGGAAACATCCGGGGTTATGCAAGGTATACTAGCCTACCTGAACAAGTTCACTATGGACACCATTCTCAAATATTACAAATATGGGGAAGCATCCAGGGTTATGCAAGGTATACTAGTCTACATGAACAAGTTCACTATGGACACCATTCACAAATGTCGGGAAGCATCCAAAGAACCACCATTTATATGGATAAGCTTCCAGTGTTGACCAGAACAGATTTATCATGGACACCGCTGGAAGAGATTTATGAACACCATTCATAAATTTCGGTTTATGGGACATTATGGGGACACCATTCACTAATATCACAAATGTAGGGAATTATCCAGGGTTGAGCAGTAGACTGTTTTTAGACTATTTCCAAAAAAACACGTTGAGACAAAATAACAATCAAACTGTAATTCTTTTTAGGGCACTAAATGTAGTGTTTCTGAAAAACATACGAAAGTACAGATCAAAAATCTAGCCATGAATACTTTACAGGCTCTGTCCATGTCTAACTTCTTCCCAATAATACCGTTCATGCTCCTTATCCCTCACTTAACAAATTAAGTAGTTATGGTCAAGAGATTATCAATCTTGCTAGCTGAACAGCAATTTACAAGTTAACCACAAACTTTGTGGTATTTCCTTCTAAAAATTGTTTGACAAAATAAGATCAGGGCTGTGCTCAGTATTGGCTGCGCATTAACAATACACAGTTAAAAACCAAAGTATTCAGTGTAAAATTCTGAAAACCACTCCAGCATCAGAAATACTCCATCTCATTATTTCGTGATGTAATATCCATTGCCTCGTGCTGGACTGATTCAAGAATGATTCTGCGCGATTGATAGTCATGACCGCCTCACTGGTGATCGACTGCTAGGACAAATATAAAAAAGGAGTTAAACCTTTGATGAGTAATTGATGTGAAATTTCTAGATATATATGTGATCCATACACACCTGCGGTTCCGTTCAAGAAGGGGACTTGCATCTCTGCCATAATCTGGACTATTCCTCTGTGGGCGGCTGGCATAAACAGGACTTGCAGCCCTGCCATAATCAGCACCACGCTTCTCTGGACGCCTTGCATAAATAGGACTTGTAGCCCTACCATAGTCAGGACTGCACCTCTCTGGACGCCTAGCATAAGGACTTGGAGCCCTGCCATAATCAGGACTGCCTCTCATTGCACGCCTTCCATAGATAGGACTTGCCGATCGATCACGGCCATGATCCTCTCCAGGTCTTCCATACCGACCTCCTCGAATGGGACTGGAAGGTCCACCTCTTCTATTGCCATCCTCACGTTGGGCGTATTCCACTGTGATCACCCTATCTAATAATTTGCTGAATATGTCCAATCATATAACAAATAAAAGATCAGCAACATTAAAAAAAAAAAAAATACTTGGGCCACTTGGTGTTTACATAAGGAAGCAGAAATTAAACAGAAAAAAACTCAGAATGCTATGTACAGTCTCATTCACTAGGCTGAATGCCAGGTATCAAGCAAATGATGATATGGAAATGAATTCTACAAATGCCATTTAAACAGAGTTTCCAAGAAGCACTTTGAAATAAAGCAATTCAACTAACCTCACATCAGCAACATTTAAAAAAAAAATGTACTCAATGTTTAGCTATGTTCCACCAAGACACTGGGGCAGGAAGATGCACAGTGGATATGTTGGAGTACCTTCAAATTTTAGGGAAATTTAAGGGGACGGGAAACATTGGGGTATATAATTTTTTTAATATATATATAGATAATGAAAGCATAAATACATTGATCCGTACATAATTAAATTAAATGATGAAATACACCAATCCATAATCATCATTCATACTGATACATACATATCATTCATACTCATCATTCATCCATACACCATGAGATTCAATAAGGAAATACATTGATCCATATTCATCAATCATCATTCTAGAATCTACATTGATTTGAAAATTATATTCATCATTCATCATGCTAGAGACTCTCAATTGACTTAATATTTAAATTTATAGTTCATCGTTCTAGAATCCAATTAGTACTAAGCAAAATACACTATAGTAGATACTGAAGTTTGCAGAGTGGAAAAATAAATTGATATAACTCAAACTCAAAAATAGTGAAAAGCAATAACTTATAAGTCAAACAATAAGTCTGAGGTCATCAATATCCAGAGTCAAGACTCAAAACATTGAAACTGAAAATAAAAAATGGGCAATAAGCATTGTAGGAGCACCACAGGGGAGTAGAGACAACAGTTACTGGTAAGTCAGATCGTGCTACAAGGTAAGTTGAACAGAGGTAAGCTTGGTAAGTGGAATGAGTGAGTTAGGGATTTGCACATTAGTTTATCTTTTGATATTTGTTATGTATTTTTCTTTTTAGCTTTAATTTTCATTTTCTCTTATTTTGTTTTTAATGATTTTTTCAATTTTTAGGATTGTGCAAAATTGAGGGGACACATCTCCCCTCAAAAAAGATGCTTTTAAGTGTCCCCTTAGACCCCACTCTAAGGGGGGTGTGGGGGAACACCCAAAAGCACCCCTTTTGAGAAAATGCACCCTCCACACTGGAGAGACATTTCCCCATGCATCTACCCAGAAGGGGGACATGGGAAATGTTTCCCAGGCATTCCCGTCCCAAGTGTGTGGAAAGCTTGAGGTGCGTGCACCCCACCCTAGAGATGTATCCCCATGGAACACTGATGTTTACTGAACAAAGCAAAAAATTAGACAGAATAAACTCAACATGCCATTTCATACACTAGGTTGAATGCAAGGTGCTAAACAAATGATATGGAACGGGCAAATAATTCGTTTAGACAGAATGTTACAGACATGCATTTTGAAAATAACCGCATTACCTCATATGGGTGGCGTCAAAAGCTTTTGTTGCTTCTTCTTGTGATCCGTAATGAATAAATGCAAAATTCCTTCTAATCCTTACATTGAGTACCTCACCATAGGGCTCAAAATGTCTTTCGAGGTCCTTGACTCTGGTGTCGTACGGGTCAAAGTTTATCACAAATAATGTTTTTGTTGGCTTCAAACCTGTCACAGATCTTCTTCCATCTTCAGATCGGCGAAGACCTCGTTCAGCATGCTGCAGGAATTTCAAAAAGAAGGCAGTTAGTTATCTTATATTAGCAGAGCAGCGACAGCAATTGCTTCAAATCTTGTATCTGAAAACATAATCTATCTACAGCCCGTGAATTAAAGCCCAGCTCTAATATTTGAAAATGTATAGAATGATGACCTTTGTCCACTCTACGGTTAGCCGACGCCTTTGCCTGCCAAATTCTGTCTTGTCAAGTGCTCGGATTGCATCCTCTGCATCACGCTCATCTTCCATATAGACAAAAGCATAACCTATAGAAATAAAAGAGATTCAATAAAGAAACAAAATATTGAATTGCAATCACACTTACAGTGTGGCGTTGCCGCAAATGATTTTATATATAAGGCTACGACAAAGAAAAAAATACAACACCTGTTACTTATTGTCGTAAAGACTTGCTGCCTTAGGAGACATTAGGCACAAACCTTGCATGTTGTACTAAATTGTATCAGGTAAATCTAATCCGTAAGTGGCTGTAAGGTCATCCATCAGATAAGTGCCGTCACCAGTTATGCTCCATTCTGATTGCAGTGGTGTGTCATGGATTCTATCTCTTGACATGCTTGAGCCTGAATGAAGACTTAAAATGGCTTGGGAGGGATGAAAAATAATGGTGTCGTGAGAAAAATGCAAGATGTCATTTGTGTATCAACTTTGCTGAACAAGGCTATTAGCTGATCCATGGCATGATGAAAGAATATGCACAGGATCTCCAGCAAGAGCATGGATGCTGTTAAGTATTCCTGCGTCAAAGAAATTTTTGAGTACAGAGGCCTACATTTCAAAAATGTTGCTGCTTAAACTTAGCTTGTAGCCTTGGATATGAACCATAGAGGTTACTGTTACCAATTACCAGCTGGAAAGAAGACTGAAAATCATGCATTCGACATGATTTCCAAATCTAAAATCAAAATGATTTTGTTTATATACTTTATTCCATTAAGAATAATAGCTGCAGCTATATCTTCTCCCACGGGAGATCTTTTACAGTAAGCCTCTGCATTCTGTTAGATAGGTGTGATATTTCCATCCAATGAGGACAATAATTTTCACTGGAAGCAGAATTCTAAGTTCGCCCATTAATTGGGTTTAGATACGGAAGCGTACAATGTTAGAATCCAAAACATTCAACTCTCTTGAGAACAATGGTCCATGAATAACTCAGATTATGCAGGTCTTTTACATTTTAGAAAAACATAACTGAAAAATGTTCTTAACGTTTCCCTTTATACAACAATTTGCTCCCGAATGAACTGAAAAGACCATTTAAAGTTTTCTAAATTCAGATACAGAACCCTCTTACGGGGACGAAAAGGTTAAACAAGATTTATTCATTTGTTCGGACAGACTTGAACAGGGTTTAAACAGCCTACAAAGAGATACAAGTTCAGGGTTTTGACAAACTACTGATGGTATTTACAGTGTTTAAACCAATGGTAACCAGAGTCATACGTAGGACAAAATATTGTCAGGTAAAAGGGTTTACAGACATCTGTTGCGGCAATATACTACTATAAATACATTTAGATATATCGATAGATATTGGATATTAATATGAATACTGTGATGATCGTTACCTGATTTCATATCAACCCTCTCGACTCTTCCATATTTTCCAAACAAACGCTCGATCTCTGACTGCCGAACCTCGTACTCTATGTTTCCACAGTACAACGGCTTCATGGCTAACCCCGGTGTCTTCTTCAACGATTGGATCTGCACATAAAAACACCCAACAAAATGATGTCTGTGTCAAAACCCTAGGTTTGAAAATTCATATAACCCTTCAGGGTCTCTCTGAAACCCTGGGTATGAAAAATCATGAAGCCCTTTAGGGTTTCTTCGAAGGATCAAAGGTTGAAGCGGGCAGAATGAAATGAATGTACATGTAAGAAATCTGAAAAGGCAGAACACAGGATGTTAAACCGCCCAAGAAAGACTTACCGAGAAGAGATAGCTCAGCGAGACGAACAGATCCGTAAGACTATCTTAGCCACAGAGAGTAGGCAAGGTGAGTTCTATGGTAAGGTCAGCCATTACATAGTTCCATTTAAATATAGAAGAATTGCATGTGTTAGGGAGTACGGTTTTTCTCTAGCAATGTAACGAGGTGTCCAACGAAGCAATGCATGTTGGTGTCTCTGACATATTGTGAATTGGGGGAAAGGGAGTTCTAGGTTGAGTGAAAGGTGGGTTGAGTGGAATGGAGTTATGGGTTAAGTAAATGTGGAATGTTGTTATTTATTAAAGCTTTGGAAAAAATAAAAGATATTAAATTGATATTTTTTTAATTGGTGGATGATTATTTTTATGTGATTTTAAATTGTATTGTTAAATATAAAAATTATTAGCAAAATGTCATAATAATTTAATTTTTGTTATCATAATTTATCAATACCATTTTCCAAAAAACATAAAGCATTTTAAAACTAAAATATTTTATTTTAATCTAATTTTATAACTTTTTTAAAATTAAAATTTAATATTTACAGTATAACAAGATTATTAATCATGAATATGTACCCTCATTTTACTATGGATATTATTAACTTGAAAATACGCTTTGTTACAATACTATGGGCCACTACCATGGCTTATCAATACCACTTGCTCAAAAACCATAACTCATTTTTAAAAAATGTTTTATTTTATTTTATTTTATAACATTTTTATATTCACTAAGTTCTTGACCAAATAGGTACACAACCTCTAGCTCTTTGTCTATTGTGAGTCTATCATATGAGCAATGGCATTTTTTTAATTTAAAATAAAATTTGATATGCATAAATTTAAATCCAAATTAAAGTATGATATATATAAACTCGTAATCTAGGTGTAGATAATCAGTCTAGATCTATCTTAGGTGTAGATAATTAGTCTAGATCTATCTTAACAGAGTTGTCTTTATTGAAATCACAAGCTTGATGGGTAACCCCTGCATAATCGAAGTGCCCTAGGGGTTTTTCAAGGTGTTAATCCATATATACAGTCAAAAAAAGAGTTTAAATAAAATAAATCAAGATTCTGGTACCAAAAAGTCCAAAAAGTCTCACTAAGGAGGGATCAAATCTCTTTTTACTCTAAAAGAGTTTTGCATCTCAAGAGACTTGATCCCTCTCTATGCTTGGTAGATCTGGAGTTAAGATGGATCTACGTTGGTTTAATTCCCCCCTTTAAATAGGGTGCATTCCACATGATTGTCATGGTTCAATATCATGGATTCTCAATACGATGGGTGATTTATAGTTTTATTGTTATTTTATTTTTATTAGGTTAATTTTAGTTTTATTTTTATTTTTTATTTTTGTTTTATTTTGACCAAGTTAAAATGTTTACATTACATTACATTAATATTTTTGTTTAATTTTATTTTATTCTTATTTTTATTTAATTTGACTTAGTAAAATGTTAAACATTAGATTACAACATCTCTACCATATTGGGCTTGAGAGTGCCTCTCTACCCAAAAATTCTATGTCACAAAAGATTATGAAGAAGCTCTTATCATGTTAAATTTTTATTTTAGTTTTCAATATTATATTAATTTAAAATTATATGAAAAAAAAGGAACATAACTACTTTGGAAATAAATATCAACCTTTGACTTATGTATACTATTAAAAATATTCATGAGGTTAAATACCCACAATGGAGGCCCTATTAGTTATTAATATTAAATATAGTTTATCATTTCTCTATATAACTAATTGATACATTATTTTAACTTTTAATATTACTTGCACATGTAAAAGATTAATTATATAATAGATAATGTAATGTGTTTTGGAAAAATTATCTTAATTTAATTGTTAAATAATATTGAGAAAAAATATTAATAATTAATTATTCATTTATATGAGAATTTTTTGTTACTTTCTAATATTTTTTTATTTTAAAACTTACTTGTTAATTTATTAAATTTATTTTATATTTAAATTACAATTCTATATAATTTAAATTTAATATAAATATTATAAATTATTAATAACTATCCAAATTTTATATAATTTTAATTTATAATTTTTATTAGGTTAATTTTAGTTTTTTTTTATTTTTTATTTTTGTTTTATTTTGACCAAGTTAAAATGTTTACATTAGATTAATCTTTTTGTTTAATTTTATTTTATTCCTAATTTTATTTAATTTGACTTAGTAAAATGTTAAACATTACATTACAACATCTCTACCATATTGGGCTCGAGAGTGCCTCTCTACCCAAAAATTCTATGTCACAAAAGATTATGAAGAAGTTCTTATCATGTTAAATTTTTATTTTAGTTTTCAATATTATATTAATTTAAAATTATATTAAATAATGTGAGGGGTTTATCTTGTTGAATCCATTTTTTCAATATGTATGCTCCATATAGGGACAAACCAGTTTTCTAGCAAAGGGTGGATGACTATGGGATTTTGAAGATTGGCTCTATGATCTTAGCTAGGGATTTAAATATCACCATTTCTAGAGAGGAGTGTTGGGGATCTTGGTGTCGGTTTGACCCTATGGGAAATAACATCCGGGATATTTTTGTTGAAAATCATTTAGTTGATGTTAGACATGTTCTTTTGGTCCCTACTTGGAGCAATGGTAGATTGGCTACTAATCATATTGGAAAAAAAATAGACAAGTTCTTGGTGTGTGAGAATATCTTGGAAATCTTAGGTAATGTGCGATCATGGGTATCTCATGCTAAAATATCGAACCATACTCCCATTATATTTCAATGGTAGGGGGAGAAAGCTTAGAAGGGTCTCCCCTTAAAGTTCAACCGTACCTAGCTCGACGAAGAGGACTTCAGCAAGATGGTCTATGAGTCTTGGGCTTCCTTTGAAGATTGAGATGACAAATTTGTTATGTCCCTGATTATGGATAAGTTACGGAGGTTAAAGAAGGTGGTTTGTTCTTGGGAACGAGAAAAAATAAATAAAGATGAAAAAGGACCTTGAGGAGATTAAGGCAAAAATGGCACGTCCTTTTCAGTGCTTGGACACAGTGGCTCTGTCCCCCTTAACACATTTTGAAGTTGCAGGAGGCCTCATGGCGATTGAAAAGTCAAGCGATTTGGGTAAAAGAGGGGGATCACAATACCTGTTTCTTCCAACATTAGGCTTCACAGAGGAGGAATACAAATACCATTTGGGAAATTGAGACCAACTCTAGAGAAAGAGTTTTTAAAACATAAGATATTTCAAAAAGAAGTTGTTAAGTATTTTGAGGGTATATACAAGGAACGTAATTTTGTGGACATCCATAATCAGTTATGGTGCATTGAGGCATATCCTAATATGTTCTCAACTGAATCTAATGTTGTTGTGGGTCAACATGTCACGTTGGATGGGATATCCATGGTTCTACATTCATTCTTGAGGGACAAATGCATTGGTTCAAACACATAGACCATTGAAATTTTCGTACACTTTTTCAACATTATGGGCATGGATCTTTTGAACATGGTGGAGGAATTAGATGCACTAGACAAGTGGCTAGGGTGATAAATTCCACTTTTATTGCTCTCATTCTGAAGTCCTCCCACCCTACTTCTTTCACTGATTTATGCCTGATCTCTCTTTGCAATATCACATATAAGTTGATTTTTAAGATCATTGCTTACAGATTAAGAGACATTATTTGTTTATATTTCGATGGAGCAATTTGGATTCCTCTAGAATCGACAAATCCAGGATGTTGTTGTGAAAACACAGGAATGCATACACTCCATTCAGACAAGGAAGAAATATGCATTAGAGTTGAAGATGGATTTACACAAAGCCTACAACTATGTACCTTTTATGTGGATGATTCTTACAAAGATTGGTTTATCTTCAGACAAGGTCAACTGGATTATGGCAAGTGTCTTGTTGGTTAATTTTGCAGTTTTTATTAATGGAGTTCGATCGACATTATTTCGGGCTTTCAGAGGCCTTCGACAAAGGTTCTCATTATCTTCGTTGTTATTTATCCTCGTTATTAGTGGCATGAACTAGAAGATTAGTGATGCTCGGGTTGGTGGATCTTTATGCGATCTACAGCTAACTAAAAAGGTCTTTGTTTCTCATTTGTTGTTTGTGGATGATGTGCTTATTTTTGGACAAGTCTCATTGTCCCAATGGAATGGTTTACATTATATTATTTCTAGATTTGGAGATGCATCATGATTATATCCTAATTGCCATAAATCTATTTTGATTCATTCATATAAAAATAATGAGGAGGTTGCTAAGAATGCTAGAATTTTTGGTGGTTGTTTATGGTCTTGAAGTTGGCCTCACATACCTGGGTTTCAAGATGAAGTAAAATAAGTATCAGATTGTAACACCCTCCTCCCACAACTACCCAAGTAACTGGCCAACCAGGTTAAACATGCGATGAGAGGCTAATATGATTGGATTCAACCTCCTATGTGACCTTAAAGAAATGAAATCGACTAAAATACAACATACAGACCTTCCACATCAGCTACAGGACCCCTGAGATCCATGCCAACACTTCAGGCAGCTTTCCCCTGGGTGCCACTGAAGATTTTGATCACTTGAACTTTGGACCCTCTCATGTAATGGGCATGCCAGCATCTAGGGACCTCTGGACACTCTCACAGGCCTGCAAGCCAGTGTCTAGGGACTCTTTTGTCTAGTTTTGTGCTAGCATCCCCAGGATTTAAGCCACCTTTTGAGGCCCAGAGCCCAAGTCACTGCCCAAAATTGCATGACATCTCCGAAACAATAAAATAACAGGGAAACAATGATGCTAAAGCAAATATCTGAACAAGCCTTTAACCAGACCCCTACTAGCAATGATAGGCATTTTGTCAAGCATATCACAAACATGTAATCTGCAGGTGTAAGCAACATAATTATTCATAGGGATCTCATAATTATCTGAGAATCGTTAAGAACCATTGTTCCCTCGTATCAATTGTTGCATTATAATCTATTAGGTCATAGATACATTGTCCATTCATTTGCAAGTAAAAACATGATGAGAGCCATACATAGCCATTGTCATAGAACACGTGTATAACCAGCATAATAGCAGTAGAAATACCTATGAAATCACAGCCATATGATCCACATATAAACCAGTCTAATACTCATAGAAATACAAGGAGAAATAACCTTTCATTAATGATGCAAAATCCAATCCTGGGATGGGACTAACACGTTCCACCCGACCGTAGAATGGGTGAGCCAAATCTCTCTTCAACCATTCACCCCTGTGCCATATTCCAAGCATAAATGTGGGACTCAAACCAAAAGAACCAACCAGGGCATCCCAAGGCTAAACCACCTCACCCTCATTAATAGAAACCAAGCTTTGTCGTAATCCATCCCGAATCACTAGGCCAACACAATAAACATGTTATAACAGGCTTTACCATGATCTCCACCTGATCACTAGGCCAAACAAGCATGAATGCCACCGGATTTCTCCACTTACACCGTGAGGAATTTTCCTATCTCTAGTCTCCCACGCTTTACCGCAATCTAATCACGGATCACTAGGCCCTAAACCAAGACCCACTCTCTAGGATTTACCGCATATCCCAAACCTAGGATTACTAGGCCCAAGGGAGAGAAAACCAACTCTTTTCTTTACCATATATCCTTCCTTTCACCAACAAGGATTCCTAGGCCACCGAGGTAACACAATCCTGGCTTTACCGCAACCCACATTTTGGCTCAGGGGTCACTATACCAGTGACTTTACCGTGATCGACAATCTAGTTCAGGGGCCACTAGGCCATGTGCTCTATCATTTGGAGATCCACCTCACTCAGCTTCGAATCCACCCGGCAATCCAGCTCAACCAAAACATGAGAACCCCATCACACCATGGTTATCCGGAAATGGAAAGACTAGGCTGAAAACATTGTTACACCTGGCAAAACCCGTGCCATGATAGAAAATAACCACATGCATGCCAAATCTAGCAAGGAAATCACACATGCAAATTGATATCTGCAAAGAATCATGTTGTAGCTGCTTGATCCTGCTCCTCCTTGCTTGCTCCTTCCTTCTTCTTACCTTCTTTGCTTTTTCTTGATCTAATGACGAGGAAGCTTAAGCCAAGAGCTTGCCAACTAATCCTCAGAAGTCTTTTTATTAATGAGGCCTCTATTTTCTTCATTTTCCATTATTTTCCTTCATTTTCCTTCTCACATGCAATTTGTGACCTTTAACCTCCCTTTTCTCCTAATTTCCATTATTTTCATAAATAAAATGCCAATTAATGCCTCATGTCTTTCCAAATCCTTTGTCATTTCCTTTTCCAATTTCCTTTAGCCATAATAAACGAAATGAACACCCATTAGGATGTTTTCCCACCATTCAGCTTAGAATACGCGTCCCATCACCGTGGTCTTATATTTTTGACATGGAATTTTCACCTGGGTTGTTACACGGATCATGGATTGGCAATGACTATTGAATAAATTTCAGAAGCATCTTTCCCTTTGGCCTCATTGTTGGTTATCTATGGGAGGCAGGTACATTCTCATACAATCTGTTCTCCAACACATTTTGGTGTATTGGATGCACCTTTACATGTTACCGAGGAAGATCATCCAGAGGATCAAGGCCATACTTGCAATTTTCCTGTGGTCGGGGACCAAGGGGGTTGTAAATTTCATCGGTTAGTTTGGAAGTAATAACTCGAGGGAAGGAGTCTGGTGGTTGGGTTTTATTGGATCTAAAAGTTTTTGGTTGGGCTCTTCTGAGTCCTGACCAAGAGTTTATGGAGAGCCCTAAATGGTAACAGTATCTAGTAGGATATGTCATTATTGGATTGGTTTAGACGTGGGGATGTTGTTATGAGGAAAGGATCACCCATTTGGAATGGATTTTTAAAAATAAGTAGTTGGCTTTTCAACAACGTGCATTGGTCCTTTATAAATGGATGTAAGATCTTAGCCGAGATTGACATTATCTGAGGTATGTTGGATAAACATATACTTCCTATGCGGGTTTTCGAAGCCCTGCATGTAAAGGGTATTTTCTTCTTGGCACATGCTTATGAGGGTTTTGATTTTACACATGCTTTCCCGTCATGGAAAGAAGCAGTGGAGATTGATATTGAAGGTTTCAATGTTGTTAGGTGGAATCAATATATTTATGATCTAAAGATGGCGAGCATTCTTATGGGTGATAGTGAAGATGTTTTGTATTGGAATGGTTCTTTATGTGATGGGAATGTTGAGGTATTTGATGCATACAAATACATCTCTAGTATTATACAAGGTTCTTGTTAAAGAGCGCAACTAGGGGCTAATTCCCCTTCGTAGAAGCCTCATATGAAAAAAAATAATAAAAATAACTATAAATAATAACAATCATAAATAATGAATAATTAACTAATAATTAGTGTTAAAGAGTCATGTCTCCAAGGATATGAACAGTCATGAATGGGTACCTACCTAGGTATATAATTGGGACCCTCATTCGTAACCAAATCATCTCATATCTTCTTGTACGTATTGGTCATGTTCTATCTACAATTATTGTCAATGATGATAAGAAGTTCAAGTAATTGTTGCAACCATAGAACATACCATAAAAATTAACATGGTATCAAAGCTTTGGTACAATCTTTATGTACAACATATTTAAGTTTTACTCCTAGCATACAAAAAATTCCATTAATTATGGTGGGCAGTAAAATATGTCTAATTACTAAAATATAAAGAATGCAAAGAATTCCATGAATTATGGTGGGCAGTAATTCTTGGTAAATATGTCTAGTACCCAAATATAAAGAATGCAAAGAATTCCATAAATTATGGTGGGTAGTAATTCCTCATAAATATGTCTAAAGCATGTATCTGCTAATAGTAATTTTTGTTTGAATGCTCTTGAAAACTATATGTCAATATGGAATAAGGCATAATTGAAAGTCTATGATTCAAGCATACGTCTTTTGAAGTCATTTCATGTTAAAGACCCTCTTTCATAAACCTTGAGTGGCATTGGTGATAAAGAGGTGACAAGATTGAAGAGCTTTCAACTTGACATATTGCTTGGTTCGTTACTAAATAAAGGTTTCCATGCATAACATACTATAATGTGAGAACTAAGTCTAAAGATTGACAACTTCTCAAATCATTGGGATGAGAGCTATGCATCAACACTACAATCTTGTTTCAAGTATTCTTAGATAATCTCTTATCATCATAAGAGAAGCTCTATGAGAAATCTGAAGACTTGCATCATAATATTCTAATATACTAAAGATTTGTGCCAAATACTCGAAAAATGAGAATACATTAAAGGATTGTGTCAATGATCTACAAATCGTATGTAGTTATAAAGTAACCCTTTAAGGACAGTTGTTGATGTGTAGCATATTAACCATCATGATATATGGTATGGGCAACTTGTGTGAGTGTAAAAATAAATTATTAGAAGATGGAAAGTCTATAATTCCATATACTGCAATTTGATCATGCATTGATTGGAACAACAAGTACACCAAAGAGATGAACTGGTTCAAATTTTCATTGAGAAGGATGTATTTGAAGTCTCCCTAATTGATGAAGAGGCTTCAGAGGGAAGATAAGATCCTTGCATGAATTGTTGATGTTTATAATTAAGAAGCACATATTGTGAAGCTACCTTCGAGTCTTGAAGAAGATGAGTAGGACTCATGGTTACAAATTGAAGAATGTTTTATCTCATTAGTCTCAGAGGGAGTTGTCTATTGAACCCTCTCGGTAATTATAGCAAAGGACTTCCCTATGGAAGTGAACTATCAGAAGCATGGCATGTTGGTTGGTAATTCTTCAGGTTATTGGATCCCATGATGAGCAGGTTGTCAAGTGGATCCTTTGTATTACATCATGCACCTTAAACCAGAGAGAGTCTGGTCATATGAAAGAATTTTGTGCAAAACAGGCACTGGGGCACCTTCATGAATTAGACAATCTTAGGCTTGTGTCTCCCTGAGTGAGAGGGAGTAACGTTACTTAAATATTTTCTTTAACATGATTTTCGATTTGGTATCCTAGATGCACAAGAAATAAAGGATGTCTAAAATCATTGTTGCTAGAATGGCTAGTTGTAAGATAATGTCTTTTGAAGAAGCTCTTTAGTGAGTTGTGTGCCATCATCTATATGTTGATGGTAGGAGAAATGAGGCTCCTCTGGATGGATGGTTAGGTTTCTAATATCCTCACAAATCCTTTGGGAAGGAAAAATTATTATCCTTCATAAATTAGTATTCCCTGTATGGAGGGATTTTGATTGGGTTAAGCATTGAGCTCTGGGAGCTTCTAAGGTCCTAGGGTACTTCTAGGGTTATGTGAGCATAGGGTGAGTGGTTCACCTTCCCCTCTGGAGTACATAACCCAGTATGTGAACATAGGGTGAGTGGTTCACCTTCCCCTATGGAGTACACTATATGAGAATAGGATGAGTGGTTTATATTTCCCTATGGACCCAACATGTAAAAACAGTGTGAGTGGTTCACTTTCCCTTGTGGAATACATACCCTAGTATGTGAACATAGGGTGGTGGTTCACCTTCCCTTGTGGATACCCCAACATACATCCTACTCTTACAGTCTCAGACACTTGGGAAGTACCTCTCATCTCGCCAATGAGTTGGGAAAAGTGGTTAGGGTTAATTAGTACTACCGACGAACGGATAAGGTACTATTGTATTCCCTATGAATAGGATGCATGATGTTCAACAACTTGATCACTAAAGGATCGAGCCTAGTAGGGGTTTTATCCCTGGACATGAGGACTGTCCTCTGTCACTTTGGCAAGGATGGAAGGGTCTTGTGACCCACCCTCTTTAAATCCTTTTTTAATGGGCTGTGATTTCAGTCTTCAACAAAGACAAGACAAGTGGCAGAGATGGCACATGATGGACACGATGGCATAACAGTGGATGGATATTAACAGGTGGAATTCCTCCCTAGTTGAGAGGGAGTGTTAAAGACCACAACTAGGGGCTAATACCCCTTCCTAGAAGTGTGTGTGTGTGTGTATAATGAATAATTAACTATTAATTAGTGTTGAAGAGTCATGTCTCCAAGGACATGAGCGTTCGTGAATGGGTACCTACCTAGGTATATAATTGTAACAACCCTAGTGAAAATTCTGTACAATAAAAGTTAATAAAGACAAAATAATAGCCATGGTTATGGGACACTTATTCCAAGCTGAATGTTGGGAAAAACATCCTAGTGTGGGTGTTCATTTCGGTTATTATGGCTAAGGAAATTGGTAAAGGCAATGGCAAAGGCTTTGGAAAGGAAAAATGACATTTTTGGCAATTTATTTATGAAAATAAAGAAATTAAGAGAAAAGGAAGGTGAAAGGTCACAGGTTGTATGTGAGGAGGAAAATGAAGAAAATAGAGGCCACATTAATAAAAAGGCTTATGAGGATCAGTTGGTACCTTTTTGTCAGTTTAGTTTTGGAGCTCTCTCTATATTTTCTCTCTCTCATACTCTTGAACACTTAGATTTTTCTTGGAGCACTCCAACATTGGATCGCCTTAGATTTTTCTTGGAGCACTCCAACATTGGATCGAGAAAGGCAAAGAAGGCAAAGAGGAAGCAAATATTAAGCAAGGAAGAGCAGGATCAAGCAGCTACAACAGTTTTACTTGCAGGTATCGATTTGCATGTGTGATTTCCTTGTTATATTTGGCATGCATGGTTATGTATGTATTATTGGTTCTCTTTATGTCATGGGCATGGGTTTTGCCAAGTGTGACAGTGTTCTTCAACCTTGCCTTGCCATTTCTGGATAACCATGGTAAGATAGGGTTCTCACGTTTTGGCTGAGTTGAATTGCCGTATGGATTTGAAGTTGAGTGAGGTGGATCTTTGAGTGAAAGAACACATAGCCTAGTGATCCTTGAACAGAACTATGGATTATGGTAAAGCCATTGGCCTAGTGACCCCTAAAATGGACTGTGGGTTGCGGTAAATCCAGGTATTGTGTGCCTCGGTGGGCCTAGGAATACTCGACCAGTGAATGGCAGGATATACAGTAAATCCTAGTGTTTACCCTTGATCAAGCCTATGAATCCTTCTCAGTGAATGACGGGATATATGGTAAAGCCTTGAGAGTGTTGTCTCAGTTATGGCATAGTGACCCCTGGATTAGACTATGGGTTGCGATAAAAACTAGAGACTAGGAGACAGGAAAATTCCTCACGGTGTAGGTGGAGAAATCTAGTGATCTGGTGAGCATTATGGTAAAACTTGATTCTATTAATGAGGGTGAGGTGGTTTAGCCTCGAGAAGCCCTGATTGGTTCTTTTGGTTTGAGTCCCACATTCATGCTTGGAATATGGCATGAGGGTGATTGGCTGAAGAGAGACTTGGCTCAGCCAATCTACGATCGGGTGGAACGTGGTAGTCCCATTTAGGTTGGATTTTGCATTCATTAATAAGAGTTTCTTTCCTTGGTACTTTATGAGTGAATGTATTGGATTATATGTGGCATATATGGTTGTTGTATCCTCATTATTTTTATTGTTTATATGATGGTTATGAATATGTTTTATGACAGTGAAAATGTATGGTTATCATCATGTTTTGATTTGTGAATGAATGAGCAATGAATATATGCCCTAATAGATGATAATACAACTAATGTGATAAGGCACTAATGCTTCTTAGCAATTAAGTATGAGATCCCTATGCTTAGACCTATTGTTTAAACCTGTGGAATGTATAATTGTGACATGTTTGACAAAATGTTTGTCATGGCTAGTAGGGGTCTAGTCAAGTACTTGTTTAAGAATTTGCATTGGCATCATTGTCTCTATGTTTCTTTTCATTTCTGTGAATTCCATGAAGTTTTGGGCAGTGACTAGTTCCTAGCCTTAAATCTCACAGTTGTTGGAATAACACTAGCAAAAAAAGGCTGCAATCGCACTTAGATAGGCTCATGGGAGCGAGTTGGACCCTCAATTGCTTAGAGGGCTTGGCAAGGGTGTGACTGGGGCTCTAGGTCCTTGAACTGTTGAGTTTACTCAGGGGTTGGTCACCTAGAAAGGTAGGGTAGCTCCTAGAGGTTCGGTTGGATGTGTGGATGGTTAGTTTGGTTGTGTTTTGTCAATTCCACTTCCTTAAGGTGACCTAGAAGGTTGAATCAGATCATAGTAGCCTCTCGTCACATGTTTAACTCGGCTGGCTGGTTACTTGGGTAGACATGGAAGGAGGGTGTTACAGAGTGGTATTAGAGCATGGTTCCATTCTCTTTGGGGAATGTTTGATTTTTGTTCTCTCTGGGTGTTATCTGATACCACAGAGTGGTATTAGAGCATGGTTCACCCCTTAGACTGGATGGGCAGTGTGTTGGTCATGCATTCATGTCAGTTGCATATGTGTTCTCATGTTTGTGGTATATGTATTGGTTGTGTATGCATGGTGTTGGTTATGGTTGTAGTGGTGTTTCCATGTGAAAAGTTAATGTTGTTGTTGTTGGATGTGTTTATCATGAGTTTATGTCAGTTATGCACTAGATATTCATGTCAATGTTTGTATGTAAGGTGTATGTGTGTGTGTCATACATATGTTGTCATGCATGAAGTCATGATGCGTGGTTAATATGATCATGCATTGATGACTGGACTATGGTTAGGATGATATCTACATGTTTTTATGATTATATTTATATATGTTTTGTGCTAATCTGGTTGGTTTAGCAGATAAGATATCCTCCCTAAGTTATACTAAGGTACGTTGGTTTGTTTATGATTTGGTTTAACTAACATAGTGTGCCTTGCAAGAAGAGATCAAGATGACTAGCAAGATGGTAGACTATAAAGATTCTCCCTATGAATCAGATGAGCAACATGGTGTTGGGCACTTTTATGACTTAGTAGGAATATTGAGGAGTTTGAAGGAAGAAATAAGGAGTTGCAAAGCAGATAATGACAAAATCATGCAAGCACATAAGAAACAAGCAAAAGTCATTGCAGTAATCCGTCAGGGTTTGTCAGACTTGCAGAGACAGGGACCACTCTAGATCAACTATGGATGGGAGAATGGGACTAATGGGGCATATGGCAGTAGGTCTCAGGGTGGTCACAAGTCAGATAGAGATGACACAATCAAAGATGGTAGATTCTTAGATACTCTGGATAGGAGAGGTGATGGACACAAGTACTATTCTAGTTTTGGTTCTGACATGTATTATGATCATCATCGTTATCACCCTTATAGGAGGAGTGACACAGGATACTTGCCATATGAGTTTAAGAAAGTGAAGCCACCAAATTTTGATGGAGATTTGAAGAGGCCTGAGGATGCAGAGGCTTGGTTACTTGGTATGAATAAGTTCTTTGAACTGCATGGGTATACAGAGAATATGAAGGCTAGAATAGATATCTTCAACCTGAAAGGTAAAGCAGACATTTGGTGGGAAGATGTAAAAGGTTCAGAGACATCAGGATAGAAGAGTTGAGTTGGCATGAATTCAAGAGACTCTTCAGAAAGAAGTACTTGTTAGAAAGGTACTACGATAGAAAAGACAAGAATTCTATGAGCTCAAAATGGGATTGATGACAAATGAGGAGTATACAACTAAGTTCCTAGAGCTATTGAGGTATGTACCATATCTTAAGGATGAGAAGGCTAAAGTTCAAAGATTTGTTAATGAATTCCCATTAGCATTTAGAGATTGGATTGAGTATGACGAGCCTCAGTCACTTGAGGAAGTTATTGGGAAATTGAAACACTGTTATGAACAATCAAAGTGTAAGAATGAATCTCAACATGGATGGAAAGGGAAAGGTAAAAGTAAGGTAAATGGCAGCTGAAAATAACAAGACCTCATAATGCAGAAGAGAAAGACAATGTTGCACCGCATAAGAAGTTAAATGCATTTAGATAGGGACATGGGTCACAACAACATAATAGAGGTGATGGTATAGGATGGTTAGAGTGTTGGACATGTGGTAAGGAGAATATTAGAGGGATTGTCTAAAAAATTAGGGTGGTAGGCCTCAGATCTATTGTGCACAGGAGGTGTAGACTATTGGGGATGTTGGGCAGAGCATTCCTCGTATCTATGCAACACTGGATAATAGGCAGGCAAATCATCAGGCATCTATCATTGAGATGGACAGTAAGCTTTGTGATCAAGTTGTTTCTATTTTGATTTACCCTAGATCTAATTATAGTTATATTAGTCCAGACTTGGTGGATAAGTGTGGTTTGAATAAAGAAGTGCATGTATAATATTGGTTATTATAGTTGGCTATAGGTACAAAGAAGAGAGTTCATCATTGGGTAAGAGATTGTGCATTTGAACTGAATGTTATACCTATAACAACACATTTGAATGTATTAGTGGGGTCATATAGTTTGCTTTTGGGTATGGAATGGCTATATCTTCATAAGACCAAAGTTGATTGTCATGACAAAGCCATTGAGTGCTTGGATGACAATGGGGAGCAGATAATCTTGTTGGGTAAGAAGAAAGCAACGTTAGTTAGGATGGTGACAATTATGTAGGAAAAACACAGTCATAGAACAGGGTGTGTGTTATTTGCAGTACACATTTCTAGTGATAAAGGTAAGGAGGATGAGGATGTAGAGATATTGAGCAGATACTCGATTTTACAATAGTTTCAAGATGTGTTTCCAACAAATATTTCATAGTTATCACCTCACAGGGAAGTAGAATTTTCTATTGAGTTGGTACTAGGAGCAACACCAACATCAAAGGCATCGTACAGAATGAGTACTCCAGAGCTCATAGAGTTAAAGTTGTAGTTAAAGGAAATGCTTGACAAGGAATACATTAGGCCAAGTGTATCACCTTGGGGTGCACCAATATTGTTTATGAAGAAGAAAGATGGTACTCTCAGGTTATGCATTGATTATGAGCAGTTGAATAAGGTGACCATCAAGAACAAGTACTCGTTGTTGAGGATTGATGACTTATTTGATCAGCTAAAGGGAGCAACAATATTCTCAAAGATTGATTTGAGATCCATATATCATCAGGTACACATCAAGGAAGAAGACATTTGTAAGACATCTTTCTGGACCAGTTATGGGAATTATGAGTTTGTTGTAGTTCTGTTTGGTTTGACTAATGCCCTAGCTACCTTTATGGGCTTGATGAATAGTATGTTGCGTCCTTATCTGCACAAGTTTGTTATTGTATTCATTGATGAAATTTTGATATATTATAAGAATGAAGAAGAGCATGTTGAGCATTTAGCAAAAGTGTTGAGACTGTTTAGAGAGAATTAGTTCTATGCTAAGCTTAGTAAATGTAACTTCTTTCAGATAGAGGTACATTACTTGGGACATGTGGTTTACAAGGAAGGCATAACAATAGATCCAGAGAAGGTAAGAACTATCATGGAGTGGGAAGCTCCTAGAAATGTGGATGAGGTAAGATCATTCATGGGGCGAGTAGGCTATTATAGGAGATTCATCAAGAACTTTTCTCAAATCACATACCATATTACGTCATTGCAGAGGAAAGGTAATAAATTTGAATGGACAGAGGAATGTGCAACAAGTTTTGAGAAGTTAAAGCAGTTGTTGACAAACGCTCCAATGTTAAATATTGCAGACCTAGACAAAGAGTTTGTAGTGTGTACAGATGCTTGCAAGAGAGGACTTGGTGGAGTCCTCATGCAGGAGGGACATGTAGTATGTTATGAGTCACGGAAACTAAATGAGCATGAGCAGAACTATCTGACACATGATCTTGTGTTGGCAACGATCATTCATGTGTTGAAGATGTGGAGGCGTTATCTTCTTGGTAGGAGGTTTGTATTGATGAGTGATCACAGTGGGTTGAGATACTTGTTTGACCAATCAAATATGAATGTTAGACAAACCAGATGGTTGGCCATGATCAGTGAGTTTGACTTTGAGATCAAGTATATCAAGAGTAAAGAGAATAGGGTTACAGATGCTCTTAGCAGGCAGATACATGTAAATCACATTGCAGCTATGAATTCTTATGTGGCAGACTTACATGATTGGATTTTACATGTAGGTCAATAGGATGATAGGTATAAAGAGCTTATGCATAAGTTACAATAGAGTATTGGTATAGGTACATGTAGTGGTACAAGTACAAGTACAAGTGCATAGGATGTGGATTATCATCTCTCATTAGATGGCTTGATCAGGTTTAGAGACAAGATATATGTGCCAGACAACATTGAGCTCAAGAAGGTGATATTGAGGTAGTTTCATGCGAAACCGTATTCAGGTCACCCAGTCTATTAGAAGACATTAAAAACAGTAAAGAAGTTTTACTATTGGTCGAATCTGAAGAAGGATGTGGTAGAGTTTGTGGCTAGATGTTTGAACTGTCAACAGGTAAAGGCAAAGTGTAGGCATCCAGGTGGACTAATACAACCGATTGCGATTCTATAATGGAAATGGGAGGTTGTTTCCATAGATTTCATCCCATGTTTCTTGAAGGCATCTAGATAACATGATTCCATCATGGTTGTGGTGGACAGGTTGACTAAGGTGGCATACTTCATTCCAGTGAAGACTAGATATTCGGTTAGTGATGTGGCACAGGTGTTCATCATATATGTGGTCAAATTGCATGGTGTTCTGAAAAGATTGTGTCAGACAGGGATGCAAAGTTTACTTCCAAGTTTTGGAAGGAGTTGTTTGCAGGTTTGGGCATAGAGTTTGCCTTCAGCACAACTTATCATCCACAGACAGATGGATAGACAAATATGGTCAATAGGATATTGGAGGATATGTTGAGGATGTATGTGATGCATCAACAATGAAAGTGGGAAGAGTATCTTCCACTGGTAGAGTTTTATTACACCAATGGGTACCAAGAGTTTTTAAGGATGAGTATATTTGAGGCACTCCATGGGCGAAGTTGCAATACTCCCATCAGTTGGAGTGATCAAGTGAACAGGGTGTTGATTGGACCAGATATGTTAGTAGAAATGGAACAAGAATTGTAGGTGATTAAAAAGAATCTAAAGGTAGCATAGGACAAACATAAAATATATGTAGATCAGAACAAGTTGTTTAAGGAGTTTCAGGTTGGGGAACATGTGTACTTGCATATCAAGCCCAAGAAGAGCTCCTTGCGGATGGGGTCATGTGCCAAGCTAACACCTCAGTTTTGTGGACCTTTCAATATCCTTGAAAGGATTAGACTAGTATCCTATTGACTTGCACTGCCTCCGACAGTGAAATTCCATGATGTTTTCCATGTGTCATTGCTTAAGAAATATGTTAAAGATGTTGATCATGTGATTGACTAGTTTGTATTGCAGGTGGAGTCAGATGGAGAATTCCAGCTGAAACCTCGATTTATATTGCAGAAAAAATGTGCTCGTGTTCCAGAACCAAGCAATCGAGCAGGTTAAAGTGCAGTGGAAGCACTTTGCGCCTGATGAAGTTACATGTGAGATGATGGATCAAATGTGGGCTATGTATCCTTCTTTATTCGTTGGTTGAGCGAATGTCCTTGATATATGTTTTGGGTATATGTGTCGGTGATGTTTTGGTATATGTACATATGTATATGGATGTAAATACCACCATGAGCTATGTTATAAAGCTTCAATAAGCAGTATGGTTGTCATGTCATTATGGGTGTCATGTTGTTATGTTGTCATGTTGGTTTTCTTCTCAGCAGGTTGATCATTGTAAATACTGCAACAAGCTAAGTCATAAAACTCCATGGGCAATATGTTTTACTTTCAACAGTCTTGTTGGTTATAGGTGTTGTTGAACACGGAGGACGGTGTTCCCCAAAGGGGAAGGTTTCTATAACAACCCTTGTAAAAAATCCATGAAATAAAAGTTAATAAAGGCAAAATAATATCCACGATCATGGGACATTTATTCAAAGTTGAATGTTGGGCAAAACATCCTAGTTTGGGTGTTCATTTCAGTTATTATGGCTAAGGAAATTGGCAAAGTCAATGACAAAGGCTTTGGAAAGGCAAAATGGCATTTTTGGCAATTTATTTATGAAAATAATGGAAATTAAGAGAAAAGGAAGGTGAAAGGTCACAGGTGGCATGTGAGTAGGAAAATGAAGGACAATAATGGATAATGAAGAAAATAGAGGCCACATTAATAAAATGCTTTTGAGGATCAATTGGTACCTTTTTTTTATCCAAAATTATGCAGGAACGCAACAGAATATAGATATAAACATAAACACAAAGATGCAGTAGGAATAAAACTTCATTTCATTAATATCAAAGAACTAAAACATGCTTACATACATAATGGAAATAAACTAGCTTAGGCGATGGTAGCTTATCTCTTAGAAGAGATGTGGTGGCTACATGCCTTTGAACTATGTTACAATGAGGCTCGAAGGCGTATTTATTATTGAGAAATAATGGAAAACCCTAAACATCCAAAAACCTAACCCTAGGAGATGAAGCACCAAAACTATGGGCCTTGTTTGGGTAAATAAGTACATCAACTTCCTGAGGTCATAACTTTGGCATATGATCTTCGTTTGATGCACAAAATACCTCATTAGAAATATATACCCAAGGATCAGTTGTAGGATATATGTTTGCTCGATTTTCACAAAAAAAGGTCGTTTAGGGCCTCAAAACGGCTCTGAAAGTTCAGGACCCGAAAAACTGCCAAAAATAGTAAATTGTGCTACAGTTAAGGAAACTGAAAAAATGAAAGAGACAATGGTGGAGGTCCAAGTGGAATAGGTGGGTAGCCACCAATATCCACCTGGATCAGTCCTGCCCCCTTAGGAAGTAATGGTCCCAATTGCGTTGAGTGCCTCCATGAGATGGGGAAACTTCAACTAAACTTGGTCCCTAGTAAGCCACTTGCATTGGTGCAGGAGTTGATTAGTTTTGACAACCCGATATAGTTGGATATTATGATGGAGAGTGTTCTTGATCTGTGTGTCCATGATTCGATCAGTTGTGGCATGTTCCATGCAGTCTAAGTTTAACTCTATTGGTGTGAGTTGTTCTACAATGTCTGATGTGTCTAGTAATGGTGGGAAGTATAGTCGAAGGCAGTCCACATTGAACATTAGGTGCAAGCCAAGGAATGGGGGGATGTTGAGCTCAAAATCATTGTCTCCCACAACCTTGGTAATGGTTTAAGGCCCATACTATAGTGGCCTGAGCTTCTGATGGGCTTCGGTAAGGCATTCTTTATGCAAATGCAACCAAAATTTGTTGCCCACCTGAAACTTGTGTGGCACCCGATGTTAATCATGTCGTTGCTTGTACTTGGTATTTGCCTTGGATGTGTTCAATAAATTTGGTTGTTTTATCAGCCTCATAAAATACATGTGCGGATTATGTTTGTGTAGTCGCATGAGGCATGGAAACATCAATCGAACTAGACCCACTTGAAAGGGACTGCAACGAGTCGAGCTATGGAGAGATTTGTTATAACTGTGTTGCACATAGGGAAGACTCTCATCCCAGGTTCGTGGATGCTTAAAGTTGTACATGCATAGTATGTGCACTATCATCGTATTGACGACCTTCGTCTGGCCATCGGTGTGGGGATGGAATGTCGTTGACTTGGTGAGGTTGGTGTCCAATAGTGTCCTGATCAGGTGATCATGTTCTATTTGAAGAAAATGATCAAAATTGGAACTGCTCAGAATTGGTTGAAACTAGAATGACTGGATAGATCTCGTCATCCTGATTCCAGCGCCGTGAACGGTTCAAAAAATTTACACCATATGGAGGAGTTATCACATTTTAAAAATTCCCAGTAAACTGCAAATTTTTGAATTTTGGAAAAATTTTAAAAAGAATATTTTGAGGAATATTCCTTGGAATATTCTCCAAAATATTCACTGGAATATTCCATTTGTTTGGACCAATCCGAGGCCGACACATGGCAAGCCCGGAGGCCGCCACCTTGTTAGGATATTCCGACACATAGGATATAGTTAAGTTCAACTTGGTCTAGTGTAGAGTTAGGTAAAGTGTGTTTCTTTACCGTTGTACATTTTGTAACTTACAATCCGACGGTCACGATATGTAGTGATCCGACGGTTCACTCTCTCCTCGGTATTACCGACACTTGATCCGTGGCTTGACACCCGATTGGTCCATGAGTTCTATTTAAAGAGCATGGAGGGTCATTGTTCGGGTAATTCGTGCATGAGAGAAGCTTATGTAAATTTTCATTCTTTGATTATTAAATTGCCTGTAGTAGCCACGTTGGCGCAGGCCGTGGACTGTTTCCCTCTTTGAGGGTTTTAACCACGTCAAAATACTGGTGTATTGATCTGTGATCTGGTTGTGAGCGGTGTCCTTTTGGTGTTCTTTCTGAGGAACTTACCCTGTAAATTCCTACATGGTATCAGAGCTATTTGAGGGCCGCGTCCGTTGGTGATCCAAATCTGAAGCCGGTAGAACTGCATTCGACTGCTGTTTCCTAGATCTGCTGTTTCTGACTGCTTTCGGGCCAAGAGGACTGCTCTGTTGTGTTCGGAGCATCTGTTCCAGTGAGGAACCCCTTTCGTTTCACGCGAAAAGGTTTCCAGTAGCCCTAGCTGCGTCATTTTTAAGATCTGGAGGTATACAGTCTTTATTTGCAGTTTACTGTTATTTTCTCTCTGCTTATTTCGGTTTCGGTTTATTTAGTTTTTTTTAACCGGATCTATACCTTTCATTTCTGCGTATGCTCTTTGCCCTGCAACTCTGTGCGATCTGGGCAAATCAGAAACAGAAAGGAAGGATTTTTCTCATGCGTATGCTCTTTTCCCTGCACCTTAGTGTGATCTCGGAAAATCAGAAACATTGAGAAAAATATCTAGTTTTTTGGCTAAAGCTAACTTCGAGCCATAAGGTTCGTTTTCTTTGCATGTCCGTGTTGGGTTTTGTGTTTTGTGTTTTGTAGGGAAAAAGAGCTTTCTCAAGGCAAGCACGCAAACCAAGGCCCCCTCCCCCTCTCTCTCTCTCTCAAATTTTTTGTATAGATCAATTGGTTCAAAGCTATTTTAAGAGAGTAGAGGTCTTGGGTTCAAGTCTCCATTTTGTGGGGGTGGATTTTTTCATTTCCGCACATTCGCGCACTTTTCCGGCAACTTCAACAATTTTTTTTCAAAAAGCCATAACTTCTTCATCCGGAGGCCTTTTTCAGAGCCGTTTTTTTTAAAACCGCCTAATTTTTCGAGATCTATCCATTGGAACACTTACTTTCAACATCTTTAGCTTCAGTTTTTTTTAAAATGGAAAGTCCATGTCAAGTCATTCTTGACAGCACTAACTACTTCCAATGGATATCCTACATCGAAGATTTACTTAGAAGTAAAGGTCTCTACAGAATAGCCATAGACCAAGAGAAGAAACCAAAAGATGAAGACAAGGCTGCAAAATGGGAAAATAGACAAGATCAAGCACATGGTTTGATAGGGATGTCTATTTCTCCTGATCTTAGATTCCATATTGCAGAACTTGAGACTCCTCATGAAGCATTGGAACAACTCACTAAAGTTTTTGGGATTAAAAATGAAATTAGAGCCCATCAACTTGAAAATGAGTTGCTTACATTGGATCCTAATAATTTTTCTTGCATTGAAGATTTCTTGTCCAAATTCAAGACCCTTAGATATCTCTTGGAAGGTGTTAAGGTTAAGAAAGAAGATAGTAACCTTATTTATTCCATCCTTACTAAGTTGGGACCAGCCTACTCTGTATTTGTTTCCACCTTCCATTCTACAAGGGAAGCTTTCATTTGTCAGGGAAAAGACTACAAGGCCCCTTCCTTTGACTCTTTTTGTGATTTTTTAATAAGAGAACAATAAAAGCTCTTACACCTTGGTCTTCTTAATCTTGGAAACTCTTCCAAGAAAGCGTTAGCAGCCCAACAACAACCAAATTCAAAGAATCCTAAGAAGTCATTTCCTAAAAAGAATGGTCCCAAACCAAACAAGGGTCCTAAGCAAACTCAGCCTCAAAATGAAAGATCATTTCAGCAAAATGATAGGACCAATAAAAACAAATGGAAGAAGACTGATAGACATTGTAACTTTTGTAATCGAAATGGCCACTTAGAATCTAAATGCTTTAAGAAGATGAAAGCCTTGGAAGCCGCAATGAAGAAACATAACATCCATGTGGAGCATTCTTCAACTTCAACTTCATCTTCAGGAATGGCACTTTCTGCATGTCGTTGTCAATCATCTCAGTCTGGTTATGCATTAAATGTATCTTCTTCTTCTCATTCTCATGAGTGGCTCATTGATTCTGGAGCCTCTTATCACATGGCCAAAAACCAAGCCATGTTTTCTTCTTCAAATGATTGTAACACCAAAAATATGTATGTTGGTGATGATAGATCTCTTAATGTTGTAGGCACTGGAACTGTCCATCTAGACAATGGTCAGTTTAATGATGTATTATGCGTTCCAACCTTATCCTGCAACCTTCTATCTGTATATCAGATAACTCATTCAGGTGAAGGTAAAATTGTTGAATTTTCACCTCATGATGTTGTAATCAAGGATCTAAGAGATCCTAAACAGATTCTAGCTACTGGTATTGCTGATGATTCCACAAGGTTGTATAAGTTTCACAACTTTGGGTCATCAAATCTTCCCTCAGTATTTGTTGCTCATAATGATGAAGTGAGCAAACTTTGGCATGAGCGATTTGGTCACTTAAACTATCGCTCCCTTCAGCATCTATGTAAAGAAAATATGGTGACAAGTCTTCCTATGGTATCTTGCAGAGATGGTGTTTGTTCCGGATGTGTACTCGGAAAACATCATCGGGACAGTTTTGAAAAACGTGCCTCTTGGCACGCCTCAGCCCCTTTACAGCTTGTGCACAGTGATTTATGTGGTCCACTTCCTGTTGCTTCATTCTCTGGCTGCAAGTATTTCTTAACTTTCATTGATGATTTCTCCAGACGCACTTGGGTATACTTCTAAAAAGAGCGAAGTATTTAACACTTTTTTGGCCTTCAAAGCCTTTGTTGAAAAACAATCTGGACATCAAATTCTTAAGCTAAGAACTGATAATAGTGGAGAATATGTTAAAAACACATTCATCAACTTTTGCACCGAAAATGGAATTCAAATGCAACATACTGTTCCATACACTCCACAACAAAATGGTGTAGCTGAAAGGAAAAATCGACCTTAAAGGAAATGGCTAATTGTATGCTGCAATCTAAAGGACTCAGTCTTAGTTTTTGGGCCGAAGCAATTAATTGTGCAAATTATATAATAAATCGCACTCCTACTAAGGCTCTAAAGAATATCACTCCAGAAGAAGCTTGGAGTTCCATTAAACCAGATGTAAGTCACTTTCGTGTTTTTGGAAGTGAAGCATGGGCCCATATTCCAGATGAAAAGCATAAAGCTTTAGAACCTAAGAGTGAGAAATGTACTTTTGTTGGATATTCTGAAGATGTAAAAGGTTATAGACTTATTCCATTTAAGTCCAAAAATGTTATCATTAGAAGAGATGTAAAATTTGATGAAAATAAATCGGCCTGCGAGCCTAGTCCGGCGGATGTGCCACCTCTTCCTATCTCTTCTACTTTTGAAAACATTTCTTCTTCAGATGATGAAAGTGAGGATGACAATCCTCCCCCACCTTCTCAGGATCCTCAACTTCCAAGATGGGTCTGTGCTACTCGGGATGCAGCAGGTGATCTTGCCGGTGATCCTACAGATCAGCGACGTACACGTTCTCAGTTTGAAAGAGCCTCTTCTTTACTGGCTCAAGCTCCAGTAAATCATGATCCTGACACTTTTGCAGAAGCTTCAGGCCATCCACATTGGGAAGCAGCTATGAATGAAGAATATCATTCATTGTTGACAAATGATACATGGGATCTTGTTCCTCTACCAAAGGGACGCAAACTTGTTAGATGTAAATGGGTTTACAGAACCAAGTATGGACCAAATGGGAAAGTTGATAAACATAAAGCTCGTCTTGTTGCTAAGGGCTTTTCACAGGTTGAAGGCATTGACTACACTGAAACCTTCTCCCCTGTTGCCAAAATGAACTCTATCTGCCTTGTTCTTTCCCTTGCTGCCTCTTTAAAATGGGAAGTCCATCAGATGGATGTTAAATCTGCCTTCTTGCATGGGGACTTGCATGAAGAAATCTATATGGAACAACCCATTGGCTTCATCCAAACAGACTCCAGCCTTGTATGTCGACTTAAGAAATCTCTCTATGGTCTCAAGCAAGCTCCTCGGGCTTGGTATGCCAAAATGGATAGCTTTCTTTTAGAATCTGGCTTTTCTAGGTGTTATTCTGACAATACTGTCTACACCAAGAAAGTGGGCAACTCTCTTATCATCCTTGTTCTTTATGTTGATGATCTTATTCTTACTGGTAGTGATCCCAACCTTATAAACCATGTAAAGTCCAGCCTTAAAAAGAAATTTGAAATGACAGACTTAGGACACTTACACTATTTTCTCGGTCTTCAAGTCTTGCAATCCAAGGAGGGTATTTCCCTTTCCCAGTCCAAGTATGCTTGTGATATTCTTCGTCATTTTCACATGGAAGACTGTAAGCCACCCCTTCTCCCTTTCAGTCTGGAGTCAAACTTTCAGTCTCTTGTACTTCTCCTGAAGTTGATGCTACCTTATACCATCAACTTGTAGGAAAACTCTTGTATTTAACCCATACTCGTCCTGACCTTTCCTTTGCTGTTGGCCTTGTTGCTCGTTTTATGCAAAACCCCCGTGAAAGTCATTGGAAAGCAGCTAAAAGAATACTTCGTTATGTTCGAGGTACAGTACAGTTTGGGATTCATTACAGTGCCAAAGCAGCTCCTCTATTAGTTGGTTTCACTGATTCTGATTGGGCTGGTGACCTTGATGATCGGAAGTCTACTGCCGGTTATGTCTTCACTCTTGGTTCAGGACCTATTACATGGGCTTGTAAGAAACAGGCTGCCATTTCTCTTTTGGCAGCAAAAGTAGAGTATCGTGGTGCTGTGGAAGCTAGTAAGGAAGCCTTGTGGCTTCGTCAGATCCTATCAGAGTTTGGCTTTGAGCAGAAGCATCCAACCACACTTTGGTGTGATAATCAAAGTGCCATTCAGCTATGCAAAGATCCAGTCTAGCATCAACGCAGCAAATACATTGAACTACACATGCACTTCATCAGAAAGCTCATTCATGACCATGTTCTTGAAGTGCAATATTGTTCAACAGATGATCAGGTTGCAGACATCTTCACAAAGGCTCTCACAGAGGCGAAGTTCACTAAACTTCGATATATGCTTGGAGTTCAGGAAGTTTTCACTAAGGGGGGATAGGCTCTAGTGCCTCCTTCCTTCTCCTATTGTGTCATATTTGTAAATCCTTCAATCCTATCCCAAGTTGTTCTTAAGGGGGGATGTTAGGATATTCCGACACATAGGATATAGTTAAGTTCAACTTGGTCTAGTGTAGAGTTAGGTATAGAGTTAGGTAAAGTGTGTTTCTTTATCGTTGTACATTTTGTAACTTACAATCCGACGATCACGATATGTAGTGATCCGACGGTTCACTCTCTCCTCGGTATTACCGACACTTGATCCGTGGCTTGACACCCGATTGGTCCATGAGTTCTATTTAAAGCGCATGGAGGGTCATTGTTCGGGTAATCCGTGCATGAGAGAAGCTTATGTAAATTTTCATTCTTTGATTAATAAATTGCCTGTAGTAGCCACGTTGGCGCAGGCCGTGGACTGTTTCCCTCTTTGAGGGTTTTAACCACGTCAAAATACTGGTGTATTGATCTGTGATCTGGTTGTGAGCGGTGTCCTTTTGGTGTTCTTTCTGAGGAACTTACCCTGTAAATTCCTACACACGTGGCCTTGAATTGGCATGTCAAAAATTTTCTATGAGGTCGAGCGGGATCAAACCCGTGACCTCCCGCGGGCAAGCCAGGTGATTTAACCAACTCTACTATGCTTTGTTTCTTAACTATACAGGAACGCAGGTAATATTTGAATGGTTAGAGTTTGTTGTTTGGGGGTAGACTACCAACAGTTACCTGCCAACGGTCCCGACAGTTCACATGTCACGATCTACTCCGACAGTTCCGCTAACCATCGTCAGCGCATTAACATAACCGCCGACCTTAACCACTGCCGGTCCACGTGGTCACATGCGCGCAGACTCCGCCGACGGTTATAGTCAGCCCGACGGTCAAGCCTGGTGGAACTCCAAATTTAGTGCCAATTGCCAAAATTAACTCCAGTTTTCGGATTTGGTGGAGTTTCCTTAGGCCAACTTGGACAAAACTCCAGTGGGTCATAACTTTCAAGAGACAAAACCTTTTGGAGCGATTTTTTTTTATTTTGAGTATTCTGAACATTCCAGAACCAATGGTACAGGTTGCAGAGTCAATAGAGCTGATCTTCAGGTACCTTTTTAGTAGAGAAGCTTGGAGAGCCATCAGGACCTAGGGAGTGTTGGAGTTGTATTGGACTATGGTTAAACATTGGAGGTGAAACAAAAGCCAATCTATCTCGTTTTCTGTGTTCTGAACTCATTTCCACAGCTTATTTTTCCTGTTTAGGCTTTCTTATCACTATATAACCAATTTCAGCATCTAATAAGAGCAAGGACATGCCCATTTGGGGGCCTTGGACCCGTCAAATGTAGCCCAGGAGGGGTGAATTGCCTCATCAACTGTTGTGTTATATTATGTGATTTTATCTTGCTGTGTTTTTCAGAGTTAATATGCTAAACAATAAAACGAAATAATACTCCTTCACACTTAAGACTCAGAAATTTACTAAAAACACTTTGTTTCAATTGCAAGACATGAGTAACAGTTTGCACATATAATTTGATGGAAATGAATATGTTGAAAAACAAATACAAGTAGTTTCATTTTCAGATCAGATGGTATCAGAGCTGAAGTTTTGAGTATCATTTTTGTGCAAAGATATATTTGACTGTTTTGCAAGTTTTAATGCTTACTAGGCTTAAACTTCAAAGAGGGAAAGGACAATTGGTTAGAGCACAAGATAATCCTCAACCAAGGAGGGCTAGGGTGCCATTATCTCCACCTTCTAATTCACCCTCAATAGCCTTAGAAGAAGCTTCAAGTATGTCTGAAAGGGAAGGAGAAGTTCCTGAAGACATGGATCCAAAAGAAGAAGAACAGGTATTCAGAAAAGCTTTTTTGGACATGACTGAGATGGTAAGAATATTATACCAGGAAAGGAATGATAGGTTGGTTGGAGAAGGGTCTAAACATCAGAAAGAAGGAGAGGGCTCTTCAGGAGGAAAGAAAGGTGATGATAATTCAAAGAAAGGACATGGAGGAAATGGTGATCCACCATCCCCATCGTCATCCTCTTCCTCTACATTGTCATCCTTTACCTCAGTAAATCAAACTCATAAGCTTAAATCTTTTGGAAAAGTCCATTTTTAAAGCTAGATGTTAAATTTGAATTACCCATGTTTAACGGTGAAGTCAATGCAGAGAAACTTGACAACTGGATAAGACAGTTGGAAGTTTATTTAAGGATACAGAACTTACAGGATGACGACACCAAGATTCAGTTAGCCTCTTTAAGAATGGATGGAGCAGCATTGGTATGGTGGGAAGCCAAGACCAAGGATGAAATTAAGAAACATGGTAAGATTACTTTAACATGGGTTGGATTTATTTCCGCAATTAATAAGAAATTTTATCCTCTTACACATTTACAAAAGGCTATAATGAAATGGCAAAACTTTAGATAACTAAAGGGACAAAATGTTCAAGACTACACCCAAGAGTTTAGGTGAAGATCACTCTTATTAGGGGTAGACTTACAAAGTCAAGACACTTTGCTGAAATATATAGGTGGTTTGCACAGCTACCTTAAACATACTATCCTTATGTTCAATCCTACTAGTCTAGATGAAGTTTGTGTACAAGCTACGCATTTAAAGACTAGAGGGAAAAACACTTTTGATGAGGGTAGAAACAAGCCTTTTAAGGGGAAAAACAAAGAGAAAATATAAGGGAAAAGGCAAAAAGAATGCATCTGTCGAAAAGGAGGGTGAGAAAGTGATATGTAAACACAGTTCAAGAGAAGGCCATGAAGAGAAAAACTATTGGAAACTCTATCCTGAAAAAAGAAATCAATTTAACAAAAACAAAGAAAAGAAGAAAACTACAGCTACTACAACTACACCTCAAGGTTCAGGTGATGATTCAGGGGATGAAACCAAAATTGCAGCCATGGGTTTGAAAAGTATGAAGGGAAAGGAATTTGAAACTAAAGCAAGCACTAGTACTTCGAACTGTCATGTACAAGCTCCTAATGAGGAAAAAAGAATTGAATTGTTCCATGTGAGGGTAGTCTCAAAACATACAAAAATTGACACACTGTTTGACAGTGGGTCACAAGCAAATCTCATATCAGAAGACTTGGTCAAACAGCTTAAACTTGAGACCATTCCACATCCAAAGCCTTATCCACTTGGGTGGATATGCAAGGATGCAAACTTACAAGTCTCAAGAAAGTGCATATTGCGCTTTGCAATTACTGCACACTTTATTGACACAGTTGAACTTGATGTAGTACCACTTGATATATCAAGGATTGTTTTGGGAAGTCCTTACTTATTTGACAGGAAAGCGATCTTCCATTGCCATGAAAATAAATATCATCTTTTCAAATATGGCAAGGAGTACATTGTCAGGGCACATCGCAAGAAGGAAAATATAGCGATGGTAAATGTAGGACAGGTAAAAAGGCTAGTTAATTCAAGTAAGAGTTTTGTACTTCTTATGATCAAGCCTAAGGTTGATGTGAATCATGAGTCATTTGAAAATTGTGATTCCAAGCTTAAATCAGATTTATATGATGTAGTTGATGCACATCATGAGATGTTTCAGGAACCAACAGGTTTGCCTCCTAAAAGGGAGATTCAACATGAAATCCATTTACATCCAGATTGTCCTCTTCCTAACATAGGCATGTACCGCATGTCTATCATGGAGAATGCTGAAATAAAGAAGCAAATTAAAGACTTGTTGGACAAAGGTTTCATAAGACCAAGCACTTCACCATGTGGGTCACCGATAGTGTTGATTCCAAAGAAAGATGGAACTTGGTGCATGTGTGTGGACTTCAGGGCATTGAACAAAATAACGATAAAGAATCATTACCCACTCCCAAGGATAGATGATTTGTTAGATCAGTTGAAAGATGCTAAATATTTCACTAAGTTAGACTTACGTAGTGGTTATCATCAAGTTAGAATTGAAGAAGGTGACATTTGGAATACAACTTTTAAAACCAAACAAGGACTCTTTGAGTGGCTTGTTATGCCATTTGTTTTATGCAATGCACCTGCAACTTTCATGCGAGTAATGGATGATGTCTTACGTCCTTTTCTTGATGATTTCGTTATTGTCTACTTAGATGAAATCTTAATTTTCAGCAAGACTAGAGAATATCATGTCATGCATGTTAAGAAAGTACTTGATATTTTGAAGAAAAATAAGTTATTTCTTAAAATGTCAAAGTTTGAATTTGGAAAGACTTCTTTGGTTTATTTGGGACATATAGTAGGAGGAGGTGCTTTGAGAATTGATCCCTCTAAGGTAGAAGCTATTGTGAATTGGCCTACTCCCAAATCCATTACAAAGGTAAGAAGTTTTTTGGGTGCAGCTCAGTATTGGAGGAAGTTTATTTCTAACTTCTCTGCCATAGCAACTCCTATGCATGCAGTGACAAGTGTGAAGCATGCTTTCCAATGGGGAGGCAAGCAACAGAAAGCTTTCGAGTCTTTGAAAGAAAAGATAAGTTCAACTCTAGTTCTTGCATTACCGGACTTGAGATAGCCATTCGAGATTCAGACTGATGCTAGTGATTACGCCATGGGTGCAGTTCTCTTACAATATGGTAAGCTTATCTCATTTCATTCTGAGACATTTAATGGTGCTATTGTGAATTATCCTACATATGATAAGGAGTTGTATGCGTTGGTACAAAGCGTCAAAAAGTGGAAACACTATTTGATGGGCAAAGAAACAGTTGTTCATACCGACCATCAGCCTTTACAGTACTTGCAGTCGCAAAGTAAATTGCAGCAGTCACGACATTTCAGATGGATGGGCTTCCTACAACAATTTCACTTGGTAATAAGGTACAAGAAAGGTATTTTCAATAAAGTTGCTGATATGATTTTAAGGCCTATTATTAGTGCTACTACTTTACTTAAGAATGATTCTATTGTACATGAGAGCTACATAGAACAATATGCATCAGATGTTGATTTTAAGGATGTGTATGCTAACTTGAGTGAAGGGAATCATGTTGAGGAGAATGATTATCATTTGCATAATAATTTGTTGTTTCATATGGGCAAGTTATGTATACCACAGGGAGAGAGACTAAGTATCATGAGAGAAGCTCATTCTTCTCTTATTGTTGGACATTTCGGGGTAAGCAAAATGGTGGCACATTTACAGAGGTATTGTTATTGGCCTCACATGGTAGATAGTGTTTCACGTTTCATTAGAGGTTGTTCATTATGTGCTACAAGCAAGCCTAGCAATAGGAAGCTTGGATTATATATGCCGTTCCCGACACCTTCTAGACCATGGTAAAGTGTTTCTATGGATTTTGTGGGAGGTCTACCATTATCTAGAAAGTAGCATGATTATCTTTATGTAGTAGTTGATAGATTCAGCAAGATGTGTATTCTTATGCCATGTAAGAAAACTATAACTGCTGAACAAACTGCTGATTTATATTTTCAACATGTATGGGTTCATTATGGCTTGCCTACTTCTATTGTTAGTGACAAGGATTCCAGGTTTGTTGGGAATTTTTGGTCCAATCTATGGAAGATGATGGACACCAAGTTGAAGAAGAGTATTGCTTTCCATCCGCAAACAGATGGCCAAACAGAGGTAGTGAACAGAACCATTGTACACCTTTTGAGAGGTTATTGCAGCAAGCATCCCAAGCTTTGGGATGAGCACTTGTATTACATTCAACATGCTTACAACCGGGCCAAGCACTCTTCTACAAATACTTCACCTTTTGAAGCTTGTTTTGGGTATTTGCCTAAGTCACCTTTAGATTTCATTCTTGAAAAGAATGTTTCCAATAATGGGCATAGTGACATTGACAAAGCTCGCATGTTCATTGAAAGAATTCAGCTCATACATCAGCAAGTTCAAGAACAACTTGAAAAAAGTCAAGGCAAGTACAAGGAGAGACATGATAAACATAGAGTTGATCATAAGTTTCAAGAAGGAGATGAGGTATGGTTGCATATTAGTAAGGAAAGAATGCAAGGAGAAGGTAAAAAGCTGAAGCCTATTCATTATGGTCCATTCAAGATCCTTAAACAAGTTGGAAATAATGCTTTTCAACTAGATTTGCCTTCATATATGCAAATGTATTCTGTTGTGAATGTGGAAAATTTACGTTTGTATGAACCTCCTTTAATTGTTGATCATGAAAGTGACATTCAATTGCCATCCATAGATGATTTCTCACTAGAATTTTTGGATGAGCTGAAAGAGGATGCTATCCTTGACAGAAGGACACACACTTCGAGGAGGGGAAATGTTGATTATGTTCGGGTTGGTCTTAAAGGCAGCAAACCGAGTAAGGCAAAGTGGATGGAGGTGGAAAAGGTGAGGGAGTTGTACCCTCACCTTCTTAATAGGTAATTGAAGGCTTTTGGGGTCCAAAATCTTCCCATTTGGGAGGTGTGATTAGGTGATCATCTTCTAAGTGAAGAAAATGCTCAAAATTGGAACTGCTCAGAATTGGTTGAAACCAGAACGACCAGATAGATCTCGTCTTCTTGATTCCGGTGCTGTGAATGGTTCGAAAAATTGACACCGTATGGAGGAGTTATCGCATTTTAAAAATGCCCAGTAAACTGCAAATTTTTGAATTTTGGAAAAAAAGAATATTTTGAGGAATATTCCCTAGAATATTCGTTGGAATATTCTGTTTGGTTGGACCAATAAGAGGCTGACATGTGGCAAGCCCGGAGGCTGCCACGTTGCCCTGAATTGGCATGTCAAAATTTTTCTATGAGGTTGAGCGGGATCGAACCCGTGACCTCCCGCGGGCAAGCCAGGCGATTCAACCAACTCTGCTATGCTTTGTTTCTTAATTATACAGGAGCACGAGTAATATTTGAATCATTATAGTTTGTTGTTTGGGGGTAGACTGCCAACGGTTACCCGCCAACAGTCCCGACAGTTCACACATCGCGGTCTACTCCAGTGGTTCCACTAACCACCGTCAGCGCATTAACATAACCGCCGACCTTAACCACCGCCGGTCCATGTGGTCACATGCGTGCAGACTCCACTGATGGTTACGGTCAGCCTGACGGTCAAGCTTGGCGGAACTCTAAATTTAGCGCCAATTGCCAAAATTAACTCCAGTTAACTCCAGTTTCCGGATTTGGCAAAGTTTCCTTAGGCCAACTTGGACAAAACTTTAGTGGGTCATAACTTTCAGGAGACAAAACCTTTTAGAGATTTTTTTTTTTTTTTTTTTTGATTTTGAGTATTCTGAGCATTCCAGAGTCAATGGTACAAGTAGCAAAGTCAAAAAAGCTGATCTTTAGGTACTTTTTCAGCAAAGAAGCTTGGAAAGCGATCAGGGCCTAGGGAGTGTTGGAGTTGTATTGGGATATGGCTAACCATTGGAGGTGAAACAAAAGCTAATCTTTACTGTTTTTGTGTTCTGAACTCATTTCCACAGCTTATTTTGCCTGTTTAGGCTTTCTTATCACTGTATAACCAATTTTAGCATCTAATAAGAGCAAGGACATGCCCATTTGGGGGCCTTATACTTGATAGATGTAGCCCAAGAGTGGTGAACTGCCTCATTAGCTGCTGTGTGATATTATGTGATTTTATCTTGCTGTGTTTTTCGGAGTTCATATGCTAAACAATAAAATGAAATAATACTCCTTCACACTTAAGACTCAAAAATTTACCAAAAACACTTTGTTTCAATTGCAAGACATGAGTAACAATTTGTACATATATTTTAATGTAAATGAATACCTTGAACAACAAATACAAGTAGTTTCATTTTCATATCAGAGCTCAAGTACTTGAAAGGGACTGCAATTAGTCGAGCTATGGAGAGATTTGTTATAACTGTGTTGCACATAGGGAAGACTCTCATCCTAGGTTCGTGGATGCTTGGAGTTGTACATGCATTGTATGTGCACACTATCATCTTATTGACGACCTTCGTCTGGCCATCGGTGTGGGGATGGAATGTCGTTAACTTAGTGAGGTTGGTGTCCAATAGTGTCCAGAGGCTTTACCTGAATGTGCTAAGGAACTTGTTATCCTAATCTAATATAATGGTCTGCGGGATCCCAAAATGTACGCACACTCATTCAAAGAAGAGTTTGGTAGTGTCCTCTACTGTGATACTCTTCTTAGAGGCTGCCAATATAGCCATCTTATAGAATTTGTCCACGACCACAAAAACACAGTCATTACCATGTTTGGTAGAAGGGAGGCTAGACATATAGTCCATGGAGATGGATTCCCAAGGCTGGCTGGGAGTAGGCAAAAGAGTGTACAGGCCTTGTTTCTTGATGGTTAGTTTGGTAAGACGCAAGAAATGCAGGATCTGATATATTTCCCAACATCTAGTCAGAGTTTTGGCCAATAAAAGTACTTTTGTAGTATAGACATATTTTTCTCCACTTCAAAGTGTCATGCGACTCGACTGTAGTGCACCTCTCGAATCAGATCGACACACTTGCTTGAAGGAACACAAAGGTGGCCCAGGTAGCATAATAACGCGTCTTGGAGGTGGAAATCAAGAACTTTCTTGCCATTTACTAGCATTTGGTATGTGGAGGTGAACTCTGGATCATTTTTGTATGGTTGCAACCATCTAGAGGTCTCGTGGCCATAAGAGTTGAGAACAATAGTCAGTGTTGCAATTAGGGCCCAATTGAGGTAGTCTGCAGCATGATTGGTGTTTCACTTTTTGTATTTAATTTTCAAGTGGAATTTTTACATATATGTAGACCAATTCTGATGACAATCGTTCTATAACTTCCCTTATGTTTGTATAAACTGAAGAGGTTGGTGATCGGTGTGGATGACAGTCTCCTTACCCATAATGTAATGCTTCCATTGTCAGTAAGTTTGCATGTTGGAATACATCTCTTTATCATACGCAGGGTACTTTAGAATTGTATCGGAAAGTGTCTCACTATGATAGGCCATTGGATGTTTGTGTTGGGTGAGGATTGCACCAATAGCATAGTTGAAGGTGTTTGTCTCAATTTCAAATGGATGTTGTAGGTCTGGCATTGTGAGTACTGATTCATAGCAAAGGTGATGCTTCAAATCAATGAATGTCTTCTATTGGGATTCGGACCAGGAAAACTTTGCTTTCACTCCTCCCTTGGTAATATGACTCAAAGGCCAAGTGATATGGGAGAATCCAAACACGAACCTCCAATTAAAATTTGCAAGACCCAAAATGATGCAAAGCTCTATTAAGTGGTCGAGGCTGGCCAATCTCGAAAGACTTGGATCTTAGTCAGATCCACATGAACACCATGCTCATCTATGACGTAACCCATATATTGGACATTGCTCATGACAAAGGTGCATTTCTCTAAGTTGGCACGTTTGTGCTGCCGAAGGGTTTGAAGGACCTATCGAATGTGTTGCAAGTGTTCTTCCCAACCCTTGCTAAAGATGAGGATGTCGTCCAGATAAACAACCACGAATGAGTTGGTGAAGGGTCACAATATGTCATCCATTAGCCTCATAAAAGTAGCAGGGGCATTTATCAACCCGAAGGGCATAACCAACCATTCGAAAAGGCCTTCCTTGGATTTGAAGGTAGTCTTCCCTACATCTGTGGGATCTATTGGAACCTGGTGATAGCCAAACTTCAAATCAATCTTGTTGAAATACTTGGCCCCCTTGAGTTGGTCCAAAAGGTCATTAATCTGTGGGATTAGATACCTATTCTTGACAATGATTTTTTTTAGTGCCCAATAATCAATGGAGAGCCTCTAGGTCCCATCCTTCTTCTGTACAAGTACAATCGGGCTCCCACAAGGCGAGGAACTTGGTCGGATGTGACCTTTTTGTAGCAACTCTTGGATTTTGTACTTGATCTCTTCATTTTCCAGAATGGAGCGATGATATATCAACCCACTGGGTAGAGGTGCTCAGGGAGTCAGATTGATCGAATGCTTAACCTAACAGTGCAAGGTTACCCCTGTGGGTGAGGAGAAGATGTCCTTGTATTCTTACACGACTGTATCCACCTACTTCTGCCATGTGGAGGAACCCTTACCATGGCTACGATCTTTCCCTTACTTTGAGAGTGAATCAGAAAGAAAAAAAAAATTCCCAGTTCGGCAGATGATCTTACTGCATTGCTTAATGGCAGTAGGTGGGGCTACCTCTGGTATCCTGTATAACTTATTACCCAAGAAATAATAACAATGCAAGGCCTCCGCTCATATACAGTGTGGCACTTCCACAAGTATGGTTGGCCTAATAGTACATCACAAAATCCAAGAGTAACAACATCACACAATACCTCATTTGTGAAGGGCTTGATGATGTATGGAAGGTGGCACTGTTGGCTAATGCGAAGATCTCATCCTTGGTGAAGCCACCCAATGGTGTATGACTGTGGGTGTGGTGTGGTTGGTAGGCCCAACCACTTCATGACCTCTGCTGAAATGAGATTCTTTTGGCTCCAATTGTCAACAATGAATTACAGTGGTGAACCCTTCACCCACATCTGTGAGTGAAAGAGATGCACCCCCTCCTCTGGATCTTCAGGCTCAATCTTTTGGATCTTAGTGGTGGCAATAGTAATGCTAGGCTCCGCATCAATAATTTGCTTCCCTTTGTCATTCCCCTTATTTGGTTCTGACTCAGAGTTGGAACATGAATCTAATTCTGAAGCCTTCAGCTCGACCACCAACGACTCCTTGGCTCGACACTCACTTGTGTTGTGAGTGGGGCTCTTATGGAACTCACATCGCTTCCCTATGTCCTTCTTCGTCTTCATGGTGTTGTTATTTGCTTGCGTCTTTGACGGTTTGTCCAAAGTCACCCCACCTTGGCTTTGTCCTTTGTTCTGTGGTTTTGGGGTGCCTTTC